>JBAIAA010000017.1:1765475-3110951 GCA_037893245.1 Crossaster papposus
CTGTTGAGACAGCCTTGATCGAACCATCCAGAACCGGCAACCCTGCGCCGGACATGGTAGCTATTGTCCAGCGTTCCATGCGCTCAGCAGGCCTTTTTTGAAGAAGCTGCCGCTCTGGCCGACTGTGGCCGGAGAGCGTCTACAAGAGAAATGTATGACAGCCTACCCCGATATTTGTATTAGTGGTGCGACGGGACTTTCACCGGTCATCATGGTTGGAGTCTTCCTCCTATACCTGTTTAACTCGGGGTATAGCGGTCACGACAACACAAAATTGCAAGTCCCCTTCGCGGCAGTGCACAAAGAGTTTCAAGGGGGTTCCTCTGTAACAAACAACCTTGCACTTGCTCAATTGCTCCAGGTTATGTTGAATAAGCGTCCTCCTCAACGTAAACTTACCCAAGCTTGGGATTTAGGGAAGGTTCTACGCTTACTGGCAACCCCCTAACCCCCGAAGTGTTTGATTGTCCACGAGAGACATACTTACCTGTTTGACCACCCAACCACCTTTTTGTTTACAGGCGATTCGCGCTAAGAGAAAAGGAATACGATATTGATGCTATATAGCAATTATTTACTTTAGTGTTTATCGTAGCTAATAAAATATGCAAGAGTTGGTCCAACAGGTAAGTATGTCTATCCGTGGACAACCAAACACCTATTATTTACGGTTATTTAGGGTGATGCCCACATTGGAACGCCTGATGGAGAAAGTCTGTATGAGACTCCAATGGCAGGTGGCTCTAGTGAGATGGGCCGCGTCAGGTTGAAGTAGTCCCCGATCCGGCCTCCCCAGTGATGGAGAAAAGTGCCACCGTAGACCGCACTGGCTGGGGTGGTACCCATAGAATAGTAGGGGCTTGTGCGCCGTCACGACAGCCCGACGAGGTCACAAGTATGCGGTTCCAGACGGAGCACATTACCACCACCACCACCATGTGCGGACGGTGGTACCCAAACGGGGACCGCTTTGACCCGCACGTATGAAGTCCCGGACATACGCTCAGTTCTGTGTACTGAGTGGACCTCATCGGTCGCCGCTTAGCCTTCACTCGGAGGACTACTTCCGCCCAGGGCACCCCCTCCTCCGCGATAACAACGTTTCCCTGGATTTCTGGGAGCAGCTCTTCATGCAGACGGAGGTGCAGCGAGGATTGCCTCCTTGGTTGACGGGACCAGGGACTCCCCCTTTCATAGTTGGCTGTTGCCTGTAGTTGTAGTTGATGTTGTTCGGATTTTCTTCATGGGTGTTCTCGCCTGTTTGGGGGGCAATCAGAGTCCTCGGAGTGGGCACTGTAATGGCGATCCCAATCATCCAGCAGAGGGCGCCAGCATGGCTTCATGGATGAGCCCGTTGATAACGGGAGCCCCTTCCTGGAAGGTTGAGACACCTGTTTTGCGAGAAAACATTGAATAAAAAAGGGCAGGAAATATACTAGAAAGAAACTTTATGTGATTTCCGACTCCAGTTGTAAGAAGAATCGGGAAAGCCGATTGTTACAGTATTTTTAACGGTACCAGACACTCATAGTTACCAGACACTATAGTTTCTAACATTTGATGGGTCGCCGGTAACTTAACAAATGAGCTGTTCGTCGACATTCTTATTGTAGAGTCGTGACGCAGCGGTGGTCTGAAGAAAGTGACTGGTACGGTAGCCGGCGAGTTCACCTTGTTTGTACACCTATGCAACGACTTAGGTTAGTTTGTGACGTCCGAGACGCTGATGAGCAGTATACCAACCTAATTATGGCCGTAAATAGAAGGCATCCAGTCATTGCATGGTCATAGGACAGTGATGCTCGTACATGTACTTCTCAAAACGCGTAATGTTACATCGCTCTCCGTCATCCTTGCTCTCGCGATCGTCTACTACTTTTTGCTTAACCCTGCGCGGCATGCGCTCGCTGCACCTGCTGCTTTTTGGGGCTGCAGCGTATTTACATTAGCCTTTTGTAAACAGTCCTTTCTCAAAGGGTCTAAATAGTTAAAAGGAGAGTCCCACGAACTCTTCCCGACCTCAATTGTGGAGCTGGGCCATTGACATTATACTTAACAGCCTGTGGTAGAAGCAAGTATGAACAAGAAGGACTTTCTCAGATGCATGCATTTCTAGGGTTTGACCTTGCTTGACCTCAAACCCAGGCCACAAAGTGACTATACAGTCCTTTTCGGGAAGTATCTGGGTAGGCATTTCTAAGTATTAATGTATAGGGCGCTTTTTTTTCCTTTTTTTTTCTCAGAAAAACAAAATAAACTGCTGCCCAAACGGCAGCAGGACGCATGGTGTGGCAGTGTTTCAAGTTGCCTGGGTCGGTTTTTAGCTGCACCCTCGGTGTATCTCGAGAACTTTCGTTTTCTTTCACCATTACTATCATACAGGATTTTAAGTTGTGGGGACTTCCACCTTAAATTTCTGTGCTCCCGACTTCCACGCAGGGCAAAATTCAAGCCAATAAAATGGACCAAAGTGTTTAGTAACTGGCTGGGATTGAAACTGCCTAGAACCTTCTTTTGCCACAATGAATCTTCCTCCTCGACTGTATAATCTCCTCAGCTTGTTTGCGATGTATTCCCAAACCTGCCTTCGCTGTTCTTTTATTAATCCGTTTCTCAGGTGTAGGAAGTCTTAGTCATACAACAACTTGAAGCTTTTGCCTTTCAGATCAAAATAGAGCTGAACACTGATCACAAGCTCATGCAATTTCTCTCCAGAGTAGTCTTCAATTGAATGTTCTCACAAAACCGATGCCTTTGACATGTCTATGCACCATAGATACAAACTAGTTTAGCAGGCACCAGTTAAACATGAATATTACAATTTCTCCCTTTTGATTATTCATGAATGTACCCAACTGAAGACAGATAGCATCATCCGCGGTGCACTGTACATTTAAAATAAATTTAAAATAAATAAGCACTTGGAAATCAAAGCAGATTTTCTTGATTTAATGTTGATATTTCAGTTAGATTCCACAATATTTTTTTTTCTTTTTTATAAATGCAATAATTATGCAAATATTTATACAAACTTTAAAAACCGAATAATTTCAAAAACTCAAATTTTAATTTTTATATGATTTTGTTAAAAATGTTTTGAATTAAACAAAAAATTATTTTCTTCCTTTGTATTCTTCCTAATTCTAAGTAATTCCAAATATTTTCTATTTTCTATTTCTTTTGAAAACTAAAAATGTAAATGTACTTTAGAAGTAATTTCTGTTAAACACACTATCTATACGCCTCAGGAAGTTAACCGCCCGCGAATCCATCTCAAAATAATTAACCAAGATATCAACAACGGTTTTAACATTTTTGCTCATTTGTTTTGTATATACAAAGACCGTATTTTAAAGATCCGTTGCAGACATGGTAAACAAACTTGGCAATTTTCCAAACTTTCACTACATTTGTTACACAAAAATTCCTTATTTCAGAATTCACAGACCATGTTCAAAATATCTCGTCATCCTTTAGGGCAAATTTCAATTGCCCCCCCCCCCCCCCCCCCTCCCCAATTAAATTGGTTTGGCAATTCCCCTGGGTGAAGATGACTTAAAATTTACCAATGACTATTTGCCACTGGACTAAACAAACTCATAAACGTGTAAATATCTGAAGATACTGCAACTTATTAATTTTTTTGTTTCAGTTATAAATGGTGGAAGGCAATAAGCCAATTCGGTATTCCAACTGCGCATGTGCACAACAAGATTCAACAATTTTTCTCGCGGGATAAACACGGCAGACAAATGCACACAAGGCTATGGGGGACGTGGTAACCGAATCTGCATTCTCTGTATTTTCTTGTGAAATCGAAAAGACGATGGGCACTTTGTTCGAACAAAAGTTTGGCCACACAAAACACCTGAAAACACCAAAACGTAAAAAAAAAAAATGTTACTTAGTAACTTTAGAACACAACGATCTCTTTAAATTTGCTGGTACCCGCTATGCTTTTGCACGCAATCGATGAAATGTTTATCCCGAATAAAAATCGTCAAATCTTCATGTGCGCATGTGCAGTGGGATACCGAACTGGCTTATTGAACAGATCCCTTACTGCCTCTTTCTGATTGGTCAAAAGTACCTCATCTGCATCTTCTGCCTGTATCCCTATTGGTCGGCATTGACAAGGGAGGAAAATATGCTGTCGGGATTGGCTAGAAGGTTATCTGGCGTGTCGTGCTCTATGACCTGACCCTGGCTCAAGGTCAAGATGGTGTCGGAGTCCAAGATGGTAGCCACACGGTGCTGTGGTGAGTAAAAAAAACCGTTAGTTTAATGTTAAATTGCATTTTTTGTTTTTGCATTTTCATTTTTATAAACATAACACACTGTGATCCGAAATAAATGGAAATAATTCGTTTCTATTTAAATTGAAAATTTTGACATTTTAAGAAGGATTAAGAAGATTTTGGGGTGTCATCTGAATGATGTTGTATACTTACGGCAATTGTTAAGACAGTTTTGGTGGCAAAAGCTGTAGCGACGACTTGCTGAAGAATTCTGTCCTATAAGGTTCAAGCAGATTAAACAAAACATTAGTAATTTCTACTACAGAAAGATTTAAAAACAAATTACCAACATACTCACAAACTCATAGAAAAACACTGACCAAGAAACAAAGCGATAAAGCAACCAACAAACAAACAACTCAAATTATCCCCGTACAGTTTCCACATCGATGGACGCCGTGGCCTCATCCATTATAAGCACAGGGGTGTTGCGCAGAAAGGCGCGAGCCAGGCAGAAGAGTTGACGCTGCCCAATGCTGAAATTCTCCCCGCCTTCAGACACCTGGGAATCTACAGACAAACGATTATAATGCAAGATATTTAAAATCTCTCTTTCATGTCCACACTGCCTCACTAATTTCAGGTCAATCCCTTCGATCGACAAAGAAACCTCTTTTTTGGAGGCGACTTGTTGTCACATAATTAACCAGTTCGTGCCGGATAACGTATATAAACGCAAAGTATTCCCCAAATTAAAAACGGATGACGCATAAACACGCCAAGTTCAAGTTCGGAAATGTCTGCTAGCAGCGAGCAAGGCCGGAAATGCGTGGGTGTGCTTCCCGGCACTATCGGCCTAAACCCGCTTCGGATCGAGTTTCGTTAAAAATAATCCCGGCGCGAACTGGTTAACCAACGCTGTTGAAACGTTAAAAGGGGCAGACGAAACAAACATAATCAGGTAATGGCGGCAATAGAAGGTCTTCTAAACTTGTATCCTTGTACTTATTAGTGGTTCTTGTAGTACCAGTGAAAATGAAACGTCTTTTCCACGATCTGCTTCTATTCAACTAGTTGTTTAATGAAGAAGGGGTCAAATGCTAAGAACGATCAAGGTATCATACTCCGGGGGTATAATCACTTTTTTTGGAGTAGCGCATGAACTTTTACCAATCGGGTCTCACAATTAAATACCATTGTATAACGAATAATTTTGTCCGTCATGGATTGCAAGGTATTTTTTAATATAAGCTGTGTACTCAGTCCATCAACATCAACAAGGGCCGATATTTATAAAAGCCTGCTAACTTAGCAGCCAACTAGGCCTTAGCAGCCCGCTAAATCCGTAGTTACCAATTACTTTAGTATTCATAAAACTTTGCTAAGAATGTTACAGCTGGTTCAACAGCTAGATATTTTAAGCACGCAGTTGGGACATCAGGCAAGTTGCCAGCTAGTGACTTAGAGACACCCAAGATCAACTCTAATGTTAGCAGTTAACTTAGCAACCAACTAAGCTCAGCAAAGTTTTATTAATATCATTTAATAGGCTTAGCTGTCAACTAGAGGCCATTGTTAGCAGCTAACTAGGCTTAGCAGGCTTTTATGAATATCGGCCCAGCACTTTAGTGGTCATTCCATTATCTAGATATTATTAGGGTTACACATGTTTCCATTTCGTTGAGCATGCAGACAAGGCATATTTAGTGGTCATATATATAGTAGTCATATACATTTGAGAGTCCAAGTTAAGCAAGTATAACTGAGAAAGCCGTCTCGTCAAAAACGAACCTATTCCCTCTTCTGTCGCCATGACAAGTTGTTTTAGTTGGGCTGTCTCGAGGGCATCCCATATTTCCTGCTCTGTCTTTTGATATTCAGGATCAAGATTCATCCTTCATAGAAAAAGGACAAATTTTAATTCATAAAAGTTGACATACAAAACAGAAGCCTGTACGTTAGTGCTTGCATAATTCCTAAACAATAAACTGTGATTTCTGGAACTTTCCGTTTGTGCAAACAAAAAGAACTGTTCCGATAACTTATAAAGAGCCCCTTATACATACATCATAAAGTTTGGCATTAAAGTGTTTTAAAATATTTATATTAACTATTTCATCAAAGATTATTCCGCAAAATTTATTTTTAGGGATGCATAAAACAAATCCTTCAGACAGTGACCCCGGAAACAAATTTGTAAATAAATAAAATGCAGTACATTCTATACAATTGTTTTTGCATGGTTATGAAAGTACACAGTCGGATGACCTTTGACCTCACCTAATGGTTCCATCAAAGAGAATTGGGTCTTGAGGTATGATAGCCAGGCGTCGCCTGAGTGTCATCAGTGGCACAGTTGCTATGTCAATGCTGTCAATTAATATGCGACCTGCATCATGAATATTCATAGTGGAAAACAAACTGGGTTGATAATTTTGAAACTCAACTTCAAAACTTATATCTCTTCTCTTTTTTAAACTTTGATTTTGTTTAAATCATACTTATCGTCA
The DNA here is from genome assembly GCA_037893245.1 of Crossaster papposus. NCBI lineage: Eukaryota > Metazoa > Echinodermata > Asteroidea > Velatida > Solasteridae > Crossaster > Crossaster papposus. The sequence continues at coordinate 1,772,224 of JBAIAA010000017.1, forward strand.
GTCATATTAACCCTAACTACCCTAAGCCCATCAAACTCCAACCCCATCAAACTCCAACTGCAAGTTTTGCAAAAGGCCCAGTGAGACCCTGTTGAATTCTCGAGGTTCAGGGCAGAAAGGCATGAGAGCTTGGGGTAATGCACAGACATTTATCCGTGTGTGAGCTCAGGCTGGTCACCGCACAGTTCTTGGCTAACTGCAAGTGTGATGTGTACACCCTGTGTGTCCCCTCTCAAACGCATCCCAACACACAGAACCAATAGCCAGTCATCACCGCTCTGATTCTGAACACTGAACAATCTATAGACCAATCTATACCAATTAAGTCAATCAAACTTAAACAAGTTGGAGGTTGGAAGGTATCAATACAGTTAGGTTCAGTACCAATAATTACTGATTCTATATGTGCAGTTGTTAAAGTTTGTTAGGTTTGGTATGCTTTTTAGTGTGAGAGACTAGGGGGTTAGGGTTAAACGAATTGTTCTATGCCCAAATACAACTATATTTAAACGCATGTTACCTCTGTATGTGTCTACTATGCGGAGGAGGGCTAACGTGAGGGAGGATTTGCCACTACCAGTGCGACCACATATCCCAACCTGATGCAAAGCAAATGAGGGAACATTTGACAATACTCGGATTCCCCACTTATAAGCAGCATAGTGAAACTTGGTTAAGAGCCACTTTCAGCTAGGAAACTTGTCGAAACAGGAATTCAAAATTTGTTCACGTTCTGACTAGGGCCGTAGTGGGGGAAAATGAAAAAAAAACTGAGTGCGGATGAATTCTTTTAATTTTTTTTATTATTAGGTTTATTTATATTTGTGAACTTTAAAATATTTACTGCACACATGTTAAAGATAAAGTTAAAAAAAGATGTGTGAAATAAAAGTATTTTTAATAGAAAATAATTGTACCTTTTATTTGCAAGAATGCAAATTTCAAAACTTTAACAGCGTATTTCTCACTATTTTACTTGTTTGACATGTCAATAAATGCACATTTTAAATGGTCATAACTTGTCAACGGAAAATTATATTTCCTTATTTCCCGCAAACACACATATTAACCTCTGCCCGGTTCTGTCTCAATATGCCAAAACTCCATAATTAAGGCAGAGCCTATGAGGGGGAAAGAGGCTCTTTCAGCATTAAGTCAGCCAATTCAAGCACCACAATTTTCATGGAGATGTTAATCAACTGAGGAAAATCACGAGGGTGGAGAGAGGGCTTAAGCAATTGATCATTTGAACAAATAAATGTTATGTTTAGAGATGTTCGAATACCTTTTCTCCAGCTCGTATATGGACGGTCACATCCTTTAGAACTGGATCTAGCTCTTCCGCATACCTCACTGAGATGTCTTCGATAGAGATGGCTCCTTTAGATGGCCAATCAAATGGAGGCTCCTTACCTATCCAAAAAGTTGAAGGTAAAAAATATCTACAACTGAGAGATATATAATGAGAGGCAAGGTTATACTGAGCAATTTTGAGGCCGCATGGACACTGCGCAAGCATTGCATGGACGTCGCACGAGCATCGCACAGATGTTGCACGAGCATCGCACAGATGTCGTAAGAGCATCGCACGGACGGCGCAGGAGCATCGCACGGACGGCGCAGGAGCATCGCACGGACGGCGCAGGAGCATCGCACGGACGGCGCAGGAGCATCGCACAGACGGCGCAGGAGCATCGCACGGACGGCGCAGGAGCATCGCACAGACGGCGCAGGAGCATTGCATAAACTTTGCAGGAGCATCGCACGAACGTCGCAGGAGCATGGCACGGACGTCGCAGGAGCATCGCACGGACAGCGCAGGAGCATCGCACGGACGGCGCAGGAGCATCGCACGGACGGCGCAGGAGCATCGCACGGACGGCGCAGGAGCATTGCATAAACTTTGCAGGAGCATCGCACGAACGTCGCAGGAGCATGGCACGGACGTCGCAGGAGCATCGCACGGACGTCGCGGGAGCATCGCACGGACGTCGCGGGAGCATCGCACGGACGTCGCGGGAGCATGGCACGGACGTCGCAGGAGCATGGCTCGGACGTCGCAGGAGAATGGCACGGACGTCGCAGGAGCATCGCAAAGACGTCGCAGGAGCATGGCACGGACGTCGCAGGAGCATGGCACGGACGTCGCAGGAGAATGGCACGGACGTCGCAGGAGCATCGCACGGACGGCGCAGGAGCATCGCACGGACGGCGCAGGAGCATTGCATGAACTTTGCAGGAGCATCGCACGGACGTCGCAGGAGCATGGCAAGGACGTCGCAGGAGCATCGCACGGACGTCGCAGGAGCATCGCACGGACGTCGCAGGAGCATCGCACAAACGGCGCAGGAGCATCGCACGGACGGCGCAGGGGCATCGCACGGACAGCGCAGGAGCATTGCACGGACGGCGCAGGAGCATCGCACGGAGGGCGCAGGAGCATCGCAAGGACGTCGCAGGAGCATGGCACGGACGTCGCAGGAGAATGGCACGGACGTCGCAAGAGCATGGCACGGACGTGGCAGGAGCATCGCACGGACGTCGCAGGAGCATCACACGGACGTCGCAGGAGCAGCACACGAATGTCACAGAAGCATCACATGGATGTCACATGGAGTAACGCGTGGACTATACACGGGCAAACGTTTGCATCAAATGGGCACTGCAGCCTCAAAATCTGAACAAACATCTAATGATGTTTAGCTCAACTATACGTACACCCCCCTCCCCCACAATAAAACAAAAACACCTTGCGACATCCTGTGAGGTTGTAAGTCATGCTCACAAATGCTGTATAGCTCTCCTAGCTTTCTCCCCACTCATTACCTGCACTCGTTACATTTGTGTTCTTTTATTGACGCCCCCTTGAGTTGTACATACCTTGGTAAGATTCCGTTGTGAGCGAGGAGTAGTGCTTGACTCTCTCCACCGCATTCATCTCCATCTCGGCCTCGGCCATTGATCGGACCAACTGTTGCAGTAACACGGACACCTGAAACAAACAAACAAACAAACAAACAAACAAACAAACATCACATGATGAGTGCCGTGGCATTGTGATATGGAGCATTGAATTCGTCGTCTGTAGGTAAAGTCGCAGATGGTGGGTTCGAGTCTGGCCTGGAACTATGGTGCACAAGCACTTTGTCATCACTCATTGCTTCTCTCTACCTAGGAGTAAATGGGTACTTGTGAGGGCAGAGACATCAGTTGTTATGGACCCAAAACAACATTGATTGAAACAGTACCAATTCAAGGATCACCCTAAAATTACTAAGAATGAAGAAAGAGCTGTATCTTTAAGACAATTATCAGATTTATTGATTGTTTTTTACTTACTAACCATGAGAGCGTAGCTGATGCCAAGACCTACAAGGCTGGAGTCAACAGTGCCATAAAGAGCGCCCAGTAAAGTCGTTAGGCCTGATATGAGTACAATAAATGCACCCACTAAATCCTGATCAAGAAAAATTTGAAAGAAATATTTCAAATTCTATAAGTTTATCTGAATGTTTCTTTTCCGATACAAATTTCAATAGAGCTTAATTAAAGGTAGGATACACCATTGGTGATTGCTTGAATTATCAGGAATGGGTGTATTTGGGGGTTGTATGTTATAGTAATTATGACTGACCTATCCAAAGTTTGGAAATCATGAATGCTGAAAAAAAGCCAGAAAAACGGCGTTTGTTTTTAACCGGCGTAGGGCAGTGGCTTTTATGTTGTTCTGTTTTTGTCCACAATCGCCGTCTGGCGATCATAATTTTTGTTAAATAAAATTTAATATTTCAGAATAATTAGAGGATATCTAGCGCAATTATTTTGCTAGATGCCTAGAATCATTATTTACTTTCAAATGAGTAAGATATTTTTTAATAATTCGGTAGTAAATATTTTCGATATCTGCAAATGGTGTATCCTACCTTTAAGTCAAAAATTAGTCACAAGATAGAAAACTAGGTATGAATAACAAAGGGCGCATGGAACGATTTACTTGAATAATTTGTCACTTGAGACTATTATCATCATTGACTTGTGAGGACTTGTGTGGACCTGGGTTTGTTTTTGTATTGAAATAGGGAATGTAGAATAATAGAGGACAATAAAATCCCCTATTTGGAAAAGGTCCTCGATTTTGATTCGTGTACAAAACATATATGGGAGGTCTTCGGAAAAAAGGACAAACAAAACAGGGACAATACACACTTGCATGGGTTTGTTTATGGTGTAAATGGCGGACACATCCGTGACGCCACGTCAGTGAATCGGGCTTAGGTGTGTAATAGAGGACATCCTCGATTAAGATTCGTGTACAAAACCAATGAGAGCCGTCGGAAAAAGTTTGAGTACAAACAAAGGAAATCGTCGATTTACACCATAAACAAACGTACAAGGAACTGTGTGAGGACTTGGAATCCCTAAAACTGTGCCCTCATAGGCCATGTATACCACACACACACTGACTCACCAATCTGACTGCCAGCCATTGCATGCTTGCCTGCAGGTACAGGTACGCTGTGTTGTTGGTGGCTACTCGCTCTATAATGCCATCAAAAAATGCTTGGTGCTTGCTGTCAGAAGAAAGACAAAAACAACCAGCTGTGCTTTAGCAGTAAAAATCAGTAAAGAGCAAAAACAAAAATCAGAAATGCCAAGTATTCAACTGTTTACATTTCAAAGTAAACAAAGAAATAAGTAAGATATTTCTTAATAATTCAGTAGTAAACATTTTTGATATCTGCAAATACTTTTAAGCCAAGATACCTTTAAGTCAATTTAGACATGTTTGATGGATGTTGTTTTGACAAATTTGAGAGAAGTTAAAGCTGGCAATTAATGCCGCTGATGATGCAATTAACATGTGCTCTACTACAGAGTACACCCAAACAGTTCTTGATAGTGGAATATGTTTAGGGGTGAGGTGGTGAATACGGTGGGGTGGAGGTATTGGGAAGGGGGTTGTTAACCACTTCGCGCCGAAGGACGTATATACACGCAGTTTTCCCGAGATTCAAAACGGATGACGCATAAACATGTCACGAGCAAGGCCGGAAATGTCTGTCAGCAGCGAGCAAGGCTGGAATTGCGTGGGTGTGCTTCCCGGTACCATCGGCCTGAACCCGCCTCGGATCGAGTTTAGTTAAAAATAATCCCGCGCCTCGGCTCAGTGATGTTAAAATAATCCCGGCGTGAACTGGTTATTTGAGTAAGGCAAAACATCATAGACTCACCGGTATGCTCTTATTGAAGATAGTCCGCCAAGGGTTTCAGAAAAAGAGGAAAAAATTGGCGATTTGGAGATGCTGTCAAGTCTTTGTAGCTCTCTGTATCACGGCAAAAAAAAAGTTCTTTTAATTTTATTTCAAAAGGACCAAATGTGAGGTTTCAGAATTATGAGCGAGATTGCAATTATTAAGTTTTCATTTATCTTTGAACTGTTGGAGACTCTAAATGCATTTTGCCATTTGACAAAAATAGGGCACTGCTGAAATCACACAAGTTGAATTTGACTCAAATTCAAATTCAAATTGAACTACATAAGTACACATGTTCCTAACATGTACCATTTGTCACTTGCATTTGTATCATTTTAAGCAGCAGAAGTTCTCAACATCTGAAGAATGGTGCTTGACAACTAAACCTGACAAAGTTTTAGCTCTGTGAATGCTATATATTCCGAGAAAATAGTACTCAAAGATTTCGATGTTGAACCAACTAATAATGGAAATTTACCAAAATGCGTCACTCAGACGCATTTTTTGACTTTTTTTAAATTTTCTTTACAAAGGGTTTAGAGTCATTAATATCTTTACACCAAGTCAGCTTTTGAACAATAGTTTGGATAGTTGCAAAATGTATACTGTCACTTCAAGATTCCTGAATTGTTCCTTGATTCACCTGGAAGTTGTGATGAAGACTTTCTGAATGAAGTAGTAGAAGACACCTAATGGTAAGGAGAAGACGAAGAAGAACGGACTGATGATGCCGTTAATGATCAAGGCAGCTAGGATGGAAGCTAGGTGGTCAAAGAACACCTCACAAGATCCCAACAGCTTCTGCAAAAAATATCAGAATAGTAGACAAACAAAATCAGGGCTCTGCACAAATACCCTTCTACCACTACTATTAAGCCGGTCTCAGTCGGGCGTAAGCATTGAGTTCCCACACTTTCCAATCCTGTATCAAGCTTCCAAGCTCACCGGTCGTCTCCACCTTTGTTATCTTTCTTCAAGACATCCACATAGGTCAGCATGGGCCGCCCTCTTTCTCTTCTCCCAAGAGTTGGCTCTCATAACATCGTGTGATAGGCAGGCAGCTTCAGGTGTCTATGCCAATGTCCAGCTAACTGTACCCTACGTGCTGCGATCTTGTCACCAATGTGTGAGACCTTGCCGTAAAGGACGACGTTAGTTACATGGTCCCACCAGCATACGTTGAGCACTATACCCACCACATGTCAGTGGATAAGCACTCATTTCTGTAATGCAGACGTTCAAAGTCCACAATTCACAGCTAATACAGAGAAGGTCAGACTTGATGGTGGCAATGAAGAATGAAATCGTCCGTCGCAAGACATATCCAACATTCATGTTATTGAGCACCCTCCATGTCTTCGCCTTTCTTACATTGATGTCTTTTTCAGTTGAATCCACCGACGAACATAGGTATTTGAAGTACTCAACCTCGTTCAATTATCTCCTTATTGTCTTCAGGTGTGTGTGCTCTGGCTTGTCGTGGCAGAACATCTCAGTCTTCCCGGCATTCAATCTCAAGCTCACCCTCTTACAATCATGATCCTTCTCTTCTCGAGTCAGCACATCTTGCGCTTGTCGAACATTGTTCGCCAACATTGCAATATAATTCGCAAAGTCAAGGTCTGTATGGACAACTGCTGGGAAGCGTCGTGACCTTCTCGGAGAGATAGTAGACTTTAGCTCTTCCTCGTGCCCGCTGATAGCCCTGCACAGGGCGAAGTCAAGGACAACGATAAACAAACATGGAGCCAGTGCCATTCTGTAGTACACCAGCAATGATGTCAAACCACTCTGTCTTGCCGTCCGGAGTTGGCGTACATGGATTCGTTGGCTTAGTTATTTAGGGGGTATTCCACGGGCCTTTTTTATGTTTTTCGGTCGAAGGCTTTTTTTTTAATCAATGAACGATAGCTGACAAGTTATCTCTTCACATTCTTGATGATGCATCTCAGCGACAGGATCTGTTCAACTGTAGTACAGTCATTCCTGTACCCATTTAGGTTGTTTCTGAGGTGTGGGTCAATGGCATTCCTTATTCGATTAAGAGTCATTCGGTTATACATTTTGGCTGCCCGCAACGCAGGCAAGACCAATGCCTCTATATAGTTGTTGGTGTTAGGGTCCCAGATTTTGGTACCAGGATATGATTAAAGATGACCACTGTTCTGGCTTTTTATTCTAAATGAGGGCCAGAGTGCAAATCTCAAGCAAGATGTCATCGAGGTCACAGTACTTAACAAAATTCTGGTGATGTACAATCTGGTTGAGCAGCCTTTCCCTGCTTGCGAGAAACCTTGACATTATCCAGCTCTGCGGCGGTGTGAAAGGACTGTCATCGATGTCAAGATTTAACAAAATATCAGGTACCGGTATCTCCTCCTCTGTGTCCACCACATCTGGTGCACTTTCCAGTAAGTTACTAAAATGAGTGAACCATATGGTCACTCTCTCATCCGGACCGTCTCCCGAAACCTGTCATTTTTTTGACTTTTTGCGCCCAGTTATTTCATTGATGACTCTCTAGGCCTCGCCATACCTCCTGTCGCCATGTTTCGTTTTAACATGCTGCACCTTCACCAACAACTACACTTCATTTAATGTATCTGTATGTATTTAATGTTTCTGTGCTGCTTTCCACGCACTGTTCTTTCTCTGGTCTCTGTCATGGGACTGTTTAGCACCATTAAGTGCTCCCCTTGCCACTACCTCATAGGTTGGCGTGACTGCAGAGGTTTGGCCTCTCCTTCACTGATACACATTCCTTCCTGACCTCTTCATTCACCTTGATGGACCGCTTGTACCTCTCAGTGGGGTTTTCATCTTCCTCAAGCATCTGAAAGCAGTTGCGCACCACAACAGTGTAGCGGTCTTGGAGATCGGTTTCTGTTGGTTTTAGGAACCCTGAGACTGAGCCCCACTCTCATTCAGACAACTCTATGGTCTGGGTTAAGCATTAAGTACGCTGTTCTTCCATTTTCGGCACACAGGCTAGGACAGTCAAGCTGTCGCAACATGCCAGTAGCCCTACATTTGAAGGTCCACCTTTCCTGGGGTTTTTTCTCAAACAGTGTAATTGCAGCTAGAAGCTAGTGTTCCACCATAAACTCGACCACGAGCTCCCCATTGTGGTTTGTTTCATCATGTTACACAAATGGAGCATCTTCCATTCTTTCATACAAATCACTAAGCAATGCAAGAAAGTTTTTAGCAGGCACCTCCCTAACTGCATGACCCTCATCATAGAACTTCTTGACTACTTTAATTGGCATAGCATTTGTGGGCGAGTAGGCAACAATATCCTCTACAATATACCTACAGTTGCCTCTCTCCACCCAGGAGTATAAATGGGTACCTGTGAAGGTACCTGTGACTGAGCACATATAAACAGCTGCCGCTTGGACCAGGGCCTGATGAACGGGGTAATAATTGTAAAGCGCTTTAAGATCGTTGATATGATGGAAAGCGCTAAGCATGACAATTATTATAGAAAATGGACAAATGGTAAATGGCAAATATCAGTTCTGTAATATATACTGGAAATACTTATTATGAAGGATAGCAACAATTAAAACATTATTAATGAATCCAATAAACTCTTACCAAATCTATAGTTTCTGTGTCTGCTGAAAATCTGTTAATGATGCGTCCGGTTGGAGTGGTGTCAAAAAACCTGGGAAAGACAGAAAGGAATTGCTTTTTCCTCAACTTTCACCAGTTGGCAAATTTGCATGTAATTTGATTTACAATTACTTACTAATTTGTTTTTATCCAGCAACAGAAAAATAGAGAACTTGAACATGTTTGCGTCGGAGGACATGTATACATACACACAATTTTCCGGAATTCAAAATGGATGACGGATAAACAAGTCTTGAGCAAGGCCGGAAATATCTGCCGGCGACCGGCTCGCAGTGAGCGAGGCCGGATATATTACGGTGTGCTACCCACAGAAGATGGCCTGAATCCGTCTCGGATCGAGGTTCATGAAAAATAATCCTGCACCTAGGCCCGGTCAATATATAAAAATAATTCCAGCGCAAAGACACTTTCTAAAAAATCCGGAGGAATATGGGACTCACCTCAAGGGCATGTGAATGATATTACTGAGCATGTGTTTGAAAAGATGCCGTGCCGCTAAGAGGCTGCCTATGGTCATAATCAGTGAGATTATGATGACGTTCGCTATACCGGCGGCTGATATAGCCAGGTAGATGTCAATGTAATAGGCAGTGTCTGTGGTCTAGCACAAAAAATAGAAACACCAAGAGCTATGTAAAGTAGGTGATCTCTTTAAGAACCAACAGTTACCAACAGATCTGGATCGTAATTCTAGCTAAAGGAGAGTCTAAAATTGATGTTGCAAACACACACAAAGGTAAATCAATACACCCCAGAATCGTTATAGGACTATTTGGAAGTTATGGTAAACATGAATTGCAAAGATTTCACAACAGCTCCCGTAAGGCTTGTAGACGAAATTCTCCCGAGAACTCGGCAGGTCCTTTGGGTCATTGTTATCACTGATCCCCTTTGTCCCAAGCCCTCAGTCGCATAGGGTACACATGCACATTAATTCTTTTGGTACATTGCGTTATGGGAACAATCCATAGGGTTTGTGTGCTAGGGGGAAATCTCTCTAAACTCAAACTCAGAACACTCTAATTTGTCTTCTTCTACATTGTTTTTCATTATACCCTAACCCAATTTGTTCTACCTTTACTGGAATCCAATGCGCTATGGGGACTCGAAAATGTCCCCATTACTTGGTCTGGGGTTTTTTCTAAACAAAAAAGCCTGTCCGAACAACTAGGTGGAGGATCGTACACACATATACACGTTTGAATATGTTGTAAATCAAGGATTTCTTTTGTTTGTTTGTAACTAATTCCGACGGCTCGTATTGGTTTTGTACACGAATCTCAATCGAAAACATTCTCAATTACACACCTAACCCAATTCACCGACGTGGCGTCAGGGATCTCTCCTCGATTTACACTATTAACAAACGCAGAAGGGATAACCACACTATCTCAAAATTCTTCATTTAGCCTAAAAACCAGGACGATAAAAATGAGAACCTGTATATAGTACACTCTTTAAAGTCATCAATTATTAAAAACATGAGATTGTAGTCAAAGTTATTTGTAAATCACATTTCCATAGTTTAATCCCGCTTCCGTCCACTCGGAGAGCCAGTAGTTACTGCAGGCTATGATCCCAGCTTCAAAGGGATAGAACAGCAGAATAAGAATGGCTATTGGAAGCGTCATAGCCTTGGCATAGTAGTAATAGACCCTCCAAGACACTGAGCCTCGCTCTAGCTCCTCTTCCACCATCAGGCGACCTCTCTCAACTAAAAGGAAGAAATGAAAGGTTTCAGACGTGAGATCATGTGACCGATGACCTGATGCCATCAAGCAAAATGAGTCTAATTAAGTCGCTCCTGGTAGATTTTGAGTTTCTTGTCTTTTCAATTGAAGGATTTCCAACTTGGATTGGCTCAAACGGAATTAGGTCTTTTGAAGGGCACTTGGATTAGCTCAAATGAAATAAGGTCTGTAAAAAAAATGTATAGGGCCGTTTCAAGGAGCTGCTCAGCAAAACATTTGCTTAGCACACAAATTTGCTTAGCACAAAAAGTCTTATTCGGTAAAAAACAGGCTACTCCATGTGCTTTTCATGCTAAGCAAAAACCGGCTGAATACTAGGCACAAACAATATACATCACCTGAAAGTTTGTATTGTAACCTTGTTTTTGTTAAGAAATCATTTTGATGCTGAGCAATTTGTTTTTATGCTCAGCAGCTAAACTGGCCACAGATGGCGTCGCGAATGTCAAAACCTTACCGCACGTTTCCCCAGCCTCGTCGTCTGTTGACATGGACTTCTGCCCTTGTGATATCTGCTTCCTGATCTCCACCATCTGTTGCTTCCTTGTCTCCGTGTCCGTCTCCACCTCTGACTCCAGGTATGTCATCTCCTTAACAGCTTTCTCGTAACCACTGTAGAGGCCTGGATCTGCTGCCGTTATGTCTTCTAGCGATCCCTCGTGAGCTATCCGCCCGTCTCTCATTAGTAGGATCTGTCAAAATTGTAATAAAACCAAAGAAAAGAGCTACGGACTTCAGGCACAAGAACACGGGCCCCTTAACCGTTAAAGCGGTGGTCACATATCTTACGGTCATGAACGTAGTTAAACGTATAGTTGAACATAGTTCATTTGACAGTAGTAGACCGTAGTTGACCGTACTTTAACTGTAGTGCTGTGGTTACTACGGTCAACTATATGGTCAACTACGGTCCACACTACGGTCAAGTAGTGTCAAATACGGTTCACACTACGGTCAAGTAGGGTCAACTAGGGTTAACTACGTATATACTAGGCTCACAGTACTGTATAGGCATTCAAGGTGACCGTATAAATATTTTCAACATGTTGGGCTAACTATATGGCCAAATCATGGCTTTCCTAAAGGTCTAAGTATGTTCAGAACTACGGTCCACTACGTTTAACTCCGTTTAACTTTGTTAAACTACGACTACTAGGGTCTACTACGGTCAACTGCGGTCACACCATACTACGTACGATATCGCACGGTCTAGTCAGGACTATGATCGACTGTGACAATTGTGGTAAGATTAACAATGATTAATGATTCAGGGGCTATCGCTCGTAGCGGTTCGTTATATAAATAACCATAATTGACCACGGGAGGCCATTATGAAGGCCTACAAAATAGCGCTAAGACTGTGCGCAATTGAGTTACAATGCGACAGCCCTACGGTTTGAACAAATCATAGTGTCGCCACAACAGTTTTGAACAGTTCAAAGCTGTCGGGAGAGTTGGGGAGTTTGCCAACTAGCCAAGATTCATCATTGAGTCACTAAGATACTGCTACGAGTATGTCCACGAATCACCCGGATTTTGTGAATTGCGCGCTATAATCGTGACAGTGGAACAAGGCTTAATTATAAAGACAGTATTGATCGGTCCTTGCCAGCATACGCACGTCACTGGCATCTGAAGGGCTCAACACAGTTCAGCTCCATACCTTGTCAGCATGGGCCAAATACTGCAGTTGGTGCGTGACCAAGATGACCGTTTTCTTCTTATTGCGCAGATTACCCAGAATGCCGTGCTCAAAGAGGTGGCTCCCGACGTGGACATCAAGTGCGGACAGTGGATCATCCTGCAAGGAGTGTTATTAGAACGTGTACTACTTTGTATAACATTGTACTACATTGTACTACAGTATATTACATTGTATTTTTTCCCTAATAAATGCATACATCAATTTTGGGGCTATATGGGCTGTACTGGGGCAGCTGGTGGATTAAAGCCAGTATGGTTTCATGATCTTAGGCCAAGCAACTTGGAATCCTCCACATGTGTATAGGATTCAAAATTGTAGGATTCCTACAAAGAAATCCATAACTATTTGATTTTTAACTAAAATGCACATAATGATTTCAGGATGCGGCAAAATGTGGTAGCAGAAATTTGGGCAGCAAAAGTTTTTGATTATTTTTTACTAAAATTCACAGAAAGTTTTAAGAGGAGGCAAAATGTAGCAGCTATGAATGAATTGCAAGGCCACCTAAAGTACGTAGGTTATCTCTCCGATTGATATTCTCTCACCAAGAGTACGATGTCCCGTCTGGAGTACATGGCCCGAGCCACGCTGACCCGCTGCTTCTGCCCCCCACTCAAGTTGATCCCTTTCTCTCCGATCTCTGTCTGGTTCCCTGCCGGTAGCATGTCGATATCGGCTTCCAAGGCACAGGCGGAGATAATGTGATTATATCTGTGTGGGATTCATAACGCTGGCTTCATTTTGCATTAATAAATACCTTGGAGAGTTGATAGCGTCTGACTGGTCAAGACTCAATCACCTGGGGTGTGTTAGCATGTGATAACAACGAATAAATGGCCACTAAACCAGCATTGGTTAAGCATTATAAAGCCAGTAATTGGCCAAATATTATACAACTGTCCTACGGTAACCTGTAACCAACAGTACGTGTACGTGAATAAAACACGCCTCAAATATTGATACTGCACCTGCTATATGTTTATATCGGCTGCACAGCATTTTTTTAAATTAAAAAATAGTTGATCAAAAGTCAATCAAAAGTAGTAGCAGATGAGAAATGATAAACGCAGTATACCTCTTGAGGTTTAAGGGTTGACCAAACAAGATATTTTCCTGTAATGACGCATTCAGTAACCACGCCTTCTGCCCAGAATAGGCAATGGAGTTTCTACTTCTAGAAAAAGAAAACAAAAAAAATTATTTTTATTATATGTTTAGGAAAACGCGCTGGCGTGTAGTCGACAACGCGCTGGCGTGTAGTCGACATTGCGCTGCCGTGTAGTCGACAACGCGCCGGCGTGTAGTAGACAACGCGCCGCCGTGTAGTCGACAACGCGCCGCCGTGTAGTCGACAACGCGCCGCCGTGTAGTCGACAACGCGCCGCCGTGTAGTAGACAACGCGCCGGCGTGTAGTAGACAACGCGCCGCCGTGTAGTCGACAACGCGCCGCCGTGTAGTCGACAACGCGCCGCCGTGTAGTCGACAACGCGCCGCCGTGTAGTCGACAACGCGCCGCCGTGTAGTCGACAACGCGCCGCCGTGTAGTCGACAACGCGCCGCCGTGTAGTCGACAACGCGCCGGCGTGTAGTCGACAACGCGCCGGCGTGTAGTCGACAACACCCCGGCGTAGTCGACATCGCGCCGGCGTAGTCGACAACGCTAAACAAAATTAATAAATAAATAAACCTACAAATTAAACTGTAAATTCAATTACCCATTTATCAATAAGTTCCCGTCCTGTAGCGTCATTTCTTCCAAGATGGCTGACAAGAGTGAGGATTTCCCACTTCCGACTGTTCCAATGACCATTGTTAACTTTCCTGAAATACGCAGACAACAATTTGATTGCATGAAAATAAATCTCATTTCCCAATAAAATGAAGTGAATATGCATTTGTAGAGTTATAAAAAGCAGTGTTTGAACTTTTATGGAGCTTGTAAGTCGACCTGACAAAAATTATCAGAATATGTAAGTGCTCAGTATTTTATTCATTACAGTTACCAGCTGGAATTGTGACATTAAGATCTTGAAGTATTGGCTGAGAACTACATGGATCCCAGGCAAAGCAACCATTTTCAATCTTTAAAAGGAAAAGAAAACATTTTTAGTTTTTAGTCTTTAACCTGCATAGCATTTGTTACCGAGTCAAATAATAAATCAAGTAATATTAAGTCAATCACATGTCAAAATCAAATGTCAAATTCAGAAGTCAAAACACACAGGTCCAATCAAAAGTCAAATCAAATGTTGAATCGAAAGTCAAAACAAAAGTCGAAACAAAAGTCGAAACAAAAGTTAAATCGAAAGTCAAAACAAACGTAAAATTAAATGTCAAAACTTGTAAATAAAAGTCAAAAAGTCAAATTCAAAGTTAAATCAAAAGTCAAAACAAAAGTCAAAACAAAAGTCAAAACAAAAGTCAAACCGAAAGTCAAGCCGAAAGTCAAAACACAAGTCGAATCAAAAGTCAAAACAAAAGTCAAATCAAAAGTCAAATAAATAGTAAAAACACAAGTCAAATCAAATGTCAAATCTAAAGTCAAACCAAAGTCAAAACAGAAGTCAATAACAGGTCCATCAGGAGTGAGTGAGTTACAAGTCCATCAAGAAAGAAATAAACAGTGACTTTCGGCAAGTGCTACCAACAAGTTTATATATTGGGAAAAACTTCCTCAAATAGGTGGGATTAGTCCCCACGGTTCACAAGGACGGAACCAGACCTTGATTGGGGAATCCAACCTTGATTGCAATGTTACTGGGCAGGCATGTCGGTAAATCCAGGCGTGATGAGTCCGTAGAACCGTAGGAGCTGATCGAATCTTGACTAATGGTAGAATGCAGCGAGGTGTTGGAACCCTTGAATTGTTGTGCTTTCGACTTGAGTAGCACCACCTCTGTGCCGCCATTACTAAAACGGTCCTTATTGTCGTTGTGTGGCTAAAACACAAAATATAGTACGGCTGTGAATTTCTGAACAATTAAGTATTCAATTATTATATTATTTAACCAGTTCGTGTCGGCGGATGTGTATACACGCAATTCTTTTGTCTAAAATTCAAAACGGATGACGTCGAGAGCAAGGCCGGAAGTATCTGCTAGCCACCAGCTCACAGAAAGCGAGGCCAGAAATAAATACCAGGGTGTGCTACCCACAGATGCCGACCTGAACCCGTCTCTGATAGAGGTTCGTGGAAAAAAAATGCCCTGCCTGGGCCGGTCAATGTCAAAATTATCCCGGCACAAACTGGTTAAGTTAAATTGTAAGTAATACCCCTGTCACACCGGAGTGCGATCTCACGGCAACCTTACTGCGATGCAGTTTTCATCAAAAATGCAGTGGGGTCGCCGAAAACTGGCAAAAAAACCTGAAATCTATGAGGTAGGTAGCACACAGTACGCTCTTGACTCGCTCACTGCGCTCTCACTACACTCTCACTGCGACATATGCATTCCTCGCCGCGCTCTCACTGCGCTCCCACTACGTTCTACGCGATCTCGCTGCGACCAAGACGACCTCACTACGACCTTACTACGCACTCACTACGTCCCCACTACGTTCTGTGCGTTTGTACCGCGTTCGCGCGGCGACTATAAATACAGCGAGCTCGATGTTGCTGGATATTTGCTATCTGTTGTACAATTATTATGTTCTGCCTCTCTACAGCCGTGGTAATACCCCTGTCACACCGGAGCTACGCTGCTGTTGCGCTCCCACGGCAACTAAAAAAACTTGCAAAACGCAGTAGAAGCGCAGTAGGATCGCCAAGAGCGTAGTAGGAACGCAGTGGAGTCTACCTAGGTCGTGGGAGGGTCTCCATGGTCGCCAAACCTCGGCGATTGTTTTGAGCCTGCTCAAAACAATCGCAGAGGGTCGGCGACCTGGTCCAAAACGCAATGGGAGCGCTGTGAGAGCATAGTGGGATCTCAAAGAACGTACTTGGGACGTCGTGACGTCTACCTGAGCGTGTCATGATCGTAGCAAGAGCGAGTTGGTATCGCCGTCTACACAATCTGCGACTGAAGTACGTCTGAAGTACGACCACTGTACGCTTGTCACGCTCTCACTACGCTCTTACCGCACTCCTACTGCGCTTCTACTACGTCGTATAGGGCTTCTTAACGCTCATACTGCGTCCACACGGGGCTGCCAGTACGACTATGGCGCCCCTAATGCGTCCATGGCGATGTTACGGAGCTTCCTGTACGTTCACAGTGCGATTATACTGCGATTATACTGCGTGTATAGTACGTTCTGACTTTGACATGCGTAATGGCCACAAATGGTATAAATGCAGCCTATATCCTCCACACAACATACTAATGTGCATCTCCTCTTCAACATGGATGTAGAGAGGCAGAACATAATAATTGTACAACAGATAGCAAATATCCAGCAACATCGAGCTCGCTGTATTTATAGTCGCCGCGCGAACGCAGTACAAACGCACAGAACGTAGTGGGGACGTAGTGAGAGCGTAGTAAGGTCGTAGCGAGGTCGTAGCGAGGTCGCCTTGGTCGCAGCGAGATCGCGTAGAGCGTAGTGGGAGCGCAGTGAGAGCGCGGCGATGATCAAACTGGGAACGCATAGGTCGCAGTGAGAGTGTAGTGAGAGCGCAGTGAGCGAGTCAAGAGCGTATTGTGAGATACCTACCTCATAGATTTCAGGATTTTTTGGCAACCCCACTGCGTTTTTGATGAAAACTGCATCGCAGTAAGGTCGCTGTGGGATTGCACACCGGTCTGACCAGGGTATCAGTCGCAGATTGGGCAGACGGCGATACCAACTCGCTCTTGCTACGATCATGACACACTCAGGTAGACTTCACTACGTCCGTAGTACGTTCTTTGAGATCCCACTACGCTCTCATGGCGTTTTGGACCAGGTCGCCGACCCTCCGCGATTGTTTTGAGCAGGCTCAAAACAATCGCCGAGGTTAGGCGACCATGGAGACCCTCCCACGACCTAGGTAGACTCCACTACGTTCCCACTACGCTCTTGGCGATCCTACTGCGCTTCTACTGCATTTTTCAACTTTTTTAGTCGCCGTGGGAGCGCAACGGCAGCGTAGCTCCGGTGTGACAGGGGTATTACAATTTATTTAAGTTGCACATTATTTAAGTTACAAATTTATTTAAATTACAAAGAAACTTTGTTAAAAAGTGCAGGAAAAAGCAAGTTTAACTCCAAATGTTTGTGATTTAGTGTATTGGCTGTTAGAGGAATTGACTTCTGAGAAGTTGACTTTTGGATTTACAATCAATTTCTGGGCAAAATCTCACCGTTTTCTTTTCACTAGCTACAGTCTGCAGTGCTTGTTGCTTCTTTACTTTGATGGACTCCAGCGTCTTAATTTTCAACTCGGGCGCCGTCAGGAATTCCGCCAGACGCCCCGTGCTGATGGCTCCACTGACGGTCGCAAACAGGGCATGGGGGAACAGGAAGAGAGAGTCTGTCAGCAGCAATAAGAGGGACAGGCAGGAGAAGGCTACTTCGGGAGTCAGGACTGTGCCATTGTAGATCGTGAAGGTGCCAAAAGACTGGGATCAAAAAGAAAAAAGAAACTATAAAAAAGGTTATCGGTAGAGTGCAGACTTCCACCCCAACCGCAACAAAACTCTCTATTTTCCAATGTTAAAAATTCATTCAAAATGGTATAGATTCTTTAAATTTAACGGAATCCTCATTAACCCATAAGCTATCTACCCACCAAGTTCCGTTAACTAGTTCGCGCCAGATGCCGTGAATACATGCAAAGCATTTCCGGGATTTAAGCAAATGACGGATAAACACATCACGAGCAAACCAGCAAAAGAATTCTGTCAGTGACCAGCTCAGAAAGAGCGAGGCCGGAAATATCAGGGTGTGCTTCCCACAGATGTCGGCCAGAACCCGCCTCGGATCGAGGACCGTGAAAAAGAATCCTGACGTAAACTGGTTAAAATCCCTTCAGAATTGTTTCCGCGATCCTTCTAACAGACAGACAGACAGAGAGACAGACGAGTGAATTACCTCACCTCTACCATCGGAGATGAGCGGAGGTTAAAATAAAGATTGGGTCAAAGAGCTTTAAAATTGACAATAAGGCTGTGTGGTAGGACTTGGAAAGTACATGACAAAGGAATGGTAGCAAGATGTTGGAAATGGGTGACATTGCTGTGTGTGTTAATAACCTTAAGTTGGATTAGTGGTTACTTTCCTTGCCTTCCAGTGCTTTGGTTCAGGTTCGATTCCTGCCCTGGTCCATATTCGTCCCTTCTAGATTTCGTGAATTTTCCCCAAAATATCTTTCGTTGGTTTTCCTCCCACTTCTAAAATTGCAATTTCATCTCGGTGTCTTCTTTTTCATGGGATTCTTCATGCTTTTGAGCTGCAGTGCCTCGGCAATTTTGAGTAATCCTTGGTTTTTTTAAACAAATAAGAAAACACACTGCACTCACACTATTATACATGCTATTGGTAAAGCCACATTTTGTTTAACGATGCAAAGTAAATATCTTACCACTACTGTCAACAAGATTCGGGTTACATCTGTCAGTGTAACTAAGAAAGAAACAAAATCAGACTTTAGTTCCAGTTCTCAAAATGTATTAATTCTGCTTTCTAACTACCTCGTATAGATACTTTGTTTCTGTTTAATATTTTTTTAAAGTTTTGTTGTTGTTACAGAGCAAACTTTTCTAAACAGTTAAAAAAAACGATCACAGAAATTGGCCAAACTGTTTAAAGTTTTGAGACGATCCATAATGTATGAAACTTACTTAATATTCCAAACCACATAAACATCTTGCCCATTGCCCATATCTCAGAATGTCGTATTTTTGTTATCTCGATGCCGAAGAGATCCTCCCAGCCGTACATTTTGAGCAGCTTGATCCCACGTAGCACCTCATTGGACAGTTTCAGGCGTTTGTCTGCAAAACCCTGTCAGAAACACCCCAAAATAAGAAAAAAGAAATAGCTAATTCCAAAAATAAAGTAAAGAGCCTAATCTACAATCCAGGCCAAAGTATACCCTTGCCTGGTCTCCCACTCCACCGGTCAATGTTGTTATGAGCATAGACCCTGCAACGAGAGACAACATTGACCGGGTGCCAGAGAGATGTGGCTGGGTAGTAAGGCTTGTACATGACTCATGATATAACAGGCTTCCATTTGTCTCCCGTTAACTACTGGATAGAAAAATTGAAGTAAAGATGCTAGATCAGGAACCAGTAAGGTTGAGGTTTGCCTTACCAAGGTTTTTGCTTCAAAACTGGCCATGAAGCTCGCCAAAACGACTTGCACGGGCACGAAAAGCACTAAGACCACCATGCCCAGAACAGCAGAATAACCCAGCTGGAAGATCAGTAGCATCGCAGTAACTCCAGCCTGCAACCATCAAGCCAATAAAATCGCTCATTAGATAAGAATCAGTGGAAAATTTAAGTCTGATTGGTGTGTTTGCGAGTTTTCGACCTTCAACCTCGGTAGACAAGTATGAATGGAGATAAAACAAACAATGAACTTCACCTGTATAGGCACTACTACCATCCAGCAGATGTAGTTCACCAACCAGACGACATTCATGGCGTCTGTGGACATGTGATTGGTGATCTTTCCCGTGGTCATCTCGGTGCTGGAGATGACGAAGGTAGAGATGCGAAGGGACTTCTCAAAAACCATCGTCTATAAAATTAAGATGAATTACATCACAGGAGGAAACAAAGAATGAGTTTGACAACTGCTCAACTGAGGAATTTAATTAGGGAAGTCGATTTGTTTTCTCTCACCTGTATTGCAGAACGCAAGTGGATTCCCACAAGCGCGCACCAATACTCGCTCGTCTGTGTCAGCAGGGTACGAATACAGGCAACGATGAAGGTGACTACCACCAGGACTAAGCCGTGTTGGAAGAACTCTGACACCGTGATGAAATGGGGCTCTCTGGGTACCTAATAATGAACAGGAAAGCAGTATAATCTCATGCCACCCACCCCTTCCTCCGGGATATGGTTCGTGAGTTAGATAATTTGTGTTCATATTTGCCCTAAGTAATGCTTGCCGAGTGTTCCCGCCAAGTGTTCCCGCCGAGTGTTCCCCGCCGAGCATTCCTCGACGAGCATTACTCGACGAGTATTCCTAGACGAGTAAGTAGTTGCTGTAGTAGTAGTATTTAGTGCTGCCATTTTTACAGAATGCATGGAAATAAATCTAGAAAATTCTTAACAACAAAGATAGTCCATCAAACTAGTTTATTTTCCCTACCATACCTGAGATACATCCTTCACCCTTCCCAACCACAGGATGATGCCACTGAGCGCCAAGGGCCCTACAAACCCACACATTTCCCCAGTCAGTCTCAGGAGGAGTGCAAACACCATTCTCCATTTGTGGACGGCCCAGTAGACCCGCCACAGGGAAAGCTTACGACCATTGGACGTTGACCTTTCCTGTTACAAAAACATTAACACAACTGCATGCCAGGAAATAATACAGTTAATAGACACCATTTGGCCACCCCCCCCCCCCCCCCCCTATTTGTTATTCTGATTCAAGACAACAATAAATCTGAAGCAGGGTTATTAAAAATAACCTGTATCTAAAATCAAACATCTCAGGTAAGTCTTCACTGTTAGATTCCTTACAGAAAGATCCCTATATTAAATCTGAAGGGTAAGGAGATTTTTGTTTTTTTCCTTCTGAAAGACTACTTTTCATTGACTTTTAATCTACAAGATTGTGTTACTTTTTGATTCTGTTGTATCCAACAGCCGATTACACACTTTCCTGTTGTTATTCTGCCATCATCCAACATTATAGTGTATGTTGGAATTATTGGGCCGAGAAGAGGGGATTTAGAGGTTTATGTTCCTTCTTGAAGTCTTCATTAAACTTCTTGTGGATGTAGTTCTTAAAATGGACCTCCAGGTTGATTCTCTTGATTCCATAAGCACACTTTGCTCAGTGTTGTTAGACTCTGTTGGATTCAGCAAGGTGCATAGAGACAACCTCAGGGATTAGGAAATGTTGGGTTTACCTGTTCCTTCTTGAAGGCTTTTTTAAACTTCTCGTGGATGTAGCTCGCTGAGTGGACCTCAGGGAGCTGGCCAAGGTCCTCTATCTCCAAAGGTCGCTTGTAGCCGAGCCGGAAGACCCAGTTGAGCCACCAGTAGGTCACCTCGGATATGAAGCTGCTAAACTCTTGGGTGAACTTCATGGAGTTCTGGGAAGTGAGAGGGTCGTACCTGTGAGTTGTTCCCGTGGACCTGCAAATCTGTTAAAGTTGAGGGGGATTTGACTGAGTAGTGGCTATTGTACAAATAATGCATTGTTATGAGTGCAATGCATGGTTATGAGTGCAATGGTAATAACAATTTTGAGAGATGTTATTATAGGAATACATCCCTTTAGAAGCCAACCCGACCAACCCGTCTGGTTGGGTCCTTTGACAAAATGAAACTTTTTTGTGTGTGTTTTATTTTCATTTTTAAATGATATAAATCCGTCCTTAAAGAAATGGCAGCTTGTTGGGAACGATTTTTAATGCTTGTTTTTAAATCAGAAGTATTGTAGCATCTGTGCCAGTCGGCGGACAGAGAGGTAGTCAACACGTACGGACACACAGTGGAGGGGCCCTGTCACGCGAGTCGGGGAAAACCTTTGCCGGGGGGCGCCAGCGCAGTAGAACTTTCTCAAACTAGAGTTTGAGGGTAGTAGTTTTTTGTGAAAGAGTTACGAAATAAATGACCAAAGCACCCCGAAACCTTGATGAAAAGTGTCTTTAGAGTCGTTTGTTGGACATTGGTGGCAGCGGTGGCAGCGGTTGCCATTCTCACAGAGAAAACAAAAGGCAAAATGTTGAGTGTATTTCACCATGAACTCAGCGGATCAAGCTAGACTGGTGTCCGACTCGCCACTCAGCGGGATTGCAGGCTGTACCAGAACCTTGCAGAGCGTAGGCCAACCCACAAACATGATCTACTGGGCCAAAACTGGCCCATAACAGGCCGATATAGGCCCAGTACAGGCCAGTACCATAATGCTTGCAATGAATTATTGTCCACACCAACGGTGCACGTGCCAAGTCTGCCGGGGAACCACCGCTGTACATGGTGGTATGGCGGATGCTCCGTTCAACTCGGACGTTGTCGGGTTGCGCGGCGCCTGTCGATGCCACTGATCTATAGAGATAAGTAGTCGATGCGGAGGGACGGAGCTTCGTTTTGGGACACCCCACGTCTTTAACACATGGGCCAAAGAAGGCCAGCACAGCTGCTCCGCACAGAAGTATAATGGAGCGGAGCCGACGCAGTTACTCCGCATAGGAGTCAATGGAGCAGATAGCCAGCGCAGTTGCTCCACACGGGAGTAAATTGAGCGTAACCAGTGCAGTTGATCCGCACGGGGGTCTCTGGGGCGGAGCCGGCACAGATAGTGCAGTTGCTCCTCACGGAAGGCTATAGAACGGGGCCGGGGCAGTTGCTCCATACGTGCGTCTATGGAGTAGAGCCTAAGGTAGCCGGCACAGTTGCTTCTCACAGGAGTCAATAGAGTGGAGCCAGTGCAGTTGATCCGCACGGGAGTTTATGGAGCGGAGCCGGGGCAGTTGCTCCACACGTGCGTCTATGGAGTAGAGCCTAATAAAGACGGCACAGTTGGTTCTCACATGAGTCAATGGAGTGGAACCAGTGCAGTTGATCCGCACGAGAGTCTATGGAGCGGAGCCGGGGCAGTTGTCCCGCACATGAGTCAATGGAAAACAGCCAGCTTTTGTTTTCGCCAGTAATCATGTTGTTTCTAATCTCCCTGATCTCCACTTAAAATTGGGAGACGTATCCATTCCAGCTTCCACATCCATTAAGGACTTAGGAGTCACACTGGATTCTTCTTTGAATATGTCTCATCACGTTAGCTCTCTGTGCAAAACTGTTAACTTCCACATACGCAACCTGTGGCGTATTCGCCGATTTATTACACAGGATGCCTGCCATCACGCTGTCAGAGGTCTGGTCCTGTCCCGTCTCGACTATGCGAACTCTCTTTTGCTAGGCGCTCGTGAAAAAGATCTCAAACGGTTACAGCGCCTACAAAACAAGGCTGCTCGGCTGGTTTTCGCATGCGGCCGGGACCAGCCTTCTGAGGGCCTGCTGGCAGAGCTACATTGGCTCCCTGTTAAACAGAGGATAACCTTCAAAATCTTCACCCATGTGTACAAAATTCTCAACACTCAAGCTCCATCATATCTGGTTGACCTATTACATTCATATCATTCAAATATTCCTGATGCCTACAGACACCGACTCCGCTCATCAGCTGATCAGACCCGGCTTTCTGTCCCTAGAAGTAGGAAGAAAGCCGGAGATAGTTCTTTCGCTGTGGTCGCTCCTCGCCTGTGGAATGAGCTTCCTACCTGTCTGAGAGAGGCGGTCTCGCTGCCTGTATTCAAACGTCTCCTTAAGACATTCTTGTTCCAAGTCCAATTGTAATCGTATTGTGTCTGTTTCTCTTTTTGTTAATTTGTGTGGTTGTGTGTTAAGCGCTTTGTTCTTCGTAAGGCGCTATATAAATGCTTTGTATTATTATTATTATTATTATTAAAGGAGTTAATGTAGTGGAGCCGATGCAGTTACTATACACGGGAGTCTAAGAAGCGAAGCCGGCGCAGTTGCTCCGCACGGGAGACAATGGAGCAAATCCGGCTCAGTTAATTGCTCCTGAATGGGAGTCAATGGACCAGAGCCAGTGCAGTTGCTCCGCACGGTCGTCTATGGAGCGGAGCCTGTGCACGGTTGCTCTGCACGGGAGTCACTGCTCCTAATATAAGTCAATAGAACAGAGCTGCTCTCGAACGGAAGTCAATGGACCAGATCCAGTGCAGTTACTTCACACGGGAGTCTATGGAGCAGAGCCAGCGCAGTTGCTCCACACGGGAGTCAATTGACCGTAGCCAGTGCAGTTTCTCAGCACCGGAGTCCCTGGAGCGAAGCCGGCTCGGTTAATTGCTCCTGAATGGGAGTCAATGGACCAGAGCCAGTGCAGTTGCTCCGCACGGTCGTCTATGGAGCGGAGCCGGTGCACGGTTGCTCCGCACGGGAGTCACTGCTCCTAAAATAAGTCAATAAAACAGAGCTGCTCTCGAACGGGAGTCAATGGACCAGAGCCAGTGCAGTTACTTCACACGGGAGTCTATGGAGCAGAACCAGCGCAGTTGCTCCACACGGGAGTCAATTGAGCGTAGCCAGTCTAGTTGCTCCGCACGGGAGTCTCTAGAGCGAAGCCGGCACAGCTGCTCCTAATGGGAGTCAATGGAACGGAGCTGGCACAGCTGCAACTCATAGAAGTTTATGGAGCGGAGCCGGCGCAGTTGCTCCGTACGAGAGTCAATCAAGCAGAGCCGGCGCAGTTGCTCCACATGGGAGAATATTGAGCGTAGCCAGTGCAGTTGCTCCGCACTGAAGTTTCTGCAGCGAAGCCGGTCCAGCTGCTCTTAATGGAAGTCAATGGAACAGAGCTGGCACAGCTGCTACTCATCAATGGAGCAGAGCCGATACAGTTGCTCCGCACTGGAATATCTGCAGCGAAGCCGGTCCAGCTACTCCTAATAGAAGTCAATGGAACAGAGCTGGCACAGGTGCTATACTCAGTTTAAGGAGCGGAGCTGGCGCAGTTGCTCCGCACAGGGGTCAATGGGCTAGAGCCGGCGCAGTTGCTTCACATTGGAGAATATTGAGCGTAGCCAGTGCAGTAGCTCCAACCTGAGTCGGCCCAAGAGCCATTTGTAGCCAATGCTCTGTGCCGCCTTGTTCAGGGACGAACAAGGATCCTCAGAGAGGCTGGTGTAGCGTCTGTGCCGGTCGGCTGACAGAGAAAGCATTGGGGCCCCTGTCGGTCGGCCGGGGAAACCCATTGCTGGAAGGCGCTGGAACAGTAGGACAGGCGTGCTTTACTAGAGTTTGAGGGTAGAAGTGTTTTATGTGTGTGGAAGAGTGGCAAACTAAATGGCAAGTGCCCCAAAACCTTGTCTTTATAGAGTCATTTGTATTCATTACATTTACATATCATATGTTACATTACCAACGCTAGTTCAAAAGAGGTGAACGGCAGAGTAAATAATAGGACGATTTTTGTATTTAATTACCAAGGTATTTAAAGAAGCTATAGAAGAGCCAGGAGTTGAGATAGTAACTCATTGTGCACAGTCAGTTATGAATGGTGAGGATTTGTTTACCATCAAATACAAAAAAAACATTGATTGTAAAATTACAAAAGTCTGAAAACAATTACCTTCACCCTAATATTGTTAATTTGCAGGGCAAACAGTACAAGATACGCTAGGAGTGAGAGCACGGAAAGGTCGAATCGGAGCACAGCAACCGACCCAAGCTCCAGGCTGACAATCCCCAGGAGGTAAAGCATCTCTCCGATGAAGGAGAGACCCCAGTAGACCAGGAGTAACCAAGCCATCCGGGGCAGCTGCCAAACCTCCATGAAGTGATAGAACAGCGTTGCCAGGAACGCCGACGCAAGCGCGGAGATCCGCGGGACGTAGAGGTGCGGCTGGGTCGGGTACGCAATCCCGGCGAGACCGTTGACGCGGAAGGTTTCGTCAGTCAAGAGGCCTTCAGAGGCAGAGAAGAGATCTAAGAGGATGACTAGGAGCATTAAAATCCACTGAGCAGAATGTAGAGGATACCTGCAGCAGAAAAAAAACATTCTCTGATTGCAGTTGGCGTACGGGTAAAACAAAGAGCACATCTGACAACAGAATCTACAATGTACAGACTTTCGCCAAGTAAAGGTACTACCTCCTTTGACTTTGTGCATAAATACTCATCCCCCTCGGGCATAACAGTGAACAAGTACAACTTCCCCAAAACAAACACAATGAGACCCAACAGATTTATCAGTATAGTGGGTGTTAGTTATAGCGATATAGCAATATTCTTTGCAATATACATGGTGTAATGTTACATACAATTTGTAATAACAAAACCTTCCTTTAGGACCCAGAATAGACGCAACAGACATTAAGATAATCTATCTCTTACAAACTTTTGCCTACTGCAAAATTCAGCCATTCAAATATTGTTACTATGGTACCTCTATTAAAGAGAAGCTGAGTAATTGCTCATACCTTTTCAGATATTTAAGGTCTCCTCCATTACAGCAGGAGCAACACCCTAAGATCAGCAGAACGAGCGACAAGAGGGCAAAACACGCGGTGTGATAGAGGAAGTTTACAACGTCAATAAGACAGACTGTCTGTAGCACATCGTGGCTCGTCCACAGGGAGGAATCACTGCAGCAAAACCATCTCCATGGATCGTTGTCGGTTTCATTTAAACTGCCCATGACTGCTGGCTGTTTCTGAGTCTAAACCCTGGAATGAAATTTGGTAACAAGAATGATATGTATGTTGACAAACACCATTATCAGGAATGGGTTGATTTGGGGGGGTTGTATTTTATAGTAAATATCGTTTACTGACCTGTCCGAAGTTTACAATCATGGATGCCGAGAAGAAAAAAAGCAAGAAAAACGGCGTTCGTTTTTAACCGGCGTCGAGCAGGAGTTCTTGTCGCGATTGCTGTCCGGTATCTGCAAATGGCGGATCCTACCTTTAAAGTCATGTCATAGGCTGCTGTAAGGTACGCCCTGCCTGAGGACTAGGCTGCAACAAATGGTGGTGAAATTGTATGTTATATCATAATATTACATTATGCAAGTGTACAGCAGCATTTCGTTCTGTTCTATATACCGCCCATTTCTGTGAATGTAGACTTGCCTAAAAAATGTATTCTGCTCTGCAGTTGTATTGATTCTACTGACGCTAATTGGTAAACACTGTAGATAAACTTCAGGTTCATTGTGGAGGCCACTGCAGTAGAATTGCCGAGTTTAAAGTTCTTGTTTGCACTACTACGGGGCCCAGCTAGTACTACGGTAGCCCACAAAGGGACATGTAATGATAAAAACAAATGACGTAGGAAGAAATATTTTACATGAATTGGGTGCAAAATAGCTGCAAGTCATCGGCAAACATGTCAGGAAAACTTGGCACGAAGTTAGAAATGTATTGCGATGATAAGCGGAAATATAAAGGGCGGGGCCGCCCCTCAGCTCATTTTCAGACTCAAAAACAAATTCGAGTCTTAATGTTCGTCAGCATGAAGAATGATGTTTTTTCGGTGAGATTCACTATGCAGGCGGAATGTTCTTGGAGTCATTATGTTTCATCAAAATGATGTGTGAACTTAGGTTAGAGGAAGTGGTATGTTTGTACAGGGTCACGTGGATCAAAAGGTGTGACCAGTAATCTTCATGGGCCCGGTTGCACCAAACATGTCCTACATGCTTGTCGTAGGATAAGGAATTTAAGACAACCCTAAGACATACGGTAACTGCGTTTCCACCAATTTGACTTTACTACATTTCTACTACATTTCTATTGTGTGTTGCTGTATAGCTTATTCCTAGCCGCCGCTATACTCTTTTGAAATAGCTGAAGTCATGCTCCTTTGTTTTGAGAAAACAGAGTTCAAAGTCTGTGAACCGTGCCAACTATAATATCAATCAGGGGCCGGTTGCACCAAACATGTCCTACATACTTGTCGTAAGATAAGAAATTTAGGACCACCCTAAGACATGTCGTAACTGCGGTTGCACCGAAAAGCTTATAGGCTTGTCCTAAAGTGCATATCTTATACGACACGTCGTAGGACATGTCCTAGTGTATAATTTTGACTGTATCGGGACCGACGCTGGTTACAATCCCGAAATTAGATAGACACTGTACACAGCATGTTTTCAATCACTTATGTTTTATTCAGATAGGCCTAATTAGTGATTGTTTACAAATGCATATATGTCACCAATTCATTTCTTCATAATCAAAATAATTGTATTCCCAGGGTCCTTTGCTATGGTTACCGTCATTCTTCAATTTATTGACCTTTAAATTCATATAACGAAGCTTTGCATCTTGGACTTTTTTCTGAAGAGTGAGTAATTCCATATAGTTGCCTCGTGTTCCTTCCTGAACATTTCCAATTGCGAAGAAAATTGCAAGAACCAGTGTCGAAAGATGCATTGGAGTATGGAAACGTAGGTGGGCATGTCTTCGACATCTAAGACTGCAGCCTATTGAAAAGGTATGCCAGGTAATAGTTGTATCGGCTATGCTTCACAACTTCGCCAGACATTTGCCTCTTGAAGACGAAGATGGGCAGATGTATGCAGAGCTAATGGATGAGAATCCCGACGACAACGAATGTCCTGACATTGATGATGATCCAATTCATGAAGGGATTGCCCAAAGAAACCAAATTGTAGACTTATATTGAGGGCTGAACGATTTCCCTATTTCAACCATGAACAGAAATAACAGTTAAAGAAATCGACCCAGATACATTTTTCTTAAAAAAAGTAATTAATTTTGATACACCAATCAAGCATGTCAATAAAGAGCATGTTCTCTCTCACTCATTTAAAACAAAAAACAGAATTACTTTCTTTTTGACTCGCCAATTTGTAGATTTCACTTTGTTGGACCCTGTTTTTGTTTTGTTGTTCAGTTTGTACTCATTGCTATAATTGTTGTTTTTTATTAGAAACAATTAAAGCATTTGAACGAAATCTAAACAGTTAATCCCATGTGCAGTCTTGGAAAACGTCTTTTAAAATTTCTGTCTGGTTCTTCTTTTCTCTCAGCTACTGATTTTATGAAGGATTTCTTGATAACTATAGCTTAGCCGTTTTTTACACGAAATTCGTGTTATCTAATTACAAAAACTCTTCTAATGTGAAGCTAAATATTTTTTTTATAATTATTTCTTTCACAACCAAATGGTGATAAAACATGCAGAAGTATTGTTTTCAATCTTTTTCTTAACAAAATCCTAAACGACATTGTACTTCAACCTGAACATATTGCCGCGTATGGCTACCCTAACTATTTAAGTCACCTCCCCACTAGACGTGATTTAATGTCGTAAATCCATGTCCTACTAATGCGTAAGTTGTGAAGGTGCAACAGTTGTGTCATGTCTTTCGGTTGCACGAAAGTTGTCTTACACCACACGTAAGTCAGAATGCGTACGGCAAGGAAGTTAGTACATGTCGTAAGACATCGATGGTGCAACCCATTTTCGTTCGTAACTTTAGTACAGCACTTAGGACCGTTGGTGCAACCGGCCCCAGTGCAATTCAGCCACAAAAATACACAATTTAGAGTTTTAATTGAGCTATAACATTTCGAGATATGATAAAGAAGGTTTTGTTGTAGGTAAAAACATTAACAACTCGAAACGACCTCCCACTTGAAAAATTGACGTTTCGGCCAGTAACTCGTTTTGGCCATGTGCGACTTTCCGCTCATTTTGTGATGCCAGGTCAGATTATGTCGTAGGACATGTACTAAATAGTGTATAACTGTATGGAGACATACATGTAGATAACACAAAATAATACACTACAAAGTAGTGCGTCTCACGTGTGATTACTCAGAGCTACCTTTTTGGTACAGATTTAAAACCTTAAATTTGTTCGACCCTACTTTTGTGTTCTTTCAGCTTGTATTCATTGCTATAATAAATTGTTGTACATTTTGAGTAGAAAAAATAAAGCTTTTGAACGAAATTGAATCCAACGTGTAGTCTAAATTTCGTTGTTCAATTTCCTCAGCTACTGATTTTTTTAAAGGATTTTGTGATACTTATTGACTAAATGTTTTTAACACGAATCTTGTGTTTTCGAATTACGAAAACTTGTCTAATGTGATGCTAGATAATTCATGGTCCTTAAATGTTAGGTTTTGAATGAAAAATGCTGATTTGTCTGTAAACATTTGTGTCAATTTGTCCCTCAGAATAGCAGCAACAAATCCTAAATGGCTCCCTTTCTTTGCACCCCCCCCCCCCCCCCCCCCTCCCCCCAGGGTGGGGCCTGCCTCTAACTCCAACACTGCGGCGCTGCTCGGACCCTCCCTTTCAGAAATCCTGGATCGGCCCCTGTTCCAAACCTTTTTCCACAACCAAAGGGGTGTTAAAACATGCAGATGAATTGTTTTCAATATTTGATGAATCAAAATCATAAATGACACTGTACGTCAGCGTCTGCCGCGTATGGCTACCCTTACTATTTAGGTCACCTCCCCACTAGACGTAATTTCATATCGTAAATCCATGTCCTACCAATGCGTAAGTCGTGATGGTGCCACCGCTTTGTCGTAATTTCTTTCGGTTGCACGAAGCTTGTCTTGACACCACACGTAAGTCAGAATGTGTACGGCAAGGAAGTTATTACATGATATGTCGTAAGACATCGATGGTGCAACCCATTTTCGTCGTAACTTTAGTACAGCACTTTAGAGCGTTGGTGCAACCGGGTCCGGCCCGCCAAATTTGATAAACAGAACCTACAGTGACTCTGAATATCCTTTTTGAGTACGTTCTGAGATGAAAAAGGATTTGTGGAGGGTAACAGTAAACATTAGATTTAATAATGGGGATTGTGTAAGAAAGTTTATCTTTTTCAAAATGAACAAAGACATTGGCAAGGCTGGACTCGAACATGCGATCTCCGGAATACCAGAATCATGGCGCTCTACCAACTGAGCTACCTTCCCTATGTTGGAAGTCTCCCAAGTTGTCATCAGTAACTTTGTTTGATTCACCCTTTGAGGGTTGGGTAAAAAAAAGATTACATGATACTGCGGTCAAGAGGATTCCAGTGAAACTATGCATTATAAACACTGCACATTGTAGTTAGGTCTATACTGTTAGAATTTTCGGGTACGCTGATGATGGGTTTCAATATTTCCTCTGCATTGTAGCCGGTTGGGAGAAGCATGACTTTGTACAAGTCATGTCGTCTGCGGCTCTGCCTCCGCAATGAGTGCATCCATCAGCTCCTCGTGAAGCAAAATCATCATTGCGCCGTGATATATGGGCGACTAAATTTCGAGATCACGGTCACCGTTCGAACAACTTATACAATGCAGTAGTTCATAGGCCGTGTAGTCTTGCGCATAAAGTCTTGATTGGAACTTCCAGTTCCAGATCGACACCTCCGAACCGGACTCAGTTTAGGGCCTATATACGTGTCATTGATTTTGTTTTCTATAATGCTTAAATGGCCATAATTATGGATAATTAATTATTGTATAATATATCGAAACATGCATTGCTTTCTAAATTATTGAAGAAAAGTAGGACAAAATGTTTGACCTGAGCGTGTATCGTGAATGGCAACGTGCAAAGTGTGCAAACTCAAAACTGTGCTCTTCTTTTTCAAAATCAAAAGACTGTCCACGAGCGCCGCGCAGCTGAGCGCTTGCTTTGACTAAAATAGCGCCCTCTACAATGACTGCTAAAAATTTAAAGATGGCAGCCACCAGTTGTGCCACGCTGAAATACGAGGGGTGCAACTTTTTTAGGCAAAGACTTGTTCTAGCAACTTTGAGTGGAAAGCCAGTCAAAATAAGTAAAATTCGAAACAAAGACGATGATCCTGGACTACGTGGTATGGTACTTTTTTGTGTTGTAAGATCGTTGGAGTTGTGTATTGTTTTGTGTTGTTCACATTGTCATTGTCATTGACTGTTGACGTTTGTTGTTAATCATTCATATTAAATAATTTTAT
Organism: Crossaster papposus; assembly: GCA_037893245.1. Taxonomy (NCBI): domain Eukaryota; kingdom Metazoa; phylum Echinodermata; class Asteroidea; order Velatida; family Solasteridae; genus Crossaster; species Crossaster papposus. The sequence goes on from JBAIAA010000017.1 coordinate 1,804,198, forward strand.
TATGTTATCAATATCAACTGAAATTTCGTTATGTTACTAGTTAAGTTAGTGTTTACCCCCAGAAAAACCTATGGGGAATGTGCGTCCACAAAAACCGGTTGAATATCGCCAAATTTCTGTAAAAAAAGTGAAAACTATCCCCGTTTGTTCGTAGTCGTACCGTAAACCCGGCCGGGGTCAGTGCGGACCAATCACATGGCTTCTGTCAACGATGACAGGGCTGTTTTTCAAACCCTGTCTTCGGTTCTGTTGTGACGCTGGCACAGTGCTAAACTGTATGAATGAAGCCTCCGCAAGATGAAGCTTGTGTTTGGAAAATGGCCCATGCCGTGCCCCAAATATTATACTTGGATGCGGCTTGAAATTATGCACAAGTCTTAATTAATTAAGGTTCAGCATGTCGAGCGTAATTTCCATATATACAGAAATATCTCCATTTCATAAAATATAATCGAAATCATAGCATTAAGCATAGAGAAAAAAGTAAAAAAACAAAAACCTTTGAACTTCAATTATGAAAATGTGTCGCATTCAATTTTGGTAATGTTTTCTCAAAAGTTAGTTTATAATTTTAGCAACAATCCTTGAAAATGTTGTTGTAGGCACTTATAAACTTCGTAAGTTATGATTTTTTAAAGATATTTTTGTCAGGAAAAAGCCTCATTTACATATGCATAAATACATGTATGTATGTATATGTAAAATAAAGACTTTTTTCTAACACAAATACCTTTAACACGTTGACTGCCGACTACGGGTATAGTCGTAGTAACAGGTGTACCGGATTCTGCCACTACGAGTATACTCGTAGAAAATGAAAGGCTTTTGTATTGTAAATTGAATACACTGGCATCACTGATAACGCAACAAATACGCTGCTGGCAGTGGTGAGGACATACATGTTTATGTTCAAATTATTTGTTTTCCTTGTTTAAAAAAAAGAAGTACTATTAAGTATGCGCATGCGTACAATGCTCGGCAAATGGGGGCGCCCTGTTAAATTATGTCCAGCAGTCAACGTGTTAAAAAGGTCATTGATATTATTTCAACATTTTTTGAATGACTGACCTTCATTGAGATACAATACACGGTATTTGATTTAAAATTTGGTATTTTATTTTGAAAAAAACCCCACATCTGACAGTCATTTGGCCAACGATCTGCGATTGGATGTCTTCATTAACCATCATCCTTCTTTTGTTTTCCAGATTTTGAAGCAAGTTTTATCAGACTACTTGATAAAGTGACAAATGGGTCCAGAATTGAGGTCAATGAAACAGGTATCTATAAAGAGTCCTATCAATTTAGTCCTACAGTTATAATTTTTTTCTGTACCTGCCAGTAAGCAGTTTGCAGCAGTTTTAATCTTATTCCTGTTAACTTAGAACGGCGATTGGTAAAACCCGGATCTCCTGGATCTCCCGGATCTAATATTAACCCTAACCACCCGGAGTCCATCAATATCCATTTCCTGTTTTGGAGGATTTTAGCGGATTCAGGATACCTCCATATTGAACAAACTGGAGGAGCGTGATGGATTCATGATTCAGAAATTTAGGTGATGGACTGTGATGGACTCTATGGAGAAACACACTGCAATTTTTTGTATGCCACCATGGTATCCTAAATCCGCCAGAGTCCATCAACTTTGGCTGATGGATTATTGATGGACACAGGATATCTCCAGAATGCATACTGGTGGAGTCTGATGGACTCAGGACACCATCAGTTTTTGCAAACCAAAATTGGTGGATTGTGGCGGATTCAGAATACTTTCTAGAAAAAGCAGTGAGGGGGTTAGGGTTAACGCCAGTCAGACAGTCGGACCTTCCCGGATCCTAAATAAAAAAGTTTCACCTTCAATAAAATAACAGAAATTGCATTTCAAAGTAGCTTTATTTTTTTTTTATTTTTTTTTGGGGGGGGTTAGAGTCAGGCCCAGTATTCTTTGAAAAGTCTTGGTCCCTTTTCAAAGGTCTTGGTCCCTTTTCAAAGGTCTTGGTCCCTTTTCAAAGGTCTTGGTCCCTTTTCGAAGGTCTTGGTCCCTTTTCGAAGGTCTTGGTCTCGTTCGAAGATCTTGGTCTTGTTCGAAGATCTTAGTCTTGGTCTTGGCCTCGGACTCTCCGATCTTAACTACAACTCTTGTCTACACACAAGTACCCTTCAACAAATTGATAAATATAGAAAACTGCACAACTCAAAATTTAATATTTTTGTTGTGAGTTTCTAGTTGCACATCTGACGGCCAGTAATAAATATTGGAGGATTTTGCAGGATTCAAGTTATGGGTAAGACAATTGTGAGAGGAAGTTAGGAAATTTTGTTTTGTTTGTTTGTTTGTTAACAGGAACCAGTGTTTTGTACCAGCCTGGTCTGTTGAGTGGAGGCAATGTTGAACACGACTGCAATACACAACGAGCAATAGGCTACTACCTGGAGGCATTGATCTGCATGGCGCCCTTCATGAAAAAGCCAATTAAAGCTGTGCTCCGAGGGGTTACCAATGATCAGGTTGATCCATCGGTAAGCATCCTGAGCCACGCAGCGCTTTTACGCGCTTTCTACCAATAGCGCTCAAACCCCCTGTGGACATTCGGCCAGATCTGTGGTTATTAGCGCAAACAAACAGACCAAGGCCATTTCCTAAACCCTGGCTTTGGATCCGTTTCTGGCTACAGCCTATTGCTAAACTGTATAAATGAAGCCTGAGACGAAGACGAAGCTGGGGTTCGAAAAACAGCCAAAGGCATGCGAACCAACGCGCATTTCTATTGGTCTATTCGCTTGGACATCTGAGGTGTTCTCACAAATGTTCATCCTCCCACATAAAAATTGAAATTAATAAGAAAAATTGTAGAAATTAAAGCCTTGCTATTATATATTATACAGAATAAGAAACATAAAAGACTGAAAAGCTACGTAAACGCCAATAAAATTTAATATAGTGGTAGAAATTGTCATTTTACCAGGGGTGGACGATCATATCATGTTTTGGCCAACTTGTTTAGTGATTGCTGCGAATGTCCGCAGGGTTTGAGGGCGACAATTAAGGAGCCCGTTAAACTCTGTGTGGCTCAGGATTTTAGTAAGTTGTCCTGGCTAAATAATTTGCACACGGTGAAAGGTCATATACCTTTAAAACATTTTTTTCTGAACAATTACAGGACATCTAGCGCAATCATTTTGCTGGATGCCTACAATCATTATTTACTTTCAAATAAGCAAGATATTTCTTAATAATGTGGTAGTAAAAGTTTATATATCTGCAAATGATGTATCCTACTTTTAACTTTAGCAATAACTTGACATGATTGATGATTCGTTCCATTTATGCGTTTTTTGATTCAAGGTCGATATCATCAAAACAGTCACCTTTCCTCTACTCAGAAAGTTCTACATCGATGAAGGGCTCGAGCTGAAGGTATGTCATGATGATGTACAATGCCTGTTTTTGTTTATAATCACTCTCGACCAATAGTGGGGCAGATAGGGGAAATATTTTGGAGAATTGTGTCTTTGATGATACAAGCATGAAATTTGCTATACAGTCAAGGTATGATGTCATGAGAAAGATATTTGGCTATAGGGCCATCGCAGATTTGTCCTTTAACCCTAACCCTACCTAATGCTACTTTTTACTACTAGTAGTAAAAAGTAGTATGCAGTACTCTCACTGACTTGTGTGGAATGCCTGTAGTAATTTTTAGTATTTGGTACTTCACCCCTTATTGCACTCGTAGTACTTTTTAGCATTGGGTCCCTCTGCTTGCTGAGTGTGCATGGCCCATGTATGCTGTGTAAGGTGTTCTAAACTCTACAGCAAAAATTGCCACTTGGGACACAGTGGGTCAAGGCTGGACTACTGCATTTTTTGCCAGGTAAGTATTACTGACCTGTATTGCCACTATTAGTATTTTGTAGTTGGCAGTATCTGTACTCTGTTAGTACATACCCAATCATCAGTCACAGAGAGACCCAGTGCTCAAAATACTAAGTAGTATTCTGTAGTACGCAAAATTTTCAAAATGGCTGCCATTGCTTGTTATTCTACCTATATTGTTTCAAAGGACAAATCTGTGATGGCCCTATAGCCAAATGTTTTTCTCAAGATATACGCTGTGTGCCAAATTTAATGATTGTATCATCAAGAGGGCTGGTTTGTTTTCAAATAATTTAGTGTTTCATATTTAAAACTGTGCTATGAACGAATATTTAAATATTCAAAACTTAAAAACAAAAAAATTGGGTTCATGGGGGGAATTTATAACAACAAATCCCCACTAAATGGCGATGATATTAACCAGTTCGCGCCAGGATTATTTTTTAACGCAATTTGATCCAAAGCGGGTTCAGGCCGATAGTGCCGGGAAGCACACCCACGCATTTCCGGCCTTGCTCTTGGCTTGTTTATGCGTCATCCGTTTTGAATCTGGGGAAAACTTTGCGTTTATATATGTCATCCGGCGTGAACTGGTTAAACTTTATTTGTGGGTGAATATTGTTGCTTGTACCTTCTGATCTGTGTAACTTTCTGGTACATGATTATTCAGTTTGATTCTCTAAAAAACAAAGAGGCTGCACGGAGCCCTGGCGTGGTTGTCCCTGGACGGTTGTCCCAGCACCGTCCAGGCCCGGGATTTGTTAAGCTCTGTGACAAAATAACTGTCCTCTAAAAGCAGAAGGCATTATGTAATGTGTAGTACCGTGCAACCGGCATCTTTGTCACAGTTTAACCAGTTCGCGCCGGGATTATTTTAACATTACTGAGCCGAGGCGCGGGGTTATTTGTACCGAAACTCGATCCGAGGCGGGTTCAGTTTGATGGTACCGGGAAGCACACCCATGCATTTCTGGCCTTGGTCGCTGCTGACAGACATTTTCAACCTTGCTCGTGACGTGTTTATGTGTCATCCGTTTTGAATTTGGGGAAAACTTTCTTTGTATACGTCTTGGAGAGTGAACTGGTTAACAAAAGAAAGAACGTGTTTTTTGGGTTTTTTATTCGAATATTCGAACGGTCAAAATGCTTTTTGAATATTTGGTATATATACAGTATATTTGATATATTCGATATATTCCAAACATTCGCAACATTCGAAACAGCCCTAATCATTAAAGGTTTTTTGAGGTCGAAGGTCCTGTAGGGTCATTCGAGGTAGTGCATACAACATATAGAGATCAACCGTGAGAAAATGCGACACTCGCGATCCAACGATCACTTTTGAGTGTAGAGTTGACAGTGTTTGAATTTTCGTAAGGTTGGGTAGAAGGTTACTTATAAATCACACTAGGGGATTGGGGTTATTAAAAAAAAGTGTCTTATGAAATAACATTTATTTGGGTCTTATTTCTAGTTTTCTCTTATTTTCTTTGATCCAGATCACGAGACGAGGAGCGCCCCCGGATGGTGGCGGTGAGGTCATCTTTAAATGTCCGATAAAAAAGGATCTCCGACCACTTCAGCTCATCAAACCTGGAAAAATAAAGCGTGTAAGGGGAGTGGCGTATCCTTTATTAACGTTTTTGTGTGTAATTTTGTCCAAAATGTGTTTTTTTGTTTTTTTGTGGCAATTTACACATTTGTTATAAATTTATAAATAAAGATAGGATACACCATTTGCAGATATCAAAAACAAATTATTTCCGAATTATTAAGTAATATTTTATTTAAAAGTAAATAATGATTCTAGGCATCCAGCAAACTGATTGCGCTAGATATAATGTAATTGTTCTGAAAATTTGAATGTTATTTATTAATCATGATTGCCAGAACAACTGCCTGACGCCGGTTAAAAACGAACTGCCGTTTTTCTTGGCATCCATGATTGTAAAACTTCGAACAGGTCAATTAAACAATATTTACTATAAAATACAACTCCCCAAATCTATTCATTTCTCATAATTCAAGCAATTACCAATGATGTATCCTAGCTTTAAAAGCCATTTATTTGATTTGATTATCCTGATATGTATAGTTAACGTACTATAACTGCTATCTGCTATCTGCCAATCCAGACTAGACTTTTGCAAAGACTCTTGTATTCTTTTTTCCCTCGCAAATTATAATCTTGCGTTGGTAAATTTCACTATGTATATTGACTATGTATATTGCTCGATTCCTTATATGGGACCATCCACGACAAAAGGGCTGTAAAGGACCATTAAAATATGTGGAAAACAATTTTAAAAAACCCCAATTTTCATATTCAGTTTTACTTGTAGCTAACCATAAATACCTACTATGTCTTGTAATACATCATTTTAAAGCTTATTTCTTGTAGATTTAATTTCTCTAAATATCTCAAAACGTCAAGATGCCTACTTTACAGCCCTTTTGTCGTGGATGGCCACATATTTATAATTACAAAGTATGTCAGTCCTAATTATTTTGGCCCTAGTTGTAATCCTTAACTAGCCCCACCAGATATGCCATGCGTGTATCTCCTGCTGTTGCTAATCGCATTGTAGATGCAGCCCGTAGTATACTCAACCAGTTTCTACCTGATATCTACATCTACACCGATCACATGAAGGGGCCACAGTCTGGCAAGTAAGAACTCTCAAAAACTATTTCCCCTCGGTAATATTAGGAATAAATGTGTGGTTGGCCACTTTTAAACGATATGTTATAGTATTACCAGTTTAGAGTCTGTATGCTGATAATGACCTAAGCAGAAGTCGAAGGTCATTATCACCATCCAGACTTCAAACTAGTATTAACCAGTTTGCGCCGGGTTTATTTTAACATCACCGAGCCGAGGCGCGGGATTATTTGTAACGAAAGTCGATTCGAAGCGGGTTCAGGCCAATGGTACCAGGAAGCACACCCATGCATTTCCTGCCTTGCTCGCTGCTGACAGACATTTCCGGCCTTGCTGGTGGCGTGTTTATGCGTCATCCGTTTTGAATTTGGGGACAACTGCGCGTTTATATATGCCATTTGGCGTGAACCGGTTAAACATACATATTGAAGATTGTGAACGCTTAACCAATAAAATGGTAAAAGGCACTGGATTTTATGTGACACTGGAAAAGTGTTTAGACCATACTTGCTGTGGAACAAACACAATCGTGTTCAAATTTTTAATTTTTTTTGAACCTGGAATTCGACCATCACAAGACCAAAGGCCGCTCGAGATGTGGGCTACCAACGAAAAGTTTGAAAGAACCAGCCTCTCTCGCTAGCACAAGACAATCTGATCATTTCACAGTATGAATAGGGGTAGGATGGGTAACGAGTCAACAGCAAGGCGTAATGCAATAATGGTTTAAACCCACAACCTGCAAGAAACCCGCAGAACACAAATTCAATGCTTCAGACCTCTAAGCCATGGCACTTTGAGTGTGAATCAGCCGTGTTCAGGCCGATGGTACCGGAAAGCACACCCACGCATTTCCGGCCTTGCTCGCTGATGCCAGACATTTCCGGCCTTGCTCGCTGATGCCAGACATTTCCGGCCTTGCTCGCTGATGCCAGACATTTCCGGCCTTGCTCGCTGATGCCAGACATTTCCGGCCTTGCTCGCTGATGCCAGACATTTCCGGCCTTGCTCGCTGATGCCAGACTTTTCCGGCCTTGCTCGCTGATGCCAGACATTTCCGGCCTTGCTCGCTGATGCCAGACATTTCCGGCCTTGCTCGCTGATGCCAGACATTTCCGGCCTTGCTCGCTGATGCCAGACATTTCCGGCCTTGCTCGCTGATGCCAGACTTTTCCGGCCTTGCTCGCTGATGCCAGACATTTCCGGCCTTGCTCGCTGATGCCAGACATTTCCGGCCTTGCTCGCTGATGCCAGACATTTCCGGCCTTGCTCGCTGATGCCAGACTTTTCCGGCCTTGCTCGCTGATGCCAGACATTTCCGGCCTTACTCGTGGCTTTACAATGCCTTTTAATTTGTGCTGGGATCAACAAAAACTGAACTTCCTGTTGTTCAACCTTGCTGGGTTGACATGGTGTACAGTACTAGTGAATAAACTCTTTTTTTTTTACTTTAAATATTTTTTTAACTGAATTTTAAACTGAATCACAGATCTCCTGGCTTTGGCTTGTCGTTAGTTGCTGAAACAACAGAGGGCACATTCCTGAGTGCCGAGCTATCGTCCAATCAGAAGGGACAGACTCCCACGATTCCCGAGGATCTGGGCAAGCAGACGGCTATGATGTTAATGGAGGAAATATACAGGGTACGGAGGCAAATACATTGTAAAGAATACTGTCTACTGTCCAATGATCAATCCTCTTGGTTATGAAAGTTGTGAGATTAGACCATAGAGCTATATTAAATTGCTAGAGTGCTAATTCTAATTTTTTCGCGCGGAGATGCTTTGAATCTATTCTGCACGCAGACATTTTGAATTCATGTGCATGTTGTAGAACATAATAAAAATAGATGGATTGAATTTCTAACCAGTTCGAGGCGGGATTATTTTAACATTACCGAGCCGACGTGAGAGATTATTTTTAACGAAACTCGATTTGAGGCGGGTTCAGGCCGATAGTACCGGGAAGCACACCCACGCATTTCCGACCTTGCTCGCTGCCGACAGACATTTCCGGCCTTGCTCGTGGCGTGTTTATGCGTCATCCGTTTTGAATCTGGGGAAAACTTTGCGTTTATATATGTCATCCGGCGCGAACTGGTTAACAGTGCACTCTAAATACAACGCGCGTTCAAGAACAACAGATGCAAACAACTTACGCGCCAAAATGTCACGGCAAAATCATCTGCAGTAAATACGTACGTGCACGCATTTGCGCGGTTTGAGCATAACAAAAAATGAAATGCTCATTTGCTGATCGTGCGTTTCAGTTTTGGGCGTATCGGCTTCGGTAACGCACTGTATAGAATACAAACACAGATACGCAAATAGCCGTACAAAAGCCGTACAAAGTTTTGAGTTTTCTATAGGTTTGTGCACAAACATGGATGCGCCCAGCTCGCATCACTTTGTACATCGAGCCAGCGCTCTAGTAATTTAATACAGCTCTATGGATTAGACAAACTTGTGTATTCAAATACCTCGATCGGCGCTTTATGTTCAACTGCACATTCAGGTCGCATAATCTTTATTAACCTAATAACCAGGGCCCAAATTCTTGGCTCTGCTTACCGTTGGCGAAAAATCTCTGCTTACTATAACAGAAAATTGTGTGCTTACGGTAAGCGTTTTTCAAGCGTTAGCGAGGAATAGCGTTAGCGAGGAATGTTGGCTTGTGCGCACATCTCGTAACTAAGGATTCTGTGGTTACAGGGTTGGCACAGAATTGTTTTACTAGCGCGGTTAGCACGAAATGGTGTTTGTAAGAGCGGAATTCTGTGGTTAGCAGACCCATGAAATCGGGCCCCAACTTGTTTAGCCCTTTCAAGTCATTCTAGGCTTGGACGGTATTTCGGTATTACCGGATAGTCACGGTTTTTTTTTATTACCGACTAGTCGGTACTAATGATCTACAAAAACCGAAATACCGGTGATCTCGGTATGGAATTGCAATACCGCGATATTGTTCAGAACCTCGCAAAAGTCTTTCAAACAGAAAGAGAAACACCCGATCCACATGTTTCATTCCATTCAGTGTCATGTCTGCATTCAATCAAGTGGAAAGATAAGACGTTATTGTCAATCTCCACTTGATAACCCGATACTTCAGCAGCAGCCGTCCTTCCAGAAAGGCCTTTGAAGTTTGCTTATTACGCCGCCGTGTTTGCGGTTTTCTTTGTGTGTAGTGTCTGGACGAAAGTTCAAACAACTTTTTAAATGCGGCCCAAAAGCTGCTCCCAGTCCCACACCCACTTTATTTACTCGAAATAAAGATTTGGGAAGTGACATCTGTATGTTCAACCGAGTTTTAGGCTATTGAGTTAATATATGGAACTGCTTCGTGGTTAATATCACTACTAAAAATCACTTTTTATAATTGCACGTCATCTATTGCTTGTTCCCAACTTCTCAGGCGAAACGAAAACAAATAGCGTATTGGGTCACTACACGTGTTTGTACAATGTACAGTCGTACGCGTGTACATAGTATGTCGGTACAATAAGAGCGCATACTCCACGCACAGCATGCACAAGGTAATACACGTGCTTTTCTCCCACGCACGACTTGCACGCCGCGAGCTAATGTCATTTTAAACAAATCTGATTGGCCGTCTAAAACAACGACCAGAACATTTTTCATTCACAAATAAGGTTTCGTCACACCGATTACTCCAGTACGGCCTCCTATTGGCGCCTGCTCTGATTGTATCGTCGTACGCCCGCCCTGCAAACAGGGCGATATTATAATACATGTACCAGTACATGTACATCGCCGCTGCATATGCTGCAAACGCACACGCAGTAGGAATCGCTGGTGGCCGGCATGAATCGCATGATGAGCCAATTGAATCACTGCCATTGATGCAGGATACCAACTGATAGCTAGCATGATCGTGGGAAGCAAGTTCGCAGTGTGCCGGTGCAGTGCATGGGCATTACGACTGGGCATCGGTCGCTAACAATCGGCATTTCTTTGATAGACATATCAATGACTTTACAAACTCAAACAATGATTCCACAAAAAGTAAGCTTTTAATTTTCAATAATCCATCACAGTGATACATTTTTACAAATATAAAGACTGATAATGAATCTTAGGTGTTGAAGAATTTGCCATGAAGATGCAATTACGTGGTTTGCCGGTTCGACGTAGCATGCAGTGATCGCTGTAATTTGTTTGGGTTGATAATAATGACGTAATACCCACTTAACATAACACCTCGGTATTACCGAATACCGCGGTTTTTTTTGTCACGGTATCCCGGTATAGTAAAAGGCAATACCGTCCAAGCCTAAGTCATTCATATTTAGCACTTTAATACCCACTCAACATTGAATATTTATTTCATATAATACGGATTTCATATAATACAGATTAATTTTTTTGCCGGGGTTGTTTAAACAAAATAAATATGCCAGATACCCACATCCGGTGCAAAAGATCTCCCAAATGACCCAATGCAACACCCCTTAAAAGTGGACGTAATCATATTCAAACATTTTAGTTTTTATCTTGATTATCACCCATACTACTTTTGGAACCCTTATTTATGGCCTGACCCTGTTGGAAGGGCTGCGCCAAATATATTGAATATAATTATTCAAACAGCTTTTTTATTTTAATTTTATTCATTTTATTCATAGCCATTTGCATCATCAAAATCTTTCAATTATCACCTAGTCATTTACATACAAAAATATATTAACTTTTGTGTTGTACCGAATATTCAATCAACTAAATATTCAAATAGCTTGTTTACTGAATCTAATTTGGCCATGTTCGAATTGTTGGCTTTGGCTGTGACTTCGGCCGTTGCTAAGGGCGGACAATGACTGCCCAGAGCAAAATCATAGCAACGGCCAAAGTCACAGCCAAACCCAGCAATTTGGACACAGCCTTATATCAGTCCTTACAGGCTGACTGGTTGATAGATTCTCTGTATTTTTTGTTGGTTTTCTAGGGTGGCTGTGTCGATTCTAGACATCAGAGTTTAGCACTTCTCTTTATGGCTCTAGGCCAGTCCGACGTCTCCAAATTATTAACAGGCCCGCTGTCGCCATACACGTAAGTAAGATTGCTTATGTACTCAATCTAGTGGCCACAAGACTGGGGGCATTTCTTCGTCTTCATGTAGTTAAGAAAACGGCTTAAATACTCAATTTTCTCTTTTCCAGAAATTTTGTTTTGGGGCCTCTCATGTGTTTCTCTTAATTTTTTTAATAATATGTGACCCGTTCCATCAAAATCAGGAATAAGTCTCAAAATGACTTTTTGAGATATGCACATGGTGAGAAAGGGAATTTCATAAGCTTACTAATGATACCCATCACAAGTGTGTATCTTCTTAGGTTAACAAGTTATGATCTGAAATTCGGTACCCTCTGGAGACCTGAACACAATGTGTATAATGGAGACAAAAGGACGCCGGAGGGTAAATTTCTATAGATGAATAGGGGATTTCACGAATTAGATTTTTGGAGTGTGCCTCAAATTACTCAAAAACTAGGTTTAGGATGTGGGTTAGGGTTAGTGTTTGGGTTAGGGTATGATATAGGGTATATTGGGTCGAAATTTCAACCCAGGAAATTAATTGTGATTGAAATAGGAGCATTTTGAAAAAGGTGCCCGACTTTTTAAGCAGTTTGTACACTAGGATACAAATTTGAGAGCTATAGTTCTGATGAAGATGACAGGTGTATATTTATTTGCCGAATCCACATTACGAGAAAAACAGCTTTGAAATAAACAAAATTTACCAAAACCATATGGACAGCGCACACAAATCCTCTTCATTTTTATCTTTATTGATTGTTTTTACATACAAGACATTAATGACAATAATCTGTGATAACTACACTTCTTAAAAATACAATGTTCAGAAAAACGACTTGGCCACAATTTTCACCCATGCATTCGCTTCAACGACCGATTGCATAAAACGGCCCCAGCGACTTATTTCTGATTACGATGGAGTGGGTCACATATACTCTAACCCATTTTTATCCTAAAGATCTTTTTAAGAATGCGTAAAACTGACTGTGGACATGTGCAAGTCCACAATTAGTAATTTCTCCTCGCATCCTGTGGACGTCAATTGTTCAGAGGTCCATAGTCAGGGTTGTAGTCGAGTCCCTGCAAGTCCATTCACAAGTCCCTTCATGAAACCAGTCACAAGTCCCTTCATAAAGGCAGTCACAAGTAACTGGATGAACCATGACAAAGGAATGCTTTTGTCAAAGCTGATTTGAATAGCTTGTAATTTGAATTGGAACTGAAGGACTTGTGATGGACTTACAGGGACTAACAGGGACTTGCAGGGACTTGTGATGGACTCGACTACATCCCTGTCCATAGTACGTATAAAATGTTTGTACACCCTCGCTCCCCTGTTTTTAACCTGTGTGTCCCATTTGCTTACACTTGATATTTGACAGGATCCAGTTTCTACGCCACATGCAAGACTTCTTCCAACTCGTGTTTAAGGTGGAGTCGCAGTGCGGCAGCCAGGGGGAGGAGCAAGAAGATGAGGAGGAGGCGGGGCATAGGAGGGGCGGAGACAAAGTCGTTCTGACGTGCGTCGGAGTCGGCTTCACAAATCTCAGCAAGACAACGTTATGACAAATCCAGAGTCTCTTAAAAGTGATACTTCTGTACGTACAATTGAGTCTTATAATTTTGGTTTTGTTGAGTCGGTGTACATCAGATAACTACATACATTACCAACAGCAGCCACACTATTTATAGAACATATGAAGAGTTTAGGGGCCGTATATTTACAAATCTTAGGAGAATAATCAAAGCAATCAAAGCTAACTTAAGTGGCCCGCTTAATTTGGTATTCACAAAAGATCTAAGCACCCCACTTATCTTAGAGCTCAAACTATAAGTATTCAAAGCAAGCACTGTTGCTCATGAACGTTTCTACGCACCGGCAGTTTAATCTATCTGCGCGATTTATCATGCGCCCGCACACACAGCGATGCAGTTTTCAAGCCCAAGTTATGTTTACCGAAAGGGCGTGGGTCTAAGTTATCAACTCTATGGAGATCAGATACGAAAATAAGAACTAAATAGTTTATAGGCACGCATTGGTTTTTTTGTTTAACTTATTATATTTACCTATACTCCGCTCTGAACTGTATTTAACGTATTATTTAATTTCATTTCACTCTCTTTTTATAATTATAATTACAATATTGTTATATAATTGTTTTCTTGTATCCCATTCAGCTTGAGAACCCCTCAATAGCTGAATAGTATTTTGTCTTGGTTATTATGTTTTGTATTCTTTGTAATTTTGGTCTGCATTTGTTGATGTTTCCCGAAAAAATAAAATAGAGAATAGAGAATAGAGAAACAGAGAATTGTTTATTGCTTTTTATAAGCCTGTTTATTTTTATAATTTGCGATTGTGACTTCCTTGAAGTTTCATCAAGCATTTACTCTCAATTTAATCCACATGTGCGCCAAATGTTGTGCCTGTGTATAACTTAACTGTTAACCAGTTCGCGCCGGATGACAAATATAAACGCAAAGTTTTCCTCAGATTCAAAACGGATGACGCATAAACCTGCCAACGAGCAAGGCCGGAAATGCGTGGGTGTGCTTCCCGGTACTATCGGCCTGAACACCCCTCGGATCAAGTTTTGTTAATCCCGCATGTCTGCTCGGTGATGTAAAAATAATCCCGGCGCGAACTGGTTAAAATAAGGCCAACATGGTCGATCACATACCAATTACCATCATCTTGTTAATTAAACTAAAAGCCATTCATATTCTTAAATTTATTTTTGAATGGATACTTTATAAAGGGGTTATAAGTCGCAATCCCCTGTGAGTTAGAGTGAAGAAATACAACCATTTTGAGAAGAAAGTAGTCTTTATTTCATATTTTTAGGTGGCAACAAAACTCAATGAAAAATTATTTTAAAAACCCCAAAAACCTCTCTCCCTACCCGAACTTTTAAAAATAAAGGAAGCTCGACAACTTTTAATTTTTATCTGGCCTTGCAGTGAGGTACAAGTATTTTGATAGCATATTCATTGCTAAAAATGAGGGCTGCTAGACTGAATCGGGGGATCTTGGTAAACAAAATTATCTGGTATTGTGGTAGAATTACCTGTCTATGCAAACTGGATTTTTTTCTTGGTCGGGGGGGTGCTGGAAACTGTTGGACCACCCTGTAGGCCTATAGAAAGAGCCAGATTGGTTTTTATTACTTTTAAAAATATATCTACAATATATATCCCATTTCTGTAAATGGCGGTTCCATCGCTGGAAGTGGTAAATAAATAAATAAACAAGTATGTTATTTAACACCCCGTTTGTTTACATGAAAAGGCAAATGAATGTTCTTCATCAGCTAGCCAAAGATAATTTATTTGGGTATATTTAAAGAGTCCCTGGGGTATTATATTACCAAATCGATTCCAAAGTGCACTCTTTAACAACAAATGTTATTTTTATGATAACATGTTGGTGATCTATTTCAAGCGCAATGCTGCGAAATCACAATCACACTCACAGTTCTTTGTTTAGTCTGTGTCATAATACTTGTTTGACTGCTGGTTGTCAAGACTATCTCTTCCAGGTCGGTTATCGGTCAAAGGTCGCACTACTAAGTGACGTCACGTGTAGATCCGACATTTTGTGGACAGAACAGCGTTGTAATACTCTGTACGGTTTTTCTCGTAAAAAGCAATTAAAATGCACGAAATATTGAAACAAAAAAGAATTCTTCTATAGTTGAACCATGTCCGAGTTATTTCGATCAGCACTGGGCCTTCTTGGCGGTAATACAGGTGACAGAGGAAGCGAATTCGTGGGATCTCAGGTGGAGCTTGGCGACACGAAATTGCGTGTGAAGAAAGTCATAGCGGAAGGTGGGCAGAACCATTTTTCGTGCCAATATGCAATGAGCTGTCACAGTCTAGCCCCCACTAGTGTGGCCTCCGTATGCTGCCCTAAATTTAACGCCACACCATAGAGCAAGGACCTTGCTCTATGGCCACACCGTGAGACACCGGCCGATTGGTTGAATCATGTAGCCCTTGCTTGGCCGAACTTGGTTTTTTTTGCGTGCTGCTGTCCATCTCCAGTCCAAGTAGCTAGCTAGCTGTAGCGCCACTAGCAGTTTTCAAAAAATGTGTTTCACGGTGATATACGCCAACTGGTTCATGAGGCAAATTTACACGCATTGCTCATGTTGCTGTGTACGCATCGACGATAGAAAACCTTTACGCTTCCAAGTCATCACGCGCGCGTTTATTCAAAAATGTGCGCAACGCTTGTTTTTTTGCCCCGTAAACAAGATGGTGCATTTACCGGGAAACACCTTATTGTACTTGAAGTAGAATGTGTTCTATAATCTGTCAGCTATCTAGATTAATGCTATAATCTCACCTTACAATTTTCCAGAAATCTTGGCATATATTCTTCAGTTGAACCATGGAGGTGTTTCCTACCTCCATGGTTGAACCATGGAGAAATAAGAACAAAATGTGTTCTTATTCCTCCATGGTTGAACTGCACTGTACAGCTTTCAATGAGTGACATTTTGGATGACGTGTTGAATAATTGACTTGTGATCATGACGTCGGGTTATGCAAATCGATCTTGCCGCCTGGAGCAGCGCGCAGCAATGAGTTGCGATGCGACGACATTTTTGTTGTACACGAAGCTCGTAGCCATAAAAATTAGCGTTGCTGGCCACGGTTGTCGGACCAAACAAAAAAACATCATTGTTTATGCACAGTTTGCAATGAGACCCCTGGCTTAGGAAGAGCAGCTCATGTTTGTCACTAAAAATAGATGTGTATACATTTTTATGATTGACTATTGATTTGGAGGTCGGCCTAACGAATACATGCAATATAAGTGTGGAATATGCACATTATAAATTCAGAAGTCGCAATCAAAGACGGTCAAAGCGGAAGACGAAGGAACATGTCAGTTAGACAATATTTACTATAAAATGCTACCCCCAAAATCAACCTATTTTTGATAATTCAAGCAATTACCAATGGTGTATCCTACCATTAAATCTTTGTACACCATTAGTAATTGCCTAAATTATCAGGAATGGCTTGAACCTGTTCCTTGCTCTATGGGTGGATGTAAAGGTAGGATACACCATTGGTAATTGCTTGAAATATCAGGAATGAGTGGGGACATTGGTAATTGCTTGAATTATTAGGAATTAGGTAGATTTGGGGGTTGTATTTTATAGTAAATATTGTTTAACTGACATGTCCAAAGTTTTACAATCATGGATGCTGAGAAAAACGACATTCGTTTTCAACCGGCGTCGGGCAATTGTACTTGTTCTTGTTTTTAATTTTTTTTATTCAATTTTCGGGACAATTACAGGATATCTAACAGTCATTTTGCTGGATGCCTAGAATCATTATTTACTTTCAAATAAGTAAGATATTTCTTAATAATTCGGTGGTAAACAATTTAGATATCTGCAAATGGTGTTTCCTATGGGCGGCCAATAGGGCAAAAAAGACAACATAAATAACTATATAATAAAGCTTGCAACGCCAAAAACATATAGAAAAACATACGAAAATACACAAACATACGAAAATACACAAAAATACGAAACTAAACAAACGAAAATACACAAAAATACGGAATCGAAAGACAAACGAAATTACACAAAAACAAAACAACGAATAACATAAAATAAAATAAAACAACAAATTGAAACCAAATACAATTACAGATTTACAGAACATATATAAAAGAAAACGCGAAATGGACGAAAAAACAAACAAATGTTGTGCGCCCGCCGTACGAGTAAGACCGAAATAAACAAACAACTCAGAATCAAACAAACAACTCAGAAAACACGCAACTCCGAAATAAACAATCAACTCCGAAATAAACCATTGCTCTGTGAATAAACGAACTGCAACCCAGAAATATAAACGAGCAACTCGGAAAGAAACAAACAGCTCAGAAATAAACGAACAACTCAGAAATATACGAACAACTCGGAAAGAAACAAACAGCTCAGAAATATACGAACAACTCGGAAATATACGAACAACTCGGAAATGTACGAACAACTCGGAAATGTACGAACAACTCGGAAATGTACGAACAACTCGGAAATGTACGAACAACTCGGAAATGTACGAACAACTCGGAAATGTACGAACAACTCGGAAATGTACGAACAACTCGGAAATGTACGAACAACTCGGAAATGTACGAACAACTCGGAAATGTACGAACAACTCAGAAATGTACGAACAACTCAGAAATATGTATAGGCGGAACTTGGCGAGACAATCCGAATACCCGAAATAAATTACTGCACTAGTCTTGGATCCAAAACGTGGTACATGTATTAGACGGGCGCTAAATAGGGGTACGGCATGCATGCGTGGCGCGCTACTCACATCGTCAAGACGTCTTGGATCTAAGACTATGCGGCCCAACCTCCTTCCATCGGTCGTGTCTATTATCGGTCACGGTCACTGACCTCAACACCTGGACGGATCATTGTCCATATTCTGCTGTGCTAACACTTGAAGTCGGCGCGAACTGGAAGTGCAACATGGCGTCACTGCTGTGAGCCAATGAAATGTGCAGTTGTAGAGGTCAGTGGATTTACCTACCAACTGAACTCTACACCTGGACATTTCATTGGCTCACAGAGTGACTTCGTGGGTCCGCCATGTTGCACTTCTCTGCATGCCGACTTCAAAATGAAACAATGGATGATCTGTCCATGTATAGAGGTCAGTGGTCACGGTACGCTAATGGATAAAACAGTGTTGCAGCCATTTATCTCCATTAGGGAGATCAATGGTTGCAGCTTACCTTTGAGATTGAGGTTGGTGGTGCGAAACATAGGGCGTTTACCAAATGGGGCTTGAGGCTTGGGGCTTGGGGCTAGGCTCGGGCTTGGCTTGGGCTTGGCTAGGCTCCGGGCTTCATCACAAAGCAAAATGGCGGCCAAAACGATTCGTACGGTCAGGCTTCGGGAGGCTTCGGCTGGCATATGGCTTCGGTTATCGATACTCGGCTCGGCGCGGGTCGCGAACTGAAAAAAAACCTTGATTTTTCTCGCTGGTGATATGAAATTTGGTCCGACAAAGTTTATTCTTCGAAGGTTTTCAAAATATACAATGAATTTTAGTAGGTATTTTTAGGAAATACGGTAGAGGGGGGGGGGGGGGGGGTTGAAGTAGATGCTGAGTTGAGTGCTTCTAGATTTTGTCTACTTCGAGGGTCACGCCTGAAGCACCAATTAATAAACAAACCCCTGTGATAAGAATTCTCAGTTAACACTGTATTGCATTTTACTGGTGCAAGATTTTGTGCATTAATTAATACCACAATAATTAATTCCAGCAGTCAGTATCAATGCTGTTTTATTCAATAAATACAATTTCAATTACATATTAATGTGTGAAGACGAAGGTTATTCAGGCCCGCTGGAACACATTTTTTCCAGGGGGTGCGGACTTTATTTGACAAAAGTTTGTGCTCGCGCGAAGCGCGAAGCCATTACGGCGTGGGGTCCGGGGCCCGCTTAAGGGCCCCGGGAGCTTTGAGTTTATAGATGCTCTGTGGTGCAATCTCGGCGTTTAATTGACACTTTTACTGCATTTGTAAAGTGTAAAAGATATTTTAAAATTTCGTTTTTTGGGACACTTTTGAACAATTTTGTAATCATTTTTTATGCTGAAACTTCTTAAAAAGATGACGGATTCCAAAATATCGCTGAATACCTATAATCCACTACTCAACCCAACTGTTAAGTAATAAGTATTTTATGTATTTTATGGTGCCCTTTATGGTGTGTACAAGTGTTATTCCCATCAAACGGGCTGCATTTTGATGTATTTAAGTTCAAAACATTCATAAGACCCCAGAGCTATTTTGTCATAAATTATGAAAGGTCTCAATAAAGCACTCTTCAGCTAAAATGTACTCTGTAGTGATCTCACAATTTTGTTGAGTTTAACTGTACCCTGGATTTGGGTGAGACCCCGAGATTCCCCCCCCCCTCAAAAAAAAATAGAAAAAAAGAAACCGGAACTTGGCAAAAATATATAGGCCTACGTTCGGTCTTTGGCGAATTTGTAAATACTGGAGACTCTTAAAGTTAGTTTTATTTGATAGTCATTTGATGCAAGAGTTTATAACTGTAGAGTATGGGGACAATATTTGAAATCACACGTTGTGAGTGACGTACCGCCCCGATTTCTTTTTCGTAAATTCGCTGCTCCCGTGATTTGTTTACAAGCCGTCCTAAAAGGACAGTCACTCACAGTGCGAGTCTGAAATCTGGCTAAAAATTGTTTTCTTAAAAAAAAATTCTGAACGATATTTGCACACCAATTAAGAAGCTTACATTTTAATTTTCAAAACGCACCTCGTTAGAAAAATGCTTAGACCAATTTAAACAAAAAAAGGTAGGTTTTTATCTTAAGCTATCCGGAACTAGGAAATGTCCGGCACTAGGAAAACGACTGTACGAGTTGACTCGAGAGACATGGAATAATTAATTAACGCCCCACCTCACCCTAAATCCACCACTGGAAGAAAATGCCAAAACAGTTCATAAACGTGGTGAAACTGCAAGGAGAAATTTAACTCGTTCAAGTTCTGGTATCTCTGCAACTAGTCTGACTCCATCCAACGTTATCTAGCTCGTGCAGCAGATGCAAGACGTACATGTACATGTACACATGTGCACAAGACGCTGTTCCCGGGTACCCGGCTCGTGCAGTACAAGCATGGCCAACACGCGAGCGTGCATAATCGCTGGTATCATGGTACATTAAAGTACACGTATTATTATGGCCATGGCCGTATTGTACATGTACAATTCATACACCCTGGCATGTACACCCCCCATGTACTGCACGTGGACGACGTTGTTCATGCATTTGGGCCACAGTACTATAGTACGCGCGCGATGCATGGGGGTGGATTTGAATGGCGCTTTCGAGAACGTCGTTACAGGGGTGGAACATTTTGAAGTTTTATATTGTTTGTAGGCCTATTTTATAATTATAGTTTTCCATTTTTAAGGATCTTTATTTTTGATCAGGTAAGTATTCAAGTACTTGTGATAAGATGTGCGTATACTATTACTAGGTCTCAAAAGTAGGGGGTGCTTTAGTACATTGCAGCACCCCCACCCCAAAATCCTAGGGGGGCGGCAGCACCCCCTGCACCCCCGTTCCCGCGTGCAGCATGACATGGTAATGAAATAATGTTTCTTTTTAAAGGAATACTTCATTATGAGGTAACTTATTAGCATATCTTCCCAATTAGTTTTGTTTATCGTGAAGTTTAGGAAAGGCGTTCCAATAAAGTGCATTTTTACTGTACATACATGTAGTGTTACAAATAAGAACATACGTTTTTCATTTTTAGAATCTTCAAAGTCATCATGGTTTCTTCATTGGTCCAAAGTGTGACGCAAGATATTCATTATTTAATGCAAGTAGTGCATTCACATTTCACAATAAACAATATTTTCATCTTTAAAATGACAAGAGACAGGAAATTTAGCAATGTGAGGAACACCAGTCCAAACCAGTAAATATATATTGTTTTACTTTCGAGCGGAGTTCTATACATGTAAAGTATAATAAGATAAAAACATAAACACAAATGTATGCCAATTGTGCAAACATGAGTCCAAAATTACCACATAGAAATAAAAGAGAGGAGCATGTTGTCAACTGTTTAAATATACATTTTACCATTCAAGTAGTATTTGCAATGACTGTCGTTTCCAGCCCGTTTGCTTTACTCCTTAAACAAGAGGACATTAGGGGTGATGCTTTTTCAGAGGTGGAGAAAAAAAATGACCCTTTATATACACTGTAATGTATAATTGTTGAGAGTGTAGAATTCAAGTTAACAAACATCTTGGGGTGATCATGTGCCCGCCCGCCTGCCCCGCCCGCCTGCCCCCCCCCCCCCCCCCCCCCCCCAATCTCCAGTACAGTCTTTAAAGTTGTGCTGCAATGTCAGCCCTTATATTGGATAAACTGTAAACATTTATGTTGTCTGCCCTAAGATATTCCTTGTAGTATATTTGTGTATTAAAATATTCCTGTTAACTTGCATTTTTAAGCTCAATCTATTAAAATAGGCTATGAAAAATAAAGCAATGTGACAACCTTGCAAGTAATATTGTGGTGCTTTTTTAAACCCCAAGAAATATGATCTATTTTTGAATTGAGATTTCCAAAGATTTGAGAGATTCAGAGTTGCTGGAGACTGATGGCATAACCATTGCTTGTGTCATTTCTCCCTTGAGCAAACAGTGGTACCATTGTAGCATGTCTCTCCATTATGTAGCCTCATACAGCTGCCAGCCAGAAGGACTTCAGTGGTGCCTAGTTTAGGACTCTTGATTTCTGAAAAGAATATACAAGTGAAACGTTTAAATGATCACAAATTAATATAAAAAAATGAATACAATGGCTGCTTGTTAGCAGTCTAGTTTTCAATCTTTCTGCAACAAAACGTAATCATCATTGCTCTATTTTCAAAGATTTTCCATTCACAATGCTCTCATACAAGGGAAATTTTGTTTTGTCACTATAGTCGAATGATGCTAATAAATCAGTATATATACATGTACATGTACATGTACATGTACATGTACATGTACATGTACATGTACATGTACATGTACATGTACATGTACATGTACATGTACATGTACATGTACATGTGTACATGTACATGTGTACATGTACATGTGTACATGTGTACATGTGTACATGTGTACATGTGTACATGTGTACATGTGTACATGTGTACATGTGTACATGTGTACATGTGTACATGTGTACATGTGTACATGTGTACATGTGTACATGTGTACACGTACATGTACATGTGTACATGTACATGTACATGTAGTCATGTACATATAAAAAGAAATTGGGGGGAGGGGGGGGGGGGGGGGTAATAAATATGTAATATTAATATGTTGATCCGTAGTGTAACCGGGATAAACTGTAGCGTAACTGTAGACTAACCGTGTTTATCCGGGATGAAACGGGAGTGGGTTCACACACGGCTCCATACGGTTCCACTACGGATGACCCCGGATACACTGCGGTTCACTACGGATTCACTACGGTGTCACCACGCACTACGGTTTTTCCCGGATGAACCGGGATGAACCGTAGTGTATCCGGGGTCATCTGGGGTGAACCGTGGCACATCCGGGATGAACCGTGGCGCATCCGTATTGAAATCGTGGCGAAACCGTATTGAATCCGTGACCATTCGGGGTCATGGGGGGAAAACAGGCTTGAACCGGGATGATCCGGGGCATTCCGGGCCCATCTGTGGCGGAACCGTAGTCAAACCGTGGTAGAACCGTATAGTAGGACCGGGGAACATGTCACCTTTTTTTGTTGTTAGCCTTTCCGGTCCACCCCGGATGACCCGGATCAAACGTCTGTTTCAACCGGGGCCATTCGGGGCCATTCAGGGCGATCCGGGGCGATCCGTAGCATATCCGGCTTCAGTGGGACTGGGGCTTAAGCTGTTCCTTCGACCATGCCCATGCATGGTAAAGGCAGATAAGCCTAAGGCATTCGTGCCTTACATTTTTGGCCTTTTTTTCTACGATACTTACCACCACCTGCTGCCGCTGGCTGTAGTTTGTTGTCGACGTCTAGTCTGGCAACAGTACTCAAGTTATTTCGATTCACGGTTGTCCTAATTCAGTAAATTCTGGGTTTTTTTGGTGTAGAAAGTAGCTAGTAGTACTAGTAAACGCAAACGTTATTCGATAGGGTATGGTTCGCGCGGGCGCCCTATATATTCGTTGTTTTTGCACGTCGCGTTCCGCACTACCGCACCAACCTCAATCTCAAAGGTAAGCTGCAACACTGTTTTATCCATTAGCGTACCGTGACCGATAATAGGCACGACCGATGGAAGGAGGTTGGGCCGCATAGTCTTTAATCCAAGACGTCTTGACGATGTGAGTAGCGCGCCGCGCCATGCATGCCGTACCCCTATTTAGCGCCCGTCTAATACCACGTTTTGGATCCAAGACTAGTGCAGTAATTTCTTTCGGGTATTCGGATTGTCTCGCCAAGTTCCGCCTATACATATTTCTGAGTTGTTCGTACATTTCTGAGTGGTTCGTACATTTCTGAGTGGTTCGTACATTTCTGAGTGGTTCGTACATTTCCGAGTGGTTCGTATATTTCCGAGTGGTTCGTATATTTCTGAGTTGTTCGTTTATTTCTGAGCTGTTTGTTTCTTTCCGAGTGGACGTATATTTCTGAGTTGTTCGTTTATTTCTGAGCTGTTTGTTTCTTTCCGAGTTGTTCGTTTATATTTCTGGGTTGCAGTTCGTTTATTCACAGAGCAATGGTTTATTTCGGAGTTGATTGTTTATTTCGGAGTTGCGTGTTTTTCGAGTTGTTTGTTTGATTCGGAGTTGTTTGTTTATTTCGGTGTCTTACTCGTACGGCGGGCGCACAACATTTGTTTGTTTGTTCGTCCATTTCGCGTTTTCTTTTATTTTTGTTCTGTAAATCTGTAATTGTATTTGGTTTCAATTTGTTGTTTTATTTTATTTTATGTTATTCGTTGTTTTGTTTTTGTGTAATTTCGTTTGTCTCTCGATTCCGTATTTTTGTGTATTTTCGTTTGTTTAGTTTCGTATTTTTGTGTATTTTCGTTTGTTTAGTTTCGTATTTTTGTGTATTTTCGTATGTTTTTCTATATGTTTTTGGCGTTGCAAGCTTTATTATATAGTTATTTATGTTGTCTTTTTTGCCCTATTGGCCGCCCATAGTTTCCTACCTTTAATTCACAGTGTATTAATTTGTGGTGTTCTTGACCTGCAGGTGGTTTTGCCTTTGTGTTTGTTGCCACCGACAGTTCAGGGAAGGAATATGCATTGAAGGTATAATTTATACAATCGGGTGGTGTTGATCTTACAACACAGCCAGCATGTTGACCTGTCTGTTGGATAGTTTGGAATTCAGCAAGCTTGGCTCTATCAGGCATGCAATTTTTTCGCGGATCGACCAATTTCCTTCGAACTTGTGCCATTGAAAGTTGAAAAACACTCTAAAAAGTCTAGTATTTTGTAAGAATTTTTTGTTAATTCATGCTTTGATGTTATTAAATTTTATTGCATTAACCAGTTCGCGCCGGGATTATTTTAACATCACATCAATGATCAACCAAGCCGAGGCGTGGGATTATTTTTAACGAAAACTCGATCCGAGGCGGGTTCAGGCCAATTGTACCGGGAAGCACACCCACGCATTTCCGGCTTTGCTCGCTAGCTGACAGACATTTCCGGCCTTGCTCACGAGTGGCGTGTTTATGCGTCATTCGTTTTGAATCTGGGCATAACTTTGCGTTTATATTCGTCATCCGGCGCGAACTGGTTAATGATTTTTCACACACTTTAGACACTTAGGGAAACTGTATGTTATGCCAATTATTTATTTATTTTTAAATTTTTTTTCAGAGACTTCTTGCAAATGATGATGAAAAGTCCAAAGTTATCCTGCAGGAAATAAATATTCTGGTATCCTTTAAAATTTCACCCAGTTTTTAGAGGCCTTTCACCAAAAGTATTTCTAAAATTATTTTTCCAATAAACCTGTTCACTGTAAAGGCTGGTTCATACTTCACGCGAATGTCATTGTGAAGCAAATTCGTTAAGGCAATGGAGAACGTCACAAAGAAACTTCAATTGTTTACATGATGAAATTCGCTTCGCATTTGCTTTTGCGTGAAGTATGATCCGGCCTTATCATGTAGGATGTTTATTTCCAGATATTGCACTTTATAACCAGGTCTTTTCTTCTTTTTTTGTGTGGACACGATTGCAATTTCTTTTGGCAATTTTTTTAAAATCTTTATTATTGCTTTAAATATAGGACTGCCCAAATCTGCCCAAGTTTGCCCAAATCCAACGATTTTGAGTGGGATGAATTTTCTCAAATTTGGGACGGTTAGGGTTAAAAATGGCTAAAAAAATTAATGAAAATAAGGTTCGATGGGACACGAAGGTGTTTTGAAGATCAAAAAGCGTTCCTTAGCCACCTCTTTCAGAAAAAACTTTCCGGCCATCCAAACATTGTGGAGTTTCTGTCGGCTGCCTCCAGTAGCAAAGAGGAGTCCAACAATGACCAGTCAGAGTACCTAGTGCTGATGGAGCTGTGCCCCGGCGGTGGTCTAGTAGAAGCCATACAGGCGAAGGGTTCACCGCTGAGCTGTGACGAGGTCCTACAGATCTTCTTTCAAACGTGCCGTGCCGTCGGTCACATGCACAAGCAGAAACCGCCGATTTCGCACAGGGACCTCAAGGTCAGTGGTCTAGGGATTATCCGCTCGTTGGGCGAGCGTCTTTAAGATCTGTGCAGATTTGGTAATTATGCACAACTGCTTTTTGGTCTTCAGATGAGCATGCTTGTTCTGGGGGGCAAACTGCTTTCAGATGATACACACATTTTGTTTGCAAACCGATGAATGTCTTCTTCCTTGAACTGCCTTGTTATTGAAAAGAGCTTAGGAGACGGTGGAAGATCAACCACAAAGGTTCACCTTAATGTATCTAGCCCTTCTAACCCCCTCTAACTACACCCAAACCTTGCCCTAAACCTCACCCCCAAACCTCACCCCCAAACCTCGCCCCCAAACCTCGCCCCCAAACCTCGCCCCCAAACCTCGACCCCAAACCTCGCCCCCAAACCTCGCCCCCAAACCTCGCCCCCAAACCTCGCCCCCAAACCTCGCCCCCAAACCTCGCCCCCAAACCTCGCCCCCAAACCTCGCCCCCAAACCTCGCCCCCAAACCTCGCCCCTAAACCTCGCCCCCAAACCTCGCCCCCAAACCTCGCCCCCAAACCTCGCCCCCAAACCTCGCCCCCAAACCTCGCCCCCAAACCTCGCCCCCTAAACCTCGCCCCCTAAACCTCGCCCCCTAAACCTCGCCCCCAAACCTCGCCCCCAAACCTCGCCCCCAAACCTCGCCCCCAAACATCGCCCCCAAACCTCGCCCCCAAACCTCGCCCCCAAACCTCGCCCCCAAACCTCACCCCCAAACCTCACCCCCAAACCTCACCCCCAAACCTCACCCCCAAACCTCACCCCCAAACCTCACCCCCAAAAGTGATTTGACTAGAACCTGGCTTGCCCAGCTCGAAAGACGATCATCTTGGCGCGGCTAGCTTGTCCCGGCATAACCAGTATTACACATTGTGACGCTGATCGTGCTCCGATTCATAAAGATCAGTGGATGAATCTAGAGAAACGAGGTCAGCTGGCACCTATCATCAGCTTTGTCCATAATTCTGCTAAAAAATGACGTCACACATATGATAATAAGTTCACATACAGGTATATATTAGATGTTGGTTTTGGAGATATTAGACGTTGGTTTCCGTTTAACAACACACTCAGACTACAAGGTCAGTGGGTTTAGGTCAAAGTGTGCAGTATTCATGAATTTGTGCATTATTCATGATGCGTGCATTATTCATGATGCACTTGCTCATGGTCATAATACGTTTAATATTATGTGTGTTTAAATTTTCCATTATTCAGTACTGAGGTCTACTAATCGATAATATTGCCATGAATATTCCAGTTATAACATTTGTACGATTACTTATTCTGATGGGAGAAATTAGAATTAGTTCTTTGAGGGCTTTTACCAACTGTATTAAAAAAAAACAATTGTTCTTTATATTTGTTTGTTTAAATGTATTTTTGTTTTGTGTAAATGGCCAATAATGTGTACGTGGTCCAATTCACTTTGACCGTGTTGACACTCACTTTAATTTAAAAATAAATATATGTGACCTGCTCCAACGAAACCCAGACAAAGTTGACAATTTGTAAACGAGGATACAATTCTTCTTACAATGCCGGTGGGTTTCGCTTTAATCCGACATTCCGTTAACACGTTATGGCTGTTTAAAATTTGCATTGATAAACATATTGCAAAAATTTAATATTGAGAAAAAGGTCTTTGAAGTTTCAAATTTTGTACAGTATGTGATATGTAAAATGTCAATTGTTTTTCCTTCCAAACACTTTTATTCCACTACTTCCATATTATTTCACAACAAAACATAGTTAGTGAAATACCAAAGATTACAAATATCAATAAATCTGAAAATAAAAACAAATCACTCATTATTCATCATTCTGCAGTTTTCTTCACTATTTTCTGCAAATTCTTCTGCAAATTTGTTGCATTCTTTGCATTCTTTGCATTCTTTGCATTCTTTGCATTCTTTGCATTCTTTGCATACTTTGCATTCTTATTTATCGATGCCAAAACCCCTCACAAAAACTCAATATTATACTGTTTTATAGTTGGAGAATCTGCTGATTGGTCCGAAGGGAACAGTCAAACTTTGTGACTTTGGAAGTGCAACTGCCAAGTCCTACCACCCAGACGAGACATGGACGTCACTGAAGAGAAGCTTACTGGAGGATGAGGTGGGTGTCAGAGGTCATGTAGAATCTTGCGTGGTCCATGCGTTAAAATGAACGTTAACCCTAACCCCCTAGGCCTTCCTTTGGGCTAAAGAACTGCGTACTACCGAATACTACTTAGTATTTTGTAGCACTGGGTCTCTCCGTGACTGATGATTGGGTGTGTACTGACAGAGTACAGATACTGCCAACTACAAAATACTAATAGTGGCAATACAGGTCAGTGATACTTACCTGGCAAAAAATGAAGTAGTCCAGCCTTGACCCATTGCTGTGTACCAAGTGACAATTTTTGCTGTAGAGTTTAGAACACACTACACAGCATACATGGGCCATGCACACTCGGCAAGCAGAGGGACCCAATGCTAAAAAGTACTACGAGTGCAATTAGGGGTGAAGTACGAAATACTAAAAATTACTACAGGCATTGCACACAAGTCAGTGAGAGTACTGCATACTACTTTTTACTACTAGTAGTAAAAAGTAGCATTAGGTAGGGTTAGGGTTAAAATGAACGTTAAAATGAACGTTAAAATGAACGTTAAAATGCATTAAAACTGCAGGTTATCCGTTTTTAAATTTTGATTTAAAATAAATCTTATTTAGGTACTGATTCAAAACAACAGTATACAGAAGCCATTTTAATCTGATTGAGTAGGCTAGACCACACCCGTAATATTTTGTTGGATTGATGTCTTCAAGAAATCATCATTCATTCAGGTTGTTGGAAATTACACTTTGACTTTTTTTTTATGTTTAGCATATGTGTAGACGTGCAAGATTGCGGTTTACTGCAGGGAGGGCATTTTTCGTGGCCCTGTTCTGCGACATGTTATCATTGGTTATTTCTCTCCACAGTTGGCCCATCACACCACACCGATGTATCGTACCCCCGAGATGCTGGATCTGTACAGTAACTTTCCAATTGACGAAGGCATGGACATTTGGGTGAGATGGCAGTCTATCAAATATTAAGGGTTTTGTTAATGAAATTTGAGTATTTCTTTTTTTGTGAGTCAAACTAAAAAACACACAAAATAATCTTGCTTTTTTGATAAATCAGAGCTTTTGGGTTTGTGGGTGAGGTTTGGGGCTGAGGTTTGGGGCTGAGGTTTGGGGCTGAGGTTTGGGGCTGAGGTTTGGAGCGAGGTTTGGGTGTAGTTAGAGGGGGTTAGAGGGGCTAGATACATCAAGGTGAACCTTTGTGGTTGATTTTCCACAGTCTCTTTTGTGCCCTCTTCATCAACGAGCATTCTAAATGAAAACAGAATGAAAATGTCCACTAATTATTACAGACGAGCCCTTTTCTGGTTACGCCATTTCTAAAATATCACAACTTCTTTGGACGTCACGTTAAGAACATGGAGGAGACACTACATATCTTCTGCTCTCACTTGGCCAGTTGTTGTCGATGGATAAGTCTATTTGTGACCTGTCGCCACAATATGAGAGTAAAGTCGCACGATGTGATTTGGAGATATGGCCATCCAAAGTCAAAATATGGAGGGGTGGTCAATTTTCAGATTTTGCATTATTTGGAAAGCCCAAGTCCTTCTCTACATATTCCCAATTGTTGGGTGCGATCAGATGATCGAAAAATGATCGTTTATTTAGTAAGTTTTCTCACAAACTTGTTTTGTAAAACCCATGACTTTCTGGAGTGCTGTAAAATGTATTAAAATAGCAAAACCCCCAAGTGTTATATAATTGGAAATCTCTTGTTCTCAAGAGTTTGAAAATACCACTATCTCAATTTTTAATTTTCCGACTTTACTCTCGTATTGTGGTGACAGGTCACATTTTGGAACTATAACTGCATCCTGATTAGTCCTGATTAGTACTATTCGATTACTCGTGCCAGCCCGAGTAGCAATAAATACTCGCGAGTAGTGATTGTTAGCAAACCATGATTGTTGACAAGTATACATTGTAGTTACTATTATACTAATGACAATTGCGATGATTTTACAATATGATAATGATTTTAATTGCTGCAGGAGTCGCTGTGAAATTACCGATATGCTTTGAATGAAAACACATGGTGATAAACACGTGTGACCGTCATTTTATACCATGTGAAAATTAAGACAACTACTCACGAGTACTCGATTACTCGCGAGTAATTTCTTTGCGAGTACTCTAGTAAAAATATCACTACTCGCCCAGCACTAATCCTGATGTCACTTTTGTTATATTGTCCCAGTGATGGTCAGTCATTACAAAAACGTTGAAAAGACACGAATCTGGGACTGAGAAACAGTTCGAATTCCCGTTAGAAATTACATTGAAACTGCAGTCGACTCTCTCTAGACTTTGTACACAACCAAGGAAGTAGTGGCAGGAGACTATAATCTTTCCTCCGTTTTAATTCAATGTGAATAATGTTTGTTTTGCAATAATTGTTGAGGTGAAACGCAAAACTAATAGTGACTTGGCACCACGAAATTGGTGGAAAGTCGCAAAATTAAAAGTTGACATTATTACATTTTTAGGAAAAAAAAGTCCTTAGCTTTCAAATGCTGTATTGTGTGTTGCTGTAGCTTATTCCTAGGCGCCGCTATACTCTTTTGAAAAAGCTGAGGTCGTGCTCCCTTGTTTTGAGAAAACAGAGTTCAAAGTCCGTAAACCGTGTCAACTATACTACTAATGACCGGAGTGCAATTCAGCCACAAAAAAACCCACATTTTAGAGTTTTAATTGAGCTATTAAAATTTGGGATATGATAATGAAGTTGTTATTGTATGTAAAAAAGTTAACAACTCCAAAACGACCTCCCACTTGAAAAATTGTTGTTTCGGCCAATAACTTGTTTTGGCAATGTGCGATTTCCCGCTCATTTCGTGGTGCCAGGTCACATGGTCAGTACACCTTGTGCGTTGGGTTGCATATCGCAATTAATCTGATATTAGTATCTGTTTTACAGGCCCTTGGCTGTATCCTGTACATGATGTGTTATGGCCAGCACCCATTTGAGGATTCTGCCAAATTGAGAATTATCAATGCCAACTACACGATACCTGACTCGGACAAGGAATTTGAAGTCCTGCATGAGTTAATACGTGAGTAGGGCCTGTCCATTGTTCTTGTAATGCTCAATTGTAGTGATGATTATTATAAACTGGATTTCGGGGTTTTTCTAGGCATTTTGTTCTAGGCAGATTCTGTAATGCAGTAATAATTTCATGTTTTTTTTCTACATCATCAGGATACAATTAGTCGTGTGTAGTTAGTTGGCTCATTCCATGTCAATTCAACACCGTTTTTTTCTCACCCAACCCTCACTAATTGGAGCTGTATTGTGATGATAATTGGCCTATAAAGTAAACTGCGAAGACTTAATTTTGTTATTTTGTTATTTAAATTTTGTTTTAATTGGGCTCATAAGTGTTTTCGGTACAGATCAATTTTATCTACAAAAGTATAGCACCCACACAGCCAAATTGTACATTATTTGGCAGACTTGCTCCTAAAGGCCTTAAGTGACAAAATAGTGATGGATTATGATTGATTATGATGGACTTCGTCCAGGAGGACTGAAGCTGTGCCGGTGAATTTTGCCTGGGACCTAGTAGTGTTGTTGCCATATAAAATGGCGTCGTGTTCACCATGAATATCTCCATGTTCTCAAGTGGGTTGCATTCCAGAAGCTAATCACCAACATGCACGCGCACAGTCGAGTTTAGTTGGCTCGAGTGGTTCGAGAACTGCCTTGTTGAGAAAAGAGCCTGTACAGCACTCAGTAAAGACTGCTGACTACTATCAACTAAACTGGGATTGTCTATATATTCAACAGGTGCGATGCTGCAGGTGGATCCTCGCAATCGACCACCCATCGCTGTCATCCAGGCACAGATCCAGGAGATTGCCGCGGCTAGGGGGACGGTCCTCAAGGGTCCCTTGATGTTACTGACTAACAGGAACACCAACGCTACACCAGCCAGCCCTGCAAGAAGACCAACAGAAAACTCAAGTTAGTTCTCACAGAAAACAAAACAAAACAGAACAACAGATTTGAACAAAGAAAATCGGCGGTAGTTGGTGAAGGGGTAGTTTGAATGCTTGACAAATATTGACTGCTTTAACTTGTGTAGTGAAACTAATCTCTCTCAGTAGTCCATGCAGCATTCTATTTCCCCTCGCAGGCTTCGCCTACAGAGAAATAGTATGCGCCATGGATCACCTCGGAAGGGTACATGTAGTTTTGCCACACCTACTCACAGTCAATATTTGTATACTATTACATGTCATTTACCAGACCTTACAAGTCAAATGTAAGTCATTAAAGGTAGGATACATTGTTGGTAATTGCTTGAATTATCAGGAATGGGTGGATATAAAGGTAGGATACACCATTGGTAATTGCTTGAATTATCAGGAATGGGTGGATTTGGGAGATTGTATTTTATGGAAAATATCGTTTAACTAACCTCTCTGAAATTTTACAATCATGGATGCCGATAAAAAGGAAGAAAAACAGCGTTCGCTTTTAACCGGCGTCTGGCAATGGTTCTTACTTTTTTTCGCTATCGCCATCCGGCAATTATTTGGAACAATTACAGGATATCTAGCGCAATCATTTTGCTGAATACCTACAATCATTATTTACTTTCAAATAAGTAAGATATTTCTTAATAGTTAGGTAGTAAGATTTTTTCGATATCTGCAAATGGTGTGTCTCACAAGGCTCGATATTTGTTTGGTTGGTTTCAAATATTCGGTTCCCAAAATTCAAACCGAATATTAAAACATTCGGTTTTAATTCCTACTACTAGAATTGATATATTTCTAGTATTATATTTACTTGTAATAGCCTTGTGATAAAAACGACTACAGCACTTGTTAGAACCTGGGGCCAATTTCATAAAACACAAAAGCCAAAAAATGTGCTCAGCATGAAAAATTCTTTCTTGGCAAAAAGAGGGTTACAAACAAAATTTTCAGATGATGTTTATTGTTTGTGACTGGTATTCAGCTGGTTTTTCGCTTGGCATGAAAAGCATGACATGGAGTTTTGACTGGTAACCTGTTTTTAATGAGCAACATTTATTTTGTGCTAACCAAATTTGTGTGCTAAGCAAATTATTGTACTTGTATGTTTTATGAACCTGGCCTCGGGGGGTCAGTGAGAACCAATCATTAATGGTTTATCCCTCCATTGTCCAGGTAATTCTGCAGATTCTTCAGACTTCGCCAATGGGAGTAGCTTCCTAGGGATGATGAAAGACGGAGCAGGCAGTCTATTCAAGAACATCAAAGACACATCTAGTAAAATGGCCCACACGGTAGCAAGGTAAGCAACACTAGGGGCCAAAGGCCAATTTCATAAAACATTTGCTTAGCACGAAAAATATAGTTTTGCTCATTAATTTAACCCTCCTATGGTTTCACCTTTCAAAACCTTTCAAAATTTGCTACGGGGCAAAATGGATATAAAAAAGTATGAACCTTTCAAAACGCTCCAGAATTTGTTGCTACTGCACTACCACACCTTTCAATACCTTTTGAAAGGAATTGAAAGGTAGAAAAACTGGGCTATGGTATACCCTATGTAAAGGTATGGGAAGTCTATCAGAAAACGACCAGACCTTCCAAAACCTTGCGAAAGAAAATGAAAGGTGGAGCTATTGCTCAACCAAATATCAGTACAGTTGCTATGCATACATGGTTTGACCTTTCAAAACCTTTTGAAATGTTATGAAAGGTAGAATTACTCCCCAGCACATTATATAGAATATCTCTCACAGAAAACAGCTAAACATTTCAAAACATTTCAACTTTTATTTGGTATGGTATGCCCCTATGATAAAGGTATGGGAAGTCTATCAGAAAACGGCCAGACTTTCCAAAACCTCACACCAGTTTGTTCAGAGAGTTGTTTTACCTTTCAAAATCTTTCATAGGTTTCTTTTGTCAGACAGCTTTCTCACCTTTCAAAACCTTTTAGTCCAGGAAACTTGAACAGTTTTGAAAGGTCTGACAGCTCTAAGTTACCAGCCGAAACTTCATGTGCTTTTCATGCTAAGCAAAAAAAACAGCTGAATATCAGTCACAAACAATAAACATCACCTCAATATTTGATTTGTAACCTTGTTTTTTCCCAAGAAAGAATTGTTATGCTAAGCACATTTTTGTGCTTACATGGTTTATGAAATTGGCTCCAGACCTTTAAAGTAGGATAAGTACAAAAAATCCCACGACGATAAGCCCCTTAAAAAAACAAAACCATAAAACATTCCAAATACCATCTCAGCTCCCTGGGGAGTATACAGCTTGATGATGCCATTCTGGTGCAAAGCAGCTAAATCAACCACAATAACCATCTCTGCCCTCACAGGTACCCATTTACTCCTG
Organism: Crossaster papposus; assembly: GCA_037893245.1. Lineage (NCBI taxonomy): Eukaryota > Metazoa > Echinodermata > Asteroidea > Velatida > Solasteridae > Crossaster > Crossaster papposus. Next base: position 1,838,577 of record JBAIAA010000017.1, read on the forward strand.
GGTGGAGAGAAGCAATGTGTGACAAAGTGCATTGCCCAAGGGCACACGCACCGTAGTCCCAGACCGGATTCAAACCCACAACCTGCAGGTTTACCTACAGATTACAAATTCAATGCTCCAGACCACGAGACCATGGCACAAATGTGACCTGTTCCAACGAAGCCCGGACAAAGTCGCACAATGTGTTCTATTACAATATACTCGTGAAGTTATTTAGCAGAGATTTTACAATTTTAAGAGTTTGGGGTTTTTCTGAATCACTAACTATTAATCTACAATCTCACCAAATTTAAACATAATCCGTCACCCAGAAACTTGTTTTCTGTTGATTTTGTGAAGCAGTTTACTTCAAAGCTGTTTATCTTATAATTAGGTAGTCAGGGTTTTATCACTAAATCATTCCCCCAGGAGAGATAGGGTGTGGGTACATAAAATAATGCATCGTTTAAATCTGAGAACCTAGAGAATAAAAACAAAAAACCAATACAAAAAACAAATATTGTCAACTTTGTCCAGGTTTCGTTGGAGCAGGTCAAAAATATTCGAATAGAGTAGTCCAACCATCCTGCGTTTGAGTGACGTTAGTCGAACTAGGGTTAACATTAGTAAGCGTCTGAACTTTTGTTTTGCTTTCTTCAGTTATGCCAAAGCTGAGTTGGATCTGAACTACATCACCTCGCGCATCCTAGTGATGTCGTACCCAGCAGAGGGTCTGGAGTCGGCCTACAAGAATCACATTGACGATGTCAAGAACTATCTGGACTCCAGACACAACAACCATTACTATGTCTTCAATCTCACACCAAGGTTTTACAGAAAGGAGAAATTCAACAACAGAGTGAGTTTTAAACAGTGATTTGTTTGACAAAGGCAGTAATACAAATAAGCCAGTTGGGAGTTAAAGGTAGTATACACCATTGGTAATTGCTTGAATTATCATGAATTGGTGGATTTTGGGGGTTTGTATTTTATAGTAAATATTTGAAGATTTTTTTTTTAACTTGTTTGTTTGAAATTTTACAATAGTGGATGCCGAAGAAAGCAAGAAAATGGCGTTCGTTTTCAACCGGCGTTGGGCAGTGATTCTAATGCTGTTTTGGTTTTGTGCGATCTCCGTCTTGCGATCAAGAATTTATTTTTATAAATTAAAATTAAAACAACTATAGGATATCTAGCGCAATCATTTTAATGGATACTTATAATCATTATTTACATTCAAATAAGTAAGATATTTCTTTAATTCGGTATTAACAATTTTCTAGATCTGCAAATGATTTGTCCTACCTTTAAATTTAAATAACTGTTGCACTGACATTGAATTCTCCCAACCAAAGAGACTGTTACTATATCATGTGATTCAGAGATAGCTCTTGCAAAGTTTACATCGGAGATGTTCAGCACCAATAAACTATACTCGTGTCGTGAATCTATTCAAAACAACGATCAAAATGTAATTATTTATATACAATATTTCTTGGAGTGTAATATTAGAATTTCCAAGATTATAAAGATACTAAGGAGGTTTTTGAAACCTTTTCTTTGTTTTCGGCTTTGGCTTCGCCTCTGATGTCCGAATCACTGAGAAGCAAATAGAAATGGAAGCAAATGCAAATATCCAAACTTTCGGGATCACATCGACCGATTGAATGTTTCTGTAACACAACAGGCACTGGAATGTGGCTGAAGTTCCTGCAGTTGGGAGCCTCAATTCACCTTAACCCTGCGTCATGCCGAGTTTTAAAAAATAAATTTAAAAAAACCCAGACATTGATACTCCAGAAATGCCTACCCTGATAAGTTCCAAAAAGGACTGTATAGTCACTGAGTAGCCTGGGTTTGAGGTCAAGCGAGGCCAAGCCCTTGAAATGCTAATTTTGAGAAAGTCTCATAGGGCTGTGCACAAACCTATTTCCTGTTTACTACACATTCGTGTTGCTCAGTTTGCTGGAGCGGCGCAGGGTTGGCCGAAGATGAAAACGAAGTCAGGAATTTGAAAAGGCCCCAAGTCTCCAGCGGATAAATACACTTTTCTCTCTGTCCGGGTTATATGCAAATGAGGGCATATGCAAATAACGTGTACATGTAATTTGGGTTATCCCTTACCCCTACCCTATTAAACTGTACAATCTGTTTTGCCTCAACCCAGGTGCTAGAGTGCGGCTGGCCTGCTAAGAGAGCACCTAGTCTGATCCTTCTATACACTGTCTGTAGGAACATGTATCTCTGGCTACAGAGAGATCCTAAGAATGTCTGCGCTGTCCACTGCCTTGTGAGTTCACTTACAGCTTACTTACCATCACGTTACTGATCCTACAAGACACTTTTAAAAACGAATTGTGACCTGTCACCACAATATGAGAGTAAAGTCGCACAATGTGATTTGGAGATATTGCTATTCCAAGTCTAAATATGAAGGAGTGGTCAATTTTGAGATTTTGAGTAATTTGGAAAGCCTAAGTCCTCCTCTACATATTCTCATTTTTTTGTTGCAATCAGATGATCGAAAACCTTAAATTACGCAAATTTGCGTAGTGTTTGCGTAGTTAGTGTTTGGATTAAAGTGCATCAGGGATCTAATTAACACGGTAAATAAAATGCAAATTAGGTCTTCGTAACTGTCCCACGTTTTCGAAATACAGATGTATTAATGAATGATGATAAATACCTGTGCTCTTTTTCACGTCACATGTGGATACCTTTTTCTTCTTGTTTGTTTCAGGATGGCAAGGCATCATCTTCAACCATCGTCTGTGCTTTCTTGGGTTTCTGTCGTTTCTTCAAGACGACGGAAGCCAGTCTGTACATGTTCACCAGCAAGCGGGGACCTCCCGGGGTCATCGCATCACAGAAACGGTACATAAGGCTAAAACACTTTGCCCTTGTCATTCAGAATGCCCCTCAAACCTCAGATGGGATATATTGTTTATGCTCTTATGAGCTCTCCCCGGCATTAGTTTTTTTGTTTACTAATGAACACTGTTTATTAAACATCAACCCCCTAGGGTGTGTTCGTTTTGCTCACCCAGGTCGACATGAATTTGCCCCATGTCGTTCGATTACATTTATCTGGGCAATTCTGAAAATTCAGAATTGGTGAAAATGACAAATTAAGTCAAGACTACCTTCAGATGTTAAAGGTAAAAATAATTACAGGATATCTAGCGCAATAATTTTGCTGGATGCCTAGAATCATTATTTACTTTATTAGTAAGAAATTTCTTAATAATTTGGTAATAAATATTTTCAATATCTGCAAATGGTGTATCCTACCTTTAAAGGTAACGAAAAACATTTGCCAGAATTCAAATAAGTCACTGCCAAAATGATATATTCTACATGATTGCAGTATAACAATCATAAAAAAAAAATCAGAGCTGGGCAATTCCGGAAATACAAAAATACAGGTTGGAGATTTTTGGGGCTTGCAATTCTTCACGTATTTATGCTGTTTAAGTTTAAACACAGGTTTTTTAAGCTTCTCTGGTAGAAGTGTAATTCCTGAAAAATTGATTGTAATACCATTCTTATTAACCAGTTTGCGCCGGGATTATTTTAACATTACCGAGCCGATGTGAAGGATTCTGTTTTAACAAAACTCGGTCTGAGGCGGGTTCAGGCCAATATTACCGGGAAGCACACCCACACATTTCCGGCCTTGCTCGCTGCCGACAGAAATGTCCGGTCTTGCTCGTGGCGTGTTTATGCGTCATCCGTTTTGAATCTGCGGAAAACTTTGCATTTATATACGTCATCCGGCGTGAACTGGTTAAGAGTGATTTGTCTCAAAAAAACTCAGTTTTGGACGTACTAATGAGTCGTCTAAAAACCGAGGGGTTTTCGGACCTAAGACTTGAGATTTGAGAATCACCCTTTTTTAGGGGTTCATTATGTACATTTTACTCAAATGCTATGTCGGCCTTGGTGTGTTTTTCCTTCAGATACATGGAGTACATCTATGACATGATGGATCCCGAGTATCCTATCATGCCCCACGGGAAGCTCCTGAAGATCAAGACAATGTCGCTGATGCCAGTTCCTCTCTACAACAAACAGAGGTTTGCTTTCTTCTTAAGATAGGTTTTGAGTCGGTCGCGTGACGATCGAGGGCCAACGTTCATGATCGCTGGACGCTGGATAAAGTCTAATGGGATCACGGTTATAGAGGCCGGAACTGTATTCACAGTGTAGTGGAGACCGGTATTTTCCCTCAAGGAAATATGTGACCTGTTCCAATGAATTCCAAACAAGGTCGCACAATGTGTTTTATAAATAATAGAAATATACACTTTTCTGAACTTCAAAGCCGTTTATCTCATAAATAGTTTGTAGGGGTTTTATCACTAAATCCTTTCCCCAGGAAAGATAGGGTCGGGGTACATATGTAAATGATACATCATATTAAAGCTGAGTACCTAGAGAATTTCAAATTTATGTAAAACAAAAATAATTGTCAACTTTGTCTGAGTTTCGTTGGTGCTGGGGCCAATTTCATAGAGCTGCTAAGCACAACAATTTGCTTAGCATGAAAATTTGTCCTTGGCAAAAACAAGGTTACAGACCAAATTTTCACGTGATCTTTACTGTTTTTGATTTATAATCAGCTAGTGTTTTGCTTAGCATAACAAACACGTAGAATTTTGGCTGGTAACTTTTAATGAGCAAGACATTTTTGTGCTAAGCAAATTTGTGTGCTCAGCAGCTCTATGAAATTGGCCCCAGGTCACACATTGCAATCGACATATTGCATTTTCTGTTGTGTCCCGTATATGTAATGTTTTCACTATTTATTATTATTTGTATTTTTTTTCAATAGGAATGGATGTCGTCCATTTGTGGAGCTGTTCCTTGGTGAGGAAAGGATACTCAGTACATCAGAAGAATATGAAAAAATGAAGTGAGTAGAAAAAATATTTCCATTTACATGTAATACAATAACCTTTTTAGGATTGAACCTAACCCTCCTGCACCCTCCAAAACCAACAGGGCTGTTTTGGAGGATTTTGTATGCCCCCCCCCCAAAAAAAAAAAGAAGAAGTGTGAGTTGATTTCGGAGGGTACATTTTGTCAAGGTCTTAACCCTGCTACAGGTAGCGCAGTGCATCAGGAAAACAAAGTCGGGTGCACTTTGATGCATTCTGCTGTCAACACCAGTGCATTAACATCACAGTCTAAGACTATTGGGAGCTAGTCCCCATTGAACAATGCCAGAGATGGATCACGCTGCGTTTGGTGATCACTCAATGAGGATACATTTTATCTTTTCATCTTAGAAAAGCGGTGTTATGTCTCAAGATCACAGCCTCTAGTTTAAGTAGATGCAGTATTTGTTCTTCAATGAATATTTGAGACATATTGCTTGACAGTTACACTACAAAGGAATATTGTACTTGGATAAAAATGGATTTTTCTTAGATTTATGCTATTTAAGAAAGAGCTTTTGCTGTGTTGAATTTTTACCTAGCCTTATCTCAGTAGGGGCTTCTGGTTTGATCTACAGCCGTTATTGCTGTTTGGTTGCCATGTGATAAAGTCCCAAGATAAACTCAGCCTTCTGAAGACTGTGTTGCGTGGAGATAATACAACACAAACAGATACGAGGCTGACATTCATCCATAGAAACCCCCTCTGTGTAAAAAACCTACAAGGAATGCCATAGGAAATAGCAGGTCAACTAGGTCATGTTGAGTCTATTGTGTATATCACACTGACGAGCAAAGCCACATGCCCATTCACCAACTACATGTACAGTAGTGCAATTCACTGTACATGGAAAGAATCGTTCAACGCACTGCAGCTGGAGTGTTTTGGCATGTACCACTGACTTGCCATAAAGAAGTCTCATAGAGGAAGGGTTAATGAGCTCGTGGGTCAGGCAAAATGAATATTCATGAGTTGAACTCATGGTGCGAAATACCGTACCCTCTGGAGACATGAACACAATGTGTACAATGGAGACAAAACGTCTCCGGAGGGTAAATTTCTATAGATGAATAGGTCTCCATTGGGAATTTCACGAATTAGATTTTTGGATTTTACTTAAATTACTCAAAAACTAGGATTAGGATGTGGGTTAGGGTTAGTGTTTGGGTTAGGGTATAATATAGGGTATATTGGGTCGAAATTTCAACCTAGGAAAAAAATTATGGTTAAAATGGGAGCATTTTGAAAAACGTGCTTGACTTTCTAACCATTTTGTACACGAGAACAAAGCCACATCCACAGTGATACAAAAATGCGAATGTGTGCTTTTAAAAATATAAGCACTAGAAACCCGCCCGGAACTGTCGGCGGTTGGATAGATGCTCCCTAAGCATCTTATATCATATTAACCACACATTCCTCTTCTTGCAGGGGTTATGTGGTGGATGATGGATGGGCAGAGATACCTATCGACAAAGTGGTCTATGGAGATGTCATGTGTATGGTGTATCACGCTAGGTCAACGTTTGGAGGCAAAGTCCAGGGCAAGGTGAGAGAATAGAATAGGAACATTCTCGTTTAACCAAACTACATCTTACTTACAAGAGTTTAGTTGAGGAGTGTTGTCAAATGAGGTTTAGGACAGTGTTGGAGCAGAAGGCTTGACCTTTATGGCCCAGGCCAAGGCTTCGGACCCTCAAGGCCCAGGCCGAGGTTTCAAACCCTCAAGGCCCAGGCCGAGGCTTCGGATCCTCAAGGCCCAGGCCAAGGTTTCAGACCCTCAAGGCCCAGGACAAGGTTTCAGATCCTCAAGGCCCAGGCCGAGGTTTCAGATCCTCAAGGCCCAGGCCGAGGTTTCAGACCCTCAAGGCCCAGGCCTAGGCTTCGGACCATCACGTTCCAGGCTGAGGCTTCGGACCCTCAATGCCCAGGCTGAGGCTTTGGACCCTCAATGCCCAGGGTGAGGCTTCGGACCCTCGAAGCCCAGGCTGAGGCTTCAGACCCTCGAAGCCCAGGCTGAGGCTTAAGACCCTCGATACTCAAGCCAAGGCTTCGGGCCCTCAAGGACCAGGTCCAGGCTTCGGACCCTCAAGGTTCAGGCCTAGGCTTCGGACCCTCAAGGCCAAAGGCAAGGCTTCGGACCCTCAAATCCAAAGCCAAGGCTTCGGACCCTCAAGGCTCTCACAAAATGGTGTTGACCTTGCAGAGGAGTTTTTAACTTTGTAATTTGAGGTCATGCTGTGGTGCATCTCAGTGTACATGTTTGTAATGCAACTTGAATAAAACAGGATTTTGATGTTATATTCCTCAACAGGTGACTGCCATGAAGATGTTTCAGTTCCAGTTCCACACTGGTTTTGTGCCCACTGGATCGCAAACCATCCAGTTCACAAAGTAGGTTCAGTTAATTTTATATTTTATTAGTTACAAGACATAGCATTTAACTTAATCATGGTATGATATACAATTGTTGACGGCTGTGATTTGGGATATGAGGTTTTGAACACCTGAGGAACGCAGTGAGCTCACATGAGAGTGGGATATTCATCGTTATAAACCAGATATGTGATCGTTTTCGACCAATAAAAATATGTATTGACACGTTGACTGCCGGTCATAATTTTACAGGGCGCCCCCATTTGCCAAGCATTGTATGTATGCGCATACTCACTTAAAAAAAACCACAGGAAACAAAATTGAACATAAACATGTATGTCCTCACCACTGCCAGCAGCGTATTTGTTGCGTTATCGGTGATGCCAGTGTATTCAATTAACAATACAAAAGCCTTTCATTTTCTACGAGTACTCGTAGTGGCAGAATAGGTACACCTGTTACTACGACTATACTCGTAGTCGGCAGTCAACGTGTTAAAGACAGAGTTATAACAATATTGATTATCCCTATGAAGCCAGTATTAATTATTCACTCGCTGGATTATACGTATGACTGCACAGCAACCTTGGTCTAGCAGCTGCACTGCACAATGGACCTGAGTGTGTAGCTGTGGAACGGCGTAACGCAGCTCACAACTGCATTCCAGACAGATTAGTAGGGCATGGCCATAGCCGCTACCCGGAATCATGTAATATAATTGAACTAAACACAAAAATGACAATGAATTATTTTTTAAAGCTAGTGTTTCTGCCCTTTCTAAGTTTAACATCTTCTTTTTTTAATCACACGTGATGATTTAAATCCAATAATTATAAACGAGTTCGCGTCGGAAGACGTGTACACACGCAAAGTTTTCCAAGAATTCAAAACGGAAGATATATAGATAAACAAGGCAAGGCCGGAAATATCTGTCAGCGACTGGCTTGCAGTGAGCGAGGCCTGAAATGTCAGGGTGTGCTAGGAGATGCTTCCCTAAACCCGTCTCGGATCGAGATTTGCGCCTGGACTTGGTACATGTCAAAATAATCCCAGCGCGAACTGGTTAACCAGTTCGTCCCGGACGACGTATATAAACGCAAAGTTTTCCCCAGATTCAAAAAGGATTACGCATAAACACGCCACGAGCAAGGCCGGAAATATCTGTCAGCAGCGAGCAAGGCCGGAAATGCGTAAGTGTGCTTGCCGGGACTATCGGCCTCAACCCGCTTTAGATCGAGATTCGTTAAAAATAAAACTCCCGCCCCTCGGATCGGTAATATTAAAATAATCCCGGCGCGAACTGGTTAAAAAGGCAGAACTCAAGTTACATAGTGTGTTTTCTGAACACTTGCAGGTATGAAGTTGACCTGATGGAGCAACAAGACAAGTTCCCTGACCTGTTCAATGTGACTCTAAGGATAGACTTCCTGGATAGGACGGCTAATCCAGACAAGGATCCTCCGTGGGTGTCTTTTGAGACCCAACGGATCACACCCAAATACTGCTTTAGTAGCAAGGAAGAACAGGACAGTGTGGTGTCACAGTTTGGTAAGTTGGCCCGTCACAGGATCCCTCTGCACAGAAACTATTCGTGAGGCATTCTGACAATGCCACGTTCTGGGATTTTACCCTTGAGACCCGCCGAGACCACAACAAATTACGATGCACCACAAAAATCTAGTCTTCATTCCGAACATAAACGATGCTGTACGACACTAAGTAGAGAGAAAGAGAGGTCAAGTTTTGTGAATTAACTCAAATCTGTTCTATCTCCATCGATATTTGTTTTTAAAGTCAACTTGTTACACTATATGTCAGCCATAGACCTATTTAGATTTGGTTATGACTTAATGATTTGGTTGGAAGTTGTGGTCTTGGTCCTGGTCTCGATCTCGGCCTGCAAAAGTCTCGGTCTCTGAAGTTTTGGTCTCGGTCTTGAAAGCCTTAGTCTCAAAAGCCTTGGTCTCGAAAGCCTTTGTCTCGAAGGCCTTGGTCCCGAAGGCCTTGGTCTCGAAGGCCTTGGTCTCGAAGGCCTTGGTCTCGAAGGCCTTGGTCTCGAAGGCCTTGGTCTCGAAGGTCTTGGTCTCGATGGTCTTGGTCTCGATGGTCTTGGTCTCGATGGTCTTGGTCTCGAAGGCCTTGGTCTCGAAGGCCTTGGTCCCGAAGGCCTTGGTCTCGAAGGTCTTGGTCTCGATGGTCTTGGTCTCGAAGGTCTTGGTCTCGATGGTCTTGGTCTCGATGGTCTTGGTCTATAAGGTCTGGGTCTCGAAGGTCTTGGTCTCGAAGGTCTCCTTTTTCGAAGGTCTTGGTCTCGAAGGTCTTGGTCTCGTTCTCGGTCTCGAAGGCCTTTGTCTCAGTCTTGGTCTTGTGCGTCTCGACTACAACACTGGTAGGGGCTTCTGGTTTGATCTACAGCCGTTATTGCTGTTTGGTTGCCATGTAATAAGTCCCAAGATAAACCCAGCCTTCTGAAGACTGTGTTGCGTGGAGATAATACAACACAAACAGATACGAGGCTAACATTAATAAAAAAACACCCTGCCTTAAAAACTGCCTTAAGAACTTAATTGTAAAAAGAAAATGTTTAGTAAAACTGATCATCCATTGAAGGTACTGTGGATCATTTGTGATTTGTGCATTTTTTCTCTTCGTTTGAATCAGAAAAAGTGCTCAAAATCTAAAGACCGGGCCTCGACAACTAAACTGAAGTTTTGTATGTATATTCTGGGAAAACAATAATCTAAGATGACGATTTAAATTCAAAATGTTCCGAGTCCTAATTTACATGCAATTGCACCCAAAATCAGAATTCGGGGCAGTGATGGAGGTCTAGAGACCTGGCCTCGGTCTTAAGACCGTCTCAAGACCTTTTTTTTTAAGGTCTCAGTCTTGTCCAAGCAAAGTCTCTGGTCTTGGAGGGCTGGTCTCGGTCTCGAATGTGTGTTTCTCGGATGCCAAGGTCTGGGTTTTTACCCTTGAGACCTGTCGAGACCACAGCAAAATACATTGCATTACAAAAATCTAGTCTTCATTCCGAACATAACTGATGCTGTACAACACTACGTAGAGAGAAAAAGAGGTCAAGTTTTGTGAATTAACTCAAATCTGTTCTATCTATCTAAATATTTGATCGATATTTGTTTTTAAAGTGAACCTGTTACAGTGTATGTCGGCCATAGACTGGTTCCGGTATTAGCATTCGGGGCACGCTCTCGTTTAGCTTTGTCATGTACGTGCATTTTGCGCAGTGAACCCACGAAGAATAGCATGCACGTGCTCGTGTGCATCAAGCAAACATTCGCAGGCATCATCCACAGATTGCAACTACTAACTGAAATTTCCAAAAATGCTTCTTTGAGACACATTTTCTTTTATTGTTTTCTTCAAAATGACAGCATGCTAGAATAATTTCACAGAGTTTAGTGTCATTTATCCTAACTCTCTAGGGTGCATCAACAATCGTATTAAATTGAAAAAGTCGGAACAACAAGTAAGTTTTCCCAACATGGTTTTAATGTAACTCTATTGACTGACAATGTGGTTACTATTTTCTTGTTTTGGGTTCAGGACACATGGATGCTAATGCTAAGGAGAGAAAAACCAAGGAAAGAACAGCTGGAAGGCCCTCAAAGCAGCTACAGCAGCCGCAGGAAGAGCCAGCCCGACCAGATCCCACTTCTGCCACCAATAAGAAGACAGAGTTTATGTCAACAGTGGATTGGGAGGAAGAAGAGGCCAAGGAAACCCTCATCGAGTCGGATGAAGATTTCAGCGAGTTAGGTGGAGAGCGACCTCAAGGCAGTCATCGAGACCCTGCCGCGGAAAACGGGGAGGGATCCGGTCACAACAATTTCTTCGCCACCTTCGATCAAGAAACTGCAGGCATGAGCTCCGAGGCGCAGCCATCACAGGAGCCACTCTTTGATGCTAGGTTCTCACCCGTGCAGTCCTCAAAACCACCTCCAGCCTCCGGTAACGTTGACTTGTTGAACATTGATGGCAGTGGTCCACCTGAGAACAGGTCTGCAGCAGCTAAAACTAACAATGTCGACCTGATGGAACCAGGCCCATCCGATCCAAGTAACCTAGACCTACTGGTAGACCCCTTAGCGGCAGAATCACTCAAGTTTTCTGGAGGAAGCTCCAAGCAAAATTTACCAGGCGACGCCTTTGATCCTTTCCAACAGCCTAGAAAAATGAACAGCACGAAAGCAACACATCTACCAACTCGTTCAAAATCGGCAAAAGCTGCCCCCGTTTCCAAACAAGAGGATTTCTTTGACCCGTTCAAAGCTGCCTCGACCAGCAGCGGTGCCGAGAAAGCCTCCCCAGATAAGCAGGTTCTCTTCAACATCGGCGATGGCAAAGACGATCTGATGTTTGATCCATTCCAGAGTGGGAAGGGTGCGCCACCAGACGGCCACTTGTCACCGCAAATTGCCAATCTTCAAAACATGTCCAAGATGTCGCAAAGCAGCGATAACCTCTTGGGTGACTTTGGTAACTTAGCAGGAGCAACGCTGTCTTCACCACAGAAGACTAAAACAACACTTAAGCAGGTACAGACAAGGATACAGTGCTTGATAAAGTCGTTTTAAGTCCAGTCCTACAAGGCAATTTTTACTGGCACCTCTGTGTGAAGCAGAATACACTGCAATCTCTTAAAAAACCCAGTAGATGACATAAGTACAATTTGCCATTCAGGCTCCAAAATCCTCCTAAACATTCCAGAGAATTTGAGGATTAGCAAACCCTTTTGATGGCATGGGTGGCTTCTGCCTGAAGCGCTCGCCTCTAACCAATGTGGCCCAATGTGAACCTTTTGTCACCTTATGACACCTTTTCCTGGAACGGGTCACATATGTGAGTAGAGTTGTGCGTTTGTTCTCTCCTGTGCCACAAGGGTTTTTCTCCGGGTCCTTTTTTTTTTTCCTCTGGAAAAATCAAACACTTTCGACCTCGAGCTGTGCTTCAAAGTCATATATGAGTCAATGAGGCCGGCTGCCATAGGCGTCTTTACGTGTTAGAATCCACCCTCCTCCCTTTTCTACCGAAAATATAGTAGGTAGTTTTTAATGTATTTATACTTGACACTGATTTCAGAGTCGGAGTGGGCCTAACTTGGCTGCAGCATGGGATGGCGCAACCCAGGCCACACCTATGGGCAGACCCCAGGGGATGGGAATGGGCCAGACAGCAGGCGGCACGCCCACACACCAACCCAAGTCAACACCCCCAAGTTCCAATGATCCATTTGCTGATTTTGGTAAAGAAGTTCTTCCATCAGTCGTGTAACTTCTGTAATTTTTGGTCGCAGCAATCGGATGTTGTTGCAAGCGAATACATTTTCACAGGCATCAAGTCATTTTAAAAGGATCGTATACGTTTGGTAATTGGAACCCACTGTTTGTTTCAATCCTATATAGTTATAGATATATACCATAAAACTAACCTGTACAAATTCCATTTCAAAAGGTGGTAGCGATTTTGAGATATTGCCGAAAATCTGGAGCGGTTATGTCCACGCAGGAAGAATAATCTGCATTGGGATACACAATCTCAGATTCAAATTTGTGGGGATAAAAAGTGATATCTTTTTCCATAACCGCAGTACTTCGAAGTGAAAGGTTTCTAAAAATGCATTATACTATCCAAAGCTGCTGTACTTCTTACCAAGTAAGTTTGTATTGTCATTAATTTTTGGAGTAATTACCAAACGTATACGATCCCTTTAAAGGTTTTTAAGGTAGGATACACCGTTGGTAATTGCTTAAATTATCATGAATGGGTGAATTTGGGAGGTTGTAGTTTATAGTAAGTATAGTTTAACTGACCTGTTCGAAGTTTTACAATTATGGATGGCGAGAAAAGCAAGAAAAACGACGTTCGTTTTCAACCGGTGTTGGACAGTGGTTCTTATGCTGTTCTTGGTTGTTTTTTCGCGATCACCGTCCGGCGATAGTGATTTTTTTTAAATAAAATTCATTTTATCGTAACAATCACAGAATATTTAGCGCAATCATTTTGCTGGATGCCTACAATCATTGTTTACTTTCAAATAAGTAAGATATTTCTTAAAAATTCGGTAGTAAATGTTTTTCGATATCTGCAAATGGTGTATCCTACCTTTAAAACATGACTACATGTCCGTTTGAAAAGACTTTCTCAGAAAGTGAAATTGCTGAATTATTTACAAAGCTTGCCTTTTTCTCTTCTTCCAGGGAATATTGGCTCCCAGGGCTCATCGTTCGGCACCTGGCAAGCCAAAGCTCCTGCTAGCCACGGTGGCGTGGCTGTGGCTGGCTCCCCTAAACGCCAACCCACCCCAGCACCCCAGGGGGCCAAACTGTCGCCCCCGCCGAGCCAACAGCAGCAGGCCATGCCAAACTATTTTGCCGGTGGCTTCTCCAGCGTGATCGGGGGGCGTGAAGAGAGAGGAAGACGAACGCCGTTTACTACAGCTGGCACTGGTGAGTAGCCATCAACTGCAGTGTTTAACCTTCTTGGTGAGAGGGGCAAGGGATGTAACCCTTTCTTTGTCACGTTGTTTATGGACTTGGCTCTCCCAAAAACAAACTGTTTGCTCAGTGTTGCGGAAATTACTGCAGTGTTAAAAATGGGCCACGAGTTGAAAAGTCATGATTTTTTGTCAGAACAAATTTTCACTGCCAAGGAGTGATTAAAGGTAGGATACACCATTTGCAGATATCAACAATATTTACTACCAAATTATTAAGAAATGTCTTACTCATCTGAAAGTAAATAATGATTCTAGGCATCCAGCAAAATGATTGCGCTAGATATCCTGTAATTATTCTGAAAAATTTAATTTTATAAAGAAAAATTTGCGACAGCAGGTTGTGGGTTCGAGTCCAGCCTGGGGTTATGGTGCGTGTGCCCTTGGGCATATGCATTTTGTCACTCATTGCTTATCCCAACCCAGGAGTAAATGGGCACCTGTGAGGGCAGGGACGGTTATTGTGATGGATTTAGTTGTCGTTTGTCTAAATCGCAGCATCGAGCTGTGAACTCCCAGGGAGCTAAGATGATATTTGGATTGTATCATGGGCACAATGACCGGGGTAATAATAATGTAAAGCACTTTAATCTTTGCTAAAAGTGCATGATTATTACGTGTTGTTATTATGTAAAAATCAAGATCACGGGTGCAAAAAAAATATTATCCCTGTTTATTATTATTACTGTTTTTTTAACAAAATGCATTTGTAGCCAGTCCGCTTAATTACACCAAAATCAAATTAAAAAAAATAATCAACAAATACAGTAAAATGACACATTAAAAACCAGAGTTGTAATGACTCGAGTCAATGACTCGACTCGGACTCGAAACATTGACCTAAAATATAACTGCACAAAAGTTAATAGGCAGACATACTTGTACCCCAACTACTCCACTGAAATCTTTGTACATCTGGTCCCAGTTATCAAACTGCAAGCCATTTGTGACCTGGCACCACGAAATGGGTTGAAAATCGCGAAATTAAAAAGTTGACATTATTACATTTCTAGAAAGAAGAAGTCCTAAGCTTTCAAATGATGTATTGTGTGTTGCTGTAACTTATTCCTAGCCGCCGCTATACTCTTTTAAAATTGCTGAAGTCATGCTTCCTTGTTTTGAGAAAATGGAGTTCAAAGTCTGTGAACCGTGCCAACTACCAATCAGTGCAATTCAGCCACAAAAAAAACAACACTTTAGAGTTTTAATTGAGCTACAATTTTCGGATATGATAAAGAAGGGTTTTTGATGTTTCGGCCAATAACTCGTTTTGGCAATGTGCAACTTTCCACTCATTTCGTGATGCCCTGTCACATTTTACTACGTGACAAAATAGCACTCCTTAGCTCAAACTGTGCGTGGATACTTCTGAAGTAGTTTTCCTAAATGTTTGAAACGGTAACATTGAATAAACTACACTATAAGAGCAATCCGAAAACATTCTTGTAGAATGGTTGATGTATGGGCGACAGAAAATACACACATGACAAGCAGTGAATAAATGTTGAGGGTGTTCAGAGCGTGATTACCTGGTCGATTTAAGTTGCCTGTGGCAAGCAGCCGGGGGTAGTTTCTTGTCGACAACAGTTTTGACTATTTTCTGTTTCATGCAGGGCCAACGAAGCGAAGTGACTTTGAAGACTTACTTTCATCTCAAGGGTTCGCATCCTCCAAGAGAGACGAGCACAGAACGATTAATGACATGAAGAAGGGCGATTTGTATAAGGAAATGGACCCAGAAAAGCTGAAGGTAAGATCTCTGTGGCTCATTCGTAAATACCTGGGACAGTTTAGGTCGATAGCCCGTCACGTGGCCGGTATTAAACGGACGATAAAGACATGGCTGGAAGTGTTTAAAACCAGCTGGCAACAACGCGATGTCGCATTATACCCGTCCCCAGGGCTCACTTTATTTCCAATAGTAAGACCAGGTAGTGTTGAGCGTGTACAGCTCGACACCCTGGGAACGAGGTTGCCAATGGCAGTAATAGTCTGGTTCATAGTAAATAAGCTTTATTGCATGTATTGTGTAGAGCGACAGAGGCGGAAACCTTTCCATTTAACACAAACATAATGGCGAAACACCGAAATTTACTTGCGACAATTTTCCGGGGTTTTTTGGGCTGAATTTCACAAAAAAGTATTTATGAATGGGAATAAATGTGTGTTCGGTCGGTATTAATCACTCTGTTTAATACCGCTTGGAGTCTGGATGCTGATAATTACCCTCGCCTTCGGCTCAGGTAATTATCAGCACCCAGACTCCAAGCGGTATTAAACAGAGTGATTAAAACCTCTCGAACACGCATTTATTCCCTTATTATAGACTGTAGGGTGATTGTTCAAAATGTTTTAATTTGATCGATATACCGAACAAAATCTGTGGATCCTGTGATGTTCGTTATAATGATGTTCCACTGTATTTTGTTGGCACAGATCATGGAATGGACCGAAGGGAAGGAGCGTAACATCCGAACTTTGATATCCAGTCTACACTCAGTCCTATGGGATGGAGAGAGTCGATGGAAACAAGTAGGAATGCATCAACTAGTCACTCCTAATGAGGTGAGATG
The DNA here is from genome assembly GCA_037893245.1 of Crossaster papposus. NCBI lineage: Eukaryota > Metazoa > Echinodermata > Asteroidea > Velatida > Solasteridae > Crossaster > Crossaster papposus. The sequence goes on from JBAIAA010000017.1 coordinate 1,854,963, forward strand.
CTTAGGGTTGGGATGGGGGAGGGGGGGGGGGGGGGGGGTGTATTGAAGCTTGAAGAAACCTGTCAAGAGAAGACAATGAGAAGAAGGTGCAGTTTTAGAGATCGGAAGAAAACCCCAGAAGAATATCTTGGGGGAAAACCCACGGAATCTGGCAGGGACTGAAAACCCAAACCTCATATTGGCCCAGGTGGGGTTCGAACCCGGGTCATAGCGATGGAAGGCGAGGAAAGAACCTCTACTCCAACCTGACTCCCCTAGCGCTTGAGAAAAGAGGACGCGCACGAGGCGTACAAGCCGTGGGACACTATGGGTAGGAGGCTAGAGGGCGCTATTGTGTAAACTCTTGGGTGTAATACCTGCTGGTCTACGAAAATATGCATAAGTAGATTGCTCTTCAGGTAAGTATTGGTTCGTAGACCCCATTCACACTTGAAAGTTGTTTTAGCTTTAACATTTTAGCTGTTTTTTAAAAACCTCGTGCACAAAAATCTTTAGATTTCTTTGAAATAAAACCTGAAACTCAACACAAAGTGATGACTCGTGTCTCCTTTCTTTTTTTCTTTTTCTCCCCCCCCCCCCCCCCCCCCCGACAGGTAAGGAAGTTTTACCGCAAGGCCTGCCTGTGCGTTCATCCTGACAAGCACGCGGGCACGCCTAACGAGTCCATGGCTAAGATGATCTTTATGGAGCTGAACGACGCGTGGGCGGAGTTTGAAGAAAGTGGGATGAAAGCACTGTACTAGCCAACGGGCCACATTTCTCCCGCCCTCTGTCTTCTCCCGGAGCCTCACCCCTACTTGAGAAGCTCGGAAGGTTCTCAATTCTGGTTTGTTTGTGATTTGCACAGCTTTAAGATTCTCCCTCGGTGCTTGAGACAAACCAAATCTTTTTTTTACCTGCATGCCATCGCCACACAATAGTTTGTATTTGTCAAAATTCATTGATAGATTTTGTTTTTAACCAGTTCACGCCGGGATTATTTTAACATCACCGAGCAGAGGCACGGGATTATTTTTTAACGAAACTCGATCCGAGGCGGGTTCAGGCTGATGGTACCGGGAAGCACACCCACGCATTTCCGGCCTTGCTCGCTGCTGACAGACATTTCTGGCCTTGTTCGCTGCTGACAGACATTTCTGGCCTTGCTCGCTGCTGACAGACATTTCCGGCCTTGCTCGTGACGTGTTTTTGCGCCATTCGTTTTGAATCTGGGGAAAACTTTGCGTTTATATACGTCATCCGGCGTGAACTGGTTAACAACCCCTAAACAAATTTTCCTTGTGATATAGGACAACCTTAAAATAATACTGGTTCCCATTCTTGTTTGTACAACTAATTGCAATACGTTTGTGTAACCGGTGTTTTTGCAGCATGTTAAATCCATGTGTTTACTATTAGAATTCGAATCTTGATGGACTTTTTTTTATACTTAACCGGTACCCGATTTGTATGTCATTTCTGTCAGTTAATCCCATTTGATACGAAAATTGCAATTTTTCAAAAGTCGTTGCAGATTAGACTTGTTTATTATCACTATAATCTAAGGTTTCGGTGAAAATACTAATCCCAACTTCATATTAAGTGTCTATTACAGTTCTGGTACCCATCTGTGGAATATGCATTAATCAAAAAAGCTGTAATTACTGTAATTCATAAATCCCTGAGACGCGTTAGCTATTCCTATTGGTCAAGATCCCGTCACGTCACGTAGGTAGTTTTGAACACTTTTCTGGTGTTGCATGACATTTGGACTCCTATAAAGACTGCCCTTTGTGTGTGAGAAGTCTATTTAATAGTCCTAAATTCACCTGGTACTGGTGCGCTCTGCGTAACGTCATGCGACAGTCTCCGTGTATAAGGAGTTTAAACTGATTTTAAGGTTAAAGGGATCGTAAACGTTTGGTAATTGGAACTCACTGTTTGTTTCAATCCTATATTATTATAGATATATACCATAAAACTAACCAGTAAAAATTTCATTTCAAAAGGTGGTAGCGATTTTGAGATATTGCTGAATATCTGGAGCGGTTATATATAATCTGCATTGAAATACACAATCTGAGAAACGTCACTGCAGTAAACGCTTCTCAGATTCAAATTTGTTGGGATAAAAAGTGATATCTTTTTCCATAACCGCAGTACTTCAAAGTGAAAAGTTTCTAAAATTGCATTATTACTATCCAGAGCTGCTGTACCAAGTAAGTTTTTATTGCCATAAATTTGTGGAGTTATTACCAAACGTATACGATCCCTTTGAACGTTGACTTCTTGACTGAAAGATATTTGTGAATGGTAAAAAATGTGAGTGGCTAGTATTAAACAAGTATGTGTGCGGATAATGGGGTATCTGCTCGTTTCATAAAGTCATGTAAGACTTTTTTTAATGCTACCCTGAATGAATTGTGAGACCAAAAATAAGTACATAAAGCAGGTTGTAACCTTTGGCTTGTATTGTTGATGCCCCCCAAAAAAACCCAAAAAAATATGGTGTGGCCAAATTACAAAACAAGTCATAAGGGCTAATTCTAACACCAAAAAACATTTTGGGTATTTTTTCTTACTTCAAATAAAAAGAATATAAATTTATATTTGCATATGATGAATATCCATGAATGGTACTTTACTAAGGCATGGTGGGAATTTGTTTACATTATGTCAATCTAAGGTTCATATATAACGTCAGAAATGTCTTTGTTCAAGAGCCAGTAGCTCAGTAGGATGAGCTCAAGACTGGAGTGCGGAGGGTCCTAGGTTCAAGCCCAGGTGGTGCCATCATCAGGGAGTGCCGTTGAAAAAAAAATCCGGGTACTGAGGAGGTTTTTTTATAAAATATATAAACTATCTCCAACTTTTTTTAAAGGCCAGACCCCAAGTAAGGTTGCCCTATGCTCTAACCACTACACTATCATGGTTTTTTTTGCTAGAGCTACCGGTAGAAGTACAATTCATATAATTACAATCCTAAGGATGTTTAGACTTTAGTCTCCGTAGAGAGTTGGAAGCTGATGGGTAGAGGTCGTGGGTATGGAGTAGGCAAATAGTTTGGACTGACCAACTGGCTGGGGAATTTGTTAGGTGGAGTCATTAGGTTGTGGGGCTTAGCCTTTGCTGGGAATAGAGTTAATTTTTTAAGACGACAGTGTTTGCTTCTGCACAAGATCATAATTAACTTTAAAGGACGACACATACATGTAGAAACAAGACTAACAGTTATAACTTGTATAATATCATGGTTTGGGAATTTATTTCTGCATTTTGTAGAAACAATAATTGTTATTCAGGCAACTTGAAATGTACTAACAGTTTTACAATAATGTGAACCAGGAAATCTAATTGAAAAAAAAATATAAGAAATAACATTTTACTGACCAACAATAACTGTTTCAGGTAAAACTGAAACAAGTTTATTAATATGCAAATTTTGTAAAATACACTTCGAGTTTCCGTGTGAATTTAAAACATTTTTTTTAACCCATTTTGACTCTAAACAATTACTTAAAAATAATAAAAATGACCCATGTTAAAATATTGTTTGGTCATGAGAAACAATTTATTGGCTGTTTAAAATGTGGAGTGTACAATTGATTTGTATCTAAAATATTGGTGTAAAATGGTAGTTTTAAAGTTAATTCCTTTTTAACAAATCTGGCTGTACTACTGTACATGTAAGTGTGCTTTATTTTACGCCTCATGTTCTGTACATGCATCTAGTGACATTCGCATGTCTTATTTACAATAATTACACATTTATATGCCGGTACGTGTAAATTATTTACTAGAAAGTTTGTCACCTGATGTAACATTAAAAGGTTATATTGTAAATAGAATAGTAGTATCGTTAACAATTGGATCTTCCACCTAATTAAAACATATATGCAGGTCACATTATTTGTGTTTTTTTTTACAACTTATTTACAGGCGTGTATATATTTATCATCCGAACTGTAATGACAAAAAACAGTGATATTGTACAAATGGAAAGTTGCTAATGCATGCTATTGTGTATTATGTGTGAGGGGTTCTGGCAAAATGAGAAAGAATTAGGCAGGTTGAAATTAGGGTTTTTAGGGACATTAACATTTTACTTTGGTTTTATGTCTGTAAAAGGTAGGATACACCTTTAATTGCTTGAATGATCCAAAATAGGTGGATTGAGGGGAAATTTTATAGTAAATATTGTTTTTAAAACTGACCTATTTGGGTTTTTTATAAAATTATTTCAGAACATTTACAGAATGTCTAGCAGAATATTTTTGCTGGATGCCTTCAATCATTATTTACTTTCAAATAACTAAGATATTTCTTAATAATTCGGTAGTAACAGTTTTTGGTAATTTTTTGCATATGGTGTATCCTACCTTTAAGGAAAAGGCCTTAAAGTTTTAAACATTGTTTTTCCTTAACCAAGTCGCGTTGGAGGACAATACATACACGTAAAGTCTTTATCCGTCATCCATTTGAATTCCGTAAACACATAACAAGCAAGGCCAGAAATAAATCCATTTTAGCAACCGGCTCACAGCGAGCGAGGGGGGAAATATCGGGGTGTACTACCCACAGATGCCTGCCTGAACCTATCTCGGATCAAGGTTACGTGAAAAATAATTCTGGCGCGAACTGGTTAAACACTCTTATTCCACTACTTTCTTACTATTTCCTTAGAACTAATTGTGATTTTTCTTAAATTTTCAGATATTTGTAATCTTTTTGTCTATCTCATTTTGCCAGTCAGAATGTCTTGCATAAACATATAATCTTTATCCTCTACATTCCAGTATTTCACTGCTTAATATTTAAGTTTTAACAACATCAAGCAGTCAGTGTTGCATTGTACATGTATATAGCAAAGTGACTAAGAAAGACCTTGAACCTTGCTGATACACAATTGGCATGTTACTGAGTTGTAGTCTACAAGCCATTCACTACAAACTGAATGAACAATGGCAAATCAATTTTAATTGGGACTGTTTGTTGGACTTGCTTATATTCCTGGCATGTTATATATGTACATGTGTACAATATACTGTTTAATTGAAAAAACTAATTGTTCTGAAATGTGATTGCATACATGTACTGCCATACTATTAATAAACGGACAATATTCCAAGAGCAAATTTGTAATGTACACATCACATGGCTTTTTGGTTTTAGCCAACATATATTGAGGTTTGCAGCTTTGTTAACCCAATGCACATACATGTTAAAAACTCCACTCTGCTCGGTCAAACGTGAACCTTAACACCCCCTCCTCCCTAATTATATACATGTAGCCATCACTGGTCAAATTGGCTATTGGATGGAACTTATGATTGTGAAAATCCCTTAGCAAGTATATATGTGTACTGGTAACGCACAACTTGGGCTGAAATTGAGTTATATACATGGTTGGAAAGCCCACAATGTACGCTTTCATTTGGTATATAATAAAGCTCTGTAGCCCCTCCCGTTCTGGAGATGTGACATGTTTGCATATTGATTACTTCCTTGAAGTTTAAATTACTGAGAAAACAGGCTTTGAAATAATTGGCTCTGTTGTACAACAGACCGATGCACACAAAATGGTAATTTTTTTCAACTTTATTCATCAAAATCTAAATTTTCTGTAAATGAAACCTGAAACTGTAGATATTATTAAAGACGTCATTCGTGACAAAATATATGAAAATCACATTTGACAAAATGTTCACTCTCCTAATAACGTCGAGCGGGTTATTTACATGATAATGTACAACGCATTTTGATACCTTTTATTGTGGAGCAGCGGTCGATTTCACCAATGTTAAGATCGATCTTAGGAAGAGTAACTTCTCCTAACTTGCAATAGATCGAATGCAAGTTAAGATGAGTTAGTCTCCTTAAGATTGATCTTATCCTTTCGTGAAATCGTCCTGATCACATAATCATGTACAATGTAGCTGGAGTTCCTCATGTTAATACATATAATCAATTAACCCTCCCCCTATGAGGGCAGTTTACTGCATTGCAGAGGCACATGCCAATTCACTCCAACTGTGAAGGATTATATACAGGTTTTTTCGTTTTGCATATTGAAGTGCTTTGGAGGGTAAACTCAAGAGCAATAATTAAGGTCAGTCCATAAATTAGGTGTGTTCAATTGTTTGTGTCCCTGTTACATCCAACATCAGATTCTTTGTTTTAATTCAGACTACATTATTTGATGCCTTCTATCCCCATGAGTAATCACAAAATAAATTTGAAGTCTTTAGTCAATTTCAATGACACTTTCATAGAGAATCACAGGTCAGGAGTAACTGGGACACCAAAAACAATGTCACCTTATTTATGGACGACCCATAACAGTTCACCAGCTACAGAGAAAAAGAAATTTTAAGTGATTCAAAATTACATCTTATACACTTAATTAATACTAATGAGTAAAAATAAACAAACGGGATTATGAACCCCAAAATACCTAATGTTTTTCAAACTAAATATGCTAAAATATTTAGTATAGGCCTACATGTAATTACATGTATTGTTGAATTTCAGGAAAACTGTATGCCTCCTGCGTGTATATCCTAAAACCAGATGTACAATGTAAATGTAAAATGTAACATTTTGTAAGCTCCATTTTCCTTGAAATAATTTGTGTAATATATAAGGAATAATGTCGCGACAATAAAATAATATATCAAGACATTATAGACCGTGTTAGATGTTTTTTTCCTTGTGTCAAGAGTTGTAATTAAAGCCACGTTCGCATTGGACTAACCATTGTCAAAAGTTACCGCACGTGATTGTCAACATTCCGTAGTGGTTATTCTTTCGCGTTTCCGCACTTGAATTATACGGCTCGTAAAAAGTCCTAGGCCAGAGTAACATGTCCTCTCACAATCTAATGAGGGCGCCCTACGCCTGACCTTCGACACCGTGTGCAACGGATGTGGTTTTGTAGAAAAGGGCAGAAATACGGCTCAGAATTCGCTCAAGTTAACTAAAGTTATGTCATCGTGCGTGCATCCAGCTAGCTCGAAATGTGCTGCAGTATAATAGCGCGCATTGCGTATGCTACGCTAGAGCGCAAAATCATAGAGGTCATGCATTGACCTCTAGACAGAAAGCATGTGATCAAAATGTAGGTCTTACCAAAATTAGGTGGCTGTCCGGATGACTTTTTAGCGACGTAAAAAATATACGACCCAACTCTTCCGCTACACGATTGGTCTGTAGAACTTAAGTTACCGCTGCGGAGGGTAAAACCTAATTTGGTTAGAAAACAGCAGCAATGCATACAGTATATCATTATAGAAACAGTAAATTTACAAGTTTCCAGTTTATAGCAATTATTACAGGTTTTACAATAATGTGTACCAGGCAATTGAATAAATAGAAATAACAAGATTATTAACATTTTACTGACCAACAATACACTGTAGAAACAATTGGGTTTAAAATTATTGAAGTACGTACGTGTGTACATTTAATCTTTACATCAATACACTTCAGAATCGACCATGAGATAGCCAATACATGATTGATACACAGATCCAAAGCATAAGGCGATATACAATTTGTTGAATGGTGTATGATTCTAAACACCAAGTGTAGAATACACCCTGTACAATTGTCTGTTTATCCCCGTTACCTTTAAATCATCGCAAGTCAACTCGCGAGTCGAGTCAATTTCAATTCTGTGAACAAAACATGCCGATACAATTACTTAAAACCTTAATTGTTTTATAACATTAGCAAATTTCTGATTGATATAAATTTACAATTGCAATAACAAATTCTTCAAACAATATGGGTGGATTCTTTGGATCACACTAGCTCACTGAGTGCTTTATTAAAAAATAAATTTCAAAAGTGAACAAAGAAATTGGCAAGGCAGGACTTAAACCTGCAACCTCCGGAACACCGGACCGGCAATCTACATGTACCAACTGAATTATCTTGGCAGTCTCCCAAATTGTTGGTATCTTTGTTCGAGGGCGCTAGTCAGAGGTCATAAACAACAGAATTCCGTGTGGCCAGGGATCACGCCCGATTTAACGATACAACCTGGGAAGCGACATTGTGGGGATCACTCAATGAGGATACGACTTTTAATCTTATTCGCAAATGTGGTTTACCGTAGTAAATAATAAATTGTATTGGTCAACTCCTAACCCCAATTTTATATGTACCGGTACACCCAATTCCTACTCTGTTCAATCGTACCCGGGTCAACTCGCACCCACATCACTTTGTGGAAAACAAAACATGAACTGTAATCGTTGCTTGCATCACTGCAAATTTATTCACAATCTCTCGTTCTGGTGACAAATTTACCATGATGCACTGCAGGCAGTGCAGCTATTTGTAGATGCTGCAACATTTCCCCAAAAGACAGTACAACGCTGGCACAAGCTTTAAATATTGATATTGGGCATTTGGCACGATGTGATTTTTGCCAATAGATGGAAGCTTAGATAATTATAGACCAGTTCATGAGTCTACCAAGGAGTCCGGATTTCATGAAGTCTAAAATTCATGCTACAACGGCCGTACGTGTATGCATACTCTTGAGATTTATAAGAGTTCTTTTGATGGGTTTAAAGTGACCTGAAAGTTGCGTTCTCCAATACGTGCGTTTATCTACTTTAAACAGAACGTCTTTTCGCGTAAAAGTTGCTTGTATTCAAGAGGTTTATCTAGTGGCTCGTGTTTATTCACGTAACCATTGAATCGATGACAATGGCGCACAGCCAGCTTTGCTCATTAACTTCGCCGCGCTTGAGTGCACACCTTCGTCCAGTTTGCGACTTTCCGTCCTTGACAACAACAGACTGATCAGGAAGAACGGGGTAGGAACGGGAGAAGAACGCAGTCATTAAGATTTCACTGCCTAATAAAGGTGATTGGATATGTAACAGTATTTTAAGTGGGAATGCGTAAGAAGTACTTGTTGAGCCGAGTGGAGAAACATGCATTGTATCAATTGCTTGGTCATGGTAGCTCAGTTGTATTGAATAGATGTTTTGTATTTGCTCGTATTATTAAAAAAAGACAGTCATTTGCTCTATTAAAGAGTTCACCGTTATAGTTTAAAGGAATTCTTTTACTGTGCTATTTATGCATAATAATGGTGAACCGTGTGGCCATTACTTCAAAGTTTTGGTCCAAGACACACATTGTGCTAGCAGAAGGAACTGAGAGCGTTGAGCTCAAACTATGGAACAAACAAGAGACACTCATCAAGGAGTTGGGTGAGGGTTTCGATGTGAGCCTTAAGGCTGTGCGATTTGAAGTGTGGAATGCCATGACGACACTATCCAGCACACAAAATACAACTCTAGAGGTACATGTACATGTATATTGAAACAATTTAATTATTAAAAACTAAATTTACATGTATTAAAAATTGCATAATACTATAGTCAAGGTTATTGTCAAGGTTAAGATTGCAGCATAGTTGTCAAAAATGAGGAGAAAAAAACCCATGAAATCTAATTTGTTTCCAATTCTAAATTTAACTCGCCAATGCTACATGTGTTTTGTATTTCGCAGAAATAACACCAAAGAAGATTCGTCTAAAGAAAGAGGCGACTGCACTTCTGCAGACATCCCAGTCGACAAGCGAGGACTGCCCCCAAGCCTCCCACAACTTCAGAGCGACGCACGTTTTCATTCCCCCAACACTAGAGCTGGCAGCAAGAGAAACTGCCACACGACCTACACCCATCCCAGCCAGCACAAACCCATCCCTTTCCCACACCTCCAGAGCGACACACGTTCACATTCCCCCGACACCAGAGCTGGCAGCAAGAGAAACCCCCACTACTGCCACACGGCCTACACCCAGCACAAACCCATCTCTCACAGATGAGGTAAAATACATATTATCTAGTCATTTGGCCCATAACTTTACCTCTTAATTTGTTTGGCAGGTAAATAAAGTAAGGAAAAGTTGAAGCAGAGGCATTCAGGCATGTCAGAAAAAGGGATCCTTTTGTCTGATCCATCTCTTTCATTTTTGTATTCACAGTCCTTAACTCCACTATATCTTAATGGAGTCCCTTTGCTCTCGGACCAAAAGAAGAAGCTGGCCTTCAACAAAGGCGTAAACAAGGAGGCCCTCTTGTTTTCGCTTCTTACTGCCATCTTTGGAGAAGAGCGCTTGGCCAGGGGCAAGGCATTATTATTAACCTGACAAAGGTTAATAATTAATTAACCTGACAAAGTTTTAGCTCTGTAAATGTTGAAAATCATCAACTTGTGCATGATTTATGATGACAATTAACAAGCTCATGATGATAAACATGATGATCTGATCATTGATATACATGTACGTGTAGTATTTTGTACATTTCTCATTTCAGGGGTACCGCACATAATTCGAACAGATCGTGGCACTGAGAACACTCTAATAGAAGACATTCAAATTGCCTTTCGTAACCATGATGATGATGAACATTCTCGCTTCAAGAGTTTTATGTATTAGGGAATGTTATGCCACACTGAAGGATACAGCAGAAATGTAAAGAGAAATGACTTCATTGTAAATTTATTAGATTAATACAGTAATGAAAATAGAGACATTTATAATTGTTTTTTTCTGGATGACTGCCAGTGTCATGATATTCCTTGTGTCTGTCAAGAGCTGGCACTAATTATTGGTGCAGAGCTGCAGTTGCAACAACCACAGCTGAGAGTGTTTGACAACGATGTGAACGACAATTTGGCAAAGGCATACTGCACAAGAGTTGAATCACCGAGAAAAGTGGCCGTTCGCGCAGAAAGCATACGTGGCAAGTGTTTAATGTTGCCTTCAACTAGAACAAATGTGCATCTCTCCTGGTTAAGCAACGAGTACACAGACTAGGCCTAACAAAGTGTTCAAAATAATATATTACCATATATTTTCAAATATATTTTCAAAAGCGAAGTGGGCATATCGGGTTGGTTTTTTGTAATTTCAGACTAATTTCAGGGGGGTTAGCCTCCTGAAAATGACGTCATGGGGGACTGTTTAAACTAGATAAAATGCACGTGCTGTGTCTCCCATTGGACACTGTCAACCCGTCTTACAGTTTCGTTTTACTTACTATGAATATGTGTGGAAACAACTACATAATCCAAATGGAAATTATAGACAACTGTCTTGTTGAAATGTTTTAAACAGACGTCTGTTTTTAAATTAATTATTTTAACAGTCACTGATTTTCTTTTTAATTGTAAACACTTTAAACAATGTATTACAATATAAGCCTAAACAGTGTTTAATTATTACTATTATAGAATGAAGAAGAACATGTCATGCATGTAAATGCTGAGGAAGAAGAGGAATACAAGCTTTCTAACGTATCCAGCTCTTCTGACATCAGTGGATCCCCCACAAGACTGTCCACCCTCGTGAATACCCCTTCAGCTACACGAAAGTAAATTGTGGTTTATTTGGCATTTGTATTTATTTGTTATGTACATGTATGCAAGTTTTTGGTAATTTGTTTGTTAATTTTTTTAAAAGATTTTGATAGATCGGAGCTCACACAGTTTCTAAAAAAAAATCACACCGGACAAATTCACATATATATGGGATATTATTCACAACAAAAGATCAAGTCCGGTGCTCACAGAAGTGCTTACACGCTAAGCCTACATAAGATAAACAATCCTGTAAACTCCCTGATTATGGAAATGACCGAAAGCAATGATTTAATGTTTGTGATTTCGCAATATTATATTATGAACCACTTGTACGTTGATCAAGCTAGAAAGTACAATTATTTTGGCAAAAGTCCATCTCAGCAGAGCGATCACCTGCAGATAATTTCATCTGTATTGGCATATATGTTTGTCACTGGATGTAGTGATATTTTAGATACCATTAAGCCTCTTGATCAACAATTGTTCATCCAAAAACAAAATGTCCATAAGTGTGATGGTAGAAATGATGGAAGCTACAAACTAAGCTGCCAAGACTTACAGCAACTAAATGATGTGGAGGAGAGATTATCTTCACCGGTAAGAACTTTTTCATATACATAATTAAAAACAGTAAATTGTTATTAAAAAAGTACAAACATTTACATGTATAAATTGTTTTAATAAAACCATATTTATTTTGTCTTTACTAAGATTATACATGTTTACATCGAACTGCTACAAAACGAACAAAAGGCAGCTAAACCCAATTTCTGCGTGATGCTTCCATGTGGACAAGATGTTTCAGAGTTTTGTCAAGTAAGTGGTTTTTACTATTTAAAAAAAATTAAACTTGTTAAATTTTTACTTTTTTTTTACAATCAAATGATTGTTGTTATTTTACAGGCGTCTCTGGATACCTATGCGTATATTTTGGCACCAATGCGGATGGGAAGGTCTGCAATTTCAAGGATGGCAATTCAGCTGACAAAACGGATTTGGTGGGGATGTTTCAGGGGACTGACACTTACAACAACATGAGGAAAGTGTTTTCAATTTTCAGAGATCAAACTTCTCAACATACAAAGAACATCAATGATTACTGTAGGGGGAGAATTGTTAACAACACAGCATTGTTAACAAAACAGCATTGGCCTGAAACACCTTGCTGTTCTTTATTCTTCTGCAGGCAGGAAATGTTTTTCCCGATTTATAAGAAAGCACTCAAAGATGCTGTCAATGGCAAGTGCCGCAAAACGACAACAAAACTAGTATTTTAGATGTTATCAAGATTGTATTAATTGTAATTGATTGTATTAATTGTATTGTAAAAAAGTAATTATGTATTTCATTTAGATCTACTTGTGTAAACTAATATGTACCCGTTGCAAGAAAGAAAGTAAATTAAAAACAATTTATCTGGAATGAAAATGGCCTCCTTTGTAATTATTAATTAATTTATTTTAATTTATTTATTTATTCATTTTACATCTCTAAAACAATTCCATGAACGCAATTTACTTTAACGCACAACGACACGTAAAGTTGGCTTGCCATATGTTGGATGAACAACCTTTCGGGCCAGTCGCTCCTGATAATGGTGCGGCTTTTACATATTACATGGGCATCTAATAGATAAACATCCGCGAGAGATAAACATCCTATCCCGGACTCGGGCTCCACATGAAATGGTCTCATCCTGTTGAGATCAACCGAGAGGAAGCCAGCCTGTGCGAGGCCTCGAACACCCGCCGAGATCGATAGAGCGAGGAAGATCTTATGATTCTGGCTAACATCGAGGCTCAGCTTCCCCCGAATACTAGATTTATGAATATTGCTATACGTGACTTTTGAACAACCGGACCCTCGAGATTATCAAAGGCCAGCGACGGAAAGTGGAATATAAGACCTTGGTCGACCAGATCAGACAACGATCCAACACTCCTGTGCCTGGAATCCCCGTCTTTGCGGCTGTGCCCGAGACTGACGAGAGGTTTTCGATGTTCTTCCGTACATATCGGAATAACCGGACAGATAGCAATCCCATCAATAGTGATCTGATTGAACTCCTTGATCAGAGGGACAATAGAAATAATCTTGATTACATCAGTGTGCTTAAAAGCATTGGGATGAAAATTACCAATAGGAATAATAATAATAGACAGATCGAAGTGCCTAGCGATGCCTCGAATAGACTAAAGAAACGGTTGCTTAACAAAGTGCATCAGCACTACTTTAACAAGGAAACTAAGAAGTTGGCTAGTCACCTCCTCGATGGCCAGCCGTTGGGGCCAGTAGCCCCTGCCTGTGGTGCGGCATATACATGTTATTTGGGGATCTTTGGTCAAGAGCCCTAACAGGACGACCAGTCCTTTGTATCGAAACTTTTAGATGGGGAGCTCGACTTGGTTGGTATCAAACATCCTATCGAGAAGGAAGAGGTTACCAAAGCCCTCAAAAACCTGAAAAAGAACGGGGCAGCCAGTCCCGAAAAGATCCACTACAAAGATCTTAGCAAAGTTGACGCAATAGATTTAACCACCTTGTTTAATATTTGGTTTGAGTCTGGCGAGGTGCCTGAGCAACTCAAGCTCAATAATACCATTCTCACTCCTTAAGGCGAAGTGGATCCTACCAATATGTCCAAATAGCGGCCCATTACTATTGGTTCTTACCTTCTTCGTCTTTATACAAAAATTATCAATACCAGGCTTACCGAGGCCACTGCCCTCAATCCTAGACAAAAGGCATTTATACCTGTCAATGGGTGCCTAGAGAATGTTTCTCTTTTGGATCGTCTGATCTTGAAGTACAGACACGAGAACAAGTCATATTACATCATGTTTCTAGACCTGTCTAAAGCTTTCGACTCTGTTCATCATAGTTCGATATCGAGAGCTCTTAGGAGGCATAATATTGCTACGGATTTCATCAAGTGCATTGATGATCTGTATAACAATGTTCTAACTTTTCTGATCCCATCCCAATGAGATGTGGCGTCAAACAGGGTTGCCCACTCAGTCTGAGACTCTTCAATCTAGTCTTAGACGAGTTGATCGATCTGCTCCCCGATTATATCGGCCTTGAAATGGGAGAGGTGCGATTTAATGAGCGAGGAGGAGTGGAGGTGATTAGATGCGTTGGTGAACGGTGATTTAATGTGGGGCCAAGTGACCATCTACGCCGACGTCTCCTCCTTCCCCGCTACCTCTTGAGGGAACGCCGAGTTGGAAAGTTGGTAAGTAATATTATTTCGTGTTTGTTTATCTACATTTTGTTTTCAAACACCCCCCACAAACCAACAACTGAAATGTCGGTTTACAATAAATATTATGCTTTTCTTTATTTCTGTATAGGATCAGAGTCTGAGGTGTTTGAGGCGCCCAGTCCTCCTCCCCCGAGCTCCGCAGCATCGAGCCCCCTCACGTGGAGCCTCCTGGCATCGCCACAACTGAGCCCAGCCCAGAGTCCACAACTCCTAAGTCCACAACTGAGCCCAGCCCAGAGTCCACAACTCCCGAGTCCACAACTCCCGAGTCCCCCCACCATGTGGAGCCCACCACCTGCCGTTCAGCCCGCCCTGGAGGCGTATCAGCCAGACGACAGCGGCTACATTTCGCTGGACTCCGTAGCCGAGGTTAGGGCTCATTTGATGTGTCATTTTGGCCTTATTATTAGAGTAATGCTACAGACTTTTATATACTAAAAATGTATTGGGTGCGTTATCGACCACCCGTCAATACCACAAAGACTGTCCTGTCCAACTTATCATATATCCTGCACGAAGTTTTATACCAGGCAGCGGTTTAGCCATAAACCGTCACTTCTGTTCAAGAAACATTATCTTTAATAGTTAATAAACATTGCCTTCTTCTGGATAAAGACGTACTTAATTTGCACACCCTAGAATCTTCTTTCAAGCATGAAATTAGTGTACATAGTAGTTAAGGACGATCTTGAACAACAAACGTGTGCAGAAATTGGAAATATTAAGTCACATGTTGATGCCACTCAGTCTGAGATCAACTCCATCTCAGAAGACGTAAACACACATTTCCTCTGTGAAAATAATCTATTACTAACTCCATGCCCCCTAAATACAAACATAAAATCCCTTTCACGGGATTATAACATTGCCAAAGCTCTAAATGATAAAATGACTTTAGTTGCACAAAGAATTTGTAATGAAAAACCTCAAGTTTTGCAGTACTATGAAGCGATTCAGGGCATCGTTCCTGCAGCCGGGGACAATCCGCCACTACGGCAACAGCTTACAAAAATTTATAATATTTCTAGAAATTAATCTTTTGTCTCGTAAAGGACTAAAGATAACTTCCAAACACCTCCAAGAAGCCAAGAGGTGTGTCAAACACCTCAACAAGCATCTCAAAAAGGCTGTGAGACTGAGGAGATATACAGTGAAGGCTAAAATATCAGGTAAAGTACATGCACACTGAGAATAGATTACAAACAAATGTATTTTGTATATTATATATTAATCCATCATCAAACAAAACCAACCGCCCCCAAAAAAAAAAAAAAAAAATAACCCTAAAATATAAACGCTGGTTCACAATAGTTATGTTTTTCTTTATTTCGCAGGATCAGAAATATATTTTCCGGACAACATCTTTTTTGACCCTCTGGTAAACCCCCTTTAGGCGAACCAGCCACCCTGAAAACCCCATTAGTGCTTGCACGTTACTGCCGGCACCGCAACCCTACCCCCGTGACAACACAGGGTATGTTTCGCTAGAAGCCGAAGCAAGGGGAAACATGTTTTCCCATTTGGGATTATGCATTCGTATTGTATTTAATTCGTATGTTATCTCTAATTGTTACGGGTGCGAGGTGGACCACCCATCACAAACCCAACATTCATGTTTAATACATTACAATATGTACATAGACAGAATATTAGAAGATATTTCTGATATGGTCTATGGGTATTTATAATCATGGTTTGTGGTATCAACAACCCCCCCCCCCCCCCCCCCCCCCCCCCCCTCCTCCTCCTCCGAATAACTCTTGCACAATTAAGCTTTAAATTCCACAGTAATATTAAAAAATGAGTATTACATTCATATTAAAACAAGTTTGGTTGCAGGCAAATGTTAAGTGTTAACTTAAGCCTTGTTTCTAAATTTGCTCCACGTGCCTAATGAATGTGTTTGTATGATTTTTGGTTGCCATCTTTAGGTCGGCTGGGAAATAGCAGAGTCACAAGAAACGCTGAGAAGATCGAAACTGACCAGAATCGAGATTCTACTCGAGGCGGCCCAAGACCCCGAGACTTGTCAATGCAACGGCCAGTGGCTACAGTGTGCTACAGATATTCTGGTAAACAATGGGATAGACAAAGCTGCAATTGCCAGTAGTGTCTACATGTTATTGTTACAGGAAAGGGGAAAATATCGAAATCTAATGATTACTGGCCCTGCAAATTGTGGAAAAACATTAATGTTCACTCGCCTTTCAAAGATATATAAGACGTTCACTAATCCCGCATCCGGCACATTTGCTTGGGTAGGAGCAGAGTTAAAGGAAGTGATTTTTTTTAATGATTTTCGGTGGAATCCCAAAGTGCTTCCTTGGAATGACATGTTATTGCTTGAAGGTCAAACAGTTCATTTCCCTGCACCTAAGACCTACTACATGTATGCGTGCGACATCATCTTTGACAAAAACACGCCCATATTTTGTACAGCCAAACAACCCTTGGTATACTTAAGTGGTGACAGAATAGATGAACGTGAAACTGAAATGATGAGTGTCCGTTGGAGAATTTATTCGTTTTCACACCAGATCCCACAAAGTGAACAAGTAGATGCGACACCATGTGGTTATTGCTTTGCGCATTTTGTGCTAGACAATAACACACATGTAGTTTAAAAAAGACAATGGCATAATATCAGGTTTAGGGTAGCAGAGTAATGTTTTTTTTACTCACAGGATGTGGTCGACCCTGCCCTCAGCAAGACCTGAGAGGAGTTGCTTTTGGAGTACATGTAGTGAGTGTGGCCAAATAATCCAGTTCGGGATTCCTATTGAGCATGTGCACATCGAGATTTGACATTCTTTTTCGGCGAAACATTTCATCATTGTTGGAATACCGAACTGTCTTATTGTTGCGTCTGTACAACAAGGTCGTACAGTTTGATTTCTGTACTTCAGCCATAAACCGTCACTTCCAGTGCATCATCGAAACGAAGCGCACTCCAAACCTTAAGCAGCTACTCTGTCGTCAGCTCTACAATCTTCATCACGGCTGCGTTCCTGCAGAAGAAAACACCGACTATCTTGTCCGCGGCAAAGGTATTGGAGTGCCGACAGCAACCTTCCTGGAGGCCCTTCGAGGAGGCCCTTCGAGGTGCAAACGTCTCATTTGTGAGGGTTGTCAACTTTGGCACGAAGGCGTCCATCGCTACCTTTCCCGATCTTACGCAAGTACTAACCCGATGCAATGCTGTGGCGGAGCAAGAGTACCCTCCAAACAGGTATGACGTCGCGTACACAGCATACGACGACAACCTGTACGTCCTGCGAGTGGACTACCGCTTTTTGCTTCCCCGAGGTATTGTCGCAGACATGTACCCCACCTACACGCCTCTGGATAGGAGACCCAATCCTCTCGTCAACCACGGCGGAACACTGAACATACAACTTCCAGATGCAGTCATGCCAGTGGTGAAGGTGTACACAGAGTCGTTCCACTTCTTGCGTACTTCTAACCAGTACGACATGGGCGGACCGTCCGATACACGGTCTGCTTCATTGAAGCTTCGGAACGTGAAAGCCATATACAGGTTGATGACCGAATTTCAGCACCTCCTCAGAGGATTGAGGTTCGAGGCGACCCTCGTCACCACCACGCTACCTCAAGCCGTGGCCGAGTTCGTCAGAAGAAGACCTCAAGACATCGACCAGCTTCTTGACCCTTGTGTGGTTGCAAAGCGCACCATGACGACGGCAAACTACATCCGTATTACTGGCCACCTGCTCGATCACGCATCGGAGCTACTCACACACACGCTGGAGTTGGTGACGATTTCAGACGAAGACGTCCCATCTTCATGGACGTCAAGCGTATTTTCGGCGATCTGAAGTCACTCCTTGGTTACACCACTCACCGGGGCTACAAAACAGATCCCATTGACCCACTCGCATGGTGGCGAGAGGACCAGCCGGCACCGGCACCAGCATCACCAGTCATCGTCGTGGAGTCGGACTCGGACGTCGACGAGGAACACCCACTGCCGCCTGCAGCTGCACCAGTGGTACCAGTACCTGCTCCTCGACCAGTTCGCCCAGTTCGCCCAAGGCATGTTGGTCGACCAGTGCAGCCAAGACCGGCAGCTGATGGACAAGTCCCGCCTCCTCAACCTCCACCACCAGACACTGACGAAATGCTACTTCGACTTTGCCAGCAGTACAGGAGAGCAGGTGGCCAGAGACGCATCAGTTGGGCGTTAGTACTTCGCCGATTCAGAGTGCGCAACCCCAGGGTCAACTCAACTGACGACCAAATCAAGGACCGGTACAAGTTGCTGTCAAGGAAGGGACTAGCCTAGAGAACTTGAACATTTGTGCTACCTACAACGAACAATCTATGAACAATCATGTGTCTAATCATTGCCACTTCTATTTAATTTACCCTTGATTCGTTTTATAAGAGTTTTATATAGTATTTATTGTTTCTCAGAGTTTTATAAGAGTTCTATAAAGTATTTATTGTTTGGTTTAATTGTTAAGTGTTTTTTGAAAAAAAATAGTTAATAAACATTGCCTTCTTCTGAATAAAGACGTACCTAATTTGCACACCCTAGAATCTTCCTTCAAGCATAAAATTAGTGTACATAGTAGTTAAGGACGATCTTGAACAACAAACGTGTGCAGAAATTGGAAATCTTAAGTCACTTGTTGATGCCACTCAGTCTGAGATCAACTCCATCTCAGAAGATGTTAAACGCACATTTTCCCTAATTACAAACAGAAAATCCCTTTCACGGGATTTTAACATTGCCAAAGCTCTAAATGATAAAACGAATTTAGTTGCACAAAGAATTTGTAATGAAAAACCTCAAGTTTTGCAGTACTATGAAGCGATTCAGGGCATTGACCCTGCAGCCCGGGACAATCCGCCACTACGGCAACAGTCCGCAGACATTTCAAATTTTTCTAGAAATAAATCCATTGTCTAGAAAAGAACTGAAGTTATCATGCAAACACCTCCAAGAATTCAAGTGGTGTGTCAAACACCTCAACAAGCATCTCCGGAAGGCTTTGAGACTGAGGAGGTCTACAGTCAAGGCTAAAATATCAGGTAAAGTACATACACACTGAGAATAGATTACAAAATAGTATTTATTATATTATATATTAATCCATCAGCAAGAAATACATTGAAGATATCAGATAGACACCTGCAGGAAGCCAGGAGGTGTGTCCAACGCATGAACAAGCACCTCCAGAAGGCTGTCAAGCCGAGAAGATCAACTTTCAAGGCAAAAATATCAGGAAAAATACTAGCTACCACAGTGGGTGGAATACATGTACGGTTGGTTTCTCGTCAACAAATTGATTTTTTCTTTTCTTATTAAAAGTTTCTCAAGTAAAAGTTGAAAAGCTTGAAACAAACGAACAAACACCCCCCCCCCCCCCCCCCCCCAGCAAAAAAAAAAAACCAAACCAACCAAACATAAATGTTGGTTCACAATAGTTATGTTTTTTCTTATTCCGTATGATCAGAAAATATCTTTTCCGGATGACATCTTTTTTTACCCTCTGGCGAACCCCCTTCTGGAGAACACCCCTCCAGCTAGCCCCCCTGAAAGCCCCATCGGTGCTTGAGCGGTACCCCGGCACTGCAACTCTACCTCCGTGAAAACACAGGGTACGTTTCGCTAGACGCCGAAGCCGAGGCAAGGGGAAACATGTTTTCCCATTTGGGATTATGGATTCGTATTGTATTTAATTCATACGTTATCTCGAATTGTTACGGGTGCGGAGAAGACCACCCATCTCAAACCCAGCATAGTTGCATAATGGAATCAAGTGAAATACACTACAATATGTACATAGACAGAATATTAGAACTTCGTAGCGACAGTGCGTCCTTTTTGAATCAATGGCTCAAAAGAGTCAGATCTAGCGGTTTCTTAGTCGCACTGTCGCTAAGATCTTACCATCGTAGAGTTTTACAATTTTCTGCATGTGGAGCCAATAAATAACGATTCTATCGATGAGCTGAGGGGCTATGTAGTATAATGGTTGATAATGCACCTGTGTGCTTTTGTTTTCTGAATTTTTTATTTCAATTTAGGTTTTATTTTTCTTCTTTAAGTTGTTTAATTTAAATATTGTGTATAGTCTTATTTTAGTTTTACAAACCTGTTTTACATCAGTTTTAGTTCTATTTTGTTTTTTCTAGTGTATAGTGTATTTTCGTGAGTAAATAATGTATGTAAAAATAATGTTTAATTTGAAACACGCTCGTGTGTATGTATGGGAACAACCCGGCCTGGCTGTCGACCAACACTTCGGCGCGCCATCTCACTCCACCAAGGACATGAGCGTCTGTGTTGTTTCCACGGCATTGTCGGACACGCAGCGCCGATCTTTGGAACAGCGTGTGATGTTCCAACTGGGCACGCTCCAAACTGACGGGATGAACGAGGAGTTCACCTTCTCCGCGTTTGTTCTACCAGCGGGACATCACAACAAGCCATAATTCTCCCTGAAGAAGGTGCATTCGCACCGAAAGCTCGGTTTTATTTCCGGTGAGCACTGTTATATTTATATTTTCACATTTTCTATGCTCTTCTGATACTGGTCACACCATTGTAATTCACCCTAATACCACAGTGGTCCACATAGTGATGGTCCTGATACTGGTCACACCCTTGTAAGTCACTACAGTGGTCCACAGAGTGATGGTCCTGATACTGGTCACACCCTTGTAATTCACCCTAATACTACAGTGGTCCACATAGTGATGGCCCTGATACTGGTCACACCATTGTAATTCACCCTAGTACTTCAGTGGTCCACAGAGTAATGGTCCTGATACTGGTCACACCCTTGTAATTCACCCTAGTACTACATTGTAAGTACTACAAAAAAAGTGTCAATTTCGGTCATCTGGAGCACAGGTGAGCTCAAATGGCAAAATTCAGGTCGAGAGCCAAATAGTGATGCAGCCATTTTTAAAAAGTTCCAGCAGAATGATAGTTGCTTTGTAAACAATGTTCTACACAACATGGTGCACGATGACATTTCTTGGCAGTGAAGGGGGATAAGCTTATAACATACTTTGGACAAACACTCTTTGATAAGATTGGGTACTCCAAGTCTCGGTACATATCCCAACGCCTTCGGCAGCTTGGCAGGCTTTCTATTTATTTGAGAGAGCTTGGAGAAGATGAGCACTCTCTTG
The DNA here is from genome assembly GCA_037893245.1 of Crossaster papposus. NCBI lineage: Eukaryota > Metazoa > Echinodermata > Asteroidea > Velatida > Solasteridae > Crossaster > Crossaster papposus. The sequence continues at coordinate 1,876,765 of JBAIAA010000017.1, forward strand.
CTCAATACCTGAAGCCAGAAAAATTTGATATGATGGTATCAGCCGTTATAGAGCTGTGCAAAAAGCAAGAAACCAGTGAAGACTGTGCAAAAAGCAAGAAACCAGTGAAGACTGTGCAAAAAGCAAAAAAAACAGTGAAGACAGCATCCCTTCAATTGGAATTCCTTCTCTGTCATTGAAGCTTGGCCACTCGCTCACAAAATGTGCACTTCTTCAAGGTACGGCACTGCGACAAAAGGACACTGCTCTTCTTGAAGATGCAAGAATGTATCTTCCGCTCCATGAATACGAATGGTCTGATCAGGTGTCCTCATTGGCTCTAAGCACACTGAATGCAAGAAAATGTAACAAGCAAGAAATGCTGCCAGATCTGACAAAGCTAAGAGGTGTCCTTGAGCAAGAAATGCGCCATCGATCCCAGGCTCTACAGAAGTCCCCCAGCCCAACCACTTGGACGACCTTTGTTGAAGTTGTTCTGTCATGGATAATCATGTTCAACAAGCGACGTGCAGGGGAAGCTTCAAAAATGCTTGTACACAATTATACAGAGCGACCTGTGTGGAAAAACATGGCCAATCAGGAACTTGCGAACTCCTTGTCAAGCCTTGAGAAGAAACTGAGTGACAGATAATCATTTTCTGTAATCATGTACCAAATTATGTAACATAATGCACAAGGGAAAATAAGCCTGCTTTCTGATGTCACATGTATAGGCTATTTTATATCACATGCTTTTTGCAGTCAGTCTCACAGTGTGGTGTTTTTTAAGATTTTGTATTTTGTTGTTATAAAAATATATATATATATATATATACGTGTTTGTAAACCGATTCAACTTCGGAGAGTGCTCTACTTTACAAAAGGAGCGATATAAAATCAATCACAAAAACTAGGATAGGTTTTTGTTCACCATTTGTTTTATTCCGACAAATTTGTTTCGTGGATATACCTCCACTCGTCAGGGAATATTATTTTAATGGCATTCTCGAAACGTTCTACCTGTGCATCAAGTTATAGGGGGGCGCGCGAACGCAATAACGCGCGCTTGGATTGCGGGCGTATGTGGGCTACTTGACGCGGGCGTGGGAAACTTATATGGCCGCGCCCGAACTACCCGGCCACGGCTTGACATCGCACACGAGTCCATGGGAAGTGGCTGCAGTAACTACCATAGGCCCGCGTGTAACTTGAAGCCGCAGCCAAACAATTCGGACACGGCCTAACGTTACACTCTGGGCGTGGTTTTGGCGTGCTTTATCAGTTTGAATTTAGCCGCGTGCCGGCATGCGCTAGTTAGCTCAGATCTTTTGTTTAGAGTAGCCTTTTCTGGGTGGCAGATGATATAGAATTTCTCCATAGTGCACAAGTTGCATTGTTTACTGATGTTAGAGTACGGTTGAGCATTGCTCAAGATTTTCCACTTGGTTGTGAATTCAGTGTTTTTGTCTTTTAGCGTCCATACATGTTTTGATAGTTCTGTCTGGTTCCTGTGCGCTTCTTTCTTGAATGATTGTCGGTGGTTTCCGAGTCTTTGCTTAAACTCGGTGCTGGTTAGGCCTACATACGTCTCTTCACTCGTGTTGGTTTTTACAGTGGCTTGGTAGACGATGTTTGGTGTTCTGCATCTTCCATCCAGGGGGCATTCATTCTTTACTCTGCAGTTGCAAGGTTTGGTTTCTGGTTCTGGTGCCTGCTTCTTTATTATATTTTTGTTGTGAGCGTCCAAGGTTGACTTCATGTTAGGCATACAACTGTATGACAGCTTCAGTGTGTTCTTGTTGAAGATTTGTTGCAGTGCGTGTGCTTTGGGGAAACTCTCGTTAACGATCTTCAAGAATTGGCGTCCAACGTTGGTTTTTACTCTTAAGTCAAACGGCGGGTTGTACCAAGTGACGTTTCTTTTTCTGGATCGCTTCTCTCGGACATTTCATCAAACGAAGACGAATTCAAGAAGGCAACCAGCGTATACCAGGAGGCATTGAAGGAAAGCGGCTACGACCACAAGCTTGAATTCAAAACAAGCGTACCAAATGGGCATAATACACCAAAGAAGCGATCCAGAAAAAGAAACGTCACTTGGTACAACCCGCGCTTGGATTGCGGGCGTATGTGGGCTACTTGACGCGGGCGTGGGAAACTTATATGGCCGCGCCCGAACTACCCGGCCACGGCTTGACATCGCACACGAGTCCATGGGAAGTGGCTGCAGTAACTACCATAGGCCCGCGTGTAACTTGAAGCCGCAGCCAAACAATTCGGACACGGCCTAACGTTACACTCTGGGCGTGGTTTTGGCGTGCTTTATCAGTTTGAATTTAGCCGCGTGCCGGCATGCGCTAGTTAGCTCAGATCTTTTGTTTAGAGTAGCCTTTTCTGGGTGGAGGATGATATAGAATTTCTCCATAGTGCACAAGTTGCATTGTTTACTGATGTTAGAGTACGGTTGAGCATTGCTCAAGATTTTCCACTTGGTTGTGAATTCAGTGTTTTTGTCTTTTAGCGTCCATACATGTTTTGATAGTTCTGTCTGGTTCCTGTGCGCTTCTTTCTTGAATGATTGTCGGTGGTTTCCGAGTCTTTGCTTAAACTCGGTGCTGGTTAGGCCTACATACGTCTCTTCACTCGTGTTGGTTTTTACAGTGGCTTGGTAGACGATGTTTGGTGTTCTGCATCTTCCATCCAGGGGGCATTCATTCTTTACTCTGCAGTTGCAAGGTTTGGTTTCTGGTTCTGGTGCCTGCTTCTTTATTATATTTTTGTTGTGAGCGTCCAAGGTTGACTTCATGTTAGGCATACAACTGTATGACAGCTTCAGTGTGTTCTTGTTGAAGATTTGTTGCAGTGCGTGTGCTTTGGGGAAACTCTCGTTAACGATCTTCAAGAATTGGCATCCAACGTTGGTTTTTACTCTTAAGTCAAACGGCGGGTTGTACCAAGTGACGTTTCTTTTTCTGGATCGCTTCTCTCGGACATTTCATCAAACGAAGACGAATTCAAGAAGGCAACCAGCGTATACCAGGAGGCATTGAAGGAAAGCGGCTACGACCACAAGCTTGAATTCAAAACAAGCGTACCAAATGGGCATAATACACCAAAGAAGCGATCCAGAAAAAGAAACGTCACTTGGTACAACCCGCGCTTGGATTGCGGGCGTATGTGGGCTACTTGACGCGGGCGTGGGAAACTTATATGGCCGCGCCCGAACTACCCGGCCACGGCTTGACATCGCACACGAGTCCATGGGAAGTGGCTGCAGTAACTACCATAGGCCCGCGTGTAACTTGAAGCCGCAGCCAAACAATTCGGACACGGCCTAACGTTACACTCTGGGCGTGGTTTTGGCGTGCTTTATCAGTTTGAATTTAGCCGCGTGCCGGCATGCGCTAGTTAGCTCAGATCTTTTGTTTAGAGTAGCCTTTTCTGGGTGGCAGATGATATAGAATTTCTCCATAGTGCACAAGTTGCATTGTTTACTGATGTTAGAGTACGGTTGAGCATTGCTCAAGATTTTCCACTTGGTTGTGAATTCAGTGTTTTTGTCTTTTAGCGTCCATACATGTTTTGATAGTTCTGTCTGGTTCCTGTGCGCTTCTTTCTTGAATGATTGTCGGTGGTTTCCGAGTCTTTGCTTAAACTCGGTGCTGGTTAGGCCTACATACGTCTCTTCACTCGTGTTGGTTTTTACAGTGGCTTGGTAGACGATGTTTGGTGTTCTGCATCTTCCATCCAGGGGGCATTCATTCTTTACTCTGCAGTTGCAAGGTTTGGTTTCTGGTTCTGGTGCCTGCTTCTTTATTATATTTTTGTTGTGAGCGTCCAAGGTTGACTTCATGTTAGGCATACAACTGTATGACAGCTTCAGTGTGTTCTTGTTGAAGATTTGTTGCAGTGCGTGTGCTTTGGGGAAACTCTCGTTAACGATCTTCAAGAATTGGCGTCCAACGTTGGTTTTTACTCTTAAGTCAAACGGCGGGTTGTACCAAGTGACGTTTCTTTTTCTGGATCGCTTCTCTCGGACATTTCATCAAACGAAGACGAATTCAAGAAGGCAACCAGCGTATACCAGGAGGCATTGAAGGAAAGCGGCTACGACCACAAGCTTGAATTCAAAACAAGCGTACCAAATGGGCATAATACACCAAAGAAGCGATCCAGAAAAAGAAACGTCACTTGGTACAACCCGCCGTTTGACTTAAGAGTAAAAACCAACGTTGGACGCCAATTCTTGAAGATCGTTAACGAGAGTTTCCCCAAAGCACACGCACTGCAACAAATCTTCAACAAGAACACACTGAAGCTGTCATACAGTTGTATGCCTAACATGAAGTCAACCTTGGACGCTCACAACAAAAATATAATAAAGAAGCAGGCACCAGAACCAGAAACCAAACCTTGCAACTGCAGAGTAAAGAATGAATGCCCCCTGGATGGAAGATGCAGAACACCAAACATCGTCTATCAAGCCACTGTAAAAACCAACACGAGTGAAGAGACGTATGTAGGCCTAACTAGCACCGAGTTTAAGCAAAGACTCGGAAACCACCGACAATCATTCAAGAAAGAAGTGCACAGGAACCAGACAGAACTATCAAAACATGTATGGACGCTAAAAGACAAAAACACTGAATTCACAACCAAGTGGAAAATCTTGAGCAATGCTCAACCGTACTCTAACATCAGTAAACAATGCAACTTGTGCACTATGGAGAAATTCTATATCATCTGCCACCCAGAAAAGGCTACTCTAAACAAAAGATCTGAGCTAACTAGCGCATGCCGGCACGCGGCTAAATTCAAACTGATAAAGCACGCCAAAACCACGCCCAGAGTGTAACGTTAGGCCGTGTCCGAATTGTTTGGCTGCGGCTTCAAGTTACACGCGGGCCTATGGTAGTTACTGCAGCCACTTCCCATGGACTCGTGTGCGATGTCAAGCCGTGGCCGGGTAGTTCGGGCGCGGCCATATAAGTTTCCCACGCCCGCGTCAAGTAGCCCACATACGCCCGCAATCCAAGCGCGCGTTATTGCGTTCGCGCGCCCCCCTATAACTTGATGCACAGGTAGAACGTTTCGAGAATGCCATTAAAATAATATTCCCTGACGAGTGGAGGTATATCCACGAAACAAATTTGTCGGAATAAAACAAATGGTGAACAAAAACCTATCCTAGTTTTTGTGATTGATTTTATATATATATATGTATATAAGATTTATGTTTTCGTGTACTATGCTCCCAAAAAATGGAAGCGTCAATTTTTTTAAATTAGATCAAGGTTAACTGAATTGGAAAAATGTAACTGTGCAACCGTTTGAACGGTCGGTCAACCGTGTAACCGCTGCAGGCTTAGGTGGGAGATATTGTCTGTGAAGGGGAATACCTTGTCAGTTCTCCTGCTAAGCAACGGGATACGAATGATGTGTGTACCACTGCCATAAATGGTGCAAATCAGCCTGTTTTGCTGGATACAATAAAAATCAACAACAACAATGGCACTGTGAAAAACGGATACCAGGTTTTGTTCACATGGGACTCTGGGCCCAGAAAAGTTACAGAGTTAATGCCGGGCGTTTTGATTTGTCAATTAGAAATAGCAGTTTTAATCAACTGTAAAAGTCAATTTTATTATTATGTCTTTTGCTACAGCAGAAGATGCTATAGCATTAGGAGACACGAGGATTCAGATGCTTCTGATGAAGGCAGCAGAAGAAGCCAGCACTGTAAAAAGAGACGCACTGACTCAGAATTTGAGTATTATGGCAAGTATCTCTAATTATGTATTTAACCTTCTCGGCCATAGCATCTAATGGAGGGGTAATAGTAAAAAAACAACTTATATAGTGGATGTTAAAGGTGGTTTCTTGATGTCTATTCAATTTTAATGATTGTCTTTGAATAGACAATATTTGCAGTAGTAACGATTAAAGTGAATATAAACAAGCAGTATCTTGGTCAGGCACGCCTGATGCCGTCAGCCACGGTGGACATGGTCGGTGGGGCCAGTACCGCCTGTCAAGTCGACACCCCAACGCTCCTGCCCAGTGTTAACAACCCACTGGGCTTCCACGTCCCCATATCTGTCAAGGAAAATATTTGGAATAGTGCATATGTCAATTTAGCACTACTTTGCGCATACCGTACCTGCAGCGGCCACTTTAGCAAAGGCAGACAAGGGCGAGGAGCTTACTCTAGCTATGGAGGGCAACTACACGGTTGTCCGTATTAAGGTAAACCCCTTGCAATCCAAGAAAATTGATTCAGTAGCTAAAGAGAACAATTCCAAGGGGACCAGCCCTTAACAAGTGGCTTTGCAAAGCCACTAGCCACGCCGGTGGCAGTGCCGTCAACAAGTGATGGCAGTGGCACAGCCACGCTAGTATCGGGTATGTACGGCTTCCACATGAGATCGCTAATGGACATGGATGGCGATGTAGAGATGGAGAATGTGTGGGATTCGAATGACGACCATTCTGCAGACCGCTCCCTCCAAGAGGCCTTGAATAAACAGGTCCATCTTAATGAGGACCTCCGAAGAAAACTCCAATCAAAGGAGGAGTTAATTCGCCAACTTCAAGTGCAGAAATGCAAATAACTTGACGGGTTTCTGATAATTGTTAATTTTCAAGCCTATAGAAAAAGAATAAAATGACTAAACTTTCAGGAGGATAAGCCAATTGAAGGTGTGTTAATTTAAAGATGGGCATGTTACATTGCTTCGAGTCGATTGTGTTGTATTAAATAATGGTAATTTTGTTTCACTTTTTATGTTCAACAGGGAGACAAGGGGGAATCCAGTACAAAGCTACCGGTAGCAGTACAGGTCTGCAATTTCAGGGATGGCAATTCAGCTGACAAAACGGATTTGTTGGGGATGTTTCTGGGGACCGACACTTACAACAACATGAGGAAATGTTTTCAATTTTCAGAGATCAAACTTCTCAACATACAAAGAACATCAATGACTACTGTAGGGAGGGGAGGGGGAATTTGTCATGTTTTTCTATCTTGGGATTATGATTTTCTGTGCAAGATACATGTATATGGGAGCTAGCTCTGCTTTTTCATGCCTTTGGTGTTACCATCCCCTCCAAGTTCTCTTGCCAAGTGGCAAAAAAACATTCTCCTCAAGTGAAAGACGATGCTGGCAAGTGGGTGGACAATCCATCCTGGTTCAAATGCTGTGAACCAGATGAGATTGTCTAGGATCTAGCTGATAACTAAGAAGATCCTCAAAAGGGTGGCGACACCAAAAAAGGCAAATGGACCCTCCCATAATTCCATTGCCCACCAATCAATCCTGCCCATAATTCATGACATTAAACATTGCACCGCCTATCCTCCATGAGTCCATATTATGTTAGGCTTAGTTGTAAGATATTACCGTAATGTAGAAAATTTATGTAGAACTAGTGATCAGGGTAACCTACATGTACATGTAGGTGAAAGAGATGAGAAGTTGAATAAAAGATGGCAGTGAGTTTCGATTGAGGTAGAAGAGAACGACAGAACACAGTCGGGCAGTGAAGAATTTAATGTTTGAAGAAAAGTTGTTTTAGGAAAGTGAGGAAAGGAAGAAGAGGTGGAGGTGAGAGCGATTCGTGTGATTTTCCTGCCTGTGCTGTAGCTGTAATGGAAGGTGTGGGGGAGGGAGATGTTGAATAGATTCAATGGAGAAGACAACGGGTGGTTCCATAAAGATTGTGTTGGTTTGAGGGGTGTTGATCTTGGGAAAGAAAGATATGAATATCCAGTTTGCAAAGGGGAGGTTAAGAATATACACAGGATCGACGAGCTTTTGTACCATGGAGTAAAAAAACGGTGACGACTAAACCTGCAATCATGTATATAGGTTTGGTTTGTTACTGATTTGTTTAATTGCGAGTCTAGCTTTGAAAACACTACTTCTCAGAATCTCAATTGTTTCATACTAAATATATCCGACTGTGCGACATTTTAGCCAGATCCACTGGGTTTGCAAACTGCTAACACTGAAGTCGATGGTGATGATAACCAGTCTGAAGGTAGGGAAGAGCAACCTAATGTGCCGTCAACTTCAAGCGGAAAGAAACTACCAGGGCCCAGGCGCAACTGGAATTAGAAAGAGGCCACTGTTTGATTTACCGGAAGGTATGTGTAGTGATTTTTATGCATCCTAAAGGTAAACCATAACAACAAAACATTTACTTTGTCAAATTCAAATAAAGACTATACTGCATGTATATTTTACAAACTTCTATGCACATTCTTTGTTTTGCTTCATCAGGGCCTATTGCAGATCACATTTGAGACCATCTTCGCTCCGACCATTCCAAGCATTCGACAGTATACCAGCAAACTATCAACTATATATCATGTCGCAATACTTTTTTAATGAACGTTTTGATGTCGAGGAGGAGTGGAGGTGATTAGATGCGTTGGTGAACGGTGATTTAATGTGGGGACAAGTGGCCCCACCATCTACACCGACGTCTCCTCCTTCCCCGCTACCTCTTGAGAGAACGCCGAGTTGGGAAGTAATATTATTTTGTGTTTGTTTATCTACCGCGCAGTCCGAAACCCACGTACCGATTGTATAAAACTGACGCTCCGTCATTGTATAAGACAGCGTTACCACTTAATTGTATTTAATTATTTTTGTATTTATTTTTAAATACATAGATCTTTCCCCCGAAGATCAAGAGGCTCAAATCATCAACCTGACAGGGTCGGAATACGGTCAATCATTTCTTAACCAGTTCGCGCCGGGATTATTTTAACATCGCCGAGCCGACAGGCGGGATTATTTTTAACGAAACGCGATCCGAAGCGTGTTCAGGCTGATAGTGCCGGGAAGCACACCCACGCATTTCCGGCCTTGCGCGCTGCTGACATACATTTCCGAACTTGAACTTGGCGTGTTTATGCGTCATCCGTTTTGAATTTGGGGGAATTTTTGCGTTTATATACGTCATCCGGCGCGAACTGGTTAATCGCGTTTTTAAATCAATGTCTTCGTAATGTATGTGTTTAGAATCTGAGGGCAATCTAAGGTGATTCGTAAGATTTTTCTTCGTTGCGTGTGTAAAGTACAAATTACTTTTTTTTCAAATACACAGATGATCAACATATGGAGGAAAGGCAGGCCGTAGACATTATTGATCTCACTGGGTCTGAATATGGTAAGTTGTTTATTTTTTCATCATCTTTAGTTTTGTTTTGTTCTGTTCTCGAGCACCCCCCACAAACCAACAACTTAAATGTTGGTTCACAATAAATATTATGCTTTTCTTTATTTCGTATAGGATCAGACCTAGAGTCCGAGGTGTTCAAGGCGCCCAGTCCTCGTCCCCCGAGCTCAGCGGCATCGAGCCCCCTCGCGTGGAGCCTCCCGGCATCGCCACAACTGAGTCCAGCCCAGTGTCCACAACTCCCGAGTCCCCCCACCATGTGGAGCCAACCACCTGCCGTTCAGCCCGCTCCAGAGGCGTATCAGCCAGACAACAGCGGCTACATTTCGCTGGACCCCGTAGCCGAGGTTAGGGCTCATTTGATGTGTCATTTTGGCCTTATTATTAGAGTAATGCTACAGACTTTCATATACTCAAAATGTAACGGGTGCATTATCGACCACCCGTCAATACCACGAAGACTGTCCTGTCCAACTTATCATATATCATGAACGAAGTTTTCTACCTGACAGCGGTTCAGCCATAAACCGTCACTTATGTTCCAGAAACATTATCTTAGTTAATAAACATTGCCTTCTCCTGGATAAAGACGTACCTAATTTGCACCCCCTAGAATCTTCTTTCAAGCATGAAATTAGTGTACATAGTAGTCAAGGACGATCTTGAACAACAAACGTGTGCAGAAATTAGAAATCTTAAGTCACTTGTTGATGCCACTCAGTCTGAGATCAACTCCATCTCAGAAGATGTAAACGCACGTTTCCTCTGTGAAATTAATCTATTACGTAACTCCATGCCCCCTAATTACAAACATAAAATCTCTTTCACTGGATTATAACATTGCCAAAGCTCTAAATGATGAAACGACTTTAGTTGCACAAAGAATTTGTAAAAAAAAACCTTGAGTTTTGCAGTACTATGAAGCGATTCAGGGCATCGACCCTGCAGCCCGGACAATCCCCCACTAATATCACGTGTTTCGGGGCAAGCCTTACGCGTCATACGCTAGCAAACCCAGCTCTGGAATAGTCTGGTGTCTTTTTGCCATTCTCACCCATTGTAAACAATGTATTGGTGCCGAGCGTCTCTTACGTAACTATGCAAAAGCTTGCCCCGAATCACGTGATATAGCAACAGTGTCTTTGGTCTGGAGAATTTAAAGTTAAACTGTGCCAAGCTGTGTGAACAAGTCAGTGTACCAGATATTAATTTAACTCGGGGGTCACGCGCAAATGGCTAATTCTATCCCGGTAAGTGGTCCAACGTAGCCATCGTGTATGACAATATGTGTCATCTTGACAACATGAGGGTCGCCAGAAGCCTACTGCCTCTACCATCGCCATGGTCTCATATGTGGTGAACTCTCAAAAAATGTGTCGACAGGCTTCACATCCGCAACCACACTGATGTCGACTGCAAAAGCAAATATCCTCCAAAGGATCATCTTCAAGATGAGGACAACAAAATGATATGTGAACAGACATTTGTGTGGCTCTCTCGATATAAAAAAATTGTTTGTGCCATGCTAAAAAATCACCATCTGTTCTACATTCACCGCAACAAAATACAGCTACATGTAGGTGTTATCAGCACGATTCTCACCATGTTCTTCCAGTTTAAGAATTTTGGAAAAGATTTACCTTCAACTAGAAATCATATTCACAAAATGTTATTAAATTACATTAACCAGTTAATGCTGTTGCTCATTTATCTTTCTATAGACACTGGGATGTAGTCATTTCACCAATACATGACTGGCCTGGAAGGGCAAACCACCTAAAATGCCAGGCAGCATATTCAGGAACTAAACAAGAGGCTAGATGAGGCAAGAATGTCAATTAGATTGGAACATCGTGTCCCTAATCTAACAGAGCAAGAGTCGCTTGTTACAATAGTCAAGTGCACAGAGTTATCTGGCAACTAACATTTTAGGACACGGCTGTGGTGGTTAGATACTTGCCTCCCACCAATAGGAAAAAAAGTAGAGTTCAAATTGTAATTTCAAGTCAATGACTCGACTTCATTCCATTTTTTATAGCAACTCGAGTCCCAACAGCTAAATGACAGTTTAGTTGTTTTTTCAAAACTTTGTGACATTTTATCAAATTTGGTGTTTGTTTACAAGAAACACAAAAATAGGACGGGGGTGTTGTGTTAGCACTAGCAGTGATTTCTTGCATTTTGCTAAATAAATATTGTGATAAGTTTTGTTGTAATGGTGCATAAGAAACTACATTGTTGTTTTTTCTTTGTTTGTTATAAACAATGAACTTGCAGGCTGGAACTAACCGATTTCATTTGGACCATTACCAAAGGTCGATAGTAGCTTCCAGTGCAGTTGAGTGAGACAGTTTTCCTGCCTACCCCTTGGACGTGTATTTGTCAAAGCTTGTATTGGGTTTTTCATCAGCTGCTTTTCATTTTTGTGGCAAGAAGCTATATAAGAAACACCTCCAAGAAGCCAAGAGGTGTGTAAAACACCTCAACAAGCACCTCCGCAAGGCTTTGAGGAGGTGTACAGTTAAAGCCAAAATATCAGGTAAAGTACATGCACACTGAGATATATTTTGTATATTATATATTAATCCATCGGCAAGAAAAACAAACCCCCCCCCCCCCCCCCCCCCCCCCCCCCCCAAAAAAAAGAAAAAAGAAAAAAAAACAAAAAACATGTTGGTTCACAATAGTTATTATGTTTTTCTTTATTTCGCAGGATCAGAAATATCTTTTCCGGACGACATCTTTTTTGACCCTCTGGCGAACCCCCTTCTGGAAAACACCCCTCCAGCTAGCCCCCTGAAAACCCCATCGGTGCTTGCGCGGTACCCCCGGCACCGCAACTCTACCCCCGTGACAAACACAGGTTACGTTTCGCTAGACGCCGAAGCCGAGGCAAGGGGAAACATGTTTTCCCATTTGGGATTGTGGATCCGTATCGTATTTAATTCATACGTTATCTCGAATTGTTACGGGTGCGGGGTAGACCACCCATCTCAAACGCAGCATAGTTGTATAATGGAGTCGAGCGAAGTACATTATAATATGTACATAGACCATATCAGAAATATCTTCTAATATTCTGTCTATGGGTATTAATCATGATTTGTAGTATCCACACCCCCCCCCCCCCCCTCCCCCTAATAACTCTTGCACAATTAAGCTTTAAATTCCACAGTAATATTAAAAAATGAGTATTACATTCATATTAAAACAAGTTTGGTTGCAGGCAAATGTTAAGTGTTAACTTAAGCCCGTTTCTAAATTTGTTCCACGTGCCTAATGAATGTGTTTGTATGATTTTTGATTGCCATCTTTAGGTCGGCTGGGAAATAGCAGAGTCACAAGAAACGCTGAGGAGATCGAAACTGACCAGAATCGAGATTCTACTCGAGGCGGCCCAAGACCCCGAGACTTGTCAATGCAACGGCCAGTGGCTACAGTGTGCTACTGATATTCTGGTAAACAATGGGATAGACAAAGCTGCATTTGCCAGTAGTGTCTACATGTTATTGTTACAGGAAAGGGGAAAATATCGAAATCGAATGATTACTGGCCCTGCAAATTGTGGAAAAACATTCATGTTTACTCACCTTTCAAAGATATATAAGACGTTCACTAATCCCGCATCCGGCACATTTGCTTGGGTAGGAGCAGAGTTAAAGGAAGTGATTTTTTTAAATGATTTTCGGTGGAATCCCAAAGTGCTTCCTTGGAATGACATGTTATTGCTTGAAGGTCAAACAGTTCATTTCCCTGCACCTAAGACCTACTACATGTATGCGTGCGACATCATCTTTGACAAAAACACGCCCATATTTTGTACAGCCAAACAACCCTTGGTATACATAAGTGGTGACAGAATAGATGAACGTGAAACTGAAATGATGAGTGTCCGTTGGAGAATTTATTCTTTTTCACACCAGATCCCACAAAGTGAACAAGTAGATGTGACACCATGTGGTTATTGCTTTGCGCATCTTGTGCTAGACAATAACACACATGTAGTTTAAAAAAGACAATGGCATAATATCAGGTTTAGGGTAGCAGAGTAATGTTTTTTTTACTCACAGGATGTGGTCGACCCTGCCCTCAGCAAGACCTGAGAGGAGTTGCTTTTGGAGTACATGTAGTGAGTGTGGCCAAATAATCCAGTTCGGGATTCCTATTGAGCATGTGCACATCGAGATTCGACATTCTTTTTCGGCGAAACATTTCATCATTGTTGGAATACCGAACTGTCTTATTGTTGCGTCTGTACAACAAGGTCGTACAGTTTGATTTCTGTACTTCAGCCATAAACCGTCACTTCCAGTGCATCATCGAAACGAAGCGCACTCCAAACCTTAAGCAGCTACTCTGTCGTCAGCTCTACAATCTTCATCACGGCTGCGTTCCTGCAGAAGAAAACACCGACTATCTTGTCCGCGGCAAAGGTATTGGAGTGCCGACAGCAACCTTCCTGGAGGCCCTTCGAGGAGGCCCTTCGAGGTGCAAACGTCTCATTTGTGAGGGTTGTCAACTTTGGCATGAAGGCGTCCATCGCTACCTTTCCCGATCTTACGCAAGTACTAACCCGATGCAATGCTGTGGCGGAGCAAGAGTACCCTCCAAACAGGTATGACATCGCGTACACAGCATACGACGACAACCTGTACGTCCTGCGAGTGGACTACCGCTTTTTGCTTCCCCGAGGTATTGTCCCAGACATGTACCCCACCTACACGCCTCTGGATAGGAGACCCAATCCTCTCGTCAACCACGGCGGGACACTGAACATACAACTTCCAGATGCAGTCATGCCAGTGGTGAAGGTGTACACAGAGTCGTTCCACTTCTTGCGTACTTCTAACCAGTACGACATGGGCGGACCGTCCGATACACGGTCTGCTTCATTGAAGCTTCGGAATGTGAAAGCCATATACAGGTTGATGACCGAATTTCAGCACCTCCTCGGAGGATTGAGGTTCGAGGCGACCCTCGTCACCACCACGCTACCTCAAGCCGTGGCCAAGTTCGTCAGAAGAAGACCTCAAGACATCGACCAGCTTCTTGACGCTTGTGTGGTTGCAAAGCGCACCATGACGACGGCAAACTACATCCGTATTACTGGCCACCTGCTCAATCACGCATCGGAGCTACTCACACACGCTGGAGTTGGTGACGATTTCAGACGAAGACGTCCCATCTTCATGGACGTCAAGCGTATTTTCGGCGATCTGAAGTCACTCCTTGGTTACACCACTCACCGGGGCTACAAAACAGATCCCATTGACCCACTCGCATGGTGGCGAGAGGACCAGCCGGCACCGGCACCAGCATCACCAGTCATCGTCGTGGAGTCGGACTCGGACGTCGACGAGGAACACCCACTGCCGCCTGCAGCTGCACCAGTGGTACCAGTACCTGCTCCTCGACCAGTTCGCCCAAGGCATGTTGGTCGACCAGTGCAGCCAAGACCCGCCTCCTCAACCTCCACCACCAGACACTGACGAAATGCTACTTCGACTTTGCCAGCAGTACAGGAGAGCAGGTGGCCAGAGACGCATCAGTTGGGCGTTAGTACTTCGCCGATTCAGAGTGCGCAACCCCAGGGTCAACTCAACTGACGACCAAATCAAGGACCGGTACAAGTTGCTGTCAAGGAAGGGACTAGCCTAAAGAACTTAACATTCGTGCTACCTACAACGAACAATCTATGAACAATCATGTGTCTAATCATTGCCACTTCTATTTAATTTACCCTTGATTTGTTTTATAAGAGTTTTATATAGTATTTATTGTTTCTCAGAGTTTTATAAGAGTTCTATAAAGTATTTATTGTTTGGTTTAATTGTTAAGTGTTTTTTGAAAAAAAATAGTTAATAAACATTGCCTTCTTCTGGATAAAGACGTACCTAATTTGCACACCCTAGAATCTTCCTTCAAGCATAAAATTAGTGTACATAGTAGTTAAGGACGATCTTGAACAACAAACGTGTGCAGAAATTGGAAATCTTAAGTCACTTGTTGATGCCACTCAGTCTGAGATCAACTCCATCTCAGAAGATGTTAAACGCACATTTTCTCTGTGAAATTAATCTATTACGTAACTCCATGCCCCCTAATTACAAACAGAAAATCCCTTTCACGGGATTATAACATTGCCAAAGCTCTAAATGATAAAACGAATTTAGTTGCACAAAGAATTTGTAATGAAAAACCTCAAGTTTGGCAGTACATGTACTATGAAGCGATTCAGGGCATTGACCCTGCAGCCCGGGACAATCCGCCACTACAGCAACAGTCTGCAGAAATTTCTAATTTTTCTAGAAATAAATCCATTGTCTAGAAACGGACTGAAGATATCATGCAAACACCTCCAAGAAGCCAAGAGGTGTGTCAAACACCTCAACAAGCATCTCTGGAAGGCTTTGAGACTGAGGAGGTCTACATGTACAGTCAAGGCTAAAATATCAAGTACATGCCCAATGAGAATAGATTAAAAAATAGTATTAATACATTGAAGATATCAGATAGACACCTGCAGGAAGCCAGGAGGTGTGTCCAACACATAAACAAGCACCTCAAGAAGGCTGTCAAGCTAAAGAAGATCAACTTTCAAGGCAAAAATATCAGGAAAAATACATGCAATCACACTGGGTGGAATACGGTTGATTTCTCGTCAACAAACTGATTTTTTCTTTTCTCGTTACGAGTAAAAGTTGAAAAGCTCAAAACAAACAAACAACCAAACAAACATAAATGTTGGTTCACAATAGTTATGTTTTTTTTTTATTCTGTAGGATCAGAAATATTTTTTTCGAAAACATATTTTTTTACCCTCTGGCGAACCCCCTTCTGGATAACACCCCACCAGCTAGCCCCCCTGAAAACCCCATCAGTGCCTGCGCGGTACCCCCGGCACCGCAACCCTACCCCCGTGACAACAGGGTACGTTTCGCTAGACGCCCAAGCTGAGGCAAGGAGAATCATGTTTTCCCATTTGGGATTATGGATTCGTATTGTATTTAATTCATACGTTATCTCGAATTGTTACGGGTGCGGGGAAGACCACCCATCTCAAACCCAGCATAGCTGCATAATGGAATCAAGCGAAATACACTACAATATGAACATAGACAGAATATTAGAAGATCTGTGTCCTGTTTAAATCAATGGCTTGAAAGAGTCAGATCTAGCGGTTTTGTACAGTTGTACTATTGCTACAAAGATCTTGCCACCGCAACTCTACCCCCGTGACAACACAGGGTACGTTTCGTTAGATGCCGAAGCCGAGGCAACGGGGAACATTCTTTCTCATTTGGGATTGTGGATCCGTATCGTATTCAATTCATACGTTATCTCGAACTGTTACGGGTGCGGGGAAGACCACCTATCTCAAATGCAGCATAGTTGTATAATGGAGTCGAGCGAAGTACATTATAATATGTATATAGACCAAATACTAGAAGATCTTCGTAGCGATAGTGCATCCTGTTTAGATCAATGGCTCGAAAGAGTCAGATCTAGCGGTTTTTTACAGTCGTACTATCGCTACGAAGATCTTGCCATCGTAGAGTTTTACGATTTTCTGCATGTGGAGCCAATAAATAACGATTCTATCGATGAGTTGAGGGGGGTATGTAGTTTAAACTTTGGATAATGGTTGATAATGTGTGATTTTGTTTTCTTAATTTTGTATTTAAATTTAGGTTTTATTTTTCTTCTTTAAGTTGTTTAATTTAAATATTGTGTATAGTTACTGTCTTAATTTATTTTTACAAACCTACATGTATTTCACCCCAGTTTTATTTCAATTTAGGTTATATTTCTTTTCTTTAAAACAATGAAATTATAAATTAAAAAATAATCATAGCAATTAATTAACTGTAAAAGTCAATTTTATTATTATGTCTTTAGCTACAGCAGAAGATGCTAAAGCATTAGAAGACACGACATTTGATGAGGATTCAGATGCTTCTGATGAAGGCAGCAGAAGAAGCCAGCACAGTAAAAAGAGACGTACTGACTCAGAATTTGAGTATTATGGCAAGTATCTCTAATTATGTATTTAATCTTTTCGACCATAGTATCTAATGGAGGGGTAATAGTAAAAAAAAAAGCACAGGGTACGTTTCGATAGACACCGAAGCAAAGGCAAGGGGAAACATGTTTTTCCCATTTGGGATTATGAATTCGCATTATATTTAATGTGTACCTTAATTATAATTGTTACGGGTGCGAGGTGGACCACCCATCTCAAACCCAACATTCATGTTTAAAGGAAACAAGTCATTTGAGGTCCATGTGGCTTCAAATAATCTATTACCCCTAGGCGGGCATTTTGGTTTAAGAGGGCCGAAATGGTGTGATCCTTGGGCAGGCCATTTGGACAACTGTTCCGTGACGACAAGGTCGTGCATGGTATGGTCAATTTCGCAAGGCGAAAGTGGTCATTCTTGTCTGAGCAGTTTGTCAGTCGGTTGTCGCTTTATTTGTGCTAATTCTTCGTAAATTAATATTTGAAGTATGTGTTAGCTCTTTGCAAATTTTATTTGGTTTTGTTTGAAGTATATTCGAGGCTGCCTTCTTAGTTGGTTAAAAAATTACATTAGCAGTAGAAATGCCGAAATCTAAGGCATCCACACGGCGCAGTTCGGGGGAGGAAAGGAGACCGCGGGGATGGCCCCGTACTACCAGATCTGCAACTAACGTGGGATGTGCGGCCAACATAGGATCGGTGGCCCGGCCATCTCTGGGGCCGGCCAACGTTGGAACTGCGGCAAACTTTGGATCTGCGGCCGACTTGGGATCCGTGACCTGGCCAACTCTGGAGCCCGCCAACACAGGATTTCCATTCCTAGTGTTTTGACTGCCGATATTTTATTGTGCCCAGTTAGTGCCACTATGCAATATTTGCGCGACTGCCCCCAGCATCATAGTAATTTGTTGTCCCATTTTGATGGGATGCCCTCAACCCACTCACAACAGCAAGACCCAGACTATATAATTTTCCATACTGGATCCAATGATCTGGGGAATGTGCCCAAGAAATCTATCCAAGAGGCCGTCAAGTCTATTTTGACGGTAACTCGAACCGTGCTTCCACATACGATCATGTACTGGTCCTCGATATTGCCCCGTATTACCTACGCCCACGCCAACCTCCAAAACAAGGTCGAGCATTCCCGGCGAGCCATTAATCGGTGGATCGCCAATTTAATGCGCTATGCGTCGGGCAGTGTTATCGAACATCCCCAGATCGATTGGACCCACACTGATCTATTCCTGGAAGATGGTGTCCATTTGCGTGACCACGCATTGGTATCGCTTATACACGACTTCTACCATGCCCTCAAATTTGCAGTAGAAAACTATTAGTATTAAACCTAGATTCCGATAAAATCAAAAGATGTACATGCATTAAGAGTAGAAGGTGATGAAATTTGCATGTGTCCCTATGACGTCCAGTTAGATAACCCTGGAGACAGTAGTGTTGTAGACGTAGATAAAACTGTGGTCAAGATGAAGTGCAACAATACGAGAGTTCACTGTGGCAAACGCATGTAAAATACATGAAGGCAAAGGCTAAGCTTCTCCAGGAAAAACCGAGCCAGACAGTCACCGACCAAAAGATTGGACACCTCAATTCTATTTGTGAAAACTCCATGCACACAATAACGCAACTTAAGAAGGAGCTGTTTGAGAACAAGCACACTAAAAATAAACATGCTTGCCGAATAAGAACTCTACTGAGTATTCTTGCCGATTTTATGAACAAAACACAATGCCAGCTACTCAGAGAAAACAAAGATATGGTAGATTTTATAAAGCGTATAAAAGGCATATGAAAATGCAAAGGAAAAATTGTACAGAGCCAGCCAGGAAAAGTTAGTCTTCAGAGAAGAAAAAGGCAAAGCTGGGGAAGGAGAATGCCAAGCTGTCAGAAATTTTGATATATCATTACTGACTAATTGGGTAACCAAATCATACCCACAGGCTCAATGAAGGTGTTTTTTTGTTGTTAATACTTAAAACATCCTTTCTTTCTCTCCCCCCCCCCCCCCCCTGTCATTTACAATGTGTGCTTCGGCGGTTCAGACAACCAAGTGGACAGCCCTGTTTATCACTGAGGGAGTTTAACGAGAAGATCAACCAAAAATGTGCCACTAACAGACGGGCCTTAACGAAGAAGCAGGCTAACCAACATTAGGCCCCACAACAAATTGTTCTAGAATGTTAACAATTTTTCTATTTGTCTTCCTTTTTAGCAAACAAAGAAGATGCATCAAAGCAACTCAGTCAATTGAAACAAAAAAAAACACAATCAACCCAGTCCTCATAAGAAGAGCCTCTCTAAAAGGAAGAACTTGCCCAAAGAGGTAGGTGCATTGTATTTTTGTAGTTACAGCAGGTAACTGAGTAATTTTTAAATGAAATGCAGACAAATATCGTTACCTTTGAGAAGAAAAACTGGTAGAATTTTTTTTAAATGCAGCATTTCCAAATCTTTTTTATGTACATTGTAAATTAGTTATTATTTTTTTGGAAAGCCATTAGTAAATAACAAAGATGACCAAAGACATTTACGTCTGCACAAAATTTCACCGAAAGCATTTGGAAATATTACTTCAACATACCAAAATAATAAGTTATCATTATTATACTTTCAGAATAAAGACACCCCCAAAGCGGCTCCAAAACCCCCAGCTTCTAGTTCTAAGGCCAAAAAACAAAAGACAAAAGGAGCAAAAGAAAAGGCAGCAGCAATAGCTGCTCAGGAATTGATGGTGGACAGACTATCGCAAGAACAATTCGAAGTGGACCAGCCCTCAACAATTGGCTTCGCAAAGCCAATAGCCACGCCAGTGCCGTCAACAAGTGATGGCAGTGGCACAGCCACGCCAGTATCTGGCATGTATGGATTCCACATGCGATCTCTACTGGATATGGATGGCGATGTCGAAATGGAGAATGTATGGGATTCGCATGATGACCATTCCCTCCAAGAGGCCTTGGAGGAACGGATCCATCTAAATGAGGACCTCCAAAGAAAACTCCAATCAAAGGAGGCATTAATTCGCCAACTCCAAGCACAGAAATGTAAATGCGCTAAACTTGACGGGTTTTTGATGAACCCATCAACGAAAGATTTCATCACCTTCCTATCAACATGTGTTGGGGTTAAGGCCCCAATCTCTAGGGCACCCATAGCTCTAGCTCTGACCCCTACTGTGGCCCCTGCTCCAGTCCCTGCTCCTGCTCCAACCCCTGCCAATGAGCAAGACATGGTTGGGTGTGGGGTGGGTAAGTAATGTTTTTTGTTTTTTTAAAGCAATCACATGTAATTTATTTTAAAATCTTGCCACAAGTTAATGCCTTTTATCCCGTGTTGGGGTGGTTTTTTTTTTTTGGGGGGGGGGGGGGGGGGGGGGGCGGCAGTGATTTGGCCACTTAATTTGAGACGGTCTTTGCAAGCATCTGGCGACAATCATGGCCCACAGTGCCAGCACAAGTGAGAGATACTACAATATGGATCCACCACATACCCAACAAGTCTTGGAGGCATCGGCGCAGATAAAGTTGGCAATGACCTCTCCTCTTTAGAGGCATGGTTTTCATTTTCATGTAGTTTTATTCAACCTCGTTTTCAAAATTCTTTTCCTGGCGTTCCTCTTTGTGTTTTTTAGGGGAGGCAGTAATTTGGCCACTTAATTTGACTTGTATAATTCCTTGGAAATATCTTGGGTAATTTTTTTTAAATATTTTTTTTAACTTTTATTTTTAAACACTTTTTTGTGTGGTCAAGTCTACTTGGGCTGTAATGGAAAGTTTATTATGGAAGTTGCCGACTGTTGGCTGCTTTGTTACTATAAACTGTCCATTACAGCCACCGAGGAGTTCTGATGAAAAGGTCACCAGAGATTCTTGCATCTCCTCAGCAAAGGGAGCACCAGCGAAGCTTGTCAGGAACCTTCTCCAGGCCCTCTTTTCCAAAGAAAAGCTGGCAAGCAGCTGTGCTGAGGGTAACAGGGAGTGGCCTGGTCTCCCTGTTCACATAATTGAATCCATCAAAGGTAAGAAGCATTTACAGTGGACTCTCATTAATCAACCAGACAGCCAAAATGTTATATCTGAATTTTTAATTAAAGCAGAGTGCTGGTCCTATTTACCATACACATACCAGGACTAAGGCTTTATATTTCCTAAAAAGTTTTATAGCAAGTCGATTGATGAGGTATGTATAGTTAGGCTAAAACAAACAAATAGTGGGTTTACGATAACCCGACTCGTCTGGATTTTTGGTGGCCAAATTTCCGACCTCAAACTTGTTATTGCCGTTTTGCTAGTTGATAATTGTACATAAACACTAGTTTCAATTATTTGTCACAAACAATCATTTTCCACACTTAAAACTCTACTGAAAAAAACCCCTCTAAAACACAAAATAAAATTATTTCCCCACCTACCTGTTCGTTTTTTTAAAGCTGTTACCGTAAACACATCATCAATTTAGTTCGGCCTTGTCTCTTGTAGCCTAATATTTGTTCGTACATGTGCCTGAAGGAAGTACAAACTTGCGATTTGTCATTTAGTGCTTATGTTTTCAAACAGCCTGGTGAGCATAAAAAATGGTCCATGAACCATTTCATTTTTACGTCAGGAGGGCTACATTGATTCCCCCTCACAACAAAACACCACAATAATGTTCTTAGTTACATCTAATGTGTTTTATTTGTAGTGCATGGCTGAAGCTCATAGACTTGTTAAACCTGGTATACCTGAGGCACACACATTCACACAAGCAGTAATTGCAAGAATGGACAAGATGTGGGATAGTTTACTTTCGTTTGGGCTGGTGAAAAAAATCCTCGGTCCTCCAAGATCATTTGATCAAGTGTGACCAGTTCAGGTTTTTCACCTTACCCAACAGGTCCCTTAAACAATATAATTAATACTTGTGTAAATACAATACCGTTTTAATCCCGTGTGATGTGTTAAAGTCGTGTCATGTCTGTGTGTCGTTTGTGTAACTGATGCCCACCTGGCGCGCTCGGTGTCGTGTCTAGCTGCTAGCGCCCTCTCGTGGCCAACCAAACTTTTTAGTAGGATGACTTTGCTTTTTATTTTATGCGCACTACATTTGAAAGCGAGGAATGCTGAATCGCCAGATTAACGAAAGTTTAACGAATTTTTCGTTCCGCACTATGTTATAGCGGTAATTTGAATAATTCCAGTCATAGTTCGGTAAGTTTTCTTCTTGACTGAACTGCAAATGTGAACTGTCAGTGGTTTTGAAAATCTCACCTTGCCGTGAGCACCAGCAAATATAGCTAGCCAATCATCATCATCATCTAGCGGCCGCAACCGAGATTCCGTTCACAACACCGCGCCAGTAATCTCTATCCCTCATGATGTTTGGAAGGTCCTCAATTTCATATTGTGTGTCCCTGCCAATCACATCTATGTAGTTGAGAGGTCTTCGTCCTCTATTAGGGCATGGGAGTCTCCAGCATATTACATCAGAAATGACCTGATCCTTAGCACGATAGCAGTGGCCAGCAAGGCGTACTCTACGTTGAGCAACAATATCAGAGATAGGTGGAATGTCTCCGTAAATCTGCTCTTTGGTCTCGTGCTCACGCCATGAGATGTTCTGCACCCTCATAAGAAGCCTAGTATATGTACCATCAAGGCGATCATGAAGTTCTTTCTTCATGGTCCAGGTTTCGGCTCCATAGAGAAGAATGCTCTCTACACAGGCTCTGAAAAAGGATAGCTAGCCAAGCAGCCAGTGTATTTGCAAACATCTACACCTATACTTTGCAAACATTTCTGATTCCTGGATGGCGGCGTATGCATGGGCTTAGATCTTCCCAAGTGGTGATTAATTCAAGACTTGTGTTTTATTTGTATTGTTTTGTGTCGCAATCTTTTGATGCCACAATCTGGAAAATATATCCTTTCCGAATAATGTTTGTACGGTCAGATGTTTTTTGTTTTCAGGTACAAAGGCTCGTGCTGTATTGAAAGGTGCAATGAAAATGTTCCCAAATGCATCAAAAAAGATCAAGCGAACAGAAGTGTTGAGATCATTAAAGGTTCGGATTTGTTCCTTGTTAAACATGTCGTCAGAAAAAAACAGACATAGGTGATGTCTCTAGTAAAGTCATTAAATTTCTCCACACATTGTACTTATTATCATAGATACATGTAGATCCATCCAGTAAGATCAGAAATATATTTTCCGGACGACATCTTTGTTGACCCTCTGGCGAACCCCCTTCTGGAGAACACCCCTCCAGCTATCCCCCCTGAAAACTCCATCGGTGCTTGCGTGGTACCCTCGGCACCACAACCCTACCCCTGTGACAACACAGGGTACGTTTCGCTAGATGCCAAAGATGAGGCAAGGGAAAACATGTTTCCCAGGATTATAACATTGCCAAAGCTCTGATTGATAAACGTCCCTGTAGAAGCTTCTTACCGGGCCCCCATCATCACCACCGGCTGGCCCATTGTCGCCAACAATCTGTTGTTATCGAAGCTAAGAGACTCGCACGTAAAAGAGATGGACATATTGAAAATAGTCTTTCTGTGTGTTTAACTTTTAACACACCTTACTTACCATCTCGCTTTCAGCTGCGATAAGATTCATTTTAAGGATTTGAGCAAATGAATCGGTGGTTAAAAAGTCAACCATTACAGTATAGTTGATAAGAGAAAGGAAAACCATTAAAAAAGGTAATTTAGCCTTGATCTATTTTTAGTGATGATATCACAGTCTATTCTAAACTTTGGCATTTCGCAATATTGTGTAATTTTCCATCCAAAAAATTGGATAAAAGAGCTTTGTAAACGTGAATACAATGTAGTTACGAAAAATCACGTACAGAAGTAGAAATGGCTTCAAGTTGGTCTCTGAAAAGTAACGGATTGCCATCATATAGACCCGACGATAGCTGGGATTCGGCCGGTGGTCTTAATGCGGTCTCTGAATTTCATAAAAAAATGTTCAAATGGCTCAAGTACCTATGGACATGAACAAAACAACATCGATGAAAGATAACGAGGAACCTAGAAAAAGAGCGATTAGAAAACAGGATGTCGGCTCCATCAAAGCCACCGAAAGCAGCAATACCCTCGAATCAACAGTTCACCTCCGACGTAAGATTAAAGTTGACGGACACTCGTCACGGGGTGATCAAAATGTTTCGTGATGTGTCTTACGTAAAGATACGCGATTACGTCCAGATCAAAAAGAAAGATTTTCCCTTAGTCCCCAGTCGAGGAATTAATCTCACCGTATCGGAGTGGGAGAGCCTGAAGAACCCGGAAATGCAGTGACCAAAATTGTGGATAAAAAGGGCAGGGGTCCGGTCTTTGAGACCATCTTCGCTCCGACCATTCCAAGCATTCGACAGTATACCAGCAAACTATCAACTATATATCATGTCGCAATACTTTTTTAATGAACGTTTTGATGTCGAGGAGGAGTGGAGGTGATTAGATGCGTTGGTGAACGGTGATTTAATGTGGGGCCAAGTGGCCACACCATCTACGCCGATGTCTCCTTCCCCGCCACCTCTTGGTGGAATGCCGAGTCGGAAGTTGGTAAGTAATATTATTTCGCATTTGTTTATATCTATATATATAGATCTTTCCCCCGAAGATCAAGAGGCCCAAATCATCAACCTGACGGGGTCGGAATACGGTAAGTTATTTCTTAATCGTGTTTTTAAATCAATGTCTATGTAATGTACGCGTTTAGAATCTGAGGGCAATCTAAAGTGATTCGTAAGATTTGTCTTCGTTGCGTGTGTAAAGTACAAATTAATTTTCTTTCAAATACACAGATGATCAACATATGGAGAAAAGGCAGGCCAGCCTCCCGGCATCGCCACAACTGAGCACAGCCCAGAGTCCACAACTTCCGAGTCTCCCCGCCATGTGGAGCCCACCACCTGCCGTTCAGCCCGCTCCGGAGGCGTATCAGCCAGACGACAGCGGCTACATTTCGCTGGACCCCGTAGTCGAGGTTAGGGCTCATTTGATGTGCCATTTTGGCCTTATTATTAGAGTAATGCTACAGACTTTCATATACTCAAAATGTAACGGGTGCATTATCGACCACCCGTCAATACCACAAAGACTGTCCTGTCCAACTTATCATATATCCTGCACAAAGTTTTCTACCTGACAGCGGTTCAGCCATAAACCGTCACTTCTGTTCAAGAAACATATTATCTTAGTTAATAAACATTGCCTTCTCCTGGATAAAGACGTACCTAATTTGCACACCCTAGAATCTTCTTTCAAGCATGAAATTAGTGTACATAGTAGTTAAGGACGATCTTGAACAACAAACGTGTGCAGAAATTGGAAATCTTAAGTCACTTGTTGATGCCACTCAGTCTGAGATCAACTCCATCTCAGAAGATGTTAAACGCACGTTTCCTCTGTGAAATTAATCTATTACGTAACTCCATGCCCCCTAATTACAAACATAAAATCCCTTTCACGGGATTATAACATTGCCAAAGCTCTAAATGATAAAACAACTTTAGTTGCACAAAGAATTTGTAATAAAAAAAACTCACCAATCCTGCCCATAATTCATGACATTAAACATTGCACCGCCACCTATCCTCCATGAGTCCATATTATGTTAGGCTTAGTTGTAAGATATTACCGTAATGTAGAAAATGTATGTAGAACTAGTGATCAAGGTAACCTACATGTAGATGTAGGTGAAAGAGATGAGAAGTTGAATGAAAAATGGCATTGAGTTTCGATTGAGGTAGAAGAGAACGACAGAGAACACGGTCGGGCAGTGAAGAATTTAATGTATGAAGAAAAGTTGTTGCAAGGTTTTAGGAAAGTGAAGAAAGGAAGAGGAGGTGGAGGTGAGAGCGATCCGTGTGATTTTCCTGCCTGTGCTGTAGCTGTAATGGAAGGTGTGGGGGAGGGAGATGTTGAATAGATATAATGGAGAAGACAACGGGTGGTTCCATAAAGATTGTGTTGGCTTGAGGGGTGTTGATCTTGGGAAAAAAGATATGAATGTCCAGTTTGCAAGGGGGAGGTTAAGAATATACACAGGATCAACGAGCTTTTGTACCATGGGTAAAAACACGGTGACGACTAAACCTGCAATCAAGTATGTTTGGTTCGTTACCGATTTGTTTAATTGCGAGTCTAGCTTTGGAAACACCACTTCTCAGAATCTACCAATAATCCCATGTATGACAACCATGTACATGTATCTGGATGGTATGCCATTAACAGTGTGATAAGTCATCTGAATTTGAAAGACAAGTCCAACGTTACCACAACAAAGTACAGGCACAGGTGAGCACGCTTCTGGCATTGATGAAAGTCTCAGAGGACGACAGGCAGTACATCTATAAACATTTGGGCCATTCATCTGAAACCAATATAAACATCTATCAGGCACCACAGGCCTTGAAAGAGCTAACAGTTGTTAGTCGAAGATTGCAGGTACTTGATGAAGATGAGAGCTTGTGTTGCCATACATGTAGTTAGTTTTAAAGAAGGGGCTCTTGTACATGGGCTTTAAATGCATTTAATTTGTTGATCAGGACAACTTTTGTGGAAGTGAATTAAGAAGAGCAA
This sequence comes from Crossaster papposus, assembly GCA_037893245.1. Taxonomy (NCBI): domain Eukaryota; kingdom Metazoa; phylum Echinodermata; class Asteroidea; order Velatida; family Solasteridae; genus Crossaster; species Crossaster papposus. The sequence continues at coordinate 1,903,546 of JBAIAA010000017.1, forward strand.
CAGTGAACTCATCATCAGGTTTACACAGAAAGGCAACTTTTACAACTATAAAAAAAATGGTCCTCTTATTGCAAACTTAATCGGTAAGATGAGAACTTGAAACCTCTTATTGGGCTACATTGTTTGTTTTTCTAAATTGAATTAATTTATAGATTACATGATTGGTATACAGCATCACTGCAAAAGACTTGGGACAGCATTTCAGCTTTTAAAGTACGGTTGTAAATTCATAAAGTTTAACGTTAATATATTTTCCATTAATTTGAAACCAGCGATAAATGTCAATGACATTTTGTTCATGTCTCATTTTTGTAAATGTGTTTTTTTTTTTCTCCTGCTTTTTATAGGTGAGAATCCCCTTCCCAAGGGTTCCTTATACTATTGGCATGGTTGAAACAGTATCTGAATTCTATCCCGGTAAGTGAGTGGTCCAACGTAGCCATCGTGTATGACAATATGTGTCATCTTAACAACATGAGGGTCGCCAGGAGCCTACTGCCTCTACCATCGCCATGGTCTCATATGTCGTGAACTCTCAAAAAATGTGTCGACAGGCTTCACATCCGCAACCACACTGATGTCGACTGCAAAAGCAAATATCCTCCAAAGGATCATCTTCAAGATGAGGACAACACAATGATATGTGAACAGACATTTGATGGTGAAATTACAAGAAGATGTGCCAGCCTGGGCAGCCTCTGTATAAGAATACACATTTTTCATATTCCTTTAATAGTGATGGGATAGCTGTATTTAAATCGTCTTTTATTTGATGTTAAATGAACTTCCCCCAGACTAAGAAAGGACAATTTAATTTGGGCAGGTGTTTGGTTTGAAAAGACTGAGCCAAAAATGAATATCTTTTTGAATAAATTTGTTTCGGAAGCAAATAAACTGATAACTAAAGGTTTTCTTTGGAACGACAATGGGGCAAGTTGTTCGGAGTGCATTTCATGCAATGTAGATGCACCAGCACGTGCAACCATGCAAAACACTATTCAATTTATAATGGTTACATGGGTTGTGGGCTGTGCTATCATCCAGGAGTAAATGTTTAAAGAACAGTGAAATATCCAATCAATGTATGTGATCATACTGAACGCACCGATCATGAAATGTTGCAGGATATGATGACGGCTACTGATGGGAGGACCCAGGTAAAAGGACCCAGCCTTCTCATAAATATTCCATACTTTCCTATTGTATAGGGATTTCCTGTTGATTTCATGCACTGTGTTCTTGGTTTGTTAAGGCAGCTAACAGAATTATGGTTAGAGTCCCCTGCCGCAAGTGCATTTTATATTGGTTCAGCTAATAATGAGGTACCTTGCTGAGAGAAGTAAAACTTCCAAGTTTCATTCCTCGAGCTCAAAGGCCAGTATCAGAGCGGAAGTTCTGGAAGGCAAGTGAATGGTACACTTGGCTGTTGTTCTTGTCTCTGTCTTGCCTTTTGGGTGTCCTTCCAAATGACTATTTTATTCACTTATGTACACTGATTGAAGGAATCTTTTTGCTACTCCAGAAGACAGTTTCAGAAGCAGATGTTAACAGAGCGGACATCCTTCTATATTCGTTTGTAGCAAACCACTCAAATCTTGTATGGCCCAACGAGTATGACTTTTAATGTTCATTTCCTCACTCATCTGTCAAGAGGTGTACAGGGCTTGTGTTCTCCGTTCGAAGCAGCAAACGGTAAAATTAAAGCTCTTCTTCGTGGCAATCGAGGTAGCAAACCATGTATACATTTCTCACGGTTAAATCACTTCGTACTTTCAAATTGGCTTACAGAATATCTAATATGACATGAGCATTCTGTAAAAAGGTGTTTGCAAGCAAATCAGTTCCATCATAGGTTGTGGGTGAAATTAAGTTATTTGAAGTTGGTCAGATGAGTTATTTAAACACAACAAGAAGTATGGACCATGTGTGGCAAAAAAATAAAAAAATCTATGTTGCAGGGCATGTAATGTCATCCACAAGTATTCCGTGTATTAAAGCCAGCGAACGTCATGGACAGGCATGCGAGTAACTACCAAGAAAAAGAGAAAACTAGGCCAGGAAAAAATATAATTTTTTTTCCCGATACTTTTGAACACAGAAAGTGAAGAGAAAAAGTTAGAAAAATGGCTTAAAAGCGAAACATTCACAAGCCTGCATAGGCATTACTTGCTGTTGTGTGCATTTTCCCAGTGCAAGACAATTATTCGGTACATTGCCATTGACTGGCTTGATGAACCTCCTGAAGAAAGAAATAGCCAAAGAAGGAAATCTCCGAAGAGGGGAAGAATACAAGCAGCCACGAGGAGGATACTAGTGGCCATTTTGTATAGTAATTATTACATGTATCCATAAAGACCTCACTACAGCACTCATTTTGAAGGCATTTTGCAAAACATTTTCCCCAAACAAATGATAAGAGGGTATTTTCCAGCACATGGAAGTCTATGTCCGTGTTAAACCAAGGCAAACAAGGCCTGAAAGATGGTTACGCGAGATATTCCGGGGAGATATTCCGGGAAAATCATCACAAACAAGTTTTGTTTGTCATGTTTGACCATAGCTGGCAAGATTTGATTGTGTGAAAAAAAAAATAATAATAATATTTTATAAGGCAGATATGGGGCCTTACTTATAAAGGTACAAAAAGTTCAACAGAAATGAAAAACGTAGCTCGCACTATCATAGACACTGTGTATACTGGTTGGAAGAGATCCAAATTTCAATAAAGATTTGAGGAAAAATTATTGGGTAAGTTAGAATTTTGATAGATTTTTTAACATTTGTATTCTAATTACAAAACTTTCATCTCTGGTTTTGTGGGTACGAGTTCACCTGGAGTCGACCATCGTCCATCTACAGCCATCGAGAAATATAGAATAAACTTCCTTGAATAGTAAGAATAATTTTTAAATATGTCTACTTTTTTTAACAGTCGACGCTTGAAAATAACAAATACGTAAAAACTGTATTTTTTGTATTATTTGTATAGAATCAATCATGGAGTTTCCAAGACAGACAATCACATTGACTTACAGCGATCAAGGCTAACCATCTTATCAGTCAAAGCGGCGAGTGGATGAAGCAGAAATTGCTAGAGTACCATCAGCTCGTCGAACAAGGAAAACGTCTCATCGCTATCGGTAACCCTCAAGAAGCCTTGAAATCCCTGACTAATGAACCTAATTTAAATAACCCACCGCGACTCCCAACCTTAGAAGCCCCTATTGTTAATTTAGAAAATGTAGAAGAACAGCCCCAAATAAGAAAAAATACCCTGAGTCCCGAAGAAATGTATGACAAATTAAAAAATAGTTATGATATGAAGCGACAACAAAATAATTTGGGGGATGTGAGCCACTTTGGACATATCTTGCAGTGGAATATTCTCCGTTTGTACCTCGTCGAGCGTTTGTTTTTGTTGAGCAGTAAGTTTTGAACGTTAATAATCTATGAAACCTAATTCACTTCTAATATCTCTACCTCTGGGTATAAATTTACTGTAGTACGAGTACGGATCCGAGTTTAGCAGGGTCCGAGTTAACCTTGGTACGAGTTGACCCGAGTACGACTTGGTAGGAGTTGACTGCAAACCACCCAATCATTATAACTATAATGATGTACAATGTACATATACAGTGAACTTTTTGGATGAGAGCATAATCAGAAGCATGTAGTAATATAAAACCAACAACTGCTTGTTCTTTCTGTTTGTCCACGAGGGTCAGTACAGGGTTCTCTTGGTACCTAACCCACTGACTCAGTCACTGCCTTACAGAGTGACAATGTCATTCGAGGTGCATGCAGTAAATAAATAACAAATTGTTTTTGCTGTTCATCCCCAGAAGGCCATTACAGCATTCTCTCGGGACTTAACCCACTGACTCAGCGACTGCCTTGCTGACTAACTGCCCGTGTCATTCGGGAGGTACTTATGTACATGATTAAAGCCGGAACATACTCAACGTGAATGCAAATTTGTGACATCAGGGCAAGTTGAACACATTTTGACAATGGCAAATTTTGCAGAGAATGTATTGCGAGCTCAAATTCCCTTCGCATCTGCATTCCCGCAAACTATGAACCAGCTTTTGTTCTAGCCAACTTGTATTTACTTGGTTGGACCCCAAACAAAATTGAAATGGGTAATTCAGTGAGTTCAAGTGAAACCCTGTCAAATAAAAGTTGGGTCAGTCCATAAATAAGGGGTCCAAAAGTAAGAAATATTTTGGTGTCCCAATACAATTGACCCTGTGTAGTTTCCCCATGCGAGTGTCGTTAAAATTGAGTTTAAATTTGTTTTGTTCATTTTGCAGATTTACTCATTTATGGACCGACCAAGTTTGTATAAAAGGGTGCGTTCGTTTAGCTCATCCGGTTCGACACAGATTAGGCCCGGGTTGTTCGATTAGCTCCGATGTCATACTCGGGGCTAACCCTAGTCAGCCACCACAGACCCTGCTCGGGGAGCAGAGTCCCTGGTGAAAGACGCCACACGCATACGCTGTTAAACAGTTCGTGCCGTGATTATTTTAACATCACCGAGCCGAGAGGCGGGATTATTTTTAACGAAACTCGATCCGAAGCCGAGAAGCACACGCACGCATTTCCGGCCTTGTATGTGGCATGTTTGTGCGTCATCCGTTTCGAATCTATGGAAAACTTTGCGTTTATATACGTCATCCGGCGCCAAGTTCAAGCAACGTACAAATATGGTGGCAGTACAGTGGATAAGTTCAAGTGAAGGTCTAAACCATATTATTTATCGAGCTGATCACGCAAGGATAGCGATGACCCGCGTTTGGGCATTCGTTTAGCACGGCTCTCGTGGGTAACCCTACTGCCTTTTATCCGATTCAATCCGGGTGAGCTACTTTAAAACACCCAAAGAATGCAACCCAAGTTCCCCACTACTACTTGTTTGGCATATTCTTATTTTCTGGCCTTTAAGATGTCCTCATCTGACAAGCTGGGCTTCCAATCTCTGCGACAGCTCACTCACGGTACGGCGCAGTCGAGGTGGATCGGTCAGGAAATACACGAACAGTCGACGCTGCTTGGCGAGTAACGGGTCTCCTTTCATCATCTGTCAAATAAATGAGTCCATGTCAAACGATCTTTCGACAACGCATTTATGATGAGTGTCTCAACTGCATTATTGGAATCAAAACCCTCTACGAAACAATAAAACTCACCTTCAGTTTGTTATTGTACTCCCCTATTATATCCCGAATGGTCTTCTCCAGTTTCTGCAGCGTTTGATCTAATCGGGCGATTCCATTCATCAAGTCTAGGGGGCTAAGGACAGGCTGGCCATCAATTGTTGCCGACCCGGCATACACCATGTCCTCGCATGTTTTGAGCGTCATTTCCCTGTTTTTTGGAAGTGACAAATTTAAATGATAAAACTAGCTTATGAAAAAAAACATGAAAACAAAATCTGAAAATTTGCCAACCTAAAAGCTCTGCACCAATGACGGATAGAACACAATAAAATTGCGCTTTATTCCCTTGATCTCTCAAACTGAAGAAATCACCTTGTCGATAAAACAATAAACAGAATTGTTAATGCACATTTCTCTTTAAGTACTTACAAATCAGCCAGTCTACTATCTTGACTACTATTCGTAGACGACAGCAACTCCTGAACGGAAGACAGTCTCTCAGCAAGCTGGCTGGCACCCTGTAGCAGGCTGCTATAGGTCAGGAATAGCTGTTGCTGGCCGTTCCTTGCTTTGTCATCAACTGGACAGGAAAATAACGGTTCAGGAGTTCTTTAGTAAAAACGATAGTCTGGCCTACAAGGCACTAAGGTTGGCTTGCATTTATCAGCATTGTTCACTCTAACGTGGCAATTTCCCCCAGTCAATTGACTTTTTTGGTAAATAACAAAAATTCATCTAGACAAAATCCTATTCTGTGATTAAAAGGTTGTGCATGTTTTTATCCACCGAGCTGAAACTTCAATATTTCGATCTTAACAAGATCTTCCTCAGGATCTTAACAAGATCTTCTTCAGAAACTTCAACAGGGTAGGTTTAAACATTTTTTTTTTTATCATAGGGAACACATACCTATCCAACTGCGGATTCATTTCCTGATCTATAATGAGCTCACAGGTCACTGGACAATCAGCCCAAAGTCACAGGGTTATGCATGACTGCCTGGCAGAAAGGTGTTCTTGCAGTATACCCAGCACAATATGTGGCAGAGGGGTACCCCCTCTAATCCCTATACCCTATACACACTCTACACTATTGTTACCCAACACATCCCTGAAACCTAAAAAGAATTGCTGAGATTCCGGGAACACAATGGTCAACACAAAAGAGGGGGGGGGGGGAGGGGGTTATCTGCCATATTTTGCGCTCCATAGTTCTTCCAATAATCCAGGCTTATCTCTTTGGTAGACACAATGGATGTATTCAGGTACAGTTTATGTCCAAGTTGTGGTTTCTATTGTACACCATGCTGGCTCTCTGGAGTTAATCCCCCAGGTCATTTTTAATGAACCCATAGGCCAGGCTGGATGACCTCTTGCATATACTAATGTTCATGGAGTATGTTCATCTTTTTCAAAATGCTCAGAAACTCTAAAACTGGCGGTTATTCTCAGGGTGGATAGGTACGTGTTCCTTTATATCCCTATGCAATATCACTCTTCTATCATATTGCAGGAATGGGTAATTTACCTATGATGTTGTGTAGTCTGTTGATGAACACATCTCGGCTGTCTATGGTGGTACGAGTCCCAGATGATGGCGCTAGGCTAGGGTTGGACATCATAAGCTACAGAAACATAGAATACAGGCCAAATACGTTGTTAACCCTATAACTACCCCAAGCCCATCAAACTCCAACTGCAGGTTTTGGCAGGTTTAGTACCAAACATTAGCAACTTGTTGTTGGACTTTGGCTTAGTACCAAAGGCCCAGGGAGACCGTTGAATTATGCGAGGTTCAGGGCAGAAAGGCACAAAACTAAAAAAAGTTGGACAGGCATTTTTGTGTGGTTGACCCAGTTCCTGGTAAACAGTTCCTGGTTCCCAAAAAAGTTTTGTTTTTTTACACAAAAGGTATTTATGAATGGGAATAAAAGTGTGGTTGGCCGGTATTAAGTTTGGAGTCTGAACGTTGATAATGACCCTCACCATCGGCTCGGGTCAATATCAGCATCCAGACTCCAAACCGGAATTAAACATACCAGCCGACTACACTTGTAACATGATATTACGGTATACGACAGAAAACAGAATTTCACGAACCATTCTATTTTGCTGAGCTTGGAGATTTTTAGACAGCAACTGCTCGGAAGCTGTCAAAAGGCGATGGGTCTCCCGATGTCTATGGGCCTCTACCTCATAGGACATCAGCAAGAACTTGTGACGAGATTGCTGATTGGTCAACTGTTCTATCAGCTGCAAGTTAAAAAAACAAAAAAACGTCCTTAGTACCAAAGCAGAAAGGCAGAGCTGGCATCCCTGTTGGGTCATTAAAGGCAAATTCTCTTGTTACCAGATTACAATGGACTTTAAACCATTTGCAAAAATTTTAAAAGTAAAACTACTGAATTATTATGAAATATCTTATTTGACTGTAAATTAATAATAGTCTGAAGCATCCTGTAAAACAACGGCACCTAGGGCCATTTTCATAAAACGTGCAAGCACACAAAATTGCTTAGCATGAAAATTCATTCTTGGCCAAAAAACAGGGTTACAAACCAATTTTTCAGGTCATGTATATGGTTTGCGAGTGGTATTCAGCTGGTTTTTGCTTAGCTTGAAAAACACATGGAGTTTTGGCGGGTAACCTGTTTCTACCAAGCTTTACTTTTTTGTGCTAAGAAAATTTGGGTGCTTACACGTTATATGAAATTAGCCCCTAGTGTGATATGGTTTTCAAGAAAAGTGGGTTTTTGTATCAATTTCCAATGATTGCCAGCCTGCAATCGCTTCCCTCAATTTATTGAATTTAGTTAGTCCACATTTTATTTTCAATGCGGTTACACATCTGTGAATGGTACAAGCCAACTAGTCTGGTTACCCAACCTGTTAATTCCCTGACGTCTATAAATTACTGTTTTGTCTGAAGTCGAGGAACCAGACTACATCCCTAATAGCACAGCTTTCATGGCTACACTGACTGCCTCTTAGACCCGAGTTTAACTTGAGTGAGCTAACCTGATCTTGTTTGGACGTGAAGTAATCCTGCCTCATAATCTTCAGGTTGTAGTCTCCATACAAGACTCTCGTAGCTTGCAGCATTGCATTCTCTTGGATCAGGTCGTGGAGGTCAGTCTCTGCGACCTTTGACCCAATCCTCTGGACAGTCTGAAGTTTGCTTTGCAACTCCTTTAGTCTACCACTGACAAAAAGACAAAAAATGTAATACTTTATGCAGCACATTGTTTTTGTGCATGGTTTTACCCCATAGTAAATGTGCTAGAGTGTTGTCACCTATCTTTAAAGGTAGGATACACCATTTGCATTACAATTTTTACAACGGAATTGTTAAGAAATATCATACTTATTTGAAAGTAAATAATGAATGCGCTAGAAATCCTAAAATTGTTTCGAAAAAAATAAATAATTAACAAACAAATCTTGTGAATATTAAGAAATTAAGCCGTTTATAATGCGGTTCTTTTTTAGCACTTTTCACAGATTTTGTTAAAGGATTTTAAGCGCTTTACAACTAATTATTATCCATGTTCACCAGGAATGAGACCTTTCACTCGGTCTCTACCTTCACAAGTACCCATTTCTCCTAGATAGAGAGAGGCACTTGTCATAAAGTGTCTTGCCCAAGAACACAAGCACCATGTTTTCCCATCAGGGTTCGAACCCCTGTTCCACGATACGATTTAAACATCGTAAACCATTGGAGCTCAGTGCTCCTATCTGGAAATGCCAGTTTGGTATTCCTTCCTACCTCAGCTCAGTGACGCTGCTTGGGTAGCCCTGATGGCCAAGGGACTGTAGCTTGTCACCAGTGAAGTTGCAGGCCGCCAGCAGACGAGCTTCTTCAACTTGAGCTTTGATACGCCTCCTCTGACTGGTCGGATAGCTGGGAAGGCAACAAATAGGGTAGTCTAATGAATTTCCGCTTTATTTCGAGACCGAGACCAAATGTTCTAGGACCGAGACCAAAAGTTCCGAAACCGAGACCAAAAATAAATAAAAATGTATGGTGTTTAAGTCGCTACCAAATTTATATACCAAAACCCGTCTACATGTATGGCTGACATGTAGATAGTGTTACAGGTCGATTTTAAAAACAATATCGATGGAGATAGAACAGAATTGAGTTAAATTTACAAAACTTGACTTTTTTTCTGTACGTAGTGTCGTACAGCATCGTTTATGTTCGGAATGAAAACTAGATTTTTGTGGTGCCCCGTAGTTTGTGTGGCGCAACATATGTTGCTGTTGTCTGGACGATAAAACCCCCGACTGTGGCATCTAGGCTCGGGACCCACACATTCGAGACCGAAACCAGCCCTCCGAGACTTTGCTTGGACGAGACCAAGACCTAAAAACAGTCCTGAGACAGCCTCGAGACTGAGCCAGCCTCGAGACTGAGACAGCCTCGAGACTGAGACAGCCTCGAGACTGAGACAGCCTCGAGACTGAGACAGCCTCGAGACTGAGACAGCCTCGAGACTGAGACAGCCTCGAGACTGAGACAGCCTCGAGACTGAGACTGCCTCGAGACTGAGACTGCCTCGAGACTGAGACTGCCTCGAGACTGAGACTGCCTCGAGACTGAGACTGTCTTGAGACCTCCATCACTGCCCCGAATGCTAATTTTGGGTGCAATTACATGTAAATTACGACTTACGAATTAAGTTTGAATTGAAATCATCATCTTTGAATATTGTTTTCCCGGAATATACATGTACAGCATTTGAAGAGATAAAACTTTAGTTTACATGTAGTTGTCGAGCACCAGTCCTAAAACTTTCAGCACTTTTGATGATTCAAACGCAAAAAAAATTGCACAAATCACAAATGATCCACGGTACCTTCAAAGGATGATCAGTTTGACTACAATTTTTCTTTTTACAATTGGGCTCCAAGGCAGTTTTTAGGGCAGAGTGTTTTTCTATGAATGTAAGCCTCGTATCTGTTTGTGTTGTATTATCTCCACGCAACACAGTCTTCAGAAGGCTGGGTTTTATCTTGGGACTTATTACATGGCAACCAAACAGCAATAACGGCTGTAGATCAAACCAGAAGCCCCTACCAGTGTTGTAGTCGAGACGCTTAAAACTGCAACTAGGGTTGTAGCTACGCTGGCCGACATTCAACATCACCGGCCGGCACTCGGGGGAAAAAAGGAAGCTTGCCGGCCGACACAAAGTTTGCTGAATTACATCGCGATTTTGTATTTTTTGCTGCATCGCATCGCAATTTTGTACGTGTCTATTTGTATGCTGCATGCCGCAATCGCTGATGCACTGGCCGCATGCATAACTAAACATGTAAGAGAGCTCGCAGGTTTTTCGGTTTTCAGACTGAAATATTCCGACTAATTTCTGGTTCATTAGGTCAGGGGACCAGACTATCCGACGTCACGTCGTTTTTTTATTCAATCATAGAGGGCGTGCTATCATCCAACTGGCCAGCCGGCAATGTACGTACATGTACATTGTACATACGTACGTATAAATTAATCAGTTGACTCGCGAGCGTGCGCGCTCCTGGTTCTTGAAGCTAAATGAGCCGATACGATCGCGCCGCTCTCAGCCCGAAAACAGCCGGCACTAACAAAATTCTAGCTACAACCCTGACTGCAACCATAACTGAGCAACCACAACAATCAAAATAATAGATTTAGATACTTAAAACTCGACAAAACTATTAACAGACCTACAAATGAGACCCACTCTACAAAAAAAAGGTATTATGTCGCAAACAATGAAATTGAGTATATACATTGGAAAGCCCACAAAGTCAGCTTTCATTTGGTATATAATAGAGCTCTGTAGCCCCTCCCGTTCGGGAGATATGACAGCTTGAATATTGATTACTTCTTTGGAGTTCAAATTACACAACTGAGAAAACAGGCTTTGAAATAGACGGCTCTGTTGTAGAACAACAGAACGATGCACACAAATAGTCAGGTTTTTTTTTCACTTTATGCATCAAAATAAACATTTCTGTGAATGAAACCTGGAACTGTTGGTATGAAAGATGTCATTCATGACAAAAAATGTAAATCCCATTTTGATGAAATGTTTACCCTCTCAATGTTGAGTGGGCCATTACAGTCGACTCCCGTTATAACGAACTCCGCGGGACCTCGTCAAAGTGTTCGTTATATCCGAATTTCGTATTATCCGACCCAATGATTTCTAACCCATTGTTAACTTTGTATAGACCCCGTACGTGTACGTGATGACCAAAACACATCTTTGCAATATGAACACAAATGAAATACAATTTACACGTAGTGTTGTTTGTGTAATAAAATGTTTAAAATACAACTTTGTTGTGAGAAGCAAAATGTTAAACGTAGGTGTAAAATAATACAAAAATTACGAAGGTTCTTGATGTTCGATTGCTGAGAATGAAGTCAACGTACTAAACAGATACGGAAGAGTGAATCAACTAACTGGATCCGTTGTTTCAATGTAAGTAGTCTCTCTTGCACAAATTGTGACGGAGAGACATTCTGTATTCTTCTTTGGTCTTCAGAGGGCAGAATTGTGACATTTTGAGATATCAAATGATAACAAAGACAACGACACGAAACACAAAAATAATAATGGCGATCCCCGCGTTGCAAAACTGTTAATTTGGAAGGCAAAATGCGTAAGCAAATCGCATTTTATACCCTACAAAAAGTGTTCAAAATTTTACAAAATTGTGTTATAAGAGTCAGTGAGAGAAGTATACTTCAGGTTTTAACGTCATTTTTAAATGATAAAAGTACCTTTGACTCGAATTGGACCAAAATAAAAAGGGGCCCTTAACGGCACCGTGATCACACCAATCGAGCAATGAACACACGCTGTACTGCAGTCCATGATCGATCCGATTGCCGAGGCCATTTTTCAAACCCCAGCTTGCAAACGCCGTTGCGGCTCCATCGCCTTTGACAAACTGCACAAACAACGCCAAAACGGAGATGAGTTTTTGGTTTGGAAAACGGCCGAGTTTTTAGACATCGCTAAAGCGCCCTCTTGTGACAGAAGCCTAACTTGATTGGATATTTTAACGTACGCAGCACAGGCCATTCAATTTTTAAAGACGGGGTTTATTCTAGTCAATTATCTAAGATCGCGGTTGGTTAAAGACGAAATATTGAAGGGATTATTTATGTTTTTATTTTCTGAGGGGTTACCACTTACCAGGGAGAGAGCTAAATGATTTTTTAGAGGGGAGATTGATTGGTGTTTTTTAGGGATAACGAAAACCTGTTTTGTTTTTTCCTGGTTCTTCTTGCGCGATCAGGCCAGCGCGATGTTCCCCTTCTTGCGCCCATTCTCGATCGCTTTGAAGACCTCCATCTTGAGCTTTGTAGTGACGGTCCTTTGGCAAGTCGCACATGGTTCGGGTGATTGGCCCTTGATACCAGCACTCTTTTAAAACGACTAACGACTGTGCAAACAATTAGCACCATCTCTCTCAATAGGTTTTTCCATCGGCAAGATGAATTAATTGACATGACAAACATCAATTGATGACTAATAGGCCCCCTACTGCTTTCAATTTCGATCTGAATGAAAAGCCATGGGCCAGGATTTGTAAGCTTTCGTTATAAATGGATCAACAACAATGCTTGTTTATTCACGGGGTTAACAAAACCTTTCGTTGTAACCGGAATTTCGTTCAATCCGTTTTCGTTATAAGCGAATATTTCCCCATAGAAACGTGCACAGTTTTGCCGGGACCAAGGATAATTTTCGTAATAACCGGAATTTCGTTATATCCGTTTTCGTACTAACGGGAGTCGACTGTACATGATGCACAGCGCGACTTACGCTCGGTTCAGACAGGCGTTCCACAGTCGCGCCGAACCAAATTGAAATCAAGTCGCTCCTGAGTCGCTCTAACAACTCCCCCAGTCGATCGTTCGCCGCCTGGCGCGCCTTGTCGCCCTTATTCGTTTCAGACTTCGGACTCAATTCACTCATTTGGTTCGGCGCGACTGTAGAACGCCTGTCTGAACCGAGCGTTAATACCCTTTTTTTTATAGAGCCGGTCACAAATGGACCGAAAGAGAAAATGACAGCAGAAAATATTTGCTCACAGTGCCTGGAGTCTGGCCAGTTCTTTGCAGTCGCTGTTTGTCACGTGCTGTTTCTCTCCTCTGATAACCAGACTGCTAGGATTACTGATGTCTAGGATCTGGTAGCGTGAGCCCTCGTCATGACCCACCAGGTCAGCAATGCCCTGATATATGCGAGCAGAAAGTTGAGAAATTCAGTCAAGGATCGACGAATCTGGTGCACGCCTCCACCGCTTGTGAGCATATTACACACCTTAATTCAAAATGAACTGTAAGTTCATGTATGCAATTTGAAAACCCTATTGGTTTAAAAGTCACCCGCAATTTGCTTGCATTTGCATTGCGCCAGGACAAAACTGTCAGCATCAATCCAAAACAATGCTCGGTTACAAAACCGCGAAATTGTGCGATATCACAGAACAATTGGCATTTCCACACAAAACAATCTCAACTATGCTCGTAATGTCGCCCAACTACATTCATGTCAAAACAATTTGGGGCTCAGACATGATCACACGACTTCTTCAGAATGATTGAAAGATTGCCAAAAATACACAACTGATATGTTCCCAATGGTTGTAGCCCAGGTGCAGCTAAACTTTAAAAGTCGGAAAGGTTGTCGAGCCCTTTAACCAGTTTGCGCCGGAGGACGTATATACACGCAAGGTTTTCCCCAGATTCAAAACAGATGACGCATAAACACGCCACGCGCAAGGCCGGAAATGTCTGTCAGCTGCGAGCAAGGCCGGAAATGTCTGTCAGCTGCGAGCAAGGCCGGAAATGCCGGTACTGGCAGCCTAAACCTGCTTCGGATTGAGTTTCGTTAAAAATAATCCTGCGCATCGGCTCGTTGATGTTAAAATAATCACGGCGCAAACTGTTTAATTAAAAATTGACAAGTTTATGTACATTTATAAAACCTTTTGGTTAAAAGTCACTCGCAATTTGCTAGCGCCAGGACAAACCTGTGGCATCAAAGCAAAACATAATGTTCGATTACTAAACTGAGAAATTGTGTGATTATCACAGAACATTCAACATTTCCACACAAAACGAGCCCAACTGTGCTCGTGATGTCGCCCAACTGTGCTCGTGATGTCGCCCAACTGTGCTCGTGATGTCGCCCAACTACATTCATGTCACAACAATTCGGGACTCAGACATGATCAAGAGAGTTATTCAGAATGGCATCTTGACAGAATGGTATCTTGACAAGCTCAAACTTGAAAGTTTGAAAAGTTTTAGAGCCCTTTTGATCTGCATGACGATAACGTCTGAAATAACGACGGCTAAATCGAAAAACTGCACAGCACCAATAATAACTGACCTCAAAAAACTGCTTTTTTGTGAAACTCGTCAATTCTTGGGTGAATCGTTCTTCAGAGTGGTGATACGGCCCAAGAGGCTGCTGGGATAGGAATGCGGCATCGTGGGATGCGTTTGACGAACCAGCGGCCGAGTGCGCGCTGTCTATCCGGTGATACAACTCCAGGAGATCTTTCGTAGACTGGCATAGTCTCTCCAGGGATGTGTTCATCTGTAAGAAATTCAAGCAGATGCAGGTTTAAAAAAAAATACTCTAGGTCACTTTCTTTTTGACTCACACTGTAGATTTTAAAGGTAGGATGCACCATTTGCAGATATCTAAATTTTGTACTACCGAATCACTTATTTGAAAATAAATAATGATTATAGGCATCCACCAAAATGATTCCACTAGATATTCTATAATTGTTAAAAAATATATTACATTTTATAAAAAAAATATAAAAAAATAAAAAAAAATCAATTTGTGGATAAAACATCAGGAACGGCCCGACGCCGGCTGAAAACGAATGCCGTTTTTCTTGCTTTTTTTCTTGGCATCCATGATTGTAAAACTTTTGAAAGGTCAGTTGAACAATATTTACTATAAAATACAACCCCCTACATCCACCCATTCCTGATAATTAAAGCAATTACCAATGGTGTATCTTACTTAATAATGCTACTTGCCCGATGTGAGAATGTAATTCATTACTGCCCAGCTCCGCACAGAGTTAGGACTGCATACTTCAACTACATTGCATGATTACTCTGCACTATAACTTCTGAAAATCCAAAATAGATTGAAACAGTTTGTTTTTATACCTGAACGTTGTCCGTTTGGTTCTGTTCTAGTTTCTTCTTGTACTGGTTTTTTGTTGCCGATTCGACCAAACCCATCTTGGTCAGCCTGTGGGTTAATGCTGTGTGATGAAGGCTGAAACAGGCGAAATGCAAAAACACGAACAATGTGAATGGAAGTTAGATTGATTATACACGTTACAACAAAATTACCTTTCAATTTATCTTATCTTTAGGGGTGCAGTATTTGTTTTATTTTATTATTTGTTGAGTACTTTTTTGTGAAGTGTAATAAGCATTAATAAGAGAATAAAAATGTGGTTAGGCAGTTTTAAACAAGTTTGTTTAAAACTCGTGGGCCTAGAAGTCTCGCCATTAACCAGTTTGCGTCCGAGGACGTGTATACACACAGTTCTTCCAGTATTCAAAACTGTTTACGGATAAAAGCGTCACTAGCATGGACGGAAATGTCCGTCAGCGACCGGTTTGCAGCGAGCGAGGCCAGAAATATCAGGGTGTGCCATCCACAGATATCGGCCTGATCACCTCCCAAATCGAAGTTCGTGAAGAACAATACCGTGCCCGAGTCCAGTCAATTTCAAAATAATCGCGGTGCGAACTACCACATTTTTACACCTCCAGCTATTGTAATGGTATGTGCCTCACACACGTGCCCTTATATGGACAATGAAGCACAGTATGGTACATGTACATGTATGATGAACGTGTGATAGACTCATTGGTTGTATTGCGCATGTTGTGGCAGGTTTCAACCAATGAAAGAGTCTTGGACAACTACACTCTAGTAAAAACAAAAGCATATAAAACCGACTGGGCCACGTTTAATCGGCCGTTTAAGATTACCAACTAGCGGGCTCTCGACCAATAAGAATGGCCTAACTGTCTCAGTTAATTAAATTTAAAGGTAGGATACATCATTTGCAGATATTAAACATTTTCACTACCGAATTATTAAGAAATATCTTACTAATTTTAAAGTAAATAATGATTCTAGGCGTCCAGCAAAATGATTGTGCTAGATATTAGATATCCTGTAATTGTTCCAAAAAATAGAATTAAAAAAAAAAATCATGATCGCAGGACAGTGATCGCGAATACAACAAGAACATGAACAACTGCCCTACGCTGGTTAAAAACGAATGCCGTTTTTCTGGCTATTTTCTGGGTTGTTCTAAAACCCCCTCGACCCCCTCGACCCACTTGCACTCTATACCACACACTACGCACGCATGATGTACAAACTGTTTCGCAAGGCCGGCCCGACCCAAAATCAGATTGTATCTCAATTGCGAACCAGTGTTTACGGCCCGAATTCGAATTCCTGTCGTGTCGTTTTGCTGCATGGCGCGCGACGTACGGTACATGTAGTGTTTCAATGGTGCGCTCGGGGTAGCGATTTATACGTATTTACTGTACAGGTCGGGGCGGACATCCGGGAACCTTTATTCTAACGCGTCACGTACGTGTACACGTACCGCGCCGATGATGATCGCGCGTGCAGTCTAGTCTTGCATGCTGCCGTGCAGACGTCATACATTGTTTTCATCGGCGCGCTGGTTGTCATCACGCGACTACCAGCCTGTGACGTATGTCCACCCCGACCTACAATGTGCGGCTGGTGAGCTCGAGCGCATGGAAAACGAATGAGATACAAATCAACGTTGGTGGCGCACTTTTTTGGGCCCCCCAGTACATCAACATTTCTTGAGAAAATGAAGACTTTTAAACAGGCTACATTGCCCGAGATTTACTATTTTTCCAACAAGATTGTACGATTCAATAAATACGTAAAGAAAACAAATCCTCATCTACTTTGTCCACATTATATCAGCAAAACTGAATTATTTCATAACATTGTTATTTTTCCAATTTTTCAGGTAATTATTTTTTCGATTTTATAAACCCAATAAAATAATTTACTTAATTTGTTGGGACGCAAATGTATTTATTTTGCAAAGAAGGGGAAGGGAGGGGTCACCACCAGATTTAGATAGAGACATCAAAAATGGGGGAATAAAGAGGTTATTAAAACAATATTAACACAAGAAAATACATGTCCATACAAAACAGTTTAATTCAATTCAAATTTTCAATCACTTGTAAATGCACCATAAAAAGCATGTGTCAGTTCCAATGTCTCTTTAATATCTCATTGAATAAGCCCAAACAAATATGTTTTTGGGCCTAATACTGTACGCATGTTGTGGCACCATAACCTTTGAAAAAAATTAATGCACGTATTCGAGCTACCGGTACATTAAAACTGGAACTTTTATTTACAAGAAGACATACCTGAGATGTCTAATATGAGGCAAGTTATTAAGCATATTTGATTGACAATACTGAAGTACTTCACTTGAGCTGCTTGTGAACAATATAACTGAAGATAAAAAAGATCCCACAGATTTTAGTTATAGAATATTGTGTCGTTCTTTGGCATCACGTTTTGCGAGGTTATGTACATGTACATCATGTTTTGGCACTCAATGAAATAAAAACAAATATTTTTGTTGCAACAAAAAAACATGGTCTTCCATTAAGAAAAACGATGTTTAAGCACTGTTAAATATTGTTCAGACTTCTCTCCCATAGGGGTTGTACACGATTTTTTTTCCACCCAGGCACTTTGGCACATCCGATCGATTTCAGACTTATCACCAACAGATAATAACGTCATCAGAGTTCACGCGACGTCAAAGTTGGTTTGTTGATAGGCAAGCATTTGTAAAGGATGAACATAAATGATGATGTCATGATGATGTCACTCTTACTTTATATATTAACCGGTTCATCTTCACAAACTGTAGCTTCAGATATCGAAAAATTAAGCTCTTTGTGAAGGAAATCTCTCTGACATCTTGTCAACGCTAGACCTGAAGAAATCACCAGCATCTCAGGCAGGAAATATGGATACCTTCCCCTCATGCAATTCCTGTTCACGTGATAGTAATAGTCTGTCTTTCCTCGGGAAACAATTTTGATAGTTGGGTCATCCTTGTCAAGATATTCCCAAGCACCCCTGTGGAATATCACAAGGTTTTCTGGTGGGGGAGGGACAACATTTTCGAAAGGCTTGTTGCAGTGCCAACATTTGTAGCGATCTTTCCTTACATTTTTTTTACGGATGATAACAAATGGTTCATTGTTGTGATAGCATTTTGTGAAGACAGGGTGATAATCAGCGTTGCCCTTGGACAGTGGTCCATCATTTATTGTTCGGTCTCGCCCACGGAATTTCAGCTTATCTCCTTTATTGCCAGTCCCAGGTTTTCTTTGACTAAGCAGGACAGTCTTATTTGTGTTCTGAGGTTGGTTATTTAACCACCCTAAGTGACGCTCCAGTAATTTCTGTTGTGCTGCGACAGCCAGACTATGCTTACAGGTAATTTTGGATCTGTAGCCTTTGCAGTCACAGGAAACATTGTTTGTGTTCACTTTGCATGAGTTCATGCCATGTTTACTTTTAGAGTAGACGAGGTACTCATGGACTTTCTCTCTTCCTGGTTTGCGCGTGATGAGACCAGGGGTGCTCAACAATTCCTCTGCTCCATTGATTATGAGACCAACTGTTGGCTCAGGAAGTCCACGGTTATGTAGTGTGTTCTGTACAGACTGGGGAAGGGTCACATATAATGTTTCTTCTAATTCGATAGTGCAATCAGGCTCTGTCACTGGCGCAATGGTTTGTTTTTTCTTGGCCTCAACTGGAGTAAGTCTGGTGGCTTGTGACAAATATTTTTTCTTTGCCACTTGTGGTAAGGCCACCCATACATGAGCAGGAATCGTAATGTATCTATAATCTGGTGCTAGCCTAAAATCACCTTGGCCAATGACTGCTTTGGTAAAACTAGCTTCCATGGTCTTCTCTATTGTGAGGATGACGCTTGAAAAGTAATTTAGGAATGTCATCTTTTTATCGTGATGCGAGGCCTCCTTCGAAACTTGTTGTAATCTACGGTTAAACCCTTCAGCTCCATTTGTGTAGGGTCTCTGATGAACTGGAAAGTTAGCCTTTCTCCTTGCGGATTTGAGAAGCCTTTTTGCAATGTCCTTGCTTCTGGATTTCAGCCAGTAGTATGCACGACTCGAGTGGCCAGCAGATTTCCCCGTTGCAATGATTTCCCAGTTTTCAAAATCGGATTTCAACTCAAGCAGTTTTTCCTCAAACTCTTTCTGATCTTTACAATCTAACATAAACAATCCATCAGGCCCTGCTAATGCCTGCATGAAATCTGCAGTATTTTCTTTTGGAATGCGTAGGTCGTGCCTCAGGTAGTCCTTAAAATTACGCTGAAAATGATTGCAGCATCGAAGCAAGTTTCCATACGGCTTCCAGGCTTTCCACAGGGCAACTTCATCGTCAGTGATGATCGTCACTTTGAACTTTTTGCTCTTGATTGCAGGAGTGGCATGAGCAATATCTTGGACAATAAGTTCATAAACCCTTGAATCTTTTCTTTCATGAAAGGCAATGGCCAGCATCACCCATGGGTGATCCCCATCTTTATTTAAGAGTGACTTGTCCATGATTGTGGTTGTGGTGACGTAGAAATCCTGCTTTCCAAATGTTGTGTCTGTCTGCAGGACTGTTCCATTTTCAATAAATCTGGAATTGGCTTTCATATAGGGAGTCTGGAACATAACGTGATTCCATGTGTTCCATGTGTTCCATGTTGCCCTATAATGGCACTCTCGTGTAACTCTTCGTTGTAATCTAATATCTCTTGCAAGGGATCTCTAGTCTTGCTGTTGAACCTGATGTTGTAGATGGACTTAACAGTTGGTTGCTGGCATGGATCATCACACAGTGGGTCTCTGTTCTCTGCATTGTGAAGGGTCAAACCTGGCTTTTGATGCATCACGTCATTCCTTATTCTATTGCGGCTGCTCTGTGCAAGCCTTCCAAGAAAAGGTTTCTCACTTTTCTTTGCATTTCCATGCTTCTGTGGCACAAAATCTACAGACTTCACATTTGCTGGAAGATTATATTGTAGAAATGCAACATTGTTAAACAGCACTGCCGTCCTTGCCAGACATCCAGTTAATCTGTCGTCTAAGACCGTACTTGGGTATGGCATAGGTATGCCAGTGTAAAAAATATTCACCATCGTGTAGCACATAAAGTCTGCCAACTTCTCAGCGATGTTGATATGCTTCCACCTCCCTTCAACTTCTTTGACTACCCAACGGTAATGCCCGAGTTCCCTTGTATACACCCCATTCCCATCCGACACAAGATCTGCACGATGCACATGATTCAAATCTACCAGAAATGCAGCATCTTGCCGAACACACAGGGGTCTATCAGTAAACTTTTCTTCCTCGATAGAATCATGCAGAAGAAGTGTGCAAACTTTCTGCATACTGTATGGAACCTTGTTTTGCAGTTCTAGTATAGGAATTTCTTTCCGTCCACGCCAGTATGGCCCTTCATTGAAAACATAAGAGAACTGCCCTGTCACATTGCAAGCAGTGTCATCACTGGAAACCACAATACAAGTGGCATCATCATGTGAGAGGTCCTGAAGACCTGAAGGGGACAGACGATTGTCAAGACCTGAACGTGACGGAGAATCCTGATGCATTGAAGGTGAAGGAGGACCCAGAGGACTTGAAGGGGATTGATGATCATGAGGTACTGAAAGTGAAGTTGAATCATAATTGTTACTTAGACTCAATAATTTGGGCATTTTCAATCCTTTTTTCAAATTTTGGATTTGGAAAATTTGTTTGTTTTTTAAGACAAGACGTGGCAAAGTACATTCGTTTGAAAATTACAATATGCAAAAAGTGCTGATAGGCTTATCCCCTCCCGTGTCCCATACTACATGCCCTTTGTGCCATCAACAAAGAAATACAAACAGCCTGATAGAAAACGAACAGAAACAAATTATTCAAACGGATGAAATGTTTATGTTAATGTTTATGTAATTGTAATTACGATTTCTTATTGCATAATTTCCTTTTGTAAAATACTTATTGGGTTTTAAATTAACATGTTTTACTGTGAAGCGCCTTGAGCGTCAATTTGACGGATTTGGCGCTATAAGAATTGTCTATTATTATTATTATTATTATTATACAGGACCAGAGGACCAGATGGTAAGGAAGAATGCTCACTTACTCTCCTGTGGATAAAATCTTCGTCTCTTGGGGCTGTGTGAAGGCATACAATCACTGTCAGAAGTCAGAGAGTCTGTGTGACGGGAGCTGAAATTTAAACGGAGAACAATATAATGTATTAGTCTCAAAAATAAATTTAATTTATTGGTGCAGTGTCCCCATAACCATTTGTGTGGATTTTCAAAATGAAAACCAAAACTGTTTGGTTTCGTCCAGAAGCAACTAACCTTTGAGGCCTCGGCAACGTTCGAGTTGACTTCTTGCCATGCTTCTTCTCTTTAGAGGTCATAGAGATCATGTCATCGTCGGATAGGCTGAAATGTACAGGGATATGCAATGTGATTATTATAAAGGAATCTTTGGAAATGCACATTTGTGTAGCTATACTTTTTTTCCACTTTTCAATTTGCCATGGCAGGGCAGAAACCTCCCCCCCCCCCCCCGATATAATTATTATTATTTTTTTTTTGGGGGGGGGGGGGGGGGGGGGGGTGGAGGGGAGAGGGTTGTTGCAACTTTTGAGGGTTATTTCTTACAAGATTCTGAATTCCCCTCTCCCCAACTTTTGGACATGGTTCAACACTATTCAATGCTGACATGGAGAGAAAAATTACAATATGGTTCCGGTTTTTGGAAGGGCAGAGGTCAAGCAATTCTAATCTCCGGGTTACCATTCGCATAGTGTGAATGCGGTTACAAGTTACCCGGATGCGCACTGAAGTGGATAAGCTGAATTGCGGGGTTAAACCGATTCTCCGGGTTAGTTTCTAAACGGGTAAAGGGCTGCTTCCCGGGTGATCATTACCCGGATAAGTTCGTAGTAGTGTGAAACCCATATACAAATGCCAGAAGTCGAACTGTTCACAGATCCGCATGTTGGACAATGGTCCTGTCCTTAATGAGGTTAGTGAAAAAATATCAAGGTTAAATAAATTTGCAGATGTTATTTTCAATGCCAGTTGCAATTTACAGTTCCAAACCAAAAAATAGCTTTTTCTTATTGAAACGAAAAAACAAAATTAGGGTGGGTAGGTGGGCAACATCTTTTTTTGGCTCAAATTATTTTTGCCAAAAAGTATAAGGCGACGCTTAAATTTCTGATGGTTTTCATTTTTTGCACACTCATTTGGAACAGTTAACAAGTGACAATGTAAGATTTAATATTTTACATGATAATAATACTTATTGGCACTGTATATTCATTGGTTGAGTGGTTTAAAACTGCAGAGCCGAACAAATTAAAAACAAACATATACAGTACGATGTACACAAAAATAATGTTCAGAGTCAGCACCATAAATATTTATTTGCTTACATTTTGTTTGCATTAAAAGATATCGGAAACACAGCTATTTTTTTGTTTGGCCTAACTCAAGATGAATTTTTGAACCAACCAGTATTCTTGCTGTGCTGATGTGGGAGGAGGTTCGCAAATCTCAGCTTCAAAGCAATCTTGGTATGTGACAATGTCAAGGTTGACAACTTTTGTTCCACCAAACAGCTGCCGGAGGGTCTTCTTTATGCCCGGTGAAAATGACTGAGATGTTGTCTCCAAGAAGCAGTCCAGGTTAACCATGGCAAAGACCGCTTCTAGTGTGTCTTCTCGTTGGAAGTAAGAGGATGTATATGACATCCCTCTTTTAAAACATCGAATTAGCACAACATCCTCGTCCTTGCATACCCTATAAGTAGATCAACATAAATTCCAGAGGTCACAAATAAAATAATTGAACTGATATAAGCTCATCATGAGCTGATATAAGCTCATCATGAGCTGACAACGACACCACAAATCCACAAAGAAAATACATTTCACAACAGCAAAATATACCCAGTTCAGGCATTTGACATCACACTTTTGTTGGTCATAAATATGATAATTTTGCATTAGAATAACAAGAGATTACGTAAGTCCTGCGGCGAAAAAGGTAACTGTTGACATCTGGGCACCTCTGAGCCATGAGCTACATGTGTAGATTTCATTCCCCCGAATTAATAATTTGTTCCCTAAAATTATTCTGTTACCAAAAAATATTTCCCTAAATTTTTTCAAAGGGACCGACAAAATAATTTTGAGGAAACGAATTAATATTTAGGAGGGAAGGAATTACATTGTTATTGTGACATGTATCATGTCATGCTAAAAAAGTTATCTATGTCCATTAATTAAATAAACACAAAACTAACTGACACTTACTTGGTAAGGGAAGCATGCACTTCACTTTCATCAGTACTGGATATGATGACAATTTCTTCAGTACAACTTTCTTCCTCGAATGGGCAATGATCCGTCGCCACTGTGCTCCTGGCATAATTAAAGTGCTGCCCGTGTTTTAGGATAACACTTGTTTGGGGTAGGATCACAACACAGTTGTCTTGCCTGTGAGGTTATAGAACTAATCTGGTGACCCTGCTACCATTCTCCTCAACAACTATGATTTGCAGATTGAAGACCTGGCTTAGGATGTTAAGGATAAGGTCCACCGAGTCACTGCTATACTTTCCCGTCTGTGCCCAGCTCTCCAGCTGGGCAAGGGTATCCTCTGCACTCATAGCAGAATATGGCATGTAGTCGTCTGCATGCTGAAGAAACTCGTCAAGGACCATGCATTTGATAGTTTCCTTTGATATAGTAGATGTCTGTGATGATGCATGTAAACCCCCATGAAAAGCATGAACTATACAGAGTCCATCTTTAGCCACCTCCACCTCCGTCAAACTACTGGCACGTAGAAAATCTTTCAGTGTCTTGTACCTGTAAATATAAAAATCACTATTGACAAGAAGGCCAACATAATGCAACACATTTTTTGGTCATTCTCTATTGTACCATTTACTTTAAAGGTAATAAATTCAGCATTTGTTTTTGCTTTAATTTTCAGAAATAGATGGATTTGCATTTTGCAGGTTACTCTTTTAGGCCAAATAAAAAAACAAACATGTTTAGCGTCATGCCTTTTCCCCCCAAAATGGCGGCCTGACACATCTAAATTCATGTGGGTCGATCATGTATGCATCGTACACATCACACCCTAGCCTTCCTATTAGCCTTCCACCACAGCATGTACACAGTGATGCTAAAGTCTAAAATACGATCTTAAAATTTTATTATCTTAAAAAAAACAAAAAAAAAAAACCACATTTTTTTATAAAAAAATTAATTTATCATTTTTTTCAAAAAAAGAAAAAAAAGAAGGCGGCCCCCAAAAAGGAAGCGGGCGGTGATGCTAAACATGTTTTTTTTTATTTGGCCTTATGTCAAATATCAATGTCATTTTTATTTTAAATGCTGTTCTGGTAGTCTAGTTCCATGACCCTACTTTAGATAAAACAGATAAATTTATACTAGACATTGCTGAATTATCAGGACAGGGGAACCAGTCTACCAGGCTTGCACCTTCACAGATTATACCCAGCACGATATGTGGCAGAGTGGTACCCCCCTCGTATCCCTATACTTTATACGCACTCAACACTATTGAACACAATGGTCAACACAAAAGAGGGGGGTTTTCACTGCCACATATCGTGCTTCATATGTCACAGATGTGTAACCAATTGCAAACAAAATGTGGACTGGCTAAATCCTTTAAATTGAGGACAGTATTTTAAAAGAAATTCAGGATTTTTCAACGATTGCCGGCCCACCTTCATTTTACACATACCCAGTGTCCAAAGACAGTTGTGTGCTTCTCCGACTCATGCTTCTTTACGTATCCAGTCTCTCCTTATAGTGAACAAATAACACCTGCATGAAAAGAAAATTAATTTCGGTCAAATTTAGCAGAGCTACATTTTCAATTTCCAGAGCTCTTTTCCTTGTTTCCAGAGCTCCTTTCAAAATGTATAAAGCTAAGTAAACAAAATAACATGTTAATCGTCCCCGCCTGCTTCGATTTTAGGCGCTGCACCTATTTTTTGTTATTTAAATATAAAAAAAACTCACTCAAAGAAAGTGGGGAGGGGGTGTTTTATATTATGCATATTACAAGGGGCCACGCTCCATTTGCACCATAAAACCCAGCCTCGACTCTATGGGCGCGTGCGCGTTCTAAGGCCGTGCCGGGTACCCGGGTACCCGTAACCCGACCGCTGATTGCGGGTACCCGGCTCCAATTTATCGATTTTATTACCCGAAACTGCCTTTGTAAATGTTGACACATTATTTCAGAAAGGCAAGTGTCTTTTATGTTCATTGCGTGCCGATAAATTGTTAGAAAACATCTGAGTAAAACGTCTTATAAGTCCATTTACCGACTATTTCCCGACGTCTAGATAGCAGCCTAAGGGATGATTGTGCTTTCTTTGTAGTCATTGTGATAAAAAAATGCCTTTGAAGTCTATTTACCGACAATTCTGACAGCTGCTATAACTTGCGGCTGACATTGTATCAGTGTTTTGTTACAGTTGTCCTTTGAGTAAGTTTTTCCGAGGTTTACTTTTTGGAAAATGT
The DNA here is from genome assembly GCA_037893245.1 of Crossaster papposus. NCBI lineage: Eukaryota > Metazoa > Echinodermata > Asteroidea > Velatida > Solasteridae > Crossaster > Crossaster papposus. The sequence continues at coordinate 1,929,484 of JBAIAA010000017.1, forward strand.
GCTGAATTAATTCACGATCCCATGGACCCGAACCTGGAATGTGGTTTTGAAACCTGATACTGCAGAAGAGGTATTTGCTTCTATTGTATCAACTCTGTGGCCAGCCGGGAACATCTGCGGTCGGCTTTTTTGCTACATTTCGTGTGGCTCACTCAAAGGATTTATTTCATTGAACCTTATTTATTTTGGAAAAAGACGTTGCCACTGAGACGTGCAATTATGGGGAGCGGCAAGTAAATTCATTTACAAACATTTATTACAAGCCGAGGGTAAACTCCACGCAGTACGGGATCGCTGTTGACAATCTGGCTCTGAAAACCGCGCACTTAACTTATCTTGTCTTTTTTTTTTCACTGGACCGCCGGACTACTTAGAAAAGGGTTTTGACTAGACCGCCACTGTTTTGACTAGAATTTGTTTGCGGACCAGCATTAAGGTCGAACCCTGAGTTGCAAAGTAGGCCCGTGCATTTGTTTAGTTGCGGAATGCAGGGGAAGTAAGCACGCCATGCCAGCGTGGCAGTCGTGCTGCAGCTTGTTAGTGTAGTGAGCGGGATGTACATGCACGTGCCGACGCGGTGTATACTTCCGGGTTTTTGTTATGATTCTAATAATAGTCACGGGTACCCGGGTACCCGACCGTGACGGGAATAGGGTACCCGGGTCCTGTACTACCCGTAAACGCACACCCTTAGCGCGTTCCTTCACTAACCCCTGGCCATGATGAATGCGTAAACGACGCCGACTGGCTATTCAGTGCGTACGGTGCGCGCGTTTCGTAAACTGCACGCCCTGAATGTAAATGCGCGCGCGTGTTCCTGAACTTCAGGAACACGCGCGCGCATTTACATTCAGGGCGGACCTGAACGCACGTCACGTATGATTTTTGTTTTTAAATTTAAATGTGCTAATATATGAGACATTTAAATTAGACAACGCCAGGGGTAAAGGTTGCGCAAGGCATGATGGGATAAAATGGCGCAGCAAGATCCTAGCCCTGGTAACAAGGTTGCATAAAACCATCTTAAAATATGTTATGGCGGCCATCTTAGAAATGGCGGCCATCTTGGAAAATATAACAAATTGGAAAAAAGAAAATACATGTAATAAGGATCAATCAACATGTTATTTTTTTAATTAGCCTAATGATTGCATTTGTATAATGAAGTGAAGAAGGTTGCTGAATGCTGGGAAAAAAATGAACCGGCTTCGCGTGTGACTTAATAAGCCAATTCGGTATTCCAACTGCGCATGTGCACAACAAGATTCAACAATTTTTCTCGCGGGATAAACACTGCAGACAAATGCACACAAGGCTATGGGGGACGAGGTAATAATCGAATCTGCATTCTCTGTATTTTCTTGTGAAATCGAAAAGACGATGGGCACTTTGTTCGAACAAAAGTTTGGCCACACAAAACACCTGAAAACACCAAAACGTAAAAAAAAAAAAAAATAATAATTAGTAACTTTAGAACCAACGATCTCTTTAAATTTGCTGGAACCCGCTATGCTTTTGCACGCAATCAATGAAATGTTTATCCCGAAAGAAAAATCGTCAAATATTCATGTGCGCATGTGCAGTGGGATAACGAACTGGCTTATTAACAGGCAAATCTAAGGCAATAAATCCCGGCCCCCAGGCTGTATGTGTACGTACCCCAGCCCCGTCCAAAACGACAGCGCTGTCCGGCCCATCACTCAGTTGTCATTCCACAACCAATTCCCCTAATGATTTGACTTGTCTCAACGGACGACTTGTCTCCCCATTTGACCAACAAACGGTCGAGTTGTCTCAACGGTTGAGTTGTCTCGAGGCGAGTTGGCAGATTATTGGCAGATCGCGACCGGATTGTCTAGTAAGTTTATTGCAGAAAATCTACCCATTTTGTATTTCCTTCCTCCATGCAGTTTGTCACACAATATTTAAAAATACTGTACCTGTCTGTGTCACTGTCAGGGTGTAAATCTTGCAATTCAGTTCAGTCATTCCTCCATGGTTTAGTTCAGCATGGTTCAGCCGATCCTCCGTGTTGTGTGCAGCGCGCGCGCAGCATGCGTTTTAACTCAAGCTGTTTTCCAAACCCCAGATTTGTCTTCGTTCAGGCTTCATTAGGCTTCATTTATACAGTTTAGCAATGGGCTGTAGCCGGATACGGAGCCAAAGCCAGGGGTTTGGAAAACGGCCTATACTAGACCGGGGCCGTATTCGAACTGGGCCGTATTCGAACTCCGGCCGTATACGAACTCCGGGTTTCAGAACGTACCTCGAGGGGTCGTGGGTCGAGGGGGTCGAGGGGGTTTTAGAACAACCCCTATTTTCTCGGCATCTATGATTGTAAAAACTTGAGACACGTACGTCAGTTAAACGATATTTACAATAACATACAACCCCAAAATCCATTCCTGACAATTAAAGCAATTACCAATGGTGTATCCTACCTTTAAAAAATACATTGTACCTTACAGTGTGTGTACATGCAAGTATCAGGGAAGAACATACAAAATATTACAATTACACAATTTATTTACCTGCAGAGCAATCGTGGACTATTTTATGCAAGGCTACAGTGCAACACCATAGGCTATATAGGCATGGAAAAAAACATTACAACTCGCACAACAAGGTAATTAGGTACATGTAAGTGCAATCAGATGTATACATGTACTCACAAGACCATGCAGATCACTGAACCCTGTAGTGAAGTATGGTGGTGGTGGTGGTGGTGGTGATGGTGCAAATTATTCAATAGGTTTTCTAAATCTAGACTCAAACTGAAGTAGGTTTCCTGCCACACAACCAGAATGAGGAGCCCAAACTGTGCACCACTACATGTACATAGTATGTATGTCACACACTAAAGAGCTTGCAGGGGTTTATAGGGCTGGCAAAAAAATGCGGAATGTTTTTGTTTAATGACAGAATTTACATAACTACACACATAGTAAAGAGCAAAGAACACAACAAAGGTTGTTGTTTACCCAACACATTCCTTCTTCATAGTAATCATACCCAGCATCATTTATGGTACGTGGTGGGGACCAACAAGTCTTGTCTCTATATAGTACACACAATTGTTACCTAACACATTTCTCCAAATTGTATCTGAAAAGAATTCCTGAGATTCCAGGAACACAATGACCAAAACAAAGGAGGGGAGAGGAGGGAAGGGGGGGGGGGTCCCCTCTGTCTTATATCTTGCTTATAAGCAAGAAAATATATGCAATATCTATGACACCTTACAGGTTAATTTATAACAACAAAGCACTTTCTACTAGTAGAATTTAAAGGTGCAACCGGGTTTGCTAATTAAAATCAAATTTTACACAAATAAACCACATTTTGTTATCAAATTTGTGGAGATTGATAGCCTTCCATCTGATGCTTAATGTCTGCAGAAGTGATTTATACCGATTCATTGGTACATGTACAGGTAGTATTGCCAGTATGCCGTGTAAAGTTTCAACCAATGAAAAGTTCATGTCCCAGACCCGGAGTCCAAATTTAATGAGACACCAACAAAACTTTTAAAACTGGCTTGGCCATGTTTTTTCGGCCGATTGTATACCCACATGTCGGGCTCTCGACCAATACATGTAGGAATGACTTAAAGGGGTACTACATGTATGTCCTGGAATCGTCCAATTGAGCTACAAAACGCGTTTTGGATGAAATGGTGTTAGAAAGAGCATTTAAAAGTAGGATATAAACATTGCACAACCCATCCTTTCAAAACTGGGCATTTTTGTGTAATTCTTGTGTTCTGGGGTCACTTTTCTGACCCCCAAAACTTGAGCAGTTTGCGTGTAGTCGCGATTCAATGATAACGTACGTAGCTGAGGCGATGCTGCTATCTCACAGACACCTAGCTACTACAGTGGCATGGAACCTCAATTCCCAGTGTGATATCGGTCGTGTATTCAATGCACTGTTTGCAGCACCAATCTGATGCTGTCACCGCGCTGATTATACAAGCTACAGCCCAGAATTTCATGACGGCTGGAAATGCATACATGCGAATACCCCAAAATGTTCACCATGGCAAATGTAAACAAGGCGGTTTTTTCGTCTTTTCCTGGGAACGATCAGGTTTATACGTATAAACTAGGATAAGTGAACAATCCAAAACTCAACAGGATTTCGAGGATTTCAGGACATAGTGTGCTTCTTTAACTATCTCAGGCATATATGAAATTGGAATTCCACTATATGTGACCGGGTCCACAAAAAAGGGTATTTAATAAAGTCGCACTGTGCACATCATGCTACGGCCCCGCTCAATGTTGAGAGGGTAAATATTTCATCAAAATGTGATTAAAAACATTTTGGCCTGAATGACATCTTTAGTAGTTACCGGTCCTACTATTCACCGACAACACAGCGACAACACGCACAGCACCGACAACACATCCAAAACGTATTCTATATTGACAAAACAAGTATAGCACTGTTTATAACACCTCACTCACAGATTCTGTGTCTTGATTGGCCGAGAGCGCGGCACGTATCACTTGCTATTTTTACTATTTTTACTTGTGCTATCCAAAAAGACTATACCACGCAAAAAGGACTATGCGCATAGCAACACACGAAATATGCGCATAGCAACGAAAGCGTGACTGAAACCCAGACGTGTGTTTCGGTGCATTGCGTAAACATTGCTATATCACCTTCGCACCCGTTCATCAAGGCAACAGAGTACACGTATGATCGAGAGACGTATAATTCGGAGATTTTTTGTCATTACTATACTTTCAGGAAGCTTAAATTGTGCAGAATCTGTGAGTGAGGTGTTATAAAACAAATATTGACTGCTTTATTTCGCGGTATAGTAAAACTAGCCTCCCTCGGTGATCCATAGAGCATTCTATTTTCCCTCGGCTTCGCCTCGGGAAAATAGAATGCTCCATGGATTACCTCGGGAGGCTAGTTTTACTATACCACTCAAAGCAGTCAATATTTGTATAATACACGATACAAAAGAGTGTCATTGTGCTTGAGCTAACATTTCTTTTGTAAAAATTGTGTTTTTTTCACGCGAACAAAATATCTCTAACCAGCACGGTCGTTGGCCGCCATCTTGCCTTCATGCGGAGTTGGCCTATACCATTAATGTACGGGTGTGCTGTGCAGAAAATGAAATTATCATGTCATACACAACAGATAAGGGCGCCCTGTACAGTTTTATGCTGAATTAAAGTTAGTTGGATAGCCTACTGTACTAGGATAATAATGTTGTCTCCCCATATTACTTAGAAGAAAATCATATTACATGTAGTAGGCCAATTAAGTCATATCAAAACTCACCTTCCATTCCAACTAACTTTAATTCAGCATAAAACCGTACAGGGCGCCCTCTGTTGTGTATGACATGATAATTTCATTTCCTACACACGGTAAAATGGTATAGGCCAACTCCGTGCGAAGGCAAGATGGCGGCCAACGACCGTGCTGGTTAGAGATATTTTTTTCGCGTGAAAAAAACATCATTTTTACAAAAGAAATGCAACCTCAAGCACAATGACACTCTTTTGTATCGTGTATATTACAGTGCTATACCTTTTTTGTCAATATAGAATACGTTTTGGATGTGTTGTCGGTGTGTTGTCGGTGCTGTGCGTGTTGTCGGTGTGTTGTCGGTGAATAGTAGGACCCGTAGTTACAGTTTTCATTCACAGAAGTGTTGATTTTGATGATTAAAGTGGAAAATTTACCTTTTTGTGTGCATCGTTCTGTTGTACTATGTACAACATGTACTATGTACAACAGAGCCGACTATTTCGATGCCTGTTCTCTTATTAGTTGTGTAATTTGAACTTCAAAGAAGTAATTAATATTTAAACATATCATATCTCCATAACGGGACGGGCTACGGAGCTTTGTTACATTATACCAAATGAAAGCTTACGTTGTGGGCTTTCAAAACATAACTCATTTCACTCATTTTAGTTGCAATAAAAACAATTAAAACATTTAAAAATTGCTGAAAAATTAACCACGAGATATATAATCCAAATTTCTGTTTTCGATTTTGTATTTTATGCAATGAAAAATAAATGAAAAGGAAATTTGACAAATGAAATAAAACAGAAAAATGAATTGAAAAATGAACAATGGAAATTTGCAAAAAAGCCGTATGTTCTGTTCCTGTTACAGACATATTTTTAGTTATTACCTGAGTTTATTTCTCTGTTGCAACAAGTGTTCCTTCCAGCTTCCATTTGCTTTCAGCTCTTCTTCCATCTGTAAAATGTTGTCCCTGTTTGCGATTGAGAAATTGAATTCCAAGTGAGACAGATGAAAATAGGCTCTCAAGTCTTGAGACGGAATTCGCGTTTTCATCCCTTCAGTGGCCGTATGGCAGCTGTGCGCATATCCAGCGCTATGGAAAAAACTTCTAGACAACAGAAGACTCAGGTCTCTACATGCACTTTCATCATCAGTGGCTATAAAATCAAGACTGAACAATTTGACCACAGGATGTTGTGCCCCACTTCCTCAGCAATAAACAAGACCTAATGAATATTTATGAGGTAGTGACTGGGTATGTGGGTTTATGGCTGGCATTCCTGGGGCAATAAACAAGGGGCAATAAACAAGAGTAACTGAACTAGAATTTCCTTTTACACCCCTTTCCTGTAATACTTTTGCCTACATTTCATTGCAACAATCCCTTTATACCCTCTGCCACTATCTCATTATTATACATTATCTATTCTAGTTACCCTCAATTACCCCCAGTCACACTTCTTTGTTAGTCCTTTTCTTTGATCTTCACCCTGGTCCATTTCCTTGTGGTTTTATCCCTTCCTTAATTGTTTGGTTTCCCACCCAGGTTTGCATCATTTTACCATGGAGCAATAAACTAGAAGGAGTAAGACCGTGTTACCACTTGATCTCGGAATTGCCGGATCAAGATCCACCAAAAAGGTGTGAGGTGGATCAAGCCGCAACAAAACCGCAAGTCGCGTTTCCACTTGATCCTGATCCGCCTTTTTGGGCGGAAATGACGCACTCTGTGCAGGACCTCGAGGTCACCTCTAGTGCGCGTGCGCATGTTACTATAACTACCGTTCCCGTTGTCGGCCATGTTTTTACTCGCTGAATACGCGTACGGTTATTTAAATGAAATTGTCAGCAGAGGAAACTACACGAGGACGGAACCGAAGCTACAACATTGAACAAGGACGCGATCGAAATCCATGTCTGCGCATGTGCAATGCAAGCTATAACGTATACATATAGAACACACAGTTCAGGTTCCCTCACAATGCATGGCGCAACCACCGTACCAGTGGGCGCAACACTGTTCCTTTTGTAACACGAAGTACACGGCCTGTGTACCAGTCACAAAAGGAACTAGCGCTCTGTACGTATGCTGTATGGAGTTCATGGTATAAACAACATTTGGCGCGGTTTATATTTTTTCGCGCTAAATGCCCAGCTGGTCGGAAGTTACCAGGTCAAATTGATGGATCATGATCCACCTTTCCGTTCCCACTTGATCCTGATCCACCAATTCCTGCAATTGCCGGATCTGATCGCCCAATTGGGGGATCTCTATCCTGCTCGAAAGTAGGATCAAGATCCCCCTTTTGGATCTTGATCGACCTTTTTGCGGTTAGCGTTCCCACTCATCAAATTGCCGGATCGGATCCTCCAATTGGGGGATCTGATCCGGCAATTTGGCAATTGCCGGATCTGATCGCCCAATTGGAGGATCAAGTGGGAACGGGGTCTTAGAGCAAAGACCCCTCTTATCTTAATCCGATTAGCGCCCAGGCTCTCCACCATAGAGAATGCACTGCGCCTAATCATGGCCCAACGGCTGGCCTTTGTGCACTGAGATGGCCACTGCATTTTTAACTGGTAACCTAACTGGTAAACCTCTCCAAAAGCTGAACCAGGGAATAAACTAGATCAGTAAGCACTGTAATGACATAAAGCTGAAATTGTAATGTTAATTTTTGTATAATAATACATTTTCCAAAGATTTTTAAAGGCTGAAAAATAACCGAAGCAGACAACAATGTCGACATGAGGAAAACGGTGATACATGTTGCACTGCGAGCCAGGTAGAGCCAATTGGTGAAATGTGCGTTCTAAAAAACAATCCACCGCAACTGGAATTTCCCGACTTCCCCAGCGAGGCCACGGTGGCACGTAATCTGATTTAGCCTTGCGGTCGCAAAGCTCATGTCGGTGGCCTTCTGTGTTTTCTTTTATCTTAGGTTGTTCTAACTCCTTCTAGTTTATTGCTCCATGATTTTACCCTATTAAGCCCTGTCCCCACTGGACTTTTGTTGTTAAAACTTAGCGAGACGATGGGTACTTTTCCCATTTTAAGTCCAGTGCGGACAGCCTAGGACGTTTTCCTCTCGGTTACTTTTTCTAAGTCTAGCTGTTACTTTTACTGGTTAACTGCTGCCCAGGAAAACTTTGCTGGTAACCTTTCCCGAGACGATAAGTCCAGTGCGGACAGCGCGAGTCGGTAAAAGAGGCTCAGGAAAATGTATCCAACCCAAGTGCGAGGTCACGCTAAACAGGGTCACGCCCTCTAATAACTTATTTGATTTTGTATATTTCAGGTCATTCCAGCCAGTGGGCGGTTAATTGCAGCAGTTTTAATCTTATTTATGAACTAGAAGGCCTAATGAATAATAATGAGATAGTGGCAATGTTGTATGGTGATTACTTTTGCAGAAGAATGGAATGTGAGGGCCAAAGGGAAAATTTACTCACAGTGGCTCTCATAAAAACAAAGAAAAGATCGATTTTTACTAAGGGAATAAATACTGTGTTAAAAAGCCATCCTACATGAATCTACAGGAAATTGTCAAGTTTGAAAAAATTACACGAACATACATGTAGTTTGTCACCCAAAATCCAAGTAATGATAATAGAAAGTTAAAGGTTGATGAAAAAAGCAAATTACTAAAGTCAGAGTAAATTTCATAGAGCTGCTAAGCACAAAAATTTGCTTAGCACAAAAAAGTCTTGCTCAGTAGAAGCAGGTTACAAGCCAAAACTCCATGTGCTTTTCATGCTAAGCAAAAACCAGCTGAATACCAGTCACAAACAATATACATCACCTGAAAATTTGGTTCGTAACCCTGTTTTTGCCAAGGAAGAATTTTCATGCTAAGCAAATTGTTGTGCTTAGCAGCTTTATGAAATTGGCCCCTAGATTGTTCTAGACATGAGAGTCGTCTAGGCCTGTGGAGACTTGGGGGAAATACGGTACCCCGTGGAGTTTTCTGGTAATGCAAAGAATCTTTCAATGCACTGCAGCTGGAGTTCATTGACATACCATCAACTTGCAGTAAACAACTCTCATAGAGGAAGGGTTAAAAAAACAAAATCTTTCTTTATTAACCTTGATGGGTAATCTGAAACCAGTTCCGGACATCAACAGTGGGGTATGCTCGCTCCGATGGAGACCCCTAATATAGTGACTCACCTAAGCATTTCTGGAGAGAGTTCTTGTGTCTCATCTGGCACCGATGCATTCTTAAGGGCATCCTCCAACTGATCTCCTTCTAAGATGCCCTCACCGGATGATTCCAGTTTCTTAAACCTAGAATAAAAAATACTGGATGGTAAAACCGAGTACATGTACTTTGTAATGCGACGTAGATTTTGTCTTGAAGATGCCACTTTTAACCTCACATCACCATTAACCTTATAAAACTGAACACTTCAAAATCAACTACATGTATGATTTTGTACGATTGAGGTTACTTGGGTTTTTATCCAAAATGAGGATTTTGGAGGATTGATGTATTTTTACACTGCTCATGCTCTATGCGCATTCTCCATAGAGCTGCAATCAAGGTGTAAGTTATGTGTCAAGGATAGGAAACGTTTGTATACGTGTGCCGACCCTTGTCATAATAGGGCAGTTAGCAGCTGTTTGTTCCATGTTTGGCTGCTTTATAGCTCAATGGTAAACCCACTGCAGGAATCTGCAGGATTCAGGCAGTGGTCACCAGTAATACATATTTGAGGATTTTGCAGGATTCAGGTTATGTGCAAGACAAATGGGAAAGAGAGTTAGGGTCAACATATTCGCTTCACAAACGCATTTGCATGAAGTATAAACCGGGCTTTAGTTTAAAACCAGCCACAGCTAAAGACAAAACTCATTAAAAAAAAACTTACTCTCTTATTTCCTGTTCTGACAAAAGGTTGGAGGTTCCAACATTATCACAGAACCACTCCAAGAAAGGTGTCACTGCCTCATCATCAAACATCCAATCAAATCCTTCGGCTTGAAGGTCATGTGACTCACTAAAGCCAATCCTCTGCAAAGCCTCAACCAATCGTCTGCCTCCACTCATTTTGGCCCAATGTCACTATTTCACACCTCGTATAAAAAGTTTCACCTGTTCATAAAAAAAAATCTTATAATTAAAAATCCATCAATGGTCAAATTAAACAATTTTTACAATAGCTGTAAAGTGTATAAACAGAGGTATACATGTAGCCCACAACTTGCCAAAATATAGCAACTTCGAATGTTGCCATTATAAGCCACTTCGACATTCCAACTGCGCATGTGCACAACAAGATTCAACAATTTTTCTCTTGGGATAAACACGGGGGACAAATGCACACAAGGCTATGGGGGACGTGGTAACCGAATCCGCATTTTGTGCATTTTCTTGTGAAATCGAAAAGACGATGGAAACTTTGTTCGAACAAAAGTACGTGTGGCCACACAAAACACCTGAAAACACCAAAACGTAAAAAAAAAAAAAATAATAATTAGTAACTTTAGAACCAACGATCTCTTTAAATTTGCTGGAACCCGCTATGCTTTTGCACGCAATCAATGAAATGTTTATCCCGAAAGAAAAATCGTCAAATATTCATGTGCGCATGTGCAGTGGGATACCGAACTGGCTTATTATATCCCTTTAATTTTTTTTACCAACCCCCACTCCCTAATGGTTCCTCAGGACTTGCCTGCTAAATCCAACAGAGTTCAATGCGGAGTTGGCCTATTTTCTGTGCGAAGGCAAAAGGGTGGCCAACGTTCAAGCTGGATAGAGATATACAATTACATTTTCACCCTCAAATTAAGTCCGAGTTACTGGACCCTAGTTATCGGTTTTTTTGTGTGTTGATGTTTTGAGGGTGAAATGTGATGGCGTTGTATTTTTTTCTAGAGATTTAGTTATTAATATTATTTAACACACTGGCTCGGACCTTATCGCCAGATCATGTCCAAATGCTAAAAAAGTGATATCGTATGTATTCAGTTCTATAACTCTTTTGTCAATGTTACCCAGCTGTCATAATAATAATAATAATAATAACAGGCATTTATACTGCGCTTTTCCAAAACATGATCAAAGCGCATAACAAAAGAAAGGATAAATTAAAACAAACTAGAACAAAACTTAAATCTACTATTTAGGAAAAAGATAAGTCTTAAGTTTACTCTTAAATGTAACAACACAAGTAGAGTCACGGACACTAATTGGGAGACTGTTCCAAAGTTCAGCAGCAGAGTGTGAGAAGGCGTGTTTGCCATAAGATAAACTTGAGTTGTGAGTGTTAAGCCGAGTTCTATCGGAAGAAGAACGGAGTCCTTGACGATTGCTTTGGTGAAGATGAAACATATCAGAGAGATAAGGTGGGGCAATGTCCTTCAAACATTTAAAAACATATAGAAGAGTTTTGAACTGGATGCGTTTCTCCATGGGTAGCCAGTGTAGTTTAGCAAGTAAGGGAGATCCATGAGCTCTCCAACAGTTAACAGTGAGAACAAGTTTGGCAGCTCTGTATTGGATACTGGTGAGGCGTTTGAGATGTGCTTTGGTGATTCCAGATAACAGGGAGTTACAATAGTCGAGACGAGAAGTGACAAGACAGCGAACCACATGGTGACAAGTATCATGATCAATGTATTTTCGAATCCTTGCAATGTTGCGCAGATGGAAGTTAGTAGAGCTACATACTGAATTAACTTGAGATGACATTGACATGACAGGGTCAAACATGACACCCAAATTCCGAATATTAGTTGAGGGGGTTACCGTAGAATTTCCAATGTTAAGAGAAACATCTTTAAAATGTGACAAGTTGTTCTTAGAGGCAGCAACAAAGAACTCTGTTTTCTCAGCATTCAGTTTTAATTTGTTTGTGTGCATCCAGACTATGATGTCATCTATGCATGACGTTAGTTTATCCAAGGCTTTCTCTTTTTCACCTGGCACGGTTGGATTGAAGTCAACATACAATTGTGTGTCATCGGCATACATGTGGTAATTGACATTGTGCCGACGAATAACTTTGCCAACAGGATGAGTGTAAAGTGAAAACCCCATAGGTCCAATGACCGAACCTTGGGGTAGTCCGTAATCCATAGTATGTACACAAGAATACGATCCAGAGACTACGACACGATTTCGTCGACCTTGGAGATATGAGGAGAACCAATTGAGGGCCGTATCCTTGATGCAAAAAGTGTCCGAAAGACGATTTAAGAAAATCTTATCATGTGGTAACGTTATTTCTATTGGGCAAAGACAAAAGAGAACACTGTTGTGAATACGTCTGATCACTTTGCCAAAATATGTGAAAGTGTTTATTCAAACATCATAATAAACAAACAATTATTAATCTACAAGAAAAAGGTTAAGTCAGTTTCCTAAATAACAACACTTTAAATCAGTATGGCCAAAACTATCAAACTTTAGGAGAAACATCACTTTAAAACTAATGGCCAACTACATGTACTATCTAACCCACAGGGGAAACTTAACTTAATAATCTCGTGGCCACAACTAAGAGAACTCTTATCTGTCAGGTCTTAAAGATAAACACACTACTCAGGCTGGCCAGCACCCTTGTTGCTATGGCAACAGACATTCCACTGTATGGCTCAACTCCAGCCAAGTCAATTGTCTGGGGCATACACTTACTGTGCGACAGGTGGCCTTTCCATTACTACACACACAAGTACATCATTGTTCTAGCTAGCCTAGTTAGCATTCGCCCTTCACAACGTGGCAAGGTCATGCTTCAGCTTGTCTATATGCACTCAATGCTTGCAATGGAAGTTTCCTTGGCTAAATGGTGAAACTTACATTCAATTTCATAATCTACTACTAGCACAGTTTACTATAAAACATACATGGTCCAGTTTCTTAAATAAACGAAATCCAAGTTATCAACTTCACAACTTTCACCAAACTTTCCTCAAATCCAAGAAACTTAGTGAAACTTCCCATGAATAACTGAAGTGAATATAAACTGAAGTGAATAACTAAAGTTAAGTTGCTAAAAACTAACCAAACTTATATCATCTTAAATCTCATCCAAAGTTACATAAAAGTGAATATACAAACAATAATGGAAACATCTAAGCATCCTAAAACAAACTTCAATCATGTCAAATCTCTATAGGGTACTTGGCAAAAGAGTAAAGTTGACAAATTCAAAGAACAATTTACCTTGATTGTATACTCCAAGTAAATGCAAATGTGAACAGAAATAAAGGAACCTAGATGTGTATAAAAAGAAAGAAACATTTGTACATACCTATTGGGCAAAGACAAAAGAGAACACTGTTGTGAATACGTCTGATCACTTTGCCAAAATATGTGAAAGTGACCATGCACACTCACATGCACTCTGTGTTGTCTTTGGCCAATTCCATTTTTTTATGGGGGTGTTACTTTCTACAAAAACTTCACTCTGGAGGGGTTTTACTACAGAGGGGGTCTACATCAATATAAAATATGTTTTAGATGTGTTGTCAATGTCAGTGTGTTGTCGGTGTGTTGTCTGTGCTGTGTTAGACCAAGTAAAAAAACATGTTGATCGTCCCTGCCAGATCCGCTTTTTGAACGCCGCACCAATTTTTTTGTTATATGTTATGTATATTATTTTTAAAAAAGGGGGGGGGGGGTGGGGGTGTTCTATATTTTTAGTTTATGCACACAAAGTCACAAGGGAGTAAGGACCACGCTCTATTTGCGTCACTTGCTATTTTCTTGTTATTTTAAGCTCCAAAAAACTGTTTGTGATATTGGCAACTTGCTTGACAAGTGGACCAGAGTACAGTATAATATAAAATCATTTGCTGATCTACATCAGGCCCGTACGCAGGATATGTTATGGGAGGGGGTGCGAATTGGTACTTGATGAAATGATGGGGCCAACAATGGGACCAAACATTTTTGTGTGCCAGTACCATTATTTTTACATCAAAATACCATTATTTACACCCGTGGCACCCCCCCCCCCCCCTCCCCTCTATATCTGGGCCTGTACATTGCACCTTAAGTTAACGCCACCATAACTATCTTCAAATATATTATAGTGGCCATCTTATAAATGGCGGCCATCTTGAAACAAATAACAAAAACATTGGAAAATAACAAATAATAAGGGCCTCCCTCACTAACTTTTTAAAAAGTCCGGACGATCAACATGTTTTTTTTAAAACTTGGCCTTCGCCCCCACAACAAGTCGGTGACAGCATGGAGGAATAATTCCTCCATGGTGACAGTGTCAGTGACTGATACTGATAGTGATACAATAAGCCAGTTCGACATTCCCGCTGCGCGTGTGCACATGGAGATTTTACGATTTTTTTTTTGGAGATAAACATTTCAGCGATTGCGTGCAAAAGCATAGCGGGGTACCAGCGAATTTAAGGAGATCGTCGTGTTCTAAAGTTATTAAGTAACATTTTTTTTTTACGTTTTGGTGTTTTCAGGTGTTTTGTGTGGCTAAACTTTTGTTCGAACAAAGTTCCCATCGTCTTTCTGATTTCACAAGAAAATGCACAAAATGCGGATTCGGTTACCACGTCCCCCATAGCCTTGTGTGCATAAGCCACTTTGGAATTCCGACTGCGCATGTGCACAACAAGATTCAACAATTTTTCTCAAGGAGGTCAAGTGATACAAACACGGCAGACAAATGCACACAAGGCTATGGGGGACGTGGTAACCAAATCCGCATTTTTTTCATTTTCTTGTGAAATCGAAAAAAATAAATAATATTTGTTCGAACAAAAGTTTGGCCACACAAAGCGGCTGAAAACACCAAAACGTAAACAAAAATATGTTACTTAGTAACTTTAAAACACGACGATCTCTTGAAATTTGCTGGTACCCCGCTATGATTTTGCACGCAATCGATGAAATGTTTATATCGAAAGAAATATCGTCAAGGGAAAATGTGCGCATGTGCAGTTGGAATACCAAATTGGCTTATTTGTCTGCCGTGTTTGTCTGCAGAGAAAAATTGTTGAATCTTGTTGTGCACATGCGCAGTTGGAATGTCGAAGTGGCTTACAGTTGAGAATCGAAAATATGACAGATTTATTTTTGGATTCAGAATAGATCAGATTAAGCGGATATGTCAAAGAGTAAACAAAATCGTTAGATTCTTAAGAAGGCACGTATTAAAATCAGCCACCTGGTAAATTATACAGAATACTTGAGCCTTGGGTTGACCATAGCTGTTCCTTTCTCTATGGGTTGACCGTTGTTACAGCATAGACATGGAGTTTTTTTCTTTCTTTTTTCTCCATGTCTATGCCTATGGTTACAGTTTCCATCATCAATCCACCTCACGTACGTGGCCGATCATCAAAAATACGCGCGACACTGCGCTCACATCCTCTATCAGTAAACACAACTCTACAACTAATAATACTTAGGAGTATAAATAAAACCAATATTACTTGTAACCTATATTTTAATATTATAAAATTAAATTAATTTAAGGCCTTTTTTTCTTTTCTTTTTTCTTAAATTATAATTATAAGATTTATACCTATGTTTAAGAAAAAGCCTAAAATTTGAACAAAAATGGCGGCCCGCGCGCGAATTTTTTTTTCCCAAACAGGTTTGCACAATTTCATGAATTATTCAGTAGTTGCGTTGATCGCTGTACAACACTTAGGTTCTAAGTCTCCTTTTCCCCTTAAATTAAAAATACTCTAAAGATATCAATTTGACTAGGAAAAACGAGGTGACCTACTACAGCAGGATTCGAACCCGGGATCTTTGATCCATAGCCAATCCCACTATCCACTACACTACGTATAGCAGCTCGACAACAGCTGTTCTTTAAAGTGATTTATTGTAAATAGGTAACTAATAACAACAATGCTGTGACGTCATGTTTTATTCCGATGAATAAACATAACTTCTCATCCAAACTACTGAATAATTCATGAAATTTTGCAAACCTGTTTGGGAAAAAAAAAGCCCGCAAGTAAGTAGCGGTTGTTACGTTGCGAATGTCGGTCATTTCGTACCCAAGTCATTTCGTACCCACGATTATTGTGACATAAAACAAGTAAATTGAGTTTGTAATTTCCTCGTATTCATGAGTGATTAATGTTATTTTGTTTTCTTTTTTCTTGTAGGACGAGTCGCAAGGATATAACAAGATCTTCTTGAGCACTGTTTTCTTTTGAATTGTTTCCCCTTATCGACGTATCCCCTTTCAAAAACCAGGATGAGGGAGGTGCCCTCTATTTAATATTTATTAAACAAAATATTGTATTGTAACGAAGATTTCTCTGGGGTCGACTACACACACAAGAAGGACTCCTGACACAAGTGTTCCTCTATTTCCTGTGGTTCTCTGCCGTTTATTGTGGACTCTCGCCTACCAAACATGGACTTCAGGCTCACACAATCACGCGGCCCCCAGAACTGGTCAGAACCAGTTCGGCGCTTGCGCAATCCAAGGCGGGTTTCCGGGGCGATCCCACCACCGTGGAATCGCTCCAGCGCCCTCTACCGCCCAACCGGCACGGGCGTTACACAGCCCCCCACGAAGACCTTGTTTGCCCCCAAACAAGACCATGGGCGCTGCTGCCGCACCCCGGCCAACCGCCCCGGAAAACGCATAACGCCAACATTACACAACAATTTACATTCCAACAATTTACATTACAACAATTTACATTACAACAATTTTCATTACAACAATTTTCATTACAACAATTTGGGGTAAGCCCCTGGCCCCAGGACACACCCCTGGCCCCGGCACACCCCTGGCCCCGGCACACCCCTCTAAATGTTAAACTTGACTGCGACTGTGACTGCGACTGGCTGCTCTGACTGCGACTGGTGCCTTCGACTGCGGCTGGCTCTTGCGACTGCGACTGTGGTTCCTGCGACTGCATCTGCGGCTGGCTCCCGCGACAGCGACTGGCTCCTGCGACTGCGACTGGCTCCTGTATCTGGTGCCTGCGACTGCGACTGGCTCTTGCGACTGCGACTGCGACTGCGCTTGGCTCCTGCAACTGCGACTGGCTCCTCCGACTGCGACTGGCTCCTGTGGCCGCGACTGTGACTGCCTCTTGCGACTGCGACTGATTCTTGCGACTGCGACTGATTCTTGCGACTGCGACTGATTCTTGCGACTGGCTTAGAGAGCGTGGGCGTCCCGGCGAGGCCCCGCCCCCGCTGCGCCGACGGGCACGGCTCGGGCTCGCTCCGAGTGTTGCGAGCCGTCTGCCGCGCCGCCGTCTACAGCATGGGCCGGGCCCCCCCGACTCGGTTTCATTCCTGCAGAAGATCCAGAGAATGTCTCGACGAGGCCCCGCCCCCCACTGCATCCACGGGCACAGCTTTGGATTGTTCCGCGAGGAACCATCCGTCTGCTGCGCCGCCATCTACAGCATGGGGCGGCCCCCCGACAGACCTGGTAGCGGACCCGGACAAATATGGAGAAGGGCGCCCTCTCTCCAAATCGGAGTGGACGCACTGAAGCCCCCAGCCATTGGCGCATGTCCCGAAATTCCCCGCTATCCTTCTCCAACTCCTCCCCCAGGAAACCCCAGACTCCCAAGTCCCCATAACCTCCCTAGAGTTCCCCTGGCGTCATGCACGGAGTGCCTGAAAGCCTCCCGGACTGGTCCCCGCTCCCCGGGCCCACGCCCCGGCCTGCCCTCTCGCCGTGGGGCGAGTTGGCTGCCGTGTTATCGTGGTTTCCTGAAAACCTGAACACTTCACCTGGTCTTTTCCCGTCCTTCTGTATGCCGACCGCTGCCACCAATGTAACGAAGATTTCTCTGGGGTCGACTACACACACAAGAAAGACTCCTGACACAAGTGTTCCTCTATTTCCTGTGGTTCTCTGCCGTTTATTGTGGACTCTCGCCTACCAAACATGGACTTCAGGCTCACACAATCACGCGGCCCCCAGAACTGGTCAGAACCAGTTCGGCGCTTGCGCAATCCAAGGCGGGTTTCCGGGGCGATCCCACCACCGTGGAATCGCTCCAGCGCCCTCTACCGCCCAACCGGCACGGGCGTTACAGTATGTGATTTTTATATTAAATAAAATAAGAATAAAAATCTTCATAGTTGTCAAAACTTATTATGTTTTCCCATTATTTTAATTGTTTCCCCTTTTTTATTGCTTCTTTTGTATTATTATTAATTTATATAATTATTTTCTACCATTAATTATTTATTAATTATTTGATTTCATATTAAATATCAGAACAATCTTCAAACTTCCTTAATTTTTTCTTCCTTTATTAATTTTTTTTGGGTACATGGCACAATATTTATCTCTTTGTAATTTTGTTGGTCCTGAAAAGGACCGTTTGGTTTATGGTGTGCCTTCTTACAGGCATGGTCCTGAAAATGACCGTTTGGTTTGTTTGTGTGCCTCCTTTGTTTGTGTGCCTCCCCCGTGTAGTGCCGGCCTCCACCATCCCCAATGCCAGGAATAACATCAGAGATGGCAGCGTCAGGGAGGGGGTTATCAGCTGCTTCAAGTGGTACATAGTATCGAAGTTGATCTCGATGTTAAAACCCGCAGCCAGGACGTCTCCGTTCTCCATGATGTCTTGGTCCATGTCTTGGTCTTGATCTTCGTTCTCCTCGATCTCCATGTCTTGCTCTTGGTGCAGGGTGCAGGGTTCACAGATCCAAACCTTACGGATCTCAAGGTACTCCTGGTGGGTAAAACCCGATCGACAACCAACATGCTGCCATACCTGGCAACGGTCGCACTGGAACGCATGCTGATTCGAACGAACAGCCTTCTTGCAGATGAGACAGGGAAACTGGATAGGCATATTGGAACAGAACTGGAATCTTGTCTTCAATGGTTGTAATCGGTACACAGTACTTTTATACAGATCAGAAGGATTCTGAGTAAATATTTATCAACCAATCAGGTCTCCAGTTCAACCAATTACCCCCCAAGTGTTCTATCCAAGACGCCGCCAAAATAAGGAAAGCGCGTACACCGCAACTTGATTGTGATACATCTCTACTGATGCCGCCGACATCCGGCGTCACCGGCGTGCATCACAGGCAGGCGTCGGTTGCTTGATTAGTCCTATTGTTGTTCCAAAGGCCTAGTTAATTTTGACGCCGTACTTAACTTTGCTTTTTAAACATCAGTACAGCAGGACTAATTGTTTAAAATGTTCTTCCTTTCAATTCTTCCCCAGTTTTTGTTTAACTCTTATCTCTCCCTTGTGACCTTAGTATCGAACCTTCACATAAACCATTCATTAATTCTTTACGCGATCATCTGTTCAGTTCCAGTCCAATCCTTCAGGCATATTAGAACATCCAATAATTGTCGTGGTTAAATTTATATAGTGGTCCTTATTTCTAATTAGGCCATAATAGCCTTGACTGTGACTTTGACCGTTGCTATGCTGCTGCTAATTAAGGGTGGACAATGACCACCCATGGCAGGGGCATGGCGGCGGCCAGTGTCACAGCCAACATGGCAAAGGCAGGCAATTCGGTATTCTTATTATAAGAATGTAAGGTTTATTTAATTAAAGAAATACATAATTATTATTATTATTTTTATACTATATTTTGTACTTATTTATTATTTTCTTAATATTTTCTTATTATTTCTTATTTATATTATTCTTATTCCCTTTTTGTAATTATAATTACAATATTGTTATATAATTGTTTCTTGTATCCCATTCAGCTTGGAGAACCCCTCGACAGGAATGTTTCTTTTGGGTAATCCTTCGGGAGCTGAATGGCATTTTGTCTTTGTCTTGGGTATTATGTTTTGTACATTGCATCTAAAGCTTTTATTTTATGTTTTCTTTGTAATTTTGGTCTGTGCATTTGTTGATGTTTCCCGAGAAATAAAATAGAGAATAGAGAATGTGGACGTGCGCGCATCATATCGTGGATGTCAGTGACGTAACAAGTCAAAGTGTATCGACCGGTGGTAAACAACAAGCGCGCGGCGCAGCGACTGTTTTATGTCATGGGCACAAGCGCGTGCCGATGAGGAGACACCAATCGCTCTCGGCCGGAGATAGCGCACAATGCTTGCAATCGCGAGGAGTATGACATTGCAAAATACTAATATTTATAATAAACATAACAAAACAATAATAATAATCTTAATATTTGTTGAAACGTAAAGCCTAAAATTCATCTCTGCTAAACTAAAGAGGCCAATAAATTGTAGCAGCATCCATCGCGCCTCGGCCTCTCGCGCGCGGATCTGCATCTTAGGAAGGCACTATAATTTACCATTTAACTTCACTTAACCGAGATTATTATTATAGAATTGGGCAGAGGTTGAAATGAGGGTTTTTAGGAACATGAAACCAAAGTAAAATGTTAAAGGTGGATACACCATTCATTGGTAATTGCTTGAATTATCCCAAATGGGTGGATGTAAAGGTAGGATATACCATTGGTAATTGTTTTTTTGTGGTTATTTTGGAAATATCGGGGTGTACTACCCACAGATGCCTGCCTGCACCTATCTTGGATCAAGGTTCGTGAAAAACAATCACGTACCACGGTCCAGCCAATGTCCAATTAATCCTGGTGCAAACTGGTTAAATACTTTTATTCCACGACTTTCTTACATTTTCTTTTGACAAAGATTATTATCTGAAAATTAACAAAAAAACACAACCATTCACTATTTTGCATCGGTGTCCACTTTGACCTGTCAGTTCCATCTCATTTTGCCAGAATGTCTCGCATAAATATATAATCTTTATCCTCTACATTCCAGTATTATACTGCTTGATAATTAAGCAGCAAGTGTTGCATTGTATGTAGCAAAGTGACTAAGAAAGACCTATACAAGTCTACAAGCCATTCACTACAAACTGGAAGAACAATGGCGAATTAATGTCAATTTTAATTGGGACTGTTAGTTGGACTTGCCTATATTTCTGGCATGTTACATACAATGTACTGTTAAATTGAAAAAAACAAAAATCTTTTTGAAATGTGATTGCATACTGCCATATTAATACTTTGAAACGGACAATATTCAAAGAGCACATTTGTAATGTACACATCACATGGCTTTTTGGTTTTAGCCAACATTGAGGTTTCAGCTTTATTAACCCCATGCACATACAGGTTAAAAACTCCACTCTGCTCAGTCAAGCGTGCACCTTAACAACCCCCCCCCCCCCCCCCCCCGCAAAAATAAAATCCCTTAGCAAGTATGTAATTGTACATGTAACACACAATCTGGGCTGAAATTGAGTTATATACATGGTTGGAAAGCCCACAATGTACGCTTTCATTTGGTATATAATAGAGCTCTGTAGCCCCTCCCGTTCTGGAGATATGACAGCTTGAATATTGATTACTTCTTTGGAGTTCAAATTCCACAACTGAGAAAACAGGCTTTGAAATAATTGGCTCCATTGTACAACATACCGATGCACACAAAATGGTAATTTTTTGCACTTTATTCATCAAAATCAAAATTTTCTGTAAATGAAACCCTGTAAATATATAAAAATCACATTTGACAAAATGTTCACCCTCTAAACATTGAGCGGGTTATTTACATGATGTACAACACGTTTTAATACCTTTTATTGTGAAGCAGCGGTCGATTTCACCAATGTTAAGACCAATCTTAGGAAGAGTAACTCCTCCTAACTTGCAATAGATCCAATGCAAGTTAAGATGAGTTAGTCTTTCCAAGATTGATCTTAGTCTTTCGTGAAATCGTCCTCTGGTCACAAGATCATGTACAATGTAGCTGGAGTTCCTCATGTTAATACATATAATCAATTAACCCTCCCTCTATAAGGGCAGTTTACTGCATTGCAGAGGCACATGCCAATTCACTCCAACTGTGAAGGATTATATACAGGTTTTTTCGTTTTGCATATTGAAGTGCTTTGGAGGGTAAACTCAGAGCAATAATTAAGGTCAGTCCATAAATTAGGTGTGTTCAATTGTTCGTGTCCCTGTTACATCCAACATCAGATTCTTTGTTTTAATTCGGACTACATTATTTGATGCCTTCTATCCCCATGAGTAATCACAAAATAAATTTGAAGTCTTTAGTCAATTTCAATGACACTTTCATAGAGAATCACAGGTCAGGAGTAACTGGGACACCAAAAACAATGTCACCTTATTTATGGACGACCCATAACAGTTCACCAGCTACAGAGAAAAAGAAATTTTAAGTGATTCAAAATTACATCTTATACACTTAATTAATACTAATGAGTAAAAATAAACAAACGGGATTATGAACCCCAAAATACCTAATGTTTTTCAAACTAAATATGCTAAAATATTTAGTATACATGTAATTACATGTATTGTTGAATTTCAGGAAAACTGTATGCCTCCTGCGTGTATATCCTAAAACCAGATGTACAATGTAAATGTAAAATGTAACATTTTGTAAGCTCCATTCTCCTTGAAATAATTTGTGTAATATATAAGGAATAATGTCGCGACAATAAAATAATATATCAAGACATTATAGGCCGTGTTAGATGTTTTCTCCTTGTGTCAAGAGTTGTAACTTAAAGCCACGTTCGCATTGGACTAACCATTGTCAAAAGTTACCGCACGTGATTGTCAACATTCCACAGTGGTTATTCTTTCGCGTTTCCGCACTTGAATTACACGGCTCGTAAGTCAGAGTAACATGTCCTCTCACAATCTAATGAGGGCGCCCTACGCCTGACCTTCGACACCGTGTGCAACGGATGTGGTTTTGTAGAAAAGGGAAGAAATACGGCTCGGCATTCGCTAAAGTTAACGAAAGTTCATGTCATCGTGCGTGCATCCAGCTAGCTAGCTCGAAATGTGCTGCAGTGTGATAGCGCGCATTGCGTATGCTACGCTAGAGCGCGAAATTGTAGAGGTCATGCATTGACCTCTAGACGGAAAGCATGTGATCAAAATGTAGGTTTTACACTACGTGGCTGTTCGCATTTTACTTTTCAGCGACGTAAAATATACGACCCAACCCTTCTGCTACACGATTGGGTCTGTAGAACTTACCGCTGCGGAGGGTAAAACCTAATTTGGTTAGAAAACAGCAGCAAGGCATACATCCTTGTAGAAACATTACATTACAATTTTCCTGTTAGCAATTATTACAAGTTTTACAATAATGTGTACCAGGCAATTTAATAAATAAAAATTAAAAGATTAACATGTTACTGACCAAACAATTGGGTTCAAAATTGTTGAATTACGTACGTGTACATATAATCTTAACATCCAATACACTTCAGAATCGACCATGAGATAGCCAATACATGATTGATACATGTACACAGATCCAAAGCTTAAGGCGATATACAATTTCTTGAATGTGTACGATTCTAAACACAAAGTGTAGCCTACACCCTGTACAGTTTGCAATTGTCTGTTTATTCCCGTTACCTTTACATTAATAGCAAGTCAACTCGCGAGTCGGGTCAATTCTGCCTGTGAACAAAACATGCCGATACAATTAGTTAAAACCCTAATTGTTTTATAACATTAGCAAATTTCTGATTGATATAAATTTACAATCGCAATAAAAAATTCAAATAATAAATTGTATCGGTCAACTCCTAACCCAATTTTATATGTACACCCAACTCCTACCCTGTTCAGTCGTACCCTGGTCAACTCGCACCCACATCACAATCTCTCGTTTTGGTGACAAATTTACCATGATGCACTGCAGGCAGTGCAGCTATTTGTAGATGCTGCAACATTTCCCCAAAAGACAACGCTGGCACGAGCTTTAAATATTAATATTGGGCATTTCGCACGATGTGATTTTTGCCAATAGATGGAAGCTTAGATAATTATAGACCAGTTCATGAGTCTACCAAGGAGTCTGGATTTCATGGAGTCTGGCTTTCATGGAGTCTAAAATTCATGCTACAACGGCCGTACGTGTATGCGTACTTTTGAGGTTTATAAGAGTTCTTTTAATGGGTTTAAAGTGACCTGAAAGTTGCGTTCTCCAATACGTGCTATCTACTTTAAACAGAACGTTTTTCCGTGTAAAAGTTGCTTGTATTCAAGAGGTTTATCTAGTGGCTCGTGTTTATTCACGTAACCATTGAATCAATGACAATGGCGCACAGCCAGCTTTGCTCATTAACTTCGCCACGCTTGAGTGCACACCTGCGTCCAGTTTGCGACTTCCCGTCCTTGACAACAACGGACTGATGATCAGGAAGAACAGGGTAGGAACGGGAAAAGAACGCAGTCATTAAGATTTCACTGCCTAATAAAGGTGGTCGGATATGTAACAGTATTTATACAGTGGGAACGCGTAAGAAGTACTGGTTGAGCCGAGTGGAGAAACATGCATTGTATCAATTGCTTGGTCATGGTAGCTCAGTTGTATTGAATAGATGTTTGGTATTTGCTCGTATTATAAAAAACAAGACAGTCATTTGCTCTAAAGAGTTCACCCTTCTAGTTAAAAGGCATTCTTTCACTGTGCTATTTATGCATAATAATGGTGAACCGTGTGGCCATATTACTTCATCAAAGTTTTGGTCAAAGACACACATTGTTCTCTCAGAAGGAACTGAGAGTGTTGAGCTCAAACTATGGAACAAGCAGAAGACACTCATCAAGGAGTTGGGCGAGGGTTTTGATGTAAGCCTTAAGGCTGTGCGAGTTGAAGTGTATGTGGAATGCCATGACAACACTATCCAGCACGCAAAATAAAACCATTATTTAAAGTTATGTCTGTGTGTGATGTATGAATAAACCCTTGTTTAATTTAATGCAAATATTGATATGTTTTTGTATTATAGATTTTGGATACTGGTCTTCCTAAGACGAAGAGTCTGACCATCAACATGGAAGGTCTCGGTGAAAATGAGTAAGTAGTACATATTTATTAGCAGTAATACAAAACAAGATAATGGTTTAAAGACAAAATTAATTGTAATGGTCAAGGTTTTTAAGGGACCTTGACCTGGTTGGTATCAAATATCCCATTACGAAAGATGAGGTATCTATAAAGCCCTCAAGAATATGAAAAAGAACCGGGCAGCTTGCAGCAAGCTTGCAGCAAGCTTCCCACCGCACACAGATAACTTAAACTGTAGACGAACGACCACGGCGAGTCCGGCGACCACGGCGAGTCCGGCGACCACGGCGAGTCCGGCGACCACGGCGAGTCCGGCGACCACGGCGAGTCCGGCGACCACGGCGAGTCCGGCGACCACGGCGAGTCCGGCGACCACGGCGAGTCCGGCGACCACGGCGAGTCCGGCGACCACGGCGAGTCCGGCGACCACGGCGAGTCCGGCGACCACGGCGAGTCCGGCGACCACGGCGAGTCCGGCGACCACGGCGAGTCCGGCGACCACGGCGAGTCCGGCGACCACGGCGAGTCCGGCGACCACGGCGAGTCCGGCGACCACGGCGAGTCCGGCGACCACGGCGAGTCCGGCGACCACGGCGAGTCCGGCGACCACGGCGAGTCCGGCGACCACGGCGAGTCCGGCGACCAGCTTGCAGCAAGCTTGCAGCAAAACCCACGAAATCAGGCTGGGATGGAACATGGGCCGCAGCGGTGGAAGGCGAGGAAAGAACCGCTACGCCAACCAGACTCCCAAACTTTACAAACCACATATAGCAAGCATGTACTTAAAAGATTGCAGCATAGTTGTCAAAAATGAGGAGAAAAAAACCCCATGAAATCTAATTTGTTTCCAATTCTAAATTTAACTCGCCAATGCTACATGTGTTTTGTATTTCGCAGAAATAACACCAAAGAAGATTCGTCTAATGAAAGAGGTGACTGCACTTCTGCAGACATCCCAGTCGACAAGTGAGGACTGCCCCCAAGCCTCCCACAACTTCAGAGCGACGCACGTTTTCATTCCCCCAACACGAGAGCTGGCAGCAAGAGAAACCCCCACTACTGCCACACGGCCTACACCCAGCACAAACCCATCTCTCACAGATGAGGTAAAATACATAACTTTATCTCTTAATTTTTTTGGCAGGTAAATAAAGTAAGGAAAAGTTGAAGCAGAGGCATTCAGGCATGTCAGAAAAAGGGATCCTTTTGTCTGATCCATCTCTTTCATTTTTGTATTCACAGTCCTTAACTCCACTAAATCCAAATGGAGTCCCTTTGCTCTCGGACCGAGAAAAGAAGCTGGCCTTAAACAAAGGCGTAAACAAGGAGGCCCTCTTGTTTTCGCTTCTTACTGCCATCTTTGGAGAAGAGCGCTTGGCCAGGGGCAAGGCATTATTATTTACGGTGGCCCACAACTGTCACGGCAAAAGCAAAAGCGCCGCAGCAAAAGCAAAAGCGCCGCGGCAAAAGCAAAAGCGCCGCGGCAAAAGCAAAAGCGCCACGGCGAAAGCAAAAGCGCCGCGGGGAAAGCAAAAGCGCCGCGGGGAAAGCAAAAGCCTCGTCTATTGCCGGTTTTTAAACCTCAGCTTTAGTTCGTATTTGGCTTTATAGGCCTATTGTCAAACTGCATGAACGCAAACTGAAACGAAGCTGAAGTTTGGAAAACGGCCGATAATCATTGCACGGCCTATGATTTACAGACATACGAACTTGATAATGATATCGACAAAAATTACATGTACATGTACTTAACTTGTGTACCTAGTTACGTAGTCTGAATACAATTAGAACTTTACGAGCAACAATCAAGTATGACCTTTTGCAGCAACTGTGGTCAGCAAGTCATCGATCCTGGCAATTTCTGCTCGAAATGTGGAAAAGGTGGGTCTTTTTATAGCCTTGATCTTGAATGAAAATTCCAGCTCACGAAAATATAAACGTACCGTACGTAGTATATACTCACTTGACTTAGTCGTTGCTTTACAAATGTATGTATGTGTGTCCACGTGGCCGGTGCACGATGAGCTTAGGCCTAGTTATATTAATTGTTAGGGTTAATAATAGGCCCTTTTTAATCATGACTATTCAGCTACAACAAGTATACCACGACCCTAGCTAGATTAGAATTTGGATGACAATCCCCACAATGACATATTAAAAGTCTTTTAAACATTCAAGTGGTGGAAATATGACTAATTTGCATAAATCGTTAATCCCTGCCGTGTAATATATTTATTCCCATATTTAGGTATATAATATATTAAAACAAAAAATTGAAAAGTTGATTTGGGTGATGCTACTTACATATCCCTACTTCAATAACATTTTCTAAAGCGTATATAAGTGACTGAATAATTATGAGAACATGGTAATTATCCAAAATAACATGTGCGTACATTACAATGTCTCCGGGTATCATCCAGTAGTCAGTATTGGTGAGCTTCAAATTCACCAAGTTGCTTACTGGCACAGTTATCATATTAAAACCTTATGAAAAATAATATGAACAATGATAACATTGCCAGTAAGCAACTTGATCCATACTGACATACTGACTACTTGATGATATCTGGAGACAAGGTAAATGCGTGCAAATTATAGGCTAAAATTATAGTCATTTTGAACCATTACTCTATTTTCAAAATTATTCAGTCACTTGCATGCTTTAGAAAATGTTATTGAAGTAAGGCTGTGTAAGTAGAATCACCAAAATAAACTTTCTCGAAAAATAAAAATAAAATATATACCGAAATATGGGAATAAACAAATTACAGGGCAGGGATTAACGATTTATGCAAATTAGACATATTTCCACCACTTGGATTTTTAAAGAATTTTAGTATGTAATTCCAGGGACCTTTTAGAAGTGCACTGTGGTGAAAGAAATATTGTTACAATTTGTTGGAGGTCAACAATACAAAATTTAGAATTTTGACTGGACTATAAAGGTGCAGGATTGCATTGCAGGTGTACAAAGAGTTATTTGAAGAAGGTAAATTAATAACTTTACTCAGAAACAGAGATTGTGTACTATCAAATGTACTTGTTACAACATGTTATGTACATACATTAAAACTACAACAAGTGAATATGCCAAATATGGAGGTCTGAACAGAGTGAAATATAAAACAGATGTCAACTAGTATTTAGGTGAACAATGTTCAAAGGAAAAGGGCATGATTAAGGTCAGGTCAGGTCATAGGCCAGGGCAAGGTTAAGATTTAAGATTCTGATTTTGGCATCTTGACTTGGAGGGTATATGACGATTAAGATTTACTGCTCAGTGGCAATGTTGAACTCCTGATCTTGTGACCTGCCTAACGCATAGTCAGAGGGCAGTAAGTTAAAGGTGTACTACAAATGTATTTCATAAACATTTTGTTTGTGAATGTTTGCAAATGTGGTATATCTTTTAACAAGCACTTTTCCCACATACAAATATTATACATACATGTACAAAATGTATGTAATTAAAGTTTTGGAATTAAAACATTTATAAACTATATTGTGTAGCAGACTATTTGCTATGCAAGCTAGGTATAGTACAAATACAAATGATAAGTAATAACTATACTTTTATAGTGAGGCCTGTCAAAAATGTTTAGTAAAGGAAAGACTCTTAAATTGCCTTCAGTACAATTACTGTACTATTTCAGAAAATGTTATTTGCATTACTTTTAGTTGTTATGTGAGTGGCATTACTGAAAGTGTATAGAAAGTAATGTACTACTTTTGCACACTACCTGAACATTTTACTTCTGCTTAACTTACAGCAGAGGTTTAATACCCGTTCCTTTTTAAAATTATTTTTTGTTTTGTTTATTTAGGGACTTCAGTCACGGTGGCTGGAAATATTCAAGATGGAGCAACTGCGCCAGGAATAGAAACAGGTGGGAGAGGTATAACTATACTTGAACTTGCCTATATTTTAGTGGTTTTGGGTGTGTGTGCATTATTAATTTGTTAACTAAGAAAAGTTTGAATACAATTAAACTGCTGCAAACTGCTTATACTGGCTGGAAATACACAAATCAAAAAAATTTAGAGGGCCTGATATTTTTATCTTAAAGGTATACACGTTTGTTAAATACTTGAATTGTCAGGAATGGGAGGATTTGGGGGTTGTATTTTATAGTAAAATAATATCGATTGACCTGTCCGAAATTTTACAATCATGGATGCCAAGAAAAAAGGGCAGTTGTTCTTGTTCTTCTTATAGGGTTTAGGGTTTGTTTTTTTCTTTATTGTTTCGGAACAATTGCAGGATATATATTACAATCATTTTGCAAATGGTGTATCATACCTTTAACAAGAAGATCTTCATAGTAGAAATGAATGTAAATGTTCATGAAACAAACACAAGAAGACACACAAGCATGTATTACAGGGTTGGGAGGAGAAACAAATGAGGGATAACAGAAGAAGAGTCGAAGAACCAATAAAAGATAGGATTATGAATTCAAAGAGTGGACCAGAGTATGTAGAATCAAAGACAGACCATGGGGTGAATAGGGAACAGACCTTGGTGGAGAACAATAAAACAAAGGGAGATACAACCGGGAAGGAATAAAAAAAAGAGATTAAAAAAAAGAGATTAAAAAAAAGAGGGACCAGGGGTGTAACATCAGAAGGACAGGAGTGGAACAATTGAAAAAGTAAAACAGGAGAGGGCTGGCAAGAAATTACTGGCAATGTGATTCTACACCAAGAAACTGGAAATCCCTGGCTGTCACCACTTCAACCTGCCTAATCATAATCCATTTCTGATATTATACTACTGAGCATACAATATCACTTCAATCATCTGAAAAACTAGGGGGTTGAGTGTCTTTCAGCAGTTTCGCAAAGCTGTGGGAGTTATAAGGAATACATGTACGCATGACAATTATTAATAATAACATTTTTTCATGTTGCAGGGTCAACCTCAAGTACAGGCAGTGGAAACAAAATTAAAACATTTTCTGCCTACAGAAAATTTAAAGGACAACTTTAATAGATAGCATAGATAGCATAGATAGTGGTGCCATGGCCAAGGAATTTTTGACAACTGCCATTGACAATGTCAGAAGCCAGATCTTTCCCAATGGTGGACCGATTGATTCAATGCTCTTTGTCCATAATGGTTTCTTTTATGCATGTGGTCAGGTGTGTACAGTTAGTATTGCACAAGGTGGACCACCCCCTTGTTTATTCGAGGAATGTGTATATGACATGCTAATCAACCAAGAAGTGCAGATGGATCAGCTCACTGCGGAACATCTAACCAAGCATGAAAGAGAACTGCTGGGCAGAATCGAGAACGACCCCATAGCGTTTCAGGACACAATACTAGAACATGGGTATACAAGAGCCATACAAGCTGATCACATCAAGGATATAACTGGTACAGTGATGCTGAGCATTGTAAGTAGGAGGCTGCTGTACCTGAAAGAGTTCAAAAGAGGACTGGACCAGTATGGCTTCCTATGTGTACTTCAAGGTAACGCAGACCTGTGTAAGAAGCTCTTCCTCGTTAACCAAGACAAAGTTGATGCCAATTATGTGGTATCTGTCCTGCGTCCACAATTCTCAGAGCAAGGAACATCTAAAAGAACAGTGGAAGAAAGTGTATTTGACTACCTACAAGACTTTGTCATGAGTATTGAAGATACCACAGTTACCGGGTACACAGAAGAGCTTGCTTATGACCATGAGGATACGGAGGACCAAGTTGGACAAAGTAATTCTGAAGAAGCCTCGAAAGTACAGTGTGCTGACATCAGTCCCCCTGGCCTCCTAAAATGGTTAACTGGCCAGAAGCACAGACCAGTTGATGGAGACAAGTTGCTTATCTCAATCAAGTTTGACCATGAGTGCTTGCAGCGCAATCCGCATCACACCATTTGCTTTCCTGTAGTAGGAGCATGTGCAAGAATCTTCACCTTGCCAGTGACCCATATGCAAGCGGAAGAAGAATTCAGAAGGATCATGCTGCTTGCCTTTTGTAAGGGACAAGCTTTTGGTATTAGATGAACACGTCTGTCTGCCAAATAACCTCAACAACTAAACTCTTAGTGTCTTGAATATCCCTTGATTTCATTCTCTTGATTTTGTAGTCTCGATTACGGAAGCCAATTAGTCTGGCAACTAAATCATTTTTGTTGCCTTGCAGATTCGATGTTGGAGCCGCAATTTAGGTTGTAATTCTAATAATGTTTGATCAGAGAATGTTTTTTGATTTTGCAAAGTAATCTGGATACAGGTACAGATACTTAGCTGGGTTATCATACATTGTGAGTTAATTAAGCCAAAAGAAATAGTTCTGCTTCCGATTGCAGTGTATCTAAAAGCGGGGTGGATAGGTGGGTATTTTTTTTTTAAATGGCATTTTTACTGTGAACATCATAATGCGTGTAGTCAAGGGTAAAAGGTAGTATTGATGGTTTGGGATTTAAAGGTAGGATACACTCTTACTAGAATAGTCATGGTAATTACTTGAATTATCATTAATTAGTAGATTTGGGGAGTTGTATTTTATAGTTTATATCAGTTAACTTACCTGTTCCAAGTTTTACAATCGTGAATGCCGAATGTCGTTTTTAACCGACGTTGGGCAATTTGTCTTATGTCGTTCTTGTGTTTTTTTGGCTATCGCCGCCTGGCGATCGTGAATTTATTTTTATAAAATTATATTTTTCGGAACTATAGGATATCTAGCGCAATAATTTTAATGGATGCCCACAATCATTATTACTTCCAAATGAGTAAGATTTTTCTTAATAATTCGGTACCCGGTAGTAGAAAATGTATATATCTGCAAATGGTGTATCCTAGCTTTAAAATAATAAAAATACAAAATAAGAAATAAGTGTTGGGATGTCAAAAAAGTAGGTAGGGTGATCGGGAGCAGAACTGTTTTTGTTTTGCTTAGTGATACTGTTGTTGCGCAATCTGTTGCGTGAGCTGTTAAAAAAACATGCATGTTGTAAACAAAAGGCTAAAGTTTGGATTGGATTAATAGAATCATTTGCCTGGCTATCCGTCATCATGGCAAGACCTGTTTAATGCTCAAGGGTAAATAATTTCAATCCCAAACCATTTCAGCCTTTTTCAAAACATCCAGGATTTTACACAGCTGAAATTTAGACACAGCACTCAGTGAAATTGGTTAAGACAATGAACTTTGTCACAGTGCCCCCCAAAAATAATGTTGTGATCAATTTACATTATTGTACAGTGATGCAAGACTTGGAAATAATTGAAACTCGTAGGGATTGAGGCAACAAATTTCAAAATTTGTTAACCGACACTTTTTATTAATGCATTATATTTTTACAAAGACTTTCTCACCTGTTGCTGAGACTGTGTCTGATCCACTGCCCTTATCCTTTTTTGTTCCAATTCAAAAACTACTGGGACTTTTTAAAAAAAACAAAACACTAATCAATAGAGAAATCCACCCACATAGGAATCCAGCCATACTCTTTATTTTGTGAATAAAAGTGATTTTATGGATCCAACATTAAATTTAAACAGTTCAGTAATTCACCGAACTTTAACTCTTGCTCTTGTTTACACTCAACCGCGCTTCAATTATGCCCCCCTCCCTCCCCCAAAAAGCAACTACCCAACACTTGTTAACTACAGAAATGCACTTCCTGAAGCTGCAGTTTATTACAAAATCTTGAATATCCGGTCTTCTCAGTTGTACTTCCAGAAATATTTATCAGAGAACAATTATTGGTTTGCCATTTGGTGCTGGTGTGGAGCAAGCTGTATCACACCAAACTGTGCCCATTGGTAGTATAGAACCCCCCCCCCCCCCCCCCCGATGCAAATGAGATTATTAAAAACAGACAAGCGTTAGGTAAATTAACAATTATATGTTGTGGTACCTGAGTATCTAAACTTTGGGGTAACTAAGAAAATTGTGAAAGAATGTAAAGTATTGGCTTTGATCAATCTTTATAGCCGAAGATATCTGCCGAAATGATAGTTACTTTAACAAAACCATTATTAAACGGTTTGCTTATCATGACGGTTATTTGTTCTTGTATGTTGTATGGTCATTGGTCAATACGGTTACACAATAAAGACTCAGTTTTCCCACATCTTTGTGTCGCAGCTTTGTAGGTTTTGCCACATACAAATTA
The DNA here is from genome assembly GCA_037893245.1 of Crossaster papposus. Classification (NCBI taxonomy): domain Eukaryota; kingdom Metazoa; phylum Echinodermata; class Asteroidea; order Velatida; family Solasteridae; genus Crossaster; species Crossaster papposus. Next base: position 1,962,723 of record JBAIAA010000017.1, read on the forward strand.
CTTTTTTTTTATAGTATCAACATGCAAAAGAATTTCAGTAAATTGAAATAATTTCTATAACTATTTTGATCGAGTCCTTTAATAACATGGATGTGCATCTAATTGTTGGTTTTCTAGGGAAAACAAATGCAAATTGAAAATCTCAATTTCAAACGATTGAATATACTTGTAAAATGTGTTAGAATGCACTGTAGACAGCTGCCAGAATACTGCCAGAAAATACTTTACATACAGATCTCCTGGCAGTATTTATAGTCGGTAATGAAAAAAGGACCTCATTTGACCCTTAGACTAAATTTAACATCAAATATCTCAGGTGATCTTAAACCCCCTACCCAACGACTGTCGCTGACTTGTATACGTTTGTATCTACCTTTGCGCATATTTTATCCAAAATTCTTTTTGACTCGTCAAGTGCCGGTGGGTAATATTCTTAGCCCAGTTGGTAATTGAGGGGTGGGGGTTTGGGGCATTAACCACCGAGTTATTACGGTCGCCAATTCCTGTGACATACAATAAAAGCCCCCCCCCCCCCCCCCCCAATTATACACCGGAGTAATGAATGCTCAATATTACACAGCGTAACCATTTTCAGCAATATCAATTAGTCTTCTAAATAATTCCAGTGCAGCTTGCCAGGTGCTAGGTCTTGACACACCCAGAGCATTCCGAACATAGTGAAAGTATTCTTGGTACTCATTATTGTCTGTTACGTTAATGCACTGCTGCGAAACATTATTCATTTCCATCTTGGCTATCATTAACAGCAAATCTGGGGCACCTCCATGGTACTCTGGCATAAAAAATAACGAGTCTGGTCTTCCATGCACTGTATCATGTCTGGACTTTCTTATATAATGGGTGTTCCATTGTTCCCTCACATGATCACACTCGTCCTGCAGCAAACCGGAAAAACAGAACCACAGGCACTCCTTGTTCGTTTCTGACGTGGTGTCGATTACACCATGGGATTCCAAGTCTTGAAAAAACGCTCTCCACCAAGATGTACGATTCTTGCAAAAGAAACTCCACCATCCTTCGATCCTCTGATTCCTTGGGGAGGGAACATACCTATGGGCATCGGCATTTTCTCGAAAATAGCTTTGCATAGAAGCAACTAAACCATTTTCAGTTCCAAGATCTGTAACTATCTCAACTGGCACACCTTCTAATTCAGCAACAGTGTCTAGATAGTACCTGGCTGGATTCTCAGGCAAATTGTTTGAGCGTGCAACTTTAAGCCATAGTAAGCATCTGCTGTAGCCATCAATGCAGCCATGAATTGGGAAACCCCATGGTTTTAATTTGTCATATCCATCTAGATGCCACGAGTAATTTGGACCTGGGTTTCTATAAACTCTTCTTTTTAATCGATGTGCTTTACGTGCTGATACCCCTTCAGGATCTAATTCTTTAAGTAGTAGTTGTACAACTATTCTAGGTACTCTTAAGCCTTCTAATTCGAGTGTGTGGCAGACAGATCGATACCCTCCAGCTGATCCTGGGCCATTAATAATTTCTTCCACGCGTTTCCGTACATCATCTATTTGATGCAGTGTATCAGGGTTCCTTCTAGACAATCCATATTGATTTAGTCTTCTTAAAAGTGTGCTGTAGCTGATACAGTGGTTATGATTCTTGTCGAGAAAGAGGAGGATTTCCTGGTATTCAAAACCTCTGTTGAAATAGTATTTAATCACAGCCTCTTCATCAAACTCAACTTCACTTTCTTCATCCGAGTCTGATGCACCCTCTTGAAGATCTGTGGAGTAAACAGTTTAAATTATGAGGCTGATCACAATTTAAAACAAGTGTCGCCTTTTCCCACAGTCGATCCCTACAACTTACAAGTTTTGTGCTCTTAAACAAAATTGAATATAGTGTGTAAGTTGTCCTCGAGAACGTACAAGACTTTACGACAAACCAAACTTCCGGGCAACTATAATCACTAAAAATGGCTAATTACTAAAAGGTAGATAGCAACTTAATTTTTATTTTTAAACGACCTCGAATGACCCCTGGATGACTTTAGACCTACAGGTATTTCGAAAGAGGTAAGCTGAACCAAAACATCACTCAGCCTTCCAAGTAACATTCAAGTTAAAATCTAAATGCTGTATGTACATTAATAATAATATTAATAATAATGCTAGTTTTTATATAGCGCTTTAGACTCGCACAATGTGGGTGGATCAAAGCGCTTTACAATCTATTATTACCCGGTCATTGGGCCCATGAAACATTCCAAATACCATCTCAGCTCCCTGGGGAGTATACAGCTCGATGCTGCCATTTCGGTGCAAAGCAGCTAAATCAACCACAATAACCACCTCTGCCCTCACAGGTACCCATTTACTCCTGGGTACGGTGGAGAGAAGCAATGAGTGACAAAGTGCTTGCCAAGGGCACACGCACCATAGTCCCAGGCCGGACTCGAACCCAGAACCTGTAGCTTTACATACAGATTAAAAATTCAATGCTCCAGACCACGAGACCACGGCACTCCATACATTACATGTATAGCCTAGTCAAGGGCAGATTTTAAAGCATATTTGATCAATGCCCTCTATAAATGACCCCTACATGACATTTGACTGCAGGTCTTCCTATACCCATGGGTCACCGTATCCAAGTTTCATTATATACGGCAGTCAGCGATTAGGTAACACAGTACCAGACCTCATATAATATTTGGATATCGCTCTCTTGGAAACAGATTGGTTGATATTACTATATTCAGGTTCCAAGAAGAGTGAAGGTCCAGAGTATTGTCAATGTAAGGCTGGGCATATCGGGGAATTAGACCGTCAACTGCCGTAACGAAAGCCATGTTATCATGTGTGTTTATATTAATACAATATAGCCTTGTTCAGTTGAAAGTTTAGGCCTACACAAAAACACAGTCACAAGTACAAAGAAAGAGAGGTATACCACATACCTTCTCCACAGTTTGAACAAAAATTGTCGGCGTTTCTACATTCCTGACCACAGTTGCTACAAAGGGTCATGGCGCCAGTGCTTCGAAAAGTTAAAACTCAGTGTTGATCCTAGCATAGACATGGAGAAAAAACAAACTCCATGTCTATGATCTAGCTTCTGTCCAACAGCATACACTAGCACTGCACGCACGTGTACATGTACATGTACCGCCACATGTATCAAGTCAAGCGTACGTACGTACGTACGTACGTGCTGGCCTATCACAAATTTGACCTTTAACCTTTAGTATCGCCGCGGCGCTTTTGCTTTCGCCGCGGCGCTTTTGCTTTCGCCGCGGCGCTTTTGCTTTCGCCGCGGCGCTTTTGCTTTCGCCGCGGCGCTTTTGCCGCGACCCTTTTGCTTTCGCCGCGACCCTTTTGCTTTCGCCGCAACCCTTTTGCTTTCGCCGCGGCGCTTTTGCTTTCGCCGCGGCGCTTTTGCTTTCGCCGCGGCGCTTTTGCTTTCGCCGCGGCGCTTTTGCTTTCGCCGCGGCGCTTTTGCTTTCGCCGCGGCGCTTTTGCTTTCGCCGCGGCGCTTTTGCTTTCGCCGCGGCGCTTTTGCTTTCGCCGCGGCGCTTTTGCTTTCGCCGCGACCCTTTTGCTTTCGCCGCGACCCTTTTGCTTTCGCCGCGACCCTTTTGCTTTCGCCGCGACCCTTTTGCTTTCGCCGCGGCCCTTTTGCTTTCGCCGCGGCGCTTTTGCTTTCGCCGCGGCGCTTTTGCTTTCGCCGCGGCGCTTTTGCTTTCGCCGCGGCGCTTTTGCTTTCGCCGCGGCGCTTTTGCTTTCGCCGCGGCGCTTTTGCTTTCGCCGCGGCGCTTTTGCTTTCGCCGCGACCCTTTTGCTTTCGCCGCGACCCTTTTGCTTTCGCCGCGACCCTTTTGCTTTCGCCGCGACCCTTTTGCTTTCGCCGCGGCGCTTTTGCTTTCGCCGCGGCGCTTTTGCTTTCGCCGCGGCGCTTTTGCTTTCGCCGCGGCGCTTTTGCTTTCGCCGCGGCGCTTTTGCTTTCGCCGCGGCGCTTTTGCTTTCGCCGCGGCGCTTTTGCTTTCGCCGCGGCGCTTTTGCTTTCGCCGCGGCGCTTTTGCTTTCGCCGCGGCGCTTTTGCTTTCGCCGCGACCCTTTTGCTTTCGCCGCGACCCTTTTGCTTTCGCCGCGACCCTTTTGCTTTCGCCGCGACCCTTTTGCTTTCGCCGCGGCCCTTTTGCTTTCGCCGCGGCGCTTTTGCTTTCGCCGCGGCGCTTTTGCTTTCGCCGCGGCGCTTTTGCTTTCGCCGCGGCGCTTTTGCTTTCGCCGCGGCGCTTTTGCTTTCGCCGCGGCGCTTTTGCTTTCGCCGCGGCGCTTTTGCTTTCGCCGCGACCCTTTTGCTTTCGCCGCGACCCTTTTGCTTTCGCCGCGACCCTTTTGCTTTCGCCGCGACCCTTTTGCTTTCGCCGCGACCCTTTTGCTTTCGCCGCGGCGCTTTTGCTTTCGCCGCGGCGCTTTTGCTTTCGCCGCGGCGCTTTTGCTTTCGCCGCGGCGCTTTTGCTTTCGCCGCGGCGCTTTTGCTTTCGCCGCGGCGCTTTTGCTTTCGCCGCGGCGCTTTTGCTTTCGCCGCGGCGCTTTTGCTTTCGCCGCGGCGCTTTTGCTTTCGCCGCGGCGCTTTTGCTTTCGCCGCGGCGCTTTTGCTTTCGCCGCGGCGCTTTTGCTTTCGCCGCGGCGCTTTTGCTTTTGCCGCGGCGCTTTTGCTTTTGCCGCGGCGCTTTTGCTTTTGCCGCGGCGCTTTTGCTTTTGCCGCGGCGCTTTTGCTTTTGCCGCGACCCTTTTGCTTTTGCCGCGACCCTTTTGCTTTTGCCGCCGCGCTTTTGCTTTTGCCGCGGCGCTTTTGCTTTTGCTTTTGCCGCGGCGCTTTTGCTTTTGCCGCGGCGCTTTTGCTTTTGCCGTGGCGCTTTTGCTTTTGCCGCGACCTTTTTGCTTTTGCCGCGGCGCTTTTGCTTTTGCTGCGGCGCTTTTGCTTTTGCCGTGACAGTTGTGCGCCACCGTAATTATTAACCTGACAAAGGTTAATAATTAATTAACCGGACAAAGTTTTAGCTCTGTGAATGTTGAAAATCATCAACTTGTGCATGATTTATGATGACAATTAACAAGCTCATGATGATAAACATGATGATCTGATCATTGATATACATGTACGTGTACGTGTCACTGACCTCTACACCTGGACGGACCATTGTCCATATTCTGCTGTGCTAACACTTGAAGTCGGCGCGAACTGGAAGTGCAGCATGGCGGACCCGGGACGTCACTGCTGTGAGCCAATGAAATGTCCAGGTGTGGAGGTCAGCGGATTTATTCTGTACATTTTGTATTTATAAACATTACGTAATACGTATCGTACCAACACCTGGACATTTCATTGGCTCACAGAGTCACGTCATGGGTCCGCCATGTTGCACTTCTCCGCATGCCGACTTCAAAATGAAACAATGATGATCTGTCCATGTATAGAGGTCAGTGGTACGTGTAGTATTTTGTACATTTCTCGTTTCAGGGGTACCGCATATAATTCGAACAGATCGTGGCACTGAGAACACTCTAATAGAAGACATTCAAATTGCCTTTCGTTACCATGATGATGATGAACATTCTCGCTTCAAGAGCTTTATGTATTAGGGAATGTTATGCCACACTGAAGGATACAGCAGAAATGTAAAGAGAAATGACTTCATTGTAAATTTATTAGATAATACAGTAATGAAAATAGAGACATTTATAATTGTTTTTCTGGATGACTGCCAGTGTCATGATATTTCTGGTGTCTGTCAAGAGCTGGCACTAATTATTGGTGCAGAGCTGCAGTTGCAACAACCACAGCCGAGAGTGTTTGACAACGATGTGAACGACAATTTGGCAAAGGCATACTGCACAAGAGTTGAATCACTGAGAAAAGTGGCCGTTCGCACAGAAAGCATACGTGGCAAGTGTTTAATGTTGCCTTCAACTAGAACAAATGTGTATCTCCCCTGGTTAAGCAACGAGCACACAGGCCTAACAAAGTGTTCAAAATAATATATTACCATATCAAATATATTTTCAAAAGCGAAGTGGGCATATCGGGTTGGTTTTATGTAATTTCAGACTAATTTCAGGGGGGTTAGCCTCCTGAAAATGACGTCATGGGGGACTTTTTAAACTAGATAAAATGCACGTGCTGTGTCTCCCATTGGACACTGTCAACCCGTCTTACAGTTTCGTTTTACTTACTATGAATATGTGTGGAAACAACTACATAATCCAAATGGAAATTACAGACAACTGTCTTGTTGAAATGTTTTAAACAGACGTCTGTTTTTAAATTAATTATTTTAACAGTCACTGATTTTCTTTTTAATTGTAAACACTTTAAACAATGTATTACAATATAGGCCTAAACAGTGTTTAATTATTACTATTATAGAATGAAGAACATGTCATGCATGTAAATGCTGCGGAAGAAGAGTAATACAAGCTTTCTAACGTATCCAGCTCTTCTGACATCTGTGGATCCCCCACAAGACTGTCCACCCTCGCTGAATACCCCCCTCAGCTACACGAAGGTAAATTGTGGTTTATTTGGCTTTTTTATTTATTTGTTATGTAGGGGCCTACATGTATGCAAGTTTTTGTTAATTTTTTTGTAATTTTTTTTCCAGATTTTGATAGATCGGAGCTCACACAGTTTCTAAAAAAAATCACACGGACAAATTCACATATATATGGGATATTAGTCAACAAAAGATCAAGTCCGTTGCTCACGGAAGTGCTTACACGCTAAGCCTACATAAGATAAACAATCCTGTAAACTCCTTGATTATGGAAATGACCGAAAGCTATGATTTAACGTTTGTGATTTCGAAATATTATATTATGAACCACTTGTACGTTGATCAAGCTAGAAAGTACAATTATTTTGGCAAAAGTCCATCTCAGCAGAGCGATCACCTGCAGATAATTTCATCTGTATTGGCATATATGTTTGTCACTGGATGTAGTGATATTTTAGATACCATTAAGCCTCTTGATCAACAATTGTTCATCCAAAAACAAAATGTCCATAAGTGTGATGGTAGAAATGATGGAAGCTACTAACTAAGCCGCCAAGACTTACAGCAACTAAATGATGTGGAGGAGAGATTATCTTCACCGGTAAGAACTTTTTCATATACAAAATTAAAAACAGTAACTTTTTATTAAAAAAGTACAAACATTTACATGTATAAATTGTTTTAATAAAACCATATTTCTTTTGTCTTTACTAAGATTATACACGCTTACATTGAACTGCTACAAAACGAACAAAAGGCAGCTAAACCCAATTTCTGCGTGATGCTTCCATGTGGACAAGATGTTTCAGAGTTTTGTCAAGTAAGTGTTTTTACTATTTTCTTTAAATTTACACTTGTTAAATTTTTTCTTTTTTTTTACAATCAAATGATTTTTGTTATTTTATAGGCGTCTCTGGATACCTATGCGTATATTTTGGCACCAATGCGGATGGGCAGGTCTGCAATTTCAAGGATGGCAATTCAGCTGACAAAACGGATTTGGTGGGAATGTTTCAGGGGACTGACACTTACAACAACATGAGGAAAGTGTTTTCAATTTTCAGAGATCAACTTCTCAACATACAAAGAACATCAATGACTACTGTAGGGAGGTGGGGGGGGGGGGGGGATTTTTATTTTTCTATCTTGGGATTATGATTTTCTGTGCAAGATACATGTATGGAAGCTAGCTCTGCTTTTCCATGCCTTTGGTGTTACCTTCCCTCCAAGTTCTCTTGCCAAGTGGGAAAAACCATTCTCCTCAAGTGAGAGACGATGCTGGCAAGTGGGTGGACTATCCATCCTGGTTCAAATGCCGTGAACCAGATGAGATTGTCCAGGATCTAGCTGATAAACTTGGAAGATCCTCAAAAGGGTGGTGACACCAAGGCAAATGGACCCTCCCATAATTCCATTGCCCACCAATCAATCCTGCCCATAATTCATGACATTAAACATTGCACCGCCTATCCTTCATGAGTCCATATTATGTTAGGCTTTAATAGTTGTTTGATATTACCGTAATGTAGAAAATTTATGTAGAACTAGTGATCAGGGTAACCTACATGTACATGTAGGTGAAAGAGATGAGAAGTTGAATGAAAGATGGCATTGAGTTTCGATTGAGGTAGAAGACAACGACAGAACACATTCGGGCAGTGAAGAATTTAATGTATGAAGAAAAGTTGTTGCAAGGTTTTAGGAAAGTGAGGAAAGGAAGAAGAGGTAGAGGTGAGAGCGATGCGTGTGATTTTCCTGCCTGTGCTGTAGCTGTAGCTGTAATGGAAGGTGTGGGGGAGGGAGATGTTGAATAGATTCAATGGAGAAGACAACGGGTGGTTCCATAAAGATTGTGTTGGCTTGAGGGGTGTTGATCTTGGGAAAGAAAGTTATGAATGTCCAGTTTGCAAAGGAGAGGTTAAGAATTTACACAGGATCGACGAGCTTTTGTACCATGGAGTAAAAAAACGGTGACGACTAAACCTGCAACCATGTATATATGTTTGGTTTGTTACTGATTTGTTTAATTGCGAGTCCAGCTTTGGAAACACCACTTCTCAGAATCTCAATTGTTTCATACTAAATATATCCGACTGTGCAACATTTTAGCCAGATCCACTGGGTTTGCAAACTGCTAACACTGAAGTCGATGGTGATGATAACCAGTCTGAAGGTAGGGAAGAGCAACCTAATGTGCCATCAACTTCACGCGGAAAGAAACCACCAGAGCCCATGCACAACTGGAATTAGAAAGAGGCCGCTGAAAAGATGTATCTGTTTGATTTACCGGAAGGTATCTGTGTAGTGATTTTTATGCATCCTAAAGGTAAACAAAACATTTACTTTGTCAAATTCAAATAAAGACTCTACTGCATGTTTAAAAAAACAAACCTATGCACATTCTTTGTTTTGCTTCATCAGGGCCTATTGCAGATCACTTTGCACACTGCGAGACTCCTGGGGACTACTTCCTAGAGTACCTTGATGAAACCAGCCGCCATGACGTTGTCTTTCAGACAAATCTGTACATCAACCAGAAGCAGCAGCATGTCACACCTATCCCCCACTATGGCAACAGCTTGCAGAAATTTCTAATATTTTTAGAAATTAATCCCTTGTCTCGTAAAGGACTAAAGATAACTTACAAACACCTCCAAGAAGCCAAGAGGTGTGTCAAACACCTCAACAAGCATCTCCGAAAGGCTTTGAGACTGAGGAGGTCGCACCGTATCGGAGTGGGAGAGCCTGAAGACAATGGTGCCAGCAATTAAATCGGCCATAGAAGAAGTGGACGATCTCTGTATTGGTTAAATTAAGACAATAAACGCCGAAAATGCAGTGACTAAAATTTTGGATAAAAAGGGCAGGGGTCCGGTCTTTGAGACCATCTTCGCTCCGACCATTCCAAGCATTCGACAGTATACCAGCAAACTATCTTCAACTATATATCATGTCGCAGTACTTTTTTAATGAACGTTTTGATGTCGAGGAGGAGTGGAGGTGATTAGATGCGTTGGTGAACAGTGATTTAATGTGGGGCCAAGTGGCCCCACTATCTACGCCGAGGTCTCCTTCCCCGCCACCTCTTGAGGGAACGCCGAGTTGGGAAGTTGGTAAGTAATATTATTTTGCGTTTGTTTATCTACCGCGCAGTCCGAAACCCACGTACCGATTGTATAAAACTGACGCTCCGTAATTGTATAAGACAGCATTACCACTTGTATTTATTTTTAAATACATAGATCTTTCCCCCGAAGATCAAGAGGCCCAAATCATCGACCTGACGGGGTCGGAATTTTCTTAATCGTGTTTTTAAATCAATGTCTACGTAATGTACACCTTTAGAATCTGAGGGCAATCTAAAGTGATTCGTAAGATTTTTCTTCGTTGCATGTGTAAAGTACAAATTACTTTTCTTTCAAATACACAGATGATCAACATATGAAGGAAAGGCCGTAGACATTATTGATCTCACTGGGTCTGAATATGGTAAGTTGTTGATTTTGTCATCATATTTTGTTTTGTTTTGTTCTCGAACACCCCCCAAAAATCAACAACTTAAATGTCGGTTCACAATAAATATTATGATTTTCTTTATTTCGTATTTGGGGAATTGGCACAGCCGAGGCGGCAGAAAACCTTCCCGTGGTATTCCCTGGAAATCTGTACTCAAGATCGTTTTTGACTTACAGAGCTAATTTCTGCCGCACATGACCTCGATCGTTGGTTTGCGCCCTTAAACCTTGAAAATATTTGTGACGCTTCCGGAGGGAGCAGTGCTGCTTCCCTCTTTTGATCTGGTTGTGAACCGGACTGATGTGATTGGACTGCTGTCCTTTTAGTCCTCGGAGTGCTGCGGCTCTCTCGTCCGTCAGGACGTTTGTTCCACCTTTTTACTTAAATTTTTGGTGTTTTTCGTTATTAAATTACTAAGACATTATTAAGGCATTATTAGGACAGTATCTCTCATAAATTCACAAAACCAAATAACCATACCCAAATTATTTAAATTCACTGCGGTGCTCCGCTTCCCAACTCCCGTAAACATGATGAAAGGATGTTGAGCTTTGGGTCTTCGATCCTCTGCTGTCGGCCGGTCGGCCGCCTCGGCTGTGGAAAGCTCCGGGAGTCTCGTTAAATCCATTCTACTTATTTATCCATCCGACACCTCGTTGTTTACCTGCAACCTGTGTGATAAAATTCTTAGTGGTCATCCACTTATCAAGAAACATCTTACTAGTCATGATTGTAAAATATCATATAGTTGTGATAAGTGCGGCAAACAATATCACTGTCTTGGTGGCGTGGCATGTCACTACCCTCGGTGTGGGGCCAGGACTCTGAGTCCTACTCCTCCATCTGGTTTTTCCTGTGAAATCTGTGGTCGAACGTTCGGATCCTATCCTGGGCTTAGGCTCCATATGAAGCGGGCTCATCCTTAATAATAAGGCTGATGCAACAGATTTAACTGCACTGTTTAATATGTGGTTTGAGTCTGGTGAAGTGCCCGAGCAACTCAAGCTCAATAATACCATTCTCATTCCCAAAGGGGATGTCGACCCCACGAATATGTCCAAGTGGAGACCCATTACCATTGGATCATATCTTCTTCGTCTTTATACGAAGATCATCAATACTAGGCTTACCGAAGCCACTAATCTTAACCCTAGGCAAAAAGCCTTTATACCGGTTGATGGGTGTCTTGAGAACGTGTCTCTCTTAGATCGTCTAATCTCGAAGTATAGACAAGAGAGCAAATCATACTATATCATGTTTCTTGACCTATCTAAAGGCTTCGATTCAGTCCATCACAGTTCGATATCGAGAGCTCTTAAGAGGCACAACATTCCTATTGACTTCATCAAGTGCATTGATGATTTATATGACAACGTTCGTACTCGGATTTCATCCGACTCTAAATTCTCTGACCCCATCCCAATGCGATGCGGTGTTAAACAGGGTTGTCCTCTCAGCCCGAGACTTTTCAACCTCGTCTTGGACGAGTTGATTGATCTACTCCCCGAGTATATCGGCCTGGAGATGGGAGGTGTGCGGTTCAATTCCCTGGCCTTCGCAGATGATCTCGTTCTTATGGCCGAGAGTAAAGCTGGATTAACTTCCCTACTTAACTCGTGTCAAAACTTCTTTGAGTCACGGTTCATGAAGGTGAACGCCCTAAAATCGGCGGTGTTCGGGGCCACCATGGTCCACCGTATTGATGGACGCCACATATCGAAGCTCATTCCGTTGAGTGAATCCGAATGGCAGACGCAAGGCGCCTACATTCCCTTGGTACCTGCGGCCGGCACCACCAAATACCTTGGCCAGAAATTCGGTATCCTTGGCAAGTCCAAATACGACCTTCTCGAACCTTTGGACCGTTGGCTCTTAGCGGTGTCTGATGCATATCTTAAGCCTCAGCAAAAGCTCTCGATGATTAAGTCTTACATTATTCCTAGACTCATATATCACTTTGGGATGAACACATATCCAACATGTGCCCTCAAGGCCATTCAGAGGTGCATTAATAAATCTGTGCGGACGATTATGCATCTCCCCAATTCGGCCAATACTCAATTTCTTATAACTCCCACTTCCTTGGGTGGTCTCGGTCTCCCTGACATTATTTGTGTTGCCAACAAGCTTCGGCACGGGGCTTTGACTAGACTAGCGAAGTCTAAAGACGATGCGATACGTCATTTGTATGCCTCTAGAGCTATCCAGAAAGAACTTGGTGGCCTTAGCCGAGCTCTTGGACTTGCGAATATCGAGGCCGATAAATCCCAAATTAAACATCATTTACATGATACCACTATGCGGAAACTTGGTGATCATTCCAAGACCAAACAGGGTCAAGGTGTGCTTGCCTTTGACCATCCTGCAGCCTCCTCTTGGGTGGATAACCCAACGATCCTACAAGGCAATCTTTATACCAAAGCTGTTGCACTCAGGGCTAAAACCCTTCCCTGCCGCAACAACCTGGCGTATACGGGCGGCCCGACCTCTTGTAGAAACTGTAAAGTAGCGATCGAAACAACGTCTCATATCCTACAGCGATGTCCTTCAGTGCTTCAAGCACGGATGCGTAGTCATAATGAAGTTTGCAAGCAGGTAGCCCGTTATATGTCCAGGCGGTACGATGAAGACTCCGTCTTTACCGAACCTCTGGTATCTACCAGTTCCGGAAATTTTAGACTGGACTAATAGTGATAATAGACAAAGCGAAGAAACATGCGTTTATCGCTGACGTCGCTATACCGTATGAAGCTCACAAATATACTCTCAGGGACTCCGAGACCAGCAAGTGTACCAAATATAGTATTGGTCCCATTGTAGCTGCCATCAAAGATCGCTTTGGTGTTTCCTCTACTTCTGTGGAGGGAATCCCCATCGGTGCGAGGGGAGCAATCCTTACTAGCAAATCTTCCTACTGCGGGGTGAAGCTGAGCAGGAACCAACTTGGTACTCTTTCACAGAATGCCATTAAGGGGTCTATTTTCGTGTTTAACTGCTTTATGAGCAAATAAGGTTAGGGGATGGTGGCCCCTTCCAGTGGCAAGCTTGTCTGCCTCGAGGGGATGTGGCGTACCTGTAAACGTAAGCCAGCTCGGCTCGACGGGAATGCGGCCGTACGGTATGGTCCCGCTCGGCCCCGCTGCCCTTGGAGGGGCCCCATCACGGGACAATCGCTACGGCGGTTTAGTTGTTGCACTCGCCCTTTTTGCCTACACGAGGCCTTGTTACGTGAAAGTCTACCAGTCTTAATAGCAATAATATTTATTGTGCTACAGACTTTCATATACTCAAAATGTAACGGGTACATTATTGACCACCCATCAATACCACAAAGACTGTCCTGTTCAACTTATCATACCGGTATATCCTGCACGAAGTTTTCTACCTGACAGCGGTTCAGCCATAAACCGTCACGTCTGTTCAAGAAACATATTATCTTAGTTAATAAACATTGCCTTCTTCTGGATAAAGACGTACCTAATTTGCACACCCTAGAATCTTCTTTCAAGCATGAAATTAGTGTACATAGTAGTCAAGGACGATCTTGAACAACAAACGTGTGCAGAAATTGGAAATCTTAAGTCACTTGTTGATGCCACTCAGTCTGAGATCAACTCCATCTCAGAAGATGTAAATGCACGTTTCCTCTGTGAAATTAATCTATTACGTAACTCCATGCCCCTTAATTACAAACATAATCCTAAGAAAGGGATTTCATTTTATTAAACATTCCCAAAGCTCCGATTGATAAACGACTTTCATTGCAAAAAGAATTTGTAATACAAAACTAAAGACCCAACTTATGTTTTGCAGTACTATGAAGCGATTCAGGGCATTGACCCTGCAGCCCGGGTCAATCCCCCACTACGGCAACAGTCTGCAGACATTTCTATTTTTTCTAGAAATAAATCCATTGTCTAGAAAAGAACTGAAGATATCATGCAAACACCTCCAAGAAGCCAAGAGGTGTGTCAAACACCTCAACAAGCATCTCCGGAAGGCTTTGAGACTGAGGAGGGTTACAGTCAAGGCCAAAATATCAGGTAAAGTACATGCCCACTTAGAATAGATTAAAAAATAGTATTTATTATTTTATATATTAATCCATCAGCAAGAAACACATTGAAGATATCAGATAGACACCTGCAGGAAGCCAGGAGGTGTGTCCAACACATAAACAAGCACCTCAAGAAGGCTGTCAAGCTAAGAAGATCAACTTTCAATTTTGCAAATTCTTCTGCAAATTCTTTTGCATATTTTTCTGCATATTTTTCTCAAAATTAAAGTTTTTTTTCGTTGATGCATTCTTTTATTTTTTTTTCTACAAATTCTTAGATGCAATCTTAGACCCATTTTTAGATGCATTCTTCGACGCATTCTTAGATGCATGTTTGTATTATTAAAAAAAAAAAAAAAATTCTAAAAATTTTCGTTTTTTTCGTATTCTTCGAGATATTCTTTGACGTCTCCAACGCATTTCTCGACACAATCTTTGACACATTATTCGATGCAATTATACACACATTCTTATTTTAATTCTTTTTTTTAATTCTTTTTGTATTCTTCGGCGTATTCTTTGTCGCATTCTTCTGTGAAATTTTTATTGCATTCTTCAAATTTTTTGCATTTAAAAAAATCTGCATTCTTCGACGCAGTTTTCGACGCATTCTTTAATACCAATCTGCAAATTTTCCAAATTTCGGGCTAACGAGCTTGGGTACACGGACTGCCTGGCCTTTAAGTGTTATAAAGGCTAAGCAAAGATTGGCTGCAACACATTCTAATTGACATACAAAGGTAAGAAAGCAGCAAATTGTATAGTGCTTCAGAAACAAGATTGTACATTCTTCAGAAGTGTATCCCTTCTGTGTATTCAAAACAGCTTGTAGATGACATATTTGACAAGAAGCTTTCCCAATATTGTTCCCAGTATGTAAGATTTTAAAGGCCATAAAAATATTAACCCAACTATTGCCTAATACTACTAAATACTACTTGAGTAAAACTGTATGCAGTACTCTTATTACACTAGCCTATAAGAATTGGGTAGTATTGTGTATGAACCCCCAAATGAATGCCTAGCACGTTAGGGTTAAAAAATACTTTACATTTGTTGTCTTCACCCATTTTCATGAAACTCGTCGTAACTTATACATCTCTATTATGGGTTGCAGCTGTGTCATGTCCTATGAATCATTATTAGTGGCAGACGTTGGACTTATTTCAAATTTCAACTCCATTAATCAAGGTTTAAATTCGCATCGGAGGGTAGGTGTACGTGTATCGAGCGCATTTTTCTCGTAATAAAAAATGGATGAAGGGAAATAAACCAAACAAAGCTGGCAATATCTGTCAGCCACCAGCTCACAGCGAGCAAGGTCGGAAATATCAGGTTGGCATAGTGGGTTACTTTCCTCACCTTCCACCACTACTGTAGCATTAGTTTGATTCCGAGCCTTGTCCACGTGTGGTTCTTAGGTTTTTCAGTCCCTACCCGATTCTGTGGATTTTCCCTAGAATATTCTTCTGGTGTTTTCCCTCCCACCTCTAAAACTGTAATTTCTTTTGTCTTCCCTACAGGTTTTGGGCAGCTCAAGAAAGAGGTGTCTAAAGACAGGAGGTGAATTGTTGCTTGCCAATTTGTATGCAGTCAAGTGCTTCTTGGCATTGTTGTCAAATGGCATTTGAGGTAACGGCAATTGACTCGAATCTGTAATGCAGAATTCTTTTTTGCATTCTAATTTCTACATCACTACAGTTTTACTTGTTTTTATTGTAGTAAAACTACAGTAACTTTACTTTTGGAGAAACATTACTTTCACTTTAATTACTACAGTCAAACTTTATGTACTGCAGTAAAACTATAGTTTTACAATAGTAAAACTATGGTGGATTTTCATAAGGGCCATGCCAACCTCCAAAACAAGGTTGAGCGTTCCCGGCGAGCCATCAATCGGTGGAACGCCAATTTAATGCGCTATGCGTCGGGCGGTGTTATCGAACATCCCCAGATCGATTGGACCCACACTGATTCATGGAAGATAACATCCATTTGCGTGACCACGCATTGGTACCGCTTATACACGACTTCTACCATGCCCTCCAATTTGCAGTAGAAAACTATTAGTATTAAACCTAGATTCCGTTCCTTAATTTCCCCCCTTCGGTAATTTAGCCCTATTTGGCGGCGGTCAACGACCGTTTGGCGGAAGTTTATTCTAAACGCTGCAATAGGCCTCAATTTTATTACTGCATACATAATTCTAATGCCCTGGATTTAAATACGGCATGGCAAGATTATAGAATATTATCCAAACATGTATTATTGAATGGATCCAAAGTTAATGGACCGCCTGGTGGCGCTGTTATGTTTCGCGGAGGGGCGCATCGACCGGAAATATCGTTATAAATTTGCCTATTTGCGAAATTATCCAGCTACGCATCGAAGTCACACGAATCGCAGCGACCAGAGACTAAGTTTGATTGGTTATGTGGGGAGTTATTAACAGTACTTATAGATCTCGCGAATCGCAGCGATCAGGGACTAAGTTTGCTTGGTTATTGACAGTACTTATACGTCTTATAGTCGCACTATCGCTACGAAGATCTTGCCATCGTAGAGTTTTACAATTTTCTACACGTTGAACTAACAGATAATTTTTCTATCGATGAGCTGAGGGGCTATGTAGTATAATGGTTGATAATGCACCTGTGTGCTTTTGTTTTTTGAATTTTTTATTTCAATTTAGGTTATATTTTATTTTTTAAGTTGTTTAATTTAAATATTGTGTATAGTTACTGTCTTATTTTAGTTTTACAAACCTGTTTTACATCAGTTTTAGTTCTATTTTGTTTTTTCTAGTGTATAGTTTATTTTTTGAGTAAATAATGTAAAAATAATGTTTAATTTGAAACACGCTCGTGTGTGTGTATATATATATATATTTAATTTGCTGCAATTATTTGGCCATATGATAAAACTCTAGAACCCAAACTTGAGTGTTTTGGGTCATGCTGTTTGTGTGTCACATGTCACTGATCCTTTTACCTTTTAAGGAATGCCGAACAAAACTTATGTTATAAATCTTAAATGGAAGCTCAATGTCAGAAATTACATACTCTTGTAATTCACCCTAATACTACAGTGGTCCACAGTGGTCCACATAGTGATGGTCCTGATACTGGTCACACCATTGTAATTCACCCTAGTATTCAGTGGTCCACAGAGTAATGGTCCTGATACTGGTCACACCATTGTAATTCACCCTAATACCACAGTGGTCCACAGAGTAATGGTCCTGATACTGGTCACACCCTTGTAATCCACCCTAGTACTACATTGGTCCATGGAGTGATAGTCCTGATACTGGTCACACCATTGTAATTCACCCTGGTACTTCAGTGGTCCACAGAGTAATGGTCCTGATACTGGTCACACCCTTTTAATTTACCCTAATACTACAGTGGTCCACAGAGTGAATATGCATGAAGCATAGAGAAAATGAACTTGAACTTGCAACGGTGGCGCAGATAAGATCGGAATTGTGCTCCTCTTTGATCAACGAGAAAAGGCTGATATTCACCCTAGAAACCCGTACATCTTTTTAAGGCCTCGAAATTCAATCCAGCCGGTCAGCGGCTGGGACTGTCTCCACTTGGTTGCTTAGTGTGCAAGTCTGAAGGAGCCAGATGCCATTACAAGTACGAAACTTCGGAAATACGTTGCAACGGTGTCGCAGATAATAGATCTTAATTCAGGAGAACTAGATTGGCTCGCAAGGCACCTTGCGCATGACATTAACATACATAGAGAATTCTACAGACAGCAGGATTCTACACTTGAACTTTCTAAAGTTAGCAAGCTTTTGATTGCAGTTGACAATTATAAAAATGCGTACAATTTAAATTTCTAGATATTTTCTCAAAAGTTAGTTATGAAAAATTTGTAATGGGCGCTCTTTAAACTTTATAAGTTAAGAATTTGTTTTAATATTTTTGTCAGGAAAAAGCCTTATTTACCTAGGGTTGTCCAAAATGAACGGAACGCCCTATTTTCAGTACCCCTCCGACCAGAAAAAAATAGTTTGGATAGATGGGGAATCCTTCTAGATACAAAATTGATACCAAGATTGCATTTTTTCAGGGCAATTTTCCTCAAGGACATATGAAAAATGTCAGGCCTGTCTTTACTGCGGAAACCTAGTCTCCAATTGTGCAAGACATCCGAGAGCTATGCACAAAGAAGAGCAAGAAGTCAAAGCAGCAATTGCGAAGGAGGTGAACGGAGACAGATGTCAACATAACAGATCCCTAGAATTTGAAAGGCTGCGCTTGAAGGGAAACTTCTATCACAATATGCAAATTCTGTCAACAGAAGAGGGTAATCTTATCCCAGTACGTGAACCGTTGGCAGGACAAAATGTAAATAATGCCGACTTTCTTCCTTGTACATTTTGTCTGGGTTTCTATGTCAAGTCCGACTTGTGTCGCCACAAAAAAAGTGTCAATTTCGGTCATCTTGAGCACAGGCGAGCTCATATGGCAAAATTCAAGTCAAGAGCCAAATGGTGATGCAGCCATTTTTTTAAAGTTTCAGCAGAAGGATAGTTGCTTTGTAAACAATGTTCTACACAACATGGTGCACGATGACATCTCCTTGGCAGTGAAGGGGGATAAGCTTATAACATACTTTGGACAAACACTCTTTGATAAGCTTGGGTACTCCAAGTCTCGGTACATATCCCAACGCCTTCGGCAGCTTGGCAGGCTTTCTATTTATTTGAGAGAGCTTGGAGAAGATGAGCACTCTCTTGCTCAATACCTGAAGCCAGACAAATTTGATATGATGGAGCTGTGCAAAAAGCAAGAAACCAGTGAAGACTGTGCAAAAAGCAAGAAACCAGTGAAGACAGCATCCCTTCAATTGGAATTCCTTCTCTGTCATTGAAGCTTGGCCACTCGCTCACAAAATTTGCACTTCTTCAAAGTATGGCACTGCGACAAATGGACACTGTTCTTCTTGAAGATGCAAGGATGTATCTTCAAGAAATCCCTACATCTTTGCAAAGCCTCAAAATTCAATCTAGCTGTTCAGAGGCTGGGACTGTCTCCACTCAGTTGCTCAGTTTGCAGGTCTGAAGGAGCCAGCTGCCATTACGAGTACGGCAGCGTCTTATTGCTCCCATGCCTGGAGCTCCCGTAGTTACGGCTGTGCCCGAGATTGATGACAGGTTTTCGGTCTTCTTTACTACGTATCGTAATACCCGGACCGAAATCAATTCAGTCAACAGTGACTTGATCGATCTTCTCGCTCAGAGAGATAATAGGAATAACTTGTTATACATCAATGTGCTCAAGAATATTGGGATGAAATTTACTAGCAAAAATAAGAATAGGAAGTTCAAAGTGCCTTCGGTGCCTAAGGATGCCTCGAATAGGCTTAAAAAGCGGTTGCTTTACAAAGTTCATCAACATTACTTCAACAAGGAAATTAAGAAATTGGCCAGCCATCTTCTCGATGGTCAGCCGTTGGGACCGGTTGCCCCTGCCTGCGGTGTGGCGTATACCTGTTAGATGGGTATCTTTGGCAAAGAACCCCAACAGGACGACCAGTCCTATGTGTCGAAACCCTTGGACGGGGAACTCGACTTGATTGGTATTTAACATCCCATCATGAAGGACGAGGTAACCAAAGCCCTCAAGAACATGAAGAAGAACGGGGCAGCGGGTCCTGACAAGATCCACTTTAAAGATCTTAGCAAAACCGACGCTTTAGACTTTCTTTAATCTCGGGCTCGAGTCTGGTAAGGTGCCCGAGCAGTTAAAGCTCAACAACACCATTCTCATACCTAAAGGCGAAGTGGATCCTACGAACATGTCTAAGTGGCGGCCGATCATACCTGCTTCGTTTGTATACGAAAATTATCAACACCAGACTTACGGGAGCTAATGCTCTTAAACCAAGACAGAAAGCGTTTATACCCGTCGATGGGTGCCTGGAGAATGTCTCTCTCCTTGATCGTCTGATCTCGAAGTACAGACTTGTCTGATCTCGAAGTACAGACTTGAGAACAAATCATACTACATTATGTTTCTTGACCTGTCAAAGGCTTTTGACTCGGTCCATCACAGCTCGATCTCGAGAGCTCTTAGAAGACATAATATTCGAACAGATTTCATCAAGTGCATTGATGAACTTTACACTGGTGTTATAACCCGTATTATGTCTGGTTCCACTATCTCGGACCCCATTCCGATGAGATGTGGTGTGAAACAAGGCTGTCCACTGAGCCCTAGACTGTTCAATCTAGTCCTTGATGAACTGATCGATCTGCTGCCCGATTTTATCGGCCTGGAGATGGGAGGGGTACGATTTAACTCCCTAGCTTTCGCAGACGATTTTGTTCTCATGGCCGAAAGCAAATGTGGGTTGTCTTCCTTACTATCGCTACGAAGATCTTGCCATCGTAGAGTTTTACAATTTTCTGCATGTGGAGCCAATAAATAACGATTCTATCGATGAGCTGAGGGGCTATGTGGTATAATGGTTGATAATGCACCTGTGTGATTTTGTTTTCTGAATTTTTTATTTCAATTTAGGTTTTGGGGAAAATGGCAGAAAACCTCCCCGTGGTATTCCCTGGAAATCTGTATTCAAATTACCTTTGATTGACAGAGCTAATTTCTGCCCTCCATGACCTTGATCGTTGGTGTGCGCCCTAAAACTTGTGAAATATTTGTGACGCTTCCAGAGGAAGCAGTGCTGCTTCCCTCCTTGATCGGGTTGTGATCGGACTGATGCGATTGGATTGCTGTCCTTTTTGTCCTCGGAGTGCTACGGCTCTCTCATCCGTCAGGACGTTTGTTCCATCCTTTTACTTTTTTAACTCTTAACTTTTGGTGTTTTTCGTTGTATTAAAATTATTAAGACATTACTAAGGCATTATTCATAGGACAATACTAGGACATTACTCATTACCTCCAATACCAATACCAATACCAAATTTATGAGTTGTTTAATTTAAATATTGTGTATAGTTACTGTCTTATTTTAGTTTTACAAACCTGTTTTACATCGGTTTTAGTTCTATTTGGGTTTTTCTAGTGTATAGTGTATTTTTTGTGTAAAAAATGTAAAAATAATGTTTAATTTGAAACATGCTCGTGTGTGTATATATATTTTTTTATGATTTATGTCTTCTTCGTGTATTATGCTCCAACAAAATGGGTCAAAAGGGTCAATTTGTTTAAATTAGATCAAGGTTAACTGAATTGGAAAAATGTACCATGTCACTGTGCAACCGTTGCAAGTTTTAGGAAAGTGAGGAAAGGAAGGAGAGGTAGAGGTGAGAGCGATCCGTGTGATTTTCCTGCCTGTGCTGTAGCTGTAATGGAAGGTGTGGGGGAGGGAGATGTTGAATAGATTCAATGGAGAAGACAACGGGTAGTTTCATAAAGATTGCGTTGGCTTGAGGGGTGTTGATCTTGGGAAAGAAAGATATGAATATCCAGTTTGCAAAGGGGAGGTTAAGAATATACACAGGATCGACGAGCTTTTGTACCATGGAGTAAAAAAACGGTGACGACTAAACCTGCAATCATGTATATAAGTTTGATTTGTTTAATTGCGAGTCTAGCTTTGGAAACGCCACTTCTCAGAATCTACCAATAATCCCATGTATGACAACCATGTATCTGGATGGTAAGCCATTAATAGTGTGATAAGTAATGTGAATTTGAAAGACAAGTCCAACGTTACCGCAACAAAGAACAGGCACCTGAGAACATTTTGATGAAAGTCCCAGAGGATGACAGGCAGTTCATCTACATGTATAAACATTTGGGCCATTCATCTGAAACCAATATAAACATTTATCAGGCACCACTGGCCTTGAAAGAGCTAACGGTTGTTGGTCGAAGATTGCAGATACTTGATGAAGATGAGAGCTTGTGTTGTCATACATGTAGTTAGTTTTAAAGAAGAGGCTCTTGTACATTGGATGGGCTTTAAATGCATTTAATTTGTTGATCAGGACAACTTTTGGGAAAGTGAATTAAGAGGAGCAACAGTGAACTCACTTTCAGGTTTGCACAGAAAGGAAACTTTTACAACTAAAAAAATGGTCCTCTTATTGCAAACTTGATGGGTAAGATGAGAACCTGAACCTCTTATTGGGCTACATTGTTTGTTTTTTCTAAATTGACTTAATTCATAAATTACATGATTGGTACACAGCATCACTGCAAAAGACTCAGGAGAGCACTGCAGCATACAGCGTTTCAACTTCTAAAGTACCGTACCTGACTCTATTCAAACACTGACCCCTATTTATTAATTGTAGTCCACATTTGATTTGCCACTTTGTGACACTGTTTCCCAACCTGGTATTTCCCTGATACATTGATGTTTCGTTTAAATGAAATCAAGGAACCAGACTAAAAAACCAGCATTAATGTTCTTGGTTTCTCCAACATTTTTTTTTCGTTTCTAGAAACTTCAGAATATACCCTATTAATTTTGCAAAATATATTTAAGAAAAAAACATTTAAAAAGTTGACCCTCGTGTCGCACTTGCGTGGAATTGCCCATCTGTAAACACACAACTTAAAAGAACTGGTCACCGTCAAATTATAAATACGAAACACCTAACCCATCCATTTGCACAAATTACGGCAAAACCAAATGGTGTTTAATACCTTCAACTCTCTTCAGATTGGAATTTGTTTTCACAAATTTTTGTTTAAAAAGTATATATTTTTAAGTTGTAAATTCATAAAGTTTAACATTAATATTATCTTCCAGTACTTTGAAACCAGCGATAAATGTCAATGACATTTTTTTCATGTCTAATTGTTTTTTAAATGTGTTTTTTTTTCTCCTGCTTTTTATAGTTGAGAATCCCCATCCCAAGTGTTCCTTATATTATTGGCATGGTTAAAAGTTAAACAGTATCTGAATTCTATCCCGGTAAGTGAGTGGTCCAATGTAGCCATCGTGTATGACAATATGTGTCATCTTGACAACATGAGGGTCGCCAGGAGCGTCTGCCTCTACCATCGCCATGGTCACATATGTCGTGTGCTCCCAAAAAAATGTGTCGACAGGCTTCACATCCGGAACCACACTGATGTCGACTGCAAAAGCAAATATCCTCCAAAGGATCATCTTCAAGATGAGGACAACACAATGATATGTGAACAGACATTTGTGTGGCTCTCTCGATATAAAAAAAATTGTTTGTGCCATGCCAACAAAAATCACCATCTGTTCTACATTCACCGCAACAAAATACAGCTACATGTTCTTCCAGTTTAAGAATTTTGAAAAAGATTTACCTTCAACTAGAAATCATATTCACAAAATGTTATTAAATTACATTAACCAGTTAATGCTGTTGCTCATTTATCTTTCTATAGACACTGGGATGTCATCATTTCACCAATACATGACTAGCCTGGAAGGGCAAACCCCCTAAAATGCCAGGCAGCATATTCAGGAACTAAACAAGAGGCTGATTGGGGCAGGAATGTCAAGTAGATCGGCACTTTGTGTCCCTAATCGAACAGATCAAGAGTCGCTTGTTACAATAGTCATGTGCATAGAGTTTATCTATGCAACTAATATTTCAGGACACAGCTGTGGTGGTTAGATACTTGCCTCCCACCAATAGGACAAAAAAGTAGAGTTCAAATTGTAATTTCCAGTCAATGAATTGAGTTCATTCTATTTTTTTATAGCAACTTACGCCCCAACAGCTAAATGGCAGTTTAGTTGTTTTTTCAAAATGTAACTAAAAACTTATCTTTGTGACATTTTATCAAATTTGGTGTTTGTTTTCAAGAAACACAAAAATAGGGGGGGGGGTTGTGTTAGCAGTGATTTATTGCATTTTGCTAAATAAATATTGTGATAAGTTTTGTTGTAATGATGCATATGAAACTACATTGGGTTTTTTTGGTATTAAATTGAAAAAAAAAAGACTTGATAGCATCTTCTAGTGCAGTTAAGTGAGACAGTTTTCCTGCCTACCCCTTTGAAGTGTATTTTTCAGAACTTGTATTGGTTTTTCATCAGCTGCTTTTCATTTTTGTGCCAGAAAGTTGAAGATATATTTGTTTCAATTTATGTTTTGCAGTACTATAAAGCGATTCAGGGCATCAGCCCTGCAGCCCCGGACAATCCACCCCTACGGCAACAGTTTGCAAAAATTTATAGTATTTCTTGAAATTAACCCCTTGTCCAGTAAGGGACTAAAGGTCACGTCAAAACACCTCCAAGAAGCCAAGAGGTGTGTAAAACACCTCAACAAGCACCTCCGCAAGGCTTTGAGGCTGAGGAGGTGTACAGTTAAAGCCAAAATATCAGGTAAAGTACATGCACACTGAGATATATTTTGTATATTATATATTAATTCATCGGCAAGAAAAACAAACCCCCCCAAAAAATAAAACAACCCCAAAAACATGTTGGTTCACAATAGTTATTATGTTTTTCTTTATTTCGCAGGATCAGAAATATCTTTTCCGGACGACATCTTTTTTGACCCTCTGGCGAACCCCCTTCTGGAGAACACCCATCCAGCTAGCCCCACTGAAAACCCAATCGGTGCCTGTGCAGTACCCCCGGCACCGCAACCCTACCCCCGTGACAACACAGGGTATGTTTCGCTAGAAGCCGAAGCCGAGGCAAGGGGGAAACATGTTTTCCCATTTGGGATTATGGATTCGCATTATATTTGATTCGTATGTTATCTCGAATTGTTACGGGTGAGAGGTGGACCACCCATCACAAACCCAACATTCATGGTTAATGGAAACAAGCGAAATACATTACAATATGTACATAGACAGAATATTAGAAGATGTTTCTGATATGGTCTATGGGTATTAATCATGGTTTGTGGTATCCACAACACCCCCCCCCCCCCCCCCCCCCCCCCCCCTCCCCCGAATAACTCTTGCACAATTAAGCTTTAAATTCCACAGTAATATTAAAAAATAAGTATTACATTCATATTAAAACAAGTTTGGTTGCAGGCAAATGTTAAGTGTTAACTTAAGCCTGGTTTCTAAATTTGTTCCACGTGCCTAATGAATGTGTTTGTATGATTTTTGGTTGCCATCTTTAGGTCGGCTGGGAAATAGCAGAGTCACAAGAAACGCTGAGGAGATCGAAACTGACCAGAATCGAGATTCTACTCGAGGCGGCCCGAGACTTGTCAATGCAACGGCAAGTGGCTACAGTGTCAGGCCTCAACCTCTACAGCGGCCACCAGCGGCCATTGCCGCGATGCCCCAGCGAATTGCCGTGAAGCCCCTTGAAAAAAACACGTACCTTACGGCCACTTGGCCGTTGTGCCCCTTTTCATTGATTCTATTATATTATGTAGTCGAAAGTGTTATTAAAAATATTGTTAACGTTGTGACCTATTACTAAGATCAAATTGTTTCGACGTACGTAGCGAACGCTCTCCCGCACACTAGTTTTCATAATGCTGCTTGCGCCATGCATCGCGCAAGTACTTGCAGAGGAGAACGTGGCATGGCAACCATATCAAACGTAGTTGAGTTGTTCACTACTTAAAACACGGTACCAGACTACTCATGTATAGACTGGCCAAAAATAATTCGCGATTAACGCTAAACAATATGGCGGACCAAGTCTGCGCAGGCACGGCGTGCAAAGCTCGTCGCACCGAACAACTGACATAGGGCACTAGCAGAGCGCCCTCTGTTGTTCGGTGCGACGAGCTTTGCACGCCGCGCCTGCGCAGACTTGGTCCGCCATGCTGTTTTGCGTTGATCGCTAATACTTTTTATTTATTTTTTACGCAGATTTAGAGACAAATTACACCAGACGGAACCACGGAAAAGTCCTAATTATGGCGAAATATCGATGCGCTATAATAAATGAACCTGCATGCTGAGTTTGAGACCGAATGATTCCATGAAATCCCTTTTTTTTTGCACTGATGGATGCGGGGCCGGCCATAGACTGGGCTAGGCATAAACATGCACGTTTACATGCGAATGATTTGGCGTTTAGGGGGACTCGTTTTAAATTTTCATAATCATATTAACGTTTACATAGGCCAATTTTTTTTGGGGGGGGGGTCGTTTTAAATTGTTATATTTATTTCTAAGAATATATTTTTTAAAGAATTTTATAATGAACTTCAAGGTTGAATTTTCTGAAACAGCGGATTTTGTTGAGTCTTGAGGTTTGGGGGGGGGGGGGGGGGGGGGGGGGGGGAGTTGGGGCGGTGGTGATCCGGAGATGAACAAATGTGAACAGTTTGACAATGGCCTTGGTGCCCCTTTCTTTTTTGGAGCCTTTGAGGCCAAGTGGCCTTGACCCTCTGAAGCTTAAGGTTGAGGCCTGCAGTGTGCTACAGATATTCTGGTAAACAATGGGATAGACAAAGCTGCATTTGCCAGTAGTGTCTACATGTTATTGTTACAGGAAAGGGGAAAATATCGAAATCTAATAATTACTGGCCCTGCAAATTGTGGAAAAACATTCATGTCCACTCGCCTTTCAAAGATATATAAGACGTTCACTAATCCCGCATCCGGCACATTTGCTTGGGTAGGAGCAGAGTTAAAGGAAGTGATTTTTTAAAATGATTTTCGGTGGAATCCCAAAGTGCTTCCTTGGAATGACATGTTATTGCTTGAAGGTCAAACAGTTCATTTCCCTGCACCCTAAGACCTAATATGCGTGTGACATCTTTGACAAAAACACGCCCATATTTTGTACAGCCAAACAACCCTTGGTATACATAAGTGGTGACAGAATAGATGAACGTGAAACTGAAATGATGAGTGTCCGTTGGAGAATTTATTCTTTTTCACACCAGATCCCACAAAGTGAACAAGTAGATGTGACACCATGTGGTTATTGCTTTGCGCATCTTGTGCTAGACAATAAACACACATGTAGTTTAAAAAAAGACAATGGCATAATATCAGATTTAGGGTAGCAGAGTAATGTTTATTTTACTCACAGGATGTGGTCGACCCTGCCCTCAGCGAGACCTGAGAGGAGTTGCTTTTGGAGTACATGTAGTGAGTGTGGCCAAATAATCCAGTTCGGGATGCCTATTGAGCATGTGCACATCGAGATTTGACATTCTTTTTCGCGAAACATTTCATCATTGTTGGAATACCGAACTGTCTTATTGTTGCATCTGTACAACAAGGTCGCACAGTTTGATTTCTGTACTTCAGCCATAAATCCATTGTCTAGAAACGGACTGAAGATACAATGTATCATGCAAACAAGCCAAGAGGTGTGTCAAACACCTCAACAAGCATCTCTGGAAGGCTTTGAGACTGAGAAGGTCTACAGTCAAGGCTAAAATATCAGGTAAAGTACATGCCCACTGAGAATAGATAAAAAAAATAGTATTTACTATATATATTATTCCTTCAGCAAGAAATACATTGAAGATATCAGATAGACACCTGCAGGAAGCCAGGAGGTGTGTCCAACACATAAACAAGCACCTCAAGAAGGCTGTCAAGCTAAGAAGATTAACTTTCAAGGCAAAAATATCAGGAAAAATACACGCAACCACAGTGGGTGGAATACGGTTGATTTCTCGTCAACAAATTGATTTTTTTTTCTTATTACGAGTAAAAGTTGAGAAGCTCAAAACAAACTAACAAACACCCCCCCCCAAAAAAAAACCCCAAACAAACATAAATGTTGGTTCACAATGGTTGTTTTTTCTTATTCCGTAGGATCAGAAATATCTTTTCCGGACGACATATTTTTTGACCCTCTGGCGAACCCCTTCTTGAGAACACCCCTCCAGCTAGCCCCCCTGAAAACCCCATCGGTGCTTGCGCGGTACCCCCGGCACCGCAACCCTACCCCGTGACAACAGGGTACGTTTCGCTAGACGCCTAAGCCAAGGCAAGGAGAATCATGTTTTCCCATTTGGGATTATGGATTCGTATTGTATTTAATTCATACGTTATCTTGAATTGTTACGGGTACGGGGAAGACCACCCATCTCAAACCCAGCATAGTTGCATAATGGAATCAAGCGAAATACACAACAATATGAACAAAGACAGAATATTAGAAGATCTGTGTCCTGTTTAAATCAATGGCTTGAAAGAGTCAGATCTAGCGTTTTTTTACAGTCGTACTATTGCTACAAAGATCTTGCCACCGCAACTCTACCCCCGTGACAACACAGGGTACGTTTTGTTAGATGCCGAAGCCGAGGCAACGGGGAACATTCTTTCTCATTTGGGATTGTGGATCCGTATCGTATTCAATTCATACGTTATCTCGAACCGTTACGGGGTAGACCACCCATCTCAAACGCAGCATAGTTGTATAATGGAGTCGAGCGAAGTACATTATAATATGTATATAGACCAAATACTAGAAGATCTTTGTAGCGATAGTGCATTCCTGTTTAGATCAATGGCTCGAAAGAGTCAGATCTAGCGTTTTTTACAGTCGTACTATTGCTACGAAGATCTTGCCATCGTAGAGTTTTACGCTTTTCTGCATGTGGAGCCAATAAATAACGATTCTATCGATGAGCTGAGGGGGTATGTAGTTTAAACTTTGGATAATGGTTGATAATGTGTGATTTTGTTTTCTTAATTTTGTATTTCAAATTAGGTTTTATTTTTCTTCTTTAAGTTGTTCAATTTAAATATTGTGTATACAATGTAGTTACTGTTTTATTTTAGTTTTACAAACCTACTTGTATTTTACCCCAGTTTTATTTCAATTGAGGTTAAACAAAAATTCTTGAAAATGAAAAATGAAAAATAAAAAAAGATTCATAGCAATGAATTAACTGTAAAAGTCAATTTTATTAATTTGTCTTTAGCTACAGCAGAAGATGCTATAGAATTAGGCGACACGACATTTGATGAGAATTCAGATGCTTCTGATGAAGGCAGCAGAAGAAGCCGGCACAGTAAAAAGAGATGTACCGACTCAGAATTTGAGTATTATGGCAAGTATCTCTAATTATGTATTTAATCTTTTCGACCATAGCATCTAATGAAGGGGTAATAGTAAAAAAACACAGGGTACGTTTCGGGTAACTCGCGTGGAGCCTCCCGGCATCGCCACAACTGAGTCCAGCCCAGAGTCCACAACTCCCGAGTCCCCCGCCATGTGGAGCCAACCACCTGCCGTTCAGCCCGCCCCGGAGGCATATCAGCCAGACAACAGCGGCTACATTTCGCTGGACCCTGTAGCCGAGGTTAGGGCTCATTTGATGTGTCATTTTGGCCTTATTATTAGAGTAATGCTACAGACTTTCATATACTCAAAATGTAACGGGTGCATTATCGACCACCCGTCAATACCACGAAGACTGTCCTGTCCTAGAATCTTCTTTCAAGCATGAAATTAGTGTACATAGTAGTTAAGGACGATCTTGAACAACAAACTTGTGCAGAAATTGGAAATCTTAAGTCACTTGTTGATGCCACTCAGTCTGAGATCAACTCCATCTCAGAAGATGTAAACGCACGTGAAATTAATTTACTACGTAACTCCATGCCCCCTAATTACAAACATAAAATCCCTTTCCCGGGATTATAACATTGCCAAAGCTCTAAATGATAAAACGACTTTAGTTGCACAAAGAATTTGTAATAAAAAAAATCAAGTTTTGCAGTACTATGAAGCGATTCAGGGCATTGACCCTGCAGCCCGGTTCAATCCCCCACTACGGCAACAGTGTGCAGAAATTTCTAATTTTTCTAGAAATAAATCCATTGTCTAGAAAAGGACTGAAGATATCATGCAAACACCTCCAAGAAGCCAAGTGGTGTGTCAAACACCTTTAAAAACAAACATCTCAAAAAAGCTGCGAGACCGAGGAGATCTACGGTCAAGGCTAAAATGTCAGGTAAAGTACATGCACACTGAGAATAGATTAAACAAATAGTATACGGTATTATTTATGTTATATATTAACAAAATTGGATTACAGTGCATCCAATGAGGAAGTTGGCTGACAAAAAGTCCAGGGACATGGCATCAGTCAGCATTACCAATCGATTCATGTTTCCCAGCACAAATGAATCAGACAACCACGTATCTGGATTGTATGCCATTAACAGTGTGATAAGTCATCTGAATTTGAAAGACAAGTCCAACATAATCGCAACAAAGAACAGGCACCAGGCGAGCACGCTCCTGGCCTTGATTAAAGTCCCAGAGAACGACGGGCAGTACATCTATAAACATTTGGGCCATTCGTCTGAAACCAATATACACATCTATCAGGCACCACAGGGCTTGAAAGAGCCAACAGTTGTTAGTCGAAGATTGCAGATACTTGATGAAGACGAGAGCTTGTGTTGTCATACCGGTACATGTAGTTAGTTTTAAAGAAGGGGCTCTTGTACATGGGCTTTAAATGCATTTAATTTGTTGATCAGGACAACTTTTGTGGAAGTGAATTAAGAAGAGCAACAGTGAACTCATCATCAGGTTTGCACAGAAAGGAAACTTTTACAACTATAAAAAAATGGTCCTCTTATTGCAAACTTAATGGGTAAGAGGAGAACTTGAAACCTCTTATTGGGCTACATTGTTTGTTTTTCTAAATTGACTTAATTTATAGATTACATGATTGGTATACAGCATCACTGCAAAAGACTTAGGACAGCATTTCAGCTTTTAAAGTACGGTTTTAAATTCATAAAGTTTAACGTTAATATTATCTTCCATTACTTTGAAACCAGCGAAAAATGTCCATGACATTTTGTTCATGTCTTATTTTTTTTTTAAATGTGTTGTGGTTTTTTTTTCTCCTGCTTTTTATAGGTGAGAATCCCCGTCCCAAGGGTTCCTTATACTATTGGCATGGTTGAAACAGTATCTGAAATCTATCCCGGTAAGTGAGTGGTCCAACGTAGCCATCGTGTATGACAATATGTGTCATCTTGACAACATGAGGGTCGCCAGGAGCCCAATGCGTCTACCATTGCCATGGTCTCATATGTGGTGTGCTCTCAAAAAAATGTGTCGACAGGCTTAACATCCGCAACCACACTGATGTCGACTGCAAAAGTAAATATCCTCCAAAGGATCATCTTCAAGATGAGGACAACACAATGATATGTGAACAGACATTTGTGTGGCTCTCTCGATTTAAGATAATTGTTTGTGCAATGCCAAAAAATCACCATCTGTTCTACATTCACCGCATGGTTAAGAGGCGCAACAAATATACAGCTACATGTAGGTGTTATCAGCAGGATTATCACCCTGTTCTTCCAGTTGTTAAGAATTTTGGAAAAGATTCACGTTCAACTAGAAATCATATTCACAAAATGTTATTAAATTACATTCACCAGTTACATGTAATGCTTTTGCTCATTTATCTTTCCATAGACCATGTAATGTCATTTCACCAATACACGATTGGCCTGGAAGAACTGAACCCCTAAAAATGCCAGGCAGCAAGACCACTACCGGACAACCAAATGACCACCCCCCCCCCCCCCCCCCAGCCCAATTGGACCAAGCGATTTTGAGTAATAGTCTAACTCATAAACTCCACTACCTGTGGTCAATAGCCAGATATCTAAATATAGCCCATTGTCTGTGGCTTGAGTATCGATTACAAAATCTGCTCACTTTCCCACACCATGCCTTTTGCACGCTTAAGATTTTCTCCCTCTGCTACTACCAATGCAATGTGGAGACTAAGCTTACTCCGGATCTGAAGCAGCAACTCAGTACTACATGTATGAAGCGATTCAGGGCATCAGCCCTGCAGCAACAGTTTACAAAAATTTCTAGTATTTCTTGAAATTAATCCCTTGTCCCGTAAGGAACTAAAGGTCACGTCAAAACACCTCCAAGAAGCCAAGCGGTGTGTAAAACACCTCAACAAGCACCTCCGCAAGGCTTTGAGGCAGGGGAGGTGTACAGTTAAAGCCAAAATATCAGGTAAAGTACATGCACACTGAGAATAGATTACACAAAAATAGTATATATTATATATATTATATATAAATCCATCGTCGAGAAAAGGGCCGAAAATTTCAGATAAACACCGTCAAGAAGCCAAGAGGTGTGTGCAACACCTAAACAAGCATCTGCAAAAGGCTGCCTGACTTGGAAGATCTACGGTCAAGGCGGAAATCTCAGGCAAAATACCGTACATGCACAGGATAGCCTCAAGGTAAAAGCCGAGGTAAGAGCCATACATGAGTTTTGCATTAATTTCCATAAGTTGCTTTCAAATTGTGTAGTTTCAGTTCACTTGATTATTACACTACCATAGGTAAAGGAAAAGGAAAAATAAATAAAAAAAATAAAAAATAAATAAATCAGTCAAGAGAACTAGGCATTGAAGGAACAAATCTAAGAATTATCGAAGGCACAAAGATTCAGAACTTGGGACTGAAGAAAGAACTTGAAGGAAAGACTTCTAATCGGCACCCAGGAATCCCTACATGTATGCAAGTAAAAATATCTGCCCGATGGCAAAATATTAGATCAAGGGACATTCTGAGCCTGTAAAACGATGTACAAAAGAATGTTGGTAGTGGTGAAGACCATGTAAAATCCAGAGCAGCTGTCTGAAGAGAAAGTTTTGCAGAAGGAAAGAAGCCAGAACGATATTGATGTTGGAAGCATCATCTCTGCCTCTTGATCGGTGTCAATCTCCAGCAACAGCCTTACGCTATAGTAACCCACTACTGGGAATTATCATGTGGAAAGCCCCATCATGTACTATTTTACGAATAGCACGTCTTATTCATTGCATTATGGTTGAGATGACATAAGCCCAAGACTGGTGAAGCTCATTAAACTTGCCACGCTTAAAACGCAAACACCCGTCCAGTGCAGATTCTCGCCTCTCTTAGCAACTGCAGACTGAGCGGGCCAAAATCTTCAAAATTTGACTTTGACTGGCCGTACTGGAAAATCACTCCGTGCGACTTTACGCTCATTTTGTTAAGACAGGTCACATATAACAAAATCTCTATCATTTTCACATTCAATAATTTCCTGTTACACTTTATCCCACTATTTACCAAATCGTTTACAATCATTTTATTTTGAACCGGTCCTTTAGATAACTCTCAATAACAACAACGCATTATATTTGAAACATTAATATGTAAAATTAATTTTCCATTCAACTAGTTGTCACCCGTAAAGGAAGGAGCATCTTACAAACTGAGGAGCGTCGACCTTGTCGACCCGACAACAAACAACAAGATACAGATCAACCTTTGGGGTACACATAGCAGAGATTGCAGCATGAATATCTGGGGTAAAGAAAAACCTTCAACTTTCTCGAGTCAGAGACTCGAAAATAACAATTCACGGAAATTGCCATTCAGAGAGACTTTTCAATTATTTATTGAAGCTGTTGAAACCTCTGAAGACAGTTCAGAGACAGGTAGAAAAATCTACCACGACACAAATCTATCGCCGAGTTTTTGAGCTGTGACTAGTGGTTTCATCAGACTGTATGTTGAAGAAGAGATCATTCAATTTTGGCTTCATGAGCGTACGTGTTTAAGAAACTGATCTTCCACAAGGGTTAACTTCTAGGTCTTTGTTTTCTAAAGCTATTAAGAAACCGTAATGAGTTTAATAAATTATAGGTTTGAATTTGTAAGCTGTATAATTTCAGTTTTGTCCTGGTAGCAATATGTTTAAATTAATTGGCTACCGGTACATGTATACACATTTAAAATGTTAGTAAAGAGTGCAGATTAAGCTTTTTGTGATCAATATGGTGGTTCTGTATAATTATTGCAGTTTTCAGGTCAAAATGGCTTCTGTTTTGAAGTTGTTTTTTTGTATTCTAATCGCAGAGAATTCTTCATTAACTGCCATCCAGATTTGAATTCAGATTGGATTCTGGAAGTGAACAATTACGCCATTCATTTACTGGCAAGGGGAGCATTTTTCTACTAGAGCTTTTGAAGGGGGGCGAGTTTGTGGCTATATCCCGAGTTGGTCTAAAAACCGGGAATCTGGTGATGTGCAGGATCTCGCTTACAATAGGAGCGATCTTAAGAATGACGTTAACACAAACGCTATTGGGAATAGCCACAATTATAATCACCCTTGAACCAATTATACTAATTGTACACGACTTAACTCGCTATCGCGTTCTTCCACTAATCTTACACATACTAGGATTAATGGCAAGATATAATATTATGGCTCACTGTGTCTTCATCGACAAGACAGGCTACAGTATCTGGACAAGACGTTCGTGAAATCAGACCGAAATCGGACTAGTCCATCACCGCATTGCGTTTGAAACTGTCACAAGAGAGGTTTGAGTGGATGCAGAGCTGCCATCAGATGCCAATCCCCTGATCCAGTTACCGTGACATACTCCCCAACATTGCCAGAAATCTCTCCTACCGACATAAACGAAATAAACTTAGTCATGATGGCATCGAGGATATATTTGATGGCGAAATTTACAAGAAGATGTGCCAGCCTCTGTATAATGATACACAATTTTCATATTCCTTTAATAGTGATGGGATGCCTGTATTTAAATCGTCCAAGTATTCATTATGGCCAATTTATTTGATGTTGAATAAACTTCCCCCAGACTAAGAAAAGACAATTTAATTTTGGCAGGTGTTTGGTTTGAAAAGACTGAGCCAAAAATGAATATCCTTTTGAATAAATTTGTTTCGGAAGCAAATAAACTGATAACTAAAGGTTTTCTTTGGAACCAGCACGTGCAACCATGCAAAACACTATTCAATTTATAATGGTTACATGGGTTGTGGGCTGTGCTATCATCCTGGAGTAAATGTTTAAAGAACAGTGAAATATCCTATCAATGTATGTGATTACACTGAACGCACTGATCATGAAATGTTGCAGGATATGATGACGGCTACTGATGGGAGGACCCAGGTAAAAGGACCCAGCCTTCTCATAAATATTCCATACTTTCCTATTGTATAGGGATTTCCTGTTGATTTCATGCA
Organism: Crossaster papposus; assembly: GCA_037893245.1. Lineage (NCBI taxonomy): Eukaryota > Metazoa > Echinodermata > Asteroidea > Velatida > Solasteridae > Crossaster > Crossaster papposus. The sequence goes on from JBAIAA010000017.1 coordinate 1,997,758, forward strand.
CTGTGTTCTTGGTTTGTTAAGGCAGCTAACAGAATTATGGTTAGAGTCCCCCTGCCGCAAGTGCATTTTATATTGGTTCAGCTAATAATGAGGTACCTTGCTGAGAGAAGTAAAACTTCCAAGTTTCATTCCTCGACCTCAAAGGCCAGTATCAGAGCGGAAGTTCTGGAAGGCAAGTGAATGGTACACTTGCCTTTTGGGTGTCCTTCCAAATGACTTATGTAGACCGATTGAAGGAATCTTTTTGCTACTCCAGAAGACAGTTTCAGAAGCAGATGTTAACAGAGCGGACATCCTTCTATATTTGTTTGTAGCAAACCATGCAAATCTTGTATGGCCCAACGAGTATGACTTTTAATGTTCATTTCCTCACTCTTCTGTCAAGAGGTGTACAGGGCTTGTGTTCTCCGTTCGAAGCAGCAAACGGTAAAATTAAAGCTCTTCTTCGTGGCAATCGAGGTAGCAAACCATGTATACATTTCTCACGGTTAAATCACTTCGTACTTTCAAATTGGCTTACAGAATATCTGATAGGACATAAGCATTCTGTAAAAAGGTGTTGTTTGCAAGCAAATCAGTGCCATCATAGGTTGTGGGTGAAATTAAGTTATTTGGAGTTGGTCTGATGATTTATTTAACAAAACAAGAAGTAGCTGCCATTCATTCAATCAAGTTACTTCATTGTTGTTAACGAGGTGTTGACGTTTAATAGACAAGAAACCTCAAGCTGTACTCAAAATGACTAATATGTAAAACTATATAAATATTATTATGTAGTTAACAAAAAGTACTTCACTCTTCATAGACCATGTGTGGCAATTTTTTTTTAAAATCTACGTTGCAGGGCATGTAATGTCATCTACAAGTATTCCGTGTATTAAAGCCAGCGAACGTCATGGACAGGCATGTGAGTAACTACCAAGAAAAAGAGAAAACTAGGCAAGGAAAAAAACAGAATTTTTTTTCCGATACTTTTGAACACAGAAAGTGAAGAGAAAAAGTTAGAAAAATGGCTTAAAAGCGAAACATTCACAAGCCTGCATAGGCATTACTTGCTGTTGTGTGCATTTTCCCAGTGCAAGACAATTATTCGGTACAACATATACAAGAAATCCCATTGCCATTGACTGGCTTGATGAACCTCCTGAAGAAAGAAATAGCCAAAGAAGGAAATCTCCGAAGAGGGGAACAATACAAGAAGCCACGAGGAGGATACTAGTGGCCATTTTGTATAGTAATTATTACATGTATCCATAAAGACCTCACTACAGCACTCATTTTGAAGGCATTTTGCAAAACATTTTCCCCAAACAAATGATAAGAGGGCATTTTCCAGCACATGGAAGTCTATGTCCGTGTTAAACCAAGGCAAACAAGGCCTGAAAGATGGTTACGTGAGATATTCCGGGGAGATATTCCAGGAAAATCATCACAAACGAGTTTTGTTTGTCATGTTTGACCATAGCTGGCAAGATTTGATTGTGTAAAAAAAATAAAAAAATATTTTATAAGGCAGATATGGGGCCTTACTTATAAAGGTACAAAAAGTTAAACAGAAATGAAAAACGTAGCTCGCACTATCATAGACACTGTGTATACTGGTTGGAAGAGATCCAAATTTCAATAAAGATTTGAGGAAAAATTATTGGGTAAGTTAGAATTTTGATAGATTTTTTAACATTTGTATTCTAATTACAAAACTTTCATCTCTGGTTTTGTGGGTACGAGTTCACCTGGAGTCGACCATCGTCCATTTACAGCCATCGAGAAATATAGAATAAACTTCCTTGAATAGTAAGAATAATTTTTAAATATGTCTACTTTTTTTTAACAGTCGACGCTTGAAAATAACAAATACGTAAAAACTGTATTTTTTGTATTATTTGTATAGAATCAATCATGGAGTTTCCAAGACAGACAATCACATTGACTTACAGCGATCAAGGCTAACCATCTTATCAGTCAAAGCAGCGAGTGGATGAAGCAGAAATTGCTAGAGTACCATCAGCTCGTCGAACAAGGAAAACGTCTCATCGCTATCGGTAACCCTCAAGAAGCCTTGAAATCCCTGACTAATGAACCTAATTTAAATAACCCACCGCGACTCCCAACCTTAGAAGCCCATATTGTTAATTTAGAAAATGTAGAAGAACAGCCCCAAATAAGAAAAAATACCCCGAGTCCCGAAGAAATGTATGACAAATTAAAAAATAGTTATGATATGAAGCGACAACAAAATAATTTGGGGGATGTGAGCCACTTTGGACATATCTCGCAGTGGAATATTCTCCGTTTGTACCTCGTCGAGCGTTTGTTTTTGTTGAGCAGTAAGTTTTGAACGTTAATAATCTATGAAACCTAATTCGCTTCTAATATCTCTACCTCTGGGTATAAATTTACTGTAGTACGAGTACGGATCCGAGTTTAGCAGGGTCCGAGTTAACCTTGGTACGAGTTGACCCGAGTACGACTTGGTAGGAGTTGACTGCAAACCACCCAATCATTATAACTATAATGATGTACAATGTACATGTATACAGTGAACCTTTTTGATAAGAGCATAATCAGAAGCATGTAGTAATATAAAACCAACAACCGCTTGTTCTTTCTGTTTGTCCACGAGGGTCAGTACAGGGTTCTCTTGGTACCTAACCCACTGACTCAGTCACTGCCTTACAGAGTGACAATGTCATTCGAGGTGCATGCAGTAAATAAATAACAAATTGTTTTTGCTGTTAATCCCCAGAAGGCCATTACAGCATTCTCTCGGGACCTAACCCACTAACTCAGCGACTGCCTTGCTGACTAACTGCCCGTGTCATTCGGGAGGTGCTCATGTACAAGATTAAAGCTGGAACACGCTCGACATGAATGCAAATTTTTGATATCAGGGCAAGTTGAACACATTTTGACGCTGGCAAATTTTGCAGAGAATGTATTGCGATCTCAAATTCCCTTCGCATCTGCATTCCCGCCAACTATGAACCAGCTTTTGTTCTAGCCAACTTGTATCCCTTAAAATTTACTTGGTTGGACCCCAAACAAAATTGAAATGGGTAATTCAGCGAGTTCAAGTGAAACCCTGTCAAATAAAAGTTGGTTCAGTCCATAAATAAGGGGTCCAAAAGTAAGAAATATTTTGGTGTCCCAATACAATTGACCCTGTGTAGTTTCCCCATGCAGGTGTCGTTAAAATAGAGTACAAATTTATTTTGCAGATGTACTAATTCATGGACCAACCCAGTTTGTCTAAAAGGGTGCGTTCGTTTAGCTCATCCGGTTCGACACGGGTTAGTCCAGGGTAGTTCGATTAGCTCCGATGTCATACTCGGGGCTAACCCTAGTCAGCCACCACAGACACTGCTCGGGGAGCAGATTCCCTGGTGAAAGACGTCACACGATACGCCGTTCAGTCCAAGCAATGTACAAATAGGGTGGCAGGACAGTGGATAAGTTCAAGTGGAGGTCTAAATATAATTATTTATCAAGCTGATCACGCGAGGATCTTGATGACTCGCGATTGGGCATTCATTTAGCACGGCTCTCGTGGGTAACCCTACTGCCTTTTATCCGAGTCGATCCGGGTGAGCTACTCTAAAACACCCAAAGAATGCAACCCAAGTTCTACACTACTACTACTACTCGTTTGTCATATTCTTTTTTTCTGGCCTTTAAGATGTCCTCATCTGACAAGCTGGGCTTCCAATCTCTGCGACAGCTCACTCACGGTACGGTGCAGTCGAGGTGGATCGGTCAGGAAAAACACGAACAGCCGACGCTGCTTGGTGAGCAACGGGTCTCCTTTCATCATCTGTCAAATAAATGAGTCCATGTCAAACAATCTTTTGACAACGCATTTCTGATGCATGTCACAACTGCATTATTGGAATCAAAACCCTCTACGAAACAATAAAACTCACCTTCAGTTTGTTATTGTACTCCCCTATTATATCTCGAATGGTCTTCTCCAGTTTCTGCAGCGTTTGATCTAATCGGGCGATTCCATTCATCAAGTCTAGGGGGCTAAGGACAGGCTGGCCATCGATTGTTGCTGAGCCGGCATAGACCATGTCCTCGCATCTTTTGAGCGTCATTTCCCTGTTTTTTTTAGAAGTGACAAATTCAAATGATAAAACTAGCTTATAAAAAAAGTTTTTAAAAAAATCTAAAAAATCAAAATCAAAAAATCAAAATCTGCGTACCAAAAAACTCTACCGTACATTGTTTCACATGTTATAGTTAATGCTTAAACCTCTTACTAGCTGTAATCTACTCCAATTCTTGTCAACTTATGAGCATCTAAAATACAATCTGTGCACCGATGACAGAACACATTACAATTGCGCTCGCAATAAAGATTTTGCCGTGCTGCTTTTTAATTTGTTGAGATATTTTAATTTTTTGTATCAGATTTGCTTGGAAAAGATCATTGGAAGTAAACTTGAAAAGGTCAGATTTACTGACACGTTGGTAGGTTTTAAATGTCAAATAAAACAAGTCAAGCCAATTACACAAATTATTTCGGTCTAATGTTAAATTTGGACTTCTGTAATGTCCGAGCCCAATTTCATATAAAATGCAAGCACAGACATTTGCTTAGCATGAAACATCTTCTTTTGCAAAAAAAAAAGGGTTACGAACCAAAGTTTCAGCTCATGTTTACGACTAGTATTCAGCTGGTTTTTACTTAGCATAAAAAGCAGTTTGGGCTTGTAACTTGTTTTTTACCGAGCTATACTGTTTTGGTGCTAAGCAAATTTATTATGTGATTACATGTTTTATGAAATTGGCTCCTGAACCATGACCCCTTTAACCAGTTCGCGCCGGGATATTTTAACATCACCGAGCCGATGCGCAGGATTATTTTTAATGAAACTCGATCTGAAGCGTGTTCAGGACGATAGTACCAGGAAGCACACCCACGCATTTCTGGCCTTGCTCTCTGCTGACAGACATTTCCGGCCTTGCTCGTGGCATGTTTATGCGTCATCCGTTTTGAATCTGGGGAAAACTTTGCATTTATATACGTCATCCGGGGCGAACTGGTTAAAACCCCCAACCACCAATTCAACCAATGAGTCCGTATATCAATAATCCTATTTCGCTCTGCAACATATCAAGCAACATCGAGCAGCAGGTGGTAGGAACGTGTCATTTATATATCTATAGAGAGCATGCGCACGAGGCACATACCATAACAAAACACGAGGTAAAATTGTTTAACAAAATTGGTGTAATCTTTGTATTTGACTTGTTTTCAACTTTTTGGACCGAAAGACATTTATAAATGGGAAGAAATGTGGTTTCCAGTGTTACCCAAGTATGTAAAAAAACGGCTCATGCCTGGGCCTAAACATTGTTAATGCATTAGAAAGATTTGCGGTAACACCATGTGAAAGAATCTCTTTTGAGAAGAGTGGTTCTGATAGGAACCGGTGGTTTAAACACCGGTTCTTATCAGATCTCTTCTCAAAAGAGATCCTTTCACATGGTGTTACGGCAAATCTTTCTAAGTCTAGTCTCCACCATGCAAAGCTTTAAATCTTGTTGTTAATGCCCATTATCATGCGTCCAGGCCCAGGAGCCAGTTTTAAACATACGAGTTTAAAACCGGTCAACCACATATGTGACCGGCACCATCGTAATCACGAATAAGTTGCTGAGGCCGTTTTACGCAATCGGCCGTTGGTGAAAATGGGTGAAAATCGTGACCAAGTTGATTTTCTGAACATTGTATTTTTAGGAAGTGCAGTTATCACAGATTATTGTCGTTAATGTCTTGTATGTAAAAAGATCAATAAAGATGAAAATAAAGAGGATTTGTGTGCGCTGTCAGTATGATTTTGGTCAATTTTGTTTATTTCAAAGCTGTTTTTCTCGAAATGTGGATTCGGCAAATAAATATACACCTGTCATCAGATCATAGTTCGTTAACCTAAACAAATGCACACTGTGATGGGTATCATTAGAAAGCTTATGAAATTTCCTTCTCAAAAAGTAATTTTGAGACTTATTCCTGATTTCGATGGAGCGGGTCACATATTTATTCCGTTGATCTCTCAAACTGAAGAGATCACCTTGTCGATAAAACAATAAACAGAATTGTTAACTCACATTTCTTTAAAGTACTTACAAATCAGCCAGTCTACTATCTTGACTACTATTCGTAGATGACAGCAACTCCTGAACGGAAGACAGTCACTCAGCAAGCTGGCTGGCACCCTGTAGCAGGCTGCTATAGGTCAGGAATAACTGTTGCTGGCCGTTCCTTGCTTTGTCGTCAACTGGACAGGAAAATCACGGTTACGAAGTTCTTAATAGTACACAGCACTAAGGTTGGCTTGCATTTATCAGCCATGTTTACTCTTGCGTGGAAATTCCCCCCAGTCAATAGACTGATTTTTGTAAATAACAAAAATTCATCTAAACAAAATCCTATTTTGTGATTAAAATGTTGTGCATGTTTTTATGCACCGAGCTGAAACTTCAAATAGGTTAAAGGGCCTAATATTTCGAACTTAACAAGATCTTCAGATCTTAACAAGATCTTCAGATCTTAACAAGATCTTCAGATCTTAACAAGATCTTCAGATCTTAACAAGATCTTCAGATCTTAACAAGATCTTCAGATCTTAACAAGATCTTCAGATCTTAACAAGATCTTCAGATCTTAACAAGATCTTCAGATCTTAACAAGATCTTCTTCAGAAACTTCAACAGGGTAGGTTTAAACATTTTTTTTGTTGATCATAGGGAACACATACCGTAATTTCCTGCGGACAAGGCGCTCGGCGGTTAAGGCGCAGGTCCCTAAAATCACCCCCCAAAAATTCAAACGTTAACAGATAAAGCGCACCGCCGAAAAAGGCGCATGCTTGAACGCACCCAGAAGAACACCAGGCGCCACCCGGTGTAGGTATATCGCCACAAAGGGGTCATTTTGTTGCCTTAGATTGATCCCACTATTCCAAGCAAGAATTTGCTGAGTAGGCCTACTTGAGTTTATCTGGCACGCAAACAATGTATGAAAACTTCAAACCAGTAGTCACAATATCGCACGAGGTTTACTTTGCCGATACATATCATGTACTGTATCACTGCAGTATAAACTGCATGCATGTACATGCACATGTACATCACATGCAGCGATCGCGTGCGGGGTATCCCTAATTGCGACCCCCCCTAGTCTTTTTTCCAGTCGTTGTGAATGCTCCGCGCTGTGTAGTTCGGATGGTGAATTGCATGAAGCCGGAACGTAGACGAAAAAAACGTTTAGAAAAAGGCCACATAGTACAGGCCAGCTTTTTATCGCTGTTGTACGCATCATGCAGCGCACGCTGTAGTCTTGTTTGCAAGACGATCTTAATCGCGGTATATGCAGCGCACGTAGGCCGACGATGCGGGCGTCCTGTAACGTACGCCGTACCATACACGCAATGACCTTCGGTCTTAGCGAAGGTAATTCGCGCGTGGTCTACGGCGTACGTTAGAGGGCGCCCGCATCGCGAAGATCGTCTTGCAAACAAGACTACGCACGCTGCCGAGTGCTAAATCACATGTATACATATGTACATGTACATGTACGGTCGTAGGGGGATCAACACATCGCGGCATTGTTAATGGAAACACGGTCACAATGTCCGGAGAGTTGAGCTAATTGGTTGACCGCATTATTGAGTAAGATTGCGGCGTTCAAAGAATTCTTCACACAAAGACCATCACTTTGAACTCAAGCGACATCATATACGGCGCACCGAAAGATAAGGCGCGGCGATGTTTTTGTGGTCTAGAAAGTCAGATAAGCCGCGTCTTTACCGCAGGAAATTACGGTACCTATCCAACTGCGGATTCATTTCCTGATCTATAATGAGCTCACAGGTCACTGGACAATCAGCCCAAAGTCACAGGGTTATGCACGACTGCCTGGCAGAAAGGGTTCTTGCAGTATACCCAGCACGATATGCGACACGATCAAGCGAAATCAGTCGGATGTCGGCCCCAATCAAAAAAATGAGTGTTCATGTAGTTTCAAAGAGGGCATCTGTACGTTTTAAAAACTGAAACCCCATGTTGATACGATGTTTTGTTGTCGAGTTATGTAAATTTGTTTAAATACCAATGAAGAATACAGTGCATTTTGGGGATTTGCCGACATCCGACTGATTCGGCTTGATTGTGTCACATATGTGGCAGAGGGGTACTCCCCTCTTATCCCTATACACACTACACTATTGTTACCCAACACATCACTTGAAACCTAAAAATAATTCCTGAGATTCTGGGAACACAATGGTCAACACAAAAGAGGGGGGGTTATCTGCCACATTTTGCACATTATGTTCTTGCAAGGCAAACAAAGAGACCAATTACACATTGCTGCTTCCCAAAAATCCTGGCTTATCTCTCTGGTAGACACAATGGATGTATTCAGGTACAGTTTATGTCCAAGTTGTGGTTTCTATTGTACACCATGCTGGCTTTCTGGAGTTAATCCCCAGGGTAGTTGACTTGTAATAAGCCCATGGGCCAGGCTTGATGACCTCGTGCATATACCAATATTCATGAAGTATGCTCATCCTTTTCAAAAAGCTCATCAGAAACTGGAAAACTGTCAGTTACCTGCAGGTTAGATAGGTATGTGTTCCCTTATATCCCTATGCAATATCTGTCTTATCTTATTGCAGGAATGCGTAATTTACCTATGATGTTGTGTAGTCTGTTGATGAACACATCTCGGCTGTCTATGGTGCTACGAGTCCCAGATGGTGGCGCTAGGCTAGGGTTGGACATCATAAGCTACAGAAAAATAGAATACAGGCCAAATACGTTGTTAACCCTATAACTACCCCAAGCCCATCAAACTCCAACTGCAGGTTTTGGCAGGTTTAGTACCAAACATTAGCAACTTGTTGTTGGACTTTGGCTTAGTACCAAAGGCCCAGGGAGACTGTTGAATTATGCGAGGTTCAGGGCAGAAAGGCACAAAACTAAAAAAAATTGGACAGGCAATTAGGTGTGGTTGACCCACAGCTGGTCAAGGCACAGTTCCTGGTCAACATATACATCTTGTGTGTCCCCACACAAGTACCACTGGCCAGTCATCACCGACTGCACAATGCATTGACCTATCTGTAACCAGGTCAATCAAACTTCAACTATTGGAGTTTGTTAGGTTTAGTACTGTTCGACATTGCGCCAATTAAAGAAGTTGTTTACCTCGTTACCCACAAGCTGGATGTTTTATTATTTAGCTAAAGGAGCGTTTTAAAAACCAAAGTGAAATTGTTAAACAAAATCGTTGGAAAGTTTCAATTTTTGAATTTTCGCCCGAAAAGTTGTTTTTTTTACAAAAAAAAGTATTTATGAATGGGAATAAAAGTGTTGTTGGCTGGTATTAAGTTTGGAGTCTTGACGCTAATAATGACCCTCACCTTCGGCTCGGGTCAATATCAGCATCCAGATTCAAAAACGGTATTAAACATACCGTTTAAAACCGGCTGACTACACTTGTAACATGATAACTGTATACGACGGAACACATAATTTCACGGACCATTCTGGTTTGCTGAGCTTGGAGATTTCTGGACAGCAACTGCTCGGAAGCCGTCAGAAGACGATGGGTCTCCCGGTGTCTATGGGCCTCAACCTCATAGGACATCAGCAGGAACTTGTGACGAGATTGCTGATTGGTCAACTGTTCTATCAACTGCAAGTTAAAACAAACAACATCCTTAGTACAAAAACAGAAAGGCAGGCGAGCGAGCTGGCATTCTTGTTGGTTCATTGAGGGCAAATTCTCTAGTTACCAGAATATAGTAGACTTTAAACCATTTGCGATAATTAAAAAAGTAAAACTACTGAATTATTATGAAATATCTTATTTAACTGTTAGTTTAAGGTAGGATACACCATTGGTAATTGCTTGAATTATCATGAATGAGTGGATTTGGAGAGTTGTATTTTATAGTAAATATCGTTAACTGACCTGTCAGAAGTTTTACAATCATGGATGCCGAGAAAAGCAAGAAAATGGCGTTCGTTTGCAACTGACATCGGGCAGTTATACTTATGTTGTTCTTGTTTTTTGGGCGATCGCCATTCGGCAATCGTGAATTTGTTTTTATAAAATTCAATTTTTGGGAACAATTACAGGATATCTACCGCAATCAATTGCTGGATGCCTAGAATCATTATTTACTTTCAAATAAGTAAGATACTCATTAATAATTCGGTAGTAAAATGTTTAGATATCTGCAAATGGTGTATCCTACCTTTAATAAAAGTCTGAAGCATCCTGTGAAACCACAGCACCTGGGGCCATTTTCGTAAAACGTGTAAGCACACAAAATTGCTTAGCATGAAAATTCATTCTTGGCAAAAAAACAGGGTTACAAACCAATTTTTCAGGTCATGTATATGGTTTGCGAGTGGTATTCAGCTGGTTTTTGCTTAGCTTGAAAAACTCATGGAGTTTTGGCGGGTAACCTGTTTCTACCAAGCATTACTTTTTTTGTGCTAAAATAATTTGGGTGCTTACATGTTTTATGAAATTGGCCCCTGGTGTGGTATGGTTTTCAAGAAAAGTGGGTTTTTGTATCAATTTCCAATGATTGCCAGCCTGCAATCGCTTCCCTCAATTTATTGAATTTAGTAAGTCCACATTTTATTTTCAATGCGGTTACACATCTGTGAATGGTACAAGCCAACTAGTCTGGTTACCTAATCTGATAATTCCCTGACTTCTATAAATTACTGTTTTGTCTAAAGGAAGTCAAGGAACCAGACTACTACAAACATCTCGATTAGCACAGCTTTCATTGCTACACTGACTGCCTTTTATACCCGAGTGAGCTAACCTGATCTTGTTTGGACGTGAAGTAATCCTGCCTCATAATCTTCAGGTTGTAGTCTCCATACAAGACTCTCGTAGCTTGCAGCATTGCATTCTCTTGGATCAGGTCGTAGAGGTCAGTCTCTGCGACCTTTGACCCAATCCTCTGGACAGTCTGAAGTTTGCTTTGCAACTCCTTTAGTCTACCACTGACAAAAGACACAAATTTAAATACTTTATGCAGCACATTGTTTTTGTGCATGGTTTTACCTCATAGTAAATGTATCTTTAAAGGTATGATACACCATTTGCATTACTATTTTTACTACCGAATTATTATGAAATATCTTACTTATTTGACAGTAAATAATGATTGTAGGCATCCAGCAAAATAATTGCGCTAGATATCCTATAATTGTTCTGAAAATAAATAAATTTGCAAACTGTTGACCTTGTGAATATTGAAAAATTAAGCCGTTTATAATAATGCAGACTTGTTAAGCTCTTTTCAAACATTTTTTTATTAAGGATTTTAAGTGCTTTACAACTAATTTTTATCCATGTTCACCAGGAATGAGAACTTTCTCCTGGATAGAGAGAGGCACTTGTCATAAAATGTCTTGCCCAAGAAAACAAGCACCATGTTTTCCCATCAGGGTTCGAACCCCTGTTCCACGGCACGAGTTGAACACCTTAAACCACTGGAGCCCAGTGCCCTTATCTGTAAATGCCAGTTTGGGATTCCTTCCTACCTCAGCTCAGTGACGCTGCTTGGGTAGCCCTGATGGCCAAGTGACTGGAGCTTGTCACCAGTGAAGTTGCAGGCCGCCAGCAGACGGGCTTCTTCAACTTGAGCTTTGATACGCCTCCTCTGACTGGTCGGATAGCTGGGGAGGCAACAAATAGGGTAGTCTAATGAATATCCGCTTCATTCCGAGACCGAGACCAAATGTTCCGAGACCGAGACCAAAAATAAATACAAATGTATGGTGTTCAACCAGTTCGCGCTGGATGAAGTATATAAACGCAAAGTTTCCCCAAATTCAAAACAGATGAATTTCAAAAGTTCAAGTTCGGAAATGTCTGTCAGCATGTGGGTGTGCTTCCCGGTACTATCGGCCTGAACCCGCTTCGGATCAAGTTTCGATAAAAATAATCCCGCCCCTCGGCTCGGTGATGTTAAAATAATCCTGGCGCGAACTGGTTAAGTCGATACCAAATCTAAATAACAAAACAGGTTGATTTTATAAACAATATCGATGGAGATGGAACAGATTTGAGTTAATTCACAAAACTTGACCTCTACTTAGTGTCGTACAGCATCGTTTATGTTCGGAATGAAAACTAGATTTTTGTGGTGCCACGTAATTTGTGTGGCGCAACGTATTCTGCTGTGGTCTTGACATGTCTCGAGGGTAAAACCCCAGACTGTGGCATCCGAGACCGAGACAAGCCCTCGGAGACCCGAGACCTCAAAAAAGGTCTTGAGACAGTCTCAAAACCAAGACCAGGTCTCGAGACCTCCATCACTGACCTGAATTCTGTTTTGGGGTGCAATTACTTGTAAATTACGACTCGGCAAATTTGGAATTGAAATCATCTTAGAATATTGTTTTCCCAGAATATATACATACATATATTTGAAGAGATAAAACTTCAGTTTAGTTGTCGGGAAGTGCACTGGTCGTAAAATTTTGAACACTTTTGCTGATTCAAACACCAAAAAATGCAAAAATGATCCACAGTACCTTCAAAGGATTATCAGTTTGACTACAATTTTTCTTTTTACAATTAGGTTCTTAAGGCAGTTTTTAAGGCAGGGTGTTTTTTTATTAATGTTAGCCTCGTATCTGTTTGTGTTGTATTATCTCCACGCAACACAGTCTTCAGAAGGCTGGGTTTATCTTGGGACTTATTACATGGCAACCAAACAGCAATAACGGCTGTAGATCAAACCAGAAGCCCCTACCAGTGTTGTAGTCGAGACGCTTAAAACTGCAACTAGGGTTGTAGCTACGCTGGCCGACATTCAACATCACCGGCCGGCACTCGGGGGAAAAAAAGGAAGCTTGCCGGCCGACACAAAGTTTGCTGAATTACATCGCGATTTTGTATTTTTTGCTGCATCGCATCGCAATTTTGTACGTGTCTATTTGTATGCTGCATGCCGCAATCGCTGATGCACTGGCCGCATGCATAACTAAACATGTAAGAGAGCTCGCAGGTTTTTCGGTTTTCAGACTGAAATATTCCGACTAATTTCTGGTTCATTAGGTCAGGGGACCAGACTATCCGACGTCACGTCGTTTTTTTATTCAATCATAGAGGGCGTGCTATCATCCAACTGGCCAGCCGGCAATGTACGTACATGTACATTGTACATACGTACGTATAAATTAATCAGTTGACCCGCGAGCGTGCGCGCTCCTGGTTCTTGAAGCTAAATGAGCCGATACGATCGCGCCGCTCTCAGCCCGAAAACAGCCGGCACTAAAAAAATTCTAGCTACAACCCTGACTGCAACCATAACTGAGCAACCACAACAATCAAAATAATAGATTTAGATACTTAAAACTCGACAAAACTATTAACAGACCTACAAATGAGACCCACTCTACAAAAAAAAGGTATTATGTCGCAAACAATGAAATTGAGTTATATACATGGTTGGAAAGCCCACAAAGTCAGCTTTCATTTGGTATATAATAGAGCTCTGTAGCCCCTCCCGTTCGGGAGATATGACATGTTTGCATATTGATTACTTCCATGGAGTTCAAATTACACAACTGAGAAAAAAGGCTTTGAAATAGACGGCTCTGTTGTAGAACAACAGAACGATGCACACAAAATAGTCAGGTTTTTTTTCACTTTATGCATCAAAATAAACATTTCTGTGAATGAAACCTGGAACTGTTGGTATGAAAGATGTCATTCATGACAAAAAATGTAAATCACATTTTAATGAAATGTTTACCCTCTCAACGTAGAGTGGGCCATTACATGATGCACAGCGCGACTTACGCTCGGTTCAGACAGGCGTTCCACAGTCGCGCCGAACCAAATTGAAATCATGTCGCTCCTGAGTCAACTCCAGCAGTCGATCGTTCGCCGTCCGGCGCGCCTTGTCGCCCTTATTTGTTTCAGACGTGGGACTCAATTCACTCATTTGGTTCGGCGCGACTGTGGAACGCCTGTCTGAACCGAGCATTAATACCCCTTTTTTTATAGAGCCGGTCACAAATGGACCGAAAGAGTAAATGACTACAGAAAAGATTTGCTCACAGTGCTTGGAGTCTGGCCAGTTCTTTACAGTCGCTGTTTGTCACGTGCTGTTTCTCTCCTCTGATAACCAGACTGCTAGGGTTACTGATGTCTAGAATCTGGTAGCGTGAGCCCTCGTCATGACCCACCAGGTCAGCAATGCCCTGATATATGCGAGCAAAAAGGTGAGAAATTCAGTCAATGATTGACGAATCTGGTACACGCCTTTACTGACGGACACTACGCTTGTGAGCATATTACACACCTTAACCAGTTCGCGCCAAATATAAACGCAAAGTTTTCCCCAGATTCAAAACGAAGACGCATAAACATGCCACGAGAAAGGCTGGAAATATCTGTCAGCAGCGAGCAAGGCCAGAAATGCCTGGGTGTGCTTACCGGTACTGGCGGCCTAAACCTGCTTCGGATCGAGTTTCGTTAAAAATAATCCCGCGCGTCGGGTCGGTGATGTTAAAATAATCCCAGCGCAAAATGGTTAAAGATAAATAATGACAGCTAAATCTAAAAGGGCACTAATAATAACTGACCTCAAAAAACTGCTTTTTTGTGAAACTCGTCAATTCTTGGGTGAATCGTTCTTCAGAGTGGTGATACGGCCCAAGAGGCTGCTGGGATAGGAATGCGGCATCGTGGGATGCGTTTGACGAACCAGCGGCCGAGTGCACGCTGTCTATCCGGTGATACAACTCCAGGAGATCTTTTGTAGACTGGCATAATCTCTCCAGGGATGTGTTCATCTGTGAGTAAATGTTCCAGAGACATTCAAGCAGACGCAGGTTAAAAAAAAAATACTCTAGGTCACTTTCTTTTTGACTCGCACTGTAGATTTTAAAGGTAGGATGCACCATTTGCAGATATCTAAATTTTGTACTACCGAATCACTTATTTGAAAATAAATAATGCTTATAGGCATCCAGCAAAATGATTCCACCAGATATCCTATAATTGTTAAAAAATATATTACATTTTATAAAAAAAATATAAAAAAATATAAAAAAATCAATTTGTGGATAAAACATCAGGAACGGCCCGACGCCGGCTGAAAACGAATGCCGTTTTTCTTGCTTTTTTTCTTGGCATCCATGATTGTAAAACTTTTGAAAGGTCAGTTGAACAATATTTACTATAAAATACAACCCCCTACATCCACCCATTCCTGATAATTAAAGCAATTACCAATGGTGTATCTTACTTAATAATGCTACTTGCCCGATGTGAGAATGTAATTCATTACTGCCCAGCTCCGCACAGAGTTAGGACTGCATACTTCAACTACATTGTATGATTACTCTGCACTATAACTTCTGAAAATCCAAAATAGATTGAAACAGTTTGTTTTTATACCTGAACGTTGTCCGTTTGGTTCTGTTCTAGTTTCTTCTTGTACTGGTTTTTTGTTGCCGATTCGACCAAACCCATCTTGGTCAGCCTGTGGGTTAATGCTGTGTGATGAAGGCTGAAACAGGCGAAATGCAAAAGCACGAACAATGTGAATGGAAGTTAGATTGATTATACACGTTACAACAAAATTACCTTTCAATTTATCTTATCTTTAGGGGTGCAGTATTTATTTTATTTTATTATTTGTTGAGTACTTTTTTGTGAAGTGTAATAAGCATGAGAATAAAAATGTGGTTAGGCAGTTTTAAACAAGTTTGTTTAAAACTCGTGGGCCTAGAAGTCTCGCCATTAACCAGTTTGCGTCCGAGGACGTGTATACACACAAAGTTCTTCCAGTATTCAAAACTGTTTACGGATAAAAGCGTCACTAGCATGGACGGAAATGTCCGTCAGCGACCGGTTTGCAGCGAGCGAGGCCAGAAATATCAGGGTGTGCCATCCACAGATATCGGCCTGATCACCTCCCAAATCGAGGTTCGTGAAGAACAATACCGTGCCCGAGTCCAGTCAATTTCAAAATAATCGCGGTGCGAACTACCACATTTTTACACCTCCAGCTATTGTAATGGTATGTGCCTCACACACGTGCCCTTATATGGACAATGAAGCACAGTATGGTAGATGTACATGTATGATGAACGTGTGATAGACTCATTGGTTGTATTGCGCATGTTGTGGCAGGTTTCAACCAATGAAAGAGTCTTGGACAACTACACTCTAGTAAAAACAAAAGCATATAAAACCGACTGGGCCACGTTTAATCGGCCGTTTAAGATTACCAACTAGCGGGCTCTCGACCAATAAGAATGGCCTAACTGTCTCAGTTAATTAAATTTAAAGGTAGGATACATCATTTGCAGATATTAAACATTTTCACTACCGAATTATTAAGAAATATCTTACTAATTTTAAAGTAAATAATGATTCTAGGCGTCCAGCAAAATGATTGTGCTAGATATTAGATATCCTGTAATTGTTCCAAAAAATAGAATTTTAAAATAAATCATGATCGCAGGACAGTGATCGCGAATACAACAAGAACATGAACAACTGCCCTACGCTGGTTAAAAACGAATGCCGTTTTTCTTGCTATTTTCTGGGTTGTTCTAAAACCCCCTCGACCCACTTGCACTCTATACCACACACTACGCACGCATGATGTACAAACTGTTTCGCAAGGCCGGCCCGACCCAAAATCAGATTGTATCCCAATTGCGAACCAGTGTTTACGGCCCGAATTCGAATTCCTGTCGTGTCGTTTTGCTGCATGGCGCGCGACGTACGGTACATGTAGTGTTTCAATGGTGCGCTCGGGGTAGCGATTTATACGTATTTACTGTACAGGTCGGGGCGGACATCCGGGAACCTTTATTCTAACGCGTCACGTACGTGTACACGTACCGCGCCGATGATGATCGCGCGTGCAGTCTAGTCTTGCATGCTGCCGTGCAGACGTCATACATTGTTTTCATCGGCGCGCTGGTTGTCATCACGTGACTACCGGCCTGTGACGTATGTCCGCCCCGACCTACAATGTGCGGCTGGTGAGCTCGAGCGCATGGAAAACGAATGAGATACAAATCAACGTTGGTGGCGCACTTTTTTGGGCCCCCCAGTACATCAACGTTTCTTGAGAAAATGAAGACTTTTAAACAGGCTACATTGCCCGAGATTTACTATTTTTCCAACAAGATTGTACGATTCAATAAATACGTAAAGAAAACAAATCCTCATCTACTTTGTCCACATTATATCCGCAAAACTGAATTATTTCATAACATTGTTATTTTTCCAATTTTCCAGGTAATTATTTTTTCGATTTTATAAACCCAATAAAATAATTTACTTAATTTGTTGGGACGCAAATGTATTTATTTTGCAAAGAAGGGGAAGGGAGGGGTCACCACCAGATTTAGATAGAGACATCAAAAATGGGAGAATAAAGAGGTTATTAAAACAATATTAACACAAGAAAATACATGTCCATACAAAACAGTTTAATTCAATTCAAATTTTCAATCACTTGTAAATGCACCATAAAAAGCATGTGTCAGTTCCAATGTCTCTTTAATATCTCATTGAATAAGCCCAAACAAATATGTTTTTGGGCCTAATACTGTACGCATGTTGTGGCACCATAACCTTTGAAAAAAATTAATGCACGTATTCGAGCTACCGGTACATTAAAACTGGAACTTTTATTTACAAGAAGACATACCTGAGATGTCTAATATGAGGCAAGTTATTAAGCATATTTGATTGACAATACTGAAGTACTTCACTTGAGCTGCTTGTGAACAATATAACTGAAGATAAAAAAGATCCCACAGATTTTAGTTATAGAATATTGTGTCGTTCTTTGGCATCACGTTTTGCGAGGTTATGTACATGTACATCATGTTTTGGCACTCAATGAAATAAAAACAAATATTTTTGTTGCAACAAAAAAACATGGTCTTCCATTAAGAAAAACGATGTTTAAGCACTGTTAAATATTGTTCAGACTTCTCTCCCATAGGGTTTGTACACGATTTTTTTTCCCACCCAGGCACTTTGGCACATCCGATCGATTTCAGACTTATCACCAACAGATAATAACGTCATCAGAGTTCACGCGACGTCAAAGTTGGTTTGTTGATAGGCAAGCATTTGTAAAGGATGAACATAAATGATGATGTCATGATGATGTCACTCTTACTTTATATATTAACCGGTTCATCTTCACAAACTGTAGCTTCAGATATCGAAAAATTAAGCTCTTTGTGAAGGAAATCTCTCTGACATCTTGTCAACGCTAGACCTGAAGAAATCACCAGCATCTCAGGCAGGAAATATGGATACCTTCCCCTCATGCAATTCCTGTTCACGTGATAGTAATAGTCTGTCTTTCCTCGGGAAACAATTTTGATAGTTGGGTCATCCTTGTCAAGATATTCCCAAGCACCCCTGTGGAATATCACAAGGTTTTCTGGTGGGGGAGGGACAACATTTTCGAAAGGCTTGTTGCAGTGCCAACATTTGTAGCGATCTTTCCTTACATTTTTTTTACGGATGATAACAAATGGTTCATTGTTGTGATAGCATTTTGTGAAGACAGGGTGATAATCAGCGTTGCCCTTGGACAGTGGTCCATCATTTATTGTTCGGTCTCGCCCACGGAATTTCAGCTTATCTCCTTTATTGCCAGTCCCAGGTTTTCTTTGACTAAGCAGGACAGTCTTATTTGTGTTCTGAGGTTGGTTATTTAACCACCCTAAGTGACGCTCCAGTAATTTCTGTTGTGCTGCGACAGCCAGACTATGCTTACAGGTAATTTTGGATCTGTAGCCTTTGCAGTCACAGGAAACATTGTTTGTGTTCACTTTGCATGAGTTCATGCCATGTTTACTTTTAGAGTAGACGAGGTACTCATGGACTTTCTCTCTTCCTGGTTTGCGCGTGATGAGACCAGGGGTGCTCAACAATTCCTCTGCTCCATTGATTATGAGACCAACTGTTGGCTCAGGAAGTCCACGGTTATGTAGTGTGTTCTGTACAGACTGGGGAAGGGTCACATATAATGTTTCTTCTAATTCGATAGTGCAATCAGGCTCTGTCACTGGCGCAATGGTTTGTTTTTTCTTGGCCTCAACTGGAGTAAGTCTGGTGGCTTGTGACAAATATTTTTTCTTTGCCACTTGTGGTAAGGCCACCCATACATGAGCAGGAATCGTAATGTATCTATAATCTGGTGCTAGCCTAAAATCACCTTGGCCAATGACTGCTTTGGTAAAACTAGCTTCCATGGTCTTCTCTATTGTGAGGATGACGCTTGAAAAGTAATTTAGGAATGTCATCTTTTTATCGTGATGCGAGGCCTCCTTCGAAACTTGTTGTAATCTACGGTTAAACCCTTCAGCTCCATTTGTGTAGGGTCTCTGATGAACTGGAAAGTTAGCCTTTCTCCTTGCGGATTTGAGAAGCCTTTTTGCAATGTCCTTGCTTCTGGATTTCAGCCAGTAGTATGCACGACTCGAGTGGCCAGCAGATTTCCCCGTTGCAATGATTTCCCAGTTTTCAAAATCGGATTTCAACTCAAGCAGTTTTTCCTCAAACTCTTTCTGATCTTTACAATCTAACATAAACAATCCATCAGGCCCTGCTAATGCCTGCATGAAATCTGCAGTATTTTCTTTTGGAATGCGTAGGTCGTGCCTCAGGTAGTCCTTAAAATTACGCTGAAAATGATTGCAGCATCGAAGCAAGTTTCCATACGGCTTCCAGGCTTTCCACAGGGCAACTTCATCGTCAGTGATGATCGTCACTTTGAACTTTTTGCTCTTGATTGCAGGAGTGGCATGAGCAATATCTTGGACAATAAGTTCATAAACCCTTGAATCTTTTCTTTCATGAAAGGCAATGGCCAGCATCACCCATGGGTGATCCCCATCTTTATTTAAGAGTGACTTGTCCATGATTGTGGTTGTGGTGACGTAGAAATCCTGCTTTCCAAATGTTGTGTCTGTCTGCAGGACTGTTCCATTTTCAATAAATCTGGAATTGGCTTTCATATAGGGAGTCTGGAACATAACGTGATTCCATGTGTTCCATGTGTTCCATGTTGCCCTATAATGGCACTCTCGTGTAACTCTTCGTTGTAATCTAATATCTCTTGCAAGGGATCTCTAGTCTTGCTGTTGAACCTGATGTTGTAGATGGACTTAACAGTTGGTTGCTGGCATGGATCATCACACAGTGGGTCTCTGTTCTCTGCATTGTGAAGGGTCAAACCTGGCTTTTGATGCATCACGTCATTCCTTATTCTATTGCGGCTGCTCTGTGCAAGCCTTCCAAGAAAAGGTTTCTCACTTTTCTTTGCATTTCCATGCTTCTGTGGCACAAAATCTACAGACTTCACATTTGCTGGAAGATTATATTGTAGAAATGCAACATTGTTAACAGCACTGCCGTCCTTGCCAGACATCCAGTTAATCTGTCGTCTAAGACCGTACTTGGGTATGGCATAGGTATGCCAGTGTAAAAAATATTCACCATCGTGTAGCACATAAAGTCTGCCAACTTCTCAGCGATGTTGATATGCTTCCACCTCCCTTCAACTTCTTTGACTACCCAACGGTAATGCCCGAGTTCCCTTGTATACACCCCATTCCCATCCGACACAAGATCTGCACGATGCACATGATTCAAATCTACCAGAAATGCAGCATCTTGCCGAACACACAGGGGTCTATCAGTACACTTTTCTTCCTCGATAGAATCATGCAGAAGAAGTGTGCAAACTTTCTGCATACTGTATGGAACCTTGTTTTGCAGTTCTAGTATAGGAATTTCTTTCCGTCCACGCCAGTATGGCCCTTCATTGAAAACATAAGAGAACTGCCCTGTCACATTGCAAGCAGTGTCATCACTGGAAACCACAATACAAGTGGCATCATCATGTGAGAGGTCCTGAAGACCTGAAGGGGACAGACGATTGTCAAGACCTGAACGTGACGGAGAATCCTGATGCATTGAAGGTGAAGGAGGACCCAGAGGACTTGAAGGGGATTGATGATCATGAGGTACTGAAAGTGAAGTTGAATCATAATTGTTACTTAGACTCAATAATTTGGGCATTTTCAATCCTTTTTTCAAATTTTGGATTTGGAAAATTTGTTTGTTTTTTAAGACAAGACGTGGCAAAGTACATTCGTTTGAAAATTACAATATGCAAAAAGTGCTGATAGGCTTATCCCCTCCCGTGTCCCATACTACATGCCCTTTGTGCCATCAACAAAGAAATACAAACAGCCTGATAGAAAACGAACAGAAACAAATTATTCAAACGATGCAATGTTTATGTTAATGTTTATGTAATTGTAATTACGATTTCTTATTGCATAATTTCCTTTTGTAAAATACTTATTGGGTTTTAAATTAACATGTTTTACTGTGAAGCGCCTTGAGCGTCAATTTGACGGATTTGGCGCTATAAGAATTGTCTATTATTATTATTATTATACAGGACCAGAGGACCAGATGGTAAGGAAGAATGCTCACTTACTCTCCTGTGGATAAAATCTTCGTCTCTTGGGGCTGTGTGAAGGCATACAATCACTGTCAGAAGTCAGAGAGTCTGTGTGACGGGAGCTGAAATTTAAACGGAGAACAATATAATGTATTAGTCTCAAAAATAAATTTAATTTATAGGTGCAGTGTCCCCATAACCATTTGTGTGGATTTTCAAAATGAAAACCAAAACTGTTTGGTTTCGTCCAGAAGCAACTAACCTTTGAGGCCTCGGCAACGTTCGAGTTGACTTCTTGCCATGCTTCTTCTCTTTAGAGGTCATAGAGATCATGTCATCGTCGGATAGGCTGAAATGTACAGGGATATGCAATGTGATTATTATAAAGGAATCTTTGGAAATGCACATTTGTGTAGCTATACTTTTTTTCCACTTTTCAATTTGCCATGGCAGGGCAGAAACCTCCCCCCCCCCCCCCCCCGATATAATTATTATTATTTTTTTTTTTTTTTTGGGGGGGGGAGGGGAGAGGGTTGTTGCAACTTTTGAGGGTTATTTCTTACAAGATTCTGAATTCCCCTCTCCCCAACTTTTGGACATGGTTCAACACTATTCAATGCTGACATGGAGAGAAAAATTACAATATGGTTCCGGTTTTTGGAAGGGCAGAGGTCAAGCAATTCTAATCTCCGGGTTACCATTCGCATAGTGTGAATGCGGTTACAAGTTACCCGGATGCGCACTGAAGTGGATAAGCTGAATTGCGGGGTTAAACCGATTCTCCGGGTTAGTTTCTAAACAGGTAAAGGGCTGCTTCCCGGGTGATCATTACCCGGATAAGTTCGTAGTAGTGTGAAACCCATATACAAATGCCAGAAGTCGAACTGTTCACAGATCCGCATGTTGGACAATGGTCCTGTCCTTAATGAGGTTAGTGAAAAAATATCAAGGTTAAATAAATTTGCAGATGTTATTTTCAATGCCAGTTGCAATTTACAGTTCCAAACCAAAAAATAGCTTTTTCTTATTGAAACGAAAAAACAAAATTAGGGTGGGTAGGTGGGCAACATCTTTTTTTTGGCTCAAATTATTTTTGCCAAAAAGTATAAGGCGACGCTTATATTTCTGATGGTTTTCATTTTTTGCACACTCATTTGGAACAGTTAACAAGTGACAATGTAAGATTTAATATTTTACATGATAATAATACTTATTGGCACTGTATATTCATTGGTTGAGTGGTTTAAAACTGCAGAGCCGAACAAATTAAAAACAAACATATACAGTACGATGTACACAAAAATAATGTTCAGAGTCGGCACCATAAATATTTATTTGCTTACATTTTGTTTGCATTAAAAGATATCAGAAACACAGCTATTTTTTTGTTTGGCCTAACTCAAGATGAATTTTTGAACCAACCAGTATTCTTGCTGTGCTGATGTGGGAGGAGGTTCGCAAATCTCAGCTTCAAAGCAATCTTGGTATGTGACAATGTCAAGGTTGACAACTTTTGTTCCACCAAACAGCTGCCGGAGGGTCTTCTTTATGCCCGGTGAAAATGACTGAGATGTTGTCTCCAAGAAGCAGTCCAGGTTAACCATGGCAAAGACCGCTTCTAGTGTGTCTTCTCGTTGGAAGTAAGAGGATGTATATGACATCCCTCTTTTAAAACATCGAATTAGCACAACATCCTCGTCCTTGCATACCCTATAAGTAGATCAACATAAATTCCAGAGGTCACAAATAAAATAATTGAACTGATATAAGCTCATCATGAGCTGATATAAGCTCATCATGAGCTGACAACGACACCACAAATCCACAAAGAAAATACATTTCACAACAGCAAAATATACCCAGTTCAGGCATTTGACATCACACTTTTGTTGGTCATAAATATGATAATTTTGCATTAGAATAACAAGAGATTACGTAAGTCCTGCGGCGAAAAAGGTAACTGTTGACATCTGGGCACCTCTGAGCCATGAGCTACATGTGTAGATTTCATTCCCCCGAATTAATAATTTGTTCCCTAAAATTATTCTGTTACCAACAAATATTTCCCTAAATTTTTTCAAAGGGACCGACAAAATAATTTTGAGGAAACGAATTAATATTTAGGAGGGAAGGAATTACATTGTTATTGTGACATGTATCATGTCATGCTAAAAAAGTTATCTATGTCCATTAATTAAATAAACACAAAACTAACTGACACTTACTTGGTAAGGGAAGCATGCACTTCACTTTCATCAGTACTGGATATGATGACAATTTCTTCAGTACAACTTTCTTCCTCGAATGGGCAATGATCCGTCGCCACTGTGCTCCTGGCATAATTAAAGTGCTGCCCGTGTTTTATGATTATAACACTTGTTTGGGGTAGGATCACAACACAGTTGTCTTGCCTGTGAGGTGATAGAACTAATCTGGTGACCCTGCTACCATTCTCCTCAACAACTATGATTTGCATATTGAAGACCTGGCTGAGGATGTTAAGGATAAGGTCCACCGAGTCACTGCTATACTTTCCCGTCTGTGCCCAGCTCTCCAGCTGGGCAAGGGTATCCTCTGCACTCATAGCAGAATATGGCATGTAGTCGTCTGCATGCTGAAGAAACTCGTCAAGGACCATGCATTTGATAGTTTCCTTTGATATAGTAGATGTCTGTGATGATGCATGTAAACCCCCATGAAAAGCATGAACTATACAGAGTCCATCTTTAGCCACCTCCACCTCCGTCAAACTACTGGCACGTAGAAAATCTTTCAGTGTCTTGTACCTGTAAATATAAAAATCACTATTGACAAGAAGGCCAACATAATGCAACACATTTTTTGGTCATTCTCTATTGTACCATTTACTTTAAAGGTAATAAATTCAGCATTTGTTTTTGCTTTAATTTTCAGAAATAGATGGATTTGCATTTTGCAGGTTACTCTTTTAGGCCAAATAAAAAAAAAAACATGTTTAGCGTCATGCCTTTTCCCCAAAAAATGGCGGCCTGACACATCTAAATTCATGTGGGTCGATCATGTATGCATCGTACACATCACACCCTAGCCTTCCTATTAGCCTTCCACCACAGCATGTACACAGTGATGCTAAAGTCTAAAATACGATCTTAAAATTTTATTATCTTAAAAAACAAAACAAAAAAAAACACCACATTTTTTTTATAAAAAAATAAATTTATCATTTTTTTCAAAAAAAGAAAAAAAAGAAGGCGGCCCCCAAAAAGGAAGCGGGCGGTGACGCTAAACATGTTTTTTTTTATTTGGCCTTATGTCAAATATCAATGTCATTTTTATTTTAAATGCTGTTCTGGTAGTCTGGTTCCATGACCCTACTTTAGATAAAACAGATAAATTTATACTAGACATTGGTGAATTATCAGGACAGGGGAACCAGTCTACCAGGCTTGCACCTTCACAGATTATACCCAGCACGATATGTGGCAGAGTGGTACCCCCCTCGTATCCCTATACTTTATACGCACTCAACACTATTGAACACAATGGTCAACACAAAAGAGGGGGGGTTTTCTCTGCCACATATCGTGCTTCATATGTCACAGATGTGTAACCAATTGCAAACAAAATGTGGACTGGCTAAATCCTTTAAATTGAGGACAGTATTTTAAAAGAAATTCAGGATTTTTCAACGATTGCCGGCCCACCTTCATTTTACACATACCCAGTGTCCAAAGACAGTTGTGTGCTTCTCCGACTCATGCTTCTTTACGTATCCAGTCTCTCCTTATAGTGAACAAATAACACCTGCATGAAAAGAAAATTAATTTCGGTCAAATTTAGCAGAGCTACATTTTCAATTTCCAGAGCTCTTTTCCTTGTTTCCAGAGCTCCTTTCAAAATGTATAAAGCTAAGTAAACAAAATAACATGTTAATCGTCCCCGCCTGCTTCGATTTTAGGCGCTGCACCTATTTTTTGTTATTTAAATATAAAAAAAACTCACTCAAAGAAAGTGGGGAGGGGGGTGTTTTATATTATGCATATTACAAGGGGCCACGCTCTATTTGCACCATAAAACCCAGCCTCGACTCTATGGGCGCGTGCGCGTTGCCGCGTTCCTTCACTAACCCCTGGCCATGATGAATGCGTAAACGACGCCGACTGGCTATTCAGTGCGTACGGTGCGCGCGTTTCGTAAACTGCACGCCCTGAATGTAAATGCGCGCGCGTGTTCCTGAACTTCAGGAACACGCGCGCGCATTTACATTCAGGGCGGACCTGAACGCACGTCACGTATGATTTTTGTTTTTAAATTTAAATGTGCTAATATATGGGACATTTAAATTAGACAACGCCAGGGGTAAAGGATGCGCAAGGCATGATGGGATAAAATGGCGCAGCAAGATCCTAGCCCTGGTAACAAGGTTGCATAAAACCATCTTAAAATATGTTATGGCGGCCATCTTAGAAATGGCGGCCATCTTGGAAAATATAACAAATTGGAAAAAAGAAAATACATGTAATAAGGATCAATCAACATGTTATTTTTTTAATTAGCCTAATGATTGCATTTGTATAATGAAGTGAAGAAGGTTGCTGAATGCTGGGAAAAAAATGAACCGGCTTCGCGTGTGACTTAATAAGCCAATTCGGTATTCCAACTGCGCATGTGCACAACAAGATTCAACAATTTTTCTCGCGGGATAAACACTGCAGACAAATGCACACAAGGCTATGGGGGACGAGGTAATAATCAAATCTGCATTCTCTATTTTCTTGTGAAATCGAAAAGACGATGGGCACTTTGTTCGAACAAAAGTTTGGCCACACAAAACACCTGAAAACACCAAAACGTAAAAAAAAAATAATAATAATTAGTAACTTTAGAACCAACGATCTCTTTAAATTTGCTGGAACCCGCTATGCTTTTGCACGCAATAAATGAAATGTTTATCCCGAAAGAAAAATCGTCAAATATTCATGTGCGCATGTGCAGTGGGATACCGAACTGGCTTATTAACAGGCAAATCTAAGGCAATAAATCCCGGCCCCCAGGCTGTATGTGTACGTACCCCAGCCCCGTCCAAAACGACAGCGCTGTCCGGCCCATCACTCAGTTGTCATTCCACAACCAATTCCCCTAATGATTTGACTTGTCTCAACGGACGACTTGTCTCCCCATTTGACCAACAAACGGTCGAGTTGTCTCAACGGTTGAGTTGTCTCGAGGCGAGTTGGCAGATTATTGGCAGATCGCGACCGGATTGTCTAGTAAGTTTATTGCAGAAAATCTACCCATTTTGTATTTCCTTCCTCCATGCAGTTTGTCACACAATATTTAAAAATACTGTACCTGTCTGTGTCACTGTCAGGGTGTAAATCTTGCAATTCAGTTCAGTCATTCCTCCATGGTTTAGTTCAGCATGGTTCAGCCGATCCTCCGTGTTGTGTGCAGCGCGCGCAGCATGCGTTTTAACTCAAGCTGTTTTCCAAACCCCAGATTTGTCTTCGTTCAGGCTTCATTAGGCTTCATTTATACAGTTTAGCAATGGGCTGTAGCCGGATACGGAGCCAAAGCCAGGGGTTTGGAAAACGGCCTATACTAGACCGGGGCCGTATTCGAACTGGGCCGTATTCGAACTCCGGCCGTATACGAACTCCGGGTTTCAGAACGTACCTCGAGGGGTCGTGGGTCGAGGGGGTCGAGGGGGTTTTAGAACAACCCCTATTTTCTCGGCATCTATGATTGTAAAAACTTGAGACACGTACGTCAG
This sequence comes from Crossaster papposus, assembly GCA_037893245.1. Lineage (NCBI taxonomy): Eukaryota > Metazoa > Echinodermata > Asteroidea > Velatida > Solasteridae > Crossaster > Crossaster papposus. Next base: position 2,025,031 of record JBAIAA010000017.1, read on the forward strand.
TTAAACGATATTTACAATAACATACATCCCCAAAATCCATTCCTGACAATTAAAGCAATTACCAATGGTGTATCCTACCTTTAAAAAATACATTGTACCTTACAGTGTGTGTACATGCAAGTATCAGGGAAGAACATACAAAATATTACAATTACACAATTTATTTACCTGCAGAGCAATCGTGGACTATTTTATGCAAGGCTACAGTGCAACACCATAGGCTATATAGGCATGGAAAAAAACATTACAACTCGCACAACAAGGTAAGGTACATGTAAGTGCAATCAGATGTATACATGTACTCACAAGACCATGCAGATCACTGAACCCTGTAGTGAAGTATGGTGGTGGTGGTGGTGATGGTGCAAATTATTCAATAGGTTTTCTAAATCTAGACTCAAACTGAAGTAGGTTTCCTGCCACACAACCAGAATGAGGAGCCCAAACTGTGCACCACTACATGTACATAGTATGTATGTCACACACTAAAGAGCTTGCAGGGGTTTATAGGGCTGGCAAAAAAATGCGGAATGTCTTTGTTTAAGGACAGAATTTACATAACTACACACATAGTAAAGAGCAAAGAACACAACAAAGGTTGTTGTTTACCCAACACATTCCTTCTTCATAGTAATCATACCCAGCATCATTTATGGTACGTGGTGGGGACCAACAAGTCTTGTCTCTATATAGTACACACAATTGTTACCTAACACATTTCTCCAAATTGTATCTGAAAAGAATTCCTGAGATTCCAGGAACACAATGACCAAAACAAAGGAGGGGAGAGGAGGGAAGGGGGGGGGGGGTCCCTCTGTCTTATATCTTGCTTATAAGCAAGAAAATATATGCAATATCTATGACACCTTACAGGTTATAACAACAAAGCACTTTCTACTAGTAGAATTTAAAGGTGCAACCGGGTTTGCTAATTAAAATCAAATTTTACACAAATAAACCACATTTTTTTATCAAATTTGTGGAGATTGATAGCCTTCCATCTGATGCTTAATGTCTGCAGAAGTGATTTATACCGATTCATTGGTACATGTAGTATTGCCAGTATGCCGTGTAAAGTTTCAACCAATGAAAAGTTCATGTCCCAGACCCGGAGTCCAAATTTAATGAGACACCAACAAAACTTTTAAAACTGGCTTGGCCATGTTTTTTCGGCCGATTGTATACCCACATGTCGGGCTCTCGACCAATACATGTAGGAATGACTTAAAGGGGTACTACATGTATGTCCTGGAATCGTCCAATTGAGCTACAAAACGCGTTTTGGATGAAATGATGTTATAGAAAGAGCATTTAAAAGTAGGATATAAACATTGCACAACCCATCCTTTAAAAACTGGGCATTTTTGTGTAATTCTTGTGTTCTGGGGTCACTTTTCTGACCCCCAAAACTTGAGCAGTTTGCGTGTAGTCGCGATTCAATGATAACGTACGTAGCTGAGGCGATGCTGCTATCTCACAGACACCTAGCTACTACAGTGGCATGGAACCTCAATTCCCAGTGTGATATCGGTCGTGTATTCAATGCACTGTTTGCAGCACCAATCTGATGCTGTCACCGCGCTGATTATACAAGCTACAGCCCAGAATTTCATGACGGCTGGAAATGCATATACATGCGAATACCCCAAAATGTTCACCATGGCAAATGTAAACAAGGCGGTTTTTTCGTCTTTTCCTGGGAACGATCAGGTTTATACGTATAAACTAGGATAAGTGAACAATCCAAAACTCAACAGGATTTCGAGGATTTCAGGACATAGTGTGCTTCTTTAACCAGTTCGCGTCGGATGACGTATATAAACGCAAAAATTTCCCCAGATTCAAAACGGATGACGCATAAACACGCCAAGTTCAAGTTCGGAAATGTATGTCAGCAGCAGGCAAGGCCAGAAATGCGTGGGTGTGCTTCCCGGCACTATCAGCCTGAACACGCTTCGGATCGAGTTTCGTTAAAAATAATCCCGCCCGTGGGCTCGGCGATGTTAAAATAATCCCGGCGCGAACTGGTTAACTATCTCAGGCATATATGAAATTGGAATTCCACTATATGTGACCGGGTCCACAAAAAAGGGTATTTAATAAAGTCGCACTGTGCACATCATGCTACGGCCCCGCTCAATGTTGAGAGGGTAAATATTTCATCAAAATGTGATTAAAAACATTTTGGCCTGAATGACATCTTTAGTAGTTACCGGTCCTACTATTCACCGACAACACAGCGACAACACGCACAGCACCGACAACACATCCAAAACGTATTCTATATTGACAAAACAAGTATAGCACTGTTTATAACACCTCACTCACAGATTCTGTGTCTTGATTGGCCGAGAGCGCGGCACGTATCACTTGCTATTTTTACTATTTTTTACTTGTGCTATCCAAAAAGACTATACCACGCAAAAAGGACTATGCGCATAGCAACACACGAAATATGCGCATAGCAACGAAAACGTGACTGAAACCCAGACGTGTGTTTCGGTGCACTGCGTAAACATTGCTATATCACCTTCGCACCCGTTCATCAAGGCAACAGAGTACACGTATGATCGAGAGACGTATAATTCGGAGATTTTTTGTCATTACTATACTTAAATTGTGCAGAATCTGTGAGTGAGGTGTTATAAAACAAATATTGACTGCTTTATTTCGCGGTATAGTAAAACTAGCCTCCCTCGGTGATCCATGGAGCATTCTATTTTCCCTCGGCTTCGCCTCGGGAAAATAGAATGCTCCATGGATTACCTCGGGAGGCTAGTTTTACTATACCACTCAAAGCAGTCAATATTTGTATAATACACGATACAAAAGAGTGTCATTGTGCTTGAGCTAACATTTCTTTTGTAAAAATTGTGTTTTTTTCACGCGAACAAAATATCTCTAACCAGCACGGTCGTTGGCCGCCATCTTGCCTTCATGCGGAGTTGGCCTATACCATTAATGTACGGGTGTGCTGTGCAGAAAATGAAATTATCATGTCATACACAACAGATAAGGGCGCCCTGTACAGTTTTATGCTGAATTAAAGTTAGTTGGATAGCCTACTGTACTAGGATAATAATGTTGTCTCCCCATATTACTTAGAAGAAAATCATATTACATGTAGTAGGCCAATTAAGTCATATCAAAACTCACCTTCCATTCCAACTAACTTTAATTCAGCATAAAACCGTACAGGGCGCCCTCTGTTGTGTATGACATGATAATTTCATTTCCTACACACGGTAAAATGGTATAGGCCAACTCCGTGCGAAGGCAAGATGGCGGCCAACGACCGTGCTGGTTAGAGATATTTTTTTCGCGTGAAAAAAACATCATTTTTACAAAAGAAATGCAACCTCAAGCACAATGACACTCTTTTGTATCGTGTATATTACAGTGCTATACCTTTTTTGTCAATATAGAATACGTTTTGGATGTGTTGTCGGTGTGTTGTCGGTGCTGTGCGTGTTGTCGGTGTGTTGTCGGTGAATAGTAGGACCCGTAGTTACAGTTTTCATTCACAGAAGTGTTGATTTTGATGAATAAAGTGGAAAATTTACCTTTTTGTGTGCATCGTTCTGTTGTACTATGTACAACATGTACTATGTACAACAGAGCCGACTATTTCGATGCCTGTTCTCTTATTAGTTGTGTAATTTGAACTTCAAGGAAGTAATTAATATTTAAACATATCATATCTCCATAACGGGACGGGCTACGGAGCTTTGTTACATTATACCAAATGAAAGCTTACGTTGTGGGCTTTCAAAACATAACTCATTTCACTCATTTTAGTTGCAATAAAAACAATTAAAACATTTAAAAATTGCTGAAAAATTAACCACGAGATATATAATCCAAATTTCTGTTTTCGATTTTGTATTTTATGCAATGAAAAATAAATGAAAAGGAAATTTGACAAATGAAATAAAACAGAAAAATGAATTGAAAAATGAACAATGGAAATTTGCAAAAAAGCCGTATGTTCTGTTCCTGTTACAGACATATTTTTAGTTATTACCTGAGTTTATTTCTCTGTTGCAACAAGTGTTCCTTCCAGCTTCCATTTGCTTTCAGCTCTTCTTCCATCTGTAAAATGTTGTCCCTGTTTGCGATTGAGAAATTGAATTCCAAGTGAGACAGATGAAAATAGGCTCTCAAGTCTTGAGACGGAATTCGCGTTTTCATCCCTTCAGTGGCCGTATGGCAGCTGTGCGCATATCCAGCGCTGTGGAAAAAACTTCTAGACAACAGAAGACTCGGGTCTCTACATGCACTTTCATCATCAGTGGCTATAAAATCAAGACTGAACAATTTGACCACAGGATGCTGTGCCCCACTTCCTCAGCAATAAACAAGACCTAATGAATATTTATGAGGTAGTGACTGGGTATATGTGGGTTTATGGCTGGCATTCCTGGGGCAATAAACAAGGGGCAATAAACAAGAGTAACTGAACTAGAATTTCCTTTTACACCCCTTTCCTGTAATACTTTTGCCTACATTTCATTGCAACAATCCCTTTATACCCTCTGCCACTATCTCATTATTATACATTATCTATTCTAGTTACCCTCAATTACCCCCAGTCACACTTCTTTGTTAGTCCTTTTCTTTGATCTTCACCCTGGTCCATTTCCTTGTGGTTTTATCCCTTCCTTAATTGTTTGGTTCCCCACCCAGGTTTGCATCATTTTACCATGGAGCAATAAACTAGAAGGAGTAAGACCGTGTTACCACTTGATCTCGGAATTGCCGGATCAAGATCCACCAAAAAGGTGTGAGGTGGATCAAGCCGCAACAAAACCGCAAGTCGCGTTTCCACTTGATCCTGATCCGCCTTTTTGGGCGGAAATGACGCACTCTGTGCAGGACCTCGAGGTCACCTCTAGTACGCGTGCGCATGTTACTATAACTACCGTTCCCGTTGTCGGCCATGTTTTTACTCGCTGAATACGCGTACGGTTATTTAAATGAAATTGTCAGCAGAGGAAACTACACGAGGACGGAACCGAAGCTACAACATTGAACAAGGACGCGATCGAAATCCATGTCTGCGCATGTGCAATGCAAGCTATAACGTATACATATAGAACACACAGTTCAGGTTCCCTCACAATGCATGGCGCAACCACCGTACCAGTGGGCGCAACACTGTTCCTTTTGTAACACGAAGTACACGGCCTGTGTACCAGTCACAAAAGGAACTAGCGCCCTGTACGTATGCTGTATGGAGTTCATGGTATAAACAACATTTGGCGCGGTTTATATTTTTTCGCGCTAAATGCCCAGCTGGTCGGAAGTTACCAGGTCAAATTGATGGATCATGATCCACCTTTCCGTTCCCACTTGATCCTGATCCACCAATTCCTGCAATTGCCGGATGTGATCGCCCAATTGGGGGATCTCTATCCTGCTCGAAAGTAGGATCAAGATCCCCCTTTTGGATCTTGATCGACCTTTTTGCGGTTAGCGTTCCCACTCATCAAATTGCCGGATCGGATCCCCCAATTGGGGGATCTGATCCGGCAATTTGGCAATTGCCGGATCTGATCGCCCAATTGGAGGATCAAGTGGGAACGGGGTCTTAGAGCAAAGACCCCTCTTATCTTAATCCGATTAGCGCCCAGGCTCTCCACCATAGAGAATGCACTGCGCCTAATCATGGCCCAACGGCTGGCCTTTGTGCACTGAGATGGCCACTGCATTTTTAACTGGTAACCTAACTGGTAAACCTCTCCAAAAGCTGAACCAGGGAATAAACTAGATCAGTAAGCACTGTAATGACATAAAGCTGAAATTGTAATGTTAATTTTTGTATAATAATACATTTTCCAAAGATTTTTAAAGGCTGAAAAATAACCGAAGCAGACAACAATGTCGACATGAGGAAAACGGTGATACATGTTGCACTGCGAGCCAGGTAGAGCCAATTGGTGAAATGTGCGTTCTAAAAAACAATCCACCGCAACTGGAATTTCCCGACTTCCCCAGCGAGGCCACGGTGGCACGTAATCTGATTTAGCCTTGCGGTCGCAAAGCTCATGTCGGTGGCCTTCTGTGTTTTCTTTTATCTTAGGTTGTTCTAACTCCTTCTAGTTTATTGCTCCATGATTTTACCCTATTAAGCCCTGTCCCCACTGGACTTTTGTTGTTAAAACTTAGCGAGACGATGGGTACTTTTCCCATTTTAAGTCCAGTGCGGACAGCCTAGGACGTTTTCCTCTCGGTTACTTTTTCTAAGTCTAGCTGTTACTTTTACTGGTTAACTGCTGCCCAGGAAAACTTTGCTGGTAACCTTTCCCGAGACGATAAGTCCAGTGCGGACAGCGCGAGTCGGTAAAAGAGGCTCAGGAAAATGTATCCAGCCCAAGTGCGAGGTCACGCTAAACAGGGTCACGCCCTCTAATAACTTATTTGATTTTGTATATTTCAGGTCATTCCAGCCAGTGGGCGGTTAATTGCAGCAGTTTTAATCTTATTTATGAACTAGAAGGCCTAATGAATAATAATGAGATAGTGGCAATGTTGTATGGTGATTACTTTTGCAGAAGAATGGAATGTGAGGGCCAAAGGGAAAATTTACTCACAGTGGCTCTCATAAAAACAAAGAAAAGATCGATTTTTACTAAGGGAATAAATACTGTGTTAAAAAGCCATCCTACATGAATCTACAGGAAATTGTCAAGTTTGAAAAAATTACACGAACATACATGTAGTTTGTCACCCAAAATCCAAGTAATGATAATAGAAAGTTAAAGGTTGATGAAAAAAGCAAATTACTAAAGTCAGAGTAAATTTCATAGAGCTGCTAAGCACAAAAATTTGCTTAGCACAAAAAAGTCTTGCTCAGTAGAAGCAGGTTACAAGCCAAAACTCCATGTGCTTTTCATGCTAAGCAAAAACCAGCTGAATACCAGTCACAAACAATATACATCACCTGAAAATTTGGTTCGTAACCCTGTTTTTGCCAAGGAAGAATTTTCATGCTAAGCAAATTGTTGTGCTTAGCAGCTTTATGAAATTGGCCCCTAGATTGTTCTAGACATGAGAGTCGTCTAGGCCTGTGGAGACTTGGGGGAAATACGGTACCCCGTGGAGTTTTCTGGTAATGCAAAGAATCTTTCAATGCACTGCAGCTGGAGTTCATTGACATACCATCAACTTGCAGTAAACAACTCTCATAGAGGAAGGGTTAAAAAAACAAAATCTTTCTTTATTAACCTTGATGGGTAATCTGAAACCAGTTCCGGACATCAACAGTTGGGTATGCTCGCTCCGATGGAGACCCCCTAATATAGTGACTCACCTAAGCATTTCTGGAGAGAGTTCTTGTGTCTCATCTGGCACCGATGCATTCTTAAGGGCATCCTCCAACTGATCTCCTTCTAAGATGCCCTCACCGGATGATTCCAGTTTCTTAAACCTAGAATAAAAAATACTGGATGGTAAAACCGAGTACATGTACTTTGTAATGCGACGTAGATTTTGTCTTGAAGATGCCACTTTTAACCTCACATCACCATTAACCTTATAAAACTGAACACTTCAAAATCAACTACATGTATGATTTTGTAGGATTGAGGTTACTTGGGTTTTTATCCAAAATGAGGATTTTGGAGGATTGATGTATTTTTACACTGCTCATGCTCTATGCGCATTCTCCATAGAGCTGCAATCAAGTTGTAAGTTGTGTGTCAAGGATAAGAAACGTTTGCATACCAAGAATCACATGTGCAGACCCTTGATGTAATACTAATAGGGCACTTAGCAGCCATTTAATTGTTCCATGTTTGGCTGCTTTATAGCTCAATGGTAAACCCACTGCAGGAATTTGCAGGATTCAGGCAGTTGTCACCATGCATATTTAAGGATTTTGCAGGATTTAGGTTACCGTACATGGAATTTTAACACTTTGGAATTGGAGGATTTTGCAGGATTCAGGTTATGTGTAAGAAAAAGGGAAAGAGAGTTAGGGTTAACATATTCGCTTCACAAACGCATTTGCATGAAGTATAAACCGGGCTTTAGTTTAAAACCAGCCACAGCTAAAGACAAAACTCATTAAAAAAAAACTTACTCTCTTATTTCCTGTTCTGACAAAAGGTTGGAGGTTCCAACATTATCACAGAACCACTCCAAGAAAGGTGTCACTGCCTCATCATCAAACATCCAATCAAATCCTTCGGCTTGAAGGTCATGTGACTCACTAAAGCCAATCCTCTGCAAAGCCTCAACCAATCGTCTGCCTCCACTCATTTTGGCCCAATGTCACTATTTCACACCTCGTATAAAAAGTTTCACCTGTTCATAAAAAAAAATCTTATAATTAAAAATCCATCAATGGTCAAATTAAACAATTTTTACAATAGCTGTAAAGTGTATAAACAGAGGTATACATGTAGCCCACAACTTGCCAAAATATAGCAACTTCGAATGTTGCCATTATAAGCCACTTCGACATTCCAACTGCGCATGTGCACAACAAGATTCAACAATTTTTCTCTTGGGATAAACATGGGGGACAAATGCACACAAGGCTATGGGGGACGTGGTAACCGAATCCGCATTTTGTGCATTTTCTTGTGAAATCGAAAAGACGATGGAAACTTTGTTCGAACAAAAGTACGTGTGGCCACACAAAACACCTGAAAACACCAAAACGTAAAAAAAAAAAAATAATAATTAGTAACTTTAGAACCAACGATCTCTTTAAATTTGCTGGAACCCGCTATGCTTTTGCACGCAATCAATGAAATGTTTATCCCGAAAGAAAAATCGTCAAATATTCATGTGCGCATGTGCAGTGGGATACCGAACTGGCTTATTATATCCCTTTAATTTTTTTTACCAACCCCCACTCCCTAATGGTTCCTCAGGACTTGCCTGCTAAATCCAACAGAGTTCAATGCGGAGTTGGCCTATTTTCTGTGCGAAGGCAAAAGGGTGGCCAACGTTCAAGCTGGATAGAGATATACAATTACATTTTCACCCTCAAATTAAGTCCGAGTTACTGGACCCTAGTTATCGGTTTTTTTGTGTGTTGATGTTTTGAGGGTGAAATGTGATGGCGTTGTATTTTTTTCTAGAGATTTAGTTATTAATATTATTTAACACACTGGCTCGGACCTTATCGCCAGATCATGTCCAAATGCTAAAAAAGTGATATCGTATGTATTCAGTTCTATAACTCTTTTGTCAATGTTACCCAGCTGTCATGTGGTAACGTTATTTCTATTGGGCAAAGACAAAAGAGAACACTGTTGTGAATACGTCTGATCGGTGTCAGGTCAACTCGCCCCCTGACCGACTCGCCCCTTACCTACTCGCCCCTTACCAACTCGCCCCCTGACCGACTCGCCCCCTGACCGACTCGCCCCTTACTAACTCGCCCCCTGACCGACTCGCCCCCTGGCCGACTCGCCTCCTGACCGACTCGCCCCCTGACCGACTCGCCCCCTGGCCGACTCGCCCCCTGACCGACCCACAAAACTGTCGGCTGCCTCTGATCAGTCCGCCAAACGGGGTGAAAGATGGTGAACAACCCAGATCCGAGCTGACAGTGAATACAATAAAGTCGCTAATTTGACCATTGAGGTTGCTACTTTTTGGAGAAGGGGGGACTGCATGTTCGTTTTGGGGTATTTTGTATGTCCGATGGTGTTAAATTTGATTTTCACAATCTATACAATTGTTGGTTTCTAAAGACGTTTGGTATGTCGTGTTAGACCCGATAATATTCAGAACATAAAAAGCACGAACTTTTTAAAGACACATCCATAGACCGTTTTTATGCATGATTAAGGGTGAGTTTTTCGCGGGGCAAGCGAACGATTCGCAAAAGATGCGAATGCCAAAAAAATGGCAAAGTCCAACATTCGTATTTTCGGAATCGTAGTTAATTGTTCGTGGGAGTCTAGTCCAGTCAATCACAGTTTACTAGTTTTGTAGATTTCTCCCTAATTATAATATTTTAATCATTTGTTTGTTTGCCTGATGTAAATAAATTGTACATAACTTTACTTGAGGAAAAATATTAGAAAGTTGTCCGTTTTTATTGATTTCTTGGAAGTCCCATCTTGCAGCCTATTTTTGGTTGTTATTGAAATATGTAAAACAAAATGTTCTTGTTGGTGCATGAAATACTTCAAGAAAAAAAACATAATTCCATTCTACGGAAAAGTGCCATTGATTGAAAGATTTGATTCAACTGTAACCCGACTTATATAATTGGTGAACGCCGAGTTTAAAGAAAAACGGCTGATACTTCATTTCATGTCGATGATGACTGAAAGAAATAATGGCGCCCAATAATCGCAAAATCTTGAACTCCCGCGAATTTGGCCGCAAAGATTTCGGCTTCCTCTGATCAGTCCGCAAAAGGGGGTGAAAGTTGCATTTTGGATAACTTGCGTCAACTCCACAATAGAGGTTTTTCAACGCCCAAGTCACAATAGTAGGCGGCAACACTTGTGAGATGTCTGATGTCCCAGGTCACTAGGCGGCAACGCTTATGTTTGCAGCAAATCTAAATTTGATCTTACATTTGTTAGAATAATAATTATACATTTCGTTCAAGAAAAATTATTTGTTTACGTGAGTTTTAAAATAATGTCCGATAATATTAGATGTGATGCAATAACACTTGAGAATAAGAGGTACACTGTTCTCCTTGTCACTTTAGTTACCTTGGTTTTATTGTTTTAAGAAAAATTCGCGATCCTACCTTTAAAATAATACTGATGATAATGACAGTATATAATAATAATAATTTTTTAAAAGATATACATATAAAAAGATTTTTAAAAAAAATCAGACTATCACAGCTAAAAAGAGTATGCTGTCTACAAGGAGCACATTTATATTTTTTCCCAGTATTAATTATGCATCATTGAAATTGAAGTTGAAGAGAGATTCACGTACGTATACGCGCAATCAATTGCATTTAAATCAGCTTCATTCAGGCAATATATTATAGCCTATGCCTATCCATTACAGAAAGAATAACGGTTTTTAATCAGATTTGATCGCTCGAATTAGTTGTAAAAAAAAATATGCTTTTATTTACATCCATGGCCACGCTGAGATACAGGCAAAATTCAGTATCGTCAGACCCTCTAAATCCACGCGGTCCTATTTCTACGCATGTACGTTTGGCAACACGCGCACGCATGAGCGTGAGGTACACCATGGAGGATTCCACCATAGGCACGTGCTCAGATAACGGAGGGTCATGTCTAAGTTGAGAGTTCGTTTTTTTTCCCTCCAAATGACGAATTTTATGGTAACAAATATCGTACAAGGTCCATAAATCAAACGAGGGGGCGAGTCGGTCAGGGGGCGAGTCGGCCAGGGGGCGAGTTAGTAAGGGGCGAGTCGGTCAGGGGGCGAGTCGGTCAGGGGGCGAGTTGGTAAGGGGCGAGTAGGTAAGGGGCGAGTCGGTCAGGGGGCGAGTTGACCTACAATCGTCTGATCACTTTGCCAAAATATGTGAAAGTGTTTATTCAAACATCATAATAAACAAACAATTATTAATCTACAAGAAAAAGGTTAAGTCAGTTTCCTAAATAACAACACTTTAAATCAGTATGGCCAAAACTATCAAACTTTAGGAGAAACATCACTTTAAAACTAATGGCCAACTACATGTACTATCTAACCCACAGGGGAAACTTAACTTAATAATCTCGTGGCCACAACTAAGAGAACTCTTATCTGTCAGGTCTTAAAGATAAACACACTACTCAGGCTGGCCAGCACCCTTGTTGCTATGGCAACAGACATTCCACTGTATGGCTCAACTCCAGCCAAGTCAATTGTCTGGGGCATACTACTGCTTCAGTGTTACACTTACTGTGCGACAGGTGGCCTTTCCATTACTACACACACAAGTACATCATTGTTCTAGCTAGCCTAGTTAGCATTCGCCCTCCACAACGTGGCAAGGTCATGCTTCAGCTTGTCTATATGCACTCAATGCTTGCAATGGAAGTTTCCTTGGCTAAATGGTGAAACTTACATTCAATTTCATAATCTACTACTAGCACAGTTTACTATAAAACATACATGGTCCATAAACGAAATCCAAGTTATCAACTTCACAACTTTCACCAAACTTTCCTCAAATCCAAGAAACTTAGTGAAACTTCCCATGAATAACTGAAGTGAATATAAACTGAAGTGAATAACTAAAGTTAAGTTGCTAAAAACTAACCAAACTTATATCATCTTAAATCTCATCCAAAGTTACATAAAAGTGAATATACAAACAATAATGGAAACATCTAAGCATCCTAAAACAAACTTCAATCATGTCAAATCTCTATAGGGTACTTGGCAAAAGAGTAAAGTTGACAAATTCAAAGAACAATTTACCTTCAGCCAATCGATCAACTTAAGTCATTGATTGTATACTCCAAGTAAATGCAAATGTGAACAGAAATAAAGGAACCTAGATGTGTATAAAAAGAAAGAAACATTTGTACATACCTATTGGGCAAAGACAAAAGAGAACACTGTTGTGAATACGTCTGATCACTTTGCCAAAATATGTGAAAGTGACCATGCACACTCACATGTGTGTTGTCTTTGGCCAATTCCATTTTTTTATGGGGGTGTTACTTTCTACAAAAACTTCACTCTGGAGGGGTTTTACTACAGAGGGGGTCTACATCAATATAAAATATGTTTTAGATGTGTTGTCAATGTCAGTGTGTTGTCAGTGTGTTGTCTGTGCTGTGTTAGACCATGGAGCAATAAATCTAGTTTATTGCTCCATGGTTAGACCAAGTAAAAAAACATGTTGATCGTCCCTGCCAGATCCGCTTTTTGAACGCCGCACCAATTTTTTTGTTATATGTTATGTATATTTATTTTTAAAAAAGGGGGGGGGGGTGGGGGTGTTCTATATTTTTAGTTTATGCACACAAAGTCACAAGGGAGTAAGGACCACGCTCTATTTGCGTCACTTGCTATTTTCTTGTTATTTTAAGCTCCAAAAAACTGTTTGTGATATTGGCAACTTGCTTGACAAGTGGACCAGAGTACAGTATAATATAAAATCATTTGCTGATCTACATCAGGCCCGTACGCAGGATATGTTATGGGAGCGGGTGCGAATTGGTACTTGATGAAATGATGGGGCCAACAATGGGACCAAACATTTTTGTGTGCCAGTACCATTATTTTTACATCAAAATACCATTATTTACACCCGTGGCACCCCCCCCCCCCCCCTCCCCTCTATATCTGGGCCTGTACATTGCACCTTAAGTTAACGCCACCATAACTATCTTCAAATATATTATAGTGGCCATCTTATAAATGGCGGCCATCTTGAAACAAATAACAAAAACATTGGAAAATATTAAGGGCCTCCCTCACTAACTTTTTAAAAAGTCCGGACGATCAACATGGTTTTTTTTAAAACTTGGCCTTCGCCCCCACAACAAGTCGGTGACAGCATGGAGGAATAATTCCTCCATGGTGACAATGTCAGTGACTGATACTGATAGTGATACAATAAGCCAGTTCGATATTCCCGCTGCGCGTGTGCACATGGAGATTTTACGATTTTTTTTTGGGAGATAAACATTTCAGCGATTGCGTGCAAAAGCATAGCGGGGTACCAGCGAATTTAAGGAGATCGTCGTGTTCTAAAGTTATTAAGTAACATTTTTTTTTTACGTTTTGGTGTTTTCAGGTGTTTTGTGTGGCTAAACTTTTGTTCGAACAAAGTTCCCATCGTCTTTCCGATTTCACAAGAAAATGCACAAAATGCGGATTCGGTTACCACGTCCCCCATACTAGCCTTGTGTGCATTTGTCTGCCGTGTTTGTCTGCAGAGAAAAATTGTTGAATCTTGTTGTGCACATGCGCAGTTGGAATGTCGAACTCGAAGTGGCTTATACAGTTGAGAATCGAAAATATGACAGATTTATTTTTGGATTCAGAATAGATCAGATTAAGCGGATATGTCAAAGAGTAAACAAAATCGTTAGATTCTTAAGAAGGCACGTATTAAAATCAGCCACCTGGTAAATTATACAGAATACTTGAGCCTTGGGTTGACCGTTGTTACAGCGCCATAGACATGGAGTTTTTTTCTTTCTTTTTTCTCCATGTCTATGCCTATGGTTACAGTTTCCATCATCAATCCACCTCACGTACGTACGTGGCCGATCATCAAAAATACGCGCGACACTCACTGACCTCTATGGCGACACTGCGCTCACATCCTCTATCAGTAAACACAACTCTACAACTAATAATACTTAGGAGTATAAATAAAACCAATATTACTTGTAACCTATATTTTAATATTATAAAATTAAATTAATTTAAGGCCTTTTTTTCTTTTCTTTTTTCTTAAATTATAATTATAAGATTTATACCTATGTTTAAGAAAAAGCCTAAAATTTGAACAAAAATGGCGGCCCGCGCGCGAATTTTTTTTTCCCAAACAGGTTTGCACAATTCATGAATTATTCAGTAGTTGCGTTGATCGCTGTACAACACTTAGGTTCTAGGTCTCCTTTTCCCCTTAAATTAAAAATACTCTAAAGATATCAATTTGACTAGGAAAAACGAGGTGACCTACTACAGCAGGATTCGAACCCGGGATCTTTGATCCATAGCCAATCCCACTATCCACTACACTACGTATAGCAGCTCGACAACAGCTGTTCTTTAAAGTGATTTATTGTAAATAGGTAACTAATAACAACAATGCTGTGACGTCATGTTTTATTCCGATGAATAAACATAACTTCTCATCCAAACTACTGAATAATTCATGAAATTTTGCAAACCTGTTTGGGAAAAAAAAAGCCCGCAAGTAAGTAGCGGTTGTTACGTTGCGAATGTCGGTCATTTCGTACCCAAGTCATTTCGTACCCACGATTATTGTGACATAAAACAAGTAAATTGAGTTTGTAATTTCCTCGTATTCATGAGTGATTAATGTTATTTTTTTTATTTTTTTCTTGTAGGACGAGTCGCAAGGATATAACAAGATCTTCTTGAGCACTGTTTTCTTTTGAATTGTTTCCCCTTATCGACGTATCCCCTTTCAAAAACCAGGATGAGGGAGGTGCCCTCTATTTAATATTTATTAAACAAAATATTGTATGTGATTTTTATATTAAATAAAATAAGAATAAAAATCTTCATAGTTGTCAAAACTTATTATGTTTTCCCATTATTTTAATTGTTTCCCCTTTTTTATTGCTTCTTTTGTATTATTATTAATTTATATAATTATTTTCTACCATTAATTATTTATTAATTATTTGATTTCATATTAAATATCAGAACAATCTTCAAACTTCCTTAATTTTTTCTTCCTTTATTAATTTTTTTTTGGGTACATGGCACAATATTTATCTCTTTGTAATTTTGTTGGTCCTGAAAAGGACCGTTTGGTTTATGGTGTGCCTTCTTACAGGCATGGTCCTGAAAATGACCGTTTGGTTTGTTTGTGTGCCTCCTTTGTTTGTGTGCCTCCCCCGTGTAGTGCCGGCCTCCACCATCCCCAATGCCAGGAATAACATCAGAGATGGCAGCGTCAGGGAGGGGGTTATCAGCTGCTTCAAGTGGTACATAGTATCGAAGTTGATCTCGATGTTAAAACCCGCAGCCAGGACGTCTCCGTTCTCCATGATGTCTTGGTCCATGTCTTGGTCTTGATCTTCGTTCTCCTCGATCTCCATGTCTTGCTCTTGGTGCAGGGTGCAGGGTTCACAGATCCAAACCTTACGGATCTCAAGGTACTCCTGGTGGGTAAAACCCGATCGACAACCAACATGCTGCCATACCTGGCAACGGTCGCACTGGAACGCATGCTGATTCGAACGAACAGCCTTCTTGCAGATGAGACAGGGAAACTGGATAGGCATATTGGAACAGAACTGGAATCTTGTCTTCAATGGTTGTAATCGGTACACAGTACTTTTATACAGATCAGAAGGATTCTGAGTAAATATTTATCAACCAATCAGGTCTCCAGTTCAACCAATTACCCCCCAAGTGTTCTATCCAAGACGCCGCCAAAATAAGGAAAGCGCGTACACCGCAACTTGATTGTGATACATCTCTACTGATGCCGCCGACATCCGGCGTCACCGGCGTGCATCACAGGCACGCGTCGGTTGCTTGATTAGTCCTATTGTAACGATTCCGGGTCGCCTAATGTCAGTCTGGGCTAACCCCTAAGTAAAATCAAGTCCCAGTTATCTGCCGGAATCTTTAATGAAGTGTAGATGAGTGAGACAGGATTCTTGGAGGGAATGTGGGGAGCAATAAAAGATAATGTCCACAAGAGGGAGTAATTCTTTCAACCAATCAAAATGGTAATTCAGTTTATTGAAACTTCTCGAGTACATCTGAGCTGAACATCTTTAAAACAGCGCCCTCTATTATTGTAAACAAAGATATTCCAATAAAGCTGTGGCATGAGATTATTTAGTGGTAGCGTGGATAGCTTTAAGGATTCGATGGCCGCTATTTCTGTCGTCTGTTGTACAACAGGAATATAGCTCAAAAACATTACAGCGCATAAACTACTTTCTTTTAGTCTTTATTACTAGCGTCGGATTTTACACACGGAAATGTCCATGTGGTTTTCTCCGACAAAGCCCAATAGCGCAGATCTAGGCACGGTTGGGGGCTTTCTAAAATATGCCTTGAGGTCTTGTCTTGAGATCTTGCGCGGCCTGCTCCGATGGAACAGAACAGAACAGAACAGAAATCAGCGGAATTTATAGGCACGATGCGGACGCGCTCCACATGTGCGCGAAACGCGCATCTCATACAACAGCGATGATTGGCCAGATAATACAACAGTCTACGGTAGCTTGTAACAACACAACAGTACATGTACATGTACTGGCGCGGCTCACAGTTGTATCGCACGCACGTACAGTATACGTGCGTGTACGTACAGCATGCAATACGCTCATTCAGTAAATTACGGCATTATAAACACACTACGTGGAGTCAGCGTAAGTACAGCTGAAAGTTCATCCCCGAGGAATTATGACTGAAACAAGATCAAAGCATACAATTCAACAAATGTTATTACATGTAGATACACTTCAAGATTCCAGTAAGGCTAGAGTCAGTTATAAACGAAGTTTCTAGAATTGGGATATTATTAAGCTAGTTAATAATATTAATTCAAGTAACTCTCAATAAATAAGCGGCTTGGCGATTTTCGCCACACTACCCCCTGCTTAAAAAAACAAATGCGTCCTCGCATTTAAATGCTAAAAACAATTATTCAAAAATGTTAATCTTGGACCACTTCGAACTGCTATGAACAAATTAAAATCATGTTCACAGGTTCACTTAAAGTTTAAACAACAATAAACAGTAAGTTTGTCCTCAACAATAAACAGTAAGTTTGTCCTCAACAATAAACAGTAAGTTTGTCCTCAACAATAAACAGTAAGTTTGTCCTCAACAATAATATTCGCATAAAAGAGAGAGCTGAACTTAAAAAAACAAATTTACATCAATTAATCACAACCATTCTATGTTAAAATCAATCAATTCCTTGAAGTTGCTAGTTATAATTGCGAATCTAGTTTTGTCAAAACATGTGCGTTCTATCTAGCACTAGCACAGTGCACCGTCTAACGAGCAGACGAGTAACGTCTTGAATTTCAACAACAGAAAAACTTACTTTAGGCCTTTCAACTCCGAACATCAGAGCCAATTCCAGGACTATAAAAACAAAGAGTCTCTCCTGACCTAGCACAGTAGCAGTACTAATACTATTGGTCGGAGATCCACATAAATTATCATCGAAATATATAAATTACCCCAAGTTTTAAAATCGTCATTCGCGTGCAACAACTTAGTCTGGGACTCTGGTTCCTAGACTCGTATAATACTGAAGTACGCGAGCAGATTGACAACAAAGGCTCTGACTAAACTTTCTTCGCCAGGAGTTGTGGGTAAAAACTAACCAATCACAGGCTAAAGATTCATTAGGTTACCATGACGTGCTCCCAGGTCAGTCAATAAACACCTGGAAGTTGGCGGGTATTTCGAAATGCACAATTGTTTTTTATCATTTCAACAGTGAATAGGATCTATGGCGTTAACGTACGCGTACGGTGTGTGTGAAACATGCAATTTCAACTCATCATAACACAAATTCACACTGCTTTTAATTATTATCATTAGGCCTACGTACATTTTCAAACAAACAAAATCATTACAGGCTAATAGTGAGTATCGCCTACCATAGAATGACTGCTGCTGCGTGCTATGCTGGTTTTATTGGTGATAAAGTTAGTGATCATATCTCGTTAATGTCATTGTTCCGGTTGCTGAAGCTGATCAGCCGACGAAGATCGAGCGTAGCCGACTTGCCACTGCGGTCTGCCGAACGCTGCGTTTGCAGGCAACAAATATTCGTTGTACCGCACAGAATACACCCGACCATCAGGAAAATGTGCCGACTCAACTACCTGGCGATAGACCAGTCCATGGTCCAGCTGTTGCAGTTCTGACTCTCGCTGTCTAGGCAAATCTCTGGCTTCACGCCTCAGCTGCTGTACCTCTGCTCCCGCGGCACTCTGTGGAGGACCGGACCGTACGCATTTTGTCAGGCATGTGCCGTGTTGCACTCGGTCACCTTGGGTTCCGGTTTGAGCCTGGCTTGTACTTGTCTTGTTGGGGGTGGGTGGTGTAAACCGGTCTTCCTCGTCGGAACTTATGGACGCGTTACAGGGAGAAGATGGGGGTGACGGTGTTGCGAAGACTGAGGGAATCGGTGATAACCTTGGCAGCGAAATTGTGGCCATCTCCTCTAAGATGCGGTCAACGAGCTCTTTCTTGTCGGCATCTTCCCGAACGTGTCGCACGTCCTGTGTTGGTGGTGCTGGTGTCGATGTATTGACTTCTGGCGTTGGTTGGACTACCTTGGATTTCACGTCTTTCTTTACAACCTTGGACTTCATTCGTGTGGGGTGTGCCGCTTGCCGGGAGGCCGATTTAGTTTCCATTCTGCAATCCCTAGGATGCATCTTGTGTTTTCTCAGCATGTGTTGTTGGTAGTAGGCAAACTTGGCTGAGGGGAAAGTTTCCTTGCACTTCGAGCATTCTAGTGGCTTGGTTATTTCCGGCTTTCCCCATCTTGATTGTTGATAATTCATTGTGCGGAGCAGCTGGAATGCTTGTTCTCGTCCCTGTCTAGCCTCTTGTCGAATGATAATGATGCATATAGCGCGATGCAATACTTCGCAATGAATTAATTACGGACCCTGGGGATTTGCTTACGTCATCACGCAGCATCTCAATTTGTCAAATTTCTTAACTTTCCATTTTGGCGCCCAATTGTGTGACGTCACCGTTTGTGCGTGGCTTCATCTGCCACACTGCTCTCGATGTAAATAAACCGTGGTTCTTTTTATTTACTTTGGGGAAATTCTCTATTCACCAGTCCCGAGTCAAAATCTGTTTTAATTAATTGTTGATAAATACAAAGGAAACAAGACTTGAATATTACGCTGCCGTCTTTAATCCATCTTGGATCACAATTTGGAGGTCAACTGCCTTCTCTTGGCTTGTAGACCGTTTTCTTCTTTAAAAATTAATTCTTGAGCAACTTCTCAAATCACTTTTCACACTGTTTATCACAGTTTCTTGAAAAATTAATGCAAAACTGGACTCTCACATACATCTACAGTATATGCGGCTCTTCCGCAAAACAACGAGGGCGCCCTCTATAAAACACTATTTGCCCCGGTGCGCATTCCCATAACGCACATCGAGCACAACAATAGAGTCCAGAACTTGATTACGGTCCTTCTACGTAGGTCAAAGGTGTAAGGTATTTTAACATCATGAATTTGCTTTTCTGTGATGAATGGCTTCATATTGTGGCGAAAATCGCCAAGCCGCTTATTTATTGAGAGTTACTTGAATTAATATTATTAACTAGCTTAATAATATCCCAATTCTAGAAACTTCGTTTATAACTGACTCTAGCCTTACTGGAATCTTGAAGTGTATCTACATGTAATAACATTTGTTGAATTGTATGCTTTGATCTTGTTTCAGTCATAATTCCTCGGGGATGAACTTTCAGCTGTACTTACGCTGACTCCACGTAGTGTGTTTATGCCGTAATTTACTGAATGAACGTATTGCATGCTGTACGTACACACACATACATGTATATCGTACGTGCGTGCGAAACGACTGTGAGCCGCGCCAGTACATGTACATGTACTGTTGTGTTGTTACAAGCTACCGTAGACTGTTGTATTATCTGGCCAATCATCGCTGTTGTATGAGATGCGCTTTTCGCGCACATGTGTAGCGCGTCCGCATCGTGCCTATAAATTCCGCTGACTTCCGATTATTGGGGTTCTGTTCCATCGGAGCAGGCCGCGCAAGATCTCAAGACAAGACCTCAAGGCATATTTTAGAAAGCCCCCAACCGTGCCTAGATCTGCGCTATTGGGCTTTGTCGGAGAAAACCACATGGACATTTCCGTGTGTAAAATCCGACGCTAGTAATAAAGACTAAAAGAAGTAGTTTATGCGCTGTAATGTTTTTGAGCTATTATTCCTGTTGTATAACAGACGACAGAAATAGCGGCCATCGAATCCTTAAAGCTATCCACGCTACCACTAAATAATCTAATGCCACAGCTTTATTGGAATGTCTTTGTTTACAATAATAGAGGGCGCTGTTTTAAAGATGTTCAGCTCAGATGTACTCGAGAAGTTTCAATAAACTGAATTACCATTTTGATTGGTTGAAAGAATTACTCCCTCTTGTGGACATTATATTTTATTGCTCCCCACATTCCCTCCAAGAATCCTGTCTCACTCATCTACACTTCATTAAAGATTCCGGCAGATAACTGGGACTTGATTTTACTTAGGGGTTAGCCCAGACTGACATTAGGCGACCCGGAATC
This sequence comes from Crossaster papposus, assembly GCA_037893245.1. Classification (NCBI taxonomy): domain Eukaryota; kingdom Metazoa; phylum Echinodermata; class Asteroidea; order Velatida; family Solasteridae; genus Crossaster; species Crossaster papposus. The sequence goes on from JBAIAA010000017.1 coordinate 2,045,973, forward strand.
GTTACATTTTGGTGGCAGCGGCGGGGATCTCATTTTTGGTGATAACATTTAAAATATGGAATACCAAGTATCCGAGATCCAAGACGAATCCACGATGAGTGAGTCAAGAGAAGAAAAAGAGGGATTAGTTGCAATTTCCGATGAACAAGAAGCAGGGGAAGATAAATTTGTTCAAGTAACAGAAGGCGGAGATGCAAGGTCAAGTTTTTCAACACCGTGTGACCAAGAGCAACTCATACAAGACGGTGAAGCTGTACTTGGAAGACTGATGACAGAAGGAGAGTTACTCAAACGGGAGCTTAACAAGGCCAAGGAGAAAAACAAGACAAAGATTGGGGAAATGTTGGAAAAGCAAGAATCAAGAGAATTGAAGGGAGATGTTAGAATGCGAATCAAGCCGACGACTTATGATGGAACAAGTTCATGGAAAGATTACGTTGTCCAATTTGAGATGTTGTCTGAGATGAACGGATGGGATGAGAAGGTGAAGGCTATGTATCTCGCGGCAAATTTAAGGGGTTCAGCGCAGTCCGTACTTGGGGACTTGGACAGTGACAGACGCCGTGATTACAGTGCATTAGTTGCAGCATTGAGCAATAGATTTGGATCAGAAAACCAACAAGAACTGTTCAGGGTGCGTCTGAAGAATCGGCAAAGAAAAAGAGAAGAAACCCTACCTGAACTTGCGCAAGTTATAAGGCGACTGACAAGATTGGCGTACCCAACAGCTAAATATGATTTGCAAGAGACATTGGCCAAAGAGCACTTTATTGATGCTCTTTGTGATACCGAGATAAGATGGCGAGTATTCCAGTCCAAGCCCGACAGCCTCGATGATGCTGTTCGTATTGCCGTGGAGTTGGAGGCATTTCAAGCGGCTGAGCGACAGCGTGGGTTCTCAAGAAAAACGGCAAGAGTTGTGTCATCGACGGATCAGGATGAGAGTAGCAAGAAAGGTCAACAGATTGAAAAGAGACTTTCAGAGATGTCCGCTGAAATCTGTTGTATTTCCGAAGCAATTGACAAACTAACAAATGACAGGAACCCAAGAGCTGTTTTCCAAAACAAGATGCAAGAGACAAGTTTCAAGGACCGTAATCGACAGTACGACAGACATCCACATCATAGAGATAGAAGACAAGCTCCAATTTGTTGGAATTGTGGTCAAGCGGGACACATTGCACGCGAGTGTTTGGAACAAAAGCAGAACAGTTCACGTAACATGCGACCGGGAAACGGACAGCAGCCGAACCTATGGTCCGAGCCTCGGCTGAGAAATCAAGAAACAAGGGACCAACAATAGAGACAAGTGTTTCACCAGGAAATGATGTAGGTACACAAGGCATGGAAGTGATTGCGCAAGTGCATGGTTTACAAGTACATTTCCTGGTAGATACAGGTGCAAGTTTGACAATTTTGCGTCCAGATATTTATTACAAGATTGCACAAATTTCAAGACCAATACTGAATTCAACTGAAGTAAACGTGGCCATGGCTGATGGTGAACTCACTCCTTTTCTGGGATGGGGAAAATTGGAAATCAAAATTAGTGGCACTGTGAAGAGCATAGTGCATGATGTTTATTTGGCAAACATTGAACCCGAAGGAATTTTGGGTTATGATTTTCTTCAGAGACATAACTGTTCATTAGATCTTGGAAGAGGTGAAATGCGAGTTGGTCACAGACAAGTTAAATGCTGTGTTTATACGTCATCAGCAGTTCCGACGTGCAGTAGAGTGACAGCAGACAAGACCGTGACAATTGCACCAGGAGGAGAGGCATTAATACCTGGCAAGTTGCAACAGAAAGACAGAAACTTCAAGTGTGGTGTTGTTGAACCAGAATCAAGATTTTCAAGAAATCACAATGTTCTAATAGCCAAGACTTTGGTTAATATTCAGCAAGAATTAATACCAGTGAGAGCATTTAACCTCAAAGATGAACCAGTAACTGTTTACAAGGGCGCATGCATTGCTATATGTGAGTCGGTTGACAGTAACTGTATCGTTCAAGATCAAGATAAACGGCGGGTAGCTGTTTTGAAAGAGCACCATACTCAAGAGAATGATGGTGAGATTCCAGATCATTTGGTCAAACTATACATGACAAGTTGTGAACATCTGAACAAAGATCAACAAACTCAATTCTCAAGAATGCTGAGAACCTACCAAGATGTTTTTGCAAGAGATTCAGACGATCTTGGCAGTTCGACATGAAATTGAAACGGGATCAACGAAGCCGATCCGACAACCACCGAGACGGCTACCAATTCATCAACGACAGGACGCAAGAGAAGAAATTGACAAGATGCTTAAGCGGGGGGTCATAGAACCATCGTCTAGTCCATGGGCTTCGCCCATTGTTTTAGTAAAGACGAAAGATGGGTCCACAAGATTTTGTGTGGACTACCGAAAGATCAACACTGCTACAATCAAGGATTCGTACCCTTTACCAAGAATTGACGACACATTAGATACGTTGTCAGGGTCCAAGTGGTTTTCCACTTTAGACTTAGCAAGTGGGTACTGGCAAGTGGAGATGGCAGACAAGGACAAACAGAAGACGGCATTTGCTACCAACCAAGGACTTTATGAATTCAAGGTGATGCCATTTGGGTTGTGCAATGCACCTGCAACCTTTGAACGGCTCATGGAAAGAGTTTTGTCGGGTTTGCAGTGGCAAACATGTTTGGTGTATATTGACGACATCATCGTGTACGGAGACAGTTTTGAACTGTCTATGCAGAGATTACAGGAAGTGCTGACAAGAATCAGAAGGGCAGGGCTAAAATTAAGTCCGAAGAAGTGCCACATTTTCCAGAGGTGTGTCAACTTTCTAGGTCACGTGGTGTCGGAGGAAGGAATACAGACAGATCCTGTTAAGACGGAAAGTGTCAAAAAATGGCCAACACCAAGAACAGTGACGGACGTTCGTAGCTTTCTCGGGCTGTGTTCATACTATAGGAGATTTGTCAGAGGATTTGCAGAGATAGCAAGACCATTACATCGACTGACTGAAAAGATGCACAATTTCGCATGGAGTCAAGAGTGTGACTGTGCATTCAAGAAGCTAAAGAGAGCACTAGTTTCGGCACCGATCTTAGGCTATCCTTCAAGTGATGATACATTCATTTTGGACACGGACGCAAGTAACCAAGGTATAGGAGCGGTCTTGTCGCAGGTACAAAACGGTCAAGAACAAGTCATCGCTTATTTCAGCAGAGCGTTGACGAAAGCCGAGAGGAACTATTGCGTAACAAGGAAGGAGTTACTGGCTGTTGTCGCATCGACAAAACATTTCCACCATTACTTGTACGGCAAGAAGTTTCTCATCCGCACAGATCACGGCGCTTTGCGTTGGCTGATGAATTTCAAAAGTCCCGAAGGCCAAATTGCAAGATGGTTAGAGGTAATGAGCACGTATGAAATTGAAATTCAACATCGACCTGGCAAACAACATGGGAATGCAGATGGTTTATCAAGGAGACCATGTGATGAGTGCCACCAGTGTGACAGAATAGAAAAGAATAAAGGAGACGCACAGATCATCAAGCACAGTTTAAGACAGCCACGTCAGCCTCGAACTGATGAAAGCAGAGTTAAGGAAACAGGTCCAAGCTCAAGTAATCCACATTGTGGAACAGTCACAAGAAAATCAAGCAAAACACTAAGTGGAGAAGACGTCCCTGATGAACCAATGGAGGATGAACTAGTAACAAGACAGGAAATCCGAGAAGAACAGAGAAAAGATAAAAGCGTTGGCAAGATACTCCAATGGAAAGAAACTTTCAAAGTCCGACCTGAGTGGTCTGATATTTCCCTTGAGTGTGCAGAAGTAAAGAGTTACTGGTCACAATGGGATCGATTAGAGCTCCGGGAAGATGTTCTATGTCGACGATGGGAAACACCGGCAGGCGATCGAGTGACGTGGCAAATTGTTCTTCCGAAAAGTTTGAGAAGAAAACTAGTGACAAGACTACATAGTGACCAGACGTGTGGTCACCTCGGGCAAAACAAAACAAGAGGACGAGTAAGATGCAGATTTTACTGGAACAAATGGCAACGAGATGTGAACCTCATTTGTTCAACCTGTGACAAATGTGCGTCAAGAAAATCCCCAAACAAGACAAGACGAAGTCGCATGAAAACCTACAATGTTGGAGTACCCATGGAGAGGGTTGCCATGGACATATTGGGACCGTTACCGCTAACGAATAGAGGTAACAAATACATTTTGGTTGTAGGTGACTACTTCACGAAATGGACGGAGGCATACGCATTGCCTAATCAAGAGGCAACTACAGTAGCCACTGTTTTCGTAGAACAGTTCATATGCCGGTACGGAGTGCCAATGGAACTCCATACTGATCAAGGACGGAATTTTGAGTCACAACTTTTTAAGGAAGTTTGTGAGCTTCTTGGCATTGACAAGACAAGAACTTCAGCGTTACACCCTCAATCAGACGGAATGATTGAACGCGCCAATCGCACACTAGAGAATTTACTAGCTATGTTCATAGATGACGAACAGAAAGACTGGGACAAGTGTTTACCGTATGTAATGATGGTATACAGAACCGCTGTTCATGAGACAACTGGGTGCTCACCCACTGAAATGATGTTAGGAAGAGATGCAACTCTACCTGCAGATTTACTCATGGAACAACCAAGAACACAAGACCGCCAGGAAAGTCAGACCGAATACGCATCTACCCTCCGAGAACGACTAGAGAAAGTCCATGACTATGCAAGGGGACACATCAAAATTTCAAGTGACAGACAAAAGCGAAACTATGATCGCAAGGCAAACTCTGGAGGATATCGTGAGGGTGATACAGTTTGGTTGTACAGTCCGAAGAGAAAAAAAGGATTTTGTCCCAAGTTTCAACTACCTTGGGATGGGCCCTACGTAGTTACAAGTCGACTAAGTGACGTTACATATCGAGTCCAGAAAGGTGCAAGAGGGAAACCTCGAGTGGTGCATCACAACAGATTGAAGCAGTACACGGGGGAAAATGCACCGACATGGTACAAGAACAAGGCAACGTCGCCACAAGGGACAACCCCGGATATGACAGATCAAAGAGAAGTACCAAGTCAAGACGAACCCGAAGAAGTACCAAGTCAAGACGAATTCGAAGAAGTGCCCCGAGAAGAGAAACGGGACGAAATTGGTTACGCAAAGAATCAAGGAACGCGTAGTCGCCGAGAAGTCCGACGACCAGCGAGATATAGAGATTAGGGCAAGCAAGAAATAAATGGCAAGCTTCATTATGAAGAATTAACCAATAAATTTAAGAATATTCCAGATGAGATATTACGCTATATTAATGATGCAAGAACTTTAAGATGATGCTGACGTACAAGACAAGAATTCAAGATGTACAAGTAGTTAGTAGTGGAGGGAACACTGCGGAGAATTTAATCAAGTTATTGCAAGGGATTATGAAGAATACAAGGACAAGGTGAATAAAGTGTAATGCAAGACGTCATGACGCTACAAAGATGATGAACAAGTGACACATATTTGGGAGGAATTATTAATTTGATCCCTGGCCAGGAGCAAGTTATTCAAAAGCCCAAGAGAATATGAAGCCATTCATCACAGAAAAGCAAATTCATGATGTTAAAATACCTTACACCTTTGACCTACGTAGAAGGACCGTAATCAAGTTCTGGACTCTATTGTTGTGCTCGACGTGCGTTATGGGAATGCGCACCGAGGCAAATAGTGTTTTATAGAGGGCGCCCTCGTTGTTTTGCGGAAGAGCCGCATATACTGTAGATGTATGTGAGAGTCCAGTTTTGCATTAATTTTTCAAGAAACTGTGATAAACAGTGTGAAAAGTGATTTGAGAAGTTGCTCAAGAATTAATTTTTAAAGAAGAAAACGGTCTACAAGCCAAGAGAAGGCAGTTGACCTCCAAATTGTGATCCAAGATGGATTAGAGACGGCAGCGTAATATTCAAGTATTGTTTTCTTTGTATTTATTCCCTTATTAATTTAGAAAGATTTTTGACTCGGGACTGGTGAATAGAGAATTTCCCTTAAAGAAAATTAAAAGAACCACGAACCACGGTTTATTTACATCGAGAGCAGTAGCAGATTAATCAACGCACAAACAGTGACGTCACGCAATTGGGCGCCAACTTCAATCTCCCTGAGAAAAGTGGTCAATTTGTGAAACGAGCATCGATCACAATTTTTTATGCACGGCGCGTGATCGCAGGGCCGGCTGTACTACGCGTACGGGATTGCGCTATCACTACCAGTACAGTTTAGCAAGAGATAAGAACGAGAGCAGACAAACAGCAGAGAGCAACATGAGCAATCGCCAGAGAAACGAAGGATGGGGAAAATCTCGGCCACCCACGGCGCACATCTGCAAGATGTGTGACAAGACCTTCCCTCAGTTTTCTTACTTCCAACAACACATGATGAGGGAACACAAAATGCATCCCAGAGATTGTCGGGAAGTCGCCCCTACTGCGAGATGCCAGTCCAGGCCTAGCGTAAAGTCAACTGTCACGGTCAAGTCAAGAGTAACGAGGCCAACCCCGACATGTAAGCCTACGGCTCCGGCGACCAAGAAGACAAGCATGGCAAGATCAAGAAAGGATGACATCAGGCGCATCGTTGAAGCGACTCGTCACAACAAGACGGAAAATTTGGCGGAGAATATCCTGGAGACCATGACGACCCTATCTCTGCCGAAGTTGTCACCCTTTCAATCCCCATCACACTCGCCGTCTCCCGTTCCATCTCCCCAGCCTACAGTAACGGCCTCACCCATATCAAGTTGTGCATCACCAACCAGGGACCCGTTTGCACCCACGACGCCGGACAAGGAACTCTTCTCCGAGGATGGAGAGACAGACAAGACAGACACAAGCAAGACACTACCGCCGCCCACCGTCAAGACCGTCGAACCACCGCTTCAGCCTCCGGTGACAAGCCTGACTGCGCCCAGTTACCTGAGAAACGGCCCTCCACAAAGCTCTGCGGGAGCCGAGGTCAACTTCTTGAGGAAAGAGGCCTACTCTCGAGGCCTCGTCAAACAACAAGACAGCCAGCTGCATCAACTCGACCACGGCGTCATCTATCGCCAGGTAGTCGAGGCTGCACACTTCCCTGACGGACGTATCTACTCGGTGAGATTCAACGAGTATTTGCTGCCGGCCAACGCAGCTTTCAGCAGGCCGCAGTGGCAGGTCGGCTACACCAGATCAACTTCTTCGGCAGCACCAGAACAATGAACAATTAACCATAATAACCGTCCCAACAACTACATGTACAAGAGACTGTACCTGACTAAACATCTAGACGTTGCGCGATGTACACTTGGACAATATCTTTTACGTTTGGTTTAACGTTAGAATGTTTATAATTATGGTGATGTATACGTCAACGCGGTTAGTAATTTCCCCAACGTTGTTGGAAATTGGAAGCTGTTTTCTACTTTGTCAAACATGGTAAGTCAACATTAGACATAGGCTAGCATCGATTACCTCGAAATTTTGGTCAAATGTGTGTGTTCTAGCATGTTTTTGATGGTGTGAAAACCCGCACGCTCAGTTATTTAGTACTCGCTGTTGATAACATTTATTTTGTGCATTTCGGAATACCCGCCTTCCGAACTTCCAGGTGTTTATTGACTGACCTGGGAGCACGTCATGGTAACCCAATTAATCTTTAGCCTGTGATTGGTTAGTTTTTACCGACAACTCCTGGCGAAGAAAGTTGTTTAGTCAGAGCCTTTGTTGTCAATCTGCTCGCGTACCTCAGTATTATACGAGTCTAGGAACCAGAGTCCAAGACTAAGTTGTTGCACGCGAATGACGATTATAAAACTTGGGGTAATTTATATATTTCGATGATAATTTATGTGGATTTCCGACCAATAGTACTGCTACTGTGCTAGGTCAGGAGAGACTCTTTGTTTTTATAGTCCTGGAATTGGCTCTGATGTTCGGAGTTGAAAGGCCTAAAGTAAGTTTTTCTGTTGTTGAAATTCAAGACGTTACCCGTCTGCTCGTTAGACGGTGCACTGTATTTTCACAGGAGACCGTTACGTGCTACTGAGTGCTAGTGCTAGATAGAACGCACATGTTTTGACAAAACTAGATTCGCAATTATAACTAGCAACTTCAAGGAATTGATTGATTTTAACATAGAATGGTTGTGATTAATTGATGTAAATTGGTTTTTTTAAGTTCAGCTCTCTCTTTTATGCGAATATTATTGTTGAGGACAAACTTACTGTTTATTGTTGAGGACAAACTTACTGTTTATTGTTGTTTAAACTTTAAGTGAACCTGTGAACATGATTTTAATTTGCTCATACTATAGCAGTTCGAAGTGTTCCAAGATTAACATTTTTGAATAATTGTTTTTAGCATTTAAATGCGAGGACGCATTTGGGTTTTTTAAGCGGGGGGTAGTGTGGCGAAAATCGCCAAGCCGCTTATTTATTGAGAGTTACTTGAATTAATATTATTAACTAGCTTAATAATATCCCAATTCTAGAAACTTCGTTTATAACTGACTCTAGCCTTACTGGAATCTTGAAGTGTATCTACATGTAATAACATTTGTTGAATTGTATGCTTTGATCTTGTTTCAGTCATAATTCCTCGGGGATGAACTTTCAGCTGTACTTACGCTGACTCCACGTAGTGTGTTTATGCCGTAATTTACTGAATGAACGTATTGCATGCTGTACGTACACACACATACATGTATATCGTACGTGCGTGCGAAACGACTGTGAGCCGCGCCAGTACATGTACAGTGTACATGTACTGTTGTGTTGTTACAAGCTACCGTAGACTGTTGTATTATCTGGCCAATCATCGCTGTTGTATGAGATGCGCTTTTCGCGCACATGTGTAGCGCGTCCGCATCGTGCCTATAAATTCCGCTGACTTCCGATTATTGGGGTTCTGTTCCATCGGAGCAGGCCGCGCAAGATCTCAAGACAAGACCTCAAGGCATATTTTAGAAAGCCCCCAACCGTGCCTAGATCTGCGCTATTGGGCTTTGTCGGAGAAAACCACATGGACATTTCCGTGTGTAAAATCCGACGCTAGTAATAAAGACTAAAAGAAGTAGTTTATGCGCTGTAATGTTTTTGAGCTATTATTCCTGTTGTATAACAGACGACAGAAATAGCGGCCATCGAATCCTTAAAGCTATCCACGCTACCACTAAATAATCTAATGCCACAGCTTTATTGGAATGTCTTTGTTTACAATAATAGAGGGCGCTGTTTTAAAGATGTTCAGCTCAGATGTACTCGAGAAGTTTCAATAAACTGAATTACCATTTTGATTGGTTGAAAGAATTACTCCCTCTTGTGGACATTATATTTTATTGCTCCCCACATTCCCTCCAAGAATCCTGTCTCACTCATCTACACTTCATTAAAGATTCCGGCAGATAACTGGGACTTGATTTTAGTTAGGGGTTAGCCCAGACTGACATTAGGCGACCCGGAATCGTTACAATATTCTCTTGGGCTTTTGAATAACTTGCTCCTGGCCAGGGATCAAATTAATAATTCCTCCCAAATATGTGTCACTTGTTCATCATCTTTGTAGCGTCATGACGTCTTGCATTACACTTTATTCACCTTGTCCTTGTATTCTCCATAATCTCTTGCAATAACTTGATTAAATTCTCCGTAGTGTTCCCTCCACTACTAACTACTTGTACATCTTGAATTCCTCTTGAATTCTTGTCTTGTACGTCAGCATCATCTTAAAGTTCTTGCATCATTAATATAGCGTAATATCTCATCTGGAATATTCTTAAATTTATTGGTTAATTCTTCATAATGAAGCTTGTCATTTATTTCTTGCTTGCCCTAATCTCTATATCTCGCTGGTCGTCGGACTTCTGGGCGACTACGCGTTCCTTGATTCTTTGCGTAACCAATTTCGTCCCGTTTCTCTTCTCGGGGCACTTCTTCGAATTCGTCTTGACTTGGTACTTCTTCGGGTTCGTCTTGACTTGGTACTTCTCTTTGATCTGTCATCTCCGGGGTTGTCCCTTGTGGCGACGTTGCCTTGTTCTTGTACCATGTCGGTGCATTTTCCCCAGTGTACTGCTTCAATCTGTTGTGATGCACTACTCGAGGTTTCCCTCTTGCACCTTTCTGGACTCGATATGTAACGTCACTTAGTCGACTTGTAACTACGTAGGGCCCATCCCAAGGTAGTTGAAACTTGGGACAAAATCCTTTTTTCCTTTTCGGACTGTACAACCAAACTGTATCACCCTCACGATATCCTCCACAGTTTGCCTTGCGATCATAGTTTCGCTTTTGTCTGTCACTTGAAATTTTGATGTGTCCCCTTGCATAGTCATGGACTTTCTCTAGTCGTTCTCGGAGGGTAGATGCGTATTCGGTCTGACTTTCTTGACGGTCTTGTGTTCTTGGTTGTTCCATGAGTAAATCTGCAGGTAGAGTTGCATCTCTTCCTAACATCATTTCAGTGGGTGAGCACCCAGTTGTCTCATGAACAGCGGTTCTGTATGCCATCATTACATACGGTAAACACTTGTCCCAGTCTTTCTGTTCATCATCTATGAACATAGCTAGTAAATTCTCTAGTGTGCGATTGGCGCGTTCAATCATTCCGTCTGATTGAGGGTGTAACGCTGAAGTTCTTGTCTTGTCAATGCCAAGGAGCTTACAAACTTCCTTAAAAAGTTGTGACTCAAAATTCCGTCCTTGATCAGTATGGAGTTCCATTGGTACTCCGTACCGGCATATGAACTGTTCTACGAAAACAGTGGCTACTGTAGTTGCCTCTTGATTAGGCAATGCGTATGCCTCCGTCCATTTCGTGAAGTAGTCACCTACAACCAAAATGTATTTGTTACCTCCATTCGTTAGCGGTAACGGTCCCAATATGTCCATGGCAACCCTCTCCAGGGGTACTCCAACATTGTAGGTTTTCATGCGACTTCGTCTTGTCTTGTTTGGGGATTTTCTTGACGCACATTTGTCACAGGTTGAACAAATGAGGTTCACATCCCGTTGCCATTTGTTCCAGTAAAATCTGCATCTTACTCGTCCTCTTGTTTTGTTTTGCCCGAGGTGACCACACGTCTTGTCACTATGTAGTCTTGTCACTAGTTTTCTTCTCAAACTTTTCGGAAGAACAATCTGCCACGTCACTCGATCGCCTGCCGGTGTTTCCCATCGTCGACATAGAACTTCTTCTCTGAGCTCTAATCGATCCCATTGTGACCAGTAACTCTTTACTTCTGCACACTCAAGGGAAATATCAGACCACCCAGGTCGGACTTTGAAAGTTTCTTTCCATTGGAGTATCTTGCCAACGCTTTTATCTTTTCTCTGTTCTTCTCGGATTTCCTGTCTTGTTACTAGTTCATCCTCCATTGGTTCATCAGGGACGTCTTCTCCACTTAGTGTTTTGCTTGATTTTCTGGTGACTGTTCCACAATGTGGATTACTTGAGCTTGGACCTGTTTCCTTAACTCTGCTTTCATCAGTTCGAGGCTGACGTGGCTGTCTTAAACTGTGCTTGATGATCTGTGCGTCTCCTTCATTCTTTTCTATTCTGTCACACTGGTGGCACTCATCACATGGTCTCCTCGATAAACCATCTGCATTCCCATGTTGTTTGCCAGGTCGATGTTGAATTTCAATTTCATACGTGCTCATTACCTCTAACCATCTTGCAATTTGGCCTTCGGGACTTTTGAAATTCATCAGCCAACGCAAAGCGCCGTGATCTGTGCGGATGAGAAACTTCTTGCCGTACAAGTAATGGTGGAAATGTTTTGTCGATGCGACAACAGCCAGTAACTCCTTCCTTGTTACGCAATAGTTCCTCTCGGCTTTCGCCAACGCTCTGCTGAAATAAGCGATGACTTGTTCTTGACCGTTTTGTACCTGCGACAAGACCGCTCCTATACCTTGGTTACTTGCGTCTGTGTCCAAAATGAATGTATCATCACTTGAAGGATAGCCTAAGATCGGTGCCGAAACTAGTGCTCTCTTTAGCTTCTTGAATGCACAGTCACACTCTTGACTCCATGCGAAATTGTGCATCTTTTCAGTCAGTCGATGTAATGGTCTTGCTATCTCTGCAAATCCTCTGACAAATCTCCTATAGTATGAACACAGCCCGAGAAAGCTACGAACGTCCGTCACTGTTCTTGGTGTTGGCCATTTGTTGACACTTTCCGTCTTAACAGGATCTGTCTGTATTCCTTCCTCCGACACCACGTGACCTAGAAAGTTGACACACCTCTGGAAAATGTGGCACTTCTTCGGACTTAATTTTAGCCCTGCCCTTCTGATTCTTGTCAGCACTTCCTGTAATCTCTGCATAGACAGTTCAAAACTGTCTCCGTACACGATGATGTCGTCAATATACACCAAACATGTTTGCCACTGCAAACCCGACAAAACTCTTTCCATGAGCCGTTCAAAGGTTGCAGGTGCATTGCACAACCCAAATGGCATCACCTTGAATTCATAAAGTCCTTGGTTGGTAACAAAAGCCGTCTTCTGTTTGTCCTTGTCTGCCATCTCCACTTGCCAGTACCCACTTGCTAAGTCTAAAGTGGAAAACCACTTGGACCCTGACAACGTATCTAATGTGTCGTCAATTCTTGGTAAAGGGTACGAATCCTTGATTGTAGCAGTGTTGATCTTTCGGTAGTCTACACAAAATCTTGTGGACCCATCTTTCTTCTTTACTAAAACGATGGGCGAAGCCCATGGACTAGACGATGGTTCTATGACCCCCCGCTTAAGCATCTTGTCAATTTCTTCTCTTGCGTCCTGTCGTTGATGAATTGGTAGCCGTCTCGGTGGTTGTCGGATCGGCTTCGTTGATCCCGTTTCAATTTCATGTCGAACTGCCGATGTTCTGCCAAGATCGTCTGAATCTCTTGCAAAAACATCTTGGTAGGTTCTCAGCATTCTTGAGAATTGAGTTTGTTGATCTTTGTTCAGATGTTCACAACTTGTCTTGTATAGTTTGACCAAATGATCTGGAATCTCACCATCATTCTCTTGAGTATGGTGCTCTTTCAAAACAGCTACCCGTCGTTTATCTTGATCTTGAACGATACAGTTACTGTCAACCGACTCACAAATAGCAATACATGCGCCCTTGTAAACAGTTACTGGTTCATCTTTGAGGTTAAATGCTCTCACTGGTATTAATTCTTGCTGAATATTAACCAAAGTCTTGGCTATTAGAACATTGTGATTTCTTGAAAATCTTGATTCTGGTTCAACAACACCACACTTGAAGTTTCTGTCTTTCTGTTGCAACTTGCCAGGTATTAATGTCTCTCCTCCTGGTGCAATTGTCACGGTCTTGTCTGCTGTCACTCTACTGCACGTCGGAACTGCTGATGACGTATAAACACAGCATTTAACTTGTCTGTGACCAACTCGCATTTCACCTCTTCCAAGATCTAATGAACAGTTATGTCTCTGAAGAAAATCATAACCCAAAATTCCTTCGGGTTCAATGTTTGCCAAATAAACATCATGCACTATGCTCTTCACAGTGCCACTAATTTTGATTTCCAATTTTCCCCATCCCAGACAAGGAGTGAGTTCACCATCAGCCATCGCCACGTTTACTTCAGTTGAATTCAGTATTGGTCTTGAAATTTGTGCAATCTTGTAATAAATATCTGGACGCAAAATTGTCAAACTTGCACCTGTATCTACCAGGAAATGTACTTGTAAACCATGCACTTGCGCAATCACTTCCATGCCTTGTGTACCTACATCATTTCCTGGTGAAACACTAGTCTCTATTGTTGGTCCCTTGTTTCTTGATTTCTCAGCCGAGGCTCGGACCATAGGTTCGGCTGCTGTCCGTTTCCCGGTCGCATGTTACGTGAACTGTTCTGCTTTTGTTCCAAACACTCGCGTGCAATGTGTCCCGCTTGACCACAATTCCAACAAATTGGAGCTTGTCTTCTATCTCTATCATGAGGCTGTCTGCCGTATTGTCGATTACGGTCCTTGAAACTTGTCTCTTGCATCTTGTTTTGGAAAACAGCTCTTGGGTTCCTGTCATTTGTTAGTTTGTCAATTGCTTCGGAAATACAACAGATTTCAGCGGACATCTCTGAAAGTCTCTTTTCAATCTGTTGACCTTTCTTGCCACTCTCATCCTGATCCGTCGATGACACAACTCTTGCCGTTTTTCTTGAGAACCCACGCTGTCGCTCAGCCGCTTGAAATGCCTCCAACTCCACGGCAATACGAACAGCATCATCGAGGCTGTCGGGCTTGGACTGGAATACTCGCCATCTTATCTCGGTATCACAAAGAGCATCAATAAAGTGCTCTTTGGCCAATGTCTCTTGCAAATCATATTTAGCTGTTGGGTACGCCAATCTTGTCAGTCGCCTTATAACTTGCGCAAGTTCAGGTAGGGTTTCTTCTCTTTTTCTTTGCCGATTCTTCAGACGCACCCTGAACAGTTCTTGTTGGTTTTCTGATCCAAATCTATTGCTCAATGCTGCAACTAATGCACTGTAATTACGGCGTCTGTCACTGTCCAAGTCCCCAAGTACGGACTGCGCTGAACCCCTTAAATTTGCCGCGAGATACATAGCCTTCACCTTCTCATCCCATCCGTTCATCTCAGACAACATCTCAAATTGGACAACGTAATCTTTCCATGAACTTGTTCCATCATAAGTCGTCGGCTTGATTCGCATTCTAACATCTCCCTTCAATTCTCTTGATTCTTGCTTTTCCAATATTTCCCCAATCTTTGTCTTGTTTTTCTCCTTGGCCTTGTTAAGCTCCCGTTTGAGTAACTCTCCTTCTGTTATCAGTCTTCCAAGTACAGCTTCACCGTCTTGTATGAGTTGCTCTTGGTCACACGGTGTTGAAAAACTTGACCTTGCATCTCCGCCTTCTGTTACTTGAACAAATTTATCTTCCCCTGCTTCTTGTTCATCGGAAATTGCAACTAATCCCTCATTTTCTTCTCTTGTCTCGCTCATCGTGGATTCGTCTTGGATCTCGGATACTTGGTATTCCATATTTTCAATTTTATCACCAAAAATGAGATCCCCGCCGCTGCCACCAAAATGTAACGATTCCGGGTCGCCTAATGTCAGTCTGGGCTAACCCCTAAGTAAAATCAAGTCCCAGTTATCTGCCGGAATCTTTAATGAAGTGTAGATGAGTGAGACAGGATTCTTGGAGGGAATGTGGGGAGCAATAAAAGATAATGTCCACAAGAGGGAGTAATTCTTTCAACCAATCAAAATGGTAATTCAGTTTATTGAAACTTCTCGAGTACATCTGAGCTGAACATCTTTAAAACAGCGCCCTCTATTATTGTAAACAAAGATATTCCAATAAAGCTGTGGCATGAGATTATTTAGTGGTAGCGTGGATAGCTTTAAGGATTCGATGGCCGCTATTTCTGTCGTCTGTTGTACAACAGGAATATAGCTCAAAAACATTACAGCGCATAAACTACTTTCTTTTAGTCTTTATTACTAGCGTCGGATTTTACACACGGAAATGTCCATGTGGTTTTCTCCGACAAAGCCCAATAGCGCAGATCTAGGCACGGTTGGGGGCTTTCTAAAATATGCCTTGAGGTCTTGTCTTGAGATCTTGCGCGGCCTGCTCCGATGGAACAGAACAGAACAGAACAGAAATCAGCGGAATTTATAGGCACGATGCGGACGCGCTCCACATGTGCGCGAAACGCGCATCTCATACAACAGCGATGATTGGCCAGATAATACAACAGTCTACGGTAGCTTGTAACAACACAACAGTACATGTACATGTACTGGCGCGGCTCACAGTTGTATCGCACGCACGTACAGTATACGTGCGTGTACGTACAGCATGCAATACGCTCATTCAGTAAATTACGGCATTATAAACACACTACGTGGAGTCAGCGTAAGTACAGCTGAAAGTTCATCCCCGAGGAATTATGACTGAAACAAGATCAAAGCATACAATTCAACAAATGTTATTACATGTAGATACACTTCAAGATTCCAGTAAGGCTAGAGTCAGTTATAAACGAAGTTTCTAGAATTGGGATATTATTAAGCTAGTTAATAATATTAATTCAAGTAACTCTCAATAAATAAGCGGCTTGGCGATTTTCGCCACACTATTGTTGTTGCAAAGGCCTAGTTAATTTTGACGCCGTACTTAACTTTGCTTTTTAAACATCAGTACAGCAGGACTAATTGTTTAAAATGTTCTTCCTTTCAATTCTTCCCCAGTTTTTGTTTAACTCTTATCTCTCCCTTGTGACCTTAGAGACCTTTGTATCGAACCTTCACATAAACCATTCATTAATTCTTTACGCGATCATCTGTTCAGTTCCAGTCCAATCCTTCAGGCATATTAGAACATCCAATAATTGTCGTGGTTAAATTTATATAGTGGTCCTTATTTCTAATTAGGCCATAATAGCCTTGACTGTGACTTTGACCGTTGCTATGCTGCTGCTAATTAAGGGTGGACAATGACCACCCATGGCAGGGGCATGGCGGCGGCCAGTGTCACAGCCAACATGGCAAAGGCAGGCAATTCGGTATTCTTATTATAAGAATGTAAGGTTTATTTAATTAAAGAAATACATAATTATTATTATTATTTTTATACTATATTTTGTACTTATTTATTATTTTCTTAATATTTTCTTATTATTTCTTATTTATATTATTCTTATTCCCTTTTTGTAATTATAATTACAATATTGTTATATAATTGTTTCTTGTATCCCATTCAGCTTGGAGAACCCCTCGACAGGAATGTTTCTTTTGGGTAATCCTTCGGGAGCTGAATGGCATTTTGTCTTTGTCTTGGGTATTATGTTTTGTACATTGCATCTAAAGCTTTTATTTTATGTTTTCTTTGTAATTTTGGTCTGTGCATTTGTTGATGTTTCCCGAGAAATAAAATAGAGAATAGAGAATGTGGACGTGCGCGCATCATATCGTGGATGTCAGTGACGTAACAAGTCAAAGTGTATCGACCGGTGGTAAACAACAAGCGCGCGGCGCAGCGACTGTTTTATGTCATGGGCACAAGCGCGTGCCCATGAGGAGACACCAATCGCTCTCGGCCGGAGATAGCGCACAATGCTTGCAATCGCGAGGAGTATGACATTACAAAATACTAATATTTATAATAATCATAACAAAACAATAATAATAATCTTAATATTTGTTGAAACGTAAAGCCTAAAATTCATCTCTGCTAAACTAAAGAGGCCAATAAATTGTAGCAGCATCCGTCGCGCCTCGGCCTCTCGCGCGCGGATCCGCATCTTAGGAAGGCACTATAATTTACCATTTAACTTCACTTAACCGAGATTATTATTATAGAATTGGGCAGAGGTTGAAATTAGGGTTTTTAGGGACATGAAACCAAAGTAAAATGTTAAAGGTGGATACACCATTCATTGGTAATTGCTTGAATTATCCCAAATGGGTGGATGTAAAGGTAGGATATACCATTGGTAATTGTTTTTTTGTGGTTATTTTGGAAATATCGGGGTGTACTACCCACAGATGCCTGCCTGCACCTATCTTGGATCAAGGTTCGTGAAAAACAATCACGTACCACGGTCCAGCCAATGTCCAATTAATCCTGGTGCAAACTGGTTAAATACTTTTATTCCACGACTTTCTTACATTTTCTTTTGACAAAGATTATTATCTGAAAATTAACAAAAAAACACAACCATTCACTATTTTGCATCGGTGTCCACTTTGACCTGTCAGTTCCATCTCATTTTGCCAGAATGTCTCGCATAATAAATATATAATCTTTATCCTCTACATTCCAGTATTACACTGCTTGATAATTAAGCAGCAAGTGTTGCATTGTATGTAGCAAAGTGACTAAGAAAGACCTATACAAGTCTACAAGCCATTCACTACAAACTGGAAGAACAATGGCGAATTAATGTCAATTTTAATTGGGACTGTTAGTTGGACTTGCCTATATTTCTGGCATGTTACATACAATGTACTGTTAAATTGAAAAAAACCAAATCTTTTTGAAATGTGATTGCATACTGCCATATTAATACTTTGAAACGGACAATATTCAAAGAGCACATTTGTAATGTACACATCACATGGCTTTTTGGTTTTAGCCAACATTGAGGTTTCAGCTTTATTAACCCCATGCACATACATGTTAAAAACTCCACTCTGCTCAGTCAAGCGTGCACCTTAACAACCCCCCCCCCCCCCCCACCCGCAAAAATAAAATCCCTTAGCAAGTATGTACATGTAATTGTACACGTAACACACAATCTGGGCTGAAATTGAGTTATATACATGGTTGGAAAGCCCACAATGTACGCTTTCATTTGGTATAATGTGACGAACAGGTACTTCCCATTCTTCACAGGAATGTGGGATTACCTATTCTGGTGCTTGTTAATAGCCCCACGCATGTTTTGTATTCTTTTCCCATTGAGCCTTGGGCCTGGGTGGCTGTTCTTTTGTCAGTTAAGCCGTGGGCTTGGGCATACTTGTGCCTGTTGAGCCATGGGCCTGACCTTCCTTTGTCTATTCAGATCCAGGCCTGGGCATTCCATTGTCTGTTGAGCTCCATGCCTGGACATTCCTTCGTCCATTGAGCCATAACTATATAAGTGGTCATCTTTGGGCGTTCGTGGAGGCACTTGTCACTTGGGATACCGGGAGGCTCGGGTGGTGGTTCTACTAGAGTTCGTGCGTTTTAGACCGTAAATTACCGTTGTACGCAAGACTAGCCAATCAGCACATGCGAGTGTTCGTGAGGTCAGCGGTGCTTGCGTTCCATCCAATGAACTATTGGGACTGTACAGTAGCTTATTGTTATTCATAATAAGGTCTGGCACACGATCTACATGATTATTATAATCATAAGTAGACACACCCTCCCCCCGTCGCGCGACTGGCACGAATATGTACATGTACATATACAATGGCGTTTGCAAGGACTGATCCCTGCTTCCATTGTTACAAGGCTAGGTACAATGGGCCTGGGGTACGTACATGTAAGTGGCGGGAATTTCAATGGTATTTTCAACATGCAGGTTGTCAGGATCAAACCATTTCAATTGCAGGGAACACGAACGACTGCTCGTTGCTCACGCAGTGTCAGTGTGGTGGACATTGTACCATAAAATGGGAAACCTTGGTCAATATTTTCAGACAATTTACAATATATTTTTGCATATTAAACAATAATGTTATATTTTCCGTGTTATGTTTTACAATAGAGTTGGGTTTGAGCCAACAAACATTTTTTGACCGTAAATAAAATCCGTTTGCACAAAAAAAATAATAAAAAATCGATTTGATTCCTCAAACACCCCAGAATTTTTTGAAAAGCTAAAATTTACGATTGCCCTCGTTACACACAATGAGTTAAATAAGTTTCCGGAAGCGTATTGTACGTTTTATACTCATTAAAGGAAATTCAGGGTTAGGGTAACTTTGGTCAGATCGTTTGGGAAAAAAACATTTCTATAATATCACATAAAATCCAGTTTGATGTTATTTTTCCACTCTTTTTTTGATCATTTACATAAATATTAAAAACCATGTCCAAAAATACAAGTAAAATCATCAACAAAAGGTTGTTTTTTGCATGTAGTGGCCAAAGTTACCCAGCATGACAAAGTTGCCCATTTTACGTTATGCTTGGGGGTGGGTCACGGTGCACGTTTATGGGTTCTGATGTGAGAGTTAATATACCCATTTTCTATCTCGGGGGTGGAAATGGAATACACCAGTTTAAGGCATCCGCGTTTTGGTACGTCTGACGGTAATGAAAAAAAAAGGTTTTTTGCGTGGACGGCACTAATATTCATAAACACCCCCTCTGGAAGCTGGTTTATGTACTTTGTGTAAGTGATTACCAGGCCTGTGTGTTCCCTGCATTACAACCCGCATGTTGAAAATACCCCATTGAAATTCCCGCCATGTATGGTACATACGTATCCCATTGAACCTTTTAACAATAGAAGCGGGCCGCCGGGCGTCATTGTAAGCGCCATTGTACACAAGTCAGTCGCCAGCAAGAGGAGGGCGTGTATATACTAATAATTATAATAATCATGTATATCGTATGCCAGGCCTTATTACGAATAACAACAAGCTAAGGTACAGTGCCGACAGTTCATTGGATGGAACGCAAGCACCGCTGACCTCATGAACACTCGCAAGTGCTGATTGGCTAGGCTTGCGTACGACGGTTATTGACGGTCTAAAACGCAAGAACCCTACTTAAGTTAATGTTACGTGTCCACACGTTATGTGAAAGTTATATAGTATTTTAGTAATAGTAATGTGTATTTCGTTGAGGCCACCGTCCGAGCAGATCTCCAATTATTGTATGTAAGTTATTTATTTGCTTGTATTACCCGAAGGTTAACCATCCCGTAACCACATGCATTCCGATGGCCTGATTTATATGTGCTGTTGTAAAAGAAATAATACATTTGAGAGCATTTAGTTACCTTTGTCCTTTGTTTTTTATTACTTGGAGTTGAATTTGTAGCAAAGCCAGAGGCCCCCATTACAATATAATAGAGCTCTGTAGCCCCTCCCGTTCTGGAGATATGACAGCTTGAATATTGATTACTTCTTTGGAGTTCAAATTACACAACTGAGAAAACAGGCTTTGAAATAATTGGCTCCATTGTACAACATACCGATGCACTCAAAATGGTAATTTTTTGCACTTTATTCATTAAAATCAAAATTTTCTGTAAATGAAACCCTGTAAATATATTAAAATCACATTTGACAAAATGTTCACCCTCTAAACATTGAGCGGGTTATTTACATGATGTACAACACGTTTTAATACCTTTTATTGTGAAGCAGCGGTCGATTTCACCAATGTTAAGACCAATCTTAGGAAGAGTAACTCCTCCTAACTTGCAATAGATCCAATGCAAGTTAAGATGAGTTAGTCTTTCCAAGATTGATCTTAGTCTTTCGTGAAATCGTCCTCTGGTCACAAGATCATGTACAATGTAGCTGGAGTTCCTCATGTTAATACATATAATCAATTAACCCTCCCTCTATGAGGGCAGTTTACTGCATTGCAGAGGTACATGCCAATTCACTCCAACTGTGAAGGATTATATACAGGTTTTTTCGTTTTGCATATTGAAGTGCTTTGGAGGGTAAACTCAGAGCAATAATTAAGGTCAGTCCATAAATTAGGTGTGTTCAATTGTTCGTGTCCCTGTTACATCCAACATCCGATTCTTTGTTTTAATTCGGACTACATTATTTGATGCCTTCTATCCCCATGAGTAATCACAAAATAAATTTGAAGTCTTTAGTCAATTTCAATGACACTTTCATAGAGAATCACAGGTCAGGAGTAACTGGGACACCAAAAACAATGTCACCTTATTTATGGACGACCCATAACAGTTCACCAGCTACAGAGAAAAAGAAATTTTAAGTGATTCAAAATTACATCTTATACACTTAATTAATACTAATGAGTAAAAATAAACAAACGGGATTATGAACCCCAAAATACCTAATGTTTTTCAAACTAAATATGCTAAAATATTTAGTATACATGTAATTACATGTATTGTTGAATTTCAGGAAAACTGTATGCCTCCTGCGTGTATATCCTAAAACCAGATGTACAATGTAAATGTAAAATGTAACATTTTGTAAGCTCCATTTTCCTTGAAATAATTTGTGTAATATATAAGGAATAATGTCGCGACAATAAAATAATATATCAAGACATTATAGGCCGTGTTAGATGTTTTCTCCTTGTGTCAAGAGTTGTAACTTAAAGCCACGTTCGCATTGGACTAACCATTGTCAAAAGTTACCGCACGTGATTGTCAACATTCCACAGTGGTTATTCTTTCGCGTTTCCGCACTTGAATTACACGGCTCGTAAGTCAGAGTAACATGTCCTCTCACAATCTAATGAGGGCGCCCTACGCCTGACCTTCGACACCGTGTGCAACGGATGTGGTTTTGTAGAAAAGGGAAGAAATACGGCTCGGCATTCGCTAAAGTTAACGAAAGTTCATGTCATCGTGCGTGCATCCAGCTAGCTAGCTCGAAATGTGCTGCAGTGTGATAGCGCGCATTGCGTATGCTACGCTAGAGCGCGAAATTGTAGAGGTCATGCATTGACCTCTAGACGGAAAGCATGTGATCAAAATGTAGGTTTTACACTACGTGGCTGTTCGCATTTTACTTTTCAGCGACGTAAAATATACGACCCAACCCTTCTGCTACACGATTGGGTCTGTAGAACTTACCGCTGCGGAGGGTAAAACCTAATTTGGTTAGAAAACAGCAGCAAGGCATACATCCTTGTAGAAACATTACATTACAATTTTCCTGTTAGCAATTATTACAAGTTTTACAATAATGTGTACCAGGCAATTTAATAAATAAAAATTAAAAGATTAACATGTTACTGACCAAACAATTGGGTTCAAAATTGTTGAATTACGTACGTGTACATATAATCTTAACATCCAATACACTTGAGAATCGACCATGAGATAGCCAATACATGATTGATACATGTACACAGATCCAAAGCTTAAGGCGATATACAATTTCTTGAATGGTGTACGATTCTAAACACAAAGTGTAGCCTACACCCTGTACAGTTTGCAATTGTCTGTTTATTCCCGTTACCTTTACATTAATAGCAGGTCAACTCGCGAGTCGGGTCAATTCTGCCTGTGAACAAAACATGCCGATACAATTAGTTAAAACCCTAATTGTTTTATAACATTAGCAAATTTCTGATTGATATAAATTTACAATCGCAATAAAAAATTCAAATAATAAATTGTATCGGTCAACTCCTAACCCAATTTTATATGTACACCCAACTCCTACCCTGTTCAGTCGTACCCTGGTCAACTCGCACCCACATCACAATCTCTCGTTTTAGTGACAAATTTACCATGATGCACTGCAGGCAGTGCAGCTATTTGTAGATGCTGCAACATTTCCCCAAAAGACAACGCTGGCACGAGCTTTAAATATTAATATTGGGCATTTCGCACGATGTGATTTTTGCCAATAGATGGAAGCTTAGATAATTATAGACCAGTTCATGAGTCTACCAAGGAGTCTGGATTTCATGGAGTCTAAAATTCATGCTACAACGGCCGTACGTGTATGCGTACTTTTGAGGTTTATAAGAGTTCTTTTAATGGGTTTAAAGTGACCTGAAAGTTGCGTTCTCCAATACGTGCTATCTACTTTAAACAGAACGTTTTTCCTTGTAAAAGTTGCTTGTATTCAAGAGGTTTATCTAGTGGCTCGTGTTTATTCACGTAACCATTGAATCAATGACAATGGCGCACAGCCAGCTTTGCTCATTAACTTCGCCACGCTTGAGTGCACACCTGCGTCCAGTTTGCGACTTCCCGTCCTTGACAACAATGGACTGATCAGGAAGAACGGGGTAGGAACGGGAGAAGAACGCAATCATTAAGATTTCACTGCCTAATAAAGGTGGTCGGATATGTAACAGTATTTATACAGTGGGAACGCGTAAGAAGTACTGGTTGAGCCGAGTGGAGAAACATGCATTGTATCAATTGCTTGGTCATGGTAGCTCAGTTGTATTGAATAGATGTTTGGCATTTGCTCGTATTATAAAAAACAAGACAGTCATTTGCTCTAAAGAGTTCACCCTTCTAGTTAAAAGGCATTCTTTCACTGTGCTATTTATGCATAATAATGGTGAACCGTGTGGCCATATTACTTCAAAGTTTTGGTAAGACACACATTGTTCTCTCAGAAGGAACTGAGAGTGTTGAGCTCAAACTATGGAACAAGCAGAAGACACTCATCAAGGAGTTGGGCGAGGGTTTTGATGTAAGCCTTAAGGCTGTGCGAGTTGAAGTGTGGAATGATATGACTACACTATCCAGCACGCAAAATACAACTCTAGAGGTATGTATATTGAAACAATTTAATTAATAAAAACTAAATTGACATGTATTAAAAATTGCATAATACTATAGTCAAGGTTATTGTCAAGGTTAAGATTGCAGCATAGTTGTCAAAAATGAAGAGAAAAAACCCCATGAAATCTAATTTGTTTCCAATTCTAAATTTAACTCGCCAATGCTACATGTGTTTTGTATTTCGCAGAAATAACACCAAAGAAGATTCGTCTAAAGAAAGAGGTGACTGCACTTCTGCAGACATCCCAGTCGACAAGCGAGGACTGCCCCCAAGCCTCCCACAACTTCAGAGCGACGCACGTTTTCATTCCCCCAACACCAGAGCTGGCAGCAAGAGAAACCCCCACTACTGCCACACGGCCTACACCCAGCACAAACCCATCTCTCACAGACGAGGTAAAATACATGTTATTATCTAGTCATTTGGCCCATAACTTTACCTCTTATTTTTGGGGGCAGGTAAATAAAGTAAGGAAAAGTTGAAGCCGAGGCATTCAGTCAGGCATGTCAGAAAAAGGGATCCTTTTGTCTGATCCATCCCTTTCATTTTTGTAATCACAGTCCTTAACTCCACTACATGTATATCCTAATGGAGTCCCTTTGCTCTCGGACCCAGAGAAGAAGTTGGCCTTCAACAAAGGCGTAAACAAGGAGGCTCTCTTGTTTTCGCTTCTTGCTGCCATCTTTGGAGAAGAGCGCTTGGCCAGGGGCAAGGCATTATTATTAACCTGACAAAGGTTAATAATTAATTAGCCTGAAAGTTTTAGCTCTGTGAATGTTGAAAATCATCAACTTGTGCATGATTTATGACGACAATTAACAAGCTCATGATGATAAATAATGATCTGATCATTGATATATATACGTGTAGTATTTTGTACATTTCTTGTTTTAGGGGTACCGCACATAATTCGAACAGATCGTGGCACTGAGAACACTCTAATAGAAGACATTCAAATTGCCTTTCGTAACCAAGATGATGATGAACATTCTCGCTTCAAGAGCTTTATGTATTAGGGAATGTTATGCCACACTGAAGGATACAGCAGAAATGTAAAGAGAAATGACTTCATTGTAAATTTATTAGATAATACAGTAATGAAAATAGAGACATTTGTAATTGTTTTTTCTGGATGACTGCCAGTGTCATGATATTCCTTGTGTCTGTCAAGAGCTGGCACTAATTATTGGTGCAGAGCTGCAGTTGCAACAACCACAGCTGAGAGTGTTTGACAACGATGTGAACGACAATTTGGCAAAGGCATACTGCACCAGAGTTGAATCACTGAGAAAAGTGGCCGTTCGTGCAGAAAGCATACGTGGCAAGTGTTTAATGTTGCCTTCAACTAGAACAAATGTGTATCTCCCCTGGTTAAGCAACGAGTACACAGACTAGGCCTAACAAAGTGTTCAAAATAATATATTACCATATATTTTCAAATATATTTTCAAAAGCGAAGTGGGCATATCGGGTTGGTTTTTTGTAATTTCAGACTAATTTCAGGGGGGTTAGCCTCCTGAAAATGACGTCATGGGGGACTTTTTAAACTAGATAAAATGCACGTGCTGTGTCTCCCATTGGACACTGTCAACCCGTCTTACAGTTTCGTTTTACTTACTATGAATATGTGTGGAAACAACTACATAATCCAAATGGAAATTACAGACAACTGTCTTGTTGAAATGTTTTAAACAGACGTCTGTTTTTAAATTAATTATTTTAACAGTCACTGATTTTCTTTTTAATTGTAAACACTTTAAACAATGTATTACAATATAGGCCTAAACAGTGTTTAATTATTACTATTATAGAATGAAGAACATGTCATGCATGTAAATGCTGCGGAAGAAGAGTAATACAAGCTTTCTAACGTATCCAGCTCTTCTGACATCTGTGGATCCCCCACAAGACTGTCCACCCTCGCTGAATACCCCTTCAGCTACACGAAGGTAAATTGTGGTTTATTTGGCTTTTTTATTTATTTTTTATGTATGCAAGCTTTTGGTAATTTGTTTGTTAATTTTTTTAAAAGATTTTGATAGATCGGAGCTCACAGTTTCTAAAAAAAATCACACCGGACAAATTCACATATATATGGGATATTGGTCACAACAAAAGATCAAGTCCGGTGCTCACGGAAGTGCTTACACGCTAAGCCTACATAAGATAAACAATCCTGTAAACTCCTTGATTATGGAAATGACCGAAAGCTATGATTTAACGTTTGTGATTTCGCAATATCATATTATGAACAACTTGTACATTGATCAAGCTAGAAAGTACAATTATTTTGCCAAAAGTCTATCTCAGCAGAGCGATCACCTGCAGATAATTTCATCTGTATTGGCATATATGTTTGTCACTGGATGTAGTGATATTTTAGATACCATTAAGCCTCTTGATCAACAATTGTTCATCCAAAAACAAAATGTCCATAAGTGTGATGGTAGAAATGATGGAAGCTACAAACTAAAGCAGCGTTCGCATTGGACTTAATATTGTCAAAAGTTACCGTACGTGATTGTCAAAGTTTACGGTGTTAAATCCTCCGCTAGAAGCTTGGGCCTGTAGATCTTACTGTTGCGGAGGGTAAAATGGACAATTTGACAATGTTACCCTCTGTCCGCATTGGATTTAATTTGGTTAAAGTTGACAACAGTCTCCGTAGGTTTTACCAAAAAAAGTCCAATGCGAACGCGGCTTAAGTCGCCAAGACTTACAGCAACTAAATGATGCTGAGGAGAGATTATCTTCACCGGTAAGAACTTTTTTATATACATAATTAAAAACAGTAACTTTTTATTTACAAACATTTACATGTAAAAATTGTTTTAATAAAACCATATTTCTTTTGTCTTTTCTAAGATTATACACACTTACATCGAACTGCTACAAAACTAACAAAAGGCAGCTAAACCCAATTTCTGCGTGATGCTTCCATGTGGACAAGATGTTTCAGAGTTTTGTCAAGTGTTTTTACTATTTTTTTTTATTTACACTTGTTAAATTTTTTTTTCTTTTTACAATCGAATGATTTTTGTTATTTTACAGGCGTCTCTGGATACCTATGCGGATGGGCAGGTCTGCAATTTCAAGGATGGCAATTCAGCTGACAAAACGGATTTGGTGGGGATGTTTCAGGGGACTGACACTTACAACAACATGAGGAAAGTGTTTTCAATTTCAGAGATCAAACTTCACAACATACAAAGAACAATGATTAATGTAGAGGGAGAATTGTTAACAAAACAGCATTGGCCTGAAACACCTTGCTGTTCTTCATTCTTCTGCAGGCGGGAAAGGTTTTTCCCGATGTCCCTAAAGGCGACATTTATAAGAAAGCACTTAAAGATGTCGCCAACGGCAAGTGCCGCAAAACGACAACAAAACTAGTATTTTAGATGTTATCAAGATTGTATTAATTGTAATTGATTGTATTATTGTATTGTAAAAAAGTAATTATGTATTTCATTTAGATCTACTTGTGTATACTAATATGTACCCGTTGCAAGAAAGAAAGTAAATTAAAAACAATTTATCTGGAATGAAAATGGCCTCCTTTGTAATTTTTATTTTAATTTATTTATTTATTCATTTTACATCTCTAAAACAATTCCATGAACGCAATTTACCTTAACGCGCAACGACACGTAAAGTTGGCTTGCCATATGTTGGATGAACAACCGCTCGGGCCAGTCGCTCCTGATAACGGTGCGGCTTTTACATATTACATGGGCATCTTAGATAAACATCCGCGAGAGATAAACATCCTATCCCGGACTCAGGCTCCACATGAAACGGTCTCATCCTGTTAAGATCAACCGAGAGGAAGCCAGCCTGTGCGAGGCCTCGAACACCCGCCGTGATCAATGGAGCGAGGAAGATTTTATGATTCTGGCTAACATCGAGGCTCAGCTTCCCCCGAATACTAGATTGATGAATATTGCTATACGTGACGTTTTGAACAACCGTACCCTCGAGATTATCAAAGGCCAGCGACAGAAAGTGGAATATAAGACCTTGGTCGACCAGATCAGACAACGATCCATTACTCCTGTGCCTGGAATCCCCGTCTTTGCGGCTGTGCCCGAGACTGACGAGAGGTTTTCGATGTTCTTCCGTACGTATCGGAATAACCGGACAGATAGCAATCCCATCAATACTGATCTGATTGAACTCCTTGATCAGAGGGACAATAGAAATAATCTTGATTACATCAGTGTGCTTAAAAGCATTGGGATGAAAATTACCAATAGGAATAATAATAATAGACAGATCGTAGTGCCTTCGGTGCCTAGCGATGCCTCGAATAGACTAAAGAAACGGTTGCTTTACAAAGTGCATCAGCACTACTTTAACAAGGAAACGAAGAAGTTGGCTAGTCACCTCCTCGATGGCCAGCCGTTGGGACCGGTAGCCCCTGCCTGTGGTGCGGCATATACATGTTATTTGGGGATCTTTGGTAAAGAGCCCCAACAGGACGACCAGTCCTTTGTATCGAAACCCTTAGATGGGGAGCTCGACTTGGTCGGTATCAAACATCCTATCGAGAAGGAAGAGGTTACCAAAGTCCCCAAAAACCTGAAAAAAGAACGGGGCAGCCGGTCCCGACAAGATCCACTACAAAGATCTTAGCAAATCTGACGCAATAGATTTAATCACCTTGTTTAATTTTTGGTTTGAGTCTGGTGAGGTGCCTGAGCAACTCGAGCTCAATAATACCATTCTCATTCCTAAAGGCGAAGTGGATCCTACCAATATGTCCAAATGGCGGCCCATTACTATTGGTTCTTACCTTCTTCGTCTTTATACAAAAATTATCAATACCAGGCTTACCGAGGCCACTGCCCTCAATCCTAAACAAAAGGCATTTATACCTGTCAACGGGTGCCTAGAGAATGTTTCTCTTTTGGATCGTCTGATCTCGAAGTACAGAAACGAGAACAAGTCGTATTACATCATGTTTCTAGACCTGTCTAAAGCTTTTGACTCGGTTCATCATTGTTCGATATCGAGAGCTCTTGGGAGGCATAATATTGCTACAGATTTCATCAAGTGCATTGATGATCTGTATAACAATCAAGCCTCGAAATTAACGCTTACCCACTTACCGGCGGTAAGTGATTTTTTCCAGCGGTAAGTGATTTTTTAAAATGGGTAAGTTGCTGGGTAAGTTACTTTGAAGTATGATTATCATGATGAAATATGATAAAGAAATGATTTATAATCAAAGAAGTGAATTGTGTGAACGTTTTCTACTTTTACTAAGGCAACTTAGCTATAATTTCGTGTACGCCCTGTCCCATTTATATGCACTGCTTGTGTCCAAGTGCAGCGCGCGCACAGCAAGCACATGCATCGCATAAACTTACATGTATGGTCTGATACCCAGACTGAAATAGTGCTAGTCATAATGTCTGTGCAGCTGGGGTGCCAGTTTATTTATAAAACAGTCCGTGGAGCGAACGTGTACATGTAGATCGTACTGCTGGTTGTACCAAAGATACCCCTTCTAGTATCTTTGGTTGTACTCGACCTTGCTTCAGAATCATTACAGTGGCATTTTGTCACGAACCATATGTCAAATAATATTGTAGCAAATTAACGATGTCGACGAAGTACTTGAAAATTGACTGTCTGCCAAATCTAACTTTAGTGGGTGTTAAGTGATGTTTCACAGTGTTTATCTTTGTCACTAAAAGGAGCCCATTGTTTTAGCAGGCATTGGTCCTTGTAGGTAAATGATATCGGACGAGATCTTGTTTTAAAAGACCATTTCTTGCAGGGTAAAGTGATTTTTTTTTTATCAATGAACGTTCGTGTCTTTCGATCGGTCCGTGGCAGTGGTGTCCCCGTGAATGATGAATTACACTGCACTAGTGA
Source organism: Crossaster papposus (assembly GCA_037893245.1). Lineage (NCBI taxonomy): Eukaryota > Metazoa > Echinodermata > Asteroidea > Velatida > Solasteridae > Crossaster > Crossaster papposus. Next base: position 2,075,857 of record JBAIAA010000017.1, read on the forward strand.
CACTGCAGTATAACGTTTATACTGGAGTTTCCATATGCAAATCAGAGAGGAAAAATGGTTTTCGTTCATGCTGTTTTATTTTGTAGATTGTTTTTTTTTTCTTGGGGGGGGGGGGGGGGGGGGGGAGTTTTTGGAGTTCAATTTGCAAAGTCTTAAAATTTGTTTTACACTTTTTGGAGGGGATGGGCCGATATTGGGGGGGGGTTGATTTTTTTTTTTTGATTTTTTTTTTTTGATTTTTTTTCTTCATTTTTATGTATGTGTTTTGTTGGTTACACTAAAGAAATCCCCGCTCATTTAAAATGTAAAACCTGTGAAAGCAAAATGAGGCAAAAAGTTGCAGTTTCAACAAAATGCTAAAGCCATTTGTTTTTTATTATCGGCATTTTTGAAATTATGAAGTTCTAAGCGACAGATTTGTACCAAAGGATTGGTTTTAAACATAATTGTGTTTTCAGTTTTTCAATTTTTTAATTGCGGTTCAGAGTGTACATTCTTTTCAAATAAAAAAACAAACCTAACTGTTTAAAACCTGCAAAGCAACAACAAATTTCAGACGATATATTGTTGATCATGCAATTTCCTTGGTTCATCTGCCATCCTCCGGACGAAAGTGAACAAATGTTATTGTGGTTGTACATCAAACCATTTTCTAATTACAACTTGAAAATTATCTTGCCAAATCTGATTGTCCTGTGTCTGTTTTAATAAAAAATATTTTTTTTTTTTAAAGTTTGGGTTTTTACCAATAGGGTAAACTTATATCTGTGATTCCAATGGCAATTCTGTGGCAAGATCTCAAATATTACTTTTGCAGAAGATTAATCATGCTTTATTTGATAAGCCGGTTTTGGGTTTTTGGGTAAGTCATTCTTGAAAGTGGGTAAGTGGAAAATCACAGGTGGGTAAGTGGTAGGTAAGTGAAGAAAATTTTTAAATTTGAGGCTTGATAACAATGTTCTAACTTTTCTGATCCCATCCCAATGAGATGTGGCGTCAAACAGGGTTGCCCACTCAGTCTGAGACTCTTCAATCTAGTCTTAGACGAGTTGATCGATCTGCTCCCCGATTATATCGGCCTGGAAATGGGAGAGGTGCGATTTAATGAGCGAGGAGGAGTGGAGGCGATTAGATGCGTTGGTGAACGGTGATTTAATGTAGGGCCAAGTGGCCCCACCATCTACGCCGACGTCTCCTCTTTCCCCGCTACCTCTTGAGGGAACGCCAAGTTGGTAAGTAATATTATTTCGTGTTTGTTTATCTACGTTTTGTTCTCGAACACCCCCCACAAACCAACAACTGAAATGTCGGTTCACAATAAATATTATGCTTTTCTTTATTTCTGTATAGGATCAGAGTCCGAGGTGTTTGAGGCGCCCAGTCCTCCTCCCCCAAGCTCCGCAGCATCGAGCCCCCTCGAGTGGAGCCTCCTGGCATCGCCACAACTGAGCCCAGACAAGAGTCCACAACTCCCGAGTCCCCCACCATGTGGAGCCCACCACCTGCCGTTCAGCCCGCCCTGGGAGGCGTATCAGCCAGATGACTGCGGCTACATTTCGCTGGACTCCGTAGCCGAGGTTAGGGCTCATTTGATGTGTCATTTTGGCCTTATTATTAGAGTAATGCTACAGACTTTCATATACTCAAAATGTAACAGGTGCATTATCGACCACCCGTCAATACCATGAAGACTGTCCTGTCCAACTTATCATAAATCCTGCACAAAGTTTTCTACCTGACAGCGGTTTAGCCATAAACCGTCACTTCTGTTCAAGAAACATTATCTTTAATAGTTCATAAACATTGCCTTCTTCTGGATAAAGACGTACCTAATTGGCACACCCTAGAATCTTCTTTCAAGCATGAAATGAGTGTACATAGTAGTTAAAGACGATCTTGAACAACAAACGTGTGCAGAAATTGGAAATCTTAAGTCACTTGGTGATGCCACTCAGTCTGAGATCAACTCCATCTCAGAAGATGTAAGCGCACATTTCCTCGGTGAAATTAATATATTACGTAACTCCATGCCCCCTAATTACAAACATAAAACCCCTTTCAAGGTATTATAACATTGCCAAAGCTCTAAATGATAAAATGACTTCAGTTGCACAAGGAATTTGTAATGAAAAACCTCAAGTTTTGCAGTACTATGAAGCGATTCAGGGCATCGTTCCTGCAGCCGGGGACAATCCGCCACCAGCTTACAAAAATTTATAATATTTATAGAAATTAATCCCTTGTCTCGTGAAGGACTAAAGATAACTTCCAAACACCTCCAAGAAGCCAAGAGGTGTGTCAAACACCTTAACAAGCATCTCAAAAAGGCTGCGAGACTGAGGAGATATACAGTCAAGACTAAAATATCAGGTAAAGTACATGCACAATGAGAATAGATTACAAAAAATTGTATATTGCATATATATATATATTTTGTATATTATATATTAATCTATCAGCAAGAACCCCCCCCCCCCAAAAAAAAAAAAAAAAATATGGTTCACAATAGTTATTATGTTTTTCTTTATTTTGTAGGATAAGAAATATCTTTTCCGGACGACATCTTTTTTGACCCTCTGGCGAACCCCCTTTAGGCGAACCAGGCGAACCCCCTTCTGGAGAACACCCATCCAGCTAGCCCCCCCCCCCCAAAAAAAAAACCCCACAAAAACATCGGTGCCTGCGCGGTACCCCCGGCACCGAAACCCTACCCCCGTGACAACACAGGGTACGTTTTGCTAGAAGCCGAAGCCGAGGCAAGGGGAAACATGTTTTCCCATTTGGGATTATGGATTCGCATTATATTTAATTCGTATGTTATCTCTAATTGTTACGGGTGAGAGGTGGACCACCCATCACAAACCCAACATTCATGTTTAATGGAAACAAGCGAAATACATTACAATATGTATATAGACAGAATATTAGAAGATATTTCTGATATGGTCTATGGGTATTAATCATGGTTTGTGGTATCCACAACCCCCCCCCCCCCCCCTCCTCCCCCGAATAACTCTTGCACAATTAAGCTTTCAATTCCACAGTAATATTAAAAAATAAGTATTACATTCATATTAAAACAAGTTTGGTTGCAGGCAAATGTTAAGTGTTAACTTAAGCCCCGATTTTTGGTTGCCATCTTTAGGTTGGCTGGGAAATAGCAGTCACAAGAAGCACTGAGGAGATCGAAACTGAACAGAATCGAGATTCTACTTGAGGCGGCCCAAGACGCCGAGACTTGTCAATGCAACGGCCAGTGGCTACAGTGTGCTACAGATATTCTGGTAAACAATGGGATAGACAAAGCTGCATTTGCCAGTATAGTGTCTACATGTTATTGTTACAGGAAAGGGGAAAATATCGAAATCTAATGATTAATGGCCCTGCAAATTGTGGAAAAACATTCATGTTCACTCGCCTTTCAAAGATATATAAGACGTTCACTAATCCCGCATCCGGCACATTTGCTTGGGTAGGAGCAGAGTTAAAGGAAGTGATTTGTTTAAATGATTTTCGGTGGAATCCAAAAGTGCTTCCTTGGAATGACATGTTATTGCTTGAAGGTCAAACAGTTCATTTCCCTGCACCTAAGACCTACTACATGTATGCGTGCGACATCATCTTTGACAAAAACACGCCCATATTTTGTACAGCCAAACAACCCTTGGTATACATAAGTGGTGACAGAATAGATGAACGTGAAACTAAAATGATGAGTGTCCGTTGGAGAATTTATTCTTTTTCACACCAGATCCCACAAAGTGAACAAGTAGATGTGACACCATGTGGTTATTGCTTTGCGCATCTTATGCTAGACAATAAACACACATGTAGTTTAAAAAAGACAATGGCATATTATCAGGTTTAGGGTAGCAGAGTAATGTTTTCTTTACTCACAGGATGTGGTTGACCCTGCCCTCAGCGAGACCTGAGAGGAGTTGCTTTTGGAGTACATGTAGTGAGTGTGGCCAAATAATCCAGTTCGGGATTTCTATTGAGCATGTGCACATCGAGATTTGACATTCTTTTTCGGCGAAACATTTCATCATTGTTGGAATACCGAACCGTCTTATTGTTGCGTCTGTACAACAAGGTCGAACAGTTTGATTTCTGTACTTCAGCCATAAACCGTCACTTCCAGTGCATCATCGAAACAAAGCGCACTCCAAACCTTAAGCAGCTACTCTGTCGTCAGCTCTACAATCTTCATCACAGCTGCGTTCCTGCAGAAGAAAACACCGACTATCTTGTCCGCGGCAAAGGTATTGGAGTGCCGACAGCAACCTTCCTGGAGGCCCTTCGAGGAGGCCCTTCGAGGTGCAAACGTCTCATTTGTGAGGGTTGTCAACTTTGGCATGAAGGCGTCCATCGCTACCTTTCCCGATCTTACGCAAGTACTAACCCGATGCAATGCTGTGGCGGAGCAAGAGTACCCTCCAAACAGGTATGACGTCGCGTACACAGCATACGACGACAACCTGTACGTCCTGCGAGTGGACTACCGCTTTTTGCTTCCCCGAGGTATTGTCGCAGACATGTACCCCACCTACACGCCTCTGGATAGGAGACCCAATCCTCTCGTCAACCACGGCGGGACACTGAACATACAACTTCCAGATGCAGTCATGCCAGTGGTGAAGGTGTACACAGAGTCGTTCCACTTGTTGCATACTTCTAACCAGTACGACATGGGCGGACCGTCCGATACACGGTCTGCTTCATTGAAGCCTCGGAACGTGAAAGCCATATACAGGTTGATGACCGAATTTCAGCACCTCCTCGGAGGATTGAGGTTTGAGGCGACCCTCATCACCACCACGCTACCTCAAGCCGTGGCCGAGTTCGTCAGTAGAAGACCTCAAGACATCGACCAGCTTCTTGACCCTTGTGTGGTTGCAAAGCGCACCATGACGACGGCAAACTACATCCGTATTACTGGCCACCTGCTCGATCACGCATCGGAGCTACTCACACACGCTGGAGTTGGTGACGATTTCAGACGAAGACGTCCCATCTTCATGGACGTCAAGCGTATTTTCGGCGATCTGAAGTCACTCCTTGGTTACACCACTCACCGGGGCTACAAAACAGATCCCATTGACCCACTCGCATGGTGGCGAGAGGACCAGCCGGCACCGGCACCAGCATCACCAGTCATCGTCGTGGAGTCCGACTCGGACGTCGACGAGGAACACCCACTGCCGCCTGCAGCTGCACCAGTGGTACCAGTACCTGCTCCTCGACCAGTTCGCCCAAGGCATGTTGGTCGACCAGTGCAGCCAAGACCGACAGCTGATGGACAAGTCCCGCCTCCTCAACCTCCACCACCAGACACTGACGAAATGCTACTTCGCCAGCAGTACAGGAGAGCAGGTGGCCAGAGACGCATCAGTTGGGCGTTAGTACTTCGCCGATTCAGAGTGCGCAACCCCAGGGTCAACTCAACTGACGACCAAATCAAGGACCGGTACAAGTTGCTGTCAAGGGAAGGGACTAGCCTAAAGAACTTGAACATTCGTGCTACCTACAACGAACAATCTATGAACAATCATGTGTCTAATCATTGCCACTTCTATTTAATTTACCCTTGATTCGTTTTATAAGAGTTTTATATAGTATTTATTGTTTCTCAGAGTTTTATAAGAGTTCTATAAAGTATTTATTGTTTGGTTTAATTGTTAAGTGTTTTTTGAAAAAAAAATAGTTAATAAACATTGCCTTCTTCTGGATAAATACGTACCTAATTTGCACACCCTAGAATCTTCTTTCAAGCATAAAATTAGTGTACATAGTAGTTAAGGACGATCTTGAACAACAAACGTGTGCAGAAATTGGAAATCTTAAGTCACTTGTTGATGCCACTCAGTCCGAGATCAACTCCATCTCAGAAGATGTAAACGCACGTTTCCTCTGTGAAATTAATCTATTACGTAACTCCATGCCCCCTAATTACAAACATAAAATCCTTTTCACGGGATTATAACATTTCCAAAGCTCTAAATGATAAAACGACTTTAGTTGCACAAAGAATTTTGCAGTACTCTGAAGCGATTCAGGGCATTGACCCTGCAGCCCGGACAATCCCCCACTACGGCAACAGTCTGCAGACATTTCAAATTTTTCTAGAAATAAATCCATTGTTTAGAAAAAGACTGAAGATACATGTATCATGCAAACACCTCCAAGAAGCCAAGTGGTGTGTCAAACACCAAGCATCTCCGGGAGGTCTGAGATCAAGGCCAAAAATTTCGGGTAAAGTACATGCCCACTGAAAATAGACTAAAAAACAAATAGTATAGATTATATATATTATATATTAATCCATCAGCAAGAAATACATTGAAGATATCAGATAGACACCTGCAGGAAGCCAGGAGGTTTGTCCAACGCATGAACAAGCACCTCCAGAAGGCTGTCAAGCTGAGAAGATCAACTTTCAAGGCAAAAATATCAGGAAAAATACTAGCTACCACAGTGGGTGGAATACATGTACGGTTGATTTCTCGTCAACAAATTGATTTTTTCTTTTCTCGTTAAAAGTTTGTTGAGTAAAAGTTAAAAAGCTCGAAACAAACGAACAAACACCCCCCCCCCCCAGCAAAAAAACCCAAACAAACATAAATGTTGGTTTACAATAGTTATGTTTTTTCTTATTCGGTATGATCAGAAAATATTTTTTCCGGATGACATCTTTTTTGACCCTCTGGCGAACCCCCTTCTGGAGAACACCCCTCCAGCTAGCCCCCCTGAAAGCCCCATCGGTGCTTGAGCGGTACCCCCGGCACTGCAACTCTATCCCCGTGAAAACACAGGGTACGTTTCGCTAGACGCCGAAGCCGAGGCAAGGGGAAACATGTTTTCCCATTTGGGATTATGGATTCGTATTGTATTTAATTCATACGTTATCTCGAATTGTTACGGGTGCGGGGAAGACCACCCATCTCGAACCAAGCATAGCTGCATAATGGAATCAAGTAAAATACACTACAATATGTACATAGACAGAAAATTACAGTAGCAGATCTGTGTCCTGTTTAAATCAATGGCTTGAAAGAGTCAGATCTAGCGGTTTTTTTACAGTCGTACTATCGCTACGAAGATCTTGCCATCGTAGAGTTTTACAATTTTCTACACGTTGAACTAACAGATAATTTTTCTATTGATGAGCTGAGGGGCTATGTAGTATAATGGTTGATAATGCACCCTGTGATTTTGTTTTCTTAATTTTTTATTTCAATTTAGGTTATATTTTATTTTTTAAGTTGTTTAATTTAAATATTGTGTATAGTTACTGTCTTATTTTAGTTTTACAAACCTGTTTTACATCAGTTTTAGTTCTATTTTGTTTTTTCTAGTGTATAGTTAATTTTTTTAGTAAATAATGTAAAAATAATGTTTAATTTGAAACACGCTCGTGTGTGTGTGTGTGTGTATATATATATATATATTTAATTTGCTGCAATTATTTGGCCATATGGCTGTTTTCACAATCAGTGGTGTAACTTTGAAATTGTTAGGTTTGGGTCTGTATTTGTTTAACCAGTGGATAGAATTCTTAGATTTTTGGTCATGCAACTATCCTTGGTAGGGGCTACCTCGGGTAGCTTAATAAAGTTCTTGTGTTTCTTCATATGGATTTCCCAGACCCCAGAAGGGGGTAAATCCTACCACATTGAGTGGTCCGTTTTGTTGTACCTTTTGTTATTCAACCTATTTTTTTTGTTATGCATGCAATTTCAGGTTGCTTTTGGGTTATGATTAAGCACAAGGGATGAATGTTTCTGCCATATAAATTTGACCTCTGATTCTGTTTCCGTTCTGTAACTATGTCACTAAGGGTTGTCGTGTTTCGGAGGTTACATTTTCCGTTAACTTTTACTGTCAATATATTATGCATCATTTCTGATATTTGGAAATGGCAAATATCCCACATTTTCAAGCTTGTTGCTGCTGATTACATCTACTTTTGTTTGATATGTTTTGTTTTTTTGCTTAGTGGCAGCTTCGAGAGATTACATGCTTTCAAATATATTTGTTAACTTTTCCGTTAACAGTTTCGTAACCTCCGAAACATTAGATTATGTGGTCTACCTCTGAAATGAAAAAAGGTGGTCATAAATTAAATAAACTAAAAAGTACTGATAAGACAACCCATCATTCATAGAAAATATCTTTGGAAAGGAATGTTGACTTTTTGGTTTAATGTGTAATGTTACATTTCCGTTAACACGGGTAACCTCCGAAACACAATGTAACCTCCGAAACATTTCAGTTTGGTTTCATTCAGTTTACTTCTCCAAGAAAAAACTCTCAGACCTTAACATGATATGTATTAACACTGCAGTCATAAGGATTAAAATAGTTAGGTTTGTAACAAAAAAATCAAGAAAGTGTGCTGTTTGAACACTTGATTCTGAAAAAAAAACTGTTTCGGAGGTTATATGTTAACGTTTACAACACATAATGTAATTTGTAGGAACAGTGCACTGTTTTCTTTCAATTTTTTTGTTTTGTTGCTTTCCTACCCACTTAGAACTATTTGCAAAATGACAAAAAAACATCTAGTTTACCTGTGATTTTTTTCTTAGGCTGCGATCTTTAGTAATTTGTGTAACATTTCCAAAACAAAACACAGATTGTAAAGGTTTTTGACGACAACATTTTCAAAAAATTCACTTTTTTTGTAACTGCAGTTGGTCAAACCATTCCTGCTTTTAATGTTAACTACTTAACACTGCATTTTTTGTTCAAATTCTTCCATAGCTTAGTTTGCACACAACATAAAGAAGTCATGTTGTGGATTACAATGTTGTTTCGGAGGTTACATTAGCTTGTTTACAACTCACTCAACCTGCATTTTTAATGCAGAGTGAACAAATTATACACTTCTCATTGCACAATATAGCAGTAACTAATTGATTAGTTTGAGTCAAACATCTCTGCTGATGTTGATGTATCACAGCCTTCAAGATCTACCATTTGGCAAAATAAAATTAAGAACACAAATCCACAGAAGTATGAAGATCTGAAATAGAAAGATAGAATAAGGGTCAAGACGCAATACTACCGAGTGAAAAAGGACCAGACGGTACACATACATAAATTTATTATGCAGAAGAGCTTCATGAGAGCTCACTAAACCTGCAAATCAGAAAATCCAACATCAAAGCAAGGGTTTACTACTAAGTTCTATGAACTGAAACTTAAGAACGTCAAGTCGCTGTCACATTCAAGACACATACATGTAGCATGTCTGTGTGTTTACTGTGTTAACATAAAGGAAAAGCTCTGCTGAATGGGAGAAGGTTCAATGATGAGACGGACTGATGCTGATGTGTGAAAAGTCACTAACAGATTTCAAGAAGCCAAATGCATCCAAGGCAGCTGCTCAGCATGTGGAAATCTCAAAGGCACAATCCGAGATTTCTATGATGATTTTGTTGAAGCTTCATGAGCCACGGACATACATGTAACCTGGTTGAAATGGGAACACCAAAAGGTTACGATGAAAACAGTTCTAGGACGTGTAAGCTAGCGGGGTACAAAGTTTGATATCTGATCAGAGCTTAATGAACGGCTCCCTGTTTCCACTTTTGCAGTTTAATTTCAGAGGGTTAATAATTTGATGAAAATAGTTCTTCGGAAGAACGATGCTAGAATGTACCGGCATATCACATGTGTAACCCCGACCCCAAAACAGGTCTTGGGTTATAGTATTATTTAATATTTTCTATTTTGTATGACTATGTTTCCCATTTGTAAGATTCCCTATACCCAGCACGATATGTGGCAGAGGGGTACCCCCCTCTTATCCCTATACTTTATACGCACTCAACACTATTGTAACCTAACCCATCCCCCTTGAAACCTAAAAGGAATTCCTGAGATTCCGGGAACACAATGGTCAACACAAAAGAGGGGGGGTTTTCTCTGCCACATATCGTGCTTCATATGAGATTCCCCTCTTTCTCAACTTTTATGGTTCTTTATCTTTTTTCTTTTTTCTTTTTCTACTGGTGAGTTTGTTCCAGTAGACCCTTTGATCTCTGCCTACCCTTTTGTAGGGCTAGTCTTTGAACTTTTATCTTTTTATCTTTCCTGGAACTTCAGAGGATGTTCTTTGTGTCCTCTGCCTTTTATTAGTGGCTGGTACACCAGTGGGTACACAGACAATAAACTTCCAGAAGTTAAGCAGGATGTAGGGACTCTTAATCCCTGCTTGTTTATGACATCTTGCAGGAGTTGTTAAAACAACAAGCTTCTGTTGATTTCAGATCTCCCTGGTTACTAAATGACCAATCAGTTTAGAGTCGTGTGTGACAATTTGAAGTTTGACCAATGAGAGCCTGGGTTGGTCATGTGGTCAGGGCATTGCTTTGGGTGCCAGCTTGCCTCAAATTTTAGCAAGACTTGGCATAACCGATTCCGCCATCGTGCTGACTGCATGTCTGCCATTTTCATCTGCTGTTTTGAGCAAATTGTTGTTGTTTCGATTGGAGGACCCCGATCCCAAGTTTCCTCCTCTTGCACGAATATTGGCTCTCTGTTTTAGACTAAAACGACTGGATCGTGCCATTTGAAGGGTAATTTAGACCGGACCGTCTGCGTGTTCCCGACCTGCCCTCCAGGCATCCCATTCTGTGCTCCAGCACGTCCAGTACGCCAAGCCTACTGCTATCCTCGACGCCCAGCGACAAGACGTTCGAGCGATCCAGGCACAAGAACAACACAGCATTGCCCTAGACGCAGCCACTTCATCTTTTTGTCTTGTTTAAGACCCCGCAAGTATACTTTGGTTTTACATGTACATGTAGCAACAAATGACGAGAGTCGTCATTTCTACTTCTATCTTCAATTGAACTCTTCTTCAAGCGCTCTACTTCATCATCGTATTCTTCAACTCCTTCTACCCCATAACTCCGATCTACCGAAGATGGACGAATCGCAAGCGTAATTGTCTTTTAGGTTTTTGGCGCCCTTTTTTATCTGAGCTCAAATTTTGTATTTTAAATCATACAGGATCCTGTGTTTTGTGTAAATTATCCTAACCCATTGCATTTTCATTTATATTGCTATTGCCTGATGTTATTTTCTTCTTGAAATAAAACAATCTCTTTGTGTATGCAAATCCTGAATTGTGTGAAGTAAAGAGTTTTTTACCAAAAGGGAGTTAAATCAATATAAATTTGGTTCCTGTTATTTTGGAATGTGAACCACGGGTTACACATGTACCGGTACATGTACTTAAGCTAGCGAGGTACATGTATAGTGCACTGTTCTGAGATTGTTTGCAACAAAATATCAACTTGTTATTGTTAATTAAAACTTTATTGTTATTGTTCAATACCAGGAATATTATTATCAACTAACGTTAAATTTTGTGTTATCATGCGTTACACATTTGGCACGCCGCTAAAGTTATCGCTGTATATGATATCAAATAATTTCTGAAACCCTAATTTAATGCAAGCTAAATCAATCGTATTCCAAAGACAATATCATGTGATATATATTTCGAGTATATCTATAAGGTCTCTAGTTTATATATAGAGAAAAATGAATTCTGGTCAGGTGTTTATATCGGAAGAAATTAGAATATTTAGACAAATATTCCGAAAATGCAGAGATAAAAAGGAATTATTTCGATTGTAAATGTTTTCAAAAGCCCTAAATAAATATCAATTAAATTACATGTATTCAAAGGTATATATGCAGCGTAATGTATTACGTGTATTTTTATTTCGGTCTCTGGCTGATCTCGAATAACAATTGATTTCTTAAGAGACACTTAGCGTGATATGTACGCAAAATATATGTTCTATAGTACAATATGGTCGCTGTATATGATATCAAATAATTTCTGAAACCCTAATTTAATGCAAGCCAAATCAATTGTATTCCAAAGACAATATCATGTGATATATATTTCGAGTATATCTTTAAGGTCTCTAGTTTATATAGAGAGAAAAATGAATTCTGGTCAGGTGTTTATATCGGAAGAAATTAGAATATTTAGGCAAATATTCCGAAAATGCAGAGATAAAAAGGAATTATTTCGATTGTAAATGTTTTCAAAAGCCCTAAATAAATATCAATTAAATAACATGTATTCAAAGGTATATATGCAGCGTAATGTATTACGAGTATTTTTATTTCGGTCTCTGGCTGATCTCGAACAACAATTGATTTCTTAAGAGACACTTAGCGTGATATGTACGCAAAATATATGTTCTATAGTACAATATGGTCGCTGTATATGATATCAAATAAATTCTGAAACCCTAATTCAATGCAAGCTAAATCAATTGTATTCCAAAGACAACATCATGTGATATATATTTCGAGTATATCTATAAGGTCTCTAGTTTATATATAGAGAAAAATGAATTCTGGTCAGGTGTTTATATCGGAAGAAATTAGAATATTTAGACAAATATTCCGAAAATGCAGAGATAAAAAGGAATTATTTCGATTGTAAATGTTTTCAAAAGCCCTAAATAAATATCAATTAAATTACATGTATTCAAAGGTATATATGCAGCGTAATGTATTACGTGTATTTTTATTTCGGTCTCTGGCTGATCTCGAACAACAATTGATTTCTTAAGAGACACTTAGCGTGATATGTACGCAAAATATATGTTCTATAGTACAATATGGTCGCTATACATGTATATAATATCAAATAATTTCTGAAACCCTAATTTAATGCAAGCCAAATCAATTGTATTCCAAAGACAATATAATGTGATATATATTTCGAGTATATCTTTAAGGTCTCTAGTTTATATAGAGATAAAAATGAATTCTGGTCAGGTGTTCATATCGGAAGAAATTAGAATTTTTAGGCAAATATGCCGAAAATGCAGAGATAAAAAGGAATTATTTTGATAAATCATATCTCTAGAACCACAACAGCAAAAATTTCAATCTTTGCACCATTATACAGATAGTTAATTATCGTCAAATACTTACACAAATATGACCAATATTTGACCTTTACTTCCGTTACAAACCGGATGTTCAAGAGTAAAATATGATACAGCCATTGTGGTGGGGAATTTGAACATGGTTAGAACAAACCATGGTTATTGTCATGAAATATTAACTGACAACTGACACCTGACCTTTTCACAAATATTATTCACAAATATTATTCACAAATATTATTCACAAATATTATTGACATAATTATAATTATGGCCAAGAACGGTCTTCAGTAAGCTTGGGCGATATCGATTTCTTCATCCATGATATATCGTCAACAATATATTGCGATTTTCAATATTAGGCCAATTAAAAAAAATTAGTTGGTGATCATCCCCGCCCGCCTCTCTATTTAGGCCCGACCGACATTTTTTATTTTATTTGTTTTTAATATAAAAAAATCAGTTTAAAAAGACGGAGAACGGCCCCAGTTCATATTTTTCGGGTTTATAGACCATTCTCCGCCCGTTGAAGATGATACGCCAACCCGTGCGCCACATAGGGCAACAATGGCAAAAAACGTGCACAAGTCAATGTTTTGTTATTGTTTCAGACAACTCAAAATTCAAAAAATATAATATTTACATACAATGTCTTTTAGTCAGGGGTGTTAGGGATATTTTGGTTCAGATTCTTCCAAAAGCACCAAATTTGGCCCAGATGCTGCCCATACCATACCTTTCCGATTTTTGCCGGCCGCCAAGATGGGCGCCCTCTGGGGCGGCCATATTGGACAAATCCAATATGGCCGACATCTGGGTCAGAGGTCAATCGCAGTGAAGAAATTAAAAGAGCCAGAATCATATATGATACATTTTTTTAGGGGTTTTAGGGGTTGGGGAATCTGATTCTGACGTTATTTCAATGATTTGAGGGCACGTTGACCCCTCAAAATTACCGAAAATTAAATTTTGGGGTCAAATCCAGTGTTTTAGGTGCGCGATCCCAAATCCCACCTACAAAATTTATAAACTGTATTGTATCTTATCATTTTGATATGCCTTATGCTATCAGACGCTCAACTCTCCAACATTGAACTGGTGGCATTGGGCAGGGGCCTTAACTTCATCCCGACCCCCAAAAAACCAAAAAGGTCGACCATCCTTCGCCATTCCCGATCCTTCTTCAGAAAGATGAGATTACGGTTAAGAATGGCAGGGAGAGTCAGACCTATAAGCTCACACCCGTTCAAACTACCTTCAACTTGGACTCCCCAACCTACCTTCAATCTAAACCTAGAGTCATATATTGAAGGCACTATGAGGAACTGTCCAGACTGAAAATTCAAAATGTCAAACTAAATATAACAAAAGCAGAACGTGATGCGCTATCTGGCCTTAAGAAAAGACAGGATATTATCATCAAACAATTCGACAAAGGCCGCAGTGTGTGCGTCCTTAACAAACAAGACTACGTGAAGGGACACGACAATTAACAGGCCCCCACTATGAAGAAATTAACAGGGACCTGACCGATGAAACCGCGGAATTAGTCTCTCAAGCCATACGCCAACTCTACGTGGACGGACTCGTATCGAAAGACATATCTGAGTTTCTTAACCCCCGCAACCACGACATTAAAACACCTTGCCTTTACCTCCTACCGAAAGTTCACAAAAAAGTACCAGAAGGAACACGGTTCATGGGGAGGCCAATCATTAGTGGTTGCGGAGGACCGACTCAATCCATATCCAAATACATAGACTATTTCTTGCTCCCAATTGTCAAACAGCAAAGCACGTACACACGCGATTCTGGACATGTGCTTGAAAAACTAAATAACCTGACATTGGAGCAAGACAATTTATTGATAACACTGGATATAGTATCCATGTACACTAACTGCCCACAAGATGAGGCAATTGAATCAGTTTGTGACGCACTTGCAATGGCCGACGACAGACTATACGCAATACCCAAGCCCACGACAGACCACGCGCGACGTCTCCTTGAACTCATTATGCGTCGAAACACGTTTGAATTCAATGGCAAGTTTTTCAGACAAAAAATTGGCGTGGCCATGGGCAGCGAATGCAGTCCGGAGATTTGTGACATAACCTATTCAAATACGAACAAGACAAAATCCTCCCTCACAATCCCTCAATTGTGAGCTACATGAGATATAGAGACGATGTTCTTATAATCTTTAACGGAAATGAAAAGCAGGCTGCTGACCTAGTGCAATCACTTAATAAAATTCATCCTACTCTGAAATTCACGTCTGAGGTCTCGCACCGCCAAGTCACTTTTCTCGACCTTATTATCTACAAAGGTGAACGATTCATACATGAAGGGATATTGGATACTCGGGTCGCTACCAAAAAAACTGATACATTTCAGTACCTAGCTCGAGAGTCAGCACACCCTAAGTCGGTATTTGGCGGATTAATCAAGGGCGAAGTGACCAGATACAAACGTATATGTACCCATTCAAAAGACTTTGAGGAGAGGGTTGAATTCTTTAAAGACAAACTTCAAAAGCGCGGATACACAAACGAAGACCTAGCCCTCCTTTCTCAAAGGGGCAAGACTCCCGCGGACCCTAAGCGTGAAAAAAACAAAAATAATATCCCACTGGTGTTCGTCCTACCATACTACCCACATGTCGCGCACCCAGCCCTGAAACGGGCTATCCTCAAACACTGGCCCTTGATTAGCGAAAACGAATATCTGAATAGGCTATTTGATACCCAACCCATCCTGGCATACAAACGGCACAAAAACATAAAAGATAAACTTGTTCGATCTAGGACTAAAGCATCTCCCCAATCCAACTAAGAGGAACGAAATCTTGATGAGGAGAATCTGCAAATTGTATTGGAACTACTGAAAGAACAAAACAATGATCAAAGAAATGGATCTCAAGACTAAAACAAAATAAATAAGTCAACCCCCCCCCCTCCCACACCCCCCCCTTGTCCTTGCCACGCGTCATATAAACCGACACACAAATAAAAACAAGGAAAGGAAAATGAATGTTATAAGAGGGTGACTGATGACGTGCATGATATAGCACAGAAAATATGCCCTGCTCCCCTTCCAAAAAAGGGGAAAAAAAGAGGGGACGGCAAATTATCACCGGTAATAATCAATCACTGTGTGAACTAAAAACAAAGGGACCACTGTGGCAATACACAAACCAGTCATCGCGTCGCCAAAACCAGAGACAGGGTTTGAAACTCCCGCTTTTAGGGAATGTCTAACCCAATTGGCCTGCAGACGTTTGATGTATTTGCCCGTCCACGAACTCCAACCACGGACTGTCATCTAGCAGAGATAATGTGGCTAAAACTGACCCCCAGATGCGTGTCTTACACAAAAAAGGAAAAAAAGAGTTAAGAATTACGCTCTGGAGAGACCAGTCAAACGGCCACTTTCTAGCATACCCACTAGTTAACATACAATTACAGATTTATCTCGGCAGTTCAGTCACAAATACAATCCATATGATACTTGTCAG
This sequence comes from Crossaster papposus, assembly GCA_037893245.1. Classification (NCBI taxonomy): domain Eukaryota; kingdom Metazoa; phylum Echinodermata; class Asteroidea; order Velatida; family Solasteridae; genus Crossaster; species Crossaster papposus. The sequence continues at coordinate 2,092,303 of JBAIAA010000017.1, forward strand.
CAGAACCTTTTCCGCGTTTCAAAAAAATAACGAAAAGCACGGAGGGGTTCTTTTGAAACTTGTAAACGAAACCCCCCCCCAAAAAAAAAATTCCTACAGACTGCAATCTCGCAGAAATAAATGTGGCCTGAACTGACCTCCCATGAAGCGTATATCACTAGAAACAAAACTTAAATTAAGAATTACGCTCTGGGCGGGATAGTTACGCAACCACACTGCTGGCATACCAGCACATCATAAATTATACAGATTTATCTCTGCAGACCAAGCCACAACCTAAAATCCAATGATACTTCACGCAGCAGAACTGTTTCAGCATCTCCAAAATAACGAAAACAATGAGAAAAAGTTCTGACTTGTGACAACTCCCATAAACACCCTCCCCTTCCCACATAGATTGAGTTCTGCAGCTAACTCTAGAATTGATAAAAAAAAAGACAAAACAAATTAACTGATCATTCCTTGAAGTATGCCTGCATAAACCGGTTTCTCTGTGCTATACCTTCTTGCAAAAGCACTCCATTAGAAGTATAATAGCCTCACAGAAAAAGAAAGAGAATTCCACAAAACCCAATATTACACATCCTTCACATTAATGTCCTTCCCAGGTGACCCAGAATCGTTCTAAAAATTAAAAAAAACCTTGAGTGACATGTATGATTACGCTGCTTCCCAATAAACATGATAAAGTGAACAGCTGAAACAAATGATGGGAACTACCTACATGTATGTAACAATAATGGCCAATACCATTTTTTTAAGGGGGGTGGCCAATACCATTTTTAAGGGGGGTGTGACCAATTCTTAAAACTTTGTACTGGGAGGGGCTCTGCATCACCCAACATACAGCAAATATAAGGGAAAGTTTTTTTTTAGGGATCTGGGATGATGCGTACCAGAAACAACAGGTTTGACCTCATAATGACCTTTTCGATGACTTTGTGGGATAAAGTTGACCTCAAATCATTAAAATAACATCAGAATCAGATTCTCCAACCCCGAAAACCCCTAAAAAAAATTATCATTTATGATTCTGGCTCTTTTAATTTCTTCACTGCGATTGACCTCTGACCCAGATGTCGGCCATATTGGATTTGTCCAATATGGCCGCCCCAGAGGGCGCCCATCTTGGCGGCCGGCAAAAATCGGAAAGGTATGGTATGGGCAGCATCTGGGCCAAATTTGGTGCTTTTGGAAGAATTTGAACCAAACAGCCCCTATAGTGCCCTAACATCCCTGACTATTTGCTTTTCTGACACACACACAAAAATTAAAATAAAAAATACCTCCCTCCCTCCTCTCTTTTTTGTTTAGAAAAGGATGATCACCTCTCAATAATTTTGGTACCACTGTGTAGACGTTTTCAAGCTCTTTCCAGTGGTACTAATTGCATTGGTATTGGTTCACTTTGAAAATTTTCTTCTCATTGACTTCAAGACTTCAAAACACTGACTGGAAAAGGGGTTTTCACTTGGTCTAATATTAATTAATAACTTATTAATATAGTATCACCAGCAAACAATATCTCCGCTAAAAGGTATCAACGGTCTTACCTTGGCAGGCCACATTCCAAACCTTGGGTAGGGAGCTAGGCACAAGTCCTGGATTTTGCACATCATTTTTGTTTTGAGCGCCGTCTCTAGATCTCCTGCCTGGCACGGCCTGCCGTCTGAGTAATTTATAGGGCGCCCTCTGTAGTCCAACTTTGTCCATCTAAAATAGTATGGTGCAATGCTTGCAAGGCAGTAGACTTGATGACAAGTCGTTAGATAGTCGTGTTTCATCCGCGAGTTTCAGTCGAATTCCATCGGCACGGCTGGTTTAAGACTAGTAACGTGCCGAGTTGCGACAGATCTAACGACTTGATCAATACGTTCTCGCACCGTTATTCATATATGCGTGCAGCGCAATACATATGCAATGTTTTCTGTGGTGAGATCCAATGGCGCACTGCTATGCAAATGTAGACTCATCCATTCCGTTACATGGGGAGTTCTTCTCAATACTTTGGGAACATGTTTCTAGATCTGGTGACGTTTAACGACCAACATACTCAGCTAGGTCAATTGCATGTTGCAATAAAATGTATCATTGTGTTGAGTTGTGTATGCTCTATTATTACTTTTGTAATGTTACACAATACGAAGTACGAACCCTTGAAGTAATGAGAATGATCTACGTAAAAAAAACAATAGGAGCTGAACACCTCTTTTAACCGCATGTGTTTTACATGCGGTAAAGGTGGTTTCGGCAAGTTCACAGATGTGTCCTTGCCGTTGAGGACACTACCTAAAGCTTGGAGTTGCTTTGGTTTTAGGGCGCTTATCCCCGACCCCGATATCTCAATGGCACGTTTTACCAACGATTGTATCTTTTCTGGATCCATTTTGTACACATTTTGGTACTAGTGACATGTACGCGCGCACAGTATACAGTACAGTTCGCGAAGCAGCGTAGAATACATGCTGTATAATGCTGCTCATAAATATTTATCCCCTCTGGAATCTGAACCAATCAGAGTGCTCGCATAGAATTCGCTAGCGATTGTCATAGGTTGTGTACAAAACTGAAAACGAATTGTCCAAGTCGGTAATTTAATTTCGAACTCTGCAAATTGGGAACGAGGCAACCACAACCTCCCCCCGTGTATACCGAGTGGACCGCTATTATCGACTTGGCACCAAGTCTAGCAAGGCAGTAGTAAATAGGCTAGTAAATAGTAGGCTAGTAATATGTTTCGTGTTGGGAAGAAGTGTTGTATTTGCAGAGTTAGTGCAAGTTCTAGGTTTTTTCCAACGAGAGTGTACAAAGATGACATAAAATTGTGTTTTTTGCTTCAAGATGAGAGGGAAGGGTTTCTGTGTTCATCGTGCAAAATGTGCATTATAAAGTTTCGGTCCAACAATTCATTAACTTTTGCGCATCGGGTTGACAAAAAGGGGCATGTTGGTTTCAGTGGACAACGTCATGTTGGTTGGCAACGTGGAACAAAAAGGGGAACAGAAGACCAGGAACAAAAAGGGGTTGTTGGAGAAGTCATGGAAGTTGATCTTGAGCATGTTCAAGCACCGGTTGCAGATGAAGTAGCCCAATTAAAGGGGAAAATTGAAAGTCTTGAAGCAGACAACATTGGGCTTAGGAAATTTGAAGAAAACGTAAAACGTTATTTAGGGGTTGACAGGTCATGTCCGGCACATCTGCTGCGAAAATCTAATTTCAGCAGAATTCCGGAAATCTTAGGATTCTAGCAGAAAAATCGAGCAGATTTGTTTTAAAGAAGCTTTTTACTACAAATAATTTGTTTCTTATAAAGGCAAAAATCCTATAAAGGGTTTACAGTACACTAAACCCAAGCCTCGAAATTAACGCTTACCCACTTACCGGCGGTAAGTGATTTTTTCCAGCGGTAAGTGATTTTTTAAAATGGGTAAGTTGCTGGGTAAGTTACTTTGAAGTATGATTATCATGATGAAATATGATAAAGAAATGATTTATAATCAAAGAAGTGAATTGTGTGAACGTTTTCTACTTTTACTAAGGCAACTTAGCTATAATTTCGTGTACGCCCTGTCCCATTTATATGCACTGCTTGTGTCCAAGTGCAGCGCGCGCACAGCAAGCACATGCATCGCATAAACTTACATGTATGGTCTGATACCCAGACTGAAATAGTGCTAGTCATAATGTCTGTGCAGCTGGGGTGCCAGTTTATTTATAAAACAGTCCGTGGAGCGAACGTGTACATGTAGATCGTACTGCTGGTTGTACCAAAGATACCCCTTCTAGTATCTTTGGTTGTACTCGACCTTGCTTCAGAATCATTACAGTGGCATTTTGTCACGAACCATATGTCAAATAATATTGTAGCAAATTAACGATGTCGACGAAGTACTTGAAAATTGACTGTCTGCCAAATCTAACTTTAGTGGGTGTTAAGTGATGTTTCACAGTGTTTATCTTTGTCACTAAAAGGAGCCCATTGTTTTAGCAGGCATTGGTCCTTGTAGGTAAATGATATCGGACGAGATCTTGTTTTAAAAGACCATTTCTTGCAGGGTAAAGTGATTTTTTTTTTATCAATGAACGTTCGTGTCTTTCGATCGGTCCGTGGCAGTGGTGTCCCCGTGAATGATGAATTACACTGCACTAGTGACACTGCAGTATAACGTTTATACTGGAGTTTCCATATGCAAATCAGAGAGGAAAAATGGTTTTCGTTCATGCTGTTTTATTTTGTAGATTGTTTTTTTTTTCTTGGGGGGGGGGGGGGGGGGGGGAGTTTTTGGAGTTCAATTTGCAAAGTCTTAAAATTTGTTTTACACTTTTTGGAGGGGATGGGCCGATATTGGGGGGGGGGTTGATTTTTTTTTTTTGATTTTTTTTTTTTGATTTTTTTTCTTCATTTTTATGTATGTGTTTTGTTGGTTACACTAAAGAAATCCCCGCTCATTTAAAATGTAAAACCTGTGAAAGCAAAATGAGGCAAAAAGTTGCAGTTTCAACAAAATGCTAAAGCCATTTTTTTTTTATTATCGGCATTTTTGAAATTATGAAGTTCTAAGCGACAGATTTGTACCAAAGGATTGGTTTTAAACATAATTGTGTTTTCAGTTTTTCAATTTTTTAATTGCGGTTCAGAGTGTACATTCTTTTCAAATAAAAAAACAAACCTAACTGTTTAAAACCTGCAAAGCAACAACAAATTTCAGACGATATATTGTTGATCATGCAATTTCCTTGGTTCATCTGCCATCCTCCGGACGAAAGTGAACAAATGTTATTGTGGTTGTACATCAAACCATTTTCTAATTACAACTTGAAAATTATCTTGCCAAATCTGATTGTCCTGTGTCTGTTTTAATAAAAAATAATTTTTTTTTTAAAAGTTTGGGTTTTTACCAATAGGGTAAACTTATATCTGTGATTCCAATGGCAATTCTGTGGCAAGATCTCAAATATTACTTTTGCAGAAGATTAATCATGCTTTATTTGATAAGCCGGTTTTGGGTTTTTGGGTAAGTCATTCTTGAAAGTGGGTAAGTGGAAAATCACAGGTGGGTAAGTGGTAGGTAAGTGAAGAAAATTTTTAAATTTGAGGCTTGACTAAACCATTGAAAAAAAAGAAGATCGTGGCCAGTCTGTGACGGACTGAGCCAACTTTGCCTTAAAACTTATAGCAATTTTATCCAAAAACTCATTTCGTTCATGAATTAGGCAATTTTATAACATCGGCCTGTTTGTTTCAATATTTATAATGTATTTCATGAGCTTTTAATTGATCTGGCATCATTTTTGTCAAATCTATACTACCAGAATGTTTAAGCGCATACCAGAATTTGAATAATTTTGAATAATATTTTGAAATACCTCGTGTATGTCAAAACGCCCAGTTTTTAAGCGATTGTTTAATTTATTAACCAACATTATATTATTGTAATCAAACTGGAATGTAATGACCATTAAATGGGCACATTTTCACAAACTTAAAAGACTTACAATTGTGCCAACGTTGGTTAAGTGTTTAATTTAACCAATATTTTTGTTTACTAATATGTTGTGGAAAAACTTACCAACATACGCGGCAAATATTTTACCCATTATTTTTTTACCTAGCATTTTTTACAGTGGGGCAAGTTTTACTCGAGGGATAAGAACTCGATTTCCTGAGTTTGGTCCAGAAATCAATTTTGCTTCTAGACAGTTTTTGACAGTACGTTGGTTTTCAAACTCTGCGCGTGCGCCCTCCGTTAATCGTCCGCTTCGTGGCTCCCATGTTTGTACGTTTCGCGTTTCGCGTCCCCGCAATGTGCGCGCGGGGCGTTTTGTAAATGCGGGCCGGGCGCTTCCTATAACGCCCTTCGATAATGCGGTCTACTGACGCGCGCGGACGGACACACCCACCCACGGACGGACATTTTTTTTTTGCGTATTATTATATAAGATAATAATAATAACGCGCGATGACGTCACAATGTTGAACGCGGTTGAACTTTCGCGTTCAACGCGGATTTTCGCAGTGTGTCGTTATAGGGCATAACAGTTGTCTTAGAGACGATCATTGAGAAGTCCATTTTATCTGAGGGTAGTAATAATTTTAGTTACTTTAAATGTACTGAATGCTTGAACCGGAGAGCAAATGTGAGTGTATTTTCGTGTGTTAACTGCCTTATTAGTTTACTGATTTAATCAATAATGTAAACTTATCTTAAAATGCGTTATTATATATCTGTTTAAAATGTGTGTGTTGCCTCATTTAGGGTAATAATAAAAGTGTAGACGATGTGACCAGAACACAAAAGTTTAGCGGTTTGTTTATCTTCTGGTTCTAGTACGTAGATGTGTCAAATTTACGGGGCCTCACGACACTACTGCATCCGGTTCATATGTTCATACGTAGCTTGAATTGAAGGTTCTATACGTGCTTGCTAAGTTTTGTACTCCTATTAGTGTAAGTATTCGTTTGTTTTTTTATGAAGTTTTTATATTGTTCTTAATTCTATATTGTAATATCCTTGTGTTTGGATAAACAATAAACAATTGATTGACTACTTGGTTAACTGTAGGCATTGTTTATTTTTATCAACCCTCTAGCCTGTGTGCAAATTGTTGGAAGGAGCATAGAGTAAGGATGTGGAACAGTGACGACATATGTATGGCCCCTTACCCTAAATTTGGGATGTGGCCCGCCAAGGTAAGACCGTTGATACCTTTTAGCGGAGATATTGTTTGCTGGTGAAAAAGTTATTAGGCCAAGTAAAAACAGTTGGAGCTGAGCCAGCTTTCAAAACCCTTTTCCCAGTCAGTCTTCATCTTTGAAGTGCCGAGCAAACACATGTTTATTGTGTATCTTGTTATCTGAAATTAGATTTATTACCAGATTATATTACTTTCACTCATTATGCAAGGCCAAAACTTCCAAGCCAATGTTACAATTAATAATAATGACAGTAGTAGATATAGTCTCTAGCGGACAATAGCGGACATTTGTAAAGAATCTTGGGGTGTACAAAGGGGGAAGGTTAAACTTTAGCGGACGTAATCGCGACGAATTTCTTCTAGGATCATCTGTGGGTGGTGGTCTAAGTGTATGCCAAGTCTCAAGTCATTCGGATTTATTAAAGTGTCAAAGTGTATTGGCTGAAGAAAAAACGTGTACAAACCTTATGGAGAAGAGTCTAAAACAGAAGAAAAAAAGGAAAAAAAAAAAAAAAAAAAAAAAAAACTTTAACGAAAACAAAAGCTGTTTCGGCTGAATTGCCGAAACAGCTAATAACCCTTTAATAACCACTTTATTTTGTCCAGAAAGGTTAAGTTAACATTTTGTGTCCCATACTTACGCACTGTATTCTGTTTCGTGAAATCGGCGAAGATACATTTTTCAGTGTATTCTGTTTCGTGAAATCGGCGAAGATACATTTTTCAGTAGGTTACGTCCGTACACCAGTTCATTGGGGGTGGAGTATTTGAGGGGTCTGGCGGGCACTCCCCACCACTGTATGGAAAAGTATGTAGGCCTATAGCTAATCTACCTCAATTTAGGGGGGTCTGGCCGGCCCGCCCCACCACTAGAAAAGTGTGGTAGTGGGCATTCATGATACATGGGACTATGATGAACATTTTCGCATGTTTCATCAGGTTACTCCACCAGCTGATCTAGGTGGGGTTCTAGGGGTGGGGTTTGGGGGGGGGGGGGGGGGGGGTTCTGGCGGGCACTCCCCAAAAAGTCTGGCAGTGGGTATTCATGACACATGGGACTATGATGAACATTTCCCTGACGTGTTCGTCGTACGCCGCACGGTGCTCATGCCGCATCATGCACTCATGTAACGTTAGTCATGTGTTTGTTCACTATCCCAACGGAATAGCGCAATCTCGTAAGCAGCATTCCGTGCGAAATTATACTATTCCCAGGATAGTGGAATAGCGTGAATTTCGACCCCTGCTAATAGGAGCTGAATAAAGTCTGCATCATAAAGTTTTGCTGACATGTTGACAGACACCACACGGATGGACAGACTAACGGACGGAAAGTTGTGGCACCTCAGTGATAATGATACCAGACTCACATTTTCCATTTCATTCGCAGGTTGTACTTGTTAGAGGGTTGAAAGTTTCGATAAATTTCTTCCCCGAGCTAGATGAGGTGCTAAGTCTCAACATTGGCGACATTGTGCCACTCCCTTCATCTCTCCCAAAAAATGCAAAGAACAGAAAAAAACGGGCATACCAGCAAGCACTAAGTGACCTGAGGGCCCAAGCACCATCATCGCCTCCAACACCAGCGCCGCAACTTACAGCCCAATCACTATCGCCTTTAACAACACCAGCACTACCCCCTCCAACAACACCAGCACCATCAACACCAGCAGAAGACACAGCTGAATTTTCAGCTGCGTTTTCTAACATGGTGCGAAAGTCGTTAAAAAACAAACGGAGTGGAAGGAAACAGGGGGCCTTCCAAAGCAGTCAGTCGGTCAGCGACTGGCTGGTAGAAAACTGGCCAGAAGGGCAAATCATTTACTGCATCAGATGCAAACAGTACTTGAGGAACCCATGTACATTAAAAAATCATTTTTATAAGTATCATCTGAAGAGTACCAGACCAAATTACAGGAATTTCAAGGGATTTCAATTTGTGTAAATGGGGCATTCTAAAGGACAAGGTTACTCACAAAATCAAACATTTGTATTTGTTTAAAAACATAGTTATGCAGTTGTTTTTCCTGGCATTGCCTGACCCTTTTTGCTTCAAGTTCTGCCTCCAAGTATTCAGGTTCGAAAATATATCCACTTTGATGTTCAAGGAAAACATCATCTTCGTCCGTGGATACGTCACTCAACGCTATTTCCCCCATTTCTTCAATTTCTTCAGCCTTTTTCCAATTGGAATAATGCACGTGTCATATAAAGACGCGTGCACAATAATGGGGCCGTGTCGTCATTTCGACCTATGACATTTTTAATTTTTTTTGTGGCATTTTGTAATTAGGCGGTATTTGTTAAATATGTTTTCAAATATTTATTCACAATTATGTTTTAAACAAATACAAATTTTTGAATATTTGAGTAACCTTGTCCTTAATGGGGGTACCAATGTGTGACATCCACATTTTGGTCCTAAATTTGTAAATCACCTTTTTTCATGAAACGCCTAAAAAATCATTTCTATAAGCATCATCTGAAAAGTACCAGACCAAATTACAGGAATTTCATGGGATTTCAATTTGTGTACATGGGTCATTCATTTAATGGGGGTACCAATGTGTGACATCCACATTTTGGTCCTAAATTTGTAAATCACCTTTTTCATGAAACGCCTAAAAAATCATTTCTATAAGCATCATCTGAAAAGTACCAGACCAAATTACAGGAATTTCATGGGATTTCAATTTGTGTACATGGGTCATTCATTTAATGGGGGTACCAATGTGTGACATCCACATTTTGGTCCTAAATTTGTAAATCACTTTTTTTCATGAAACGCCTAAAAAATCATTTCTATAAGCATCATCTGAAAAGTACCAGACCAAATTACAGGAATTTCATGGGATTTCAATTTGTGTACATGGGTCATTCATTTAATGGGGGTACCAATGTGTGACATCCACATTTTGGTCCTAAATTTGTAAATCACCTTTTTTCATGAAACGCCTAAAAAATCATTTCTATAGGAAATAGTTACATTGCATATTTACATTTGCATTGTACACATTTATACGTTATTGTATTTTATATTACACGAACATTAATTTAATAATATATAACTTCTTGAACGCACCGTCATGACGACGAGTGCCACTGATACAAAAGTGTATGTTCAATAAATTGATTGATTGATATCACATGATATTGTCTTTGGAATACAATTGATTTGGCTTGCATTAAATTAGGGATTCAGAAATTATTTGATATTATATACAGCGACCATATTGTACTATAGAACATATATTTTGCGTACATATCACGCTAAGTGTCTCTTAAGAAATCAATTGTTGTTCGAGATCAGCCAGAGACCGAAATAAAAATACACGTAATACATTACGCTGCATATATACCTTTGAATACATGTAATTATTGATATTTATTTAGGGCTTTTGAAAACATTTACAATCGAAATAATTCCTTTTTATCTCTGCATTTTCGGAATATTTGTCTAAATATTCTAATTTCTTCCGATATAAACACCTGACCAGAATTCATTTTTCTCTATATATAAACTAGAGACCTTACAGATATACTCGAAATATATATCACATGATATTGTCTTTGGAATACAATTGATTTAGCTTGCATTAAATTAGGGTTTCAGAAATTATTTGATATCATATACAGCGACCATATTGTACTATAGAACATATATTTTGCGTACATATCACGCTAAGTATCTCTTAAGAAATCAATTGTTGTTCGAGATCAGCCAGAGTCCGAAATAAAAATATATTTCGTGTATATCATTAAGGTCTCTAGTTTATATATAGAGAAAAATGAATTCTGGTCAGGTGTTTATATCGGAAGAAATTAGAATATTTAGGCAAATATTCCGAAAATGCAGAGATAAAAAGGAATTATTTCGATTGTAAATATTTTCAAAAGCCCTAAATAAATATCAATTAAATAACATGTATTCAAAGGTATATATGCAGCGTAATGTATTACGTGTATTTTTATTTCGGTCTCTGGCTGATCTCGAACAACAAATGATTTCTTAAGAGACACTTAGCGTGATATGTACGCAAAATATATGTTTTATAGTACAATATGGTCGCTGTATATGATATCAAATAATTTCTGAAACCCTAATTCAATGCAAGCCAAATCAATCGGATTCCAAAAACAACATCATGTGATATATATTTCGAGTATATCTTTAAGGTCTCTAGTTTATATATAGAGAAAAATGAATTCTGGTCAGGTGTTTATATCGGAAGAAATTATAATATTTAGGCAAATATTCCGAAAATGCAGAGATAAAAAGGAATTATTTCGATTGTAAATGTTTTCAAAAGCCCTAAATAAATATCAATTAAATAACATGTATTCAAAGGTATATATGCAGCGTAATGTATTACGAGTATTTTTATTTCGGTCTCTGGCTGATCTCGAACAACAATTGATTTCTTACGAGACACTTAGCGTGATATGTACGCAAAATATATGTTCTATAGTACAATATGGTCGCTGTATATGATATGAAATAATTTCTGAAACCCTAATTCAATGCAAGCCAAATCAATTGCATTCCAAAAACAATATCATGTGATATATATTTCGAGTATATCTTTAAGGTCTCTAGTTTATGGAGAAAAATGAATTCTTGTCAGGTGTTTATATCGGAAGAAATTAGAATATTTAGGCAAATATTCCGAAAATGCAGAGATAAAAAGGAATTATTTCGATTGTAAATGTTTTCAATAACCCTAAATAAATATCAATTAAATAACATGTATTCAAAGGTATATATGCAGCGTAATGTATTACGTGTATTTTTATTTCGGACTCTGGCTGATCTCGAACAACAATTGATTTCTTAAGAGACACTTAGCGTGATATGTACGCAAAATATATGTTCTATAGTACAATATGGTCGCTGTATATGATATCAAATAATTTCTGAAACCCTAATTTAATGCAAGCTAAATCAATCGTATTCCAAAGACAATATCATGTGATATATATTTCGAGTATATCTATAAGGTCTCTAGTTTATATATAGAGAAAAATGAATTCTGGTCAGGTGTTTATATCGGAAGAAATTAGAATATTTAGACAAATATTCCGAAAATGCAGAGATAAAAAGTAATTATTTCGATTGTAAATATTTTCAAAAGCCCTAAATAAATATCAATTAAATAACATGTATTCAAAGGTATATATGCAGCGTAATGTATTACGTGTATTTTTATTTCGGTCTCTGGCTGATCTCGAACAACAAATGATTTCTTAAGAGACACTTGGCGTGATATGTACGCAAAATATATGTTCTATAGTACAATATGGTCGCTGTATATGATATGAAATAATTTCTGAAACCCTAATTCAATGCAAGCCAAATCAATTGCATTCCAAAAACAATATCATGTGATATATATTTCGAGTATATCTTTAAGGTCTCTAGTTTATATATGGAGAAAAATGAATTCTTGTCAGGTGTTTATATCGGAAGAAATTATAATATTTAGGCAAATATTCCGAAAATGCAGAGATAAAAAGGAATTATTTCGATTGTAAATGTTTTCAAAAGCCCTAAATAAATATCAATTAAATAACATGTATTCAAAGGTATATATGCAGCGTAATGTATTACGTGTATTTTTATTTCGGTCTCTGGCTGATCTCGAACAATAATTTATTTCTTAAGAGACACTTAGCGTGATATGTACGCAAAATATATGTTCTATAGTACAATATGGTCGCTGTGTATAATATCAAATAATTTCTGAAACCCTAATTTAATGCAAGCCAAATCAATTGTATTCCAAAGACAATATCATGTGATATATATTTCGAGTATATCTTTAAGGTCTCTAGTTTATATAGAGATAAAAATGAATTCTGGTCAGGTGTTCATATCGGAAGAAATTAGAATTTTTAGGCAAATATGCCGAAAATGCAGAGATAAAAAGGAATTATTTTGATTGTAAATGTTTTCAAAAGCCCAAAATAAATATCAATTAAATTACATGTATTCAAAGGTATATATGCAGCGTAATGTATTACGTGTATTTTTATTTCGGACTCTGGCTGATCTCGAACAACAATTGATTTCTTAAGAGATACTTAGCGTGATATGTACGCAAAATATATGTTCTATAGTACAATATGGTCGCTGTATATGATATCAAATAATTTCTGAAACCCTAATTTAATGCAAGCCAAATCAATCGTATTCCAAAGACAATATCATGTGATATATATTTCGAGTATATCTATAAGGTCTCTAGTTTATATATAGAGAAAAATGAATTCTGGTCAGGTGTTTATATCGGAAGAAATTAGAATATTTAGACAAATATTCCGAAAATGCAGATATAAAAAGGAATTATTTCGATTGTAAATGTTTTCAAAAGCCCTAAATAAATATCAATTAAATTACATGTATTCAAAGGTATATATGCAGCGTAATGTATTACGTGTATTTTTATTTCGGTCTCTGGCTGATCTCGAATAACAATTGATTTCTTAAGAGACACTTAGCGTGATATGTACGCAAAATATATGTTCTATAGTACAATATGGTCGCTGTATATGATATCAAATAATTTCTGAAACCCTAATTTAATGCAAGCCAAATCAATTGTATTCCAAAGACAATATAATGTGATATATATTTCGAGTATATCTTTAAGGTCTCTACTATATATATAGAGAAAAATGAATTCTGGTCAGGTGTTTATATCGGAAGAAATTCGAATATTTAGGCAAATATTCCGAAAATGCAGAGATAAAAAGGAATTATTTCGATTGTAAATGTTTTCAAAAGCCCTAAATAAATATCAATTAAATAACATGTATTCAAAGGTATATATGCAGCGTAATGTATTACGAGTATTTTTATTTCGGTCTCTGGCTGATCTCGAACAACAAATGGTTTCTTAAGAGACACTTAGCGTGATATGTACGCAAAATATATGTTCTATAGTACAATATGGTCGCTGTATATGATATGAAATAATTTCTGAAACCCTAATTTAATGCAAGCCAAATCAATTGCATTTCAAAAACAATATCATGTGATATATATTTCCAGTATATCTTTAAGGTCTCTAGTTTATATATAGAGAAAAATGAAATCTGGTCAGGTGTTTATATCGGAAGAAATTAGAATATTTAGGCAAATATTCCGAAAATGCAGAGATAAAAAGGAATTATTTCGATTGTAAATGTTTTCAATAACCCTAAATAAATATCAATTAAATAACATGTATTCAAAGGTATATATGCAGCGTAATGTATTACGAGTATTTTTATTTCGGTCTCTGGCTGATCTCGAACAACAATTGATTTCTTAAGAGACACTTAGCGTGATATGTACGCAAAATATATGTTCTATAGTACAATATGGTCGCTGTATATAATATCAAATAATTTCTGAAACCCTAATTTAATGCAAGCTAAATCAATTGTATTCCAAAGACAATATCATGTGATATATATTTCGTGTATATCATTAAGGTCTCTAGTTTATATATAGAGAAAAATGAATTCTGGTCAGGTGTTTATATCGGAAGAAATTAGAATATTTAGGCAAATATTCCGAAAATGCAGAGATAAAAAGGAATTATTTCGATTGTAAATATTTTCAAAAGCCCTAAATAAATATCAATTAAATAACATGTATTCAAAGGTATATATGCAGCGTAATGTATTACGTGTATTTTTATTTCGGTCTCTGGCTGATCTCGAACAACAAATGATTTCTTAAGAGACACTTAGCGTGATATGTACGCAAAATATATGTTTTATAGTACAATATGGTCGCTGTATATGATATCAAATAATTTCTGAAACCCTAATTCAATGCAAGCCAAATCAATCGGATTCCAAAAACAACATCATGTGATATATATTTCGAGTATATCTTTAAGGTCTCTAGTTTATATATAGAGAAAAATGAATTCTGGTCAGGTGTTTATATCGGAAGAAATTAGAATATTTAGGCAAATATTCCGAAAATGCAGAGATAAAAAGGAATTATTTCGATTGTAAATGTTTTCAAAAGCCCTAAATAAATATCAATTAAATAACATGTATTCAAAGGTATATATGCAGCGTAATGTATTACGAGTATTTTTATTTCGGTCTCTGGCTGATCTCGAACAACAATTGATTTCTTACGAGACACTTAGCGTGATATGTACGCAAAATATATGTTCTATAGTACAATATGGTCGCTGTATATGATATGAAATAATTTCTGAAACCCTAATTCAATGCAAGCCAAATCAATTGCATTCCAAAAACAATATCATGTGATATATATTTCGAGTATATCTTTAAGGTCTCTAGTTTATATATGGAGAAAAATGAATTCTTGTCAGGTGTTTATATCGGAAGAAATTATAATATTTAGGCAATATATTTTGCGTACATATCACGCTAAGTGTCTCGTAAGAAATCAATTGTTGTTCGAGATCAGCCAGAGACCGAAATAAAAATACTCGTAATACATTACGCTGCATATATACCTTTGAATACATGTTATTTAATTGATATTTATTTAGGGCTTTTGAAAACATTTACAATCGAAATAATTCCTTTTTATCTCTGCATTTTCGAAATATTTGCCTAAATATTATAATTTCTTCCGATATGAACACCTGACCAGAATTCATTTTTCTCTATATATAAACTAGAGACCTTAAAGATATACTCGAAATATATATCACATGATATTGTCTTTGGAATACAATTGATTTGGCTTGCATTAAATTAGGGTTTCAGAAATTATTTGATATTATATACAGCGACCATATTGTACTATAGAACATATATTTTGCGTACATATCACGCTAAGTGTCTCTTAAGAAATCAATTGTTGTTCGAGATCAGCCAGAGACCGAAATAAAAATACTCGTAATACATTACGCTGCATATATACCTTTGAATACATGTAATTTAATTGATATTTATTTTGGGCTTTTGAAAACATTTACAATCAAAATAATTCCTTTTTATCTCTGCATTTTCGGCATATTTGCCTAAAAATTATAATTTCTTCCGATATGAACACCTGACCAGAATTCATTTTTATCTCTATATAAACTAGAGACCTTAAAGATATACTCGAAATATATATCACATGATATTGTCTTTGGAATACAATTGATTTGGCTTGCATTAAATTAGGGTTTCAGAAATTATTTGATATTATATACAGCGACCATATTGTACTATAGAACATATATTTTGCGTACATATCACGCTAAGTGTCTCTTAAGAAATCAATTGTTGTTCGAGATCAGCCAGAGACCGAAATAAAAATACTCGTAATACATTACGCTGCATATATACCTTTGAATACATGTTATTTAATTGATATTTATTTAGGGTTATTGAAAACATTTACAATCGAAATAATTCCTTTTTATCTCTGCATTTTCGGAATATTTGCCTAAATATTCTAATTTCTTCCGATATAAACACCTGACAAGAATTCATTTTTCTCCATAAACTAGAGACCTTAAAGATATACTCGAAATATATATCACATGATATTGTTTTTGGAATGCAATTGATTTGGCTTGCATTGAATTAGGGTTTCAGAAATTATTTCATATCATATACAGCGACCATATTGTACTATAGAACATATATTTTGCGTACATATCACGCTAAGTGTCTCTTAAGAAATCAATTGTTGTTCGAGATCAGCCAGAGACCGAAATAAAAATACTCGTAATACATTACGCTGCATATATACCTTTGAATACATGTTATTTAATTGATATTTATTTTGGGCTTTTGAAAACATTTACAATCAAAATAATTCCTTTTTATCTCTGCATTTTCGGCATATTTGCCTAAAAATTATAATTTCTTCCGATATGAACACCTGACCAGAATTCATTTTTATCTCTATATAAACTAGAAACCTTAAAGATATACTCGAAATATATATCACATGATATTGTCTTTGGAATACAATTGATTTAGCTTGCATTAAATTAGGGTTTCAGAAATTATTTGATATTATATAGAGCGACCATATTGTACTATAGAACATATATTTTGCGTACATATCACGCTAAGTGTCTCTTAAGAAATCAATTGTTGTTCGAGATCAGCCAGAGACCGAAATAAAAATACACGTAATACATTACGCTGCATATATACCTTTGAATACATGTAATTTAATTGATATTTATTTAGGGCTTTTGAAAACATTTACAATCGAAATAATTCCTTTTTATCTCTGCATTTTCGGAATATTTGTCTAAATATTCTAATTTCTTCCGATATAAACACCTGACCAGAATTCATTTTTCTCTATATATAAACTAGAGACCTTATAGATATACTCGAAATATATATCACATGATGTTGTCTTTGGAATACAATTGATTTAGCTTGCATTGAATTAGGGTTTCAGAAATTATTTGATATCATATACAGCGACCATATTGTACTATAGAACATATATTTTGCGTACATATCACGCTAAGTGTCTCTTAAGAAATCAATTGTTGTTCGAGATCAGCCAGAGACCGAAACAAAAATACTCGTAATACATTACGCTGCATATATACCTTTAAATACATGTTATTTAATTGATATTTATTTAGGGCTTTTGAAAACATTTACAATCGAAATAATTCCTTTTTATCTCTGCATTTTCGGAATATTTGCCTAAATATTCTAATTTCTTCCGATATAAACACCTGACCAGAATTCATTTTTCTCTCTATATAAACTAGAGACCTTAAAGATATACTCGAAATATATATCACATGATATTGTCTTTGGAATACAATTGATTTGGCTTGCATTAAATTAGGGTTTCAGAAATTATTTGATATCATATACAGCGACCATATTGTACTATAGAACATATATTTTGCGTACATATCACGCTAAGTGTCTCTTAAGAAATCAATTGTTGTTCGAGATCAGCCAGAGACCGAAATAAAAATACACGTAATACATTACGCTGCATATATACCTTTGAATACATGTAATTTAATTGATATTTATTTAGGGCTTTTGAAAACATTTACAATCGAATTAATTCCTTTTTATCTCTGCATTTTCGGCATATTTGCCTAAAAATTCTAATTTCTTCCGATATAAACACCTGACCAGATTTCATTTTTCTCTATATATAAACTAGAGACCTTAAAGATATACACGAAATATATATTGTGAATTTTGTATTTTAATCGTTTGTTTGTAGAGGGAAACTCAGGTCAAGCTTTGAAGATACAGTGATAGAAGGGGCTTTTATTATTTTTTGGCCAATTTTTTATTTAGATCCCAGCCAAAAAGCACCACAGAATGTTCAGTGAAAAAAGAACTGCGGAGAAACTGGAATCGTCCTCTGCCAGCCCATGTGTCAAAGGTGAGTCATTAGAATAAATATTTAAATATTAAGCAATGTACCTTTTCAGCTAACCCTTTGCAAAAATGCTGATCTGAAAGGAAATCATGAGGGCTCACCCTTGCTACTTTAATTTCCCCAAACACCAGAGTCTCCTGTCTCTTCAAATCATCCGTCGGAGAACGTTTTCTACTTGCCGTTGGCGGATGAATCTCTTGTTATAGTAAGTAACTTGGTTACTATGAAGCGTCTCTTATAAACCTTTGCACTTTGGGTAAATTGCATCTTTTATTTTTTAAAAACCATAGTTAAACCTTTGAAGACGGAGTGACATAAGTGATTCTGAATAAGTTGTGAGGAATTAATGTCTTTTTTCTCTTTAGATCGAGTTAGAAGATTCGCCCATACAGTCCAGTGAGACACCAATACCTGAGGAATTTGGAAATTCTAGAGTTAATGCTGAAGTAAGTTACTCGTTTTCCATCTGGTGTTTGCTGCTTGTGTAAATTGCTCAAAAACATATTCTGTTCACAAAACAAGAAGATAAAGTGGCATGTTTGTAATATTTGGTAAATTATGTTTCTTTTTTATTTAGATCAACGAAGGAAAATCCGGCAGAATATCCATTTGCCCTTTCGGTTGCAGAAACAATACTCCATATAGTAACGTCTATTCACATGTCGCGAAAGTTCACAAGTGCACTTTGACGGAAGCTAAAATGACATTTAACCAAAACATCCAGAAGCCCGGGTTAACCCAGATAGCTACGTCTTCGGATTCGTCAGAAGCTGCCGAGGAACAAAGCGAGCAAGACAGGTCGTCAGAATCAGAATACAAGCCCGACTCGATCGACGAGGAGGAATTCACAAAGGAAACTACGAAGACTTACAGGGTGCCAGCAGAGAAGACCGTAAAAAAGAAACCGTTGAAAGTGGCACGGGAGCCGACCCAAAAGGGATTAACTAGGCGAGCAGTCGACATGAAGGGAATGAACTTTCTATATCCACTATTCCTTTTTTCAGAATTAGAAGACTTTCTAAGGGAGCACAGTTCATGTTTGAAGAACAGTTCCTTCCCCCGTGAAGTCTGTCAGGTCGTTTCCAAGTACTTGTACTTTACAAATGGCGGAGCGGCAATTGACCGGCAAGATGAAATCCCTTGGAACCTTCTGTTTGACACAAATAAAATACAATCATGGACCATGTTCAGCAAATACGGCTGTTTAAATTATACATGCCTTTGTGATTTGGGACATTTCAATGTTTCCCTAATATCACAGTCTAGTCCCTATTTACAAGAGGCAAAATGTTACCATCGCAAATTGGGTAGACATGTAGATCAATCGCTCATGGTCCAATAAGTAAATACATACACAAATTCATGGGGGTAGGATAAGAGAAAATTGGGTTTAGGGGGTTATTAAAGTTTGAAAGTTGTTGTGCACAAGTGTAAGGCTGTGTCTCCAAAAGGTATACCATTTCCCGTAATTTGATGTTTGATATTATTATTGATATTATTATTGTTATTATTATTATTGAGCCCATGAAGTTACAATAAAATTCATGTACTCTGCTAACTTTTTGATGAACAAAACACTGCACATTGTTGTACATCCTACATACCGGTACATGTACACGTATACATGTACTGTAGGTGTTGGACCCTTCCAAACAAAATAAAAAATAAGAAATAACTGAATACATTGTAAAAACTTCTTGTGCTAAACTGTATGTGAAATCTCTGAAACAAAATGTGTGTATGAAACAGGATAGTAAAATAAGATTATGATTACAAAAACTAGCTAAAATGTATGTTGTATGAGGGTTACCCTCACAGTTCTAGCTGAATCCTCCAATTTTAATACGAGTTTGCACACACCATATAGGGAGTTAGGGTTTTTAAGTACAAATTTATCAGCAATTACTCAAGCAGAGGGAGAAATATAAATTTAAGACGATTATCTTCAAATATACCAAGTGTATTACGAGGCTTCTTCAGAACTGAATAAAACTACATGTAAACAGTCCACTTCATTTGTTAACTCTACATGTACGGTACATGTACCGGTAAGTGGTTTATTAATATTGCAAACATTTGTTTGATGCTGAAGTCTGATGCAAGAACACCAAAGCTGAAAATACAAATGTTTTCTTGCCTCTTTGATGGATTAATAACATGTTAAATTTATGAAAATACTTTGTTCTGTGTAGTGATTCCTTAACTTTTGTCCGAAGGTATGTTAACACTAAATGTAACCTCCGAAACATATAGCAGTTGTTAACAATAACCTCTGAAACACTGCTTTAGAAACCAGAAATATATATATTTAAGACGATTTTCTTCAAATATACTGAGTGTCTCAATTACAAGGCTTCTTCAGAACTGAATAAAACTACATGTACATGTAAACAGTCCACTTAATTTGTTAACTCAAATAAAGTGGTTTATTAATATTGCCAACATTTGTTCGATGCTAAAGTATGATGCAAGAACACCAGAGTTAAAACAATACAAATGTTTTCTTGCCCCTTTGATGGATTAATAACTTGTTTAGCTCATGAAAATACTTTGTTCCGTGTAGTGATTCTTTAACTCTTGTCAGAAGGTATGTTAACACTTATGTAACCTCCGAAACATAGCAGTTGTTAACAGTAACCTCCGAAACACTGAATTAGAAAAATTCCAACTCTTAGACAGATCATGGGATTTTCCTGTTACCTTCACAGGTATGTTGGCCAAAGTGAACACTGTTTGTACAGGGCACAAGACTTGGCCACTGTCCTAGGAAAGTGTTTTAAATTTAAAAATTGTCTGACAAATAGTGATTTTAATACTAAAATGGGATTAAATATTATTTCTCGAAAAAAATGAACTTCAGCTTGGGGATTTCTGGTTTTTAGTTTGGAGCTTTTACTAATACTTTACAAGAAAACATGCCTTAACTAAGTATGCAGATATTTGGGGTAATAATAAATCTGCACACAAAAAATGCTGTTTTTGTCAAATTTCAGGCCTCAAATCATGTTTACCATCAATTTTGGTAACAATGAATAAATCAAGCTCCAAAATCATTGATTTCATAAAATATATGTCTCAACTAAGATTTTTTTAATGGAAACAATTAAATATAATAGGTTTGAAATTTTGGACTCTTGGAAACAAAGTTACACCACTGATTGTGAAAATAGCCATATGATAAAACTCTAGAACCCAAACTTGAGTGTTTTGGGTCGTGCTGTTTGTGTGTCACATGTCACCGATCCTTTTACCTTTTAAGGAATGCCGAACAAAACTTATGTTTATCTTAAATGGAAGCTCAATGTCAGAAATTACATACTCTTGTAATTCACCCTAATACTACAGTGGTCCACAGAGTAATGGTCCTGATACTGGTCACACCCTTGTATTTCACCCTAGTACTACATTGGTTCACGGAGTGATAGTCCTGATACTGGTCACACCCTTGTAAATCACCCTAATACTACAGTGGTCCACAGAGTAATGGTCCTGATACTGGTCACACCCTTGTATTTCACCCTAGTACTACATTGGTCCACGGAGTGATAGTCCTGATACTGGTCACACCCTTGTAAATCACCCTAATACTACAGTGGTCCACAGAGTGAACATGCATGAAGCATAGAGAAAATGAACTTGAACTTGCAACAAGTACGAAACTTTGGAAATATGTTGCAACGTTGTCGCAGATAATAGATCTTAATTCAGGAGAACTAGATTGGCTCGCAAGGCACCTTGGGCATGACATTAACATACATAGAGAATTCTACAGACAGCAGGATTCTACACTTGAACTTTCTAAAGTTAGCAAGCTTTTGATTGCAGTTGACAATTATAAAAATGCATACAATTTAAATTTCTAGATATTTTCTCAAAAGTTAGTTTATGAAAAATTTGTAATGGGCGCTCTTTAAACTTTATAAGTTAAGAATTTTTTTAAATCTTTTTGTCAGGAAAAAGCCTTATTTACCTAGGGTTGTCCAAAATGAACGGAACGCCCTATTTTCAGTACCCCTCCGACCAGAAAAAAATAGTTTGGATAGATGGGGAATCCTTCTAGATACAAAATTGATACCAAGATTGCATTTCAGGGCAATTTTCCTCAAGGACATATGAAAAATGTCAGGCCTGTCTTTACTGCGGAAACCTAGTCTCCAATTGTGCAAGACATCCGAGAGCTATGCACAAAGAAGAGCAAGAAGTCAAAGCAGCAATTGCGAAGGAGGTGAATGGAGACAGATGTCAACATAACAGATCCCTAGAATTTGAAAGGCTGCGCTTGAAGGGGAACTTCTATCACAATATGCAAATTCTGTCAACAGAAGAGGGTAATCTTATCCCAGTGCGTGAACCGTTGGTAGGACAAAATGTAAATAATGCCGACTTTCTTCCTTGTACATTTTGTCTGGGTTTCTATGTCAAGTCCGACTTGTGTCGCCACAAACAAAGTGTCAATTTCGGTCATCTGGAGCACAGACGAGCTCATATGGCAAAATTCAAGTCAAGAGCCAAATGGTGATGTAGCCATTTTTTTAAAGTTTCAGCAGAAGGATAGTTGCTTTGTAAATGTGGGGATCTGCCCTAGGCCCTTACACATTGTACACGTACTGTCAGCTTTGTTTACTTTGTTGCGTAGCAAAAGTATGCTTGTTCACTTTATAATCGGTAGTACATGTATGTCGGAACCTGTATGGGAAGTAGTCCCTTCCACTTTTCCAACAATGTTGTAATTCGTATTATTCACATGAGAATTACCTTTTAATAATGTCTTTATAAATTATTTTGAATCTTTTAATAAGAGATTCGATGCTGATCTAGGTAATTTTTAGATGCTTAGATCATTTTACCGCGCACGGATATCTGAACTAGTTGTTCGTGTAATTTGGTTACGCGGGGAAGCGTCCTTTTTGTTTTGATGGCCGACTGCCGTTGACGCGAAGCATTTTCGCGAGCCAACAAACAACAAACTATTGGTGTTGTCTCCACAACCAACCGGCTCTATGAGCCACCGATTGTATTGACGCTCCTTGGTGTCCGGGGTGTTTAATTTCCCTGAGGTGATGCATTTTGTTATAACCCTTGATGGCATAGGGTGGGTGTAATAAAATAGTAATTACACACAACAACTGTCTGTCAGTCCAGTCCTTCCCTTACCGGGAGTTTATTCTCCACCCTACGGAGGTCCAGACCCCGTCTCCAGCCAGCGTGCAAGCGCTGCCGCTACATAAACAATGTTCTACACAATATGGTGCACGATGACATCTCCTTGGCAGTGAAGGGGGATAAGCTTATAACATACTTTGGACAAACACTCTTTGATAAGCTTGGGTACTCCAAGTCTCGGTACATATCCCAACGCCTTCGGCAGCTTGGCAGGCTTTCTATTTATTTGAGAGAGCTTGGAGAAGATGAGCACTCTCTTGCTCAATACCTGAAGCCAGAAAAATTTGATATGATGGAGCTGTGCAAAAAGCAAGAAACCAGTGAAGACTGTGCAAAAAGCAAGAAACCAGTGAAGACAGCATCCCTTCAATTGGAATTCCTTCTCTGTCATTGAAGCTTGGCCACTCGCTCACAAAATGTGCACTTCTTCAAAGTATGGCACTGTGACAAAGGACACTGCTCTTCTTGAAGATGCAAGAATGTATCTTCCGCTCCATGAATCCGAATGGTCTGATCAGGTGTCCTCATTGGCTCTAAGCACACTGAATGCAAGAAAATGTAACAAGCAAGAAATGCTGCCAGATCTGACAAAGCTAAGAGGCGTCCTTGAGCAAGAAATGCGCCATCGATCCCAGGCTCTACAGAAGTCCCCCAGCCCAACCACTTGGACGACCTTTGTTGAAGTTGTTCTGTCATGGATAATCATGTTCAACAAGCGACGTGCAGGGGAAGCTTCAAAAATGCTTGTACACAATTATACAGAGGGACCTGTGTGGAAAAACATGGCCAATCAGGAACTTGCGAACTCCTTGTCAAGCCTTGAGAAGAAACTGAGTGACAGATAATCATTTTCTGTAATCATGTACCAAATTATGTAACATAATGCACAGGGGAAAATAAGCCTGCTTTCTGATGTCACATGTATAGGCTATTTTATATCACATGCTTTTTGCAGTCAATCTCACAGTGTGGTGTTTTTTTAAGATTTTGTATTTTGTTGTTTTATATTTTTATGATTTATGTCTTCGTGTACAATGCTCCAAAAAAATTGAAGCGTCAATTTTTAAAAATTAGATCAAGGTTAACTGAATTGGAAAAATGTAACTGTGCAACCGTTTGAACGGTCGGTCAACCGTGTAACCGCTGCAGGCTTAGACTGCAGAAGATGCTGAAGCATTAGGCGACACGACATTTGATGAGGATTCAGATGCTTCTAATGAAGGCAGCAGAAGAAGCCGGCACAGTAAAAAGAGACGTACTGACACAGAATTTGAGTATTATGGCAAGTATCTCTAATTATGTATTTAATCTTCTCGACCATAGTATCTAATGGAGGGGTAATAGTAAAAACAAACTTATACAGTGGATGTTCAAGGGGGTGCTTTGATGTCTATTAAATCACTAATTATTAGGGTTGTCCGAGAAGAAAAACTGGTAGAATTTTAAAAAAATGCAGCATTTCCAAATCTTTTTTATGTACATTGTAAATTAGTGGTTTTTTTGGGGGGAAAGCCATTAGTAATTAACAAAGATGACCAAATTTCACGGAAAGTATTTGGAAATAGTACTTCAACATACCAACATAATGAGTTATCATTATTATACTTTCAGAATAAAGACGCTACAAAAGCGGCTCCAAAACCCCCAGCTTCTAAGGCCAAGAAACAAAAGACGGAAGGAGCTAAAAAGAAAGCAGCAACAATAGCAGCTCAAGAATTGATGGTCGACAGACTTTTTTGCGAGAGAGAACAATTCCAAGGGGACCAGCCCTCAACAAGTGGCTTTGCTAAGCCACTAGCCACGCCGGTGGCAGTGCCGTCAACAAGTGATGGCAATGACACAGCCACGCTACTATCTGGTATGTACGGATTCCACATGAGATCGCTACTGGACATGGATGGCGATGTAGAGATGAAGAATGTGTGGGATTCTAATGACGACCATTCTGCAGACCGCTCCCTCCAAGAGGCCTTGGATAAACAGGTCCATCTTAATGAGGACCTCCGAAAAAAACTCCAATCAAAGGAGGAGTTAAAAACTTTAAGTGCAGAAATGCAAATAACTTGACGGGTTTCTGATAATTGTTAATTTGCAAGCCTATACAAAAAAGAAGGATAAGCCAATCCAAGGTGTGTTAATTTAAAGATGGGCATGTTACATTGCTTCGAGTCGATTGTGTTGTATTAAATAATGGTAATTTTGTTTCACTTTTTTGTTCAACAGGGAGACAAGAGGGGACCCAGTACAAAGCTAGCAGTACAGGTCTGCAATTTCAGGGATGGCAATTCAGCGGACAAAACGGATTTGTTGTGGATGTTTCTGGGGACCGACATTTACAACAACATGAGGAAAGTGTTTTCAATTTTCAGAGATCAACTTCTCAACATACAAAGAACATCAATGACTACTGTAGGGAGGGGAGGGGGAATTTGTCATGTTTTTCTATCTTGGGATTATGATTTTCTGTGCAAGATACATGTATATGGGAGCTAGCTCTGCTTTTTCATGCCTTTGGCGTTACCTTCCCCTCCAAGTTCTCTTGCCAAGTGGCAAAAAAACATTCTCCTCAAGTGAAAGACGATGCTGGCGAGTGGGTGGACAATCCATCCTGGTTCAAATGCCGTGAACCAGATGAGATTGTCCAGGATCTAGCTGATAACTAAGAACCTCAAAAGGGTGGTGACACCAAGGCAAATGGACCCTAGCTCCATAATTCCATTGCCCACCAATCAATCCTGCCCATAATTCATGACATTAAACATTGCACCGCCTATCCTTCATGAGTCCATATTATGTTAGGCTTTAATAGTTGTAAGATATTACCGTAATGTAGAAAATTTATGTAGAACTAGTGATCAGGGTAACCTACATGTACGGTACATGTAGGTGAAAGAGATGAGAAGTTGAATGAAAGATGGCATTGAGTTTCGATTGAGGTAGAAGACAACGACAGAACACATTCGGGCAGTGAAGAATTTAATGTATGAAGAAAAGTTGTTGCAAGGTTTTAGGAAAGTGAGGAAAGGAAAAAGAGGTGGAGGTGAGAGCGATCCGTGTGATTTTCCTGCCTGTGCTGTAGCTGTAATGGAAGGTGTGGGGGAGGGAGATGTTGAATAGATTCAATGGAGAAGACAACGGGTGGTTCCATAAAGATGGTGTTGGCTTGAGGGGTGTTGATCTTGGGAAAGAAAGATATGAATATCCAGTTTGCAAAGGGGAGGTTAAGAATATACACAGGATCGACGAGCTTTTGTACTATGGCAACAGCTTGCAGAAATTTCTAATATTTTTAGAAAGATAACTTACAAACACCTCCAAGAAGCCAAGAGGCGTGTCAAACACCTCAACAAGCATCTCCGAAAGGCTTTGAGACTGAGGAGGTCCCATCGTATCGGAGTGGGAGAGCCTGAAGACAATGGTGCCAGCAATTAATTCGGCCATAGAAGAAGTGGACGATCTCTGTGTTGGTTAAATTAAGACAATAAATGCCGAAAATGCAGTGACTAAAATTTTGGATAAAAAGGGCAGGGGTCCAGTCTTTGAGACCATCTTCGCTCCGACCATTCCAAGCATTCGACAGTATACCAGCAAACTATCTTCAACTATATATCATGTCGCAATACTTTTTTAATGAACGTTTTGATGTCGAGGAGGAGTGGAGGCGATTAGATGCGTTGGTGAACGGTGATTTAATGTGGGGCCAAGTGGCCACACCATCTACGCCGATGTCTCCTTCCCCGCCACCTCTTGAGGGAACGCCGAGTCGGGAAGTTGGTAAGTAATATTATTTCGCGTTTGTTTATCTACCGCGCAGTCCGAAACCCACGTACCGATTGTATAAAACTGACGCTCCGTAATTGTATAAGACAGCATTACCACTTAATTGTATTTAATTATTTTGGTATTTATTTTTAAATACATAGATCTTTCCCCCGAAGATCAAGAGGCCCAAATCATCAACCTGACGGGGTCGGAATACGGTAAGTTATTTCTTAATCGTGTTTTTAAATCAATGTCTACGTAATGTACACCTTTAGAATCTGAGGGCAATCTAAAGTGATTCGTAAGATTTTTCTTTGTTGCGTGTGTAAAGTACAAATTACTTTTCTTTCAAATACACAGATGATCAACATATGAAGGAAAGGCCGTAGACATTCAGGCCTCGAAATAGTACTAGCCCGGCGTACAAAGTCTAGCGAAAACTGCTCCGGGCTACCCAGACCCACTTCCTTGGTTGCCCGGTGGGCTAGTGAAAAATTCAGTAACCTACCTGTAAATGTTTAGATCAAAATACATGTTAACATTGTATTGTTTTTTTGTGTATTAAATAAATATCGGATCAAAATAAACCGAGTATAAACTGTCTTTTGTTTGTGTTTTTCGGCATGATTATCGATAGCCTGGGAGCGCTCGATCCACGCGTGCATGCAGTGCATTGCAATCTCACGAATAGAGTAGACTGGTGGGCTTCAGTGAGATTAGTATAGTATAAACTACGGCGCAGGGTACCGCACATATTTGCACTATTCTCTTTCACATCGTTCAGCCTTTCTTACCATAACGGCCCACTGCGTAGCTGTATAGTACATGAGCGTGCTGCCGTGTCACTAGTAGTAGCGCCTGATAAAGAGTCTGTTCAGAACAGCGCCCTCTGTGTACATTACTACGGATGTACATGTACATTATTGTACGTACCGCGCCGGTACGTGCACCCCCCCGCGCCGAACAAATAGTTTTGTGCATTGTACATACGGGCTAGCGAAAATGTAAACGGGCTAGTAAAATCTGCAGTTTGCTAGCCCGGTGGGCTATCCAGGAAAAAAAGTTAGCGCAAGGCCTGACATTATTGATCTCACTGGGTCTGAATATGGTAAGTTGTTTATTTTTATAAGTTGTTTTGTTCTCGAACACCCCCCCCCCCCCCCCCCCCCCAAACCAAAAACTTAAATGTCGGTTCACAATAAATATTATGCTTTTCTTTATTTCGTATAGGATCAGACCTAGAGTCTGAGGTGTTCGAGGCTCCTCCCCCGAGCTCAGCGGCATCGAGCCCCCTCACGTGGAGCCTCCCGGCATCGCCACAACTGAGCCCAGCCCAGAGTCCACAACTCCCGAGTCCCCCGCCATGTGGAGCCCACCACCTGCTGTTCAGCCCGCTCCAGAGGCGTATCAGCCAGACGACAGCGGCTACATTTCGCTGGATCCCGTAGCCGAGGTTAGGGCTCATTTGATGTGCCATTTTGGCCTTATTATTAGAGTAATGCTACAGACTTTCATATACTCAAAATGTATCAGGTCCATAATAGACCATTCGTCAATATAGACCGTGGGATGATCATCTAAAAGGGCTCTAGTTTTTTAGTTTTGTAGTCTACCCTCTGCAACTACCTGATTTCCCCCCCATATTTACTTCAGATAGTCCTGAATAACATGTGAAATTCGTCAAGGGCAAAACTTGCACACTAATGAGTTATCACAATTAGAAAACAATTAAAGGAAAATAGCGCCCTCTGCTGCTCAAAACTAGAGAACTGGGCACAAACTCAATTGGGAAATCACTTGTGTACAAAGGAATAGGGAAGTTACCGACTATTTTATCTTGCTTTTCCTTTACAGATTTTTGAATACTTTTTGCCCAGATCTCATGTTATTAATGTTATTTAACATGCAAAATAAGAAACATTTGAATGTTTTCTGTGCAAGTCAATAATTTCCCTCATGATTTTATTTAATAAATACTGCAAACCCAGAACCTCTTGCCTATTGTACCTTCTTTTTATGCATATACAAACGACAAGTTACACACGATTTATAAATTGATGATCATGTACGGTAACTAGTGTTACAAAATACACAGATTGTTTTAATTTAACAATTTCAAAGAATTAAAGTTATGTTTTATCTTATTCCGTAGGATCAGAAATATCTTTTCCTGATGATATCTTTGTTGACCCTCTGGCGAACCCCCTTCTGGAGAACACCCCTCCAGCTAGCCCCCCTAAAAAAAACATCAGTGCTTGCGCGGTACCTTCCGGCACTGCAACCCTACCGCTGTGACAACACAGGGCACGTTTCGCTAGATGCCAAAGCCGAGGCAAGGAGAAACACGTTTTCTCATTTGGGATTATGGATTCGTATTGTATTTAATTCATACGTTATCTCGAATTGTTACGGGTGCGGGGAAGACCACCCATCTCAAACCCAGCATAGCTGCATAATGGAATCAAGCGAAATACACTACAATATGAACATAGACAGAACATTAGAAGATCTGTGTCCTGTTTAAATCAATGGCTCGAAAGAGTCAGATCTAGCGGTTTTGTACAGTCGTACTATTGCTACAAAGATCTTGCCACCGCAACTCTACCCCCGTGACAACACAGGGTACGTTTCGTTAGATGCCGAAGCCGAGGCAAGGGGGAACATTCTTTCCCATTTGGGATTGTGGATCCGTATCGTATTCAATGCATACGTCATCTCGAACTGTTACGGGTGCGGGGTAGACCACCCATCTCAAACGCAGCATAGTTGTATAATGGAGTTGAGCGAAGTACATTATAATATTTATATAGACCAAATACTAGAAGATCTTCGTAGCGATAGTGCATCCTGTTTAGATCAATGGCTCGAAAGAGTCAGATCTAGCGGTTTTTTTACAGTCGTACTATTGCTACGAAGATCTTGCCATCGTAGAGTTTTACAATTTTCTACACGTTGAACTAACAGATAATTTTTCTATCGATGAGCTGAGGGGCTATGTAGTATAATGGTTGATAATGCACCTGTGTGCTTTTGTTTTTTTAAATTTTTTATTTCAATTTAGGTTTTATTTTTCTTCTTTAAGTTGTTTAATTTAAATATTGTGTATAGTTACCGTCTTATTTTAGTTACTGTCTTAACCTGTTTTACATCAGTTTTAGTTCATTTGTTTTTTGCTTGTGTATAGTGTATTTTTGGTGTAAATAATGTAAAAATAATGTTTAATTTGAAACACGTTCGTGTGTGTATATATATATTTTTCTTATTTTTTTTATGATTTGTCTTCTTCGTGTACTATGCTCCAAAAAACGGAAGGGTCAATTTTTAAAAATTAGATCAAGGTTAACTGAATTGGAAAAATGTAACTGTGCAACCGTTTGAACGGTCGGTTAACCATGTACGTGCAACCGTTTAACCGTTTCAGGCTTAGGTGGGTGGGCGATAGTGTCTGTGAAGGGGAATACCTTGTCAGTTCTCCTGCTAAGCAACGGGATACGAATGATGTGTGTACCACTGCCATAAATGGTGCAAATCAGCCTGTTTTGCTGGATACAATAAAAATCAACAACAACAATGGCAATGTGAAAAACGGATACCAGGTTTTGTTCACATGGGACTCTGGGCCCAGAAAATTTACAGAGTTAATGCCGGGCGTTTTGATTTGTCAATTAGAAATAGCAGTTTTAATCAACTGTAAAAGTCAATTTTATTATTATGTCTTTAGCTATACAGCAGAAGATGCTATAGCATTAGGCGACACGACATTTGATGAGGATTTAGATGCTTCTAATGAAGGCAGCAGAAGAAGCCGGCACAGTAAAAAGAGACGTACCGACTCAGAATTTGAGTATTATGGCAAGTATCTCTAATTATGTATTTAATCTTTTCGACCATACACTGTAGTATCTAATGGAGGGGTAATAGTAAAAAAACACAGGGTACGTTTCGCTAGACACCAAAGCAAGGGGAAACATGTTTTCGCATTTGGGATTATGGATTCGTATTGTATTTAATTCATACGTTACCTCGAATTGTTACGGGTGCGAGGTGGACCACCCATCTCAAACCCAACATTCATGTTTAATGGAAACAAGCGAAATACACTACAATATTAAAAGATCTTTGTAGCGATAGTGCGTCCTGTTTAGATCAATGGCTCAAAAGAGTCAGATCTAACGGTTTCTTACAGTCGCACTATCTGTACGAAGGTCTTGCCATCGTAGAGTTTTACAATTTTCTGCATGTGGAGCTAATAAATATCGATTCTATCGATGAGTTGAAGGGGTATGTACAATGTAGTTAAACTTTGGATAATGGTCGATAATGCACCGTCTGATTTTTTTTATAGCAACTTAAGTTGCTAATGACACCAGATTAATCAGCGATATTTTTATTTTTTTTTTAAATGTAACTAAAAACTAAACTTTGACATTTTTAAGAAACACAAAAATAGGGGGGGGGGGGGGGGGTGGGTGTGTTAGCAGTGATTTCTTGCATTTTGCTATTATGATAAGTTTTGTTGTAATGGTCCTTATGAAACTACATTGTTTTTTATTTCAATTTGTAATTCTTTGCAGAAGACTTGTGTCAGTATTGAACGTTATAAACGATGAACTTGCAGCCTGGAACTAACCAATTGCATTTGGATCATTACCAAAGGCCGATAGTATCTTCTAGTGCAGTTGAGTGAGACAGTTTTCCTGCCTACCCCTTTGACGTGTATTTTTCAAAGCTTGTATTGGTTTTTTTTATCAGCTGCTTTTCATTTGTGGTAGAAAGTTGAAGATATATTTGTTTCAATTTATGTTTTGCAGTACTATGAAGCAATTCAGGGCATCGTCCCTGCAGCCCGGGACAATCCGCGACTATGGCAACAGCTTACAGAAATTTATAATATTTCTAGAAATTAATCCCTTGTTTCGTAAAGGACTAAAGATGACTTCCAAACACCTCCAAGAAGCCAAGGTGTGTCAAACACCTTAACAAGCACCTCAAAAAAGCTGTGAGACTGAGAAGATACAGTTTAAGGCTAAAATATCAGATAAATTACATGCACACTGAGAATAGATTAAACAAATAGTGTATATATACGGTATTATTTATATTATATATTAACAAATTTGGATTACAGTGCATCCAATGAGGAAGTTGGCTGACAACAAGTCCCCAGGGACATGGCATCAGTCAGCAGTACTAATCGATTCATGTTTCCAAGCACAAATGAATCAGACAACCACGTATCTGGATGGTATGCCATTAATAGTGTGATAAGTCATCTGAATTTGAAAGACAAGTCCAACATTATCGCAACAAAGAACAGGCACCAGGTGAGCACGCTCCTGGCCTTGAAGAAAGTCCCAGAGGACGACAGGCAGTTTATCTATAAACATTTGGGCCATTCATCTGAAACCAACATAAACATCTATCAGGCACCACAGGGCTTGAAAGAGTTGTTGGTCGAAGATTGCAGATACTTGATGAAGATGAGAGCTTGTGTTGTCATCAAGGGTTGTCATACATGTAGTTAGTTTTAAAGAAGGGGCTCTTGTACATGGGCTTTAAATGTATTTAATTTGTTGATCAGGACAACTTTTGTGGAAGTGAATTAAGAAGAGCAACAGTGAACTCATCATCAGGTTTGCACAGAAAGGCAACTTTTACAACTATACAAAAATGGTCCTCTTATTGCAAACTTAAAACCTCTTATTGGGCTACATTTTTTTTTTTTTTAATTGACTTAATTTATAGATTACATGATTGGTATACAGCATCACTGCAAAAGACTTAGGACAGCATTTCAGCTTTTAAAGTACGGTTGTAAATTCATAAAGTTTAACGTTAATATTATCTTCCATTACTTTGAAACCAGCGATAAATGTCAATGACATTTTGTTCATGTCTTATTTTGTTTAAATGTGTTGGGGTTTTTTTTCTCCTGCTTTTTATAGGTGAGAATCCCCATCCCAAGGGTTCCTTATATTATTGGCATGGTTGGAACAGTATCTGAAATCTATCCCCGTAAGTGAGTGGTCCAACGTAGCCATCGTGTATGACAATATGTGTCATCTTGACAACATGAGGGTCGCCAGGAGCCCAATGCCTCTACCATTGCCATGGTCTCATATGTGGTGTGCTCTCAAAAAAATGTGTCGACAGGCTTAACATCCGCAACCACACTGATGTCGACTGCAAAAGTAAATATCCTCCAAAGGATCATCTTCAAGATGAGGACAACACAATGATATGTGAACAGACATTTGTGTGGCTCTTTCGATTTAAGATAATTGTTTGTGCAATGCCAAAAAATCACCATCTGTTCTACATTCACCGCATGGTTAAGAGGCGCAACAAATATACAGCTACATGTAGGTGTTAGCAGGATTCTCACCCTGTTCTTCCAGTTGTTAAGAATTTTGGAAAAGATTCACGTTCAACTAGAAATCATATTCACAAAATGTTATTAAATTACATTCATCAGTTACATGTAATGCTGTTGCTCATTTATCTTTCCATAGAACATGTAATGTCATTTCACCAATACACGATTGGCCTGGAAGAACTGAACCCCTAAAAATAGCAGGCAGCATGACCACTACCTGACAACCAAATGACTCCCACTCTCCAAAAATTTAATAGGATGCGTCCAAAGGGCCAGAGTACATTCTCTTCAAATTTCAGCTCAATCGGACCAAGCGATTTTGAGTTATAGTCTAACTCATAAAATCCACTACCTGTGGTCAAGAGCCGGATATCTAAATACATGTATAGCCCATTGTCTGTGCACGCTATGGCTCGAGTATCGATTACAAAATCTGCTCTCTTTTCCACACCGTGCCTTTTGCACGCTTAAGATTTTGCAAGCATTCACTCGGTTGTACTTAGCGGCGCCATCCATACCTATATTCTAAACGCTCTTCCAACGTACCTTCCTATCTAACATGGAGATTCTTCCAGACGCGTCTTGGACAGCCCTGATTAATCCCCCTAGATGGAGACTCTTCTTGATGTGGACTACTACGGGTTCAACCTGTCTGTTGATGACCACGACATCCTGTCTGCACTGACTGCCCTGCTTGGACACCTAGGCCATTTGTCTACGCCGGACAAATGGTTATTCCGTCGAGATTTTTACACTGCCGGTCTGGACATGTTCTCCCTCTGCTACTACCAATGCAATGTGGAGACTAAGCTTACTCCGGATCTGAAGCAGCAACTCAGTACTATGAAGCGATTCAGGGCATCAGCCCTGCAGCAACAGTTTACACAAATTTCTAGTATTTCTTGAAATTAACCCCTTGTCCCGTAAGGAACTAAAGGTCACGTCAAAACACCTCCAAGAAGCTAAGAGGTGTGTAAAACACCTCAACAA
Organism: Crossaster papposus; assembly: GCA_037893245.1. NCBI lineage: Eukaryota > Metazoa > Echinodermata > Asteroidea > Velatida > Solasteridae > Crossaster > Crossaster papposus. Next base: position 2,126,646 of record JBAIAA010000017.1, read on the forward strand.
GCACCTCCGCAAGGCTTTGAGGCAGGGGAGGTGTACAGTTAAAGCCAAAATATCAGGTAAAGTACATGCACACTGTGAATAGATTACAAAAAATAGTATATATTATACATAAATCACCGTCGAGAAAAGGGCCGAAGATTTCAGATAAACACCGTCAAGAAGCCAAGAGGTGTGTGCAACACCTAAACAAGCATCTGCAAAAGGCTGCCTGACTTGGAAGATCTACGGTCAATGCAGAAATATCAGGCAAAATATTGTACATGCACAGAATAGCCTTAAGGTACATGTAGGAGCCGAGGTAAGAGCCATACACAAGTTTTGCATTAATTTGCTTTCAAATAGTGTAGTTTCAGTGCATTTTTTTGAAGAAAAAAAATGCAACATTTTGCACGCGTTTTGTAAAATTAGAGTGACATTCATGTATTGTGTATGTTTCTGGCTCCCTTAGCACACGACTGTGTCAACGTACCGGTATGTAGTAAATAAGTAGTCAGATACAATACATTGTTTACAGGAGAAGGCAGAATCATCAATCACTTGATTATTACACCACCATAGGCATGGAAGGAAAAAATCTAAGAAATATTGAAGGCACAAGAGGACCCAGATCTTGGGACTGAAGAAAGAACTTGAAGGAAAGACTTCTAATCGGCACCCAGGAATCCCTACATTGTATGCAAGTAAAAATAGAGGATCTGCCCGATGGCAAAATATTAGATCAAGGGACATTCCGAGCCTGTAAAACGATGTACAAAAGAATTTTGGTAGTGGTGAAAACATGTTAAATCCAGAGCAGCTGTCTGAAGAAAAAGCTTAGAAGAAAAGAAGCCAGAACGATATTGATGTTGGAAGCATCATCTCTGCCTCTTGATCGGTGTCGATCTCTAGCAACAGCCTTACGCTATAGTAACCCACTACTGGGAATTATCATGTGGAAAGCCCCATCATGTACTATTTTACGAATAGCACGTCTTATTCATTGCATTATGGTTGAGATGACAAAAGCGCAAGACTGGTGAAGCTCATTAAACTTGCCACGTTTAAACGCAAACACCTGTCCAGTGCAGAATCTCGCCTCTCTTAGCAACTGCAGACTGAGCGGGCAAAAATCTTCAAAATTTGACTTTGACTGGCCGTACTGGAAAATCACTCCGTGCGACTTTACGCTCATTTTGTTAAGACAGGTCACATATAACAAAATCTCTATCATGTTCACATTCAATAATTTCCTGTTACACTTTATCCCACTATTTACCAAATCGTTTACAATCATTCTATTTTGAACCGGTCCTTTAGATAACTCTCAATAACAACAACACATTATATTTAAAACATTAATATGTCAAATTAATTTTCCATTCAACTAGTTGTCACCCGTAAAGGAAGGAGCATCTTACAAACTGAGGAGCGTCGACCTTGTCGACCCGACAACAAACAACAAGATACAGATCAACCTTTGGGGTACACATAGCAGAGATTGCAGCATGAATATCTGGGGTAAAGAAAAACCTTCAACTTTCTCGAGTCAGAGACTCCAAAATAACAATTCACGGAAATTGCCATTCGACCAGAGAGACTTTTCAATTATTTATTGAAGCTGTTGAAACCTCTGAAGACAGTTCAGAGACAGGAAGAAAAATCTACCACGCCACACAAATCTATCGCTGAGCTTTTTAGCTGTGACTGGTGGTTTCATTAGCCTGCATATGTTGAAGAAGAGACAATTCAAGTTTGGCTTCATGAGCGTACGTGTTTAAGAAACTCTTGAGAAACTAATCTTTCAAAAGGGTCAACTTCTAGGTCTTTGTTTTTTAAAGCTATTAAGAAACCGTAATGAGTTTAATAAATTATAGGTTTGAATTTGTAAGCTGTATCATTTAAGTTTTGTCCTGGTAGCAATATGTTCAAAGTAATTGGCTACATGTATGTACATTTAAAATGTTAGTAAAGAGTGCAGATTAAGCTTTTTGTGATCAATATGGTGGTTCTGTATAATTATTGCAGTTTTCAGGTCAAAATGGCTTCTGTTTTGAAGTTGTTTCTTTGTATTCTAATAGCAGAGAATTCTTCAGTAACTGCCATCCAGATTTGAATTCAGATTGGATTCTGGAAGTGAACGATTACGCCATTCATTTACTGGTAAGGGGAGCATTCTTCCACCAGAGCTTTTGAAGAGGGGGGGGCAAGTTTGTGGCTATACCCCGAGTTGGTCTAAAAACCGGGAATCTGGTGTGGTGATGTGCAGGATCTCGCTTACAATAGGAGCGATCTTAAGAATGACGTTAACACAAAGGCTATTGGGAATAGCCACAATTATATCACCGTTGAACCAATTATACCAATTGTACAGGACTTAACTCGCTATCGCGTTCTGCCACCAATCTTACACATACATGTACTAGGATTAATGACAAGATATAATGTGTTGGCTCACTGTGTCTTCATCGACAAGACAGGCTACAGTATCTGGACAAGACGTTCGTGAAATCAAACCGAGATCGGACTGGTCCATCGCCGCATTGTGTTTGAAACTGTCACAAGAGCGGTTTGAGTGGATGCAGAGCTGCCATCAGATGCCAATCCCCTGATCCAGTTAAAGTGACAAACTCCCCCAACATTGCCAGAAATCCCTCCTACTGACATACACGAAATAAACTTAGTCATGATGACATCAAGGATATATTTGATAGCGAAATTTACAAGAAGATGTGCCAGCCTCTGTATAATGATACACAATTTTCATATTCCTTTAATAGTGATGGAATGCCTGTATTTAAATCGTCTAAGTATTCATTATGGCCAGTATTCAATTTATAATGGTTACATGGGTTGTGGGCTGTGCTATCATCCTGGAGTAAATGTTTAAAGAACAGTAAAATATCCTATCAATGTATGTGATTACACTGAACGCACTGATCATAAAATGTTGCAGGATATGATGACGGCTACTGATGGAGGACCCAGGTAAAAGGACCCAGCCTTCTCATAAATATTCCATACTTTCCATAAATATTATTATGTAGTTGACGTTAAGTACTTCACTCTTCATGGACCATGTGTGGCAAAAAAACCCACAAATCTACGTTGCAGGGCATGTAATGACATCTACAAGTATTCCGTGTATTAAAGCCAACAGACGTCATGGACAGGCAAGGAAAAGAGGAAACTAGGCCAGGAAAAAAATAGATTTTATTTTTTTGATACTTTTGAACACAGAAAGTAAAGAGAAAAAGTTAGGAAGGAAGGAAAATGGCCCAATAGAAAATTTCACAAGCCTGCACAAGAACCTATTGCCATTGACTGGCTTGATGAACCTCCTGAAAAAAGGAGATCTCTGAAAAGGGGAAGAATACAAACAGGCATGAGGAGGATACTAGTGACCATTTCATATAGTAATTATTACATGTATCCATAAAGACCTCGCTACAGCACTCATTTTAAAGGCATTTTGCAAAACAAATTCCCCAAACAAATGATAGGAGGGCATTTTCCAGCACATGAAAGAACATGTCCATGTGTTGTGGGCTAGCCAGGCATACGATAGTGTTAAAAGCAAATAGGGCCTGAAAGATGGGTACTTGAGATAAAATTCCAGGGAAATATTTCGGAAAAATTATCACAAATCATCACAAACGAGCGTTGTTTGTCATGTTGTTTGTCATGTTTGGCTGGCAAGATTGGATTGTGTAATAAAATTAAATAAATAATATTTTTAAAAGGCAGATATGGGGCCTGACGTATGAAGGTACAAAAAGTTCAACAGAAATGTAAAATGTAGTTCGCACTATCATAGACACTGTGTATACTGGTTGAAAGAGATCAACATTTCAATACAGAGGACAAATTATTGGTTAAATTATAATTTTGATCAAGTTTGTTTATAATTTGTATTCTAATTACAATTTTAAATTTTCATCTTTGGTTTTGTGGGTACGAGTTCACCTGGAGTCGTCCATCTACAGACATCGACAAATAAAGAATAAACTTTTATGAACGGTGAGAATATTTTTAAAGACGTCTTCTTTTTTCAACGGTCGTCGCTTGAAAATAAATACGTCTAAAAAAACTGTATTTAAAAAAAATTATTTGTATAGAATCAATCATGAAGTTTCCAAGACAGACAATCACATCGACTTACAGCGATCAAGACATCTACGAGGCTAACCATCTTATCAGTCTTATAAGCGGAGAGTGAATGAAGCAGAAATTGCTAGAGTACCATCAGCTCGTTGAACAAGCAAAACGTCTCATCGCTACTAGTCTTAAAATCCCTGACTAATGAACCTAATTTAAATAACCCACCGCGACTCCCAACCTTAGAAGCCCCTATTGTTAATTTAGAAAATGTAGAAGAACAGCCCCAAATAAGAAAAAATACCCTGAGTCCCGAAGAAATGTATGACAAATTAAAAAATAGTTATGATATGAAGCGACAACAAAATAATTTGGGGGATGTGAGCCACTTTGGACATATCTTGCAGTGGAATATTCTCTGTTTGCACCTCGTCGAGCAGTAAGTTTTGAACGTTTATAATCTATAAAACCTAATTCGCTTCTAATAAAATCTCTACCCCTGGGTATAAATTTACTATAGTACGAGTACGGGTTTAGCAGGGTACGAGTTTAGCAGGGTACGAGTTTAGCAGGGTACGAGTTTAGCAGGGTACGAGTTTAGCAGGGTACGAGTTTAGCAGGGTACGAGTTTAGCAGGGTACGAGTTTAGCAGGGTACGAGTTTAGCAGGGTACGAGTATAGCAGGGTACGAGTATAGCAGGGTACGAGTTAACCTTGGTACGAGTTGACCCGAGTACGACTTGGTAGGAGTTGACTGCAAACAACCCAATCATTATAACTATAATGATGTACAATGTACATATACAGTGAACTTTTTGGATGAGAGCATAATCAGAAGCATGCAGTAATATAAAACCAACAACCGCTTGTTCTTTCTGTTTGTCCCCGAGCATCAGTGCAGGGTTCTCTAGGTACCTAACCCACTGACTCAGTCACTGCCTTACAGAGTGACAATGTCATTCGAGGAGCATGCAGTAAATAAATAACAAATTGTTTTTGCTGTTTATCCCCAGAAGGCCATTACAGCGTTTTCTCGGAACTTAACCCACGGACATAGTCACTGCCTTGCAGAGTGACAATGCCATTCGAGGTGCATGCAGTAAATAAATTGTTTTTGCTGTTCATCCCCAGAAGGCCATTACAGCATTCTCTCGGGACTAAAAGGTAGGATACACCATTGGTAATTGCTTGAATTATCAATAATGGGTAGATTTAGGGGGTTGTATTTCATAGTAAATATCGTTCAACTGACCTGTCCGAAGTTTTACAATCAATTTTACAAGAAAAGCACGAAAAACAGCGTCTGTTTTCAACCGGTGTTGGGCAGTTATTCTTATGTTATCTTTGGGTTTTTTCGCGATCGCCATCTGGCGATCGCAAATTTTTCTTTATAAAATTATATTTCTCAGTATAATTACAGGATATCTAGCGCAATCATTTTGCTGGATGCCTAAAATCATCATTACTTTCATATGAGTAAGATATTTCCTAATAATTCGGTAGTAATTTTTTTCGATATCTGCAAATGGTGTATCCTACCTTTAAGGTGCATGCAGTAAACCAATAACATTGTTTTTGCTGCTCATCCCCAGAAGGCCATTCATTACAGCTTTCTCTCTGGACTTAACCCACTGACTCAGCGACTGCCTTGCTGACTAACTGCCCGTGTCATTCGGGAGGTGCTCATGTACAGGATTAAAGCCGGAACACGCTCGCCGTGAATGCAAATTTGTGACATCAGGGCAAGTTGAACACATTTTGACGCTGGCAAATTTTGCAGAGAATGTATTGCGAGCTCAAATTCCCTTCGCATCTGCATTCCCGCGAACTATGAACCAGCTTTTGTTCTAGCCAACTTGTATCCCTTAAAATTTACTTGGTTGGACCCCAAACAAAATTGAAATGGGTAATTCAGTGAGTTCAAGTGAAACCCTGTCAAATAAAAGTTGGGTCAGTCCATAAATAAGGGGTCCAAAAGTAAGAAATATTGGTGTCCCAATACAATTGACCCTGCAGGTGTCGTTAAAATAGAGTACAAATTTGTTTTGCAGATGTACTAATTCATGGACCGACCCAGTTTGTCTAAAAGGGTGCCTTCGTTTAGCTCATCCGGTTCGACACGGGTTAGTCCAGGGTAGTTCGATTAGCTCCGATGTCATACTCGGGGCTAACCCTAGTCAGCCACCACAGACCCTGCTCGGGGAGCAGAGTCCCTGGTAAAAGACGTCACACGATACACCGTTTAGTCCAAGCAATGTACAAATATGGTTGCAGGACAGTGGATAAGTTCAAGTGAAGGTCTAAACATAATTATTTATCGAGCTGATCACGCGAGGATCTTGATGACCCGCGGTTGGGCATTCGTTTAGCACGGCTTTCGTGGGTAACCCTACTGCCTTTTATCCGAGTCGATCCGGGTGAGCTACTCTAAAACACCCAAAGAATGCAACCCAAGTTCCACACTACTACTTGTTTGTCATATTCTTTTTTTCTGGCCTTTAAGATGTCCTCATCTGACAAGCTGGGCTTCCAATCTCTGCGACAGCTCACTCACGGTACGGCGCAGTCGAGGTGGATCGGTCAGGAAATACACGAACAGTCGACGCTGCTTGGCGAGCAACGGGTCTCCTTTCATCATCTGTCAAATAAATGAGTCTATGTCAAACGATCGTTCGACAACGCATTTATGATGCATGTTTTAACTACATTATTGGAATCAAAACCCTCTACGAAACAATGAAACTCACCTTCAGTTTGTTATTGTACTCCCCTATTATATCCCGAATGGTCTTCTCCAGTTTCTGCAGCGTTTGATCTAATCGGGCGATTCCATTCATCAAGTCTAGGGGGCTAAGGACAGGCTGGCCATCGATTGTTGCCGACCCGGCATACACCATGTCCTCGCATGTTTTGAGCGTCATTTCCCTGTTTTCAAATGACAAATTCAAATGATAAAACTAGCTTAGGAAAAAAAAAATACAAATCAGAAAATTGGCCAACCAAAAAGCTTTAGCGTATGTAGTTTCACATGATATATATGATGCTTAAACCTCTTAGGCCTGGCGTCCTTAAGAATTTACTCAGCGCGCCGCGTTCCGCTTTGGTGCGCCGCACAGCGCCGTGCTACAGCGTCCTGCGGCCAGCCGATGCGCGGCGCTGTGCGGCGGTGGGGGAAAACATGCATAACAATAGCGTCACGGCTGAACGCACTAGATTACCATGTGAATACACACAGCCCGCCGCGGCGCGCCGGCAGTGGGTTCTTCAATAGTTTAAATATCTATAGGCATGATCCATTATCTTCACTTAATTTGTGCAAACAATTATTTTTCAAAAGCTGTTGACAGAAGAAGACTATCAGACACCGAACTCAGTTCCGGACAGGAGGATAAGAATAACTTTCGGAAATGTATTGATTGGTTTTATGAAAAGTTGTTCAGAGAGTGCTTTTGCTTATTAAATGATTTGCTTTATACCCCAGTGCCTACCACAGTGCCTACATGTACCCCGTGGCATTTTGAAGGTGTCCTGTCAATTTTCCTCCCAAAATTGTTTCCATGCAACATAGGAATATTTTATATTAAAATTATAACAAAAAATACCTTTGATTCGGGTCACCCTAGCAAACTCCAACCTTTATTTTTAGAGCGATAAAATGCGATCCCATAACAATATTGATTGGGAAATATTGCGATATGTACTTCTGGCTCCAATATAATTGGTACACATCGCCGATAACCAAACACATATAGCCATTTATCATACATGTTTTTTCCCAATTATAAATCCGAAAGACAAACGTCTATGGTTTTCAAAAATAAATCTCCATGTCTATGGTTTAACGTCAGTTTGCAGGCAGACGTGTATGTGTATATCGTGTCCGACATGACGCAGTTTCGACGAGGCACAAACACATGCACTCCGCTTCCATCATGGGCGCGGCATGTGTAATTTCCAGACTAGACATAGCCAAGTCAGATTTGCCTTGGGAGAATTTGATGTTGCTAGCACGTGCTCGCCTACCGCGCAGTCTACACTCCCCTCCTTGCCTGTTCTCCCAAACCCCTGGCTTCGGCTTCCATAATAGCACCTGCTTTTTGCTAAAACTGAATGAATGAAGCCCTATACCAAGACGAAGCTTGGGCTTGAAAAACAGCCACGGTTTAAATTCTCCCTACTTTCCCTAAGCAATCGGATACCAGCGTGTATAACGGTATGGCCACGCTGGTACCCGCTATGTGTCGTGCTGCACTGAACATTTCTCATCGACCATGTGGACGTGGAGGGAAATCCCCTCCTTAGTTTACACACGTGCTGGCTAGATTATATTGGATTATATTTAGATGTGTTAAAACAACAACGGGTGTGGAGGTTTTGAAAGTCACCTAAAACAATTTCTTTAACACAATTTACTTTGCCGCGTAAAACCCCCCCACAAAAAAAAAAAAATAATAATAAATCTAGAACCCAGATGCGTAGCAGTTGGCTTCGTCACGTACGTCCAGGAACACAAGTCTAGTACGTACATGTAGTAGTATGTGGATATTTGATACCAGCGTTTACAACGTATATTATGGCTACGCTGGTACCCCGGTATTTTATTTTATTTTATTTTAAAACCAATCATTCATAACCTTTCCCCATTAGACTTCTGGCTACGCGCCACGGGCAGGGGAGGGAGCCTTGGGGAGTCGCAGTACCAATGCGCCTAAACATTTCAGAGTAGAGAAGGAACCGCAACCAATGGCATTTTATTTACTGGGATTAAACGCATTGGCGGACGTCCTCAAAGTTCGGTGACCTACATTGTGCACGTTGTGCCGCGCCCCTGAAGTTCGGTGACCTAGTACATTTATCTACGAACGCCAGTCCTCAAAGTTCAGTCACCTTGTAAATAGGTTTGTATAAACAAGAGATATAATGTATCAATTTGGACAATGGGGCTGTCAATCATTCTCTGGAGCCTGGAGAAATATTCTTTTGGGGGCCGAGATTATTTTTAAGACTGGGGAAACCTTAAACTGTATCGGAAAAATAAGAGAAACATATTTTAAAGTTTACACATCCCCATTCCACAAGTATTCTGATATGTCACTCCCAGCGGTACCCGTTCTACGATCTAAAGAATAAATACATCGGCTACGCCAATAAGTAAAACAGTGTATTTAGATATACACGGAAAATCATCTGGACCCAAAGACTTCGTTCTTAAATTAATGACAGAATTGTTTTCAGATGACGAGCTCGCAAAAAGCAACTATCATGGGGGAGAAGTTCTGTGCAAGGGGGGGGGGTTGTTCACAAAACAGCACTAAAAAACAGCAAGGTATTTCAGGCTATTCTGACGCAGGCAGGGAAAGTTTTTCCCAATGTCGCCAAGGGCGAGATTTATAAGAAATCCCTTAAAGACGCCGTAAACGGCAAGTGCCGCAAAACGGCAACAAAACTGCTATTTTAGATTATATATTAATTGTAATTAATTGTATCGTAAACAAATAATTGTGTAATTTATTTAGATCTGTGTGTTAAAATTGTACCCTTGCAAGAAAGAAAGTTAATTAAAAACAATGTATCTGGAATGAAAATGGCCTCCTTTCTTATTATTTATTTATTTTACATCTCTGAAACAATTCCATGAACGCGATTTACTTTAACGCGTAAAGACAGACCCCCCCCCCCCCAGAAATAAAAGTAAAGTAGTCCTACTGTTTACTCTGAAAACACAAATTGAAAGACTTTATTACCATCCTGGCGCCACATTTGTTCATCATACATTTACCTGTACCTCAATGCAAACGTTCATTCAAAATAAGTTGGAAAGGCATGAATCTTACATACGAAAAACATTCTTTAAAAAAAAAGAATTTAAAAAAAAAACTTAACAAAAAACTGTACACAACCAAAGAAGCGACGACAGGATACAATATATTATATCTTTTTCATGATCGGCCGCTCTTAAATTGCAGGTATATTTTTATTTTTCAACTTTAACAATTAAACAAAAACGGTACTAAAGCTGGCTTTTTGAAACTTCATTGGCCAGGTGTCTTTGGGGTTTAAAGAATGACTTCACTGGATTGGAATTTGATGAATGGCTTTTCAATTTGTTGTTGGGGCTTCTGGGGTTTGATGAATGCCTTTTGTTGGTCCTCTTTTGTTGTGGAAGTGGGTAATCTTCTCGGCCGGCCGCGGCGGGCTGACCACTAATCTTCAAGGCGCGCCGGGGCGCGCCGAGTGACATGCCAGTGGTAAGCCTTATTTACATAATAATGCCAGCAACACAATGGACGATCCTAATGAGCTGTAGTCAAGATGTTTGCGCCGCACTCCCGCCGCGCTCGCTGGTAACACCACAGAGTGAAATAAACCGCCGCGCTCGCGCCGCGGTACGCCGCAGCGGGCTGAGTAAATTCTTAAGGACGCCAAATAGTAGCTATAATCTACTCTAATCTTGGTCTACTTATGAGCATCTACAATACAATCTGTGCACCCATGACAGATAGAACACATTAAAATTGCCCTCGAAATAAAGATTTCGTTGATTTTGTATTCTTTGTTTGTTTTTTTAAAAATCAGCAAAGTTTCCTCTCTGAAATTCATAAATACCAGAGACAGTTTTAGCCATTGCTATTGGTTGAGAGCCTGACACGTTGGTATTTTTTAAACGTCCAATACAACATGTTGAGCCAATTATAACAATTATTCCGGTCTAATGTTTCTAAGTCTAGTATCCACCATGCAAAGCTTTAAATCTCGTTGTTAATGCCCATTATCATGCGTCCAGGCCCAGGAGCCAGTTTTAAACATACGAGTTTAAACCCAGGCCAACCACATTTATTCCCTTAATCTCTCAAACTGAAGAGATCACCTTGTCGATAAAACAATAAACAGAATTGTTAAGGCACATTTCTTTAAAGTACTTACAAATCAGCCAGTCTACTATCTTGACTACTATTCGTAGACGACAGCAACTCCTGAACGGAAGACAGTCTCTCAGCAAGCTGGCTGGCACCCTGTAGCAGGCTGCTATAGGTCAGGAATAACTGTTGCTGGCCGTTCCTTGCTTTGTCATCAACTGGACAGGAAAATCATGGTTCAGAATTTTTTTTTTGTAAAACCGATAGTCTGGCCTACAAGGAACTAAGGTTGGCTTGCATTTATCAGCCATGTTCACTCTTACGTGGAAATGCCCAACAGTCAATAGACTGATTTTTGTTAATCACAAAAATTCATCTGGACAAAATCCTATTTCGTGATTAAAAGGTTGTGCATGTTTTTATCCACCGAGCTGAAACTTCAACAGGTTAGGTTTAAAGGAAACTCCACCCAATAGTTTAAAATTGGATAATGTTAAAGAGTGTCAATTGCCATTGTGACTTGATTTTTATTTCATTTTTATCGGTTTCGGTAAACATATAAAACAGATTTTCTCGGACTGCGCTTACCGTCATGCGAGCTGCCATTTTGTTCTGGTTTATCGGTACATCCGAGATATTGTGACGTAGTGTCTGCACCATCAGTACGCGAAGCCCGATCGATAGCGGCCCCGCACGCGCAAGGAATGCAAGTGAACCTTTTGTGTACACAATGTGTACTGTACATGTGAAAGTGGGCTCTGAAAGACCCGATGCCATAATTACTAGCTCACAGATTTTCTATTCTTCTCAGAAAATACAAAATTAAACGATAGTTTGTGGCGCGTCAAGTCGATATTCTGCACATAAATGCAATACATGTACTCGCAATAGTCGGGCGCCGTACAACATACGTCTGCATAATGTAGTTGGCCGCGTCAAGGTGGGATACCAGTGCGAACAACAGGCAATAAAGCGATGTGCATTGAGGTGCAGACACTATGTCACAATTTCCCGGGCGAGGCAAGAAATTTGAACAATATGGCCGCGCCCTTGTACTCCTGAATGGCAAGAAATTGTGAATATAATAGGCACGTGTGTCAATCTCGATAACAAATCAAAACAAATTCTCTGCGGAGTCAGTATGTTACCATATATTGTTTTAGACTAGGTAAAATATTATTGAGCCTGGAATTTCCCTTTAAACATTTTTTGTTTGATCATAGGAAACACAAACCTATCAAACTGCAGGTAACTGGTTTCATTTCCTGATCTATAATGAGCTCACAGGTCACTGGACAATCAGCCCAAAGTCAAAGGGTTATGCATGACTCTGCCTGGCAGTTGGGGTTCTTGCAGGGCAAACAAAGAGACCATCTACATAAGGCTTGCTTAGTAATAATCCAGGCTTATCTCTCTGGTAGACACAATGGATGTATTCAGGTACAGTTTATGTCCAAGTTGTGGTTTCTATTGTACACCATGCTGGCTCTCTGGAGTTAATCCCCAGGGTAGTTGACTTGGTGGTTTTTTAATGAGCCCATGGGCCAGGCTGAATGACCTTTTGCATATACTAATAAGCCAATTCGGTATTCCAACTGTGCATGTGCACAACAAGATTCAACAATTTTTCTCAAGGGATAAACACACAGACAAATGCACACAAGGCTATGGGGGACGTGGTAACCGAATCTGCATTCTCTGTATTTTCTTGTGAAATCGAAAAGACGATGGGCACTTTGTTCGAACAAAAGTTTGGCCACACTAAACACCTGAAAACACCAAAACGTAAACAAAAAAAATGTTACTTAGTAACTTTAGAACACGACGATCTCTTTAAATTTGCTGGTACCCGCTATGCTTTTGCACGCAATCAATGAAATGTTCATCTCGAAAGAAAAATCGTCAAATCTTCATGTGCGCATGTGTAGTGGGAATACCGAACTGGCTTATATTCATGAAGTATATGCTCATACTTTTCAAAATGCTCAGAAACTGGAAAACTGGCAGTTACCTGCAGGTTGGATAGGTACGTGTTCCCTTATATCCCTATGCAATATCTGTCTTCTATCTTCTTACAGGAATGCGTAATTTACCTATGATGTTGTGTAGTCTGTTGATGAACACATCTCGGCTGTCTATGGTGCTACGAGTCCCAGATGATGGCGCTAGGCTAGGGTTGGACATCATAAGCTGCAGAGAAACAGAATACAGGCTGAATACGTCTTTAACCCTAACTACTCTAAACCTATCAAACTCCAACTGCAGGTTTGGTACCAAACCATAGCAACTTGTTGTTGGATTTTGTTTGACTTAGTACCAAAGGCCCAGAGAGACCCTGTTGAATTCTTTGAGGTTCAGGGCAGAAAGGCACGGGACTTGTTGGAGTTTGGGGAAAAGCACCTGCAATTATTCGTGGGTGACCCATGGCTGGTCACGGCACAGTTCTTGTTCAACTAAAGTGTATGTACCCTGTGTGTCCCCACTCAAGCACCACTGGGCAGTCATTAATGACTGCACTGACACTGAACAATATGCATTGACCCATTTCTAACCAAGTCCAAACTTTAACTGTTGGAGTTTGTTAGGTTTAGTACTGTTAGGTATGCACGCAGTATGCATGGCATTGCGCGCCAAAGTCTATTAAAGAAGTTGGTTACATGACTATTATCTTACGAGCTAGATGCTCCATTATATAGCTGTAGGGTAGTTTTGAAAACATGAAGCAAAATTGTTGAACAAAGTTGTTGGAGAGTTTCAATTTTTTAGTTGTTTTGACTTTCGGGCGAAAAAGGTTCGTTTTTCACACCGAAAAGTTATTCATGAATGGGAATAAAAATGTTGTTGGCCGGTATTAAACAGTGTTTAATACCTTCTTACAGTCTGTATGCTGATAATGGCCCTCGCGTACGGCTCGGGTCATTATTAGCATCCAGACTCCAAACTGGTATTAAACATACCGTTTAAAACCGGCCAACTACACTTCTATTTCCATAATAATTTTTGTAACATGATAACGGTACATGTATATGACAGAACACAGAATTTCACGGACCATTCTGGTTTGCTGAGCTTGGAGATTTCTGGACAGCAACTGCTCGGAAGCTGTCAAAAGGCGATGGGTCTCCCGGTGTCTATGGGCCTCTACCTCATAGGACATCAGCAAGAACTTGTGACGAGACTGCTGATTGGTCAACTGTTCTATCAGCTGCAAGTTAAAACAATTCTCTTGTTACCAGATTACAGTGGACTTTAAACCACTTACAAATTTTTAAAAAAAGAAAAAACTATCTAATTATGTATGCATGCAGTTTATACTGTAGTCTTGGTGAAAGACCGCGTATTGATTTGTCACAATTTTCCCCACGAGAGGGCGCTATCATACACGAACCGCTACATGTATCGGCAAAGTAAACCTCGTGCGATATTGTGACTGTACTGGTTTGAAGTTTTCATACATTGTTTGCGTGCCAGATAAACTCAAGTACTCAGCAAATTCTTGCTTGGAATAGTGGGATCGTTCTAAGGCAACAAAATGACCCCTTTGTGGCGATGTACCTACACCGGGTGGCGCCTGGTGTTCTTCTGGGTGCGTTCAACTGCATGCGCCTTTTTCGGCGGTGCGCTTTATCTGTTGACGTTTGAATTTTTTGGGGGTGATTTTAGGGACCTGCGCCTTAACCGCCGAGTCTGCAGGAAATTACGGTACACTGAACAAAAATATAAACGCCCACAAAAATATAAACGCCCCAAAAATTGTTATTTGTCTTGATTTGTAAACAACATTTGTGTCCATCTCTGCCAGTGAGGAATTGCTTAGTGATGCAGTAATTCCACCCACATCTGCAGAGATGGACACAAATGTTTACAAATCAAGACAAATAACAATTTGTGGGCATTTATATTTTTGTTCAGTGTATATGGTTTGCGAGTGGTATTCAGGTTGTTTTTGCTTATCATTAAAAACACATGGAGTTTTGGCGGGTAACCTGTTTCTACCGGGCATTACTTTTTTGTTCCAAGAAAATTTGGGTGCTTACACGTTTTATGAAATTAGCCCCTGGTGTGATATGGTTTTCAAGAAAAGTGGGTTTTTGTATACATTTTCAATGATTGCTGGCCCGCAATTGCTTCCCCCAATTTATTGAATTTACTAAGTCCACATTTTATTTTCAATGTGGTTACACATCTGTGAATGGTACAAGCCAACTAGTCTGGTTACCTAACCTGATAATTCCCTGACGTCTATAAATTACTGTTTTGTCTGAAGGAAGTCAAGGAACCAGACTACTACGAACATCTCGATTAGCACAGCTTTCGTTGCTACACTGACTGCCTTTTATGTCCAAGTTTAATCCGAGTAAGCTCACCTGATCTTGTTTGGACGTGAAGTAATCCTGCCTCATAATCTTCAGGTTGTAGTCTCCATACAAGACTCTCGTAGCTTGCAGCATTGCATTCTCTTGGATCAGGTCGTGGAGGTCAGTCTCTGCGACCTTTGACCCAATCCTCTGGACAGTCTGAAGTTTGCTTTGCAACTCCTTTAGTCTACCACTGACAAAAAGACAAAAAATGTAATACTTTATGCAGCACATTGTTTTTGTGCATGGTTTTACCCCATAGTAAATGTGCTAGAGTGTTGTCACCTATCTTTAAAGGTAGGATACACCATTTGCATTACAATTTTTACAACGGAATTGTTAAGAAATATCATACTTATTTGAAAGTAAATAATGAATGCGCTAGAAATCCTAAAATTGTTTCGAAAAAAATAAATAATTAACAAACAAACCTTGTGAATATTAAGAAATTAAGCCGTTTATAATGCAGTTCTTTTTTAGCACTTTTCACATATTTTTTTAAAGGATTTTAAGCGCTTTACAACTAATTATTATCCATGTTCACAAGGAATGAGACCTTTCACTCGGTCTCTACCTTCACAAGTACCCATTTCTCCTAGATAGAGAGAGGCACTTGTCATAAAATGTCTTGCCCAAGAACACAAGCACCATGTTTCCCATCAGGGTTCGAACCCCTGTTCCATGGCACGAGTTGAACACCGTAAACCACTGGAGCCCAGTTAGTGAGGTGGATTAAGGACAAAAAACACGAAGATCGTGACACGGTGGACAAAAGCACCAATTTTTTTTTAAAGACTCCTATGGGTATGTAGATTAATAAAATCCCATGCTCCAATAAAATTGCAATGACCTTGACCTAATTATGACGTAATATATTCAAAATGGCCGCCATTTCCTTAAAACGGCATGTTTTTAGTTATATAATGCCGAGGCAAGTGATTTTAGTAGCGAATTATATGTATCAAAGGCCAAGGAATCGCATGGCAACGTTTGTGTTGCGCTGAAACACACAGTTTCATCATGTTTGTATTAAATTTGTCTATATTAGCATATGATGGTATAAAATACATCATCATCACCATGGGAAAATCAGTGGTTTGTATTACAAATCGTCTCTTCCGGTCAATCCAAAATACCATCAATGGACCTGCTGCCTAAAGTCCACAAGTTGAAAGAACCACCTTCTCCCCATAATGAGAAATTACTTAAAGGCAGGCCCATCATAACTGCACATAGCTGGATCACCTCCCCTGTATCCAAAACATTAGGCTTCTACCTAAACATCTTACTGTCCAGATTTCAAGATACATTTTTTGAAGAGGACATTCCTTGGCCAATCATCACCAACTCCCTTCAATTAATAAATTCACTTGATTCTCTGGAAGTATCTTACGACGATGATATCTCATTTATTTCTTTTGATTTTGAGAGCCTATACACAAATATCACACCTCACGATATCCAAGAAACACTTTTCAAGATAAGCGCTGCCTGTGAATACCCTCACGAATACTATTCCTATTTTTCTAAACTACATAACTTCACCAGTGATTTCAGCCATTTTTCAATCGGTAAACACCTCTTCAAACAAACTAAAGGAGTTCAAATGGGGAGCTATCATTCCGCACAACTCGCTAACCTTGTATTAGCTTATAGAGAATTCCAGTTCTGGACCGCACATAGATCCCCCAATGTACTGCTCTTCGTTAGATACATCGACGACGGCTTAATTATTTTCCGCAACGACCCCACTTCCTCATATCAAGACATAATCAAAACGCTAGCGGGCCTCTATCCGAAATCCATTCCTGTCAACTTCTCTGTGAACAACAAAACTATGAATTTTCTGGATCTTACCTTGTCTATTAACTATTTCACTCTAACGAATAATAAAATCCAATACCGTGTCTTCCAAAAAGCCTTTCATAAGTTCACCTATGTCAATTACAAATCTAATCATAACCCCTGTATCTTCAGAGGCATCATCAAAGGAGAATGCCATCGCTACAAGACTCACAGTGTAGACGAGAATGAATATAATCACATACTCCAACTTTTCAAACTCCGACTCAAAAGGTGCGGCTATCCTAATAGATTAATTCGAGAAAATTCCCTAGATTACAGAGACGAAGCCTGCACCAGATTACACTCTTTTAAAACGCCGAAACGCGCAATTCTTTGCAAAATTCCCTTCAACAAAGCCAGCTACAACGTCAGACAAGCTAAACGAATCCTTAATAAATACACTGGTCTACTAGGCCCCAACTACGGCGTTAACATCTCTATCACCAACAACCCTAAGCTAAAACAGTTGTTTTGTACCAGCCGCACACTGCACAGGAAGATTGCTTACTTCAAAGTATAATATTAATATAAAAACAAGAATATAATAAAACAAAACAAATCCTCCCACTATCACAAGTTTGTGAGGCGCAATTCCTTCTCAAAAATATCCCCCGAGAGCCACTGGTATTGGACGCGTAATTTCTTCTTAATAATATCATCCAAGAGCCACTGGTTTGTAGACGCGTAATTCCTTCTAAAAAATATCCACCAAGAGTCACAGGTTTATGGACGCGTAATTCCTTCTTTATAATTTACTACAAAAGCCACTGGTTGGTAGATACGTAATTCCTTCTTAAAAATACCCTCAGACAGCCACAGGTTTGTGGACGCGTAATTCCTTCTTAGAAATATCCTCCAAGAACCACAGGTTGGTGGACGCGTGGTTCCCTCTTTAAAATATCCTCAGACAGCCACAGGTTTGTGGACGCGTAATTCCTTCTTATAAATATTCTTCAAGAGCCACAGGTTTGTGGACGCGTAATTTCCTCTTAAAAATATATTCCAAGAGCCACAGGTTTGTGGACGCGTAATTCCTTCTTATAAATATTCTTCAAGAGCCACAGGTTTGTGGACGCGTAATTTCCTCTTAAAAATATATTCCAAGAGCCACAGGTTTGTGGACGCGTAATTCCTTCTTAAAAATATCCTCCGAGAACCACAAGTCTGTAGACGCGTGTTTCCTTATAACATTATTTCGCCGACAGCCATTGCTGTACGGGCATGTATGCCTATATTAAAAAGATCACTTTTTACTCAATTAAATAACAACTATCAACTATATAACGGGCAGCTGTTCACTATGTGAGACGTGGTGTTTAAGCTCTACCCATTTTAAGTTAAGTTTTTAAGTTACGCATACATATCGGTTAATGTTTTCATAATTTTCCGATAATTTACCACACGCCCTTATACATAACAATTTTTCTTTAGAATTAAGTCTAAATTACACGATATGTTTCTTATACAATTCATTATTAAAGATTGATTTATGTCAATTAAAATACACATTGGTTATACACTCTGTATAATTTTAATTCATTTCTTTATTTTTGAAACTCATCTTTTGAGTTTTTAATGTAATAAGTGTATCATTACAGGCTCGAGAAATATCTAAACCATAACTTCCAAATTGAACACAATTGTTTATATCCTTAAACTATTTAATTCATATTTCTAATTTATTATGTTAAATATAATATTTAAAAAAAATGCGAATTAATACCGTAGTTCTTTTTAGAGAAACAGAATTCCTTCACCTAATTGATTTAAAATATAGTTGTATCGAAATGTAATAAATTATAACCATAGAACTGTCCGTACTTCGCATGCATTTTGAGTTCTTACTGTTTCCTCTATGTGTGATCTCTGTGTCTTTGAACTACCTATCCCCTCGTGCCGGCCGTTTGACATTACTGGATCTTTTATAACCGGTCGTCAAGTCCACCAACAGGCACATTCCCGAACGGTTTTTAAATCTCACTTTCTTCCACGGCGACTGTCTGAACGTCTGGCGTATCGTGAGGTACGCTAGGGACTGTAGTTGGACTTTAGGTTCACTATATAACAATACATTGTGTTAATGTGTTATTGTTTTGGTTGATAGTTATTGTTTATTATATCATAATGACATCATGGTATCTTGTAGATCAGTGCCACGGTAATTATACTGTTACCATTTTGAACACAAAAGAAATAGCATTTTGGTGAAAAAACGGCAATAAAATCAGTTTTTTTCAAATTGTGTGTTATTTGTGTAGTATTGACGATGATGACGTCATATTTACATCAATATACATGTAGTCACCATAAAGGATATAAATTTTTTACAAACTAATACCACCCTCATTGAATTCCTTGACCTCAGAAACATAATTTTGGCATGTAGAAATCCCACCATGGCATTTGCATTTGCTTTATTACATAACAAGAGGTTATGACGTCATAATGACGTAATTCAAGGTTAACAATTCTCAGATTTTTTGGAGCATGACTTTTTTGAAATCTATGGGTCAAACTGATACTTTGGTGAAAAAATTGTGCTTTTGTCCACCGTGTAACGATTTTTTCCTTAATCCACCTCACTAAGTGCCCTTCTGTAAATGCCAGTTTGGGATTCCTTCCTACCTCAGCTCAGTGACGCTGCTTGGGTAGCCCTGGTGGCCAAGTGACTGGAGCTTGTCACCAGTGAAGTTGCAGGCCGCCAGCAGACGAGCTTCTTCAACTTGAGCTTTGATACGCCTCCTCTGACTGGTCGGATAGCTGGGGAGGCAACAAATAGGGGTAGTCTAATGAATATCTGCTTCATTCCGAGACCGAGACCAAAAGGTCCGAGACCGAGACCAAAAATAAATACAAATGTATGGTGTTCAACCAGTTTGCGCCGGATGAAGTATATAAACGCAAAGTTTTCCCCAAATTCAAAACAGATGAATTTCAAAAGTTCAAGTTCGGAAATGTCTGTCAGCATGTGGGTGTGCTTCCCGGTACTATCGGCCTGAACCCGCTTCGGATCAAGTTTCGAAAAAAATAATCCCGCCCCTCGGCTCGGTGATGTTAAAATAATCCTGGCGCGAACTGGTTAAGTCGCTACCAAATCTAAATAACAAAACCAGTCTATGGCTGACATAGTGTTACAGGTTGATTTTATAAACAATATCGATGGAGATGGAACAGATTTGAGTTAATTCACATAACTTGACCTCTCTTTCTCTCTACTTAGTGTCGTACAGCATCGTTTATGTTCGGAATGAAAACTAGATTTTTGTGGTGCCACGTAATTTGTGTGGCGCAACGTATTCTGCTGTGGTCTTGACATGTCTCGAGGGTAAAACCCCAGACTGTGGCATCCGAGACCGAGACAAGCCCTCTGAGACCCGAGACTTTGCTTGGCCGAGACCTCAAAAAAGGTCTTGAGACAGTCTCAAAACCAAGACCAGGTCTCGAGACCTCCATCACTGACCTAAATTCTGTTTTGGGGTGCAATTACTTGTAAATTACGACTCGGCAAATTTGGAATTGAAATCATCTTAGAATATTGTTTTCCCAGAATATATACATATATTTGAAGAGATAAAACTTCAGTTTAGTTGTCGAGCACTGGTCGTAAAATTTTGAACACTTTTGCTGATTCAAACACCAAAAAATGCACAAATCACAAATGATCCACAGTACCTTCAAAGGATGATCAGTTTTACTAAACATTTTCTTTGTACAATTAGGTTCTTAAGGCAGTTTTTAAGGCAGAGTATTTTTTTATGAATGTCGGCCTCGTATCTGTTTGTGTTGTATTATCTCCACGCAACACAGTCTTCAGAAGGCTGGGTTTTATCTTGGGACTTATTACATGGCAACCAAACAGCAATAACAGCTGTAGATCAAACCAGAAGCCCCTACATGTACCAGTGTTGTAGTCGAGACGCTTAAAAATGATAAACTGCAACCAGGGTTGTAGCTACGCTGGCCGGCACTCGGGGTAAAAATGAAGCTTGCCGGCCAGCACAAAGTTTGCTGAATTACATCGCGATTTTGTATTTTTTGCTGCATCGCATCACAATTTTGTACGTGTTCATTTGTATGCTGCAATCGCTGATGCACTGGCCGCATGCATAACTAGACATGTAAGAGCGCTCGCAGGTTTTCCGGTTCTCAGACTAAAATATTCTGACTATTTTCTGGTTCATTAGGTCAGGAGACCAGACTATCCGACGTCACGTCGTTTTGTTTTATTCAATCATAGAGGGCGTGCTATCATCCAACTGGCCAGCCGGCAGTGTACGTACATGTACATATACTGATGCACGTACATACGTATAAATTAATCAGTTGACCCGCGAGCGCGCGCACTCCTGGTTTTTGCAGCTAAATGAGCTGATACGATCGCGCGGCTCTCAGCCCGAAAACAGCCGGCACTAAACAATTTCTAGCTACAACCCTAACTGCAACCATAACTGAGCAACCACAACAATCAAAACAATAGATTTAGATACTTAAAACTCGACAAAACTATTAACAGACCCACTCTACAAAAAAAGGGTATTATGTAGCAAACAATGAAATTGAGTTATATACACGGTTGGAAAGCCCACAACGTCAGCTTTCATTTGGTATATAATGGTATAGCACTGTAGCCCCTTCAGTTCAGGAGATATGTTTGCATATTCATTACTTCCATGGAGTTCAAATTACACAACTGAGAAAAAAGGCTTTGAAATAGACGGCTCTGTTGTAGAACAACAGAACGATGCACACAAAAGAGTTGTTTTTTTCACTTTATGCATCAAAATAAACATTTCAGTGAATGAAACCTAAAACTGTAGGTATTAAAGATGTCATGACAAAAACAAAACAAAAATCACATTTTTATGTAATGTTTACCCTCTCAACGTTGATTGGCCATTACATGATAATATACAGCGCGACTTAATACCCTTTTTTTGTAGAGCCGGTCACAAATGGACCGACAGAGAAAATGACAGAACAAAAGATTTGCTCACAGTGCTTGGAGTCTGGCCAGTTCTTTACAGTCGCTGTTTGTCACGTGCTGTTTCTCTCCTCTGATAACCAGACTGCTAGGGTTACTGATGTCTAGGATCTGGTAGCGTGAGCCCTCGTCATGACCCACCAGGTCAGCAATGCCCTGATATATGCGAGCAGAAAGGTGAGAAATTCAGTCAAAGAATCTGGTCCACGCCTTTACTGACGGACACTACGCTTGTGAGCATATTACACACCTTAATTAAAAATTAAGTAAGTTCATGTACATCCAAGTTCATGTACCGTAATTTCCTGCGGTAAAGCCGCGGCTTATCTGACTTTCTAGACCACAAAAACATCGCCGCGCCTTATCTTTCGGTGCGCCTTATATGATGTCGCTTGATTTCAAAGTGACGGTCTTTGTGTGAAGAATTCTTTGAACGCCGTAATCTTACTCAATAATGCGGTCAACCAATTAGCTCAACTCTTCGGACATTGTGACCGTGTTTCCATTCTAACAATGCCGTGATGTGTTGATCCCCTATGAATGTGCTTACCCTTCAACAATGCCACGATGTGTTGATTCCCCCTCCCCCCCCCCCCCCCCCCCCCCCCCCCCCCCACGACCGTGCTTTTATTCCAACAATGCCGCAATGTGTCGACGCCCTTTTTCTTTCTGGCCGTTTTCTTTCATTCCGAAAATTCGCATTCACCCAACCTCTATTGTGTGAACGTTGAGGGTGTTTTATTATATCTTCATTTTAGATGTTTGTTTGAGAAAGTATTATAAGAATTTAACGTAATATTATCTTATTATTCAGGGTGACTGAGTGATGAGCCGACCAAGTTTCTTGAAAAGACCAACATCAAAGCCCTCAGCACCGCTCACTACTTCCCCAGTGACAAAATCGTTATCCAACCCTGAAGTCCAGTTAAAAAAATCTTCATTACCATTGGGTGTTGACGTTCTCTCAACACAAACTGCTTCTCAATAAATGTTGTCCCGGCCCGCTTATCTCCAACAAAGATACATTGTATTTACTTACACTAACCCTCGCCTGGCAGTTATTTAATTTATTTAAAAGGCGTTTGTCAATGTATTTCTCGAGCGAATTGATTTATTTCGCCATAATCGTTCCCCTATACGAATCTGGCGATAATTAAGGGCGCCCTCAATAAGCCCAGATATATACGGACGGCGGGCCGCGGAACAAATAAACGGCTAGCTTGTTATTGGATAAAACTAACACTAAGAGTAGTGATGTATTAAACAAATATCTTATGAACGTGATTAACAAATTATAGGTTTGAAATAAAGGAAAAGAACTTTATTTAAAAACAAATCCCCTCTAAAAATCCCTTCCATATATTAAGTCAACTCTATGTTGTCTGATTACGTTGTCTGGAAAGAAACTATAATCACTGACTGACTGAACTTACCGGTACTACCGGTACTGAATTAATTTATAATCCCACGGACCAAAACATTAAACGTGGTTTTGAAACCCGATATCTGTGGGAGAGGCACGTGTATCGGCTTCCATTGTATAAACTCTGCGGTCAGGAACATCTGGTGTTTGCGATTGTTGATACATTTCGTGTCGGCTCACTCAATGGTTTTAGTTCATTGAACCTTATTTCTTTTGGAAAAAGACGCACCATTGCAGGGTCAGAAACCGCAATCACGCACAGCTAGCTTTGGCTCGATGGATAATTAAAGGTACTTTGGATTTTTTCTTCATGGGACCAGCCCATGGGGTTACGGTTTAATTCATGCTTGGAATAGTGGGATCGTTCTAAGGCAACAAAATGACCCCAATCATGCACAGCGTTGGCACGATGGATAAAGGTACTTTGGGTTTTTTCTTCATGGGACCAGCCCATGGGGTTACGGTTTAATTCATGCTTGGAATAATGGGATCGTTCTAAGGCAACAAAATGACCCCTTTCTGGCGATGTACCGTACCTACACCGGGTGGCGCCTGGTGTTCTTTTGGGTGCGTTCAAGCATGCGCCTTATTCGGCAGTGCGCCTTATCTGTTGGCGTTTGAATTTTTTTTGGGTGATTTTAGGGACCTGCGCCTTAACCGCCGTGCGGCTTTACCGCAGGAAATTACGGTACATGTAATTTGAAAACCCTATTGGTTTAAAAGTCGCCCGCAATTTGCTTGCGCCAGGACAAAACCGTCGGCATCAATCCAAAACGATGCTCGGTTACAAAACTGCGAAATTGTGCGATATCACAGAACAATTGGCATATCCACACAAAACGATCTTAACTATGCTCATGATGTCGCCCAACTATGCTCATGATGTAACCCAACTATGCTCATGATGTAACCCAACTACATTCATGTCACAACGATTCAGGACAGGACATGATCACGCGACTTCTTTAGAATGGCATTTTGTCAACACTCGGTTGTGCCAAAAATCCACAACTGATATGTTCCCAATGGTTGTAGCCCAGGTGCAGCTTAACTTTAAAAGTTTTGCCCAGATTCAAAACGGACGACGCATAAACACGTCACGAGCAAGGCCAGAAATGTTAGTCAGCAGCGAGCAAGGCTGTGCTTCCCGATACTATCGGCTTGAACTCGCCTCGGATCGAGTTTCGTTTAAAATAATCCCGCGCCTCGGCTCGGTGATGTTAAAATATTCCTGGCGAAAAATGGTTAAAGATAAATAATGACAGCTAAATCTAAAAGGGCACTAATAATAACCGACCTCAAAAAACTGCTTTTTTGTGAAGCTCGTCAATTCTTGGGTGAATCGTTCTTCAGAGTGGTGATACGGCCCAAGAGGCTGCTGGGATAGGAATGCGGCATCGTGGGATGCGTTTGACGAACCAGAGGCCGAGTGCACGCTGTCTATCCGGTGATACAGCTCCAGCAGATCTTTTGTAGACTGGCATAGTCTCTCCAGGGATGTGTTCATCTGTAAGACATTCAAGCAGATGCAGGTTAAACAAATAAATACTTGCACTGCAGATTTTAAAGGTAGGATGCACCATTTGCATATATCTATATTTTGTAGTACCGAATCATACTTATTTGAAAATAAATAATGATTGTAGGCATTCAGCAAAATGATTCCACCAGATATCCTGTAATTGTTTAAAAAATATATTTCATAATTTTTTTTTTTTAAACTAATTTTTGGATGGCGATCACAATTTTTTCTAAAACAACAAAAACGGCCCGACGCTGGTTGAAAACTTTGGAAAGGTCAGTTAAACAATATTTACTATAAAATACAATCCCCCTAAATCCACCCATTCCTGATAATTCAAGCAATTACCAATGGTGTATCTTACTTAATAATGCTACTTGCCCGATGTGAGAATGTAATTCATTACTGCCCAGCTCCGCAAAGAGTTAGGACTGCATACTTCAACTACATTGTATGATTACTCTGCACTATAACTTCTGAAAATCCAAAATAGATTAAAACAGGTTTGTTTGTTATACCTGAACGTTGTCCGTTTGGTTCTGTTCTAGTTTCTTCTTGTACTGGTTTTTTGTTGCCGATTCGACCAAACCCATCTTGGTCAGCCTGTGGGTTAATGCCGTGTGATGAAGGCTGAAACAGGCGAAATGCAAAAGCACGAACAATGTGAATGGAAGTTAGATTGATTATACATGTTACAATGAAAATTACCTTTCAATTTATCTTATCTTCAGGAGTACAGTATTTGTTTTATTCTATAATTTTTTAAGTACTTTTTGTGAAGCGCAGAGACCATTATTAAGGGAATACAAATGTGGTTAGACAGTTTTAAACAAGTACCGGTATGTTTAAAACTCGTGGGCCTAGACACGTCTCGCCATTAACCAGTTTCGTGTCCGAGGACGTGTATACACACAAAGTTCTTCCAGTATTCAAAACAGTTTACGGATAAAAGCGTCATGAGCAAGGACGGAAATGTCCGTCAGCGACCGGCTTGCAGCGAGCGAGGCCGGAAATATCAGAGTGTGCCATCCACAGATATCGGCCTGATCACGTCCCAAATCGAGGTTCGTGAAGAACAATACCGTGCCCGAGTCCAGTCAATTTCAAAATAATCGCGGTGCGAACTACCACATTTTTACACCTCCAGCTATTGTAATGGTATGTGCCTCACGCACGTGCCCTTATATGGACAATGAAGCACAGTATGGTAGATGTACATGTATGATGAACGTGTGATAGACTCATTGGTTGTATTGCGCATGTTGTTGCAGGTTTCAACCAATGAAAGAGTCTTGGACAACTACACTCTAGTAAAAACAAAAGCATATAAAACCGACTGGGCCACGTTTAATCGGCCGTTTAAGATTACCAACTATCGGGCTCTCGACCAATAAGAATGGCCTAACTGTCTCAGTTAATTAAATTTAAAGGTAGGATACATCATTTGCAGATATTTAACATTTTTACTACTAAATTATTAAGAAATATCTTACTCATTTTAAAGTAAATAATGATTCTAGGCGTCCAGCAAAATGATTGCGCTAGATATTAGATATCCTTTAATTGTTCAAAAAAAAATTGAATTTGATAAAAAAAAAAAAAAATCACAGAACAGCGATCGCGAATAAAACAAGAACATGAACAACTGCCCTATGCTGGTTAAAAATGAACGCTGTTTTTCTTGCTTTTTTCTCGGCATCCATGATTGTAAAACTTCGGACACGTCGGTTAAACGATATTTACTATAACATACAACCCAAAAAATCCACCCATTCCTGACAATTAAAACAATTACCAATGATGTATCCTTCCTTTAAAGAGTCCTTCTCTCCACAAAAATACATTGTACCTTACAGTGTGTACATGTATGCATGGAGAAATTTCTCCATATATATGTATCAGGGAAGAACGTACAAAATATCACAATTATACAATTTAGTTACCGGCAGAGCAATCGTGGACTGTTTTATGCAAGGCTACAGTGCAACACCATAGGCTAGGCATGGAAAGAAACATTACAACGCACACAACAAGGCAAGGCAAGGTACAAAAAGTACATGTAAGTGCAATTGGATGTGCATGTACATGTACTCACAAGACCATGCAGATCACTGAACCTGTAGTGAAGTATGGTGGTGGTGGTGATGGTGCAAATTATTCAACAGGTTTTCTAAATCTAGACTCAAACTGAAGTAGGTTTCCTGCCACACAACCAGAATGAGGAGCCCAAACTGTGCACCACTACATGTACATGTATGTCACACACTAAAGAGCTTGCAGGGGTTTATAGGGCTGGCAAAAAAATGCAGAATGTCTTTGTTTAATGACAGAATTTACATAACTACACACATAGTAAAGAGCAAAGAATACAACAAAGGTTGTTGTTTACCCAACACATTCCTTCTTCATACCCAGCATCATTTATGGTGGTGGGGACCAACAAGTCTTGTCTCTATATAGTACACACACACTTGTTACCTAACAAATTTCTCTAAGATACATTGTATCTGAAAATAATTCCTGAGATTCCAGGAACACAATGACCAAAACAAAGGAGGGGAGAGGAGGGAAAGGGGGGGGTTCCCCTCTGTCTTATATCTTGCTTCATATGCAAGAATAGTTTGAAGCCCTAAATTGCATATGAAGCACGATATGTGGCAGAGAAAACCCCCCCTCTTTTGTGTTGACCATTGTGTTCCCGGAATCTCAGGAATTCCTTTTAGGTTTCAAGGGGGGGATGGGTTAGGTTACAATAGTGTTGAGTGTGTATGAGGTACAGGTATAAGAGGGGGGGTACCCCTCTGCCACATATCGTGATGGGTATACTAAATTGACCAAGAAAATATGCAATATATGACACCTTACAGGTTATAACAAGGCACTTTCTACTAGTAGAATTTAAAGGTGCAACTGGGTTTGCTAATTAAAATCAAATTTTACACAAATAAACCACATTTTTTTATCAAATTTGTTTACAATGTGGAGATTTATAGCATTTCGCCTGATGCTTGTTGCAGAGTGATTTATACAGATTCATTGGTAGTAATTGCCTGCATGCAGTGTAAGGCTTCAACTAATGAAAAGTTCGTGAACCAGACTTCATAATAACGTCCGTCGATGTCAGTTTTTTATAATAATCGATTAATCGGAAATTCATTATCGAGTATACTCGATATATCGATTATTTCCCATGTGCAAGATGAAGCCTAAAAACGCACTCAATATACTGAAGACCGACAGTTTAATAGGTACGTTGCATATACCGGTTTTCGGCTTGATCCTCCGCGCATGTTGTCGGTCCGAACAATATCAAATTGCACCAGCCCGCGTGTTTATGGTTTTACAACGAAGATAAGAAATGATTACGGTTGCCGCTTCCGCTTCCGCTTGCTATTGTTCCGCGGGGCGCGCCGTCCGTTATCTGTGCTTAGGCATAAAAAAAATAAAATGTTATGTTGGCGTAACGGGCCCAAAAAAAAATAGGGTAGGTAGGTCGGGATTCTTTTTGTTTTTTTGTTGTTGCTTTCCTCCCAGCAATGAAAATGATGTTTTCTAATTGTTTCAGCCGGTAGTGATACACGATAGCGTGTCCAGGTTCAATATATACACAATCCACACACACAACAATGAGAAACGGTCAGAAATGGTTTCAAACGTATTTATAACTAGATTTATATAGATTTTAATCATTAAATTTCGTCCCTTGAAAAAATAAATATCCAGGGTCGGCCGTATTTTTAGGGTCGGTCGGGTTACGCCAACATAACATTTTTTTTTTTATGCCTTATTGAGGGCGCCTTATTTTAAGGGCGCACTCAATAAGCCCAGATATCGGGCGGCGCGCCCCAAATTAACAGCTCGGTCTTGGAATCCAGAATGGCTTGCTATAGCAGGGTGCAGAGAACGCTCCCCGCAATTCCCGACTGTTATCATATCAAGGGAGGGTTACGTCCCGAACAACCGACTGGGGCGGCATGGCCGGTTTCTTTTGAGATTTTACTGCGCAAGCGGTTGTGAACTATAGCGGCGGGGCGCGGGTGAAACACAAAGAACAACTTCACAACCGCAGTTGATCGTCGAACGTAATAATAGGCCTACTCAAATGTTTTAAGCTAGTACAAATAAAGACGGCAGCTTTTCTAATATACTAAAGCCCTTGAGATAATCGACAATCTTTCGGTGTTTTCGATATCATTTAGGAATAACAAAATTTAGAAACATCAACATTTTTGATATATCGAAATGTCGATATTTCGCTATGATTAAAAAAGTGACATCGGCGATATCGATGTCAAAATAGTATCGAGTATTTGAGTAATATCGATATATCGAAGGACGTTACTTCATAAGAGTCCAAATTTAATGAGACACCAGAAAAGCATTTAAAACTGGCTGGGCCATGTCTTTCAGCCGTTTGTATACCCACATGTCGGGCTCTCGACCAATAGGAATGACTTAAAGGGGTACTAATACTATGTCCTGGAATCTAATTCAGCTACAAAACGCATTTTGAATGAAATGATGTTAATCAGAAAGAGCGTTTAAAAGTAGGATATAGACATCACACAACCATCCTTTTACCACTGGGCATTTTTGTGTAATTCTTGTGTAGAACGAGTTTCTGGGGTCACTTTTCTGACCCCCAAAACTTGAGCAGTTTGGGTGTAGTCACGATTCCATGACAACGTAGGTACATGTAGCTGCGGCGATTCTGCTAACTCGTAGACACACTTGCTACAGTCGCATGGAACCTTAATTCCCAGTGTGATATCGGTTGTGTGTGTACTCAACGCACTGTTTGCAGCATGCGAATACCCCCAAAATGTCCGCCACGTCAAATGTAAATAAGATTTTTTTTTGTCTTTTCCTGGGAACGATCAGGTTTTTATGTATAAACTAGGATAAGTAAACAATCCAAAACTCAACATTTTCGAGGATTTCAGGACATAGTGCGCCTTATTAACTATCTCAGGCATATGAAATTGGAATTCCACTATATGTGACCGGGTCCACATAAAAGGGTATTTAATTAATTTGCACTGGGCACATCTTGTTATGGCCTGCTCAATGTTGAGAGGGTAATTATAAAATGTGATTAAAAATATTTTGTCCTGAATGACATCTTTAATAGTTACAGTTTCAGGTTTCATTCACAGAAGTGTTGATTTTGATGAATAAAGTGGAAAAAATTACCTTTTGTGTGCATTGTTCTGTTGTACTACAATTAACAGAGCCGACTATTTCAATGCCTGTTCTCTCAGTTGTGTAAATTGAACTTCAAGGAAGTAATTAATATTCAAACATATCATATCTCCATAACGGGACGGGCTACGGAGCTTTGTTACATTATATACCAAATGAAAGCTTACGTTGTGGGCTTTCAAAACATAAATCATTTCACTCATTTGAATACAGGTCAACTCGTACGCGAGCCAACTCGTACGCGACCAACTCGTACGCCGACCAACTCGTACGCCGACCAACTCGTACGCCGGCCAACTCGTACGCGGACCAACTCGTACGCGGACCAACTCGTACGCGGGCCAACTCGTACGCGGGCCAACTCGTACGCGGGCCAACTCGTACGCATGAGAATAGTTAGTGGATAATGTGTGGCCCTGAAAAGGACTGATCGTGTTTTGTTAAAGTTAAACCAATCAAAGTAACTAATACCTGTGTTTCTTATGAACATTTCGTGTTATCATAAAGTAATGTTCTGTAATGTTCTTTTCAGTTTTGAAACGAAGTTGTAGTTCAGATCATAACCAGTTCGCGCCGGGTGTGATTCCCGATAAAATCGGCCTGAACCAAACTCGGATCGAGTTTAAAGGATAGAACAGCTTAAAGGATAGAATTAAAAATGGGAATGAAAATGAAGAGCGGGACTGGGAAAAGGCAAGGAAAATTAAGAAAAACAATACTAATAATATAGAATATATAGTCTTGGTGCACCAGGGTATACACGGATATCTTTGTATCTGCTTTTTTAATTGATCAATGCCACCTGTAAATCATAATGAAAGTTGATTGACAGCCAGTTGATAAGTCTGATCGATCTTTTGTGTTATGATACAAAGAACTATAGCGGTGCTCTGACTTCTAAACCAGCCCGGATGCACCGTACCCGTACCCTGGACCATTGACGAGATCCGATCGGTACGTGGGCGAAGCGTCATCTCATCAGAATCCAGTTTGACAATGCAAATCCTAAATTGGCAGAGCTAGCTAAATATGGATGCCGACTTCAAACCAGCCCCGGTGAATGAGGTTCATTGTTAAAAGAAAATTGAAATGCAAACTGCAAAATTGCCCCTCAAAAACACAAGTAGGACGCATTAACAAGATGTAAAACCAGTATCTGCGCTCACAACAATTCAACACTACTGTACTAGTTTTTAACTTTTAAATTGTTTTGTAATTATAGTTCATGAAACACCCCTAGCTATACACGTTTACGGTATATGGTACTCGAATATCGAATAGCCTCGTTAAACTTGAACAACTGCGTTCTCGTTCAATTTCAGCCCCAGATTTCTGCTCGCGTACGAGTTGGTCCGCGTACGAGTTGGTCCGCGTACGAGTTGGCCCGCGTACGAGTTGACCCGCGTACGAGTTGACCAATCTGCGTACGAGTTGTCTCGCGTACGAGTTGGTTCGCGTACGAGTTGACCTGTTTCCACTCATTTTAGTTGCAATAAAAACAATTTAAAACATTTAAAAATTGCTGAAAAATCAACCACGAGATATATAATCCAAATTTCTGTTTTCGATTTTTTATTTTATGCAATGAAAATTAAATGAAAAGGAAATTTGACAAATGAAATAAAAAAGAAAAATGAATTGAAAAATGAACAATGGAAATTTGCAAAAAAAGCCGTATGTTCTGTTCCTGTTACAGACATATTTTTAGTTATTACCTGAGTTTATTTCTCTGTTGCAACAAGTGTTCCTTCCGGCTTCCATTTGCTTTCAGCTCTTCTTCCATCTGTAAAATGTTGTGCCTGTTTGCGATTGAGAAATTGAATTCCAAGTGAGACAGATGAAAATAGGCTCTCAAGTCTCGAGACAGATTTTGCGTTTTCATCCCTTCAGTGGCCGCACAGCAGCTGTGCGCATCCAGCCCTGTGGAAAAAACTTCTTCTAGACAACAGAAGACTCTACATGCACTTTCGTCATCAGTGGCTAAATCAAGACTGAACAATTTGACCACAGGATGTTGTGCCCCACTTCCTCAAGATAAACAAGATAAGACCTAATGAATATTTATGAGGTAGTGACTGGGTATATGTGGGTTTATGGCTGGATTTCCTGGGCAATAAACAAGGGGCAATAAACAAGAGGAACTGAACTAGAATGTCCTTTTACACCCCTTTCTTGTAATACTTTTGCCTACTTTTCATTGCAGAAATTCCTTTATACCCAGCTCTGCCACTATCTCATATTACACATTAGCTATTCTAATTACCCCCAGTCACACTTCTTTCTAGTCCTTTCCTTTGATCTTCACCCTGGTCCCTTTCCTTGTGGTTTTATCCCTTCCTTGTTTGGTTCCCCACCCAGGTTTGCATCATTTTACCATGGAGCAATAAACTAGAAGGAGTTAGAACAAAGATCCCTCTTATCTTAATCCGATTAGCGCCCAAGCTCTCCACCATAGAGAATGCACTGTGCCTAATCAGAGATGGCCACCGCGTTTTCACTGGTAACCTAAGGACTCTCCAAAAGCTGAAACAGCGAATAAACTAGATCAGTAAGCACTGTAATGACATAAAGCTGAAATTGTAATGTTAATTTTTGTATAATAATACATTTTTCAAAGATTTTCAAAGGCTGAAAAATAAGCAGACAATGTCGACATGAGGAAAACGGTGATACATGTTGCACTGCAAGCCAGGTAGAACCAATTGGTGAAATGTGCGTTCTAAAAAACAATCCAACGCGACTTCCCCGGCGAGGCCCCAGTGGCACGTAATCTGATTGAGTTATTTCGCTTTGTTCACTGAGCGAGCCTTGCGGTTGTAAAGCTCATGTCGGTGGCCTTCTGTACTTATGTGTTTCCTTTTATCTTCAGGCATTTTCACACTATCTCAGTTTCGAACCGTGTTGAAACCAACCCGGTTCCAACCCGGTTCAGCATGGGTTGTTTTCGACACGGATCACGGAGACGCAACGTTCACACTGTTCATGCCGCGAACCAGCCGCTAGTGAACCGTGTAACGTTCAATCCGGCTAGGGCCGCCGTGCATTCACACTACACATTTCTCAACACAGATCACATTAAAAAAGGCGCGCTGTGATGATTTTCCTGATACCACAATGCTTATAATCCCGCCTCAAATTAGTTAATTTATGCGGCACTGGCTCGGCGTACTTGTCGTGGATTCCCTTTTCGACATTTTCGACACGGTTCACGCTGAAAAATGCGATTTCAATCCGGGTTGAGATTTTCAACCCTGGTCCCTACCAGGGTTGATTTTGACCCGGCTAGAGCATGCTAACCAGGTTGGAACTGGGTTGAAATTTTAGTAGTGTGAAAAGGGTTGAAAAAATCTCGGGGTTGGAACCGGTTCCAACCCCGAGATTTTGGACAGTGTGAAAGCGCTTTTAGGTTGTTCTAACTCCTCTAAGCTCCATGATTTTACCCTCTTAAGCCCTGTCCCCACTGAACTGTTTTGGGGTAAAACTTAGCGAGACGATGGGTACTTTTCCCATTTTAAGTCCAGTGCATTCTCTTGGTTACTTTTTCTGAGTCTAGCTGTTACTTTTACTGGTTAACTGCTGCCCAGGAAAACTTTGCAGGTAACTTTTCCCTAGACGATAAGTCCATTTGCTTAGCACAAAAAAAGTCTTGCTCAGTAAAAGCAGGTTACAAGCCAAAACTCCATGTGCTTTTCATGCTAAGCAAAAACCAGCTGAATACCAGTCACAAACAATATACATCACCTGAAAATTTGGTTCGTAACCCTGTTTTTGCCAAGGAAGAATTTTTAGGCTAAGCAAAATGTTGTGCTTTTAGCAGCTCTATAAATTTTGCAGCTTAGCAGCTCTATAAAATTTGCAGCTGAGCAGCTTTATGAAATTGGTCCCTGGATTGTTCAAGGCATGAGATCTGTCTAGGCATGTGGAGACTGGAGGGGAATATGCTACCCTGTGGAGTTTTCTGGTAATGCAAAGAATCATTCAGTGCACTGCAGCTGGAGTGCATTGGCATGTACCACCGACTTGCAGTAAACAACTCTCATAGAGAAAGGGGTAAAAACAAAATCTGATGGGTACTCGATTCCATAATCTGAAACCAGTTCCGGACATCAACAGTTGGGTATACTCGCTCTCCGATATAGACCCCTAATATAGCGACTCACCTAAGCATTTCTGGAGAGAGTTCTTGTGTCTCATCTGGCACCGATGCATTCTTAAGGGCATCCTCCAACTGATCTCCTTCTAAGATGCCTTCACCGGATGATTCCAGTTTCTTAAACCTTTACAAAAAAATACTTGATAATAATAATTTTCGTTTTTTATATAGCGCTTTAGACTCCCACAATGTGGGTCTATCAAAGCGCTTTACAACTATTATCCCTGTTCACCAGGAAGAGACCATTTCTGCAGCAGCTCAAGATCAGCGCATGTGGTCTCTACCTTCACAGGTACCCATTACTCCTGGGTGGAGAGAGGCAATTGTAGCAAATTGTCTTGCCCAAGAACACAAGCACCATGTTCCCTGCCAGGGTTCGAACCCACGTACCATTGTACAGGAGTCAAACACGGTAACCACTGGACCACAGTGCCCTACAATGAATTGTACAATAAATTGATGGTAAAACCGAGAACACGTACTTTGTAATGCGACGTAGCTTTTGTCTTGAAGATGCCACTTTTAACCTCACATCACCATTAATCTTATAACAAACCGAACCCTTCAAAATCAATTATGATTTTGTAAGATTGAGGTTACTTATGTTTTTATCCAAATGAGGATTTTGGAGGATTGATGTACATGTACTTTTAACACTGCTCATGCTCTATGCACATTCTCTATAGAGCTTTGATCAAGGTGTAAGTTATGTGTCAAGGATAGGAAACGTTTGCATACCAAGGGTCACATGTGCCGACCCTTGTCCTAGGGCACTTAGCAGCTGTTTGTTCCATGTTTGGCTACTTTATAGCTCAATGGTAAACCCACTGCAGGAATCTGCAAGATTCAGGCAGTGGTCACCAGTAATACATATTTGAGGATTTTGCAGGATTCAGGTTACATAGAGTTATATAACACTTTGGAATTGGAAGATTTTGCAGGATTCAGGTTTATGTGTACCAAAAATGGGAAAGGGAGTTAGGGTTAACATATTCGCTTCACAAACGCATTTGCAGGAAGTATAAACCGGGCATTAGTTTAAAACCAGCCACAGCTAAAACTCATAAAAAAAAAAAACTTACTCTCTTATTTCCTGTTCTGACAAAAGGTTGGAGGGTCCAACATTATCACAGAACCACTCCAAGAAAGGTGTCACTGCCTCATCATCAAACATCCAATCAAATCCTTCGGCTTGAAGGTCATGTGACTCACTAAAGCCAATCCTCTGCAAAGCCTCAACCAATCGTCTGCCTCCACTCATTTTGGCCCAATGTCACTATTTCACACCTCGTATAAGAAGTTTCACCTGTTCATAAAAAAAATCTTATAATTAAAAATCCATCAATGGTCAAATTAAACAATTTTTACAATAGCTTTAAAGTGTATAAAGGTATACATGTAGCCCACAACTTGCCAAAATATAGCAACTTCGAAGGTTGCAATTATTATAACCCCCTAATGGTTCCTCAGGACTTGCCTGCTAAATCCAACAGAGTCCAACTCTAGTTGGCCTATTTCCCGTGCGAAGGCAAAATGGCGGCCAACATTCATGGTGGATAGAGACATTTTTCTCTTAAAATTCATTTTTACAAATAAAATGCAACCTCAATTTACTGGACCCTAGTTAGTAGTTATTGCTTTTGTAACATTTGGACATAATTGGGCGATACTGGGGTCCAAGCGCCAGCGTAATAATCAAAACTGAGAAGTGCAGGGAGCTCTCTGAATTTAACTGGAAATGTTGTTTTCATGAAAATCTTAAGTACACAAAATGTTTATACAGTGTGTCTACCGGTAACCCCCTGGGCCCTTTTTGCTAGCAACCATCCTCAATCCTCCAAGATCCTCATTTTTTTTAAACCCCATTTAGTAGCCTCAATCCTCAAAAATCCTCCACACTTGAAACAACATCATGTGCCTCAATTCTTAAAAATCCTCATTTTTTTTAATCCTCCAAAACTGCAATGAGGATTCTGGGGATTGAAAAAAGTCAATCCTCCAAAATCCTCATATGATTTTTTTAAAACCCCATTCAGCCTCATTCCTCCAAAATCCTCATTTTTTAAAAACCCCATTCAGTCTCAATCCTCAAAAATCCTCCACACTTGAAACAACATTGTACCTCAATCCTCAAAAATCCTAATTTTTTTGAAACCCCATACAGCCTCAATCCTCAAAAATCCTCCAAAACTGCAATGAGGATTTTGGAGGATTGAGGAGCGTTAGAGTAAATTTTGTGTATGTTTTGAGGGTGAAATGTGATGGTGTTGTATTTTTTTCTAGAGATTTAGTTATTAATATTATTACACTGGCTCGGACCCTATCGCCAGATCATGTCCAAATGCTAAAAAAGTGATATCGTAATGTATTACAGTTCTATACCTCCTTTGTCAATATAAAATATGTTTTGAATGTGTTTTGGATGTGCTCAGACTGTAATAATAGGCCAAGTAAAACAAAATAACATGTTGATCGTCCCTGCGCGCCAGCTCCGATTTTGAACTTTTGTTATTTGTTATGTATATTTGAAGAAAAAAAAAAGAAAAAAAAAGCGGGGTGGGGGTGTTCTATATTTTTAGTTTATGCACACAAGGGACTCTTCTTCTTCTTCTTCTTCCATATAAGTGCAAACTTCACGATGTGAAGATCAACGCACTGCCAAGAACACCGGGGCAAACCCCTTCTCTTAGCGATAAGTGTTACTGGGATCTTTTACGTGCATTATAATGATTATTATTATACAATACACGGGACCTACAGCTTTACGTCTCATCCGAAAGACGAAGCAATAGTGGTTTCAGTGCCTTGCTTAATGACACAGGTGTCAAGACCGAGATTTGAACCCACGCTCTGCGGAGAAAACCGGGTTCTTAACCGCTCGGCCACGACACTCCACTGGAGGTCCCTATTTGCGTCACTCGCTATTTTACCTTTTAAGCTGAAAAAATACCGTTTGTGATATTGCCTTGGCAACTTGCTTGACAAGTGGACAGTATCACTATCAGTATCATATCATGTATGAACAGACTATGATTAAATGATATAATTCATTTGTTGATCTTCAAATTCAATCCATTCATGACATAATTGCACCATAACTTAAACGCATTAAAACTATCTTCAATTATTGTTATGTTATTGTTGTGTTATGGCAGCCATCTTTAGTCTTACTCTTCTTAGACATGACGGCCATCTTGGAAAAAATAACAACAAATTTGAAAATAACAATTAATAAGGGCCTCCCTCACCAACTTTTGAAAAAAAGTCCGGACGACCAACGTGTTATTTTTTTACTTGGCCTTATCGCCCCCACCACATTGCCAGTGACACAGTTCAGAATCGAAAATAAGACAGATTTATTTTTGGAATCAGATTAATCGGATATGTCAGAGAGTAAACACAATCGTTAGAGTCTAAAGAAGGCACATATTAAAACCACATCAGCCACCTGGTAAATTATACAGAAAACTTGAGTCTTGAGTTGACGGTTGTTACAATTTCCATCATCAATCCACCTCAATCCACGTGCCCGATCATCAAAAAAACGCGCGACACTGCGCTCACCTCTTTCAGTAACACAACTCTACAACTAATAATAATTAGGAGTATAAATAAACCAATATTACTTGTAATCTATATTTTTAAATATATAAGTTATAAAATTTATTTAATTTACGGCCCTTTTCTTATATTTTCATTTTTTTTCTTAAAGGAATTATACGTAGCCGGCCTGTGTTTAATAAAAAGCCTAAAATTTGAACAAAAATGGCGGCCCACAAGTAGCGGTTGTTTTGAGTATGCGTTGCGCGCGCGCATAGCTTTATTTAAGAATGTTAAGTGTCCTTGTTTATATTTCTCCAACAATCAACGATGTCGGCTGAAAAAGAGAGAAGAGTGAGTAAATCTGTAGTATTAATACATATCTTGTTTTGTATATTAAGCATGAACGTTTTTAATCACTGTGTTACTAAGCCACTTCGTCTTCGACATTCCAACTGCGCATGTGCACAACAAGATTCAACAATTTTTCTCTTGGGATAAACACGGCAGACAAATGCACACAAGGCTATGGGGGACGTGGTAACCGAATCCGCATTTTGTGCATTTTCTTGTGAAATCGAAAAGACGATGGGAACTTTGTTCGAACAAAAGTTTGGCCACACAAAACACCTAAAAACACCAAATCTTAAAAAAAAAATGTTACTTAGGCCATGAGAACTTAGGTATGAGTTTACCGTCCGAGACTTTTTGAAAAGTGATGAGGCTTTTTTTCATTATTCATTATTCATTATTCAATATTTTTCATTATTTCATTATTCATGAAGTATGGATAGTGAAGTACATAGAACCGGCAAGGGCCGCCCCGTATACTGCAATCACGTGACCTGTATCATGACGCGAGCATTCGTCTGCTGCGGCTGGGTCCTTCAAAAATCGCAAGATATCG
Source organism: Crossaster papposus (assembly GCA_037893245.1). Classification (NCBI taxonomy): domain Eukaryota; kingdom Metazoa; phylum Echinodermata; class Asteroidea; order Velatida; family Solasteridae; genus Crossaster; species Crossaster papposus. The sequence goes on from JBAIAA010000017.1 coordinate 2,165,508, forward strand.
TGTTAGATTTGTGCCATCGTTTGATGTAATTACATCTACGAGATTCATCAAAACATTATTCAGGTTTTCATTTGCGTATTTATGACTTTTCATCGTTTTAATGCTCGATATGATGAAAATACTTACGCACATGCAACACGGGAAATCCCACACGAAATCGGCAAATCGGTAAGCAACATCCGGGTCCCGGCCAAGCGTTGCCAAGCCGATGAAAGAGGACGACGGTGATTGGCTGACACGTTTGGCGCCCAGTAATAGTGTAACTACAAGTCGCTAGGGCCGAGTTCGGGCGGTCTGTTCTTGACACGCGAACTCTGTTCTCGCGCTCGAACGGCGGGAACGCGACCCGTGAACATTGCACTCGGAACAAGAACACACACCACCTATCCATCAGGGTTTTGCAAGAACAAGTTACGCGTGTCAAAAACAGACCGCCCGAACTCGGCCTATATGTCTCCCTGAACAACGCCATGATCGTAGGTGTAGAATTCGTCGTTTTTGGAGGGAATAAGTGAAACAGACTTTTGGGATAAAACTGTGCAACTTTTTTTGAGAAATAATGAAATTTTTTTAAATAATGAAATTTTTCATGCGGTGGCGCCACGACCATGCGGGCGGTGGACGGTAAACTCATACTTTCATTCTCATGGCCTTAATAACTTTAGAACACGACGATCTCTTTAAATTCGCTGGTACCCCCGCTATGCTTTTGCACACAATCGCTGTGTAATGTTTATCTCAACAACAAAAATCGTAAAATCTCCATGTGCACACGCGCAGCGGGAATATCGAACTGGCTTATTCTTACGTGATTTAACTGGTTCCCGACACAGACAAGGGAAACTCAATACGCGCGGAACGTATGAAGACCACCCAGGAAATTTGTTTTGGCAATAGTCTGACTATGTTAAATTGTGGTATTTAGTCCAAAATGCACTTTTTTTTACCATAATATGTAATTATTCAAACGATTCCCTGATTGAATTTAGTCTTTTTGTTTAAACATTTCATTCGTATTCAAATTTTGACATTTTTCATAACAAACTACACTGTAGCTATAACTTCGTCGTGGACAAAAAAGCGAACTATAAAACTAACAACGGCATCCGCTAACTATTAGTTTGTAGTAAGTGTTCAGTAGGTAATAGGAATACTAGGGTATTATTGCACTAATTGCAAAGTGTAATAAGTTAATTCCATTGTTTTTTGGTATGTTTTCATTACGTAACCTTTTTTTATTAACTAAAAATATTGGTTAATATTAATCTCATCTAGATAGGGTCTAAGTTATAGAAAAAAAGTATAAGTCGTGTATACGAAAAACTAGGGACTCGTACGCGGTTCAACTCGTACGCGGTTCCAAAATGTGGCTTACGGGTACGGGTGGCTGGTGGCGTTGATCAATTAAAAAGGCAGATACTCTGGGCATCCAAGGCGAATCTGTACGATGTTGGGCATTATTAACCTTTTTGGCATTATTAACCTTTGCCTTGTATACATTTGTCAACAATTTTATTTCCATTAAATAAATGTAACAATGTACAAATTGCATGAGATTCAGTCTGTTTGTCTCATCTCTTTCGGTTTTTAAGAATATTTATTATTAATTGGTAAATAAGACTTTTCTTTTTACAAAGGCATTTGTGTAAAATTGTACTATTGTTTATTAGGCAAAATAAAAAAAATTAGTTGGTGATCATTTTATTTTTGTTCCCGCCCGACTCTTCAAACTGGCCCCGACCGTAAAGAAGAAAACACCACCAACGTGCTTCTATAGCGAGTACGCGCATGCACTGTAGCCACACTTGCTGATCGCTGTGCCATCGCGCCATTGTGTTGGCCAGGCGCAGGAATTTTTCTTGGCTTTTGGACATTTTGAGGTCGTAATATCATGTCGTTGATCGTGGTGACAATAGCCAAGGAGGGCTGTCACCAACCAGTAAAAGACTGGTTCGGGATGACAATAGAGAACGACGTGAGTCTTGCCGAGCTGTACACTGAATTTGCCGGTGAAAAATTTGACGATAGTCCGGTCAATGAGGGGTTTGATCAGTTTGATCATACCATGGATGTTCCTTCTTATTCTTCCATGATCATACAGACCCAGCATTTTCCTTGAGTAGAGTTCGGAAGACAACTCTATACTCACACCATGGAGGAATAAAAAGGAATCCTCCATGCTCATACTTTTGATAAATGCAGTTTAAATATTGGTCTTAAATTTCAATAAAATAATACATTGTGCGTACAACATATCTTTGGTAATTCTAGTTCATTCATTTCTGTGCAAGAAAATCGTGTTTTTGTTCCTGCGTGTGTTTGCAGTCTGAGGAAATTCAAGCGTTAAAAAGGCTTGTGACACAAGGTCGGTAATCGCCAATATCGCCTATATGCTATACCGCCGTCTATGGTCGAAAACGGGGTGCCGGTTTCGAAAAATGGCCTTGTGACGTCACCCCGCTTTCGACACTAGAGGGCGGAAAGGCACTATTGTACCGATCTATGATGACGGTATCCGCGAGGGCGAAATGCAACCGCTCATGAAGTGGGTAAGAAATTGGTCTAAAAATAAATACATTTCATTGTGGCCATTTTAGTCCGATGTAAAGGGTTTCCCTTCTTTAACCGATATATAATCTGTTAAAATATACGAATGGTTAATATTTTTCTCTCGGATAGGACCACAAAGTGGATATTTAATGTCAGGTTTGACTATTAGTGAACTAAAAAAAACCCAAAATGGTCATTTCTGACCTAAGCGATCACGTTGACTGAAATGACAAGCAGAAGGGTTCCATGGGAATGGTGTCTTTGGGATGTCATAATGCACTTGTCAATTGTAACCCGCGCCCTGGGGGACCCTGGCCTAGCGGGGACTTAGCCGGGAACTTCCATATTGAAATTTGGAAACCCCTGGGTAGTCCCTGGTAAGTTTCTAGTCAAGTGCCACGGGGCGGGGACACTTTTTTTTGGAACCCCTGGGTAAGTCCCCGCCCCCGACCGCTGGGCATAAGTTGGAAGTCCCCGCACAGTCCAGGCCCTGTAACGCCGGGCCTAATGTGGAAGTGCCTGCATATGCCCCGGCAAAAGATGCCTGGCTGTATGCCCTAAACTAAAAGGCCACTCAGTCATGCCTATCAGGTCATGTACCCTTCATGATGTTTCAGTAACTTTGTACATTTTATTCTGTCCAACTTCCAACTTCTTTCATTAAATTCAGTGATTCACTGATTATCAAAGAGAAATTGTGAAAAGTATTGTTCAAACTATGTTTTATTTAAAATATATTTGCTCATGTAGGTTTTCTCTGCCATTTTCCGAATTTTCATCATCAACCATCCACATCGTAGGCGTAGCCATACCCCCCCCCCCCCCCCCATATTTTGTAACGACTGCCTTTTTCCTTTCAAATGGCCTTTTTTCAACAGGCTTGCCCGCCCAATAATAGTGCCCTTTTTTTAAGAAGTGCCCTTTTTTCTGAACAAGTGCCCTTTTTTCATTTCATTTTATTTCATTTTTTATTACGCAGGTCAAATTTACAATGGATAGAACAAAAATAATAATATTACAGACAGTATAGACATAGTATAGGTTTTCCCGGACGATATCGAAAAATGTACACATAAATTTGTAACTGGTGCATTCGTTTTCGTGTGAAATAGTATGAACGTTCACATCCCGTTTTCTATTTAACAATAGATAATTCTTTTTTGCATAATGGTGCATCCAGTCGTAAGAAATCATCACACGATTTCCCGAATGTCCACTGAATTTAGTATATTGATAGTTCATTTTAGCGCGAATTTGAATGCACACCCGCAATCATGTTTTCCTTTTAATTTATCAACAATCAATTTCGCTAAATGTGCAGCCGATTTTCTACGCATTTGTATGCCTGGTCAAGCATTGGAATCCATTTATGTGTTATCAAAAGTAACATAATGGGGAATTAAACCAGGTGGTCTCGTCTTTGAAACTACCAAATAAATGCTATATAAACCACTAAGTTGAAGAAAAAAATCTTTCTTTGCTCAGCATTTGCCACGATCGCATCCTATAGCTAGATTTTACTTTATGCCCCCTAAATTTGTCCAATAATGGCTGCAAGAGGGAGCCGGAGATACAGACGAGTCTCGGACGTTGATCGAAATCGTCTTATCGATGCCTTTGAGGCTGACGACGCCGACTACTTAGATGTAGCAAATAGACTGGACATCAACCACTCATATCTTGGTGGACAGTTCATTGACGGATATAGACAATTGAACTGATAAAATGATAGAGAAGTCATTAACAAAAAGAAAATAACCTCAAGTCTTCAAAATCTTCAAAAGTAACCTAAATCCTGCAAATTCATCTGATGCATCAACTTCCAAGTGACCTCATTCCTGCAAAAACCTTCAATTTGCAAAGAGGATTTTGGAGGATTTGGGATGGTTAGGGTTAAAATAAATTTAAGAGCCAACACATAAATGATCAATTAGTCCCATGATACATTGATTTATTAATGATTTAATCCAAGTTGTATCGTGAATTATAAAGCCACATGTACGTTATTGAAATTGAATGCAGAATATGCGAATTTAAATTATAACAAATGAAAAATAATATTCAATTCAGGCCGTGACACAATGATAAATCGATTTGCTGCGAAATAGATTGCACATTCTTAATAATCGGCCACGCATACGTCAAACCGAAAGCCCAATCACGTGTTTGTAATCGTTTAAATGAAACGCTAAGCACATTCATTTATTTGAATTAAACAAAATAAAATTGAATGCTCGTTTTTGCGAAAATGAAACTCAGACATACGTCGTTCTGAAATTCAGCGCGAAATTGAATACATATTTTACGAATGAATGTGCACATTTTGCGATATCGTCCGGGAAAACCTATATTAAACACACACTTTTAAAGAAGTGGTGCCCTTATTTGTGGCCGCAGCCGAATTTGGTGCCTTTTTCTGAAATGTGCACATGTATCGCCCGGAAAAGCAGCATACATGTATATTGGCCGTTTGTGTGCATAATTGTCGGTTTTGAACAACGCCTCAATCGACAGATGGTTACCACCCCCCCCCCCCACTTTTTGATTTTACGGAGGCCAAGTGTCTACATTTTACCACGGATGTGCAAGTGCCCTTTTCATTAAAAAAGTACCCCCCCCCCCCCCCCCCCCCCCCCCCCAATAAAAATGGCGGTGCTACGCCACTGATCCAATTTCGCAAGAATTGTTTACATGCGATTAAATTGAGGTTTTTTGTTTTGTTTTGGGGACATTCATTTTTGTTTTGTTGTTTTCCAAACGTACGCCTACATTGTACAATTCTTAGTTTTGGCAGTTTTTAACGTTCACAGCATTCAAATTAGCAAACGCCTGAGCGCACGAGCCGAAATTGAATGAACATTGCGTTACTTTTAAATTTAATGCATCTTAAAAGGAATAGAATGCTCGAACAGTGAAATTAAATGACTCTTTTTTATTGTTGATTGACGTTCTGCGTGATCATTTAATTTCAATCTAAATTGAATGATCCAGATGTTACATTGAATGAATAATTAGTGAAATCGTCTGGGAAAACCTACAGTATAAAACAAGAGAAAGTTGTATAATACCCTATGCACAATGAGGAGAACAAGCTCTATTCTGCACACTGTGTGAATTATTATTGCAGAATTGGAATGGTTTCAAATTTTGACAGAAAAGTGTCACACATAGCATGCCATGTTTGAAATGTAAAAAAAAAACACTTAAGGGCAATTCCGCTTCATACATTTTGTAAATAAAGTCATCAACGACTACAAGAGTTGTTCAGGAATTCAACATGGTGTTGTTTGGTGACAGGGATCCATTAAAAGAGATGACAAATAATCAACAGCTTAATGACTGCACTGACTGACAGTATAGTCATGCTAAATGATGCTTGCACTGTCTCTGAGTAATCTCAGCTAAAATATTTATGCTATTTATGTACAGATCTTACAAGTCCAAAAAACATTACTCTCTAGCAAATGGGCATTGAAGATTAGCCTTGGGTTATTGTGACCCTCAGTTGACCTTAACTTCCAGGTCAACCGTTTTTAGGCACATTTAAAGTCAAATTAAGGGCTTGTGAAAGGTCTTCTATTTCAAAGTCAGGCTCACTTTAAAGGTAAAGAGCGTTTAATCAAAAGAAAAACAAAATCGGCACAGCTTAGGGTTTGTCCACAAACGTACGTTCCAATGTTAAATTTATTTTAATGATTAATGATTATAGCTAAAGCAAATTTAATATTTATATGTGAAATTGTATTCTTAACTTGTTTATATACCCGGTATATTTTTAATTACCCACTGTGGGATATAATAAAGATACTTGAACTTGAACTTGAACGTCTAGTCTGTAAGTATATTACTTTGTGTTTGCATTTTTAGCATAATACTACAGACCCTATTTGCAATTAGGCATTTCCATTGCCCTCTTGGCTTTCTGCCTATTCCAACACACTCGTAATGGAACCATCTGTGTCTGCATTCTGGGCCATCACATTGCACCATTCTTCCATATTCCCCTTGTTGACATAGGCAGTACACAGTTGTTTCCACTGTAATTAGAAATGCATGCAAAATATTACGATTTATAATTGACCGTCTACATGACTGTTGACAATATTAACTACAATTGTTATTAATACATGTTTTCCTGAAATCAAACTCAAATACAAATCTTGAATTGAAATCACAATGCTGACATGGGCACAAAATACCTTACTTGTCATCGAACACGGTGCAGTATTTTTTTAATTGGATCAAATGAACCTTTAACTCTGCTCAACAGGATAAAGTTCAATATTTTAAAAAGATCACATGACACATTACTTGCTCATAACTGCAGAATATAACATATTAGGCTGCTGGGTCCGGGGCGCCTGTGAAAGTTAGGGCAGGCACTCATAAGTTTCCATTTACAAATTAGGATTGGATTAGAATGATCACCATTTCTCAACTAATATGACTGAAAATAATCCAGATACACAATTTATCTAAGATTAAAAATGTGGTTTACACTACGCAGGCAAGACGACTGTGTTGTACAAATAGGAATGAAACCACAAATACACATGTCAATATTAAACTCAATTCATCCATAAATGCACAACACAATCTCAAAACCTTTAAAGACCTTAAAAATAAAGAATTACTGCATGCAAGTCCGCCTCATACACCTTATGATCCAATAAAATAGTGACCAAATCTTATAGGAATCCATGTACTGTCCATACACGCGTACCGCACATGATCATGCTATACATGTCATCGGTACAAACATGAGCTGCACAAACCCTCGTGATTTCATGATTAACAAAATTATGAAATAGCATTTATACAATCACAATAAAATAATGAACAATAATACATGTAATCATGAATAGCACCCCTACACTAGGAATTAGGAAATACATGTACAAATGTAATAGACTTACGACTTTGTTGAGCTTGTGATTTAGACTACAAACAGCGATGGAACTTCTAAAAACTTTCACCCTCAAACTTGTGAGTACAAACACTGGACTGGAGGGAAACTTAGACGTCCGAGCAGCAGACCGGCTATGCCACGTACAGTTGTAGCAACTGATCTTATTACATTGCGCTTTTGAAGGATCCTTGGTTTCATTACCAGAAAATAATAATAATAATAATTTCGAAACAAGGGGACAGCATTGACCTATTGACCTAGCCCAATCTGGGTCAATCCAATCTTGGACTAGCCCAAGATATAATTTATAAACCATGAGAGATTTATGACCATGAAAGATTTCAAGGTACCAATAAACTTTCAAACAGAAAGTACTGTAGAGCATGCGTTAAATGGTCCATAACAACATTCATGGACAGCCACAACTGAATGCACATTGTCACACTATATGGATCCTACGTTTCTTATCAATCATATCGTTGCCCAAATTATCTTTCATTTTGCGCAGTGAGTGCATTTTATACCTGTGTTCAGTGCGTATTTTTGTTATTTTGACGCGTTCACACGTGGTTCGCCGTCTATTATGCTCGTTTCGGGCCACGGCGCCACAGGACCAGAACAGAATTTCCCAAAGTTTTCGCCACGCGTCACGACGAGGGGATGGGAAGGCCAAATGTTCTTGATTCCCAATCTTTTCATGATTTCTGATTTCTCAATCTCCACGCATTCGGATGCATGTCGTACATGTACATGCACAATATAGTGATTTCGCGAAGTCCCGGTATAGCCCCGGGCAATGCCCCGGCCGGCGGGGCATCTGTTTTGGGAAATCCCCGGGCAATGCCCCGGCCGGCGGGGCATCTGTTTTGGGAAATCCCCGGGCAATGCCCCGGCCGGCGGGGCATCTGTTTTGGGAAATCCCCGGGCAATGCCTTGGCCGGCGGGGCATCTGTTTTGGGAAATCCCTGGGTATCGCCCCGGCCTGCCGGGCAACCCCTTTGGAAATCTCGGGTCAGTCCCGGGGTAATGTCCAGGGTAGCGGGGCACCTTTTTCTTGGAAACCCTTGGGTAGGCCCCCGCTAGTGCCCCGCTATAGCCAGGGTCCCCCAGGGCGCGGGTTACAATTGACAAGTGCATAACTCCTTAACCCTAACCCTCCCGGCTCGTTTGGCTAAGACATAATAGTCCGGGAGCCCAGCCAGGTTTAATCATAATTTTGAGTGCAAAAGGTTTGAAGCGTGGGATATGTTGGGGTGACTGGGACAACTGCAAAATGGGTTTTCTTAAGTTTGGCGAGTGGTGCGTTGGGTGGGGGGAGCCCCTGACAGACCCCCTAAAATTCGATTTAATCATAATCTTGAGTGCAAACATAATTTTTTCATGATTCGAAAGTTTATCGTGTACTGAATAGGATTTGTATACTTAAGAACAATATAATTGGTGCTAAGTACACTTAAGAAGGTCTTTAATTAGTGCTAATTACACGTTTAATCATAATTTTGAGTGCAAGGATAAAACAAGTGTCAATGTGTAGCTGACACCTTGCTGGAGCAAAATCTGCCACTTAAGAAAGTTTCAAGTGGTGCCATCCCTAATTAAGAAAGGGTCAAAGGTCATCATAAGTCATTAAACACCAATAATTATAACGTTGAGTGCAACTTGCATTCATGTGTATACAAACAGGTTATCATAGACCGATCACTGATCACAAGCTTAAGAACAGGATATATAGTGCAAAGTCTAAAGTTTATCGTGTACTGAATAGGATTTGTATACTTAAGAACAATATAATTGGTGCTAAGTCTAATTAAGAAGGTCTGTAATTAGTGCTAATTACACGTTTAATCATAATTACGAGTGCAAAAATAAAACAAGTGTCAATGTGTAGCTAACACCTTGCTGAAGCAAAATCCGCCACTTAAGAAAGTTACAAGTGGTGCCATCCCTAATTAAGAAAGGGTCAAAGGTCACCGGGGGTGTAACTGAACACCAACAAAGAACAATGTAAGTGCAACTTACATTTCTATGTGGATCAACCGTTTATTATGGACCAATCACTGATTACACAGCGCAATGTCCGATCAAAATGTCTGATTAATAAATGATTAGAATGATAATTGAAATCATAAAACGTCAAAGTGTACATGTACTTTACCAAACACAGAAACAAAACCCACCGCATACGAAATATCACAAAACAGTCATGAAGTTCATTGCAATTGCCTGTACCCTCTCAAACACGAATGGGTGTAAATATGTAATACGTTAAAGTTAGGGAATACAAAGTTAAAGTTAGACGAGATGACAATACTGCCCCATCTTAATGAAGAATGCGTAGTACCTAATGTTACCTATAAGAGTTTGTTCAAAAGCAAATATAATCTATGTCGGTTGGGAAAGCAACAGCTCTGGATGGAATTAGTGTTAAAATGATCAGAATTGCTTCACCTTATCTTAGGCATATATCATTAAATCTTTAACTGGGATTTTTAACCATAAGATGTGAGCGATACCCTACAAATTTGAAACATGCAGGAAATAAATGTAGTACAGGTAACTATCGGCCTATTTCTATACTGCCAATTATCTCTAAGATTTTTGAAAGATAGGTGCACACATCGGTATATAGCTATCTTGATGAAAACAATCTGATTCCTAGTTGCCAGTCAGGATTTAGACTCCTGCACTCAACTGAAAGCACCATTCACGACTTAACAAACATGTGTGTTGAGGCCATGGAGAATATAGAAGTCACATGCAATGTGTTTTTAGATCTCAGTAAAGTATTTGATTGTGTTAATCATGAAATCTTACCAGAGAAACTAGAAAAGATGAACATGTCATCTTCTGTAATTAATTGGTTTATTAAAGTCGTAAATAAGTGACCGCAGTCAGTCTGTAAATATTGGCGGCACCATGTCCGTAAACATTGGTGTTCCGCACAAGGATCGATACTAGTTCCTTGTTTATACTAGTGATCTTCCATTTTTTATATTCCCAAACTGCAACTTATTTATGTAAGCTGATGACTCCACGTCAATATGTGAAGCTCCTCAAATACAGCTCTTACTAGTTTTCACAACTGGTGCGTAAGAAACAAGCTAGCATTAAACGCCACCAAAACTAAATGTATGCTTATTGGTACAAGGCAGAAAATATCCAATGTTGACTTAAAGGTAGTATACTATTTGCGGATATCGAACAAAATGACTACCGAATTATTAAGAAATATTTTACTAATTTGAAAGTAAATAACAATTGTAGGCATCCAGCAAAATTATTGCGCTAGATATCCTGTAATTGTTCCAAAAATTAAATTGTATATAACAAAAATAACGATCGCCGGACGGTAAACAAGAACAACATAAAAACCATTGCCCGACGCCGGTTGAAAACGAACGCCGTTTTTGTTTTGCTTTTCTCAGTATCAATGACTGTAAAACTTCAGACAGGTCAGTTAAACGATATTGACTATAAAATACAACCCCCCAAATCCACCAATTCAAGATAAATAAAGCAATTACCAATGGTGTATCCAACCTGCATTGCTGAGTGATAGTCTTATTGAAAACGTGAGGTCTTGTAATTGTGTGGGCGCAGTTATTGATGAGCATGAAGTTGGTGCCCACATGTCGAATACGTAAGGAAAGCTGTTGTATCTAAATTTAAACATAATCCGTGATTATGTTCCTAAACACAGCCTACATACACTATTTTGTAAGTTTAGTTATGCCAACATTAGAGTATTATTGTACTGTGTAAGGAGGAAGGTACATTTTGTGCGGGTTTTCGTCTTTCCCATAAATCAGAATTGGCCTTAAACAGTACGGGCTGTAACTACGAAAGCTGTTTAAGCCATTGGATACGTATAAATCACTGTTTAAACCTGGTGTCTAACTTCAAACAAGTACTACAAAGCTTGTTTTAAGTTAGCCGCGTTTAAATGACCATTGGAGTTAAACATGTGTTTATAACAAACAATAGCAATTCTTAAACAAGGTACGGGGGTTGTTTAGTGAGTATTCTGAGCCATTTAGAAGCCAGATATGTACACAGAAAGGTAGAAAGGTGGACAGGATGGATGCGCTTCAAATCTTCTTAATTGCACAAGAGGAGGCCAACTAACAAGAATATCGTCATGGTCGCCAACACCAACATGCACCAGGAGTTTTTAGGGACAAGGTGAATCCCTAAGAAGAGTATGACGAGGAACATTTCATCAGACGTTTCAGAGTTAGCAAAGACACGTTGAACGATTTACTTGGACTTCTCGGATTGTATTTAGGACACCCAATTCTTTGTTGTCCTTATAGCAGATCGGCTTTTATGGTCAGGAAACGAGATGGCATTTCTGAAGTATTAGCTTTCCAGACATCAGCTTTTTTCTGGTTGGCTTTCGTGTCACATCGTTTGTCACCAATACATGTAATGGAATTAAAGTTCCTCATGGTCTCAACGAGAGCCATCCTTTCGTCAGCAGTGAAACTGTCACTGCGTTGCCTTTTGGTATCAGCCATATGGCTCAGGCTGTAGAGTATCTAAGTAAAGACCTGCTGAAGATTTATCTACTGAGGCCTATCGTATGTTCATACTGTTGCGCAATCCTCTATATTACAATGTAATTAACAATAGGGTCCACGGTCAATAAGTTTAGACTGTCCAAGTTACACGAGGATAACTAAACAATCATTTAAGATAATTAGTAAGAGCTGTTTAATTCAGGTGTTTAGGAAGACGCGTGTAACTTGGATTTATCCACGTCTATATGCTACATTGGTATAAAGATAAACAGCTTTCGTAGTTACAGCCCTTCTTTTTTTAAAGTTAATGTACAAACATACCTAAGTATCAATGCTTTGTATTCCTATAAATATCCTTGTACATCTGTAAATATTCTGTTTGTATTTTTGTGTAAAAAATAAATATATAAATCTGCTTGGGGAGGTTGTCAAAATAGTATTTCGCAATGAACCCAGCCCATATCGGGATATTTTCGGCCCGTTAGTACATGCTGCATCATCCATAAACCATAAGATAAAACGTGTGCCCGTACTTTTAAACGTCTGGCAGATTTCAGATGTCTTCCACTTCAAGCCTTCTCTTTCTCGATTTGCAAGACGCAGTGTTCAGTGGTTGTGCAGAAAAGACCTGTTGGAGCTCGCTTTAATACAAGATCCCCATCGTGTCATAAAGTGTATCAGACCCTGACAAGGTGTTTGTTAATTCACAAAGTTATCGATCGAATGCATAAAAAACTCGACTTTATTACGATAATTCGGAATCCTGGTGACCTTTGACAATTTCTTTAGTAGGTATGGCACAATTTGGAATGTTCTTAATTGACACACTTTGCTCTACCACAGTGTATGGTACACATTAAAACGTGTTTGTTTTTATGGCACTTGACATTATAATTAAACCGTGTAATTAGCACTTAATTAAAGACCTTCTTAATGGAAATTTGCACTATATATCCAGTTCCGAAGCTTGTGATCAGTGATCGGTCTATGATAAACTGTTGATATACAAAATGCAAGTTGCACTCAACGTTATGATGAATAGTGTTTGTTGATTTCTGATTACCTTTGACCCTTTCTTAATTAGGGATGGCACCACTTGAAACTTTCTTAAGTGACAGATTTTGCTTCAGCAAGGTGTCAGCTACACATTGACACTTGTTTTATCCTTGCACTCGTAATTATGATTAAACGTGTAATTAGCACTAATTACAGACCTTCTTAATTAGACTTTGCACTATATATCATATTCTTAAGCTTGTGGTCAGTGATCGGTCTATGATAACCTGTTGATATACACATAAATGCAAGTTGCACTCAACGTTATAATTATTGGTGTTTAATGACGTATGGTGACCTTTGACCCTTTCTTAATTAGGGATGGCACCACTTAAAACTTTCTTAAGTGGTGGATTTTGCTCCAGCAAGGTGTCAGCTACACATTGACACTTGTTTTATCCTTGCACTCAAAATTATGATTAAACGTGTAATTAGCACTAATTAAAGACCTTCTTAAGTGTACTTAGCACCAATTATATTGTTCTTAAGTATACAAATCCTATTCAGTACACGATAAACGTTCGACTCATGAAGAAATTATGTTTGCACTCAAGATTATGATTAAATCAAATTTTAGGGGGTCTGTCAGGGGCTCCCCCCACCCAACGCACCACTCGCCAAACTTAAGAAAACCCATTTTGCAGTTGTCCCAGTCACCCCAACATATCCCACGCTTCAAACCTTTTGCACTCAAAATTATGATTAAACCTGGCTGGGCTCCCGGACTATAACCTCAATCCTCCTATATCCTTCTGTAGTAAAGAGTTAAAAGCTCAAGGAACCTGGATCCTTCTAAATCCTTCTCAATTCTGCTAGTATGGCTATTGCCCTGAATCCTTCTAGATCCTCCTGCCTGCTGGGGGATGTTTTTGGGGGTCTGTCTGGATCCTTCTAAATCCTTCTAAATTCTGCTAGTATGGCTATTGCCCTGAATCCTTCTAGATCCTCCTGCCTGCTGGGGAATGTTTTGGGGGGTCTGTGTAAACTGATTACTTATCCAACAAATTACCCTCAAACAAATGGAAGTGCCCAGTACAATGACCTTTTCATACCAGGACAAGGGCCACAGAAATTTCATTGTATGCACAACACTATGCACATGTGTTTCTTATTGATAATACATAAACATACATTGTCCAGAGACCCTTTCAGCACTGACCCACTGACCTTGCAGTATACCTACTACATTTGCCATGACAATATACTGCACACAAATGCAAGCCCTGAAAAATAACTAAGTGAGAAGCAGGCATTCTCCATGCCATTACAATGTACACAAATGTAAGTCATAAAAATAACGAAGTCAAAAGCAGGCATTCCCCATGCCTTTACAATGTACACAAATACAAGCCCCCTCCCCCATAACCTAGATCCTTCTGGATCCTATTTTGGGCAAGCTGCATACAACCTCAATCCTTCTCTTTCCTCTTGTGTCAAATACAGCCCGATAACCTCAATCCTTCTCAATCCTTCTCAATCCCTCCCATAGCAAAACCCCATCTGCCCTCAATCCTTCTGGATCCTCCTCCACTGCAATGTCCTAATAACCTCAATCCTTCTAAATCCTTCATTTTTTACAAGAGGATTTAGAAGGATTTGGGAGGGTTAGGGTTAACAGAAGCACGGTTGACAATGTGGTTTATACCAATTACCATTATATTTCTTACATCCGGAACTTTAATTTAATGTATAGTTTAACAAACAACAAATTCTGATAATATAAGTTATACATTGCCTCGCGCTGTTGTTATTTCAAACACGAGACATTTAATAAATAAAAGCTGTCGTGTCATTTTCCAGCTTGATTTGTTAACATTTTTTTATTAATTGCTTACTCATGCTCTTGTACACCAAATTCCGCAAGCACAGCACCTTCTGTTCCCAAGAAATTGAGTAAAAAGTGTCCAAGACAAACGTGTTGCCTTTTTTTTGGTCGTGCGCAATTCCTAGAAGATCTTCTCACGGTGCCCCGTTCCTTCACGTGGAAATGGTGGTACGGTAGAATGTATTGAGAGGCATCACTATCCAACCAGGACCAGACTTTTTGCCGCGCACGATGACCTTTCACCTCGCATTCAATCGCTTCATTCAGCGCATGTGCACACGATTCAATGGCGTTGTTTGCGCAGTCGGATTGTAAACGTCATCCTTTCCATGTGCAGACAACGCCGTTAGAATCGTTTGCACATGCGCTGGATGAAGCGATTGACCGCAAGACCACTGTAATACTCTTTGGTGAGATGTGTGGTTCTGAGAGGAACCGGAGGGAACTCAACGTACATGTTGTAATATCAATTGTATTGTAATCCTTTCATTGTTTATTGTGTATTTTTTTTATGAAACAGTACCAGGAACTCTACAAGAATCGATTTGTGAACCCCATTGATCAAGGCATTGGCAGGTAAAGTTCAACAATTTGTGCCATTTAGTCTTAAACCAGTTTGCGCCGGAGGACGTATATATACGCAAAGTTTTCCCCAGATTCAAAACGGATGACGCATAAACACGTCACAAACAAAGCCGGAAATGTCTGTCAGCAGCGAGCAAGGCCGGAAATGCTTGGGTGTGCTTCCAGGTACTATCGGCCTGAACCTGGCTCTGATCAATTTTCGTTAAAAATAATCCCGCGCCTCAGCTCGGTGATGTTAAAATGTGACCTGTTCCAACGAAACCCGGACAAAGTCGCACAATGTGTTTTGTCACAATGTACTCCCGAAGTAATTTCGGGATGGATTTTACCATTTTGAGATTTTAGGTTTTCCTAAGTCACTTACTATTAATCTACAATCTCCTCAAATTTGAACAAAATCTGTCTAACAGAAGTGTGTTTTTTGGTCAATTTTGTGAAACATTTGTGTATAGAAATAATACGCTTTTCTGAACTTCAAAGCTGTTTATCTCATAATTAGGTTGTCAGGGTTTTATCACTAAATCCAGACCCCAGGGAAGATAGGGTGGGGGTACATATGTAAATGATACATCATTTTAAAGCTGAGAACCTAGATAATTTGAAAAAAGCAAAATCTGAAAAACTAAAAAGTCGACTTTGTCCGGGTTTCGTTGGAACAGGTCACAAATAATCCCAGCGCCAACTAGTTAACCCCTCCTCTTGTTTATACTCCAATACACTTCAAAAGTCGTCTTAAAAAACTACATTTTATTAATGGCACTGCAAATCACTCCAAGGAATGCCATACCAAACCGCAGCTCAATTAGGTTATGCTGAGTCTACTGTGTATGTCACACTGACACAAGCAATATACATGTATGTCCGAACTACAGAAGTGCAATTCACTGTACATAGAAAGAATCGTTCAATTCTCAAATTTGTATCCTTGTGGAGACATCTCTTTGTTCTCGTGTACAAAATGGTTTTCAAAACTGGCGTAAAGCTAATGCAACAAAAAGGTTGCATAGCTGCGCCATTTTCTTACGAACCATTTAACGAAACTTGGCGTAGCTGCGCAACGTTTTAAACAGCCTTTACGACGACTGTTTGCGTTTATTTGTGTTAACCACCTAAATTGACTGCGCAAGCTGCGCCATAATTTGTTGCGTAAGCCGCAGACTTGCGCACTGTCGAACTTTCGTGAAACTGTCGTAAGCGAAATGTTGTGGAGCCCAAAAAAAGTGGCTTGCTCCATTACGTAAGGTTTCGTGAAATCGGCAGCAAAAAGGTTTTTCTTTGTGTACATTTCAGGGAAATTGATAGATTTGCATAAAAAGTGTTTTACTGTAAATTATATTTTGTGCATATATGTGATTTTCTTTAATTGACCCCCGATCTAGAAACCTGGATCTAGGAATCGGGATCCAAAGTTTAAATCATGTGTCGTATGTCAATTTGCAACGCTTTAACAAAACTGTGCACACTTTGATTTCTAGACGTACAGGATGGGTGCTTAACAAGGAAGTGCGTAAGGACAGTGAAGGCTTTGAGGTTTTTGACGACTACCTGTCGGATTCTGGTAAGTACATGTATAGAGGGATGAGACTTTTGTCTGGCTTGTTAGAAAAAAAGTTGCATATGTGACCTGCTCCACCAAAACCCGGATAAGGTTGACAATTTCTGAGTTAAAAAAAAAAAAAAAAAATTCTTTAGGTTCTCAATCTCAGCTTTGAAATGATGTATCATTTACATGTACCCCCACCCTATCTCCCCAGGGAAAGGATTTAGTGAGGAAACCCTGACAACCTAATTATGAGATAAACAGCTTTGAAGTTTAAAAAAAAAAAACGTATTATTTTCTATACACAATTGTTTCACAAAATCAACAGCAAACACTGGGTGACAGAATATGTTCAAATTTGAGGACATTGTATACTAATAGTTTGGGATTTAGAAAAATCCAAAACCTAAAAATGGTAAAATCCACCCCAAAATTACTTCACGAGTACATAATTGTAATAAAACAAATTGTGCAACTTTTTCCGGGTTCTGTTGGGACAGGTCACATACATGCATTTAGGATCATTTTCCTAAAACATCTAACAACAAAACAAACGTGCACTAACAATAAAACTCCATTCATATTTGGCACTAAATCCATTGTTACTGAAAATAGGGGATTCTTATTTGATAGTAAATATTGTAATGTTGACCTGTTTAAAGTTTTGTATTCAAAGAAGCTGGAAAAAAAAACCTGAAATTTGATTGCAATCAACACTGAGTAACAGATGTACACTTGCATGTGATGGTCGTAGTAAAGGTCACATATTGAGGTAAAAGGTCAAGTTGTAAAATAGTTCTACGAACATCTGTGAGTACTTCTTCCTGTTGTTCAGGTTATATTTATGAAAAATGTAATCCTTCCTTCCTTTCCTTTGAATAGGTGAGAGTGTTGATGACTTGTCCCTTCATGCCAACAAAGAAAAGAAAAGAAAACCGTACAAGGTTAGTAAGCACTTTCTGAAATCCTCTCTTCCTGACTTAACTTTGTTCAAATCAGGGCCTAATTTAATGGCTCTGCTTACCGTTAGAGAAAAATTTCTGCTTACTGTAGCAGAAAATTATGTGCTTACGGTAAGCGTATTTCACGGAATAGCCTGGAATTTTGGCTTCTGCGCATGCGTACATCCTGAAACTAAGGATTCTGTGCTTACAGGGTTAGCTTTTTTTGCCTGTAAGTTCGAAAATATGTCTACCAAACAAGCTAACCCTCAGTTAAAGCCATGGCAGAAATTAAATTTTGTATAGAAGTAAAGTGGTAAATGGCCATGTCTTAAGGCCCAGTCACACCGGGCCTGCGACCAGGTTAGCTGCAACCTAGCTGCGACTGAATTTTTTTTTGAGTTGCGAGCGAATCGTAGAAGGAGCACGTGGCTGGTCGGAGAGGTCGTGGGTGATCAAAGCAAAATCAGTTGCAGCAAGATCGACGTTTTAAAACTTCTGACGTGCGATTCCTAATCGTTAGAGGTCTCACTCAGGTCATACAGGGTCGCACCACCAGTCGTGGTGGTTGGTGGTGCCACCTGTTGTACAGGTACGACCTCACAAGCGATCGTGTGAGCGGTCGCCAGCCGCCACGACTGATCGTACGATCGGTCGCGTATCGCCACCACTAGTCGCGTGATTACCTACGATTGATCTTGCCATCGATCTTCCCCAATCGTTGGTGATCGCACGACTACGCATACCACCAATACCACCAATGTATGACAGCCCTAACAAGCTTTGCCGAATGGTCGTACCTCGGCCAAATCGCCACCAATCACACGATCCACAAATCGTACGATCCGGTGTGACTGAGGCTTAACGGCTTAACGTGCAGCAAACGTTAAGATTATTTTGGTTTTTGTATGTTCGGCATTAAAGCTTGCCAAAAATAATTGCCAGAAAGGAGCATATCGCTATGTCACCATCCGTGTTTGCCTTTACAGCTGAGTTCTCCGATAAAGCACATGCCGGATTTCACCCCGAGCTCTCGTGCCAGCACCGATGTAGAACCCCTGTCCGACGTGGGCCCCAAACTGATCACTGCAAACTCCACCCTGACCAAAGCTTCCGATGATCCTACCAAGTCGGTTCAAGCTGATCAGGCCAGGACTGATGAGGAGATGCCCTCGGATATGGAGAGAGAGAATGGCATCGGTAGGGAGGAGGATGTGGCTCGGGTCGAAGCGACCACGCCAGGCCGGGAGGAAGGAGGCATTCATGAGTCGGACATCACCGGCAGCATCATTAAAGGAGGGAATTCTTTCCAGGTTCCCAACTCGGCACTTCAGGAATTCAAGACAAAAACAAGGTCAGAGCTTCTGTGTCAATAATTTCTTCCATGTCTGTACATGTAGCTGCTTGATCTGGTTGGTAGCTCCATCATGAACATAGTGGGGCAAATAGTGGGAATAATTTGGAGGATTTGTGCCTTTGATGATACAAGCATGAGATTTGGCATACAGAGTACATGTATGTCATGCTTGCCAGCCATTTATAAAATTTTGAAAAATTAATTTTTACTTTACCTTTTATTTTTTTAAAGGACATATTTGCAATGGCCCATATCCAAATATCTTTGTCATGACATACTCTGACTGTGTGCCTAATTTCATTGCTTTTATCATCAAAGGCACAATCCCATCACCTATCTTCTGTACTCTAAAATAAATGAGTAAACAAAATGATTGTGAAACATTTCAATGTTTCATTGCGCTATATTTAAATCTGGGCCTAGCTAATATCTTCCCAAAGGAAAGAAATCTGAAAATAATAATTATATCACTGGTTGTCAATCTTTTAACTTGGCCATTTATTTTGATGTGTGTGGCAATACAGTAAAATTGCATTAGCTCAAATCTCTCTTTGTCTTGACGTTACACTTCGTTCCCGTCTACAAAATAAGATATTATGTACATAAATACTCCCGTAACTCAAATAGGCCAAATTTTTTTTCAACGGCGCGAGGCATTGTTTTTATTAGATATTTGGGGGTATGATCAGTAGCAAATTTGAAGATAAATCAGGTGTTTACACATCTCTACAGCTCTAACCTTAAAAATAAGCGTGCTTATATACGTCTTTCCATCGTATCAACGATCTCCAAGCGCTTTATATTTATTACCCCGTTCATCGGGCCCTGGACCACGTGGCAGCCTTTTATAGGTGCCCAATCAAGCTCGACCCTCACAGGTACCCGTTTATACTCCTGGGTTGAGAAAGGCAATTGTAGTTGAGTGTCTTGCCAAAGGGCACAAACATCATGTTCCTGGCAGGGTTCGATCCCATGCACCATCGCACATGAGTCGAACACCGTAACCTATGGGCCAGTGGGCCATGGTATTCCCTGAGTATTGTCAGTGACAACAAGTTTTATTTAGGGTTGTTTTGTGCAGGCTAAGCTTTGGCGATGATGTTGCCGATTCACCCAAGAGGAGCTCCGCCCAGAGAACCTCGTCAGCGAGGAGCCACAGCGACGATGAGAGTGGGTCATCAGACACCACCCTGAAAGGCTCCCAGTCGGACAACACCCTGAAAGGCTCCCAGTCAGATATGGACTCGGAGAGCATTGGCACGGCCCAGGACGAAGCATCGTCCGACAGAGAGACTTCGGCAGGAGAAGCAAAGCTTGAGTCCGCAAAGGAGATAAACCAATCTGCCGTGGAGATAGCTCCAGATAAAGAACCGTCAGGAAAACTCTCGTCGGTTCCAGTGCCCGAACAGGAAATGTGAGTTTAAAACAATTTATAGGTAGTGTATGTCATTTTGCAGCTGTCCAAAAAGGTAACCCACCAAATTATTGTCAGAGAGCTTACTTGATGTAAGGATATTAACCCTAGTATTCCTGAATCGTCCAATTTGCACACACCCTAAAATGAATTTGCACACATCTTAGGGAGTTTATTTTTTGGCACCAAATAAATAGGCTTAGGCGATTCCACGCCAGAATCAGATCAGAATCGATTCCAAACTCAGAATTGGAGTTCTACTTTGATGAGGAATCGATTCTCCGATGTAGCTGATTCCAGCGCTCTGAATTTGGAGACCGGCCAATTCCAACATTAAAAAATGCCCTATTCTTGATTTTGATCTTGCACTTAGCATTACTCCTCATAATGACGTCGTTAAAATTGGGGTGCTTTTAATGTTTTGTTTGTTTATGTTCGGGATAATTATGTGCATCGGATTGGGTTGAACTGACCCGAAACATAACAAATATAAATCGAATTTCAAAAATGCATCTCTGAGATGCATTTTTGGAATTGACAGCATGCCAGGAGGAATAGTTTCACAGGGAGTTTAGAATCATTAATTAATATCTTTACAACAAGTAAACTGTTTAACATGTTTTGGTTGGTTACTTTTGGGATAGTTGCGAAGGGTATACTACACCTTTAACCCTAACCCCTACCTAATGCTACTTTTTACTACTAGTAGTAAAAAGTAGTATGCAGTACTCTCACTGCCTTGTGTGCAATGCCTGTAGTAATTTTTAGTATTTGGTACTTCACCCCTTATTGCACTTGTAGTACTTTTTAGAACTGTGTCCCTCTGCTTGCTGAGTGTGCATGGCCCATGCATGCTGTGTAAGGTGTTCTAAACTCTATAGCAAAAATTGTCACTTGGGACACATTGGGTCAAGGCTGGACTACTGCATTTTTTGCCAGGTAAGTATTACTGACCTGTATTGCCACTATTAGTACTTTGTAGTTGGCAGTATCTGTACTCAGGGGTAAATTCTGGTTTCTTTTTGCCACAATAAGTTTTATAACGCCTACAAAATTCAAAAGTTGTGAATTATTCTGTAACTTAACATAATCAGGTTCTTTGTGCTGTGTTCCATTTAGAGAGAGTCACTTTTGAAATGCTTTAAAAGTAGCAATTAATAATTAAAAAAAAGAAAGTACACTTTTTAGCAGTTGGTTTGGTTTCTATCTTTGTAGAAGTTTTTCCTTTTTATAACTTTGATCATTGTATTGTTTTCATTTATAAAGCAGAACTGCAGCTCAGAAACAGAAGCCGGTTAGGAAAAGTATGAGTAAAGTATCAGGTGTCCCAGTAAAGCAAACAAGCACCAATGGTCAACAAGAGACAAGAGATACAACACGACCAACAAGGAGACAGAAGAAAACCGTGAGGCTTGTGGAGGATGATCAAATATCGGGAGACGAAGGAATGTTCATATCGCTGCACAAACCATCAGCCAGTCGGCATAATGGAACTGAAGAGACGGCGGGTGATGCGGTCAAGAATGCCCTCGGTGATCGATCATTCCACGATGCCGACGATGAGGAAATGTTGGAAATCGTAGACAATGATCGCTCGTACAAGCCCACCTTGAATACCAAGGCCAAGAGCAAGGCAGATTTGAAAAAAGTCGTAAAACAATCGGTCTCCAGCAAAGCAGCAGATTCTGCGTCTCAGAATCAAGGTCGGAAGGGAAGACGAAGGAAGGTGGGTAAACAGGATGAACCTGAGAAGGACATCATCGTCCTTACATCAGATAAAGAGGTGGCAGTTACAGCTAAGAAGAAGAAGAAGACGACTTTAGAACAGCAGTCGGTTAATGGTGTATTCAGTAAAGAAAGTGGAACAGGTGTCGAGAAGTCAAGGCAAGTACAGCCATCAAAGACATCGCAGTCGAGGAAGACTGCAGCTAGGAAAAACGCTCTTACGGCACACGAAAGCAGTAGTGATGGTGAGGGGGAGTGTGGTACTACATGTACTGGCGCCACCACTGATGCTTCTAACGAAAATCGTTCCAAGAGAAGACTCACCAAGACATCTCAGAAGAGCTCAATTGACGCAGGGGGTAATAAGAAAGGCTCAAAGGGAACAGATGATGGTGAGGGGGACTCTGGTGCAACCACCACTGATGCTTCTAAAAGAAATCGTTCCAAGCGAAGACTGACCGAGACAACCCAGACAAGATCGAGTTCTGACACGGATGGTAATGAGAGAAGCTCTACGGGTACAGATGATGATAAGGGGGAGTCTGGTACTACAGCCAATGACGATGCTGAAAGAAATCGTCCCAAGAGAAGACTGACCAAGACTTCTAAACAAATCTCGAGTTCTGACGCAGTTGGTAATGAGAGAGGATTAACGGGTACAAATGATGGTGAGGGGGAGTCTGGTACTACTGCTATTGATGCTTTGGAAAGAAATCGTCCCAAGAGAAGACTGACCAAGACTTCCCAGAGGAGCTCGAGTTCTGACGCAGATGTTAATGAAGGAGGCTCAACGAGAACAGATGAAGTCGTAAGGAAGAGCAGACGAAGGAAGCCTAGAATGCTGAACGCTGGCAGTAAGACGGAAAAGCACAGCACAGCGACAGCGTCAGTCGTTGAGGACAGAGTTGACGTGGATATTACCAAGACCGGCTGGAGGAGAAACAGGTCTGTGAGGGGACCGACCTCAAACGACAGTAAGACCGACGAGGAAACGGGGCCTGATGCTGGGGCTAACAATTTAGAAGAGAATGACCAGGAAGGAGTTCAATCAAACACAGAGCAGGAAAAAGTCTCCTCGTTCAAGCAGCCGCCTGCAGCAGCATCCAGGAAATCAGTCAATAAAAAGCGAGCCAGTGTGCACTTTAGCACCGTGGAGATCATCTCTGTCGAAGCCTCATCACCCACAGCAGGAAGTAAGGGCATTGAAGAGAAAGACACTGTCAAATCCTCGCCTCCCAAACAAACTCTTGATGTAGCTTTAGATGGCGGCTCTCCACGAAAGAAATTTAGAGGGACTCCGGGAGGAAAGATCGTTCAGAAAGGGGCGAGCGAGATTGTCGTCGAAGCTGTGAGCCCTAAAAAGCAGCGTGGGTCGTTGCCAGTGGTCGGGCGCGGCAGGAAGAGGGGAGGCAAGAGGAAGCTTTACTCGGGTGATTTTCCCAGCAGTTTCCTGGTACATCCGTCGGTTAACGATGCGGCGCCTCCAGCTAGCATCGTGAATGCTGACCCGGCCACAGCTGAAGACGATGACAATTCCGTCGGAGCTGAACAAGCAAACCAGACTCTAGAAGCTCCTGTGGTGGCACCTCTTCAGGGACGGGGGAGGGGAAGGGGGAAGGGGAGAGGCAGAGGTAATACAAGGGGACGAGGCAGTGTGAGGAGAAGACAACCCACTAGAGAGGCAGCTCAAGTCATTCAAGGTACGTGTGTGTCTTTGTTAAAGATGGTTATTCCTAACCCTGCCAAACGAACATGTCACAGAGTGCATCAGTTGTAAAAGTCTGCAGGACCTTTGATTGTAAAACTTCGGAAAAGTCAGTTAAACGATATTTACCATGAAATACAACCCCCCAAATCCACCCATTCTAGATAATTCAAGCAATTACCAATCGTGTATCCTGCCTTTAACCAGTTCGCGCCGGATGACGTATATAAACGCAAAATTTTCCCAAATTCAAAACGGATGACGCATAAACGCGCCAAGTTCGAGTTCGGAAATGTATGTCAGCAGCGAGCAAGGCCGGAAATGCGTGGGTGTGCTTCCCGGCACTATCAGCCAGAACCCGCTTCGGATCGAGTTTCGTTAAAAATAATCCTCCCCCCCCCCCCCCCCCCCCTCGGCTCGGCGATGTTAAAATAATCCCGGCACGAACTGGTTAAGAACGATTTGCACAAATCAAAGTTTGGGGCATACCATTGATAGGTCTTTTCTTCTTTTCTCCTCATTCCCTTTCAGTACCAGAAGAGATTGTTCTCAATTTCCTAACCAAGTATGGGAGCAGCAAGGAGAGCGAGTCCTCGGACTCTGATGGCAATCCTCCCGTCGTAGGAGTAACGGAGTCTTCCCAGTCAGACCTGAGCGAGCCTACAACCTCCACTGCAACACCAGTCATGTGCACGACAGGTTGGTAATGATTTTACTATTTGGTAGCTGACAAGATGTAGGCCCATTGATTAACACCAGGGGCCAATTTCATAGAGCTGCTAAGCACAACAAAATTGCTTAGCATGAAAATTTGTACTTGGCAAAAACAAGGTTACAGACCAATTTTTTTACGTGATCTTTTTTGTTTTTGATTGATAATCAGCTGGTTTTTGGCTTGGCATGAAAAACCCGTAGAATTTTGGATGGTAACCTGTTTTTAATAAGCAAGACTTTTTTTGTGCTAAGCAGATTTTTGTGCTTAGCAGCTCTATGAAATTGTCCCCAGCTGTCACAAAAATGGAAATTATAGTAAGCTTACGTTACCTTAAGTAACTTAAGTCCAATCACACACTTCTCCGCTTATTAAAAGTCACACTTCATTCCTGTCTACAGAATATGATTTTGAAAGGTAGGATTGAACAATTTGCAGATCTCCAAAAAATTTACTACCGAATTATTAAGAAATATCTAACTTATTTTAAAGTAAATAATGATTGTAGGCACCCAGCAAAAGTATTGCGCTAAATATTCAGTGATTGTCCAAAATTGTAAAACTTTGTACAGGTCAGTTAAATGATATTTACTGTAAAATACAACCCCCCCGAATTCACACATTCCCGATAATTCAAGCAATTACCAATGGTGTATCCCACTTTTAAATCCACCCATTCCTGATAATTCAAGCAATTACCAATGGTGTATCCTACCTTTAAATCCATCCATCCTGATTATTCAAGAAATTACCAATGGTGTATCCTACCTTTAAATCCACCCATTCCTGATAATTCAAGAAATTACCAATGGTGTATCATACCTTTAAGTCGCGCTGTGCATTATCATGTTATGGCCCGCTGAACGTTGAAAGGGTAAACATTACTTTAAAATGTGAATTTCATTTTTGTTGTCATGAATGACATCTTAATACAGGTCTACAGTTTCAGGTTTCATTCAAGGAAATGTTGATTTTGATGAATAAAGTACAAACAAAATCAATTGTTTATGTTCATCGTTCTGTTGTACATGTACTACAACAGTTAATATTTCGAAGCCTGTTTTCTCAGTTGTGTAATTTGAACTCCAAGGAATTAATCAATATGCAAACACATTATATATCAAGAATGGGTTGGGCTATGCAGCTATATGTGACCTGTCACCACAAAATGAGAGTAAAGTCGCACGATGCGATTCGTGTTATATCCTGGACTTTTGAATCATGTACATAACTCTATTTTTAGTTTTTGCGACTTATGTCACCTTTTCCTGGGGCGGGTCACATATCTCGATTTTCCATATTTCCGACTTTACTCCCATTTTGTGGTGACAGGTCACATATTATATACCAAATGAAAGCTTATGCTGTGGGCTTTCCAACCATGTATATATCCACTCACTAATGTGTTTGTCAGAAAACTGTGTCCAGATATTTTCATTAAAAGAGAAAGTTATTGGCCCTGTATAGAAATTGTATCTACTCTGAAGTGTTTCATGTGATGTTCTATCATTCCGTTTATAAAGTTCAGTCAAATAATTGTCAACACTTTTTCTTTTCTTTTTCTATGTGACCATTTCAGTGTATCCCGAAACGACTCCACGGTCTATTTTAAAGAGATCGGCACCGGATGGCGGTGATGCTCGTAAGAAGAATCTAACATTGCAGTTCTTTGAAGTACCAAAACGAAAGCCAATCATAGGTAAAGTTTACCCTAACCCCTTAATGGTTCCTCAGGACTTGCTTGCTAAATCCAATTACCAATGGTGTATCCTACCTTTAAATCCACCCATTCAACCCCTCATATACATGTACAGTTCTTTTTTGTTGAAACTGTCAAATTATGGAATGCATTGCTTAGCCAAATAGTCGATTCTACCTTGACAAAACACTTTAAGGAATCCCTCAAAACAGCCTTTCGATAGCCCTCATTGATGTAGATAAAACACCCAATAGCACCCATCTCTCGACAAGGCTTCCAGTTTATATTCCCAAGAGGAAGAATTCCGAAAGTGTAAACTACAAGGTACAAGCTTGCAGGCCGAAGGAAGTTTAGGATGCGTCGAACACATCTTAAGTTTGATGAAATCAATCGGAGGATGAGTTGTTAGATAATACAAAGGGAGTCAGGTTGGCGTAGCGGTTCTTTCCTCGCCTTTCACCACTATGACCCGGGTACTTCAAATCCTGCCTGAGCCAATATGTGACCTGTCACCACAAAATGAGAGTAAAGTCGCACGATGTGATTCGGAGATATGGCCATCCAAAGTCAAAACATGAAGGGGTAGTCAATTTTGAGATTTTGAGTAATTTGGAAAGCCCAAGTCTTCCTCTACATATTCTCATATTTTGGGTGAGATCAGATGATCAAAAACCTCTAAAATTATGCGATTTTGCGTGGTGTTTGCGTAGTTAGTGTTTGGATTAAAGACCATTAGTGGTCTAATTAACACGGTAATTAAATATGCAAATCAGGTCCTCGTAAGTATCCCATTTTGATATTTTGATAGTTTATACAATAGTTTGTATGTGTGGACAATTTTATGAAGAAATAACGATTAGAACATAGCTGTTGCTAAGCTCAACCGAACCTTATTTGTCCTGTTTTGTAATCTTTTGCGTGTTTTGTTTAAGATGTTTAAAGTCAGTTTTCTCACAAACCCCCTAATGTTATGTACCATTGGAAAGCTCTCTTTCTCAAGAATTTGAAAATACCAATATCTCAATTTTCAATATTTCCGACTTTACTCTCATTTTGTGGTGACAGGTCACATTTGTGGATTGGGTTTTCGGTCCCTGCCTGACTTCGTGGGTTTTCCCCCAGGATATTCTTCTTGTTTTTTTCTTCTCCCAACTCTAAAACTGTACCTTCTTCTCATTGTCTTCTCTCTACAGGTTTCTTCAGGCTTGCGAGTTACAGTGCCTAGAGCGCTTTAAAGTGATCCTTGGTTTCATTACCAGAAATATATAATAATAATAATAATAATACTCTGCCTAAGACCCGTCTTAGGGTTTTGTGAAACCGTCCGATATTGACTCGGCCAGAAGCCTGCTACCGGTATCTCTCTCTTTTTTAAAATTTCGTTCGTATCTATTTCTAGTGCCACCAGATATGACTGAGAACGGCCTCCGGCGGACCAGGCGTAACCGGGTGAGGCCCGTGGAGTTTTGGCGCAACGAGAGAGCTGAGTATGAGCGAAGGAAGTCCGGGGGGTTTGTGCTGGTTGGGGTACAGTCACCTCAGGAATCCAGTCCAGAACTACAAGCTCAACGAGGAAGGAATATAAACAAGGGTAAATACTGGGTGTTTTTTTTTTATAGGTCATCAACCTCGGTCCAAAAATTGAGCCACCGGTATCAAATGATCGAAAAGAGTACTATACAGTGGTCTAGCACATGGTTTTGTTATTAAGGTTTGCACACCTTGAGTTTGGAAATTTGTGATAGCATTGCAGCGTGAGCGTTGGCAACCTTTTGGTGTTATTGCTATTAACTTTCTTTTTTTCAAAATGGCCGCCAATATGCTTGCTACCAGATTAATTATGTAGTAACAAGCATATTGGTGGCCATTTTATTTTTAATCCGAAGCAGGTTTAGGCCGATATTGCCGGGAAGCACACCCACGCATTTCCGGCCTTGCTCACTGCTGACAGACATTTCCGGCCTTGCTCGTGGCATGTTTATGCGCCATTCGTTTTGAATCTGGGGAAAACTTTGCGTTTATATACGTCATCCGGCGCGAACTGGTTAATACGTGTTTAGAAAAGGCAGCTTTTTTATTATTATTTTTATTTTTTGTTTTACTCTATGTAGGAACAAAAAGATTGTTGCATACACCAGCTAATCTGTCGATGCATGTGAGCCCACCGCCCGGCAGTAAGGAAGTAGACCAACCAGCATTGGTGGTCATAAACCCCGACACGCAGCAGGAAGTGGAAGTCGGTAAGATTTCACTGACTAATTGGTTAGGAAGGATAGGGAGTCGTGTCCGAATCCAAGTCACCTCTCATGAGTCCGAGTCCTGTGACATTGATAGGAAGGATAGGAAGCCATGTCCGAATCCAAGTCACCTCTCATGAGTCCGAGTCCTGTGACATGGATAGGAAGGATAGGAAGCCATGTCCGAATCCAAGTCACCTCTCATGAGTCCGTTACCTGTGACATGGATAGGAAGGATAGGAAGCCATGTCCGAATCCAAGTCACCTCTCATGAGTCCGTTACCTGTGACATGGATAGGAAGGATAGGAAGCCATGTCCTAATCCAAGTCACTCTCATGAGTCCAAGACCTGTGACATGGATAAGAAAGATAGGAAGCCATGTCCGAATTCAAGTCACCTCTTATGAGTCCGAGACCTGTGACATAGATAGGAAGCCATGTCCGAATCCAAGTCACCTCTCATGAGTCCGAGACCTGCGACATGGATAGGAAGCCATGTCCGAATCCGAGTCACCTCTCATGAGTCGGAGTCCTGTGACATGGATAGGAAGCCATGTCCGAATCCAAATCACCTCTCATGAGTCAGAGACCTGTGACATGGATAGGAAGGATAGGAAGCCCTGTCCGAATCCAAGTCACCTCTCATGAGTTTGAGTCCTGTGACATGGATAGGAAGGATAGGAAGCCATGTCCGAATCCAAGTCACCTCTCATGAGTCTGAGTCCTGTGACATGGATAGGAAGGATAGGAAGCCATGTCCGAATCCAAGTCACCTCTCATGAGTCTGAGTCCTGTGACATGAATAGGAAGGATAGGAAGCCATGTCCGAATCCGAGTCACCTTTCATGAGTCTGAGTCCTGTGACATGGATAGGAAGGATAGGAAGCCATGTCCGAATCCAAGTCACCTCTCATGAGTCCGAGACCTGTAACATGGATAGGAATGATAGGAAGCCATGTCCGAATCCAAGTCACCTCTCATGAGTCCAAGTCCTGTGACATAGATAGGAAGGATAGGAAGCCATGTCCAAATCCAAGTCACCTTTCATGAGTCCGAGTCCTGTGACATGAATAGGAATGATAGGAAGCCATGTCCGAATCCAAGTCACCTCTCATGAGTCTGAGTCCTGTGACATGAATAGGAAGGATAGGAAGCCATGTCCGAATCCGAGTCACCTTTCATGAGTCCGAGTCCCTTGACATGGATAGGAAGGATAGGAAGGATAGGAAGCCATGTCCAAATCCAAGTCGCCTTTCATGAGTCCGAGTCCTGTGACATGAATAGGAAGGATAGGAAGCCATGTCCGAATCCGAGTCACCTTTCATGAGTCCGAGTCCCTTGACATGGATAGGAAGGATAGGAAGGATAGGAAGCCATGTCCAAATCCAAGTCACCTTTCATGAGTCCGAGTCCTGTGACATGAATAGGAAGGATAGGAAGCCATGTCCGAATCCGAATCACCTCTCATGAGTCTGAGTCCTGTGACATGGATAGGAATGATAGGAAGCCATGTCTGAATCCAAGTCACCTTTCATGAGTCTGAGTCCTGTGACATGGATAGGAAGGATAGGAAGCCATGTCCGAATCCAAGTCACCTCTCATGAGTCCGTGTCCTGTGACATGGATAGGAATGATAGGAAGCTATGTCTGAATCCAAGTCACCTCTCATGAGTCCGTGTCCTGTGACATAGATAGGAAGGATAGGAAGCCATGTCTGAATCCAGGTCACCTCTCATGAGTCTGAGTCCTGTGACATAGATAGGAAGGATAGGAAGCCATGTCTGAATCCAGGTCACCTCTCATGAGTCTGAGTCCTGTGACATGGATAGGAAGGATAGGAAGCCATGTCTGAATCCAAGTCACCTCTCATGAGTCTGAGTCCTTTGACATGGATAGGAAGGATAGGAAGCCATGTCTGAATCCAAGTCACCTCTCATGAGTCTGAGTCCTTTGACATGGATAGGAATGATAGGAAGCCATGTCTGAATCCAAGTCACCTCTCATGAGTCCGAGTCCTGTGACATGGATAGGAAGGATAGGAAGCCATGTCCGAATCCAAGTCACCTCTCATGAGTCCGTGTCCTGTGACATGGATAGGAATGATAGGAAGCCATGTCTGAATCCAAGTCACCTCTCATGAGTCCGAGTCCTGTGACATGGATAGGAAGGATAGGAAGCCATGTCCGAATCCAAGTCACCTCTCATGAGTCTGTGTCCTGTGACATAGATAGGAAGGATAGGAAGCCATGTCTGAATCCAAGTCACCTCTCATGAGTCCGTGTCCTGTGACATAGATAGGAATGATAGGAAGCCATGTCTGAATCCAAGTCACCTCTCATGAGTTTAAGTCCTTTCCCAAGCCAATATGACTCATCATGCCAGTGTTTAACACCGGTTTCAGTAGCGTAAAACAACTGGGAATATTTATATTTCCCCTGGTTGGGATGCCAGTCCATTGCAGGTTTAGTTGGGGTGAAGAGGCAAGTTGGGGTGAAGTGGCTTGCCCAGGGACACACCATATGGCCAGCAGCTGGATTCGAACCCGTGACCCACTGATCATGGGTCACGAACCCTAACTTCTAGGCCACACTGCCCCCGAAATTAATTCATTAAATGTATAGATGTACCTTTTATTTGTTGAAGATACTTTGCGGACAGCCAAGATGAATGTTTTTGTTGGGCCTAGCGGCCAGAAGGCGACCTCAGAAGACCCGATCACCTTGTGCAAGGCAATCTCACAGAAAGCATTCTCCTCAGGTACAGAGTCATTCATGTCCAATTTACTTCTAGAATTCTCTCATTGCAGATATTAAACCTTTTGAACATTTTGAACTGTTTTTTTAAATAAATTTCCAATAATTCTTCACTGTATAATTTGTGTGTTAATTTTATTGTTGATTTGTGCCAGCTGTTTTTAATTTTTTTTTTAATTAGCAGAAGATATTGATCATTTTGGTTTTATTTAAAAGAGAAGAAGTTGCCCTTTGTAGTGATATATACAACTTGAATATACCCCTATTACTTCCAAAATTATGACCACCTGTTTCAAGGGTACTTGTTTTATTAATCACCCTCTACATCTGATCTCTTACCTTCTCTTATCTAAACTGCAATCTCTTCTGTGTTTTTAAGGAATTTTGACCATCAGGCCGCTCAGCGAGAAAGGCATGCAGTTCATACGGAATGACACTATGGTGTTCTACATAACACGGGGCAAGGTGTCCGTCACCATACATCACACTACAAGCATCCTGCAGAACGGCGATATGTTCTTTGTACCACAAGGTGAGGGCATCAATCCGCAAATTTGTATCCCTGTGGAGATCGACTTCTCTTTGATTACAAACATTGTTGGACTGTCAAAAAATATTTCCCAAAATGCTCCTATTTCAACCACGGTTAATTTCCTGGGTTGAAATTTGGACCAAATGTACTCTATATTATACCCTAATCCTGAACCTAATTTTAACCCAAATCTTAACCCTAATCTTAACCCAAATCTTAACCCTATTAAAACAAATTAAGTAAAATTCAATAAAGGGATCATATACGTTTGGTAATTGGAACCCACTGTTTGTTTCAATCCTATAGTTATAGATATATACCATAAAACTAACCTGTAAAGTTTTCATTTTAAAAGGTGGTAGCGATTTTGAGATATTGCCGAAAATCTGGAGCAGTTATGTCCACGTAGGAAGAATAATCTGCATTGGAATACACAATCTGAGAAACGTCATTGCAGTAACGCCATTGCAGTTACGCTTCTCAGATTCAAATTTTTGGGGATAAAAAGTGATATCTTTTTCCATAACCGCAGTACTTCGAAGTGAACAGTTTCTAAAAATGCATTATACTATCCAAAGCTGCTGTACTTCTTACCAAGTAAGTTTTTATTGCAATTAATTTTTGGAGTAATTACCAAACGTATACGATCTCTTTAATCTATTTTGTGAAAACCTCATGGAGACCTATTCATCTATGGAAATATACCCTGTGGGGAAAATTTGACTCCCATTGTCCCCATTGTGTTCAGGTCTCTACAGGGTACTGATTTTAGAAACACACTACCGACTTGTTACACACCAAACAATTGCGGTCTGTTCTATTCTATTGTTTTGCAGTCACCAATTTTCTCATAGAAACCGTCAGTGTTTAATGTTTTTGTCTCGCATTAATGAAGTTCAGAAAGAGACTATGCAATCACTATTTCTGTACGTAGTTCCATCAGTCCATCTGTGTGTGGTAATTTGGTTAAAGTTGAAGTCCAATTATAATCAAACTTGGCTCATGTGTGCAATATTGTAATCTGTTTATGGTCGTGCCAAATGTGAAGTACTGAGGTCGAAGTTCATTTGAGGTCAAGTTGTAAAAGAGGCTGGAATTATAAAACTTGTCTAATTAAAAAACTTAGAAGTAGTGGAATAAAAGCGTTTGTAAGAAAAAGAAATTTGCCTTTTTCCTTACACATGTGCAAAACTCGAAACTTTAAGGCCTTTTCCTTAACATTTTACTTTGGCAACATGTCAATAAATGCAATTTTTTACAGACATAACTTATTAAAAGAATGGCCGATTGAAGCACAACAAGAAGTAGTTTAAGGAGAATGTTATTCTCTTTCTTTATGCGTAAAACCCCTGATTTCAAGTTCCGTCTCATTTGGCCCGAACCCCTAATACCGCTTGGAGTCTGGGTGCTGATAATTACCTGAGCCGAAGGCGAGGGTAATTATCAGCACCCAGACTCCAAGCGGTATTAAACAGAGTGATTAATACCGACAGAACACACATTTATTCCCATTCATAATTACCTTTTTGTAAAATTCAGCCAAAAAAGCCCCGAAAAATTGTCGCAAGTAAATTTCGGTGTTTCGCCATTCTGTGTGTTAGTGTCAAATGACATGTTTCCGCCTTTGTCGCTCTACACAATACATGCAATAAAGCGTATTTACTATGAACCAGACTATTACTGCCATTGGCAACCTCGTTCCCAGGGTGTCGAGCTGTACGCACCCAACACTACCCGCTCTTACTATTGGAGACATGGTACGGTTGGAAATAAAGTGAGCCCTGGGGACGGGTATAATGCGACATCGCTTTGTTGCCAGCTGGTTTTAAACACTTCCAGCCATGTCTTTATCGTCCGTTTAATACCGGCCACGTGACGGGCTCTCGACCAATAGAAATGCCTAAACTGTACCAGGTATTTATGAATGATAGATAGATGTATGTTTTCTCTCTGACCATACGCACACGTTATTCCTTGACACTGCAGGTAACATGTACAACATCAAGAATCTCCGACGGGATGAAGCCAAGCTGGTGTTCTTCCAGCACAAAGGTCGCTGAGCTCCAATGACCAGTCGTAAAATCCCTCCGAGATAAAATCAAATTCAAAACCCATTCCAGTGTAAAAATGCGTACAATAGTGCCTCCATGTGATTCCAGTAAGATATTCTGTCATTTTTTTATCGCCTAGGGCATTTTTATTTCTTCTGCAGTCAGGGCGCGATATTATCAGAGATGTAGTCGAGTCCATCACAAGTCCCTGCAAGTCCCTGTATTAAAGTCCATCACAAGTCCTTCAGTTCCAATTCAAATCACAAGCTATTCAAAACAGCTTTGACAAAAGCATTCCTTTGTCATTGTTCATCCAGTTACTTGTGACTGCCTTTTTGAAAGGACTTGTGACTGGCTTCAAGAAAGGACTTGTGAACGGACTTGCAGAGACTCGACTACAACCCTGGATATCATGTCATCCGCTACTCAACATAAAATCTGACGCTTCGTACTTGAACCGTACGGGCGCTCTACCAACTGAGCTATCTTGCCCTATGTTTGCGGTCTCCCAAAATTGTCAGTATCTTTGTACGAGGGCGCTAGTTATAAACACCAGTTGTAAACACCAGAATGCAGTGTGGCTAGGGATCACTCAATGAGGATACGACTTTTTATCTTATAAATAATACACAAATAAACCACAAGGGAAACTGACTAGGTAAATTTGCATACATTTCAACGTGAACAAAGAAATCGGCAAGGCAGGACTTGAACCCGCGAACCACCGGAATACCGGACCGGCGCTCTGTACAATTAAATAATAAAATTCAAAATACTAGGGCCGATACTCATAAAATCCTGCTAAGCCTAGTTGGCTGTTAAAATGGCCTCTAGTTGACAGCTAAGCCTAGTTGGAACTTGCTAAGTGATATTCATAGTTGGCAGCTAAATTTTAAATTATTTTTTAGGTTTCCCAATGTTCTATTGGTTGTGGGGAATCTAGCCCTATGCTGGGTGAGGATCACTTCCCAAGCATATTATTTCTTGCGATTGGTGTTGACGTCTTTGTGCTTTACTCTTAAGAAAGTCTTTCAATTCATCAAACTTTTCCGCTATAAATAATTTTTTTAATTTTAAATTGGCTTCATGTTTCTTTCCTTTACCATGTTTACCTTCCTCATCGCCATGCTTGTGTAGATTTCAATGCACACATATAGGCCTCATGGATCAGATTCACTGCTGTTCCTAAAAGTCATTTGAGCCATCCAAAACATCTCCATACCCTATTGACATGCAAATTCACATTTTCCGTTTGTTTGTTTGTTTGACGAACTGCCTAATGTCCTAGCTGCGTGCTTAACGCTGCCAACTAGCTGGTAACATTCTTAGCAAGGTTTTATGAATACAAAATTAGTTGGTAACCACGGAGCAGCAAACTACGATTTAGCAGTCTGCTAAGGCCTAGTTGGCTGCTAAGTTAGCAGGTTTTTATGAATATCGTCCTTGGTAAAATAAATGAATTAACAGCCACGTAATGGCAACTATTTCGTTTGACTATTCAGCATCAGTTAAAAATTTGTTTTTGCGAATTGTGACAGGAATATTTGAAAAAGGATGTTTAGGATGATGGTGCCTCAAGTGACTATCACACGATCGACTGTAAGCCAGACTTTAGAATGCTGTATATATATTTTAGTTTTCCTATCCAACATTGTATATATCATGCCTTTTTTGTGTGTGTTTGTTTAAACCAGAAATGTGGGTTTATATTTCTTCATTGCCGGTTTGTGTGAGTTAGTCTTACATACGCACTGTGGACCTCCGAACAATTGAAGTCCACAGGATGTGGGAAGAGGTTACGGTTTGTGGACCTGGACAGGTCCACAGTCCGTTTTGCCCTTTCTGAAAAAGAACATTAGAAGAAAAATGGGTTAGGGTTATATATAGAAAAGGTAAGAGGAACAGCTGAGAGGCCCATAATTGGAATTCGGAGGTTAAATTTGTTTTGGGGAAGCGAGAAAAATGAGTATTTAGTCAATGTTTTTTAACTACACGAAGACAAAGGAATGTCCATAGTACGTATGTAAGGTAAGCCTAATGTGGTGTTGGGGTGTTTGTTTGTTTGTTTGTTTGTTTGTTGGGGTGGTTTTATTTTAGTTTAGTTTTTTCTTCAGTTCATAAATAAATTCTAGATACGTTGTAAATACAGTACTTAACCAGTTCGCGCCAGGATTATTTCAACATAACCGAGCCGAGGCGCAGGATTATTTTTAATGAAACTCAATCCGAGGCGGGTTCAGGCCGATGGTACCAGGAAGCACACCCGAGCATTTCCGGCCTTGGTTGCTGCTGACAGACATTTCCGGCCTTGCTTGTGACGTGTTTATGCGTCATCCGTTTTGAATCTGGGGAAAACTTTGCTTGTATATACGCCCTCCGGCGCGAACTGGTTTATATGAGCCATGGACCAAAGATTTGTGAGACGTTCTGGCAAATTGAGAGAGAACTGGGCACAGACCGTAGCGGAGACAAATGTGTTTTTCCTCCTTGGAATCGTATTTGTAATCGTTAATATGTCTACTTTGAATTTGTTTAAGATATAGTATAAAATGTCTGGAAAAGTGTTTCAACGGTTGTCATCTCCCATATTCGCGAATACGAAACTCAAACTGTACTGGCCGTGTCTTCACCCAATACTTTTTCCCATCGATAAATGCAAACTTTAAACCATAACTCAACAAATCTTCAGCCATTGGTCTAGGAGCTTTGACCTCAGGATAGTATGCTTGTTCGTTGAGATATGTTTGTCCAGTTTTTTGGGGGCCACCCTGCTTGTATAGTAACAATTGCATGCAGGGCTCAAGATTGATCAATATAACACTTTTATTCTTCTGAAACAATTGGATAACAATAACAAAGAAAATTATGAACTTTCATTTTGCGATCAATAGTTTTTAGGTTGGATACACCATTTGACTTCCAAATTCTTAAGAAATATCTTACTTATTTGAAAGTGAATAATTATTCTTGGCATCCAGCAAAATGATTGCGCTAGATATCCTGTAATTGTTGCGAAAAATTAAATTTTATGTAAAAAAAAACTTAAAAAACAAGAACCGCCCGACGCTGATTGAAAAAAAAACGCTTTTTTTTTTGCATCAATGATTGTAACAATTTACTATAAAATACAACGCCCCAAATCCACTCATTCATAATAATTCAAGCAATTACCAATGGTGTATCCTACCTTTAAATAGGCCACATTCGATAGTTGTCAAAGAAAATAAAATAGGAACAAGGGTTAATAAAATTCACTGTGTCTTTTAGAAGAGTAACTTCCTTTTTTTTTTAGATAAATCTCATTTTTATTAGTTTTTAAGTTAATTCACAAAGTGTTGTGTAGTAAATTGTTCACATACATGTAAGCAGTTGTCATTTCAATATTGAATTTCATCTAAAAATTGATAATTTTTTGTATTTTCCTTTTTGCAGTGAACTGTCAAGTTTAAACGGAGAATACATTGTTCAAGTCTACCAACTTGAATAATTAGTTTTCATATCAAATCTGCCTTGTACAGTAAAGTTTCATAACTTGCATAATAAAACTCCTGGAGCGCTTCCAAAGTTTCAAGTATAGAGACTCAAAATTTGTACAACTTTTTTAAATTTAAATTCAAGCTTCCTTAACCCTAACCATCCCAAAT
Source organism: Crossaster papposus (assembly GCA_037893245.1). Classification (NCBI taxonomy): domain Eukaryota; kingdom Metazoa; phylum Echinodermata; class Asteroidea; order Velatida; family Solasteridae; genus Crossaster; species Crossaster papposus. Next base: position 2,203,263 of record JBAIAA010000017.1, read on the forward strand.
CCTCAAAAATCCTCTTTGCAAAATGCAGGATTTTGCAGGATTTAGGGCACTTGGAAGTTGATGCATCGGAGGATTGTCCAGGATTGAGGTCGTTTTGGGTTTTTGCCACTGGAGGATCTTGCAGAATTTTTTACCATTTTCGATTAAAATTTAAGGCTAACCCTTAATAATTATTAAAGTTTCAGAAAACTCTATTTTTGCCCATTTTTGATAAAAATGCAAGGTTAACCCCTTACCATTCAAACAATTTTATAAAACTCAATTACTCCCGTTTTAGAAGAAAAAAATGCAAGGCTAAGCCTTTACAATTCTTAATGTTTCATAAAACTCTATTTTTGCCCAAAATGCGTGGGTGTGCTTCCCGGCACTATCAGCTTGAACCCGCTTCGGATCGAGTTTCGTTAAAAATAATTTCGGCACGGTGATGTTAAATGAATAAATACCTAGGAGAGTTCAAAGCTTCTGATTGGTCGAGACTCGATCACGTGGAGGGCATTATCACGCTGTAATTGACCGGGCTTTCAAAAATTGAGGCAAATTCACTGTTTATTTCCTAAATAAAAAGGAATTTATTAAAGGAAATAACAGGGCGAGGACCCGGTCATTACTGTGTGATAATTGACCGGGTTGGCCGATGACCGCTGGTAATAGACCGAGCCGAAATTACCATTGGTCATAGCCCAACCCGGTCAATTATCATGCAGTAATGACTGGGTCCTCACCCTGTTATTTCCTAAATAATCCCGGCGCGAACTGGTTAAAAAAAATTGCATAAAACTCTTTTATTTGCCCATTTTGAATAAAAATGCAAGGCTAACCCCTTACAATTCTTGCCCATTTGGGATTAAAATGCAAGGCTTACCCTTTACAATTCTAAACATTGCATCAAACTCAATTTTTGCCATTTGAATACAAATACAAGGCTAACCTCTTACAATTCCTAAATTTTGAGAAAACTATTTGTTTGCCCATTTTTGATAAAATTGCAAGGCTAACCCCTTACAATTTTTAACTTTTCTTAAAACTTGATTTTTTTTCCCGTTTTAAATAAAAATGTAAAAGGCTAACCCTTTACTATTCTTAATGTTTCATAAAACTTGATTTTTGACAATTTTGGGTTAAAATGCGAGGCTAACCTCTTACAATTCAATTTCTTTTGGGATACAAAATGTAAGGCTAACCCCTTACAATTATACTTTTTTCAAGTTTTAGCCAATTTTAATAAAAATGCACGGTTTACCCCTTTTTTCAATTTTTACAAAACCTAATAAAAGATAACCGCTAAGAATGACACCAGTTCAAACAGGCTTCGTACTGTATATCTCTCGAGCATTTTATTCGTATAGAGTTTCAATTTTTAAACATGTAATATCATTTCAAATAGAGCTTAAAAACCTTTCTACTGACAAAACAAAAATGTGGCTCATGACTTCATAAACTTAACCAGTTATTTCCTGCAAAAGTAACAACACTTTATCAGCTCTTAAGTTATAACTATCCTAAAATCCTAAAAAACCTGAATGGTCATCTGACAAAAGCATCAGTTTCTTTTAACCAGTTCGCACCGTGATTATTTTGGCGTTGAACGGGCCCAGGTGCGGGATTGTCTTTCACGAACCTCGATCCGAGATGGGTAGCACACCCTGATATTTCCCGGCTTCGCTCTCTGCGAGCCAGTCGCCAACAGTTCCGGCCTGGCTGGTGATGTGTTTATCTGTCATAGTGCTGGGCAAGTAACTCGTCACTCGTGATCAGTTTATGCTACCTGTAGCACTACTCGCATTTTTTTAAAACTATTTAAATACTCGCGAGTAGTGATTGTTAGCAAGCAACGACTAATGACAATTGCGATGTTTTTTGTTTATTTGTTAGGTCGGGGAACCAAACTAGCTGGTCACCAATTGCAAACAAAATATTGACTCTACTTTGGGTAGTATTTAAAAAAAGTCAGCCGACCAAGGGTGCACCTTAATTCTAATGAGCAATAAAGGAAACCAAAGTCGCTTTGAAATAAGTTATGCTTTGAACGAAAACACATGGTGCTAAACACATGTGTGACCATGTATACTCGCGAGTACTCGAGTGGGAAAAATCACTACTCGCCCAGCACCATCTGTCATCCATTTTGAATCCCTGAAAAACTTTGTGTGTATACACGGCATCCGATGCGAACTAGTAAAGAAACTTACCGCACTGCCAAGCACCATCAAAGGCACTTTTTGTTGAAAGAGGAATGGGGAAAAAGATAAGGACATACTTAGCAGCAGTAAACATTAACTTGTTAAACATGGTTAGCACTGCCAAAGTTCTTAAGACTCGATTTAAATCATCTTGTCAATAGCAACCTTAACTGCTGAAGTGGCTGTACACACAACGTACTTACCCGTCGGGATCAACACATTTTTTAAAGCACAATAATTTGCTTAGCATGAAAATTCTTCCTTGGCTAAAACAGGGTTACAAATCAAATTTTCAGGTCATGTTTATTGTTTGTGACTGGTATTCAGCTGGTTTTTTGCTTGGCATAAAAAGACATGGAGTCTTGGCTGGTAACCTGTTTTTACTGAGCAAGACTTTTTTTGTGCTAAGCAAATTTTTGTGCTTACATGTTTTACGAAGTTGGCTGTATTTAATATTTAATATAAAAAGTGAATGACATTTCAAGTTTTGAAATAATACCACTGCATAAATAGTCTACTCGTTAAAAATACTGTGGAACGCCGCTACACCGAACACCATCCTTGGCTTCAAATAATACCTAACATTGTTGTTGACAAAAATGTCAACAGTCCACCGACATTGGCTCCCGATTTGTGTGGCCAAACATACTAAATAGTGATGTTGAAATTATGTCAATTTGGTATATTCAAACCCTATTTAGCCATGTTTAATTTCATAACGTCAAATGTCGACAGTGATTTATGTTAAAAAGAGTGACAGTTGGCTAAGACAGAATATTATATAAAATACCTAGGGCCTTTTCGAATCCCTGGCTTCATCTTCGTCTTTGGCTTAAGGCGATTTTAGATTCCCAACTGCGAGATCCTCTGCCACATTTTGATGTCTGTTGTGCTTCAGAAACATTCAATCTACTGATATGAACCCAACTATTTATATTTGCTTTAATTTCTATTTGCTTCTCAGTAATTCGGAATTCGGAGGCGGAGCCAAAGCCGAAGACAAAGCAAAGGTTTTGAAAAGGCCCCTAGTACACTAAAATTCAATTACAATCAATTAAAGGAGGGTGCTGTTTAAAAGGATGGACGCCATCTTGAAAAATAGTCACCTGATGGACCGGTGGCTGAAAATCGCTCCACCGAACGATCAATGTACATTTACCGAACAAAATCTGTGGATCCTGTGATGTTCGTTATAGCGGCGTTACAATGTACTAACACTCTTTAACCATTTTGACGCTGTTATTAATTAAAACTGGTCTATTGTCAGGCTTTAAAAAAGGATTCAAATGCTGCCCAAAATATTGACAAAATTGTCTTAAAACAACAAATCAAACACAGCACACAAAACGTAGGTTGATGCTATTTCTACAATATCAAGCATAAAATCTAAAAACTGGCAATTCCACACAAAACTACGTACAATTTATAACACATATGTGATGCGATCAAACAAAATCAGTCTGAAGTAGGCCCTGGTCATTTTGGGGATTTTTACATATTCTTTTGTAGCGTACTTCAGGCTCTATTTCAGTAAAAAACCCATGTGAATACGACTTTTGGTTAAAAAATTACAACCATTTGAACACCAGCACGTTAAAAATAAAGAAACTGAAAAAAAATCATGTTTTTGTATCACTTCCCTACTGAATTTAGTTAAGAGTATTTTCATGTAAAAGAAAAATATTTCCCCTTCTGTTTTTGTAAAAAAGTCAATTTTGATTTTTCCACCCCTACGAACATATTTTGGCCCAATCTCAAAACAAGAATTGCAGAATTCCGACTGATTTTGCTTGATCGCATCACATATTTTGTGTGCGTGTGTACAGAGCACCATACAAATGCAGTGTCTTTACAGTGCATTACGCTATGAGGACAGTGCACTACGCTATGAGGACATTCCATAGGGTTCTTGTGTTAAAAGAAAATCTTACTGTACTCAACACCATGAACATTCTTTTGAGCCAACATTTTTAACCTGTAGTCCTCTAAACATCTTTTCTGGTGACTAAAAAAAAAAAAAAAGTGATGGAAACGCACAAATGTCCCTACAACTCGGTCAGCTCTTTTCAAACAAAAGAAAATATCCCCGTAACTAGGTGTACACCTACTTACACGAGCTGACATTTTTTGCACTACGGTACGTGAACTTGACATAAACATCTATCATAATTGTGACCGGCTCTACAAAAAAGGGTATTAAGTCGCGCTGTGCATTATCATGTAATGGCCTACTCAAAGTTGAGGGGGTAAACATTTCAGAAAAATGTGATTTTCATTTTTTGTTATGAATGACATCTTTAAAGGGATCGTAATCGTTTGGTAATTACTCCAAAAATTAATGGCAATAAAACCCTACTTGGTGAGAAGTACAGCAGCTTTGGATAGTATAATGCATTTTTAGAAACATCACTTCGAAGTACTGCGGTTATGGAAAAATATATCACTTTTTATCCCGAAAAATTTGAATCTGAGAAGCGTTACTGCAGTGACGTTTCTCAGACTGTGTATATCCAATGCAGATTATTATTCCTGCGTAGACATAACTGCTCCAGATTTTCGGCAATATCTCAAAATCGCTACCACCTTTTGAAATGAAATTTTTACAGGTTAGTTTTATGGTATATATCTATAACTATATAGGATTGAAACAAACAGTGGGTTCCAATTACCAAACGTATACGATCCCTTTAATTCTTACAGTTTCAGGTTTCATTCAAAGAAATGTTGATTTTGATGAATAAAGTGGGAAAAAACGACCATTTTGTGTGCATTGTTCTGTTGTACAACAGAGCCGGCTATTTCAAAACCTGTTTTCTCAGTTGTGTAATTTGAACTCCAAGGAAGTAATAAATATGTGAACACGTCATATCTCCAGAATGGGATGTGCTATGGAGCTCTATTATATACCAAATGAAAGCTGACGTTGTGGGCTTACCAACCACAAACATGTTTTTGCGACATAATACCCCTTTTTGTGGAGTGGGTCTATATTGCACAGAAGAAATACAATGTACTGTACATGTATAGTTGTATTATACAGGTATTTACAATATTAAAAGGCACGTCTTTCCTAGTAAGAAATTATTAGTAAACTGTTTTTTTTTTCTTCTTTATAAAATCTTTAAATGCAATTAAAATCGGAATGATTATTAGTTTTCTTTGTTTCAACTGGGTAAAATGAGTACTGAATACACTTTTGTGACATACATGTACCTATAAGTAAAAAGGAAAAATTCAGGGTCAAAAATAGAATAGATAAAATTTAAGGTCATCGCAAAATGTCATTATGCAATACATGATTCTAAATGTACTTTGGCTCAATTCTAGATTGTCCCACATATTTTACTGCAATCTTATAAGTGGTGGTTTCATAATAATAATACTAATAAAAATATTGATTTTTGTTCTAAAGTGCACAAATCAACTAGGTTATCATGGCGCAGTACCATATTATTACCCCTGCTCACCAGGTCAATGAAAATATCTCAAATACCATCTTAGCTCCCTGTGGAGCATAGAAGCTTAATGCGGCCATTTGCGGCGCAAGGCGGCTCAAATCAACCAATATAATTATTAATGCAGCGGCGTAGTCCAACATTATCAAACCAATTGTGCATTTTGTTATATAAGCACCAACAAATGGCACATATGTGAGGGGTTCTGGCAAATTGAGACGGAACTGGGCACAGGGTACGCTTGGGTACGCTTGGGTATCTACGCTTGGTTGCTAATCTTTTCAAAAAAATACATGGTAGTTCGAAAGAAAACATATGTCGGCAAAATAAAAAATTGAGATGTGGGTATTTCTAAATTCTGTGGAAACAGAGCTTTCCAATGGTATAACACTTGGAGGTTTGATACTCAATATTTTTTTTTTTTTTTTTTTTAGTCTGGAGTCTCAATAAAGGGATTATGAGAAAACGGGCATTTCTTGCGAGAAATTGTGTGAAAGGCATAGAAAGGCATAGTCCAAATTGTCTCAAAAACTAATTTTGTTTTTATTTGATCGTCCTGAAAAATTGGGAATTGATTGTTGGGGATTTAGTCTTTAAAAAAACATATAATCTCAAAATCGATCCCCCCTTTAAATTTTGACTTTGACTGGCCGTACTGGGAAATCACCACTGTGCGACTTTACGCTCATTTTGTGATGACAGGTCACATATGTGGGAATTCTATCATGTCAAATTAGCTATTTTCAATCATAACTCAATATAGCATAGCGCGAATTTACGCCATTGTCGTGGGAGCAGGTCGCATTTGTAAACAAAGCCGTGACGTTTCAGGTCTATTATGCAGTTTTGCAGTTCAGCAACATTGGTATTTGGAATCTACACCCTTGAAACCTATATGCCAAAAATTTGGGTGCATTAGGGGGGGGGGGGGGGGGCACGGAATTCAAGAATAGGAACATTTGTACAAGGTTCCCTTTAGGCGTCATTTGGTAATTTCATCTATTGCACTTGCCCTTGACCCAAACAAAATGAAGCAGGCAGGGTTTTCCTTTGTCCTTTGACAAATTTCTCCTGCTCTTTCCCCGGATCCCCTATTGTGTTTCTCTTTGTTCCTGTACTATAACCTAACCCCATAGACTTAATGTACACTTATGCTTTTGTGCTTCTGTTCTCGAGGGTTACGTACATGAACATGTAGTACATGAACATACAGTCCATGATCAATACTAGAGAGACCACAAACTGCTTTAGAGTATGGCACAGACCACGCAATGAGTGACAGCTGCCCGTGGGGCCTGTCGCTGCTCTCCCTCTGCCGACCCGCTGTCCTGCCCCTGCTGCGGCTGCCCCTGCTGCTGCTGCTGCACGCGTGACGAAGGCAACGACGGCTGTGAAGTCTGGGAACCGTTCGCCGACGCAGTCTCCACCATACAGTGATTGGAACCGGCTCGTTCAATCTGCAGAATCGGCTGTGGCTCGATGGGGCTGGCATGGGGGCGGATTTGATTGACGATGTCGTTGTACTTGGTCTCAATGTCGGCCTTGCGTCCGGACCCACCGTGACCGCCCGCCCCTGCGTAATGCAAACAAATCAGACAGTAAATTTGATTGGTCGACTCGTATCGAGGTCAAAGGGTATTACATGTAGATTTCTATTGCAGGATTTTTATACTAACAGTTTGGCAATGGAACAATTATTGGTTTCAAACAGATCAAGGTGAAAAAGTAGAATTGTGTGATCACAATTTATCAATAAGTGATCGATCCTCGGATCAAGAGTGTCGCCTTTTTCGGCGGTAGATCCATGTATGTTTTGTGTTTTTAAATAAGTCAAATTTTGTGTAAACGACGACCTTAAATGACCTCTACATGACCTTTGACCTAAGTAATCAAATGAAGAATTGTCACTACTTTCAAGTTTCATAAAAATCATTTCATTAAAGCATGTAGAAGTTATAATTACATTTATTTTTAACTTAACCTGAAACTTTAACATACATACAAACAATGACCCCTACATGACCTTTGTAATCCTATGAAGAATTGTGTCTTCCCACCCAAGGGTCATTATCAAAATCCATGAAAGCCTGTACATGTAGTTGTACATGTTTAAAAACTTAACTTGAAACTAAGGCCGTGTCCGAAACGGGCTTCTAGAGCTACGGCTACGTCTATTGTCAGCCTGCTCACGTGTATTGTAATGGGCGAACACCTAGACAATAGCCATAGACAAGAGATTCGGATGCGGCCATAGACTGATACATACGGTCTAGTCTTGTTCTGCGATCCAATCGCGTCGTTTTTATCGTGTTCACCGTGAATTTCTCCATGTTCACGAGTAGGTTGCATTCCAAACGCTACTCACCAAGACGCACGCGCATGCGCGAGTATTTCATTTGTTTACGAAGTCGTAAACAAAAAAAATCCACCTCGACTTCACCACTGGTGAACACGAGTTACCAGGCGATTAGAACGCCATTATACGACTCGTGAACTCGTAAACACGATAAACACAGCATTGGTTGCAAGACATCCTAATCGAGGTATGCAGCGCGCTTAGCCCGCCGATGCGGGCACCCTTTTACGTACGTCATAGAGCACGTCATGACCTTCGAATAGGTCGTCTTGGCTAACTCACACAATCGCTTGAAAAATTCCGAGCAGAATTGTGTCATATTTGCATGCGCGGTGTGACGTAACATGCATCATCGCAAACTCGTTGGTCAAGTTTCTGTTTGTCATTAGGACGTCTTGCAACCAATACTACATACGGTCATGCATACAGAATTTTAGACTAGTACACTAAAAATACACCCAAAAGATTTAACATTAATATTCCAGTGTTTTCACAGAACAATGTGACCCGCTCCAAGAAAAGGTGACATAAGTCGCGCTATGCATTTATGAGTAATGGCCTGTTAAAGTTAATAGGGTAAATTTTTTTGTCAAAATCTGATTTTCATTTTTTGTCTTAAATGACATCTTTAATATTCAAAGTTTCAGATTTAATTAGCAAAAAGCTGGAATTCGATAAATAAAGTGAAACAAAACCTTTTAAGAGTGCATGATTCCAATGTATTGTCTTAGTTTTGTTGTGTTTCTAAGCCCGTTTTCTCAGTTGTGTATTTTGAATTCCATGCAACCATTAATATGCAAAAACGTCATATCACCGGAACGGGAGGGGCTATGGAGCTGTACTATGTACCAAATGAAAGCTTATATCCTGGACATTTTAATCATGTATATATAACTCTATTTTTAGTTTTTGCGACTTACGTCACCTTTTCTCAGAGCGGGTCACATATGTGACCTGTCACCACAAAATGAGAGTAAAGTCGGAAATATTGAAAATTGAGATATTGGTATTTTCAAATTCTTGAGGAAGAAAGCTTTCCAATGGTTTATAACACTTGGGGGTTTTGCGATAAACACTTTTTAAGAAAACTTACATTAAACATCTTAAACAAAAACAAAAGATTACAAAACAGGACAAGTAAGGTTCGGATTAGCATAGCAACGGATATGTTCTAATCATTATTTCTTCTTGATATTTTCCACAATACAAACTATTGTATAAACAACAAAATATTAAAATGTCGAAAACGTGGGATACTTGCATATTTAATTACCGTGTTAATTAGACCACTAATGGACTCTAATCCAAACACTAACTATGCAAAATCGCGTAATTTAAGAGGTTTTCGATCATCTGATGTCACCCAAAAAATGGGAATATGTAAAGGAGGACAAGGGCTTTCCAAATTACGAAAAATTGACCACCTCTTCAGATTTTGACTTTGGATGGCCATATCTCTGAATCACATTGTGCGACTTTACTCTCATTTTGTGGTGACAGGTCACATATAGACACAACGTATCAAAGCTGTGGTGGACGATGAGCGAGTTTCACAGTCAAGCGCCCAGAGAGTAGCGAGTGACCTACCGTGGATGTCGACATAAATCAGCCGTGAAAAGACGAGAGCCAGTCCCCCGGGCGGAGGCCAGGGTACCTTGCTAAACATGACCGGAATGATGGGCTTCTTCAAGAGATCGGCCAGGCAGACTTCCCGATTGCAGCTCTCCGAGAGAACGTACTGTGGTGTCACGCAGACAATAATAGTCTGCAAATAACAATAAGATCAGACAGAGGCACGTCAGGCGTGGATATTAAAGCGTTCAACGCCCACAAAACCAGAAATAAATCACATTTTTGGCTAAATTCATGCAGATCATGGAAAGAGGACGTGCTCTGGTACCACATAACGATCGAGGGTCGAAGCACAAAAGAGAATAAAGGGAACAAAGGATCCTCGATCGACGGTATGAACGTCCGAATTCGGTCCTCGATCGTCGGGGAAAGCGCTAAGGTAATGGGGTTAGGGTATAACATAGGAATAAAGGAAAACACAATAGGGGATCCTCGATCATTATGTGGTTCACGACTACTGTTCAAGCATTTATTTGACACCAAAAGCATTGTCGTATGTGACCATCCACGACAAAAAGGCTGTAAAGTCGCCAGAGCTTATTTTGAGAAAAGGACCATTAAAATTTGCGAAAAACAATTTAAAAAAATAAGAATGTTTATATTCATTGTTACTTGTTGTAGCTAACCATAAACACCAACTTTGTGTTATAATACATAATTTTAAAGCTTATTTTTTTGTAGATTTCATTTCTCAAAATATCTCAAAACGTCAAGATGCCTACTTTACAGCCCTTTTGTCGTGGACGGTCACATATGTTGTTTAGCTAAAGACAAGACAACAATTTGAAACAAGACAAATATTTTGATGGATTTAGCTGCCTTTCGCCTGCATCGAGCTGTATACTCCCAAGGAAGTTGAGATGGCATTTGAAATGTTTCGGGGGCCCAATGGCCGGGGATACAAAATAATGTCAAGCGCTTTGATCTGAGTTAAAGGTAGGATACACCATTGGTAATTGCTTGAATTATCATGAATGGGTGGATTTGGGGGTTGTATTTTATAGAATAAAAAATGTCCTGTCCAAAGTTTTAAAATCATGGATGCTAAGAAAAGCAAGAAAAATTACGTTCGTTTTGGTTTTTAACGGCGATCATGAATTGGTTTTTTTAAACAAAATCGTAACAATTGCAGGATATCTAGCAGATATCTAGCGCAATCCTTTTGCTGGATGCCTACAATCATTATTTACTTTCAAATAAGTAAAATATTTCCTAATATTTCGGTAGTAATTTTTTTTGATATCTGCAAATGGTGTATCCTACCTTTAAAGGAACTAAAAATCAAATAAGTTAAGAGGGCCTAATAACGGAACTATATAAAAATCTGTTATTATATAATTTTCCCCTTTTTTGCTGCCTTCAAATTCTTGTACACGAGTAATCCAAAGGCTTTTATGACATGCCACTTTAACCAGACGCAACCTACCTTAGCATTGCGGATGCCTTCGTATATCTTAGCATACAGAGCATCTCCTCCGCCCATCTGACCAATGTCCATCCAGCAAGGGAAGCCCATCCTCTCAAGGTGGTCGCGCATCAGGCAGACCTCCTCCTGGATGTCCCAGTTGTAGCTGATGAAAACGCTCGGCGCTGGGGCATTAGATTCTACATTCGAAAAGTGGGAATTTTTGTTATCCGTTTGGTCTTTAAAGGGAAATTCCAGGCTCAATAATATTTAAAAGAATATATGGTAACATACTGACTCCGCAAAGAATTTGTTTTGATTTGTTATCAAGAACGACACACGCGCCTATTATATTCACGATTTCTTGCCATTCAGGAGTACAAGGGCGCGACCATATTGTTCAAATTTTTCGCCTCGCCCGGGACATTATGACGTAGTGTCTGCACCTCAATGCACATCGCTCTACTGCCTGTTGTTCGCACTGGTATCCCACCTTGACGCGGCCAACTACATTATGCAGACGTATGTTGTACGGCGCCCAACTATTGCGAGTACATGTATTGCATTTTTGTGCAGAATATCGATTTGACGCGCCACAAACTATCATTTATTTCTGTATTTTCTGAGAAGAATAGAAAATCTGTGAGCTAGTAATTATGGCATCAGGTCCTTCTCCATATAACTCGAACCTGCGACCACCAGAATACTCGACCGGCGCTCTACCAACTGAGCTATCTTGCCCTATGTTGGTGGTCTCCCAAATTGTCAGTATCTTTTTTCAAGGCGCTAGTCAGAAGTCATAAACACCAGAATTCCGTGTGGCCAGGGATCATGCCCAATTTTACGATACAACCTGGGATGCCATATTGTGGGGGTCACTCGATGAGGAAACGACTTTTTATCTTATAATACACAAATAAACCACAAGGGAAACTGACTAGGTTAGTTTGCATACATTTTAAAAAGAACAAAAAATTGGCAAGGCGGGACTCGAACCTGCGACCACCAGAATACCGGACCGGTGCTCTACCGACTGAGCTATCTTGCCCTATGTTGGTGGTCTCCCTAAACTGTCAGTATCTTTGTTGGAGGGCGCTAGTCAGAAGTCAAAAACACCAGAATGCCGTGTGGCCAGGGATCACACCCAATTTTACGATACAACCTGGGAAGCGACATTGTGGGGATCACTTAATGAAGATACGACTTTGTGAAATGTGTTCAACCTTTGCGAATTCACAGCACAAATTTGCATTTGCTTTTGCGCCGAATATGAACTGGGCTGGCTGGAAAATGTCCCGCGTCTGGCTGTAAGTCCAACCTCTGAATATGTATTTCACATAGGGCTCGGGGAGGTCAAGAGAGGTCACTCACCTTGGCCCTTCTGAATGACATCAATGACATCCTCTCGCTGCATCTGTTCTAGATACGATACCATCATCTCCAGAGACAGGGCCGTGTTGCCGCTGTTCTGGATCCAATCCAGTATCAGGATCAGGGCCGGGTTCAGCTCGTCCTGAAACTTCTGGATCTTGGCTTTCTTGTAACCTGGGCAACGGAAGACAGAACGGGGTTGTTGTGTCAATGCCAAACATCGGGGTTCCCACCATTTCATGGAAACAAAGTTCGCGCCAGGATTATTTTTAAACATCACCGAGCCCACGCGCGGGATTATTTTTAACGAAACTCGATCCGAAGCAGGTTCAGGCCGCCAGTACCGGGAAGCACACCCACGCATTTCCGGCCTTGCTCGCTGCTGACAGACATTTCCGGCCTTGCTCGTGGCGTGTTTATGCGTCATCCGTTTTGAATCTGGGGAAAACTTTGCGTTTATATTCGTCATCCGGTACGAACTGGTTAATAATAATAATAATAACATTGGTGCTTATAAACTGCTTTATACCCTACGAATGTAGCGTTTCAAAGTGCTTTACAATTCTTATCGTTGGTCACCAGGAACAAGACAATTTCTGCAGCAGCTCAATTTCAGCACCAATTTCAGAAGATTTTCAAATTTCCATGATAATTCTTTCGACTTATATACAGTATGACACATTTTGTTGCAGCGAACACAGTGACCTAGCCAAAGAGAGATAAAGAGGGATTTCCAGACAAAAAATCCACCATAGCCAATCATCCAGTGGATACGTTGTTTGGCCACAGAGACAAAATATAACAGACTGACCACTTTCTCTTGGGGGCAACCAAATTTCCTGACTTTTTTGCCCGATTTTATATATTTATGGATATTTTTCTCAAATTTCCTGAATTTCCCTGACTGGAATCCCTGACGAATTCCTGACGAATCCCCACTCAAAGATCGATCTTGTCTGAGACAGGTCCTAAGATCGATTTCCCTAAACCCATCTTATGAAAGACGCATCACAACTACCAATCTGATGGCTGTTTCATGTTTGGTTTTATCGCTATAGCAAACAGTCGTTGAAAAGAAACACGCGTACCAACCCTCAGACTGAACTTTAAGTTAAGATGAGTTCAGCCGTGTGCTATGTAAATTAGGGCGTGTTGAACGCGTATTGGCGGAATCGATCCAAGGTCGAGTCGCGAGTTAGGACGAGTTACTCTTCTTAAGATGCATTTAAGCCTTTCGTGAAATCGGCCCTAGGGCGAGTAAGAAAGACGTTGCCTGAATAATCGCAAGTCGTAACATGCATAATCGCTGACTCATTGGTCAAGTTTCTGTTAAGTCACGTAATTATAAACGCAACGTCACAAGGCGCACGCAAATGCGACACAAATCTGCTCGGAATTTTTCAAGCGATTGTGTGAGTTAGCCAAGACGACCTATTCGCACGTCATGGCATAACCTACGGCGTACGTTAGAGGGCGCCCGCATCGGCGGCCTACGCGCGCTGCATACCGCGGATTAGGACATCTTGCAACCAAGACTACTACTGTAACTACTTTTAATACCTAGCTTTGTAGCCAGTGCCAGCCAATCTGCACCCTCACATCCAGAATTCAACAACTTGCTAGCGGCCTTGACCCACGGCGGAATGTTGTCCTCTGTGATCTTGTCTTTGCGACTGGGAGTAGTCAGGGTTAAAGGCACTGCAGAAAGGCAAGAAAAACACAACAAAATTATAAAGCCCTCCCCAAAAAAGCGTATACAATTAAAAACATTACAATTGGGGGAATAAAAAACAAGTACGTTTAAAACCGGCTTGTGGGCCTGGACGCGTTAATGCCCGAGCACTGGGACCAATTTCTTGGAGCTGCTAAGCTCAAAATTTTGCTTAAGCACAAAAACTCTTGCTTGGTAAATCAGGTTAGGAGCCAAAAATGTATGTGATCGTTAAGCTAAGCTAACAACAAATTTGCTAAGCCCAAAAATAATCTCTCAGACAAAACAGGTTACCAGCCAAAACTCCATGTGCTTTTTATAATGCTCAGCAAAAATCAGATGAATACCAGTTGGACTTGACCATTTAGACCCCTTACAAACAACAATTACCACCTGAAAACTTGGTTTGTAACCCTACCAAAGAAGAATTCAAATTTAAAAGTAAACAAATAAATTGGCAAGTTAGTCTTGCATACGCACTGTGGACCTCCGAACAATATAGGTCCACACGATGCGGGTAGAGGTTACGGTTTGTGAACTTGCCCAGGTCCACAATCCGTTTTTCAGTTTCCGAAAAAAGAGCGCTAGAGGAAAAACGGGTTAGAGTTATATATAGAAAAGATAGAAGGAACAGCTGAGAGGCCCAGAATCAAAATTTGAGGGTAAATTTGTTTTGGGGAAGCGAGAAAAATGAGTATTTAGTCAACGTTTTTTAACTACACGAAGATAAAGGAATGTCCACAGTACGTATGTAAGGTAAAGCTGCGTGCACCTTCCAGTGCTATCTCCAGAATACCGGACTAGCGCTCTACCAACTGAGCTATCTTGCCCTATGTTGGCGGTCTCTCAAATAGTCAGTATCTTTGTTCAAGGGCGCTAGTCAGAAGTCATAAACACCAGAATGCCGTGTGGCCAGGGATCACGCCCTATTTTACGATACAACCTGGGTAGCGACATTGTGGGGATCACTCAATGAAGATACAACTTTTTATTTTATAATACACAAATAAACCAAAAGGGAAACCGACTACGGTAGGTAAATTAGTACAAATTGTAAAAAGGAATAAAGAAATCGGCAAGGCAGGTTCAAGTCCCGCCTTGCCGCTTTCTTTGTTCACTTTGAAATTTGTGATGGGCTCTGCGAAAATGAGTCACATGGGGGTAAAATGTTGATCAAAGTTTCATACATGGCTGAAAAGAGCATGCAACAAGCTTTAATTTGATAGATGTTAGAAACCTGTGCGATGGTTGCTTCAAAAGTTATCACTTCTTTTAAAAATACAATTACATGTACATGTACATGCAGTCGTGAACCACATAACGATCGAGGATCGATATTGTGTTTTCCTTTATTCCTATGTTATACCCAAACCCCATTGCTTTGCGCTTGCACCGTCGATCGAGGACCAAATTTGTCCATTCATACCGCCGACCGAGGGGCTTTTGTTTCCTTTGTTCTCCTTTGTGTCTCGCCCCTCGGTCGATATGTGGTGCAAGAGCATGTATGTCCTTATCAACTTTTAACAACTCTGTATATGGGGGAAATATGCTGTGCGACAAGTGACTCATTTTCGCAGAGCCCGTCACATTTATGCAAATTCACCTAGTCAGTTTCCCTTGTGGTTTAGTTGTGTATTATAAGGAACAATTTATACAGCTCTATGAATGAAATTTGGCCAACGCTAGCTAAGCTTTACCGATAGTAGGCTTCTCCTTCGGGAACCATTTGCGGAACGTGCTCGTCTTGACCTGACGGTGCTCGCACATGACAAAGCTGCTGGCCAGACACTCGTCCAGGTTCAGGAAGTGCAGGCAGGTGGGGCGTTTGCAGCCCTCCGTGCCGTGCAGGCTACAGCGCCGGCTGCAGGGGCACGTGACCGAGAAGCTGTGAGACAGACGCTTCATCCAGGCCGCTCGCAGGTCAGACAGGGCCGTGTCTAAGAAGTGGCGCACCTGTAAAGACAGGTAGCGGAGAGAGTCGAAGAATTAATATTGGGAGCAGAGTGGGGCAGATCATCCGTGATCATCATTTTGTGCTTAAGCAGCTCTTAGTCAGGTTTCTTATGTATTTTCGTTCAATTTTTGTGTAGATTTGCTAAACTATACATTTTTTGAAACGTTAGGATATACTTAACATGAAAACCAATGTTTACATTTGCTCTTAGGTTCTTTATGGCGGCCATCTTGGATTTTTTGAATAGCATTTTGATGACGTCATGATGATGCCAAACATTTTTCACAATTGTGTGCATATGTCTATGACCCAATAAACATATTACAAAAAGAATTTTGAATTTATTATGTTCTGTTGATGAGATATGGCTAAAAGGTCCAAAAATGAAACAAAATCATAAAAAATCACACGATGATGTCATCATGATGTCACTTCAATTTATATCTATAACACATCCCGCCATACCTGCATACCAAGTTTGAACCCAATCGGACTTCCAGAGATATAGGGCATTGGAAAAAAATTGACCTTTAATGTGAAACCCAATGACTTTAAAGAACCATTTTTTTTCAAAAGAAATATTAAAACAATGTAAACATTGGTTTTCCTGTTGAGTATATCCTAACAGTTCCAAAAATGTATAGTTTAGCAAATCTACAAAAAAAGTGAACGAAACTTTAAATATGTACATTATGAACCCGACTATCTATGAAATTGGCCCCTGGCATCAAACAGAACAAGGAAAAACCGACCCAACCTTAGTTGGGTCAGCACGTCATTACTTTCCACGCTACCTTACAAACAAGACCAAATAACACAGGATGTAGCCCGGAGATCTCTGACATTGTGCCCTGTCTAGACGTTGTTCCTACCTTACCTTAGCGCAAGCCTTCTGCCCTACTGGTCCTTTTGATGACATCCGTCGTGATCCACCCTCCTCTGATCTCTCCGCTTTCATTACGGTTACCTTACAAGTCAAGGAAAAAGAATAGAAACTTTTACATAACTCGCATCACGTGACATTCATTATTACTCCCCATTGACGTATACTAATTATTAACCCTAACCCATCCACACGCAACAAAGTGCAGCAGGTGGACCTGATGAATCTCTCGCAGTGAGAAAGGTTGACACATTTAAGAGGAATGAAGATATGAAACGTTCCAGTAAACATGTATTTTATTGTAGTAACGTTAGTCCCGCAAACGAAACGAACTCACAAACTTTGTCTGTTCGTTTGCTGTTTCACAACAGTTTAACTGAGCAATTCCTCACTGGCAGAGATGGACACAAATGTTGTTTACAAATCAAGACAAATAACCATTTTGGGGCGTTTATATTTTTGTTCAGTGTATATACCAAATGAAAGCTTACATTGTGAGTTTTCCAACCATGTATATAACTCAATGTCACTGTTTTGTGACATAATACCCATTTTTGTGGAGTGGGTCACAATTGACATGTCCGTCCCTTCATGAAACAGGGATAACTGCGATCAAAGGCTGTGTCTACAGCTACATTTACGTCTACATAGGCGCTAAGGTAAATTAAATTCGAACGCGGCTACGGTAGAGCCTACGGCTAGTTATTGCGCCCCTAAGCGATGCTTGAATTAGTGGTTGCAAAATTACGATGTAAGAATTTACAACAATTGTCGTCTGCTAGATGTTATGCAATGTTTGTCTACAGCCGGTCGAAATACCTGATGAGATTGGCGTATTTGTCGATCTGTTAGTTTCAATTCAATGCACTACCATTGAAAAATACACAAAAATTTGCTCCAAAATTAACGTTAGTGCTGCCGCCATCTTATTTTGCCTGAGCTAGACAGCTTCTTTTACGGCTAGATTTTTGTGACGTAGCCGTAGCTGTAGCTCTAGACGGCATTTCGGACAAGGCTACAAAATGGCCGACGCAGACAATAGCCGTAGCTGTAGCTCTAGACACCCGTTTCGGACACGGCCTGAGCTAGACGTACCTTGAGTCGAGCAAATCGGACTGGCGCCATCTCCAAGACAAAATCCTGCTGCTCGTCCACAAGGAACCGGGCCTGTCTGTAGGTCAACTTGGGTGACTGGTCCCCGTGCTCTTGGGACCAGCGACAGGCGTGGACCACAAGACGATGAAACAAACCGACTACGAACACAGGAAATAACAAGAATACAAATCAAAGCGAGGGCTCAGAAATCTCAATGGTGGGAGTGATTAAAGATAGGATACAACATTGGCAGATATCGAACATTTTTACTACCGAATTATTAAGATATATATCTGACTTTTATGAAAGTAAATAAAGGCATCCAGCAAAATGATTGACCTAGATATCCTGTAATTGTTCCGAAAAATTTACTTTTTGGCGAGAACAAGAACATCTGCCCGACACTGGTTGAAAACGAACGCCGTTTTTCTTGCTTTTTTCTCGTCATCCATGATTGTAAAACTTCAGACAGGTCAGTTAAATGGTATTTACTATAAAATACAACCCCCTGAAACCACTCATTCTTGATGATTCAAGCAATTGCCTACGGTGTGTCCTGCCTTTAAGTATAAATATGCAAAAAAAGCACAGAAAAATCTTCCATTTTACCTCATGAGAACCTTAATCATTCTAAACGAACGTTATTTAAGAATCTCAAAGCCAAATTTGTAGTCATTCCGAGTGTGTAGCTTTTTAAAAGCAATTTTCATTAAAAAGGGCGTTCCACTTGCACCATTGTTTTTGGGAGACCCTGTACTATTACCAACCTGGTAGAAAACCTCCAAATGTGATGTAGAAGACCACCGCAGTTTTAACGTCAGTCACAAGATCTTCTCTGTTGGTCGTTTCTTTGAGACAAGATGGCATGTAGTACAACATCTACATGTACCAAGGAAATCGTGGAGGACAAAAATGACTTATTTTGTATGTGAACTTCAATCAATGGATTCAATCAGAAATATTCAGGGTTGAAGTCGAGTCCCTGCAAGTCCTTTCACAAGTTCTTTCGTGAAGCCAGTCACAAGTCCCTTCATAAATGCAGTCACAAGTAACTGGTTGACCAATGACAAAGGAATGCCTTTGTCAAAGTTAATTTTATAGCTTGTGACTTAAATTGGAACTGAAAGACTTGTGATGGACTTGCAGGGACTTACAGGGACTTGCAGGGACTACATCCCTGGAAACATTCAACATTTCCACTTGTGTGTGGAAGTGCCCATGTTACCCAGTTCCCGTAGGAGGACGTATATACACGCAAAGTTTTTCCTAGATTCAAAACGGATGACGCATAAACACGTCACGAGCAAGGCTGGAAATGTCTGTCAGCAGCGAGCAAGGCCGGAAATGTCTGTCAGCAGCGAGCAAGGCCAGAAATGCGTGGGTGTGCTTTCCGGTACCATCGGCCTGGACCCGCCTCGGATCAAGTTTCGTTAAAAATAATCCTGCGCCCCGGGCTTGGTGATGTTAAAATAATCCCGGCGCGAACTGGTTAAAGGGGTAATATAACCAACCGAAATACTGTTGAAAAGCTTACTATTGGTAAAATAAAACCTAATGATTTCTAAACTCCCTCTGAAATTATACCGTCTGGCATGCTGTTCATTTTGAAGAAAATAGCAAAAGAATTCCCTTTCTAAAAACCTTGTGGAAGTTTCCGAAAAAAGTGCGTGCAAGTATTTGAACAACGCATTTTTTCTTCTAAGATTTCGTTTTCAATTCAAAATTTGCTGAGTCACAACTTAAATTGCGACCACAATCTGCGTTAAGGGCAGCTCCTCGCGTGTCATGCACTGAACAGACCAATGGCAACGTCAAAGCATGCACTGCGCGTCGTTTCAACATGTGTGCACTATTTGCTGAAATTTATAAAAGTGCATCTCCGAGACGCATATTTTGAAATGGCATTCTTTTGCTATTTTCTTCAAAATGAACAACATGCCAGACGGAATAATTTCACAGGAAGTTGTGAAATGCGTCTCAGATTTATTATAATACTGAACTTCAAAGCTCTTTATCTCATAATTAGGTTGTCAGGGTTTTATCACCTAATCCTTTCCCCAGGGGAGATAGGGTGGGGTACATATGAAAATGATACAACTTTTTAAAGCTGAGAGAATAATCTAGAGAATACAAAAAAAAGCAAAATCTAAAAAACAAGAAGTGTCAACTTTGTCCGGGTTCCGTTGGAGAAGGTCACAAATGGTGTATATGTGACCCGCTCCATCGTAATCAGGAATAAGTCACTGAGGCCGTTTTACGCAATCGGCCGTTGAAGTAAACGCAAGGGTGAAAATCGTGACCAAGTCGATTTTCTGAACATTGTATTTTTAGGAAGTGTAGTTATCACAGATTATTGTCATTAATGTATTTTATGTAAAAACGATCAATAAAGTTGAAATAAAGAGGATTTGTGTGCGCTGTCTGTATGATTTTGGTAAATGTTGTTTATTTCAAAGCTGTTTTTCTCGGAATGTGGATTCGGCAAATAAATATACACCCGTCATCTTCATCAGACCATAACTCATTAACCTAAACAGATACACACTTGTGATGGGTATCATTAGAAAGCTTATGAAATTCTATTTCTCACCATGTTTTGAGACTTATTCCTGATTTCGATGGAGCGGGTCACATATAAGCTTAATACTGTACATCTCCATCTCTTTACTGACCTGTCCCTTTGCTTTGTAGTCGCGGCACATCAAGTCAAACTTCTCCATCAACCCCAGCAGGGCTGGTTTCTGCTCCAGCGTCTCTGCCCAGAGGTGGTCCACTAGTCGGTCCTCCAGGACGCCTTGCTCCTGAAGACGCTTCCAACACAAGGCAAACTACAAGACAACAACGCAATCAAACTTGTTTTTCTTGGGGTTTTTTTTGCGATCGCCGCCCGGTGAGCGTGATTTTTTTTCAAATAAAATTCAATTTTTCATAACATTTTTCATAACATTTATAGGATAATAATAATAATAATAATAATAATGCTAGTTCTTATATAGCGCTTTTAGACTCCCACAAATGTGGGTGTATCAAAGCGCTTTATTATTACCCCGGTCATTGGGCCCATGAAACACTCCAAATACCATCTCAGCTCCCTGGGGAGTATACAGCTCGATGCTGCCATTTCGGCGCAAAGCAGCTAAATCAACCACAATAACCATCTCTGCCCTCACAGGTACCCATTTACTCCTGGGTGGAGAGAAGCAATGAGTGACAAAGTGCCTTGCCCAAGGGCACACGCACCGTAGTCCCAGGCAGGACTCGAACCCACAACCTGCAGCTTTACCTACAGATTACAAATTCAATGCTCCAGACCACGAGACCACGGCACTCCACAGACCACGGCACTCCACTCCAGGATATCTAGCGCAATCATTTTGCTGGATGCCTACAATCATTATTTACTTTCAAATGAGATACTTATTAATAATTCAGCAAATGGTGTATCCTACATATATCTTTAACCAGTTCGCGCCGGAGGACGTATTAATAAACAGTTTTCCCCAGATTTAAAACGGATGACGCATAAACACGCCACGAGCAAGGCCGGAAATGTCTGTCAGCAGCGAGCAAGGCCGGAAATGCGTGGGTGTGCTTCCTGGTAACCATCGGCCTGAACCCGCTTCGGATCAAGTTTCGTTAAAAATAATCCCGCGCCTCGGCTCGGTGATGTTAAAATAATCCCGGCGCAAACTGGTTAAGGCGGCAACAGATAACAATGTTCCTCTTTTTTAATTGACGTGTGGCTAACAGTGCAAGTTACTTTGCACTTGGACACAAAAAATTGATCCTGCAGGCAGGATTATGATGGACTTGGGTCTGTGTAAGGAGAAGTGAATGAGTGAATGATGGATTTTGGCAGATTTGGTCCAGCACTAAGTTAAAAATGTTCAGTCAGCTTTATACCTCAGCATCCTCCTGATTGGCCACAGTGATTCTCTTGAAGACCTCCACCAGCCAATGAGGACGGAGGATGACCATATTCTGAAGGGCGGCATCAGATGACCCCGGCACCGAGTTGTAGATAACCGCACCCAAATCGTGGTAGAACTGCAGCATAGCAGCCACGCCCTGATCAGAGGACACGCCCACATCACCTGCCATCTGTCTCACCTGATGTATGTCATGAGACGTTGAATACAAAAAATAAAATTAATAACAGGGTTCAAGTAGTCTTTGCCAAAGACCACTGCCTTCGACAGTGCACCTGCTAACGACACAATTTATAAATTCATCAGCTCCCTCGCTCATGTAGTGGTCTTTGCAAATTGTGATGCGATCAAGCAAAATCAGTCGGAACTCGGCCATTTTTGTTTTGAGATCGGGCCAAAATATGTTCGTAGGGGTGGACAAATCAAAATTGACTTTTTTACAAAAACAGAAGGGAAAAATATTTTTCTTTTACATGAAAATACTCTTAACCAAATTAAGAAGGGAAGTGATACAAAAACATGATTTTCTCAGTTTCTTTATTTTTTACGTGCTGGTGTTCAAATGGGGTTTTCACTGAAATGGAGCCTGAAGTACACTATAAAAGAATATGTAAAAATCCCAAAAATGACCAAGGCCTACTTCAGACTGATTTTGCTTGATCGCATCACAATTGCTTAAATAGGTCTCTAATCGTATCGTTAGCGGGCGCACTGCGTAAAAATAATACGCGACGTACACGATCAATCAAGAGCATTAGTCTTTGGCAAAGACTAGGTTTCAAGCAGACTTTTAGGTGAAAAAGTAAGAAAACACAGGGATCAAATATGTCCAAAAACACAGGGATCAAAAATGTCCAAAAAACACAGCACAAAAAGTACTTGGTGCAAATATAAGTGTGTACAAATTTGTGACGGTACGTCAAGATTTTGCACTGCGAAGTTCAATACATCCGGGACGGTCCATAGTCCGGTATTTCGGAGATTGCAGGTTCAATTCCCGCCTTGCAAATTTCTTTGTTTCCCCTGTGGTTTATTTGTGTATTATAAGACAAAATATTGTATCCTCATTGAGTGATCCCCACAATGTCGCTTCCTAGGTTGTATCGTAAGATCGGGCGTGATCCCTGGCCACGCGGGATTCTGGTGTTTATGACTTCTGACTAGCGCCCTCGAACAAAGATACTGACAATATAAGGCAAGATAGCTCATTTGCTTAATGTGGCTTGATACATCGCTGGGATTAAGTACTTCTCACTTTAACCCTAACCCTGCTGAATCCAACTGGATCCAACCAGTTGACATTTTCGTTGGAACCTGTTGGATTCAGCAGGCAAGTCATTTGATATATTGCGAAACGCATTCAGAATCGCATTCTGTTGGGTTACGGGTAAATAACGCCAAGTTGGGCTCTATTGGATTCAACAGCAAACCAAAAATTTAAGACACAGTTGGATCTAGTTGGATCCAGTAGGATCCAGTTGGATTTAGCAGGCAAGTAATTTTATATGTAATAATTATAATATTCATAATAATAATAATAATAATAATAACAGATATTTCAAAAGCGCTCCATCCACCAATACTGCGCTCGCAGCGCTACAATTACCCCTGCTCACTGAGCCCACGAAACATTTCAGGAAGCAAATGCCATCTCAACCCTCTGGGGAGTATACAGCTCGATGTTGCTATTTCGGCGCAAAGCAGCTACATGTAATAATATCAACCATCTCTGCCCTTACAGGTACCCATTTACTCCTGGGTAAAAGGAGCAATGAGTGACGAAGTGTCTTGCCCAAGGGCACACGTACCGCAGTCCTAGGCCGGACTCGAACCCGCAACCTGTAGCTTAACCTACAGATTACAAATTCAATGCTCTAGACCACGAGGCCACGACACTCTACTAAATGTTTAGGTACATGTACCCAAAAACAGTCACAGTTGGGATTGAGGGTTAATACTTTAACGTTAAACACTTTGAGAGTAAATTTGCCCGTTGGTACTCGCCCCTACCTTTTCAGTGGGCAAGTAGTTGGTGCCTTTTTTGACCAGTTCGGCCAAGCTGTGCTCAAACCGCAGCCATTTCAGTGGGATGTGCTCTGCCATGTAAGGTTCATTCCTAGCCACTGACTCGATGCACTCTCTCAACTTGACAATCTGTGCAACCAATCGAACAATGATCATCTGTCATACGGATTTAGGGCCAAAGCTGAGGTTGTAAACTACGGTAGAGAATAGATATTCATGGATAGCAAATGCCTGCACTGAGATCTAATATGCCATGGGCGGATCCAGGAAATTTGCAGTTTTAAGGCTGGTTTCTAGGCAGAGGGGCCTAGGATTAAAGATTTATATTTTGATAAATGAACAAAACAGGGACGGAAGATAGATGAAAGAGAAAGTGGAAAAAGAATCTGATAGAGAAAGTGGAAAAAGAATCTGGTAGGGAAAGTGAAAAAAGAATCTGGAAAATGTCCAAACAACTGAACGATTCAAATAACATAGTACCTCCTCGTCTTGGTTGTCTGCGCTGCTCTCAACAGCAAAATATGTGGGTATGATGTGTGATTGATATGCCTTGCCTTGAGTGCAGGCACGTATCGCTCGGAACTTATCGGCTATCTATAACAAAAACAAAAAACAAAAAGGAAACATGTCATACAGTATTAACCAGTTTGCGCCGGAGGACGTATATACACGCAAAGGTTTTCCCCACATTCAAAAACGAATGACGTATAAACACGTCAAGAGCAAGGTCGGAAATGTCCGTCAGCAGCGAGCAAGGCCGGAAATGTCTGTCAGCAGCGAGGAAAGCCGGAAATGCGTGGGTGTGCTTCCCGGTACCAACGGCCTGAACCCGTCTCGGATCGAGTTTCCTTAAAAATAATCCCGCGCCTCGGCTCGGTAATGTTAAAATAATCCTGGGGCGAACTGGTTAACCCTTACTAAGTAACCCCAAGCCCATCAAACTCCAGCTGCAGGTTTTGTACAAAACATTAGGAACTTGTTGTTGGACTTTGTTTGACTCGGTACAAAAGACCCAGAGAGACCCTGTTGAATTCTGTGAGGTTCAGGGCAGAAAGGCATGATCCTTGTACAAATGTTGGAGTTTGGGGGAATGCACAGGCATATAATTCGCAGGATTTAGGGCGTTTGGGGTTTTGCCACTGGAGGATAATGCAGGATCCAGCTCATGAGGCCTAAACTATAGCTGGATGATTTTTGGAAGATTACTTGAGGTTACTTGGGTATTTAATCCAAATGAGGATTTTGGAGGATTGAGGTTATTTAATTGTTACTCTGTACTTTCACACTGCGCGTGCTCTATGTAAATTCTCCATAGAGCTTCAGTCAAGGTGTAAGTTACAATATACATGTATGTGTCAAGGAAAGGAACATAAGTTGCATATCAAGGGTCATGTGTGCAGACCCTTGTTGTAATAGGGCACTTAATTAGCAGCTGTTTGTTTCACGTTTAGCTCAATGATAAACCCACCATTCCCTCCAATTCAAATTAGTTAAATTCTGCCACAATAAATTTTGCCAAAAGAGAAAGTTTGCATACAAGAGAAAACTAAAAACAGCTGCGTACACAACCCCGATGGTTCCCTCCTCAGAACGCTGCCTGCTCCAAAGATTAAGACACATCTCGTCTTCAGCAACAAACAGCTTATTTACAACAACTGTGGTGGAGGTTTGCTGATGGTTGTAGACTTACATGGCAACAAACTGTGTGCACAAAGTTGCAGTGATCCTAGTGGGCTGTGTTGTGATGATGCAGGGGATATTTACCTTAAAGTAGGGGTAGGGTTTGAAAGAAGACTTCTGCATTTCAGTGCAGATGGCATGTACATCGACTCACAGCAATTTGGGAGTCATTGGGATATCGCATACACACCATGCAGCACATTAATTAGCTACATGTTCATCTTTTATCTTTGATTTACGTTTAACTTAGTTTAGAAACATCAATGAATATGAATCTGAAAAATGTATTTAACCAGTTCGCGCCGGGATTATTTTAACATCGCCGAGCCCACGGGCGGGATTATTTTTAACGAAACTCGATCCGAAGCGGGTTCAGGCTGATAGTGCCAGGAAGCACACCCACGCATTTCCGGCCTTGCTCGCTGCTGACATACATTTCCGAACTTGAACTTGGCGTGTTTATTCGTCATCCGTTTTGAATTTGGGGAAATTTTTGTGTTTATATACGTCATCCGGCGCGAACTGGTTATGATTACACCATATTGAATCATGTACATGGGCGTCAATCCTGGGGGGGACAGGGGGACACGTCCCCCCCATATTTTGAAGGGTGGGGGACACAATATCAAATGTCCCCCCCATGTTTTTGAACTCGTGTATCTCATAATAGGGCAATATGTACTGTAGCGGAATCTGTCAAGAATAGCGGAGCGGCGGCATGATGACGGATTTAAACGGAGTCCATCCAAGTCCAACAACGGCTGCGGATCCAACAGAACCGGACAAATTAACGCGCTACTGCGGGTTTGGCCGCCCTATGCAGGCGTATGTGTGCGCGCGTACTCAATCTTCACGTGTAGTTCGTACGTGTGCATATGTACGTACGTGAACATACTGTTCGCCTGAAAACAGGCGTTATCTCGTCCAGACGTAATCTCACTTTTTCCTAAATTTATATTATCTGTTGCTGTAAAATAGCCTCTGAAATCGATAATTCAGTAAATGATGTTTTGCAGCCATATTCATACTGTAGAACATGTAGGTTGTGTGTGGACTTCGGCTGTGGTTAAAATCTGTGTTTTTGGTAAAGTTGTAGCCTAGTTTGAGAAAGTTTTGTGTGTACAAAAGTTCAGTGAAGTGCGTGTGCCATTGGCTGTGTGCTTGATCGTGTTCAACTCTAGCGAACCTTCGCAAAGCTGACAATCAATCAAATCGCAGTATAACGCTGCGTTCCAATCGCGTCGTTTTTATCGTGTTCACCGTGAATTTCTCCACGTTCACGATCGGGGCCAAATTTCTTGGCTCTGCTTACCGTTAGCGAAAAATCCCTGCTTACTATAGCAGAAAATTCGGTGCTTAGGCATAACGAAAAAAAATGTTATGTTGGCGTAACCCGACCGACACCTAAAAATACGGCCGACCCTGGATATATTTTTTTTCAAGGGACGAAATTTAATGATATAAATCTAGTTATAAATACGTTTGAAACCATTTCTGACCGTTTCTCATTGTTGTGTGTGTGGATTGTTAAAATATTGAACCTGGACACGCTATCGTGTATACCGGCTTAAACAATTAGAAAACATATCATTTTCATTGCTGGGAGGGGGAAAAAAAACCAAAAAAAAAAAAGAATCCCTACCTACCTACCCTATTTTTTTGGACCCGTTACGCCAACATAACAATTTGTTATGCCTTATGGTAAACGTATTTCACGCGTTAGCGAGGAATTTTGTTCTCTGAGCATGCGTACATCCCGTAACTAAGGATTCTGTGCTTACAGGGTTAGCGCAATTTTTTCTGCTAGCGCGGTTAGCGGAAAATGGTGACCGTAAGCGCAGAATTCTGTGGTTAGCAGAGCTAAGAAATTGGGCCCTTGGGGCCAATTTCATAGAGCTGCTAAGCACACAAATTTGCTTAGCATGACAATTTGTCCTTGGCAAAAACAAGGTTACAGACCAAATGTTCACCTGATGTTTATTGTTCTGGATTGATAATCAGCTGTAAGTGTTTTTTGCTTAGCATGAAAAACACGTATAATTTTGGCTGGTAACCTGTTTTTAATGAGCAAGACTTTTTTGTGCTAAGCAATATTTTTTGCTTAGCAGCTCTATGAAATTGGCCCCAGTTTTTGGTTGCATTCCAAACGCTACTGACCAAGACGCACGCGCACAATCGAGTTAGTCGTACGGCAAGGACATTCTTTATCGCTCAAGAACTCGTACATGAACCAACACGCATGCGCGAGTATTTCATTCGTTTATGAAGTCGTGAACATGGAGAAAAAAATTCCACCTGGAGTTCACCACTGGTGAACACGAGTTACCAGGCGATTAGAACGCCATTATACGTGAACACGATAAACACGACGCGATTGGAACGCAGCATTAGACTGTCAGGGGACCACTGCGCCCCCGGGTATGGGTATGGGTATGGGGCCCCCAGAAACACGTGGTTCTCCCCTCAAGTTCTCTCTTATATCGTGTCCGATGTAAACCACAGGGTATTCTCGAGAACGGTAAAACATGAGGTTGGTTTCCTTTCAACCAGACATTTGAAATAGGATAAGTAAACATCCAAAACATGAGATTTGGGGGATTCCAAGAGTGCCCCTTTAGGTCTTCGCAGGAAGACGCTCGCCGTCTGGGCTTGTCATAATTATGCCGGTGTGGACGGTAATTCTGTCCCCCGGTAAAATTGTCCGGGGGGACAGAATTACCTAGGTAAAAGTGTCCCCCTAGAGCCGTTAATTCCGTCCCCCTCCAGTTTATTCTGTCCCCTCTCTAGGTAATTTTGTCCCCCAATGTTCCACACATAAGTGGTTATTTTGATGTTATTTCAATGAAAAGCCCACATGGTATTTATTATTTGGACTTCTCTTCCCTTCATCGATTTATCAAAATAAAAATAAAAATATAAATAACTGTATTAATTAAATCAACCGATCTACGTTTCTGCGCGAAAGGGAAAATAGCAGTAATCAGTATTTTCAGACTTCTTGCACGCGTACAAATTCTGTATACCCAGCACGAATGTGGCAGCACTTTTGACCACCTGTAATTTGTAGTACGTTACACATCCTACAGTCTGCCACAAATGATGCACCATGAAGGGGTGAACCTGTACTACACTGGTTGTTGCGTCTAGTGGGTGCTAGACTTGTGACGTTGCACGGGACAATTTTACCAGGGGGACACGTTTAACGTTGGGCAGGGAGACATAATTACCTGGAGGGGGACAGAAATACCTAGGTAAATGTGTCCCCCCGGACAGATTTACCGGGTCACGGCCTGGTAAGTCTGTCCGGGGGGACACATTTACCAGGGGGGACATAATTACCTTTCACACCGGCCGCATGATATGCTGGCTGTGCCAACATTGTGCACTCGGGTTGACGTTTATATAATGTGCATGCTAAACCCTAATAATTCTTGACTTCAGTAATGTCCCCCCCACATTTGAAATGGGATTGACGCCCCTGATCATGTACATACGTATGCATCTACAAAATAAATATTATTTGTTTTAATATAAACAAATAAATATTTCAAAATGCACAACGCAGTAAGTTGCCCACTCAAAACACCTATCAATGTTGGGTTTGTTGCCAGTTTGACATCACAAATGCAGGACATAAGTATACATGTAGATTGTTTACCTCAACACCATTATTTCATGGATTAATTGATCTAATAGGTAGTTCTGCACAGAACCAGTTGTTTTAATCTATGGAATGCAGCATTGCATTATAAATTATTGAGATTGTAGTTGTAACTAAACAACCACAGAGCTGTACTCCAAATGTTTTTGATCGTTGTCTATTAACAAATAACATTTCTATAATGCGCAACTGTTACTACATGTACGTCCAGACATGAAGAGGGGCGGATCCAGGATTTTTCAAAAAGCGGAGCTTGAAAAAGAGAACATTATTTGTTTGAAACCTCAAGCATGTAGAAGAATCCTTTAACGGTATGGGATGCGGGCCCCGCGCCCGGGCCACAAATATGTTGAATAATAGATGCTCTGTGGTACAATCTGAGCAGTTTTGAGGCATTGAGACATTTTACCCAATCAGCAGTTTGATGCATTTTGCCCAATGGGTTGTGATAGTTTGAGTTCAGTTCAGGTTTATAGTTAATGAATTATGTTGGCCCCACTACTGACGTTGCAATAAAAGCTGTTGCGACAGAACATGTACACGTAGGCAGCACTTGACTGTTGTACTTTGTATTTACATGTAGTAACTTTGCAACAATCTGTGTACAAAACATATACACGGTGCTGTTGTACCAGTACTGCAGTACATTATACACCTGGGGTGTGGTCCATTCTATCTACAGATTGCATGGAGGAAAGGACTTTCAAACTGTTACCCATACAAACTACATGAGGTGAGTGATTTGATGATAACAAATTAACACCATGCAACCCAAATGGAAGTAATCCCAGTGCAATTGTCTTTCGGATTCTGCATGGACAGAAAAAATTGGCTATCCTTTGATTTGTTTAATCTTTGTACCAGTATTATTATGTGCGATGCATGTACACTTAAGTTGTTCATGTGATTTTACCTGCATAAAATTGGGGTGAATTTAAAACATTACATGGACTGCCGTGGCCTACGATAGTTGTCTGAAGCATTGAATTCACAGTCTGTGGGTAAAGCTGCAGGTTGTGGATTCACAAGTCCAGCCTGAAACTATGGTGCGTGTGTCCTTGGGCAAGGCACTTTGTCATGCACTCATTACTTCTCCCAACCCAGGAGTAAATGGGTAGCATAGTATGAGGGCAGAGATGGTTGTGGTTGATTTAGCTGCCTTTTGTGCCTAAAATGGCTGCATCAAGGTATATTCATTAGGGAGCAGAAATGCTATTTGTAACGTTTCATTGGTCAAATGTTTAAAGGTAATTAATAGTGTAAACTATTTTTTCTGAGTTAAAAATCTGTTATTAAATAATAAACTGTTAGCAGATTCCCTGAGATTACACTTTTTGTTGTTGGTGTTCTTATATTATAGAGTACGATCAGCAAGATGGCAGAGGGGGGTGTGACCGATCACGTCTCAGATTCTGAGACTCTGAAGGAACTTCAAGAATGTCCAATCTGTTACACCGAGTACAATGATCCTAGGATGCTAGACTGCTCGCACGGCTTCTGCCTGAAATGTCTACAAGAACTCAAACTGACACAGAATAAGGACGACGAGATTATCGTCTGTCCATTGTGCCGGAAGGAGACTGCCCTGACTGAAGCTGGCGTGGACGTGCTGCCTGGAGGATTAAAGGTTGTCGACCAACGGGAGCAGTCTGAAGGTCAGGGGTTAAAAGTCACGTGTCAGGAATGCGAAGAGGAAACTGAGGCCATTTCTGGATGCGTGGATTGCAAGCACTATCTCTGTAAAGAATGTCTTAAGGCGCACAATCGAATGGCATCACTGAAGGGTCACAAGATTGTGGCTTTGGCAGAGCTAACTGTTGATTTGGAAGATACAACTGAGGACGCTGAACTCAAGAAAGCTCCCAATTGTCGCAAGCATCCTGATCAAGAAATCTGTCTCTATTGCGACACATGTGATGTCCTCATATGCGACAGATGCACAGCCTTTGATCACAAAGAATCTATGCATTCTCACTTCAGCATCGACGAGGCAGTCGACAGATGCAAACAGGAAGTAAATGAATCCGTATCTAAAACAGAAGAGTGCATTAAAGCATTCGTTTCTGCCAACCCCACTTCAATAAATCATTCACGTTACAGACTCGACAAGATGCTGGCAAAAACCTACTCTCAGATTTCACATAAAGCCGAGAAGGAAATTGCAAAAATCAGAGAGAAAGAAACTCAACTCAAACAACAGGCCAGAGACATTGCCGCTAAGCGAGATACAGAGTTTGCATACGCAGCAACACCACAGCAGATTCTGGGTAAAGTGAATAAAGTGATGACAGCAACGCCCTACGAGATCCTAAAGTCCAGGAAGAAAATGCTGCAGGATTTGAATGAGCAGGTGGAGAGTTTGGATATCAGGCACGGGAAGTCATTCCTTGGCTTTAAGGAGAGTACAAGTGAAGAGGAAGTGCAGCTGGGGACTCTGCTTTTAGAGGAGAAATGGGAGAACTTTAAGACCATTAAAACAGGAATAGAAGGTACATGTACACATCTAGTGGCATACTCCACAAGTGAAATGGTTGTGGAATGCAATCACAAACTGGTTACCTTGGATCCAGAGGGGAAAGTGATTTCCACAAAGACCTACAAAAAACCCAACCCTAATAAACCAAACGAACCCCGTGACCCTAACGACATACAGGAACCGACAGCTCTAGCCATCAACAAGGATGATCACCTTCTGATCCTGGATAACCCGGCAGTCAAGGTCTTCAACAAGGAATACCAGCTCCTTTATCAGTTCCTACCGAGTAAAGAGGCCGGTGTCAACGGCACGCCAACGTGCCTGGCAGTGAACAGCAGCAATCTGATCGCGGTGGGTTACCAGGACAAGGAACAGATATCTCTACACAACCCGGATGGTTCCCTCCTCAGAACACTGCCTGCTCCAAAGATTGAGACACGTCTCGTCTTCAGTAACAAGCGGCTTATTTACACCAACTATGGTGGAGGTTTGCTGATGGCTGTAAACTTACATGGCAACAAACTGTTTGAACAAAGTTGCATTAATCCTGGTGGGCTGTGTTGTGATGATGCAGGTGATATTTACCTTCTTGCCTCAAAGAAGGAAAGGGAAAGGTTTGAAAAAATACTTCTACATTTCAGTGCAGATGGCATATGCATTGTCTCACAATGCATACTTAGGGGTCATTCGGATATCATATACACACCAGCACATAAATTAGCTGCATGTTCATCTTACGGGTACTCCACTGAATTGGGCGTGTATAACTTGGTTTAGAAACATCAATGAATAATAAACTGCAAAATGAAGAGGCCAAAATAAAAGGCAGCACTACCGGTACCTGTACAGTTCACAAAAAACGTAGGCCTACATGCGTATTCACCGCCGATCGCGGTCGTAAGACAAAAGAATTGGGTACGTCCACGATTGACAAAACGTCCACGATTCCGAATCATGTACAAATCATATGGAGGTCATCCGAAAAAGTTAGAGTATAAACAAAAGAAGGGAAGACGGTAGGACAATGCCCCGTCCACGATTGGCGGTGTTTACCAACCTGCGTGTGTGTGTGGCTCGGCATACACCGAGTTACGGGGACACTTTATTTTATTTAAAGGTAGGATACACCATTTGCAGATATCGAAAAAATTTACTACCGATTTATTAAGAAATATCTTACTCATTTGAAAGTAAATGTTGATTCTAGGCATCCAGCGAAATGATTGCACTAGATATCCTGTAATTATCCTGAAAAATATAATTTTATAAAGAAAAATTTGAATAACTGCCCGACGCCGGTTGAAAACAAATGCTGTTTTTCGTGCTTTTCTCTTCATCCATGATTGTAAAACTTCGGGCAGGTCAGTTAAACGATATTTACTATAAAATAAAACACCCCAAATCTACCCATTCATGATAATTCAAGCAATTACCAATGGTGTATCCTACCTTTAAACAAATCTGACCGAGTTGGGCGGACATTTTCATGTCCCTATACAATTTTGGGTCCCCAGTAAAGGGGTCTAGAGGTAGAATTGGGTTAGGGTATAATGAAAAAAAATGAAGAAGACAAATTAGGGTGATATTGAACATTTTAGGTCGAAAATTTTTATGAGTTTTGAGTTTAGACGGATTTTTTTTAAAGGAAACATGTAATAAGGATTTTTTTTTGCTTAAATCAATAAATTATAATGTTGACAGAAACATTATGTGTGTGGTTGTGTTTATTTTCTGTGATAAATGGGAGAAAATAAATAAAGGCTTCATTTGTTTCCGGCTGATCCTTAAAATCGAAGGATTTGGACAGCCAAAGTGAAGCTTACCAGAGCGAAGTGCATGGTGGGCCTAGTGATTTTTGGCTGCAGCGAACATTTTGAGCGGTCGTGCTCCCACCTAGAGCGCGTAGAGGGACCCCATCTTTATCCTCGCTCGAGCCCGTGTCTGAATAAGAAATACTGTGATTCGAATCGGACGAACCAGTACTGTTTTCGTCGGATTCACCAAAAATCGAGGAAGAAGTTTACAATCGTCTATGTGAAATTTGATTACTGTGCACAAAGCATACGCGATTCGTACACTGTGGGTGCATCAACACACAACAATGTGCGTACGTGGCCACGCGAACCCGTCTCGTACCTAGACGTCGCGTACCGACTATCGAGAATTTGTCCGGGTCCTGCCTCGGTTTACGTCACTCATTTTTAGTGGCAGCGAAATTTTAAAAGAGGGGGTACATTTTTGGACGGCAAATTACCACACTAAACGTACACTACAACCAGTTTTGCTTTTAATTCAAATTTAATACACATAAATCTATTAAATTAAAACAAAAAATGCGTAATGAAAATGTTAGACTGCATGTTTCCTTTAAGCACACTAACCCTATGGTACATGTATGTCCCCATAATGTCATGTACTAAAATAATGTTTCTATGGAGGGTATCCACGGTACCCTGTGGATACGTGGACACAATGGGAACTTTGGGAATGAATACGTCTAAACAGGGTAATTTCAAAAGGTGTAAATGTCTCTGCAAGGTTTTCACCAATATGGAATGACTCAAAATTACCAAAACAAATAGGGTTAGGATGTTGGGTTAGGGTAACAATTTTGAGTTGGGATAATATAGGGTATATTGGGTCAAAATTTCAACCCAGGAAATTAATTTTGGTTGAAATAGTCAATTTTCTAACCATTTTGTACACGAGAACAAAGTGATGTCTCCACAAGAATACAAAAATGTGTGTGTACATTAACTGGTATGTTCTCGATACATGTGCTGATATCTAGAGCTTTAATTGGGTGCAGTGTTTAGAACAGAAGTGCTACCGGTACATGTAGTTTGATATTTTGTTTAACTTTCTACAGTGACCAGTTTGTTTTCTTCCAAATTGGTAACATTGTCTCAGAATACACTGGGGTAGTTTTAAAACAAAACTACTGAATTATGAAATACCAGTGCCTTACTTAAAGTGTAAGTGAATAACAGTCTCAAGCATCCTGTGAAATCACAGCACCTGGTGTGTTGTGGTTTTTATTTTTCAAAAACAGGAATTTTGTAGCAATTTCAAATGATTGCCTTTATTTTTAGTTTATAAAAGCTTGTAGCAAAGTTGGGCAGACAAACTTTATAGTTATTGTAACAAAGGTTACTAAAATATAAATCCCTCTTAAAAAAATGAAATACATTTTATATATTCCTCTATAATGACAAGTTGTGGCAAGTTGTGTAGTATACAGTTCAAATCTGAACGGAATAAAATCAATGACTCATTCTGGTACATGTACTTGACATGGAAAATATTTTTCAAGAATTATTCACGTAGTCTGTTTTGTGTGTGTTTTTGTTGCTTTTGTATGGCCGGCAAAATATTGTATTTGTATGTTTTATACTGATGTGAAATGTCCCCTGTTTTCACCAACAACAAGAGCACATGTACATTTACCCTGACACCACTTCGATGCCCCCCTACGCAATGAATGCGGTCGTCCATTGTTCCACATTGTAACATGGAACTGATCGCCATGCCTTCTCAGTTCAGCAGAGTTTTTTCAAACGCTGATTTATTGGACTCAGTTTTACAAATATCTTTGCAAAGTACGGTAGCTCAGATGAAAGCCTATTAAATAAGCTATCGTGTCGTGTATTATCTCTCAAATCTCTATGTCTTTTGGGTTTTTCTTTTTAAAGTATACATAGAGAATTTTAATGTAATGCGCTTTTGATGATTTGTATGGAAAAGGCGCATTATAAATGTTTAATTATTATTATTATCTGGTCGAAAAAATCCAACCGTAAACGGGTGAACTGACACGATATTCTTGGGAATTGAAACGACAACCACAATGAAGCAATGGCAACATTGTGTACAATGCAATGGTGATGCTGGAACACCTTCTTTTCAGGGGGTGCTGGGATTTTAAAGACAATCTGGGAGTGCGAAGCCACTTTGGCGTGGGATCCGGGGTTATTCAACACGTGTCTGTTCCAACCCACGAGTCTGGTAGTACCCTTGATTTGATCAAAACACGTGACGATGATCAACTCCGTCTCACCCCCCCCCTAGAGATGGTCACTTTATATCAGATCATTGTTTTGTTACTACTACATTATTGAATTGTGTGAGGCATGTTGAAACTAAGTGAATTTCCTTTAGAGCTTACCGGAAGATTGATAAGGAAGCCTTTGCGAATGATATTCATTCATCTCAATTATGTTATAATGATTTGTTAGTTTGTGATGACCTTGATATGATAGTATGTACAATTCTGTTTTAAGTGATTTGCTAGATAAGCACGCTCCTTTAAAGCATAAGGAAATCACAATTAGACCAAAGCTGCCCTGGATAACTGATGAAATAATAAGATTTAGGCAACTTCGGAGACGAGCCGAGAGACTTTGGGGAAGACACCATACCACAGTAGTAGAGATATTTTTCAGTATTTTAGAAACAGGACAACTAATGTACTTGTTAAAGCTTGTAAAGAATATTACTCGAGGAAGATAGATGATTGCCATGGTGACCAAAAGAAACTGTATGGCATTGTTAATTCTTTACTTAATCCCTGCAAAACCGACAAATTTCCTACTTGCTCCTCTAAAGTGGATTTGGCAAATACGTTTAATCATTCTTTTGTTGATAAAGTTGATGCAATAAGGAATCATTTGGAAGACCAGTATCTTGTTGGTGATGTTTCACATGATGCGATAAGTGTTTGTCAAAAAACTAGATTGTTTTTCA
This sequence comes from Crossaster papposus, assembly GCA_037893245.1. NCBI lineage: Eukaryota > Metazoa > Echinodermata > Asteroidea > Velatida > Solasteridae > Crossaster > Crossaster papposus. The sequence continues at coordinate 2,239,819 of JBAIAA010000017.1, forward strand.
CCTGTTCAACAGAAATTGTCAAACGTTATATTATGAAAACTCCCTCAAAGCAGTGTGTTAGTGACCCAATTCCAACTTGGCTCCTAAAGGAATACATGTGTCAATATGTTACTTCCTATTATTACATCAATGGTTAATTGTTCCTTTAGAAATGCTGTATTTGCTAACACATGGAAAAATGCGGTGGTTGTTCCTTTAATGAAGAAGACTGGGGCTGATATAGCGTTGTCAAATTATAGACCGATTAGCAATTTGTGTTTTGTTTCAAAATTAGTTGAACGTGTAGCTGCAGATCAAATCACTCTTCATATGCAAACTAATGATCTTTTACCAGTTTATCAGTCAGCTTATAGGCAGTTCCATAGCACAGAAACTATGCTCTGTAGAATTGCTTCGGATATATTTCAATGTATGGGTAATCAACAGGTTGCTATGATGGTGTTGGTTGACCTTAGTGCAGCATTCGATACAGTTGACCACAACATGTTGTACTCCAAATTATGGAAAATGAATTCGGATTTGATAACACTGCACTTACTTGGCTGTCATCATATCTCAATAATCGTCATCAGAGAGTCTCTATTTCAGGTGTTTTATCAGAATCCATAGGTGTTAATCTCGGGGTGCCTCAAGGGTCATGTCTGGGCACTATGCTTTTTACAGCTTATGCTAGTTCACTTTTTAGGGTTATTAACAAATACATGATCAGTTGTTATGGATGATACTCAGTTGCTGAAGTTTTTCTCTGCTAAACCGAGCAGTCAAAATGAATCTTTAAATGATATTGAAAGTTGTATTGTTTTGGTACAAGCATGGATGTTGAAACACAAGTTAAAATTAAATGAAGGCAAAACAGAAGTTATTATTTTTGGAACTCAGCAGCAATTGAATAAGATTAATATAGATCATGTTAAGGTTGGGAATAATCATATAAAAATAGTTGACAATGTTCGTAGCTTGGATGTCTTGCTGGCTTCCAGGTTGTCAATGGATACTCATGTTAATCATGTTTGTAAGAAGGTGAATTTTAGCTTGTATAATTTGCGCCGTATTCGTAAGTATTTAAATCAAGGAGATACTGAGTGTTTAGTTCATTCGTTGATTATGGCCCAGTCACAATGTCGGCGATCTGTCGGGGATTAGTTTGGCCGGGGGTCGTCGTAGAAAATAAAGAATCCTTGAACAATCCTAGCAATAATCCTAATAAAAGTGGAGCAGTCACATTGTCTGAGATTTTTTCAAGGATTTTGACCCGGTTTTGTCGAAAAATCGTGGGATTAGCCTCCGATCGCCTCCGATTGCATCGGAGACGATATCTGCAGCAAGAGCGTCTCAAACTTTTAGCGATCCGATCGGAGGCGCCCTTATATACACGGCGATTTACTACGATTCCACCGTACGATTCGTCGGAGACGATCACAGAAAGCGTACGAATCGTCGCAGGGCGCCTCCGATTCAGTCGGAGGGCGCCGGAGACCACTCGCAGACATTGAATCTCAACCTGAATTTCCAATCCCACACAGAATCTTGCGACTAGTCTCAGATTATTCGGAGGACGCCTCCGATTAATCGGAGGGCATCGTAGGTCATCGGAGATTGTGTCTGGGATGCCCAAAATGGGTGAAAAATCTTGCGAGCAATCTTTAAATTTTAAGTTCAAAGTTGGGGACCGCGACGGGTGTGGCGATGCCTAAAAAATCTGCGACAAGCCGCAGGCGTCCGGAGAGCGCCTCCGACGGGTGCAAAATCGTGAGATCTGTCTCAAGATTTTGTTCAAATTTCCCGGTTTTACCCATCGCCGACGCATCGCAACTGATTTGTGACTGGCCCATTACCTCTCACGTAGACTATGTCAATTATGTAATGTATGGAATGTCTCAATCTTTATTTGACAAACTACAGCGATTACAAAATAATGCTGCTCGGTTGGTTCTGGGGTTGCGCAAGTATGACAGAATTTCACAATCATTAAAGGATTTGCATTGGCTTCTAGTTCGTGCACGTGTTCAATTCAAGATGTTGCTCTTGGTTTTTAAGGTCTTGCAAAATAAAGCACCGGTTTATCTCTCCGATTTGATTGTGAGATCCCGTTGTAGTTATGGCTTACGTAGTCATGATACTTTAAATCTTATTGTTCCCCGATCATATAATAAATTAAATGACCGTGCATTTGCTGTTGCTGGACCTGCATTGTGGAATTCCTAATTGCCACATCAGTTAAAGTATATTACAAATGAAGGAGAGTTCAAGCGAGCAATCAAGACCTATCTTTTTAATCAATTTTATAATTAACCCTAACTCCGTTTGGTGTTTTACTGGGGGGTCTTCCTCGTCCTTGTTTGGTCCTTGTTATCCTATCAAAGTTTATTTGTTGTCTCATGTTGTTCTTATAATTATCGACTTTGTAATTTCTAGTTGTTTACTGGGTCTGTTGTGTAAATTTTATCTTTTCGTAATGTTTAATAATTTTTAATGTAATTTGTACTGCTATTTAATCTTTTTACAATTATGCTTAAATAATGTACAGCGCTTTTGAATATTTTTAATAGAAATGGCGCTCAAGAAATTAAATCAATGTTAAATATTCAATCATGTACAAATGTGTGGTTAAAAAAAAGAGAAACATCTACAAAATTAAAATTAATCAAATATTATTTGTTTTAATAATAAACAAATAAAAAATTGTTTTTTAAAGTAAAAAATGCACAACGCAGTAATTTGCCCACTCAAAATCTTAGCAATCTTGGGTTTGTTGCCAGTTTTACATCACAAATGCAGGACATAAGTATACATGTAGATTGTTCACCTCATAACCATTATTTCAAAGATTGATTGAATAGGTAGTTCTGCAAAGAACCAGTTGTTTTAATCTATGGAATGCAGCATTGCATTATAAACTATTGAGATTGTAGTTGTAACTAAACAACCACAGAGCTGTACTCAAAATGTTTTTGATCATTGTCTATTGGACCAATCTACCTGATCTTATTAAGCAGTCAGCGCAGCAAAAGCAGCCGCAGCCAGAAAAGGAAAACAATTGCTGAAATCAGTGACTTAACAAATAACATTTTCTATATTAATGCGCAACTGTTATCACGTCCAGACATGAACAGGGGCAAATCCAGGATTTTTCAAACAGGAAGTTTGAAAAAAAAATATATATATTTGTTTGAAATTGCAAGCATGTAGCGTGATCCCTTTACAGTGTGGGGTGCGGGGCCAGCCTTAGGGCCACAAATATTGTTAAATAATAGATGCTGTGTGGTGCATTCTGAGCAGTTTTGAGGCATTGAGGCATTTTTGCCCATAGCCTAATCAGCAGTTTGAGGCATTTTGCCCAATCAGTATTTTGCCCAATTACCAGCTTGAGGCATTTTGCCCAATAGGTTGTGATAGTTTGAGTTCGGTTCAGGTTAATACTTATTTTAAATTATGTTGGCCCCACTAGTTTACGGCAATCAATATTTACTCAAACAGTTTCAATGTACCTGTACCAGGAACCTCATAAAATGTGATAACAAACTGTAATATACATGTACAGGTACAGTAGATCAACATATATAGGCCTGTTCTAGAGCAGCCAGGTACAATGTACAGTACATGTACATGTACATGTATACGTATGTACTGTACTACATGTACCAGTATAGTACACAACAGACAACAAATGAAGGGGAATTTCCACTATGAGAAATTGTGCTCAACAGGAAATATATGACATTCGCAATCAAAGCTGTTGCAACAGAACATGTACACGTAGGCTGCAACTTGACTGTGGTACATTGTACATGTATCTAGGATCTATGCAACAATCTGTGTCCAAAACATATATACACGGTGCTGTTGTACCAGTACTGCAGTACATTATACACCTGGGGTGTGGTCCATTCTATCTACAGATTGCATGGAGGAAAAGACTTTCAAACTGTTACCCATACAAACTACATGAGGTGAGTGATTTGATGATAACAAACTAACACCATGCAACCCAAATGGAAGTAAGCCTAGTGCAATTGTCTTTCTGATCTTGCATGACAGAATTGGCTATCCTTGATTTGTACCAGTATACATGTACATGTATGAGCAATGCACACAAAATTTGAGTAAATTTAATAATTTGCATTGACTGCCGTGGCCTACAGTTGTCTGGAGCATTAAATTCACAGTCTGTGGGTAAAGCTGCAGGTTGTGGGTTATTCACAAGTCCAGCCTGGGACTATAGTGCATACGTGTGTCCTTGGGCAAGGCACTTTGTCATGCACTCATTACCTCTCCCCACCCAGGAGTGAATGAGCACCTAATATGAGGGCAGAGATGGTTGTGATTGATTTAGCTGCCTTGTGCTGAAATGGCTGCATTAAGCTATATATTCCCCAGGGAGTAGAAATGCTATTTGTAACGTTTCATTAGCCCAATGATCAGGGGGGGAAATAGTGTAAAGCGCTTTGATCCGAGTTAAAAAATCAGTTATTATTAAACTGTTAGCAGATTCCCTGAAATTACACTTTTTTTGTTGGTGTTCTTATATTATAGAGTACGATCAGCAAGATGGCAGAGGGGGGTGTGACCGATCACGTCTTAGATGCTGAGACTCAGAAGGAACTTCAAGAATGTCCAATCTGTTACACCGAGTACAATGATCCTAGGATGCTAGACTGCTCGCATGGCTTCTGCCTGAAATGTCTGCAAGAACTCAAACTGACACAGAATAAGGACGACGAGATTATCGTCTGTCCGTTGTGCCGGAAGGAGACTGCCCTTACTGAAGCTGGCGTAGACGTGCTGCCTGGAGGATCAAAGGTTGTCGACCAACGGGAGCAGTCTGAAGGTCAGGGGTTAAAAGTCACGTGTCAGGAATGCGAAGAGGAAACTGAGGCCATTTCTGGATGTGTGGATTGCAAGCACTATCTCTGTCAAGAATGCCTGAAGGCGCACAATCGAATGGCATCACTGAAGGGTCACAAGATTGTGGCTTTGGGAGAGCTAACTGTTGATTCGGAAGATACAACTGAGGACGCTAAACTCAAGAAAGCTCCCAAATGTCGCAAGCATCCCGATCAAGATCTCTGTCTGTATTGCAACACATGTGAAGTCCTCATATGCGAAGGATGCACAGCCATTGATCACAAAGAATACATGCATTCTCACATCAGCATCGATGAGGCAGTCAACAGATGCAAACAGGAAGTAAATGAATCCGTATCTAAAACAGAAGAGTGCATTAAAGCATTCGTTTCTGCCAACCCCACTTCAATAGATCATTCACGTTACAGACTTGACAAGATGCTGGTGAAAACCTACTCTCAGATTTCACAGAAAGCCGAGAAGGAAATTGCCAAAATCAGAGAGAAAGAAACTCGACTCAAACAACAGGCCAAAAACATTGCCGCTAAGCGAGATACAGAGTTTGCATACGCAGCAACAACACAGCAGATTGTGAGTAAAGTGAATGAAGTGATGACGACGGCAACGCGATACAAGATCTTAAAGTCCAGGAAGAAAATGCTGCGAGATTTGAATGAGCAGGTGGAGGTGCAGAAGAGTTTGGATATCAGACACGGGAAGTCATTCCTTGGCTTTAAGGAGAGTACTAGTGAAGAGGACGGGCAGCTGGGGACTCTGTTGTTGGAGGAGAAATGGGGGAAGGACAATACTATTGAAAGAGTAATAAGAGGTACATGTACAAATCTAGTGGCATACTCCACAAGTGAAATGGTTGTGGGTTGCAGTCACAAACTGGTTACCTTTGATCCAGAGGGGAAAGTGATTTTCATAAAGAACTACAAAAAAACCAACCCTTTTAAACTAAACGAACCCCATGACCCTAACGACATACAGGAACCGACAGATCTAGCCATCAACAAGGATGATCAACTTCTGATCCTGGACAAACTGGCAGTCAAGGTCTTCAACAAGGAATACCAGCTCCTTCATCATTTCCTACCGGGTAAAGAGGCCGGCGTCGACGGCACGCCGACGTGCCTGGCAGTGGACAGCAGCAATCTGATCGCGGTGGGTTACCAGGACAAGGAACAGATATCTCTACACAACCCGGATGGTTCCCTCCTTAGAAGACTGCCTGCTCCAAAGATTGAGACATATCTCGTCTTCAGCAACAAGCGGCTTATTTACACCAACTATGGTGGAGGTTTGCTGATGGCTGTAGACTTACATGGCAACAAACTGTTTGAACAAAGTTGCATTAATCCTAATGGGCTGTGTTGTGATGATGCAGGTGATATTTACCTTCTTGCCTCACAGAAAGTAGGGGGAACGTTTGAAAGACAACTTCTGCATTTCAGTGCAGATGGCATGCACATTGGCTCACAGCAATTTGGGAATTATTGGTATATCACATACACACCAGCACATAAATTAGCTGCATGTACCGGTACAAATGAATCTTACTTCAAAAATTTGGAAATATAAGCATGTATAACTTGGTTTAGAAAAATCAATGAATATTAAACTGCAAAATCAAGAGGCCAAAATAAAAGGCAGTACTACAGTTCACAAAAACCGTAGGCCTACATGTACATGTGCATGTGTGCGTGTGTAATCACTGTCGATCGTGGACGGAAGACAAAAGTTTTTTGGGGAAACAATGCTGTCCACGATTGACACAAGGTCCACGATCTCGACTTGTGCGCAAATGCTTTGGAGATCATTCGAAAACGTTAGTGTATAAACAAAAGAGGGATTACGGTCGGACAATGCCCCGTCCACGATCAAAGGTCTTTACACACTTGTGTGCTCGTATACACGCAGCCCTATGGGGAAGGTATGGGGAATAGGACAATAGAATAAATTTACCCTAGAGCGAAAATCCTTAGAAATCTATTTACCCAGGAGTGGAAATGCCATAGCGTTAAATATTACAATAGTACAAAGGAAAACAAAAGAGGGTTTAACAAAGGTCTTCCCCACAAGTCTCCATATGCGCGGTTATACGTGTGTGTGTGGGTCGACATACACCAAGTTACGGGGATACTTTCTTTTATTTAACAAATCTGAATGAGTTGTGCCGACTTTTTCGTGTCTCCATTAAACATTTTGGGTCCCCAGTAAAGGGGTCTGGAGGTAGAATTGGGTTAGGGTATAATGAAAGAAAATAGAGAACAAGACAAATTAGGGCGATGTTGAACATTTTAGGTTGAAAGAATTTTCAGAGTTTGGAGTTTAGAGTAATTTTCAGAGTTTGGAGTAATTTTCAGAGTTTGGAGTTTAGAGTGATTTTCTTTAAGCACACTAACCCTATGGAATGTCCCCATAACGTCATGTACTAAAATAATGTTTCTGTACAGAGGATATTTACGGTACCCTGTCGATACATGAACACAATGGGGACATTGGGAATGAATATGTCCTCACAGGGGAATGTCTAAACGTGTAAATGTCTCCACAAGGATACAAAAATGTGTCTAGGTACATTAACCGGTATGTTCTCGATACATGTGCTGATATCTAGAGCTTTAATTGTGTGCAGTGTTTAGAACAGAAGTGCTACAATGTACTTTGATATTTTGTTTAACTTCCTACAGTGACCAATTTGTTTTCTTCCAAATTGGTAACATTGTCTCAGAATACACTGGGGTAGTTTTAAAACAAAACTACTGAATTATGAAATACCGGTGCCTTACTTAAAGTGTAAGTGAATATATTTACCCACAACCGTGACATTCATTCTCATTTTACTCGCCAAGCCGCCAATTTTCACGTGTCGTATGCTCGTACTTCTCTTACGCACAAAACAGTCAAATATGAGGGACCCAAGCTTTGGAATTCGTTAAATGAACAACTTAAAACTTTGAAAAATCTTCCCGTTTTTAAACATGTACATAAGTCTACTTTGTTGAAATCCTATTATTAATTTGATGATTTAATTAATTTATCATTCACATTGTACCTCCATTGCTGACCTGTCGTAGTATACTGTTTATGTCCGTTGTTATTTGTCACTTTTTGTGTTATGTCCATTGTTAGCAGCATGTACATTGAGCCCATATTCTGGGGATCAATTACCAGTATGCGATTTTTTGTACACTTGTTTCCTAGTCAACAAACCCACATCTACGCGGCTCAATGTACATGCATGCTTTCAGGAGCCCATTCCTTACAAGCTTTGCTTCTTTATGGGCTCCTCCGCAGTATCATCCATCTTTTTAACAATGTACTTATGTTTTGCCTTTACCTTTAATCTAAATGTTTTTCTATGTTATTGGTACTGTGGAAAATAAACTGAAACTGAAACAGTCTCAACTTAGCATCCTGTGAAATCACAGCACCAAGTGTGTTGTGGTTTTTAAAACAGTGGAATTTTGTATCAATTTCAAACAATTGCCTTTATTTTTAGTTTCTAAAAGCTTGTAGCAAAGATGGGCACACAAACTTTATAGTTGCTGTAACAAAGGTTACTGAAGAAAAATATCCTTCTTAAAAAACTGAAATACATGTATATATTCCTCTATAATGACAAGTTGTGGCAAGTTGTGTAGTATACAGTTCAAACCCGAACGGAATAAAATCAATTACTCATTCTGGTACATGTACTTGACATGGAAGATATTTTTCAAAAATTATTCACGTAGTCTGTTTTTTGTGTTTTTTGCTTTTGTATGGCCGGCAAAATATTTTATTTGTATGTTTTATACGGATGTGAAATGTCCCGTTTTCACCAGCAAGAAGAGCACATGTACCCTGACCCCACTTTGATGCACCCCTACACAATGAATGCAGCCGTCCATTGTTCCACATTGTAACGTGGAACTGATGGCCATGCCTTATCAGTTCAGCAGGTTTTTTTCAAACGCTGATTTATTGGACTCAGTTTTACAAATATCTTTGCAAAGTACGGTAGCTCAGATGAAAGCCTGTTAATTAAGCTTTCGTGTTGTGTATTATCTCTCAAATCTCTATGTCTTTTGGGTTTTTCTTTTTAAAGTATGTATAGATAATTTTAATGTAATGCGCTTTTGATAATTTGTATGGAAAAGGCACATTATGAATGTTTAATTATTATTATTATCTGGTCGAAAAAATTCCAACTGTAAACGGGTGAACTGACACGATATTCTTGGGAATTGAAACGACAACCACGATGAAGCAATGGCAACATTGTGTACAATGCAATGGTGACGCTGGAACACAGTTTTTCCAGGGGGTGCTGGGATTTTAAAGACAATCTGGGAGCACAAAGCCATTTTGGCGTGGGGGCTTCAGAAGCTCTAGGGTCCTACCGTATGATGCTCTGTGGTGCAATCTGAGCCATTTTAGGACACTATTACGTCTTCGTTAGGGAGAGTGATTTAATGATTATACCTGAATCATGTACATACATGTATGTGTAAAAGAAAGAGAGAAACATCTACAAAATAAACATTAAAAAAATATTATTTGTTTTAATATAAATAAACAGATATTTTTTAAAAAGTAAAAAAATGCACAACGCAATAAGTTGCCCACTCAAAACACCTATCGATGTTGGGTTTGTGGCCAGTTTTACATCACAAATGCAGGACATAAGTACATGTAGATTGTTTACCTCAACACCATTATTTCATTGATTGATTTGTATGTTCTGCAAAGAACCAGTTGTTTTAATCTATGGAATATGCAACATTGCATTATAAACTATTGATATTGTAAAACAACCACAGAGCTGTACCAAAAATGTTTTAGATCATTGTCTATTGGACCGTTCAAACTGACCTTATTAAGCAGACAGCACAGCAAAAGCATCCCCAGCCACAAAGGGAAAACAATTGCTGAAATCAGTCACTTAACAAATTACATTTCTATAATGCGCAACTGTTATCACGTCCAGACATGAACAGGGGTGGATCCAGGATTTTTCAAACAGGGCAGCTTGAAAAAAAGAAAAATTATTTGTTTGAAACCTCAAGCATGTAGCGGAATCCTTTAGAGTGTGGGATGTGGGGCCAGCCTTAGGGCCGCAAATATTTGTGAATTGTAGATGCTCTGTGGTGCATTCTGAGCAGGTTTGAGGCATATTGAGGCTTTCTTGCCCATAGCCCAATTAGCAGCGTGAGGCAAGTTTTGCCCAATCAGCGGCTTTGAGGCATTTTGCCCAATCAGCGTCTTTGAGCGTTTTGCCCAATGGGTTGTCAGTTTTAGTTCGGTTCAGGTTAATAGTTATAAATTATGTTGGCCCCACTAGTGTACTGCAATCAATATTTACTCAAACAGTTTCAATGTACCGGTGCCCGGACCCTCATAAAATGTGATAACAAGTTGTAATATGTACAGTTGATCTACATGAAAGGCCTGTTCTAGAGCAGCCAGGTACAATGTACAAGTACATGTACTGTACTGCCAGCTACACATGTATACACAACGGACAACAAAAGAAGGGGAATTTCCACTATGAGAAATTGTGCTCAGCAGGAAATATATGACGTCGCAATAAAGGCTGTTGCAACAGAACATGTACACGTACATTGTAGGCTGCAACTTGACTGTGGTACATTGTATCTAGTATCTATGCAACAATCTGTGTACAAAACATATACATGGTGCTGTTGTACCAGTACTGCAGTACATTATACACCTGGGGTATGGTCCATTCTATCTACAGATTGCATGGAGGAAAGGACTTTCAAACTGTTACCCATACAAACTACATGAGGTGAGTGATTTGATGATAACAAATTAACACCATGCAAACCATATGGAAGTAATTATTGTGCAATTGTCTTTCAGATCCTGTAGGACAGAATAAATTGGCTATCCTTTAATTTGTTTAATCTTTGTACCATTATTATGTGCAATGCATACATTCACGTTGTTCTAGTGATTTTACATGCATAAAATTGGAGTGAATTTAAAACATTACATGGACTGCCGTGGCCTACAGTACATTTGTAGACGTCCGAGTTAAAAATCTGTTATTATTAAACTGTTAGCAGATTCCCTGAGATTACACTTTTTGTTGTCGGTGTTCTTATACTAGCTATAGAGTACGATCAGCAAGATGGCAGAGGGGGGTGTGACCGATCACGTCTCAGATGCTGAGAATCAGAAGGAACTTCAAGAATGTCCAATCTGTTACAACGAGTACAATGATCCTAGGATGCTAGAGTGCTCGCACGGCTTCTGCCTGAAATGTCTGCAAGAACTCCAACTGACACAGAATAAGGACGACGAGATTATCGTCTGTCCGTTGTGCCGCAAGGAGACTGCACTGACTGAAGCTGGCGTAGACGTGCTGCCTGGAGGATCAAAGGTTGTCGACCAACAGGAGCAAACCGAAGGTCAGGGGTTAAAAGTCACGTGTCAGGAATGCGAAGAGGAAACTGAGGCCATTTCTGGATGTGTGGATTGCAAGCACTATCTCTGTGAAGAATGCCTGAAGGCGCACAATAGAATGGCATCACTGAAGGGTCACAAGATTGTGGCTTTGGCAGAGCTAACTGTTGATTCGGAAGATACAACTGAGGACGCTGAACTCAAGAAAGCTCCCAAATGTCGCAAGCATCCCGATCAAGATCTCTGTCTGTATTGCGACACATGTGAAGTCCTCATATGCGAAGGATGCACAGCCATTGATCACAAAGAATCCATGCATTCTCACTTTAGCATCGAGGAGGCATTCAACAAATGCAAACAAGAAGTAAATGAATTCGTATCTAAAACAGCAAAGTGCATTAAAGCATTCGTTTCTGCCAACCCCACTTCAGATCATTCACGTTACAGACTCCACAAGATGCTGGTGAAAACCTACTCTCAGATTTCACAGAAAGCCGAGAAGGAAATTGCCAAAATCAGAGAGAATGAAACTCGACTCAAACAACAGGCCAGAGACATTGCCGCTAAGCGAGATACAGAGTTTGCATACGCAGCAACAACACAGCAGATTCTGGGTAAAGTGAATGAAGTGATGACGACTGCAACGCGCTACAAGATCCTAAAGTCAAGAAAGAAAATGCTGCGAGATTTGAATGAGCAGGTCGACGTGCACAAGAGTTCAGATATCAGTCACGGAAAGTCATTCCTTGGCTTTAAGGAGAGTGAAATAGACGGGCAGCTGGGGACTCTGTTGTTGGAGGAGAAATGGGAGAAGGATAAGACTATTTCAACAGGATTATTTGATACATATACTCAAATAGCAGCATACTCTACAAATGAAATGATTGTGAAATGCAGTACTAGTAACAAACTGCTTTCGTTCAATTCAGAGGGGAAAGTGATTTCCAAAAAGGACTACAAAAAACCCAACCCTGATAAACCATACGAACTCCATGACCCTAGCGACATACAGGAACCGACAGCTCTAGCCATCAACAAGGACGATCAACTTCTGATCCTGGACAACCCGGCAGTCAAGGTCTTCAACAAGGAATACCAGCTCCTTCATCAGTTCCTACCGTGTAAAGAGGCCGGAGTCGACGGCACGCCGACGTGCCTGGCAGTGGACAGCAGCAATCTGATCGCGGTGGGTTACCAGGACAAGCAACAGATATCTCTACACAACCCGGATGGTTCCCTCCTCAGAACACTGCCTGCTCCAAAGATTGAGAAACGTCTCGTCTTTAGCAACAATCGGCTTATTTACACCAACTGTAGTGGAGGTTTGCTGATGGCTGTAGACTTACATGGCAACAAACTGTTTGAACAAAGTTGCAAGGATCCTAGTGGGCTGTGTTGTGATGATGCAGGTGATATTTACCTTCTTGCCTCACAGAAAGTAGGGGGAAGGTTTGAAAGTAGACTTCTGCATTTCAGTGCAGATGGCACGTACATTGACTCACAGCAATTTGGAAATCATTGGTATATCACATACACACCAGCACATAAATTAGCTGCATGTTCACTTTTTTACATATACATGTATAACTTAGTTTAGAAACATCAATGAATATAAAACTGCAAAATCAAGAGGCCAAAATAAAAGGCAGTACTACAGTTGACAAAAATCGTAAGCCTACATACATGCGTTTGTTTATGGTGTAGGACACATCATGCCTGGCACCACGTAGGTGAATTGGAGAGTTAGAATCGAGGACGTCCTCAATTGAGATTCCAATGAGAGTGGTCGAAACAGTTTTGTACAAACAAAGGAAATCATTGAGAGGAACAAAAGAAATCCTTGATTTACACCATTTATAAACAAACGTAGTGCATATACCAAGTTAGGGGACATTTTCTGTTATATATAAACAAATCTGACCGAGTTGTGCCAACATTTTCGTTTCTCCATAACATTTTGGGTCTCCAGTAAAGGGGTCTGGAGGTACAATCTGGTTAGGGTATAATGAAAGAAAATAGAGAAGAAGATTAGGGTGATGTTGAACATTTTAGGTGAAAAGAATTTTCAGAGTTTTGAGTTTAGAGCAATTTTCTTTAAAGGTAGTAACACCATTGGTCATTGCTTGAATTATCATGAATGAGTAGAATAAGGGGGTTGTATTTATAGTAAATATCGTTTAACTGAGCTGTCCGAAGTTTTAGAATCATGGATGCCGAGAAAAGCACGAAAAACAGTGTTTTTTTTCAACCGGCGTCGAGCAGTTATTCTTATGTTATCTTTGTTTTTTCGCAATCGCCGTCCGGCAATCGCGAATTTTTCATTATAAAATTATATTTTTCGGAATAATTACAGGATATCTAGCGCAATCATTTTGCTGGATGCCCAGAATCAACATTTACTTTCAGTTGAGTAGGATATTTCGTAATAATTCAGTAGTAAATATTTTCGATATCTGCAAATGGTGTATACTGCCTTTAAGCACACTAACCCTATGGAATGTCCCCCTAACATCATGTAATATAAGAATGTTTCTATATGGAGGATATTCACGGTACCCTGTGAATACGTGGACACAATGGGGACATTTAGAATAAATACGTCTCCACAGAATAATTTCTAAAGGTATAAATGTCTCCGCAAGGTTTTTTATGGTATAGATTTACTTAAAATTACTCAAAAACTAGGGTTAGGATGTGGGTTAGAACTTTCTCTGTGGTTAGGGTTGGTTTTTTGCCAGTTGGGATATAATATAGCGTATATTGGGTGGGAATTTCAACCCAGGAAATTAATTGTGATTGAAATAGTCAATTTTCTAACCATTTGGTACACGAGAACAAAGCAATGTCTCCACAAGGTACAAAAATGTGTGTGTACATTAACTGGTATATGTACACGATACATGTGCTGATATCTAGAGCTTTAATTGTGTGCAGTGTTTAGAACAAAAGTGCTATGTAGTTTGACATTTTGTTCGACTTCCAACAGTGACCAATATGTTTTCTTCCAAATTGGCAAAATTGTCTCAGAAATAAGCTGGAGTAGTTTTAAAACAAAACTACTGAATTATGAAATACCGATACCTTTAATACTTACATGTAAGTGAATAACAGTCTCAAGCATCCTGTGAAATTACGGTACCTGGTGTGTTGTGGTTTAAAAATAAAAGTGGAATTTTGTATTAATTTCAAACAATTGCCTTTTATTTTGCCTTTGTTTCTAAAAGCTTGTAGCAAAGTTGGGCAGACAAACTTTATAGTTATTGTAACAAAGGTTACTAAAATATATATCCCTCTTAAAAAACTGAAATACATTTATATATTCCTCTATAATGACATGTTGTGGCAAGTTGTGTAGTATACAGCTCAAATCTGAATGAAATAAAATCAATGACTCGTTCTGGTACATGTACTTGACATGTAAGATATTTTCCAAAAATGATTCACGTAGTCTGTTTTTTGTGTGTTTTTTTTGCTTTTGTATGGCCGGCAAAATATTTTATTTGTATGTTTTATACTGATGTGAAATGTCCCCTGTTTTCACCAGCAAGAAGAGCACATGTACCCTGACCCCACTTTGATGCACCCCTGCGCAATGAATGCGGTCATCCATTGTTCCACATTGTAACGTGGAACTGATCGCCATGCCTTCTCAGTTCAGTGAGGTTTTTTCAAACGCTGATTTGTTGGACTCAGTTTTACAAACATCTTAGCAAAGTACGGTAACTCAGATAAAAACCTATTAATTAAGCTTTCTTGTCATGTACCGGTATTATCTCTCAAATCTCTGTGTCTTTTGGGTTTTTCTTTTTAAAGTATGTATAGATAATTTTAATGTAATGCGCTTTTGATAATTTGTATGGAAAAGGCGCATTATAAAAGTTTAATTATTATTATTAGCTGGTCGAAAAAATCCAACTGTAAACGGGTGAACTGACACGATATTCTTGGGAATTGAAACTACAACCACGATGAAGCAATGGCAACAGTGTGTACAATGCAATGGTGATGCTGGAACACCTTTTCAGGGGGTGCTGGAATTTTAAAGACAATCTGGGAGTGCGAAGCCACTTTGGCGTGGGATCCGGGGTTATTCAACACGTGTCTGTTCCGACCCACGAGTCTGGTAGTACCCTTGATTTGATCATAACACGTGACGATGATCAACTCCGTCTCACCCCCCCTAGAGATGGTCACTTTATATCAGATCATTGTTTTGTTACTACTACATTATTGAATTGTGTGAGGCATGTTGAAACTAAGAGAATTTCCTTTAGAGCTTACCGGAAGATTGATAAGGAAGCCTTTGCGAATGATATTCATTCATCTCAATTATGTGATAATGATTTGTTAGTTTGTGATGACCTTGATATGATAGTAAGTATGTACAATTCTGTTTTAAGTGATTTGCTAGATAAGCACGCTCCTTTAAAGCATAAGGAAATCACAATTAGACCAAAGCTGCCTTGGATAACTGATGAAATAATAAGATTTAGGCAACTTCGGAGACGAGCCGAGAGACTTTGGCGAAGACACCATACCACAGTAGTAGAGATATTTTTCAGTATTTTAGAAACAGGACAACTAATGTACTTTTGAAAGCTTGTAAGGAATATTACTCGAGGAAGATAGATGATTGCCATGGTGACCAAAAGAAACAGTATGGCATTGTTAATTCTTTACTTAATCCCTGCAAAACCGACAAATTTCCTACTTGCTCAGCTAAAGTGGATTTGGCAAATTACGTTTAATCATTCTTTTGTTGATAAAGTTGATGCAATAAGGAATCATTTGGAAGACCAGTATCTTGTTGATGATGTTTCACATGATGCGATAAGTGTTGGTCAAAAACTAGATTGTTTTTCACCTGTTAATACAGAAATTGTCAAACGTTATATTATGAAAACTCCCTCACAGCAGTGTGTTAGCGACCCAATTCCAACCTGGCTCCTAAAGGAATGTGTCAATATGTTACTTCCTATTATTACATCAATGGTTAATTGTTCCTTTAGAAATGCTGTATTTGCTAACACATGGAAAAATGCGGTGGTTGTTCCTTTAATGAAGAAGACTGGGGCTGATGTAGCGTTGTCAAATTATAGACCGATTAGCAATTTGTGTTTTGTTTCAAAATTAGTTGAACGTATAGCTGCAGATCAAATCACTCTTCATATGCAAACTAATGATCTTTTACCAGTTTATCAATCAGCTTATAGGCAGTTCCATAGCACAGAAACTATGCTCTGTAGAATTGCTTCGGATATATTTCAATGTATGGGTAATCAACAGGGGCCAATTTCATAGAGCTGCTAAGCACAAAAATTTGCTTAGCATGACAATTTGTCATTGGCAAAAACAGGTTACAGACCAATTTTTTACCTGATCTTTATTGTTCAGGATTGATAATCAGCTGCTTTGTTGCTTAGCTTGAAAAACATGTCTAATTTTGGCCGGAAACCTGTTTTTAATGAGCAAGACTTTTTGTGCTAAGCAATTTTTTTTGCTTAGCAGCTCTATGAAATTGGGCCCTGGTTGCTATGATGGTGTTGCTTGACCTTAGTGCAGCATTCGATACAGTTGACCACAACATGTTACTCCAAATTATGGAAAATGAATTCGGATTTGATAACACTGCACTTACTTGGCTGTCATCATATCTTAATAATCGTCATCAGAGAGTCTTTATTTCAGGTGTTTTATCAGAATCCATAGGTGTTAATCTCGGGGTGCCTCAAGGGTCATGTCTGGGCACTATGCTTTTTACAGCTTATGCTAGTTCACTTTTTAGGGTTATTAACAAATACGTGATCAGTTGTTATGGATATGCTGATGATACTCAGTTGCTGAAGTTTTTCTCTGCTAAATCGAGCAGTCAAAATGAATCTTTAAATGATGTTGAAAGTTGTATTGTTTCGGTACAAGCATGGATGTTGAAACACAAGTTAAAATTAAATGAAGGCAAAACAGAAGTTATTATTTTTGGAACTCAGCAGCAATTGAATAAGATTAATATAGATCATGTTAAGGTTGGGAATAATCATATAAAAATAGTTGACAATGTTCGTAGCTTGGGTGTCTTGCTGGATTCCAGGTTGTCAATGGATACTCATGTTAATCATGTTTGTAAGAAGGTGAATTTTAGCTTGTATAATTTGCGCCGTATTCGTAAGTATTTAAATCAAGGAGCTACTGAGTGTTTAGTTCATTCATTGATTACCTCTCACTTAGACTATGTCAATTCTGTAATGTATGGAATGTCTTAATCTTTATTTGACAAACAACAGCGATTACAAAATAATGCTGCTCGGTTGCTTCTCGGGTTGCGTAAGTATGACAGAATTTCACAATCATTAAAGGATTTGCATTGGCTTCCAGTTCGTGCACGTGTTCAATTCAAGATTTTGCTCTTGGTTTCAAGGTCTTGCAAAATAAAGCACCGGTTTATCTCTCCGATTTGATTGTGAGATCCCGTTGTAGTTATGGCTTACGTAGTCATGATACTTTAAATCTTATTGTTCCCCGATCATACAATAAATTAAATGACCGTGCATTTGCTGTTGCTGGACCTGCATTGTGGAATTCCTTGCCACATCAGTTAAAGTATATTACAAATGAAGGAGAGTTCAAGCGAGCAATCAAGACCTATCTTTTTAATCAATTTTATAATTAACCCTAACTCTGTTTGGTGTTTTACTGGGGGGTCTTCCTCGTCCTTGTTTGCTCCCGTTGAGCTGCGGTTAATGATGATTGGTGGCGATTGTTTTATATGTAATTGTGTTATCCTATCAAAGTTTATTTGTTGTCTCATGATGTTCCTATAATTATCGACTTTGTAATTTCTAGTTGTTTACTGGGTCTGTTGTGTAAATTTTATCTTTTCGTAATGTTTAATAATTTTTAATGTAATTTGTACTGCTATTTAATCTTTTTACAATTATGCTTATAATGTACAGTGCTTTTGAATATTTTTAATAGAAATGGCGCTCAAGAAATTAAATAAATGTTAAATGTTAAATGTTAAATATTCAATCATGTACAAATATGTGGTAAAAAAAAGAGAAACATCTACAAAATTAAAATTAATCAAATACTATTTGTTTTAATATAAACAAATAAATATTGTTTTTAAAGTAAAAAATTCACAACGCAGTAATTTGCCCACTCAAAACACTTAGCAATCTTGGGTTTGTTGCCAGTTTTACATCACAAATGCAGGACATAAGTACATACATGTAGATTGTTTACCTCAACAACATTGTTTCATTGATTGATTTAATAGGTAGTTCTGTAAAGAACCAGTTGTTTTAATCTATGGAATGCAGCATTGCATTATAAACTATTGAGATTGTAGTTGTAACTAAACAACCACAGAGCTGTACTCAAAATGTTTTTGATCATTGTCTTCAAACTGACCTTATTAAGCAGTCAGCGCAGCAAAAGCAGCCCCAGCCACAAAGGGAAAACAATTGCTGAAATCAGTCACTTAACAAATAACATTTCTATAATGCGCAACTGTTATCACATCCAGACATAAAAAGGGGCGGATCCAGGATTTTTCAAACAGGGAGCTTTAAATAAAAAGAAAATTTTTTTTTGTTTGAAACCTCAAGCATGTACATGTACATGTACATGTAGCATGATCCCTCTATGGCGTGTGATGAGGGGCCAGCCTTAGGGCCCTGAAAGTTCTACATGCTCTGTGGTGCATTCTGAGCAGTTTTGAGGCATTGATGAGGCATTTTGCCCAATCAGCAGCTTTAATCAGTATTTTGCCTGATCAGCAGCTTTGAGGCATTTTGCCCAATGGGTTGTGATAGTTTGAGTTCAGTTCAGGTTAATAGTTAATAAATTAAGTTGTCCCCACTAGTGTACTGCAAACAATATTTACTCAAACAGTTACAATGCACCTGGACCCTTAAACAATGTTTTTCCCCATAAAATGTTCAATGTGATAATAAACTGTAATATCCAGGTACAGTAGATCTATAGGCCTGTTCTAATGGAAGAGCAGCCATGGTACTGGTACAATGTACATGAACAAGTACAGTACTACCGGTATGTACACAACAGACAACAAAAGAAGGGGAATTTCCACTATGAGAAATTGTGCTCAGCAGGAAATATATGACGTTGCAACAAAAGCTGTTGCAACAGTACAAGTAGGCTACAACTTGACTGTGGTACATTGTACACGTACACATAACCTGCAACTTGACTGTGGTACATTGTATCTAGGATCTATGCAACAATCTGTGTACAAAACATATACACGGTGCTGTTGTACCATTACTGCAGTACATTATACACCTGGGGTGTGGTCCATTCTATCTACAGATTGCATGGAGGAAAGGACTTTCAAACTGTTACCCATACAAACTACATGAGGTAAGTGATTTGATGATAACAAATTAACACCATGCAACACAAATGGAAGTAATTAGCCTAGTGCAATTGTCTTTCGGATTCTGCATGGACAGAACAAATCGGCTATCCATTAATTTGTTAAATCTTTATAACCAGTATTCATGATTTGTGCACTGTATGTACACTCAAGTTCTTCAAGTGATTTTGCATGCATAAAAATAAAGTGAATTTCAAACATTACATGGACTGCCGTGGCCTACGATAGTTGTCTGGAGCATTGAATTCACAGTCTGTGTGTTGGAACTAAAGTTTACACTACAGATTCCCTGAGATTACACTTTTTTTTCTTTTTTTTATATTATAGAGTACGATCAGCAAGATGGCAGAGGGGGGTGTGACCGATCACGTCTCAAATGCTGAGACTCAGAAGGAACTTCAAGAATGTCCAATCTGTTACACCGAGTACAATGATCCTAGACTGCTCGCACGGCTTCTGCCTGAAATGTCTGCAAGAACTCAAACTGACACAGAATAAGGACGACGAGATTATCGTCTGTCCGTTGTGTCGCAAAGAGACTGCACTGACTGAAGCTGGCGTGGACGTGCTGCCTGCAGGATCAAAGGTTGTCGACCAACGGGAGCAAACCGAAG
Organism: Crossaster papposus; assembly: GCA_037893245.1. Classification (NCBI taxonomy): domain Eukaryota; kingdom Metazoa; phylum Echinodermata; class Asteroidea; order Velatida; family Solasteridae; genus Crossaster; species Crossaster papposus. The sequence continues at coordinate 2,260,096 of JBAIAA010000017.1, forward strand.
GTCAGGGGTTGAAGGTCATGTGTCAAAATTGCGATGAGGAAACTGAGGCCATTTCTGGATGTGTGGATTGCAAGCACTATCTCTGTCAAGAATGTCTTAAGGCGCACAATCGAATGGCATCACTGAAGGGTCACAAGATTGTGGCTTTGGCAGAGCTAACTGTTGATTCGGAAGATACAACTGGGGACGCTGAACTCAAGAAAGCTCCCAAATGTCGCAAGCATCCCGATCAAGATCTCTGTCTGAATTGCAACACATGTGAAGTCCTCATATGCGACAGATGCACAGCCTTTGATCATAAAGAATCTATGCATTCTCACATCAGCATCGACGAGGCATTCGACAGATGCAAACAGGAAGTAAGTGAATCCGTATCTAAAACAGAAGAGTACATTAAAGCATTCGTTTCTGCCAACCCCACTTCAATAGATCATTCACGTTACAGACTCGACAAGATGCTGGAGAAAACCTACTCTCAGATTTCACAGAAAGCCGAGAAGGAAATTGCCAAAATCAGAGAGATAGAAACTCGACTTAAACAACAGGTCAAAGTCATTGCCGCTAAGCGAGATACAGAGTTTGCATACGCAGCAACACCACAGCAGATTCTGAGTAAAGTGAATGAAGTGATGACGACGGCAACGCGCTACAAGATCCTAAAGTCCAGGAAGAAAATTCTGCGGGATTTGAATGAGCAGGTAGAGGTGCACAAGAGTTTGGATATCAGGCACGGGAAGTCATTCCTTGGCTTTAAGGAGAGTGAAGAGAACGGGCAGCTGGGGACTCTGCTGTTGGAGGAGAAATGGGAAGAGGATAAGACCATTGAAAATGTAGGAGGTACACATCTAGCGGCATACTCCACAAGTGAAATGGTTGTGAAATGCAATGACAATCTGGTTACCTTGGATCCAGAGGGGAAAGTGATTTCCACAAAGACCTACAAAAAACCCAACCCTAATAAACCAAATGAACCCCATGACCCTAACGACATACAGAAACCAACAGCTCTAGCCATCAACAAGGACGATCAACTTCTGATCCTGGACAACCCGGCAGTCAAGGTCTTCAACAAGGAATACCAGCTCCTTCATCAGTTTCTACCGGGTAAAGAGGCCGGCGTCGACGGCACGCCGACGTGCCTGGCAGTGGACAGCAGCAATCTGATCGCGGTGGGTTACCAGGACAAGGAAAAGATATCTCTACACAACCCGGATGGTTCCCTCCTCAGAACACTGCCTGCTCCAAAGATTGAGACATATCTCGTCTTCAGCAACAATCGGCTTATTTACACCAACTATGGTGGAGGTTTGCTGATGGCTGTAGACTTACATGGCAACAAACTGTTTGAACAAAGTTGCATTAATCCTAGTGGGCTGTGTTGTGATGATGCAGGTGATATTTACCTTCTTGCCTCAAAGAAAGTAGGGGGAGAGTTTGAAAGTAGACTTCTGCATTTCAGTGCAGATGGCACGTACATTGACTCACAGCAATTTGAGAATCATTTTGATATCACATACACACAAGCACATAAATTAGCTGCATGTACAATTGAATCTTACTTCAATAATTTGGAAATAAGCATGTATAACTTGGTTTAGAAAAATCAATGAATATTAAACTGCAAAATCAAGAGGCCAAAATAAAAGGCAGTACTACAGTTCACAAAAACCGTAGGCCTGCATGTGCATGTGTGCGTGTGTAATCACTGTCGATCGTGGACAGAAGACAAAGGTTTTTTTGGGAAACTATGCTGTCCACGATTGACACAAGGTCCACGATCTCGACTTGTGCGCAAATGTTATGGAGATCATTCAAAAACGTTAGTGTATAAACAAAAGAGGGATTACGGTCGGACAATGCCCTGTCCACGATCAAAGGTCTTTACACACTTGTGTGCTCGTATACACGCAGCCCTATGGGGAAGGTATGGGGAATAGGACAATAGAATAAATTTACCCTAGAGCGAAAATCCTTAGAAATCTATTTACCCCAGAGTGGAAATGCCATAGCGTTAAATATTACAATAGTACAAAGGAAAACAAAAGAGGGTTTAACAAAGGTCTTCCCCACAAGTCTCCATATGCACGGTTATACGTGTGTGAGTTAGTCTTGCATACGCACTGTGGACCTCCGAACAATATAGGTCCACACGATGCGGGAAGAAGTTACGGTTTGTGGACTTGCACACGTCCACAATCCGTTTTTCAGTTTCCGAAAAAGAGCGCTAGAGGAAAAACGGGTTAGGGTTATATATAGAAAAGATAGAAGGGACAGCTGAGAGGCCCATAATCCAAATTTGAGGGTAAATTTGTTTTGGGGAAGCGAGAAAAATGAGTATTTAGTCAAAGTTTGTGAACTACACGAAGACAAAGGAATGTCCACAGTACGTATGTAACGTAAAGCTGTGTGTGTGAGTCGACATACACCAAGTTACGGGGACACTTTCTTTTATTTAAACAAATCTGAATGAGTTGTGCCGACTTTTTCGTGTCTCCATAACATTTTGGGTCCCCAGTAAAGGGGTCTGGAGGTAGAATTGCCTCAAAGAAAGTAGGGGGAGAGTTTGAAAGTAGACTTCTGCATTTCAGTGCAGATGGCATGTACATTGACTCACAGCAATTTGAGAATCATTTTGATATCACATACACACAAGCACATAAATTAGCTGCATGTACAATTGAATCTTACTTCAATAATTTGGAAATAAGCATGTATAACTTGGTTTAGAAAAATCAATGAATATTAAACTGCAAAATCAAGAGGCCAAAATAAAAGGCAGTACTACAGTTCACAAAAACCGTAGGCCTGCATGTGCATGTGTGCGTGTGTAATCACTGTCGATCGTGGACAGAAGACAAAGGTTTTTTTGGGAAACTATGCTGTCCACGATTGACACAAGGTCCACGATCTCGACTTGTGCGCAAATGTTATGGAGATCATTCAAAAACGTTAGTGTATAAACAAAAGAGGGATTACGGTCGGACAATGCCCTGTCCACGATCAAAGGTCTTTACACACTTGTGTGCTCGTATACACGCAGCCCTATGGGGAAGGTATGGGGAATAGGACAATAGAATAAATTTACCCTAGAGCGAAAATCCTTAGAAATCTATTTACCCCAGAGTGGAAATGCCATAGCGTTAAATATTACAATAGTACAAAGGAAAACAAAAGAGGGTTTAACAAAGGTCTTCCCCGCAAGTCTCCATATGCGCGGTTATACGTGTGAGTTAGTCTTGCACTGTGGACCTCCGAACAATATAGGTCCACACGATGCGGGAAGAGGTTACGGTGTGTGGACTTGCACACGTCCACAATCCGTTTTTCAGTTTCCGAAAAAGAGCGCTAGAGGAAAAACGGGTTAGGGTTATATATAGAAAAGATAGAAGGGACAGCTGAGAGGCCCATAATCCTAATTTGAGGGTAAATTTGTTTTGGGGAAGCGAGAAAAATGAGTATTTAGTCAAAGTTTGTTAACTACACGAATACAAAGGAATGTCCACAGTGCGTATGTAAGGTAAAGCTGTTTGTGTGTGGGTCGACATACACCAAGTTACGGGGACACTTTCTTTTATTTAAACAAATCTGAATGAGTTGTGCCGACTTTTTCGTGTCTCCATAACATTTTGGGTCCCCAGTAAAGGGGTCTGGAGGTAGAATTGGGTTAGAGTATAATGAAAGAAAATAGAGAACAAGACAAATTAGGGTGATGTTGAACATTTTAGGTTGAAAGAATTTTCAGAGTTTGGAGTTTAGAGTGATTTTCTTTAAGCACACTAACCCTATGGAATGTCCCCATAACGTCATGTACTAAAATAATGTTTCTGTACAGAGGATATTTACGGTACCCTGTCGATACGTGAACACAATGGGGACATTGGGAATGAATACGTCTCCACAGGGTAATTTCTAAAGGTGTAAATGTCTCTGCAAGGTTTTCACCAATATGGATCGACTCAAAATTACCAAAAAAATAGGGTTAGGATGTTGGGTTAGGGTTTAATTTTTAGGAAATATTGGGTCGGAATTTCAACCTAGGAAATTAATTGTGGTTGAAATAGTTGATTTTCTAAACATTTTGTACACGAGAACAAAGCAATGTCTCCACAAGGATACAAAAATGTGTGTGTACATTAACTGGTATGTACATGATACATGTGCTGATATCTAGAGCTTTAATTGTGTGCAGTGTTTAGAACAGAAGTGCTACATGTAGTTTGATATTTTGTTTAACTTCCTACAGTGACCAATTTGTTTTCTTCCAAATTGGTAACATTGTCTCAGAATACACTGGGGTAGTTTTAAAACAAAACTACTGAATTATGAAATACCGGTGCCTTACTTAAAGTGTAAGTGAATAACAGTCTCAAGCATCCTGTGAAATTACGGCACCTGGTGTGTTGTGTTTTTTATAAAAAAGGGGAATTTAGTAGCAATTTCAAACAATTGCCTTTATTTTTAGTTTCTTAACTATTTTATGTATAGGTTTTCAGTATTATACTTTTTGCAACAGCAGCAGGGCCAAACAAAGTGTGTATGTGGCTAAAACAAAGGTTCTATCATTTGCATAAAGTTATTTCTCTACATGTAGTTCATGTTTATTGTGGTTATTAAGGTAGGAAATTCAGACATTTGATTAATTACTTTTTTGATTCAACATCAAGTAGTAATGGTTGTTTTAATGGTTTAATCTTGAATGAAGTTTTAATTAATTGTTAGGAACATTTAAATAAGTTGACATGAACTACCTGTTTACTGCAGTTCATGCATCTGCCTAGTTGCGGGTACGGGTCTAAGGCCACTGCCTGCCCTGATTTCAACAGGTAAAGTTGTCATAATTTGTATTCAATTTTTAACTCATTATTTCTTAATTTTATACTTAGAGCCTGGCAAAAAGGCTTATCTCATTTTTACAGCAAATTATTATAGATTTGTTTAGTGATACTCTTGGAATGTTGGAGGTTATGAAAAGAGTGAATTTTGGAGATAAAAAGTGTGTATGAAATAGAGAATTTGGTGCTCAGACAAAACGGGAGCACACTGTGTAAAGTGTAAGGAATAATGACCATGTATAGAGTACTGTGCAGTATTATCTACTTTGGATTTTGATTGGTTTTAATGTACACCTCCTTTGAAGATGCAAAGTAATGTCATGTTCTATTATTAATTTCTTATTGAATAACCAAAATGTCTAGGAAATGTAAACTGGGCAACTGTGTAAAGATTGCAGGCGGATTTGTGTTTTGGGGGTGGGTTTGCTGCTGCTGCTGCTGCGTTGCCTTGGTCGGTGCTCAAACATTGCCCAGCTTGAGGGTTTTTCGTCATACGTTTTTACACAGTGGCTAGGTCGTATAAACATAAAAAATGTCAAACAGTATTAATTTATTTTCTGTACGACTGCCTGCCCTGATTTCAACAGGTATAGGCCTAATCCCCAAGACAAGGGAATAAACCACTGCAGCTCGAAAATCCAGAAGAATCTGCGTGCCCTCTATCCAGCCCAGTGTCATCCCCCTGCCCCTCTTCACCCTGAAAGTGCCACAGAAACCCCTCTCGAAGTCGGCCCCTGAGCTCTACACCAAAGCCCCTCCCTAGCCCATCTCACATAAACAACCACAGAGCTGTACTCAAAATGTTTTTGATCATTGTCTATTGGACCGTTCAAACTGACCTTATTAAGCAGACAGCACAGCAAAAGCAGTCCCAGCCACAAAGGGAAAACAATTGCTGAAATCAGTCACTTAACAAATAACATTTATATATTAATGCGCAACTGTTATCACATACAGACATGAACAGGGGCGGATCCAGGATTTTTCAAACAGGGGAGCTTGAAAATAAAGAGAACATTATTTGTTTGAAACCTCAAGCACGTAGCCTGATCCTTGTGGGAGCGGGGCCCGCCTTCGGACCACAAATATTGTTAAATGATAGATGCTCTGTGGTGCATTCTGAGCAGTTTGAAGGCATTGAGGCATTTTTGCCCATGGCCTAATCAGCAGTTTGAGGCATTTTGCCTAATCAGCAGCTTGAGGCATTTTGCCCAATGGGTTGTGATAGTTTGAGTTCGGTTCAGGTTAATAGTTATAAATTATGTTGGCCCCACTAGTGTACTGCAATCAATATTTACTCAAACAGTTACAATGCACCTGGACCCTCATACAATTTTCCCCCATAAAATGTTCAATGTGATAATAAACTGTAATATCCAGGTACAGTAGATCTATAGGCCTGTTCTACATGTAGAGCCGCCAGGTACCAGTACAATGTACCGTACATGTACAAGTACAGTACTACCAGTATGTACACAACAGACAACAAAAGAAGGGGAAATTCCACTATGAGAAATTGTGCTCAGCAGGAAATATATGACATCGCAATAAAAGCTGTTGCAACAGAACACGTACACATAGGCTGCAACTTGACTGTGGTACATTGTATCTAGTATCTAGGCAACAATCTGTGTACAAAACATACACCTACGGTGCTGTTGTACCAGTCCTGCAGTACATTATACATCTGGGGTGTGGTCCATTCTATCTACAGATTGCATGGAGGAAAGGACTTTCAAACTGTTACCCATACAAACTACACGAGGTGAGTGATTTGATGATAACAAATTAACACCATGCAACACAAATGGAAGTAATTAGCCTAGTGCAATTGTCTTTCTGATCTTGCATGACAGAATTGGCTATCCTTTGATTTGTACCAGTACATGTACATGTATGAGCAATGCACACAAAATTTTAGTAAATTTAATAATTTGCATTGACTGCCGTGGCCTACGGTACATGTAGTTTATTAAATTCACAGTCTGGGACTATGGTGTGTACGTGTGTCCTATTAAGGCACTTTGTCATGCACTCATTACTTCTCCCCACCCAGGAGTAAATGGGTATCTAGTATGAGGGCAGAGAGGGTTGTGATTGATTTAGCTGCCTTGTGCCGAAATGACTGCATCAAGCTATATTCTGTATTCCCTAGGGACCAGAAATGCTATTTGTAATGTTTTATTGGCCAAATGATCAGGGGTAATAATAGTGTAAACTGTTTTTTCTGAGTTAAAAATCTGTTATTATTAAACTGTTAGCAGATTCCCTAAGATTACACCCTTTTTGTTGGTGTTCGTATATTATAGAGTACGATCAGCAAGATGGCAGAGGGGGGTGTGACCGATCACGTCTCAGATGCTGAGACTCAGAAGGAACTTCAAGAATGTCCAATCTGTTACACCGAGTACAAGGATCCTAGGATGCTAGACTGCTCACACGGCTTCTGCCTGAAATGTCTGCAAGAACTCAAACTGACACAGAATAAAGACAACGAGATTATCGTCTGTCCGTTGTGCCGCAAGGAGACTGCCCTGACTGAAGCTGGCGTGGACGTGCTGCCTGGAGGATCAAAGGTTGTCGACCAACAGGAGCAGTCTGAATGTCAGGGGTTAAAAGTCACGTGTCAGGAATGCGAAGAGGAAACTGAGGCCATTTCTGGATGTGTGGATTGCAAGCACTATCTCTGTCAAGAATGCCTGAAGGCGCACAATCGAATGGCATCACTGAAGGGTCACAAGATTGTGGCTTTGGCAGAGCTAACTGTTGATTCGGAAGATACAACTGAGGACGCTGAACTCAAGAAAGCTCCCAAATGTCGCGAGCATCCCGATCAAGATCTCTGTCTGTATTGCGACACATGTGAAGTCCTCATATGCGAAGGATGCACAGCCATTGATCACAAAGAATCCATGCATTCTCACTTCAGCATCGAGGAGGCAGTCGACAAATGCAAACAAGAAGTAAATGAATCCGTATCTAAAACAGCAAAGTGCATTAAAGCATTCATTTCTGCCAACCCCACTTCAATAGATCATTCACGTTACAGACTTCACAAGATGCTGGTAAAAACCTACTTTCAGATTTCACAGAAAGCCGAGAAGGAAATTGCCAAAATCAGAGAGAATGAAACTCGACTCAAACAACAGGCCAGAGACATTGCCGCTAAGCGAGATACAGAGTTTGCATACGCAGTAACAACTCAGCAGATTGTAAGTAAAGTTAATGAAGTGATGATGACTGCAACGCGCTACGAGATCCTAGAGTCCAGGAAAAAAATGCTGCGAGATTTGAATGAGCAGGTCGAGGTGCACAAGAGTTTGGATATCAGGCACGGGAAGTCATTCCTTGGCTTTAAGGAGAGTGAAATAGACGGGCAGCTGGGGACTCTGTTGTTGGAGGAGAAATGGGAGAAGGATAAGACTATTTCAACAGGATTATTTGATACATATGGGTTGTTCCATTTATTTGGGGGCCAGCTGGAATTTTCAGGGTAGTCATCTTGCATGGTTTATTTTGTGTTCTGATGATTTACACACCGAATTTTCGTATTGATATTATGATTAGGCATGCATTAGGGAATTCCAACATATACTCACTGAAAAAATAAATCTGAGAATTTGACCATTGCTGACAAAAGTATTAGTTGTCCCCCTGATATTTTAGTGGTTTTTTTGGACATTAAGAAGTTCCTTTGTTTTTGGTGCTGTAAATTTTATAATTACGTTTGGAATTCATTTCTTAAGTTATAAAATAAAACTGCAAGAATGAACATCGATTCCTGAAATTGTTTAATATATTGTTATCCTTCGTATATGTGTGTAGTGGTTGATTCAATTAAAAGTTTACAACGTAAAAGTTCATGTCCCCCACATTTACGTATGAAACTCCATTTTCCACGCAGTGTAAATCTAAAATATAACTGCCTATAGGCAAATACAATTGTTTATTATACCACTGTACAACAAACTACAAATTAGAAGGATTTATATGTGAATCTAGCGCAATATGTCGTGAAAAAAATATATATTAATAAGAAAAAGTGATTATCATGTCCCGCCGCTGTGTTTACGTTGTGATTTTTCGCGGTCGCGGCTGACCCGCCTGGCAAATTTTTATGAATGAAAAAGTCACGTGATTAAAAGCGCGGCCGTGTTTGCCGCGAGACATGACAACGCATTTTCGTTCCGCCATTATGCACTACACGAGGCAGCGGAAAAACATTTTCCTGTCCCCTGTTTTGCGAGTTGTGTAATTGACGTTGTGATTTGCTGTTGGTCAAGGAATTCAAGGTAAGTTGGGACTTTCGTTCACGTATTTCTCGCCCCATTATATACAGTGATTCTCGTGATATTAATAAGGATTAACGAGAAGTACCGAGGCCAGGAAGGTACTTGTTGTGACGCAGCATGCTTAAAACGTTTTGAAAGATGTACCATCGCGTAAATCGGGACTTGAAAACGTTACTGTCCCGTTTTAACGTTGTGATGAATAGGTGCCAATTGTGGACTTTTCTGGCATTATGTACTAATAGTTGACACATTGGAACGTACTATGCAGTTAATTAATGAATTATACATTATTGGGGAGGTTTTAGGGGAACAATAACTGGCAAATAATTTGTTATTGTTAATTTTAGCCAGTATATTCACACAACGTTTATTATTTGAGCAGGGACAGCAGAGATTTCGTGTTGTTTACGATGTATTATCCAGGTTGTTTCGTACGACTTATCGCGACTAATAGTAGCATTTTTAACACATTATTAATTTTATTTACATGTTGGCAATATTATGACAAACATATACACATATTTTACGACTTCACCTCGTTTTTCGTATTGTTACTTGACACTTTGTCACATCGTAAATAGGGACATGATCGTGGTCATGCATTATTTATAGTACACGTACACACTATGCGTGATGTAGTTTGCCATCATTCGACTCCATCATATCAGCAACCGTCAGTATAGTATACTGCCATTTAATGGTTTATGTGTAGCTTTAGCCTTTATTTAGGTATTTATTATAATATTTAAGATTGAAGAGTACACAATAATAAAAACAATATTCTTTTTTTTTTTTTTTTTTTTTTTTAATGGAATTTGCCCAGCACTTCAGTACAACTACAAGGCCACTCAAATATGGGGGCTACTTTTTTGGGTTACCAGGAACTTTAGGCTATGAGCAACATTTACATATAATGATGCCTTTTTTGTATTATTATTATTATCATTATTATATAATTGTTATTTTATTTTGTTAACAAGATGGTGAATTTTGTTTATAAAATATTAACAAGGGGTATTTTGGAAATGATGTGCACTACAATAAAAATAATAACAGGGCTTCAACTTTCAGTCAAGTAAAACGTGTCAATGAATTTAATTTAATATTAAGTGCAATTTCTATAATTAAAGGACCAACTTGGAAATACGTCTTTCGGAAACTTTATTGTCTTATCTTATCTTATCTTTAGCTTATATTGCATGTAATCTGAAAATATATGCCCAATGATATAATTTGTCTTATTTGTGGTAAACGTTTTTTTATAATTTGTGTTGTCCCGTTTTGTAGGACTATCTTAGCCCATCTTAGCCCATCTTCACGATGCCACATGAAGCAAAGAAGAAAAAGGAGCCACCACCATTCCGGTTGCAAATCAGCCTCAGGTGTCAGCACTGCAAAATTGACGATGATGCGTCGACTTCAACAAGCGAAAGCACAACCCCAACCAAGAAAAAATCAAAAGCAGAGAGACAAGGTGAAAGCAAAAAATCCTGCAAAGTACATGGAGTTAAAGAAAACTGCAGAACAGTATAGCACTTATTATCGTCTACAATGCGCGGTGGCTGAAGATACGCTGAAGAAGAGGTTGAAGTGGTTGAAACGGAAAAAAATAAACAACAAGAGTGCTAGAGAAAAAAAGAAAAAAATGAACAAGAGAAAAAGCACTGAGAAGCCCCTGCCCGCCAGGACACTGCCCCTGCCCGCCAGGACACTGCCCCTGCCCGCCAGGACACTGCCCCTGCCCGCCAGGACACTGCCCCTGCCCGCCAGGACACCGCCCCTGCCCGCCAGGACACCGCCCCAGCCAGCCAGGACACCGCCCCAGCCAGCCAGGACACCGCCCCAGCCAGCCAGGACACCGCCCCAGCCAGCCAGGACACCGCCCCAGCCAGCCAGGACACCGCCCCAGCCAGCCAGGACACCGCCCCAGCCAGCCAGGACACCGCCCCAGCCAGCCAGGACACCGCCCCTGCCCGCCAGGACACCGCCCCTGCCCGCCAGGACACCGCCCCAGCCTGCCAGGACACCGCCCCTGCCCCAGCCCGCCAGGACACCGCCCGTGCCCCAGCCCTTTATATTCGATCTCTTTATATTGTTATGAGACCATTTGTGTCCGGGACCTTCTGTGGATTGTTATAATTTCACAGAAAAGCTACTGCTTTCATCGGCTGGGAAACACAAACTTTATAATGGTCTAACTCTAACTCAATTCAAAAATGATTATTAGTCGCAAGAACTTTGTAAACAGGTACGTGCAATCGTGCATACATGTGCAAGGATGGATTTAAAAAATTACTTACTGGTATTTAATTAGTAGCAGTTTAGTCAACATAATTTGATCAAAACTAAACAGGTTATGAAGGCCAATTTCTTATGTTATGACAGACTTAAGTTCTTTATTAGTGACATTAGGTGCAAACATGAGTTAGTTATTATTTGATCGTTAGTTATTGTTATATGATCGTTATTCATGAGTTAATATAGTTAATATTAGTTAATGTTAAGTTACGGTATTTTGCCTATTAAGTGCCCAGGGTGCTTAAGTAAGTCATTTTGGGGGATAATAAGATTGTTGGTGTCCCCTTTACACATGAAACCTTTCATACAGGCTTTGACATTCGGAACTTAAAATTTCAGATATTGTGCTACTGAGCCGTAAGCCGTTTGTGCATACAGACTTGACTTTATTTTTCGGCAAATGAAACACATGAAACAACACTAAAATTTGGATTTCGCTCCACGTGTAAAGGGGACACCAACATTTTAATGTCCCCTTTACACGTGAAACCTCTCGTACGTGTTTCAACTTTCTGAGCTTTTAAGTTTCAGTAATTGTGCTACTAACAGTCTCAAGTATGTGCATACAGACTTAACTTACATGAAACAACATGTGCATACATGAAACAACAGAAATTTAGATTTTGTTTTGCCGTGTAAAGGGGACAACAAGAATTTGATGTCCCCTTTACACGTGAAACCAATTTCCTACATGTTTCGACCTTCTGAACTTGTAAAAATTCAGATATTGTGCTACCAAGTCATAAGAATGTGCATACACTCTTTACTTTATTTTTGGTACATGAAATACAAAACAATGCTGAAATTTGGGTTTTTATTCACGTGTATAAGGGGACAGCAAGGTTTTGGTGTCCCCTTTACATGTGAAACCTCATTTTCAAGGGTCACAGTGTGTGTGATTTACATAATGAAAACTGTTTAATGCTTTCAAAATAGGTTTAATACATCCTATGACCAAATTTAGAATATTTATTTGGATAAAATTGATTGTTTTTTATTCTGAACAAGTTTGGCATCAAACATTTGTTAGAATACGACAATTTCTACTCAAAATTATAAAAATGCGGTTACCAAATTGTGGGTTTGGTCAAAAAGAACCGAAACCAAATGTTGTTTAATGTTAAAAGGGGTCAAAATGAAGTATTAAATTAGTGTAAACTCTGACTGATTTCACTCATTTGTCACATTTATGGTATGTCAGACTATTGATTTTGGTGTCCCCTTTACACGCGAAACCAGCCAGACTGGTGCCTATTTAAACAGTTCCTGCTCGTTGGAATGTCATTTAAATTAAAAAATTCCAATGGTTTCCAAAAATGTACATGTTATATCCATATTAAATGACATGTTTTAAAAGATATAATTCTTTTGAAATTTTGGTCCCAATGTCCGAAGTTGGCCCCCAAATAAATGGAACAACCCATATACTCATATAGCAGCATACTCCACAAATGAAATGATTGTGAAATGCAGTAACAAACTGCTTTCGTTCAATTCAGAGGGGAAAGTGATTTCCAAAAAGGACTACAAAAAACCCAACCCTGATAAACCAAACGAACCCCATGACCCTTGCGACATACAGGAACCGACAGCTCTAGCCATCAACAAGGATGATCAACTTCTGATCCTGGATAACCCGGCCGTCAAGGTCTTCAACAAGGAATACCAGCTCCTTCATCAGTTCCTACCGGGTAAAGAGGCCGGAGTCGACGGCACACCAACGTGCCTGGCAGTGGACAGCAGCAATCTGATTGCGGTGGGTTACCAGGACAAGGAACAGATATCTCTACACAACCCGGATGGTTCCCTCCTCAGAACACTGCCTGCTCCAAAGATTCAGACACATCTCATTTTCAGCAACAAGCGGCTTATTTACACCAGCTATGGTGGAGGTTTGCTGATGGCTGTAGACTTACAAGGCAACAAACTGTTTGAACAAAGTTGCGAGTATCCTAGTGGGCTGTGTTGTGATGATGCAGGTGATATTTACCTTCTTGCCTTACAGAAAGTAGGGGGAGAGTTTGAAAGTAGACTTCTGCATTTCAGTGCAGATAGCATGTATATTGTCTCACAGCAATTTGGGAAACATTCGGATATGACATACACACCAGCACATAAATTAGCTGCATGTACATCTTCCTTCTGTTACCAAGATTTGGACATATACAACTTGGTTTAGAAACATCAATGAATATTAAACTATATTTAAACAAATCCGAACGAGTTGTGCCGACATTTTCGTGTCCCCATAACATTTTGTGTCTCAAGTAAAGGGTTTTGGAGGTAGAATTGGGTTAGGGTGTAATGAAAGGAAATAGAGAAGAAGACAAATTAGGGTGATGTTGAACAGTTTAGGTCGAAAGAATTTTCAGAGTTTTGAGTGATTTTCTTTAAGCACACTAAATAACCATATGGAATGTCCCCATAACATCATGTACTAAAAGAATGTTTCTACATGTACATGTATATGGAGGATATTCACGGTACTCTGTGAATACGAGGACACAAAGGGGACATTGGGAATGAATACGTCTCCGCAGGGTACGGTAATTTCTAAAGGTGTAAATGTCTCCACAAGGTTTTCACCATAATGGATTGACTCAAAATTACTCAAAAACCAGGGTTAATAGGACACATGGGTTAGGATTAGTTTTTTGGGGGAGGGATACAATATGTGACCTGTCACCACAAAATGAGAGTAAAGTCGGAAATTCTGAAAATTGAGATATTGGTATTTTCAAATTCTTAAGAAATAGAGCTTTCCAATGGTACACACACTTGGGGTTTTTCGCGATAATTACTTTTTACAGCGCTCTAGAAAGTCACAGGTTTCACAAAACGTGTTTGTGAGAAAACTATTACTTTAAACATCTTAAACAAATGATTACAAAACAGGACAAGTAAGGTTCGGTAGAGCATAGCATCAGCTATGTTCTAATCGTTATTTCTTCTTGAAATTTTCCACACATACAAACTATTGTAAAAAAACCAAAATACCAAAATTTTGTAAACGTGATATTTTTTCGAGGACTTGTTTTGCATATTTAATTACTGTGTTAATTAGACCACTAATGGACTTTAATCCAAACACTAACTACGCAAAATCGCGTAATTTAAGAGGTTTTTAATCATCTGCTCTTACCCCAAAAATGGGAATATGTAGAGGAGGACTATGGCTTTCCAAATTATGCAAAATCACCCTTCATATTTTGACTTGAAATTTTCCACATGTATACAAACTATTGTAAAAAAAAACAAAATACCAAAATTTTCAAAATTGAAGATTTTTTACGAGAACCTGATTTGCATATTTAATTACCGTGTTAATTAGACCACTAATGGTCTTTAATCCCAACAATAACTATGCAAAATCACGTAATTTAAGAGGTTTCCAATCATCTGCTCTCACCCAAAAAATGGGAATATGTGGAGGAGGACTTGGGCTTTCCAAATTATGCAAAATCACCCTTCATATTTTGACTTTAGATGGCCATACATGTACCTCCAAATCACATCGTGCGACTTTACTCTCATTCTGTGGTGACAGGTCACTCATAGGGTACATGTATATTGGGTTGGAATTTCAACTAACAATATCATTTTGTACATGTCAACAAAGCGATGTCTCCACAAGGATACCAAAATGTGTGTGTACATTAACCGGTATGTACACGATACATGTGCTGATATCTAGAGCTTTAATTGTGTGCATTGTTTAGATGTACACATGTACATTTAGTGCTACATGTACAGTGTATACATGTAGTTTGATATAAGTCGACACGTGTGTCCTTAAGCAAGGCAATTAAACCACTATTGCTTCGTCCTTCGGATGGGACGTAAAACCGTTGGTCCCGTGTGTGTCTATTGTGTCTATATTGAACCAGGACACGCACGTAAAAGAACCCAGTTACGCTTATCACTAAGAGAAGGGGTTCGCCCCGGTGTTTCTGGCATTCCGTTCATCCTCCTACTCGGGTTTCTTCAGGCTTACGAGCTACAGTGCCTTGGGCGCTTTTGAGGAATCCTCGGTTTCATTGCCGAAAAGTAATAATAATAATAATAATAATATTTTGTTTAACTTCCTACAGTCACCAATTTGTTGTCTTCCAAATTGGTAACAATTGTCTCAGAAATACACTGGGGTAGTTTAAAAACAAAACTACTGAATTATGAAATACCGGTGCCTTACTTAAAGTGTTAGTGAATAACAGTCTCAAGCATCCTGTGAAATCACCGCACCTGGTGTGTTGTGGTTTAAAAATGTTGTATCAATTTCTAAGGATTCTTCTTTTTTTTTAGTTTCTAAAAGCTTGTAGCAAAGATGGGCACACAAACTTTATACAGGTAGTTACTGTAACAAAGGTTACTGAAATATGTATCCCTCTTATAAAATATAAATTTTATAAATTCCTCTATAATGACAAGTTGTGGCAAGTTGTGTAGTATACAGTTCAAACATGAATGGAATAAAATAAATGACTCATTCTGGTACATGTACTTGACATGGAAGATAATTTTCAAGAATTATTCACGTAGTCTTTTTTTTTGCTTTTGTGTGGCCGGCAAAATATTTTATTTGTATGTTTTATATAAGCTTTCTTGTTAATAATGTTAATTAAGCTTTCGTGTGGTGTATTATCTCTCAAATCTTTATGTCTTTTGGGTTTTTCTTTTTAAAGTATGTAGATAATTTTAATGTAATGCGCTTTTGATAATTTGTATGGAAAAGGCGATTTTATAAATTTTAATTTATTTATATTATCGGGTCGAACAAATCCAACTGTAAACGGGTGAACTGACACGATATTCTGGGGAATTGAAATGACAACCACGATGAAGCAATGGCAACATTGTGTACAATGCAATGGTGACGCTGGAACACAGTTTTTCAGGGGGTGCTGGGATTTTAAAGACAATCTTGGAGCGCGAAGCCATTTTGGCGTGGGGTCCCGGGGCTCGCTGAAGGGCTCCAGAAGCTCTAGGGTCCTACCGTATGATGCTCTGTGGTGCAATCTGAGCCATTTTGGGACACTATTTCGTCTTCTTTAGGGAGAGTGATTGAATGATTATACTGTATTGGATCATGTACATGTTACATGTGTGCGAAGAAAAAAAAAGAGAAACATTTACAAAATAAATATTTAGAAAAAATGATTTGTTTTAATATAAACAAATACCGGTAAGTAAAAAAATGCACAACGCTGTAAGTTGCCCACTCAAAACACTTATCAATCTTGGGTTTGTTGCCAGTTTTACATCACAAATGCAGGACATAAGTACATCCATGTAGATTGTTTACCTCAACACCATTATTTCATGGATTGATTTAATAGGCAGTTCTGCAAAGAACCAGTTGTTTTAATCTATGGAATGCAGCATTGCATTATAAACTATTGAGATTGTAGTTGTAACTATAAACAACCACAGAGCTGTACTCAAAATGTTTTTGATCATTGTCTATTGGATCGTTCAAACTGACCTTATTAAGCAGTCAGCACAGCAAAAGCAGCCCCAGCCACAAAGGGAAAACAATTGCTGAAATCAGTCACCTAACAAATAACATTTCTATAATGCGCAACTGTTATCCCGTCCAGACATGAAAAGGGGCAGATCCAGGATTTTTCAAACAGGGGAGCTTGAAAAAGAGAACATTATTTGTTTGAAACATTAAGCACGTAGCATGATCCCTTTACGGTGTGGGAGTGGGGCCTGCCTTAGGGCCACAAATATTGTTAAATGATAGATGCTCTGTGGTGCAATCTGAGCAGTTTTAAGGCATTGAGGCATTTTTGCCCATGGCCCAATTTGCAGTTTGAGGCATGTTTCGGCCAATCAGCAGCTTTGAGGCATTTTGCACGGCCAATCAGCAACTTTGAGGCATTTTGCCCAATCATCAGCTTGAGGCATTTTGCCCAATGGGTTGTGATAGTTTGAGTTCGGTTCAGGTTAATAGTTATAAATTATGTTGGCCCCACTAGTGTACTGCAATCAATATTACTCAAAAAGTTTCAATGTACCTGGACCCTCATAAAATGTGATAACAAACTGTAATATACGGGTACAGTTGATCTACATATGTATAGGCCTGTTCTAGAGCAGCCAGGTACAAGTACTGTACTACCAGTATACATGTACTCGACGGACAACAAAAGAAGGGGAATTTCCACTATGAGAAATTGTGCTCAGCAGGAAATATATGATGTCGCCATAAAAGCTGTTGCGACAGTACATGTACACGTAGGCAGCAACTCGACTGTGGTACATTGTATCTAGTATCTAGGCAACAATCTGTGTACAAAACATATACACTGTGCTGTTGTACCAGTACTGCAGTACATTATACACCTGGGGTGTGGTCCATTCTATCTACAGATTGCATGGAGGAAAGGACTTTCAAACTGTTACCCATACAAACTACATGAGGTAAGTGATTTGATGATAACAAATTAACACCATGCAACACAAATGGAAGTAATTAGCCTAGTGCAATTGTCTTTCGGATTCTGCATGGACAGAATATATTGGCTATCCTTTGATTTGTTTAATCTTTGTACACTGTACCAGTATTATTATGTGCAATGCATGTGAACACTCAAGTTGTTCAAGTGATTTTACCTGAATAAAATTGGAGTGAATTAAAAACATTACATGGACTGCCGTGGCCTACGGTAGTTGTCTGAAGCATTGAATTTACAGTCTGTAGGTAAAGCTGCAGGTTGTGGGTTCACAAGTCCAGCCTGGAACTATGGTGCGTGTGTCCTTGGGCAAGGCACTTTGTCATGCACTCATTACTTCTCCCAACCCAGGAGTAAATGGGTAGCATAGTATGAGGGCAGAGATGGTTGTGGTTGATTTAGCTGCCTTGTGCCCAAATGGCTGCATCAAGCTATATTCATTAGGGAGCAGAAATGCTATTTGTAATGTTTCATTGGCCAAAAGGTAATTAATAGTGTAAACTATTTTTTCTGAGTTAAAAATCTGTTATTTAATAATAAACTGTTAGCAGATTCCCTGAGATTACACTTTTTGTTGTCGGTGTTCTTATATTATAGAGTACGATCAGCAAGATGGCAGAGGGGGGTGTGACCGATCACGTCTTAGATGTTGAGACTCAGAAGGAACTTCAAGAATGTCCAATCTGTTACACCGAGTACAATGATCCTAGGATGCTAGACTGCTCGCACAGCTTCTGCCTGAAATGTCTGCAAGAACTCAAACTGACACAGAATAAGGACGACAAGATTATCGTCTGTCCGTTGTGCCGCAAGGAGACTGCACTGACTGAAGCTGGCGTGGACGTGCTGCCTGGAGGATCAAAGGTTGTCGACCAACAGGAGCAGTCTGAAGGTCAGGGGTTAAAAGTCACATGTCGGGAATGCGAAGAGGAAACTGAGGCTATTTCTGGATGTGTGGATTGCAAGCACTATCTCTGTCAAGAATGCCTGAAAGCGCACAATCGAATGGCATCACTGAAGGGTCACAAGATTGTGGCTTTGGCAGAGCTGACTGTTGATTCGGAAGATACAACTGAGGACGCTGAACTCGAGGAAGCTCCCACTTGTCGCAAGCATCCCGATCAAGATATCTGTCTGTATTGCAACACTTGTAAAGTCCTCATATGCGACAGATGCACAGCCTTTGATCACAAAGAATCTATGCATTTTCAAATCAGAATCGACGAGGCATTCGGCAGATGCAAACAGGAAGTAAATGAATCCGTATCTAAAACAGAAGAGTGCATTAAAGCATTCGTTTCTGCCAACCCCACTTCAATAGAACATTCACGTTACAGACTCGACAAGATGCTGGCAAAAACCTACTCTCAGATTTCACAAAAAGCCGAGAAGGTAATTGCCAAAATCAGAGAGAATGAAACTCAACTCAAACAACAGGCCAAAGACATTGCCGCTAAGCGAGATACAGAGTTTGCATACGCAGCAACAACACAGCAGATTCTAGGTAAAGTGAATGAAGTGATGACTACGGCAACGCGCTACGAGATCCTAGAGTCCAGGAAGAAAATGCTGCGAGATTTGAATGAGCAGGTGGAGGTGCACAAGAGTTTGGATATCAGGCACGGGAAGTCATTCCTTGGCTTTAAGGAGAGTGAAGAGGACGGGCAGCTGGGGACTCTGCTGTTGGAGGAGAAATGGAAGAAGGACAAAACTATTGAAAGAGCAATAGAAGGTATCAGTATATGTACATGTACTCATCTAGCGGCATACTCCACAAGTGAAATGGTTGTGGAATGCAATGACAAACTGGTTACCTTGGATCCAGAGGGGAAAGTGATTTCCACAAAGACCTACAAAAAAAACAACCCTGAAAAACCAAACGAACCCCGTGACCCTAACGACATACAGGAACCGACAGCTCTAGCCATCAACAAGGATGATCAACTTCTGATCCTGGACAACCCGGCAGTCAAGGTCTTCAACAAGGAATACCAGCTCCTTCATCAGTTCCTACCAGGTAAAGAGGCCGGCGTCGACGGCACGCCAACGTGCCTGGCAGTGGACAGCAGCAATCTGATCGTGGTGGGTTACAAGGACAAGGAACAGATATCTCTACACAACCCGGATGGTTCCCTCCTCAGAACACTGTCTGCTCCAAAGATTGAGACACGTCTCGTCTTCAGCAACAAGCGGCTTATTTACACCAACTTTGGTGGAGATTTGCTGATGGCTGTAGACTTACATGGCAACAAACTGTTTGAACAAAGTTGCAAGTATCCTAGTGGGCTGTGTTGTGATGATGCAGGGGATATTTACCTTCTTGCCTCACAGAAAGTAGAGTTTGAAAGAAGACTCCTGCATTTCAGTGCAGATGGCATGTATATTGACTCACAGCAATTTGAGAATCATTGGTATATCACATATACACACCAGCACATAAATTAGCTGCATGTACACCTTTCATTATGAAGTCAGGCATATACATGTATAACTTAGTTTAGAAACATCAATGAATATAAAACTGCAAAATCAGGAGGTCAAAATAAAAGGCAGTACAGGTACTACAGTTTACAAAAAACGTAGGCCTTGATGTGAATGTGTGTGTGTGGGTCGGCATACACCAAGTTACGCGGACACTTTCTTTTATTTACACAAATCTGACCAAGTTCCGCGGACATTTTTTATGTCCCCATAACATTTTAGGTCTCCAGTAAAAGGGTCTGGAGGTAGAATTGGGTTAGGGTATAATAAAAGAAAATATATAAGACAAATAAGGGTGATGTTGAACATTTTAGGTCGAAAGAATTTTCAGAGTTTTGAGTTTAGAGTGATTTTCTTTAAGCACACTATAACCCTATGGAATGTCCCCATAACGTCATGTACTAAAAGAATGTTTCTATATGGAGGATATTCACAGTACCCTGTGGATACGTGAACACAATGGGGACATTGGGAATGAATACGTCTCCACAGGGTAATTTCTAAAAGTGTAAATATCTCCACAAGGTTTTCACCAATATAGAATGACTCAAAATAACCCCCAAAATAGGGTTAGGATGTTGGGTTTGGGTTAATTTTTGAGTTTGGATAATATAGGGTATATTGGGTCAGAATTTCAGCCCAGGAAATTAATTGTGGTTGAAATAGTCGATTTTTGAACTATTTTGTACACGAGAACAAAGCAATGTCTCCACCAGGATACACAAATGTGTGTGTACATTAACCGGTACACGATACATGTGCTGATATCTAGAGCTTTAATTGTGTGCAGTGTTTAGAACAGAAGTGCTACTTGTACATGTACTTTGATATTTTATTTAACTTCCTACATGTACAGTGACCAATATTTTGTCTTCCAAATTGGTAACATTGTTTCAGAAATACACTGGGGTAGTTTTAAAACAAAACTACTGAATTATTAAATACCGATGCCTTACTTACATGTAAGTGTAAGTGAATACAAATCTCAAGCATCCTGTGAAATCACAGCACCTGGTGTGTTGTTGTTTTTAAAAAAGTAGAATTTTGTATCAATTTCAAACAATTGCCTTTATTTTTAGTTTCTAAAAGCTTGTAGCAAAGATGGGCACACAAACTTTATAGTTACTGTAACAAAGGTTACTGAAATATATATCCCACTTAAAAAACTGAAATACATTTTATATATTCCTCTATAATGACAAGTTGTGGCAAGTTGTGTAGTATACAGTTCAAACCTGAATGGAATAAAATCAATAACTCTAGTATGTACTTGACACGGAAGATATTTTTCAAAAATTATTCACGTAGTCTGTTTTTTGTGTGTTTTTTTGCTTTTGTGTGGCCGGCAAAATATTGTATAATTGTGTGTTTTATACTGATGTGAAATGTCCCCTGTTTTCACCAGCAAGAAGAGCACATGTACCCTGACCCCACTTTGATGCACCCCTACGCAATGAATGCGT
The DNA here is from genome assembly GCA_037893245.1 of Crossaster papposus. Taxonomy (NCBI): domain Eukaryota; kingdom Metazoa; phylum Echinodermata; class Asteroidea; order Velatida; family Solasteridae; genus Crossaster; species Crossaster papposus. The sequence continues at coordinate 2,281,920 of JBAIAA010000017.1, forward strand.
TTGTCCCTTGTTTCACATTGTAACGTGGAACTGATCGCCATGCCTTCTCAGTTCAGCAGGGTTTTTTCAAACGCTGATTTATTGGACTCAGTTTTACAAATATCTTTGCAAAGTACGGTAGCTCAGATGAAAGCCTATAAATAAGCTTTCGTGTCGTGTATTATTTCTTAAATCTCTGTGTCTTTTTCTTCTTAAAGTATGTAGATAATTTTAATGTAATGCGCTTTTGAGAATTTGTATGGAAAAGGCGCATTATCATTGTTTAATTATTATTATTATCTGGTAGAAAAAATCCAACTGTAAACGGTTGAACTGACACGATATTCTTGTGAATTGAAACGACAACCACGATGAAGCAATGGCAACATTGTGTACAATGCAATGGTGATGCTGGAACACAGTTTTTCCAGAGGGTGCTGGGATTTTAAAGACAATCTGAGAGTGCGAAGCCATTTTGGCGTGGGGCCCCGGGGCCCGCTGAAGGGCTCCAGAAGATCTAGGGTCCTACCGTATAATGATGCTCTGTGGTGCAATCTGAGCAATTTTGTTACAATATTACGTCTTCTTTAGGGAGAGTGATTTAATGATTATATAATATTGAATTACTCTAGTAGCTCATGGTGGTTGAGTATGCACTTTATTGTACAGACCTAAACTCTTCAGGAATCCACTAATTGAAGGTCCAGGAACAATATTCGGTTGGTAACACATTTGCCACCGACGGCGAAATAGCTGAAATGGCCACACCCCATTTTGGGCCACGCCCCCTTAACGCCGTGACTGTATCTACAGAACCGTTGGACCTAGGAGGTTGCCCGACAACTCAAAATTTGCGCAATGGCCACATTATGGGGGTCACAATACATTTTCATATCCAAAAGTCAATGGTTTTTTAGATAATTGCCAAAAACCGATTTCAACATGTTACGAACTACAATTGTATGATACCACCAAGGCCACAACATTATTACATGACACTTTATCATAACCTGTTATACCTTTTATTTTGCATATATATTTTATTTTGCATATATATTTTGCATCTTCCTATTTTGGAATTTAATTATTTGGATTTCTACACTTTTCGCCTTTACTACAGCCACAAAACGTCACACATTTAATGTTCCTGTCTCTGCAAGTGCACGTTTTGGTACTCATACATATGCTCTTGGGAATTTGCATGGAGGAGGCAGGTCATCGGGCCTGCACGATACTGGCAGTATCACTGGTGTTATGCCAACGTCCGTTGCTTCATACCTCACTGAACAAAAACCTGACCGAGAGAAAACATTGAGTGTGCTTGATAATGGCAAAAAAATCACAAAACTAAAAAGCAAGAGAAAGATCGTTCGAGTCTCGCAAAAAATGAGTAAAAAGCAAAACAAACAGACGAGAACGATCACTCTCGAAATGAAGGCCAAGAAAAGTATGCCTTATGTGAAAAATCTATCAGACGCTCAACTCTTCAACATTGAACTGGTAGCATTGGGCAGGGGCCTTAACTTATCCCGACCCCCCAAAAACCAAAAAGGTCGACCATCCTTCGCCATTCCCGATCCTTCTTCAGAAAGATGAGATTATGGTTAAGAATGGCAGGGAGAGTCAGACCTATAAGCTCACACCCGTTCAAACTACCTTCAACTTGGACTCCCCAACCTACCTTCAATCTAAACCTAGAGTCATATACATGTATTGGAGGCACTCTGGAGGAACTGTCCAGACTGAAAATTCAAAATGTCAAACTAAATATAACAAAAGCAGAACGTGTTGCGCTATCTGGCCTTAAGAAAAGACAGGATATTATCATCAAACAATTCGATAAAGGCCGCAGTGTGTGCGTCCTTAACAAACAAGACTACATACGTGAAGGGACACGACAATTAACAGGCCCCCACATGAAGAAATTAACAGGGACCTGACCGATGAAACCGCGGAATTAGTCTCTCAAGCCATACGCCAACTCTACGTGGACGGACTCATATCGAAAGACATATCTGAGTCTCTTAACCCCGGCAACCACGACATTAAAACACCTTGCCTTTACCTCCTACCGAAAGTTCACAAAAAAGTACCAGAAGGAACACGGTTCGTGGGGAGGTCAAACATTAGTGGTTGCGGAGGACCGACTCAATCCATATCTAAATACATAGACTATTTCCTGCTCCCAATTGTCAAACAGCAAAGCACATACACACGCAATTCTGGGCATGTGCTTGAAAAACTAAATAACCTGACTTTGGAGCAAGATAACTTATTGATAACACTGGATATAGTATCCATGTACACTAACTGCCCACAAGATGAGGCAATTGAATCAGTTTGTGACACACTTGCAATGGCCGACGACAGACTATACGCAATACCCAAGCCCACGACAGACCACGCGCGAAGTCTCCTTGAACTCATTATGCGTCGAAACACGTTTGAATTCAATTGCAAGTTTTTCAGACAAAAAATTGGCGTGGCCATGGGCAGCGAATGCAGTCCGGAGATTTGTGACATAACCCTATTCAAATACGAACAAGACAAAATCCTCCCTCACAATCTCTCAATTGTGAGCTACATGAGATATAGAGACGATGTTCTTATAATCTTTAACGGAAATGAAAAGCAGGCTGCTGACCTAGTGCAATCACTTAATAAAAGTCATCCTACGCTGAAGTTCACGTCTGAGATCTCGCACCGCCAAGTCACTTTTCTCGACCTTATTATCTACAAAGGCGAACGATTCATACATGAAGGGATATTGGATACTCGAGTCGCTACCAAAAAAACTGATACATTTCAGTACCTAGCTCGAGATTCAGCACACCCTAAGTCGGTATTTGGCGGATTAATCAAGAGCGAAGTGACCAGATACAAACGTATATGTACCCATTTAAAAGACTTTGAGGAGAGGGTTGAATTCTTCAAAGACAAACTTCAGAAGCGCGGATACACAAACGAAGACCTAGCCCTCCTTTCTCAAAGGGGCAAGACTCCCGCAGACCCTAAGCATGAAAAAACCAAAAACAATATCCCACTTGTGTTAGTCCTACCATACTACCCACATGTCGCGCACCCAGCCCTCAAACGGGCTATCCTCAAACGGGCTATCCTCAAACACTGGCCCTTGATTAGCGAAAACGAATATCTGAATAGGCTATTTGATACCCAACCCATCCTGGCATACAAACGGCACAAAAACATAAAAGATGAACTTGTTCGATCTAAGACTAAAGCATCTCCACAATCCAACCAAGAGGAACAAAATCTTGATGAGGAGAATCTGCAAATTCTATTGGAACTATTGAAAGAACACAACAATGATCAAAGAAATGGATCTCAAGACTAAAACAAAATAAATAAGTCAAACCCCCCACCAACCCCCCCCCCCCCCCCCCCCCCTTTGTCCTTGCCACGCGTCATATAAACCGACACACAAATAAAAACAAGAAAAGTAAAATGAACTATAAGAGGGTGGCTGATGACGTGCATTATATAGCACAGAAAATTATGCCCTGCTCCCCGTCTTAAAAAGGAGAGGGGACGGCATATTATCACCGGTAATAATCAATCACTGTGTGAACTAAAAACAAAGGGACCACTGTGGCAATACACAAACCAGTCATCGCGTCGCCAAAACCAGAGACAGGGTTTGAAACTCCCGCTTTTAGGGAATGTCTAACCTAATTGGCCTGCATACGTTTGATGTATTTGCCCGTCCACGAACTCCAACCACGGACTGTCATCTAGCAGAGATAATGTGGCTAAAACTGACCCCCAGATGCGTGTCTTACACAAAAAAGGGAAAAAAGAATTAAGAATTACGCTCTGGAGAGACCAGTCAAACAGCCACTTTCTAGCATACCGTTAACGTACAATTACAGATTTATCTCGGCAGATCAGTCACAAATACAATCCATAATGATACTTGTCAGCAGAACCTTTTCCGCGTTTCAAAAAAAATAACGAAAAGCACGGAGGGGTTCTTTTGAAACTTGTACACGAAACACCACCCCCCCCCCCCCCCCCCCCCCCCCCCCCCCCCCCCCCCCGCCATTCCTACAGACTGCAATCTTGCGGGAAAAAATGTGGCCTGAACTGACTTCCCATGAAGCGTATATAACTAGGAAAAAAAACTTAAATTAAGAATTACGCTCTGGGCGGGATAGTTACGCAACCGCACTGCTGGCATACCAGCACATCATAAATTATACAGATTTATCTCTGCAGACCAAGCCACACACCTAAAATCCAATGATACTTCACGCAGCAGAACTGCTTCAGCATCTCCCAAAAAAATAACGAAAACGATGAGAAAAAGTTCTGACTTGTGACAACTCCCATAAACACCCTCCCCTTCCCACATAGAATGAGTTCTGATTCACTGCAGCTAACTCTAGAATTGATCAAAAAAAGACAAAAAATTAACTGATCATTCCTTCAAGTATGCCTGCATAAACCGGTTTCTATGTGATATACCTTCTTGCAAAAGCACTCCATTAGAATTGAAAAAACCTAATAGCCTCACAGAAAAAGAAAGAAAATTCCACAAAACCCAGTATTACACGTCCTTCACGTTAATGTCCTTCCCAGGTGACCGAGAATCGTTCTAAAAATTAAAAAAACCTTGAGTGACATGTATGATTACGCTGCTTCCCAATAAACACACTCTGGTCTCGTCTAGACTATTCAGGAATCAAGTAATTGAACAATAGGAACAGGAACAGGAACAATTACGAATAATATTGTAGTGCGTAACATGCTGAAATCGGTTTTTGGCAATTATCTCAAAAACCATTGACTTTTGGATATGAAAATGTATTGTGACCCCTATAATGTGGCCATTGCGCAAATTTTGAGTGGTCGGGCAACCTCCTAGGTCCAACGGTTCTGTAGATACAGTCACGGCGTTAAGGGGGCGTGGCCCCAAAAGGGGTGTGGCCATTTCAGCTATTTCGCCGTCGGTGGCAAATGTGTTACCAACCAAATATTGTTCCTAGACCTTCAATTAGTGGATTCCTAAAGAGTTTAGGTCTGTACAATAAAGTGCATACTCAACCACCATGAGCTACTCTAGTAAATCATACATGTATACTTTTTTTTTTTTTTAATTAAAAAAACATCTACAAAATAAATAATTAAAAAAAAAATTGTTTTAACATAAACAAATAAATATTTTTTTTAAAGTAAAAAATGCACAACGCAGTACAACGTATAGTTGCCCACTCAAAACACGTATCAATGTTGGTTTTGTTGCCAGTTTTACATCACAAATGCAGGACATAAGTACATACATGTAGATTGTTTACCTCAACACCATTATTTCATTGATTGATTTAATAGGTAGTTCTGCAAAGAACCAGTTGTTTTAATGTATGAAATGCAGCATTGCATTTTAAATTATTGAGATTGTGTTGTAACTAAACAACCACAGATCTGTACTCAAAATGTTTTTGATCGTTGTCTATTGGACCGTTCAAACTGACCTTATTAAGCAGTCAGCACAGCAAAAGCAGCCCCAGCCACAAAGGGAAAACAATTGCTGAAATCAGTCACTTAACAAATAACATTTCTATATTAATGCGCAACTGTTATCACGTCCACACATGAAAAGGGGCGGATCCAGGATTTTTACAGGGGAGCTTGAAATAAAGAACATTATTTGTTTGAAACCTCAAGCACTCAGCGTGATCCCTCTACGGTGTGGGAGTGGGGCCCGCCTTAGGGCCACAAATATTGTTGAATGATAGATGCTCTGTGGTGCATTCTGAGCAGTTTTAAGGCATTATTGAGGCATTTTTGCACATGGCCTAATCAGCAGCTTGAGGCATTTTGCCTAATCAGCAGTTTGAGGCATTTTGCCAAATCAGCAGCTTGAGGCATTTTGCCTAATGGGTTGTGATAGTTTGAGTTCGGTTCAGGTTAATAGTTATAAATTATGTTGGCCCCACTAGTGTACTGCAATCAATATTTACTCAAACAGTTTCAATGTACCTGGACCCTCATAAAATGTGATAACAAACAGTAATATATACCGGTACACTACATCTATAGGCCTGTTCTAGAGCAGCCAGGTACAATGTGTGTACAAGTACATGTACTGTACTGCCAGTATATGTACACAACGGACAACAAAAGAAGGGGAATTTCCACTATGAGAAATTGTGCTCAGCAGGAAATATATGACGTCGTCGCAATCAAAGCTGTATTTGCAACAGTACATATGTACACGTAGGCTGCAACTTGACTGTGGTACATGTACATGTACATTGTATCTAGGATCTATGCAACAATCTGTGTACAAAACATATACACGGTGCTGTTGTACCAGTACTGCAGTACATTATACACCTGGGGTGTGGTCCATTCTATCTACAGATTGCATGGAGGAAAGGACTTTCAAACTGTTACCCATACAAACTACATGAGGTGAGTGATTTGATAATAACAAATTAACACCACGCAACCCAAATGGAAGTAATTAGCCTAGTGCAATTGTCTTTCGGATTCTACATGGACAGAATAAATCGGCTATCCATTAATTTGTTTAATCTTTGTAACCAGTAATAGTATTATTTGTGCACTGTATGTACACTCAAGTTCTTCAAGTGATTTTGCATGCATAAAATTAAAGAGCACCTCTAACAATTTTGTAGTTTGGGTATTTGGTTCATTTTATGACAGAGTATATACCAATCTTACCGTTAGTAATAATTTTACTCCATGGGGTTTACTTTAGTGTATCAAAAACAAAGTTCAATTCGGTGTTCCCAACACGATTCTGCTCTATTTTTGAGAAAACGACAGCCATGTTTAATGTATGCAAATGAAACGTCATCGTGTTATTCAGCTAGTATACATGCGATCGCAAGGCCATGCATGCCACCGCCACACCGTGCGCGTACCGCGTGCGATTGTGTTGCTTGCGGCCTTCTTTTCTCAATGTTTTTCTCGACATTAGTTCGTATTTTGTTAGATTTTTTCGAAATGCTGAAGTCCTGTGTGGTAGGTAAATGTTTGAGGAATTGTCTTAAAAACCCTGAAGAAAATTTTCTGAGGTTTCCAAAGGAGAATGTTCAGACACGAAAAGAGTGGGTCCGATTTGTAAACCGTGCATGTACATGTACACAAGGTCGGATTTTTAGGTTGTCCAAGTGGTCGCTTCTCTGCAGTGGTTCATGTTTTTCCAACACTTTTGAAATGACTTGTATTCACCGAGATAACTATTAAAGTGGCATCATGATACAATGTATATTCATCTAAATTATGTATTACCAGTTTGTGTGTAAAAACCGATCCTGGTTGCCTTTCTGTTCAGCGAGATTTTCCCCACCACGCACCCCGTCGTCAACGGGGGCCTCGGGTTGCGCACCGCGAACGATCGGTGCCAGGCTCCTTTACTAGTTAGTGATACATCGTCGCGATCGGACTATGGACCTGGAGGGGAAAAACCTCCAGGTCTCCTTGCCGAGTCCAGTGCATTGCCTTGGGAATCTTCGTCATTGAATTCTTCCGAATACTCGCTCAAATCTTCCCAGGAATTGTATGATTCTGCCATAAGTATATTCCGACGCTAACGTCAATAATGTGTTGTAACCAGGCGGACGATCGTGCGTGGGGCCGGCCGGTAGCAACAGCAACACGCATGCGATTCGTGTTGTGGTTTGCACGTGGTGGGTACACGATGCGCTGGTGACATGGGCAAATACGCACGTTGACCCCGCTTAGATTTGTACTTGTAAGTTGTAGAGTATAACAAAGCTCGTGTTCGACTTTCATTCAAAGTGAAAGGAAGGCTTTTGTACAAATCCTCGGTGAGAATTATAAATTCGTGAGTACCAAGACAAAGTTGTTTTCTTACTGTTCCCTGGCTTGTATTCTTGAGTGAATTGGCCTCCCCGTGCACGTCAAAGAATGGAAAGTTGTGTGCAGCTAGGGCCGGGCAACGTACAACATGCGTGTGTATGTTGTGCGTGCATGTGCATTTGGGTTTCTCCTCAATTTCTTTGTTTTCCCCTCAATGACGCGGGTAAACAAAAGCGTGACCTTTACGTTTTTAAGAATTCGCGTCTTGGCATGAACCGAAAAAACGTTCTTTTAGACTATTTTTAGGCGGGCTATAAATCCCATTGATATTGCATTCGGTTGGGATACTTCCATATTTATTTCAAAATGTAAAATCAGAGAAAAATTGTTTTACTTAGAGGTGCTCTTTAAAGTGAATTTTAAACATTACATCATAGAGAAAGGAACAGAAGGAGATTGAACTACCCGCGCAATAAAAACTGACCAATTAGCTGTTATCGGCAGGGTCAAGCTGCCCCATAGCCACACTGCACTGACCGCCCGCCGAGCGGTCGTAAAATTTTACGACTTTCGGTCCCAAAGGCTCTCCTTTGTAACTGCGCGTTCGTCGCCGAATTTCACTGGTAACCAACATCCTCCTTGAGCGACCTGTGTTATAGCGCCTATACTGACGTCACAGTCGCTGCTAGTTCAGTTCATTACTGGAGTTAAAATTTCACAGTCAATCAAAACATTTCGCATGCGCAGTTGCTTACGTTCAGCCATGTTTTTCCGATGTGGATGTGCAGTTGTTGAGTTTTCGACGTGTTTTTCATTGATGTTTTTCGTGAAAAAATCGGCCTAATACTTGGTGAGTTGTTAACCTTATTATGAAAATCGTTATCATTAATATGTTGTTCACAAAATATGATATTTTAATGGACTGCTCGATCTTGCTGGTTCAAGAAATAGTGCATTTTGTTCGTCATGACTTGGGCATTCTGGCGATGGTTGTCAATGTGTTCGCCAGTGTTAGCCAACCGCAAACCATGCTTTCGAAAAAAAAAAAAAATCATTTTTTTTTTCTTTTTTCAAACGTTTTTCAAAGCTGCTTGGCATAGAACACAATATGGAATATAATCTTTTCGCCTCCTTTTAGGTGTGTACAAAGAACTAGCAGTAGTAGCAGAGAATTTAGTGCATTTTCACAAAGTCTTTTTATTCTGTACTACAGTTCACTGTTCCATGACCATGGAGGAATAAACTAGTTTATTCCGACATGACACATGGTCATGGATGGTGGGGAGGTGTCTTGAATTGCACATTAATACAATTGGAAACGTTCAGATGTCGTCCAGCACTCAGCAGGATCCTTCCCAAAATGTTGTTAAGTAACATAATCCCGAACTAACTTCCTAGGGTGTGTGCAAAATCAAAGTGATTTTGGAGGATTGAGGACTATAGGAGTATATGGTTAGCGTTGGAGTTATAACTATATAATTTAAAAAAAAATTATTGTTTTTTTCCTATGGCGCTATTCTATAGGGGTTGTCATATGATGATAATAATTTGTTTCTTTATTTTTCAGAATTATTCATCTGTATGCCACTCAAAGAGTTCAGTTATGTGCAAATTATACCATGGAAGATGATTTTCGAAGTCTTTGCAGGCTTTGTGGAGAACATAGAGCAATTGAACTTGGAAGAAATCCTCATAGTAAACATACTAATGCTGAACTCATTTCACGAGCTCTGAACATAGATGTTAATACTGATGACGAGAAGGTGCATCCCCAGTTGGTTTGCTACAGCTGCATAAAAAAACTAAAATATTGGTGGCAAAACCAGAAGAAAAAAAGGTATTACGTGCAGCATCATCGTCCATAATTTTGTAAAAACTGGTTGTGCTGTTTGCCGGAAAGAATTTATTACCTTCGATGACATTGCCAATGCACATGGACTTGTAATATGGCGCGGACAACACTTCACCCAGGCGATGCAATTAACTGAAAGTGGAGAAGTTGGCATCAACCTTAGACTTTTCCATGACTTAACCTGGAAAACAATTGTCTGCAGAAAAGACATTTCAAGTAGTACGTTTTTTGAAAAAATTCCTGCATTTTTAAGAGAGCCAAATCACATTATTGATCTTGTGCATTCAGTCACAAATAACGATATTTGTGTTGGAAATAAGGATTTTGAGAACATCGTTGCCACAAAACGAGGCTTGAGGGGAGAAATTCCAGTAACAATAACTGGTAGTGATTGGCTCGAAAGCTACCCATCCAGTACAATCAGACACAACAATTGCTCTCTTCTGGTACCAAAGACAACTGTTAGATGCCAGCCATGCAAGCTGCACCGAGGAGATTTGTTCTCCATTAGCAAACGGATAACAAAAAACAAAAATTCAGGCATCAGCACATCAACAAGAAATGACAGACTAAGTCACGCCCAACTAATTAGGAAGACTTCTGCTCTAAGCAATGAAAAACACCAACTGTCCCGAAAAATACATCGCTTGACATCTAAAATAGATGAATTAATAAATGCGGAAGGTGTGTTGCTCCCCCCCACCGAAGAAGAGTCGTTGGTGAAATCCATAAAAGGCAACGATGCAGCTCTAAAGGAAATACTGGGCCAAGGTTCTCCAGCTTATCTCCTCTGGGAGCAACAAAAAGAGAGTGCTTCGAAAGGTCGAGGAATGCGCTGGCATCCGGCGATACTACGATTGTGTATAGCTTTACATAGCAAGTCTTCTTCAGCTTATAGACTTCTCCGAGAAAGTGGATTTGTGAGGCTACCCCACCCAAACACCCTTCACCCGTACAGCCACTTTGGGAACCCATCCACTGGATTTAATCCAGACCTAGTCAAGCGAATCATATGTGACATTGATCTTGCCAACCTGCCAGAGTATCAGAAAAACATAACAATTGCCTTTGATGAGATGAAAATCAAGTCTGGCTTGGTGTACAACACCCGCACCGGCCAGCTTGTAGGCTTTGTGGATTTAGGGAGTATCTCCAATGAGATTATGACATTCGAGAGAAAATGCCGGGGTGAAGTAGAAGCTCCACTCGCCACTCATGTTCTTGTGTTAATGGCACGAGGGATTTTCTCGTCGCTTCATGCACCTATCGGCTTCTATGCTACCAGTGGTGCAAGCAGCCACCAGCTGTACCCCATACTCCATGAGGCCATTGTGTTGCTAGAAAATGTTGGATTTAAAGTTCGGGGTCTTGTATGCGATGGGGCATCTTCTAACAGGAAGTTCTACAAGATGTATGGTGCTCCACAAAAAGATGGGGTGCAATACTTCGCTGTAAACCCAGTGGATCGATCCCGAAGGATTTACTACTTCTGTGATGTACCACACCTCATCAAGACCACTCGCAATAACTTTGAGAACTCGGGCTGGAACAACAAGACCAGGAACTTACATGTAAGTGAACTAGCAGACATTTTTGGTCTCAAAATGAAAACAGTTCATGCTTCAATCACTTCAATATAGTTGGTGCTTTGATATATTTTGTATTTGTTTTTAGCCAAATTATATCGATACATGTATGGGCATTACAACTCGCGTATGGAGTTGATTTATTGTCCATGATTAATTGCTTATGTTAGAATTTGAATTAATGCGGTTTGCTTTTTGCTCAGAATTTTTCAATTAAGAAAATGAAAAGAATGCTGTCATCAAAACTTTTGTGGGAAATAAACTAACAAATTAGCAGGTCTTTGAAATCTGTAAATCGATTTTGTTTCACCTAATCTCATTGGTAGTTTTGGTCCTAGGGCTGAATTAAAAAGGAAGTACAAGTAAATACTAGTATTTTTTTATTTATGCAGTTCCGTAAACAGGACATCAAGTGGAGTCAACTGATCAGTCTCTACAACTGGGACGTGGGTTTGACAAGAACTTCACCAGGTCTTCGACGGCTGCACAAGATATCTTACGAGCATCTCCATCTGACGCCATCACTGCGAATGCGTGTGTACATGGCTACCCAGGTACTTGTCATTTAACATTATTTTTTGTATTTAGGAGACTAACTTTTGCAAAGATCTGGACGTCTATCATTATAACATTAATTAAACCTTAGAGAAAGGACCAAAAAAAGGAAGATTGGTAACATTGTCTGCCGCAATGGAGCACCGTCATTTTATTTTGTTTTTTCCTTTATTGAAAAAAAAAACACGTGAATGTACCCCAATATGGGGGAAAACAATTGTTTTGGTTAATATCGCATTAACCCTTATTGTTTTGCATTTAATACAGAAATTCCTTTCCATTTTAGAGAAGTAGTTTTGTTTTGATTATTTTTTTTCGAGTATAATGCTTTGCACATGTATCACCAAAACTTTTTCCTTATATGCAAACCAGGTCCTGAGCAGCACTGTGGTCAACACCTTTAAAGCACAAGGAAGGCACGACACAAAATCCACCGAGTTCTTTGTGCAGCAATTTGACCAGTTCTTTGACTGTCTCAACGTATCCAATCCCAACGAGTCCAACCGGAAGCGCAAGCTGGCCCTAGAACCCTACAAATCCTCTGATGACTGGCGTTTCAAGGTAAATTATTATAATTTTCAGGTTTTGGAAATGTGTCATGAAAAAAAACACCGTGATCATTAACCATTCACACAACCTTCCCTGTAGCATCATTGCCCTTGATACAGAATTGCACAAGTTCGTCTAAATGGCAGATCCACTGGAAGAAGGGTCATGTGTATTATAATTTTTTAAAGATTTTTGTTATCCTCTTTTTGTAGTGGCTGAAAGAAGACTTTCTGGGTTTCCTTGATGAGTGGGAGAAGGAAGTTGCAGGCCTCCAAGATGTAGACAAAGTGGCCAGACAAAAAATGTGTCTCAGCAGAGAGACCCTTGAAGGCCTCCGCATTACAGGTAGGCTTTAGCAAATTGGTCTCGGATGAAGAAAAAAAGGATAGTTGATGGTGTTTTTGTGTTGGATCATAGAAAAAGGATCATCCCAGAGGGTGGTTGCTTAAATGTTAACACCCCCCCCCCCCCCCCCCCAAAGGGTTGAGTTCCCCAAAGCTGCAAGTAAATGCATTGTTTATTTGTCTTTCCGTTTTTTGTTCCCATCCAGTGCATTCATTCACTGAGCTGGGCCAAATACTGCTAGGAGAGTCTGGTGTGGAGTATCTACTCAGCGACAAACTTAACCAAGACCCGCTTGAGCAGTACTTCTCAAAACAGCGTGGTACTGGGGGAAGCAGCGATAACCCTACGGCAGAACAATTCGGACACAACATGTTTTCACTGCATGTTGCGTCCTCTTCTCTGAAGGCATCGAAGAGAGGAAACACCAAGACAGGTGTGACGAAGTCTGCAGATTTGGACAGTACTCCTCTTCCCAAAAGAGTTAAATTAAAATAAGACAAATGAGATGAACATGAAATACCTGATCCTTAAATTTAAGGCTGCAGTGCAGACGTTTTAGGGTTTTTATTTCTCATTGCATACGACATGTATAGTGTGAATTTAACTTATGGTCAATAATTTAAACATGCATCTGAAAATATATTTTGTCCGTACAAGTTTACTTGGTTTCATTTCATAGTAATCTTCATGTTTACTTGAGAAATTCACTGGAAATTAACGACATATTTGTGCATAAAACAAAAAATACTGGTTTTGTAATACATTTAGACTTCTACATTAAGTATGCAGTTTCAAAGCTTGTTGGAAGTTTCATGTCTGCACATACAAAAATATGCATTGTCAAAAGATGTTTCAACCGTTTACTGATAGTTTTTTTTTGTTTAATATGCATAATTTCGGATTCCTTTACAAGATGGATACTTGTACTGTTTTTACTGTAATTCAGTGCGCAGACCTTTTTCAGCTTTCTTTGAAACTAGTTTACTAGTTGCTTTTTTAATGTCCAAGTAGACTTTCACAAAGTTTTTGCACCTAGACTTAATGTAAAAGTCTATTACAATTTGCAGTAAGTTCTTGGATACATCTCCACTTATTTTGTCCTTAATTAAATGAGTCCAGTATTCTTGAACTCTAAAATTTGACAAAATCTGATTTCCTAGCTGGGCTTTAATGTCAACTCCTTGAAGTTTGTCCAAATTGTTTGTTTTAAAAAACTTTCTGCTGATGGTCTCGATGGCTCGAAAAAAAAGGTATACTTTGTCCGACACTTTAAACAGTCCTCCTCTACTTTGTACATCAACCCACTGTCTTGTGTACTGAAGGAAAGTTTCTGCAGAATTCTTTGCAGTCGAGGCTTGCCATGTTTGAAGAAATTTACAAAATAGGTTTGCAGTTGCATTTTTGTGTTTGCTGTACTTCTTCAATAAAGCAAAGGGGATGTAACCTGCAACATACCGAAGGACTGCCTCTTCATCTTTTGTCATTTGCTGTTGCTCTTCGATATTCTCGTTCTCACTGGTTGGTTTGTTTCTTGCCTTAATTAGGTCTAAAAACACCAACTGAAACATGTGCTGAAATAAAATGTTACTACCCGTGCCTATCTGAAGAGTAAGACATCCAAGCAAAGCTTCCCATTTAGAAATCAGCTTCTCTTTAGCGTGGTGAAATCCAATCCACAGAGACTCGTAGAGTTGTGGCTTGAGCTGGGCGCCATCCTCACAGCTGAACACTATCCAGAGTGCAGCGATAGACGTTTCAGAGAACTCTTGAAACGCGGGTGCTTCAATACACAACAGCAATTGTGTAACAAGAGCAATAACTTGGATGGAATTTGCAGTGTTGAAATTAAAAACTGGGTGGTCTTTTATTCTTTCAAGAGCTTCCCGAAAATAGGTTGTTGCGCTGTTCACTGCATCCGTCTCGGTATATGATGAAGCAGGTCTTTTGATAGCTATTGGTAAAACAAAAACATTACATGTACATGAATAAACATGCATCTACTGTATGTTACAACATACAGAAGGGAACAGTTCCTTTCTCTATGGTTACAACAAATATTTGAAAAACATGCCTTGGAGAAATAAAATACTGGTGTCATAAAAGACATCCACTTAATGTCATCAGATAAGTATAACATTTCACGAGCAGGAAGACTGAAACATTCTTTTTTTCCCAGAACAAAGCATTGTCTTACGGTTTTACCTTTTTTTCTCTCCTTCGGCTTGGCCTTGTCAACATGATCATCTGTTCCTTCAGTAGCTGTAAGAATTTCAATTGTAAATGAAATGGTATTTTCTCATTAAATCTATTTCACAGTTTCCCTACAGCTAAACACTTTAAAATCAGAGCATTCAAATTAACTAACTGCTTCTTAACCACTTTGACTAATACAAATTTCTGATAATAACAACTACTTTTGCTAGGTCCGGGTTTAGTTTGTATTAACGAGAGTCGACTTTGGGTATAGTTTTATTCATATGGTGTTATAGTTTCACCAGGTGTTCTTCAGTCTTCTCTAGAATTTAAAGTGAATTCAGATTATGTTCGATTATTTTTAAACTTTGAAAATACCTTTCTTCTTTCTTTTGCCTTTAACATTCGCCTGTTTTGCTTTGTTTGCTTCACTGGACACTGGCTCCTTAGAAGATGTAGATGGCCCTGTAATTCAAATACATTTGAGCTAAATTATTTTCAATACATTTATTTGTTGGGAGAAAAATCCAAATGGCATAGAATCAAATAATCGGTTGGGCAAAAATGAGTGGAACAATTTACAGTATTCCATTATTATACAAGACAAAAAATAAAATTATGTTATTATGTAGTTAATAATGGGTTTAAAATTTTCAATTAAATTTTACAAATAAACATTAAGATGTTTTTATTGTTGAAATTCCCCATGACTTCAAAGCTGCTACCTACATGTACAAGTTAATATTTTAGACAGAATTTACCTTTCTGCATTCCTTGGCTTTTGCTCTTCGAAACTTTAGTGGATGTTGATGTCGCAATCAATGTAGACGGTTCTGTTAAAAACAAAACAAAAACACACTTTATTCACTGATTTAAAACTACTGGGCTTGCACGTCACAATAACAAACCTACACATTTTTGTTGTTCACTAAAAAGTACTGCCTGGCCTACTTAACAAATTAATACTCATTACAACAATTAAATTAGGACCTAAACAATTGATACTTTGTTTTACTGTAACTATAATTCAATGACTAAAATCATTTTATTTTCAAAGCAAATAATTGTAAAAACGTACCTTCATTTGCTGTCCTGCACCTTGAACAATACCATTCGTCTGACATGTCCAAAGCGGAAGCAACCGTTTCGCTCACGCACCCGGTGTGCCACCACTGAATTGGGCATTCATCGTTACAACACGCTATCATTTCCTCGGTTAAAATTCCCCTACAGATGCAAAAGGTGGAACTATCGTGTTCTTCGATATCTTCTTCAATTGACAAAACCATATCGTGGGCCAAATCATTCTGTTTGAAGTCTGAAAAATCACTTAAATTGTCCAAATCGACGTCGTCAAAGCCACTCATGAACGTCGCCATCTTGACTGTAAAATAGTTCTGCGCGTGCGTGTACCTGTAGAAATTGCCCACAATGCAATGCAATGACCATATTTGGCAAACCTTGGCCCGCAAGCTGTGCGCGTTGATTGATTGGAATGGTGTTTGCTAGCCACAGCGAGCGCTCGTAAACCCGCTGTTTTACGACCGCGGCGATGTACGTATTGCCCCTTGATGTTCCACAGTTGGAACTCCTTCTGTTCCTTTCTCTATGATTACATGGACTGTCGTGGCCTACGGTAGTTGTCTGGAGCATTGAATTCACAGTCTGTGGGTAAAGCTGCAGGTTGGTTCACAAGTCCAGCCTGGGACTATGGTGCGTGTGTCCTTGGGCAAGGCACTTTGTCATGCACTCATTACTTCTCCCCACCCAGGAGTAAATGGGTACATAGTATGAGGGCAGAGATGGTTGTGATTGATTTAGCTGCCTTGTGCCGAAATGGCTGCATCAAGCTATATTCATTAGGGAGCAGAAATGCTATTTGTAATGTTTCATTGGTCAAATGATCAGAGGTAATAATAGTGTAAACGATTTTTTTCCGAGTTAAAAATCTGTTATTATTAAACTGTTTCCCTGAGATTACACTTTTTGTTGTCGGTGTTCTTATATTATAGAGTACGATCAGCAAGATGGCAGAGGGGGGTGTGACCGATCACGTCTCAGATGCTGAGACTCAGAAGGAACTTCAAGAATGTCCAATCTGTTACACCGAGTACAATGATCCTAGGATGCTTGACTGCTCGCACGGCTTCTGCCTGAAATGTCTGCAAGAACTCAAACTGACACAGAATAAAGACGACAAGATTATCGTCTGTCCGTTGTGTCGCAAGGAGACTGCACTGACTGAAGCTGGCGTGGACGTGCTGCCTGGAGGATCAAAGGTTGTCGACCAAAGGGAGCAAACAGAAGGTCAGGGGTTAAAGGTCGCGTGTCAGGAATGCGAAGAGGAATCTGAGGCCATTTCTGGATGTGTGGATTGCAAGCACTATCTCTGTCAAGAATGTCTTAAGGCGCACAATCGACTGGCATCACTGAAGGGTCACAAGATTGTGGCTTTGGGGGAGCTAACTGTTGATTCGGAAGTCACAACTGAGGACGCTAAACTCAAGAAAGCTCCCAAATGTCGCAAGCATCCCAATCAAGATCTCTGTCTGTATTGCGACACATGTAAAGTCCTTATATGCGAAGGATGCACAGCCATTGATCACAAAGAATACATGCATTCTTACATCAGCATCGACGAGGCAGTCGACATATGCAAACAGGAAGTAAATGAATCTGTATCTAAAACAGAAAAGTACCTCAAAACATTCGTTTCTGCCAACCCCACTTCAATAGATCATTCACGTTACAGACTCGAAAAAATGCTGGCAAAAACCTACTCTCAGATTTCACAGAAAGCCGAGAAGGAAATTACAAAAATCAGAGAGAAAGAAACTCGACTCAAACAACAGGCCAGAGACATTGCAGCTAAGCGAGATACAGAGTTTGCATACGCAGAAACAACACAGCAGATTCTGGGTAAAGTGAATGAAGTGATGATGACTGCAACGCGCTACGAGATCCTAGAGTCCAGGAAGAACATGCTGCGGGATTTGAATGAGCAGGTGAAGGTGCACAAGAGTTTGGATATCAGGCACGGGAAGTCATTCCTTGGCTTTAAGGAGAGTAAAATAGACGGGCAGCTGGGGACTTTGTTGTTGGAGGAGAAATGGGAGAAGGATAAGACCATTAAAACAATAGAAGGTACTATTTCAACAGGAATAATATATGATACATATACTCATATAGCAGCATACTCCACAAATGAAATGATTGTGAAATGCTATGACACACTGGTTACCTTAGATCCAGAGGGGAAAGTGATTTCCACAAAGACCGACAAAAAACCCAACCCTGATAAACCAAACGAACCCCATGACCCTAACGACATACAGGAAGCAACAGCTCTAGCCATCAACAAGGACGATCACCTTCTGATCCTGGACAACCCGGCAGTCAAGGTCTTCAACAAGGAATACCAGATCCTTCATCAGTTTCTACCGGGTAAAGAGGCCGGAGTCGACGGCACGCCGACGTGTCTGGCAGTAGACAGCAGCAATCTGATCGCGGTGGGTTACCAGGACAAGGAACAGATATCTCTACACAACCCGGATGGTTCCCTCCTCAGAACACTGCCTGCTCCAAAGATTCAGACACATCTCGTCTTTAGCAACAAGCGGCTTATTTACACCAACTATGGTGGAGGTTTGCTGATGGGTGTAGACTTACATGGCAACAAACTGTTTAAACAAAGTTGCAAGGATTCTCGTGGGCTATGTTGTGATGATGCAGGTGATATTTACCTTCTTGCCTCACAGAAAGTAGGGGGAGAGTTTGAAAGAAGACTTCTGCATTTCAGTGCAGATGGCATGTACATTGGCTCACAGCAATTTGAGAATCATTTGGATATCACATACACACCAGTACATAAATTAGCTGCATGTGAATCTTACTCCAATATTTTGGAAATAAGCATGTATAACTTGGTTTAGAAACATCAATGAATATTAAACTGCAAAATCAAGAGGCCAAAATAAAAGGCAGTACTACAGTTCACAAAAACCGTAGGCCTACATGTACATGTGTGCGTGTGTAATCACCGTTGATCGTGGACGAAAGACAAAGGTTTTTTTGGGAAACAATGCTGTCCACGATTGACACAAGGTCCACGATCTCGACTTGTGCGCAAATCCTATGGAGATCATTCAAAAACGTTAGTGTATAAACAAAAGAGGGATTACGGTCGGACAATGCCCCTCCACGATCGAAGGTCTTTACACACGCAGCCCTATGGGGAAGGTATGGGGAATAGGACTATAGAATAAATTTACCCCAGAGCGAAAATCCTTAGAAATCTATTTACCCCAGAGTGGAAACGCCATAGCGTTAAATATTACAATAGGACAAAGGAAAACAAAAGAGGGTAACAAAGGTCTTGCCCACAAGTCTCCATACAGTATGCACGGTTATACGCATGTGTGTGGGTCGACATACACAAAGTTACGGGGTCTGGAGGTAGAATTGGGTTAGGGTATAATGAAAGAAAATGAACAAGACAAATTAGGGTGATGTTGAACATTTTAGGTCGAAAGAATGTTCAGAGTTTGGAGTTTAGAGTGATTTTCTTTAAGCACACTAACCCTATGGAATGTACCCATAACATCATACTTATTAAAATAATGTTTCTATGTAGGGTATACACGGTACCCTGTACGTGAACACAATGGGGCCATTGGGAATGAATACCTCTCTACAGGGTAATTTCTAAAGGTGTAAATGTCTCCGCAAGGTTTTTCATGGTATAGATTTACTCAAAATTACTCAAAAACTAGGGTTAGGATGTGGGTTAGAACTTTCTCTGTGGTTAGGGTTGGTTTTTGAGTTGGGATATAGGGTATATTGGGTCGGAATTTCAAACTAGGTAATTAATTGTGGTTGAAATAGTCAATTTTCTAACCATTTTGTACACGAGAACAAAGTGATGTCTCCACAAGAATAAAAAAATGTGTCTGTACATTAACCGGTATGTACACGATACATGTGCTGATATCTAGAGCTTTAATTGTGTGCAGTGTTTAGAACAGAAGTGCTACCTGTAGTTTAATATTTTGTTTAACTTCCTACAGTGACCAATATGTTTTCTTCCAAATTGGAAAAATTGTCTCAGAAATACGCTGGAGTAGTTTTAAAACAAAACTACTGAATTATGAAATACCGATACCTTACTTAAAGTGTAAGTGAATAACAGTCTCAAGCATCCTGTGAAATCACAGCACCTGGTGTGTTGTGGTTTAAAAATAAAAGTGGAATTTTGTATTAATTTCAAACGATTGCCTTTATTTTTAGTTTCTAAAAGCTTGTAGCAAAGATGGGCACACAAATTTTAAAGTTATTGTAACAAAGGTTACTGAAATATATCCCACTTAAAAAACTGAAATACATTTTATATATTTCTCTATAATGACAAGTTGTGGCAAGTTGTGTAGTATACAGTTCAAATCTGAACGGAATAAAATCAATGACTAGTTCTGGTTCATGTACTTGACATGGAAGATATTTTTCAAGAATTATTCATGTAGTTTAGGCCTAATTTGTTCTTGCTTTTGTGTGGTCGACAAAATATTTCATTTGTATGTTTTATACTGCTGTGAAATGTCCCCCGTTTTCACCAGCTAGAAGAGCACGTGTAATGTACCCTGACCCCACTTCGATGCGCCCCTACGCAATGAATGCGGTCTGGACCCTCAGACATTTTGCCCAATGGGTTGTGATAGTTTGAGTTTGGTTCAGGTTAATAGTTATAAATTATGTTGGTCCCACTACTGTACTGCAATCAATATTTAATCAATCAGTTACAATGCACCTGGACCCTCATACAATTTTCAGTTTTCCCCCATCAAAGGCTCAATGTGATTGTAATATACAGGTAAAGTAGATCTATAGCCATAGGCCTGTTACAACGTATGTACCGGTATGTACAATTACCGTACTACTGGCATGTACCGGTACAAAACAGACAACAAAAGAAGGGGAATTTACACTAAAAGAAATTGTGTTTAGCAGGAAATATATGACGTCACAATAAAAGCTGTTGCAACAAAACATGTACACGTAGGCTGCAACTTGACTGTGGTACATTGTATACACGGTGCTGTTGTACCAGTACTGCAGTACATTATACACCTGGGGTGTGGTCCATTCTATCTACAGATTGCATTGAGGAAAGGACTTTCAAACTGTACCCATACAAACTACATGAGGTGAGTGATTTGATGATAACAAATTAACACCACGCAACCCAAATGGAAGTAAGCCTAGTGCAATTGTCTTTCGGATCTTGTATGACAGAATAAATTGGCTATCCTTTAATTTGTTTAATTGTTGTACCAGTATTATTAATATTATGTGCAATGCATATATGTACACTCAAGCTGTTCAAGTGATTTTACCTGCATAAAATTGGAGGCAATTAAAAACATTACATGGACTGCCTTGGCCTACAGTAGTTGTCTGGAACATTGAATTCACAGTCTGTGGGTAAACCTGCAAGTTGTGGGTTCACAAGTCCAGCCTGGGACTATGGTGCGTGTGTCCTTGGGCAAGGCACTTTGTCATGCACTCATTACTTCTCCCCACCAAGGACTAAATGGGTAACTACATGTACATGTACAGTAGTATGAGGACAGAGATGGTTGTGATTTAGCTGCCTTGTGCCGAAATGGCTGCATTATAAAGCTATATATTCCCTAGGGAGCAGAAATGCTATTTGTAATGTTTCATTGGTCAAATGATCAGAGGTAATAATAGTGTAAACTATTTTTTCCGAGTTAAAAATCTGTTATTATTAAACTGTTAGTTGTTAGCAGATTCCCTGAGATTACACTCTTTTTGTTGGTGTTCTTATATTATAGAGTACGATCAGCAAGATGGCAGAGGGGGGTGTGACCGATCACGTCTCAGATGCTGAGACTCGGAAGGAACTTCAAGAATGTCCAATCTGTTACACCGAGTACAAGGATCCTAGGATGCTAGACTGCTCGCACGGCTTCTGCCTGAAATGTCTTCAAGAACTTAAACTGACACAGAATAAGGACGACGAGATTATCGTTTGTCCGTTGTGCCGCAAGGAGACTACCCTGACTAAAGCTGGTGTGGACGTGCTGCCTGGAGGATCAAAGGTTGTCGACCAATGGAAGCAGTCTGAAGGTCAGGGGTTCAAAGTCACTTGTCAGGCATGCGAAGAGGAAAATGAAGCCATATCTCGATGTGTGGATTGCAAGCACTATCTCTGCAGAGACTGCCTGAAGGCGCACAATCGATTGGCATCACTGAAGGGTCACAAGATTGTGCCTTTGGCAGAGCTAACTGTTGATTCGGAAGATACAACTGAGGACGCTGAACTCAAGAAAGCTCCCAAATGTCGCAAGCATCCCGATCAAGATCTCTGTCTGTATTGCGATACATGTAAAGTCCTCATATGCGAAGGATGCACAGCCTTTGATCACAAAGAATCTATGCATTCTCACTTCAGCATCGACGAGGCATTCGACAAATGCAAACAGGAAGTAAATGAATCCGTATCTAAAACAGAAGAGTACATTAAAGCATTCGTTTCTGCCAACCCCACTTCAATAGATCATTCACGTTACAGACTCGACAAGATGCTGGCGAAAACCTACTCTCAGATTTCACAGAAAGCAGAGAAGGAAATTGCCAAAATCAGAGAGAAAGAAACTCGACTCAAACAACAGGCCAAAGATATTGTCGCTAACCGAGATACAGAGTTTGCATACGCAGCAACACCACAACAGATTTTGGGTAAAGTGAATGAAGTGATGTCGACGGCAACGAGATATGAGATCCTAGAGTCTAGAAAGAAAATGCTGCGGGATTTGAATGAGCAGGTGGTGGTGCACAAGAGTTTGGATATCAGGCACGGGAAGTCATTCCTTGGCTTTAAGGAGAGTACAAGTGAAGAGGACGGGCAGCTGGGGACTCTGCTGTTGGAGGAGAAATGGGAAGAGGATAAGACCATTGAAAATGTAGGAGGTACACATCTAGCGGCATACTCTACAAGTGAAATGGTTATGAGTTGCAGTGACGAACTGGTTACCTTGGATCCAGAGGGAAAAGTGATTTCCACAAAGAACTACAAAAAACCCAACCCTAATAAACCATACGAACCGCATGACCCTAACGACATACAGAGAGCGACGGCTCTAGCCATCAACAAGGACGATCAACTTCTGATCCTGGACAACCCAACCATCAAGGTCTTTAACAAGGAATACCAGCTCCTTCATCAGTTCCTACCGGGTAAAGAGGCCGGCGTCGATGGCACGCCGACGTGCCTGGCAGTGGACAGCAGCAATCTGATCGCGGTGGGTTACAAGGACAAGGAACAGATATCTCTACACAACCCGGATGGTTCCCTCCTCAGAACACTGCCTGCTCCAAAGATTGAGACACGTCTCGTCTTCAGCAACAAGCGGCTTATTTACACCAACTGTGATGGAGATTTGCTAATGGCTGTGGACTTACAAGGCAACAAACTGTTTGAACAAAGTTGCAATAAACCTAATGGTCTGTGTTGTGATGATGCAGGTGATATTTACCTTCTTGCTTCACCGAAAGAAGGGGGTTTTTTTGAAAGACAACTTTTACATTTCAGTGCAGATGGCATGTACATTGACTCACAGCAATTTGGGGCTCATTTGTATATCACATACACACCAGCACATAAATTAGCTGCATGTTTACCTTCCTTTATGGAGTCGGACATATACATGTATAACTTAGTTTAGAAACATCAATGATTATGAACCTTCAAAATCAAGAGGCCAAATTAAAAAGCAGTAGTACAGTTGACAAAAACTGTAGGCCTATGTGTGTGTGGGTCGGCATACACCAAGTTACGGGGACACTTTCTTTGTACACAAATCTGACCGAGTTGTGGGGACATTTTCATGTCCCCATAACATTTTGGGTCCCCAGTAAAGGGGTCTGGAGGTACCCCGGTACAATTGGATAGGGTATAATGACAAAAAATGAAGAAGACAAATTAGGGTGATGTTGAACATTTTAGGTCGAAAGAATTTTCAGAGTTTGGAGTTGAGTGATTTTCACACTAACCCTATGGAATGTACCCATTATGTCATGTACTAAAAGAATGTTTATACTTTCTACAATGTGAAGGGTATTCAGGGTACCCTGTGAATACGTGGACACAACGGGGACATTGGGAATGAATACGTCTCCACAGGGTAATTTCTAAAGGTGTAAATGTCTCCGTAAGGTTTTTCATGGTATAGATTTACTCAAAATTACTCAAAAACTATAGGGTTAGGATGTGGGTTAGGGCTTTCTCTGTGGTTAGGGTTGGTTTTGAGTTGGGATATAATATACATGTAGGGTAAATTGGGTCGGAATTTCAAACTAGGAAATTAATTTTGGTTGAAATAGTCGATTTTCTAATCATTTTGTACACGTCAACAAAGTGATGTCTCCACAAGGATACACAAATGTGTGTGTACATTAACCGGTATGTACACGATACATGTGCTGATATCTAGAGCTTTAATTGTGTGCAGTGTTTAGAACAGAAGTGCTACATGTAGTTTGATATTTTGTTTAACTTCCTACAGTGACCAATATTTTGTCTTCCAAATTGGTAACATTGTTTCAGAAATACACTGGGGTAGTTTTAAAACAAAACTACTGAATTATGAAATACCGATGCCTTACTTACCTGTAAGTGTAAGTGAATAAAAGTCTCAAGCATCCTGTGAAATCACAGCACCTACTGTGTTGTTGTTTTTATAAAAAAGGGGAATTTTGTAGCAATTTCAAACGATTGCATTTATTTTTAGTTTCTAAAAGCTTGTAGCAAAGTTGGGCACACAAACTTTAAAGTTATTGTAACAAAGGTTACTGAAATATATATCCCACTTAAAAAACTGAAATACATTTTATATATTTTTCTATAATGACAAGTTGTGGCAAGTTGTGTAGTATACAGCTCAAACCTGAATGGAATAAAATCAATGACTCGTTCTAGTACATGTACTTGACATGGAAAATATTTTTCAACAATTAGTCGAGTAGTCTGTTTTGTGTGTGTTGTTTTTGCTTTTGTATGGCCGGCAAAATATTTTATTTGTATGTTTTATACTAATGTGAAATGTCCCCTGTTTTCACCAACAACAAGAGCACATGTACATTTACCCTGACACCACTTTGATGCCCCCCTACGCAATGAATGCGGTCGTCCATTGTTCCACATTGTAACGTGGAACTGATCGCCATGCCTTCTCAGTTCAGCAGAGTTTTTCAAACGCTGATTTATTGGACTCAGTTTTACAAATATCTTTGCAAAGTACGGTAGCTCAGATGAAAGTCTGTTAATTAAGCTTTCGTGTCGTGTATTATCTCTCAAATCTCTATGTCTTTTGGGTTTTTCTTTTTAAAGTATGTATAGATAATTTTCATGTAATGCGCTTTTGATAATTTGTATGGAAAAGGCGCATTATAAATGTTTAATTATTATTATTAGCTGGTCGAAAAAATCCAACTGTAAACGGGTGAACTGACACGATATTCTTGGGAATTGAAACGACAACCACGATGAAGCAATGGCAACATTGTGCACAATGCAATGGTGACGCTGGAACACCTTCTTTTCAGGGGGTGCTGGGATTTTAAAGACAATCTGGGAGTGGGAAGCCACTTTGGCGTGGGGTCCGGGTTTTTTTCAACACGTGTCTGTTCCGACCCACGAGTCTGGTAGTACCCTTGATTTGATCATAACACGTGACGATGATCAACTCCGTCTCACCCCCCCCCCCCCCCCCTAGAGATGGTCACTTTATATCAGATCATTGTTTTGTTACTACTAATTTATTGAATTGTGTGAGGCATGTTGAAACTAAGTGAATTTCCTTTAGAGCTTACCGGAAGATTGATAAGGAAGCCTTTGCGAATGATATTCATTCATCTCAATTATGTGATAATGATTTGTTAGTTTGTGATGACCTTGATATGATAGTAAGTATGTACAATTCTGTTTTAAGTGATTTGCTAGATAAGCACGCTCCTTTAAAGCATAAGGAAATCACAATTAGACCAAAGCTGCCTTGGATAACTGATGAAATAATAAGATTTAGGCAACTTCGGAGACGAGCCGAGAGACTTTGGCGAAGACACCATACCACAGCAGTAGAGATATTTTTCAGTATTTTAGAAACAGGACAACGAATGTACTTTTTAAAACTTGTAAGGAATATTACTCGAGGAAGATAGATGATTGCCATGGTGACCAAAAGAAACTGTATGTCATTGTTAATTCTTTACTTAATCCATGCAAAACCGACAAATTTCCTACTTGCTCCTCTAAAATGGATTTGGCAAATACGTTTAATCATTCTTTTGTTGATAAAGTTGATGCAATAAGGAATCATTTGGAAGACCAGTATCTTGTTGGTGATGTTTCACATGATGCGATAAGTGTTGGTCAAAAACTAGATTGTTTTTCACCTGTTAATACAGAAATTGTCAAACGTTATATTATGAAAACTCCCTCACAGCAGTGTGTTAGTGACCCAATTCCAACTTGGCTCCTAAAGGAATGTGTCAATATGTTACTTACTATTATTACATCAATGGTTAATTGTTCCTTTAGAAATGCTGTATTTGCTAACACATGGAAAAATGCGGTGGTTGTCCCTTTAATGAAGAAGACTGGGGCTGATGTAGCGTTGTCAAATTATAGACCGATTAGCAATTTCTGTTTTGTTTCAAAATTAGTTGAACGTATATAGCTGCAGATCAAATCACTCTTCATATGCAAACCAATGATCTTTTACCAGTTTATCAATCAGCTTATAGGCAGTTCCATAGCACAGAAACTATGCTCTGTAGAATTGCTTCGGATATATTTCAATGTATGGGTAATCAACAGGTTGCTATGATGGTGTTGCTTGACCTTAGTGCAGCATTCGATACAGTTGACCACAACATGTTACTCCAAATTATGGAAAATGAATTCGGATTTGATAACACTGCACTTACTTGGCTGTCATCATATCTTAATAATCGTCATCAGAGAGTCTTTATTTCAGGTGTTTTATCAGAATCCATAGGTGTTAATCTCGGGGTGCCTCAAGGGTCATGTCTGGGCCCTATGCTTTTTACAGTTTATGCTAGTTCACTTTTTAGGGTTATTAACAAATACATGATCAGTTGTTATGGATATGCTGATGATACTCAGTTGCTGAAGTTTTTCTCTGCTAAACCGAGCAGTCAAAATGAATCTTTAAAAGATGTTGAAAGTTGTATTGTTTCGGTACAAGCATGGATGTTGTAACACAAGTTAAAAATAAATGAAGGCAAAATGGAAGTTATTATTTTTGGAACTCAGCAGCAATTGAATAAGATTAATATAGATCATGTTAAGGTTGGGAATAATCATATAAAAATAGTTGACAATGTTCGTAGCTTGGATGTCTTGCTGGATTCCAGGTTGTCAATGGATACTCATGTTAATCATGTTTGTAAGAAGGTGACTTTTAGCTTGTATAATTTGCGCCGTATTCATAAGTATTTAAATCAAGGAGCTACTGAGTGTTTAGTTCATTTGTTGATTACCTCTCACTTAGACTATGTCAATTCTGTAATGTATGGAAGGCACAAATCTTTATTTGACAAACTACAGCGATTACAAAATAATGCTGCTCGGTTGGTTCTGGGGTTGCGTGAGTATGACAGAATTTCACAATCATTAAAGGATTTGCATTGGCTTCCAGTTCGTGCACGTGTTCGATTCAAGATTTTGCTCTTGGTTTTTAAGGTCTTGCAAAATAAAGCACCGGTTTATCTCTCCGATTTGATTGTGAGATCCCGTTGTAGTTATGGCTTACGTAGTCATGATACTTTAAATCTTATTGTTCCCCGATCATATAATAAATTAAATGACCGTGCATTTGCTGTTGCTGGACCTGCATTGTGGAATTCCTTGCCACATCAGTTAAAGTATATTACAAATGAAGGAGAGTTCAAGCGAGCAATCAAGACCTATCTTTTTAATCAATTTTATAATTAACCCCAACTCCGTTTGGTGTTTTACTGGGGGGTCTTCCTCGTCCTTGTTTGGTCTTTGTTGTCTTTGTTTTATGTTTGGTCCTTGTTATCCTATCAAAGTTTATTTGTTGTCTCATGATGTTCTTATAATTATCGACTTTGTAATTTCTAGTTGTTTACTGGGTCTGTTGTGTAAATTTTATCTTTTCGTAATGTTTAATAATTTTTAATGTAATTTTTACAATTATGCTTATAATGTACAGCGCTTTTGAATATTTTTAATAGAAATGGCGCTCAAGAAATTTAATAAATGTTAAATGTTAAATGTTAAATATTCAATCATGTACAAATGTGTGGTAAAAAAAAGAGAAACATCTACAAAATTTAAATTAATCAAATATTATTTGTTTTAATATAAACAAATAAATATTGTTTTTAAAGTAAAAAATGCACAACGCAGTAATTTGCCCACTCAAAATCTTAGCAATCTTGGGTTTGTTGTCAGTTTTACATCAGAAATGCAGGACATAAGTATACATGTAGATTGTTTACCTCAACACCATTATTTCATTGATTGATTTAATAGGTAGTTCTGCAAAGAACCAGTTGTTTTAATCTTTGGAATGCAGCATTGCATTATAAACGATTGAGATTGTAGTTGTAACTAAACAACCACAGAGCTGTTCCCAAAATGTTTTTGATCATTGTCTATATATTGGACCGTTCAAACTGACCTATTAAGCAGTCAGTGCAGCAAAAGCAGCCCCAGCCACAAAGGGAAAACAATTGCTGAAATCAGTCACTTAACAAATAACATTTCTATATTAATGCGCAACTGTTATCACGTCCAGACATGAAAAGGGGCGGATCCAGGATTTTTCAAACAGGGGAGCTTGAAAATAAAGAGAACATTATTTGTTTGAAACCTCAAGCACGTAGCGTGATCCTTGTGGGAGCGGGCCCCGCCTTCGGACCACAAATATTGTTAAATGATAGATGCTCTGTGGTGCATTCTGAGCAGTTTTGAGGCATTGAGGCATTTTTGCCCATGGCCCATGGCCCAATCAGCAGCTAGAGGCATTTTGCCCAATGGGTTGTGATAGTTTGAGTTCGGTTCAGGTTAATAGTTATAAATTATGTTGGCCCCACTAGTGTACTGCAATCAATATTTACTCAAACAGTTTCAATGCACCTGGACCCTCATACAATTTTCCCCCATAAAATGTTCAATGTGATAATAAACTGTAATATCCAGGTACAGTAGATCTATAGGCCTGTTCTACATGTAGAGCAGCCAGGTACCAGTACAATGTGCGGGTACAAGTACAGTACTACCGGTATGTACATGTACACAACAGACAACAAAAGAAGGGGAATTTCCACTATGAGAAATTGTGCTCAGCAGGAAATATATGACATCGCAATAAAAGCTGTTGCAACAGAACATGTACACATAGGCTGCAACTTGACTGTGGTACATTGTATCTAGGATCTATGCAACAATCTGTGTACAAAACATATATGTACACGGTGCTGTTGTACCAGTACTGCAGTACACTATACACCTGGGGTGTGGTCCATTATATCTACAGATTGCATGGAGGAAAGGACTTTCAAACAGTTACCCATACAAACTACATGAGGTGAGTGATTTGATGATAACAAATTAACACCAGGCAATCCATATGGAAGTACATTGTAATTAGCCTAGTGCAATTGTCTTTCAGATCCTGTATGACAGAATAAATTGGCTATCCTTTAATTTGTTTAATCTTTGTATCATTATTATGTGCAATGCCAGGCCTCGAATTACACGGCGGCCACGACGGCCAGTGCCGTCGATGCCCTTGCAACTGGCCGTGGTGCCCCTCGAAAAAATACCCTTTTCACGGCCATAATGTCGTGCCCTTTTTATGAAAGTTAAATATTTACTTGTGTTAGTTTTCAGCCTACGATGCATCTTGTGCTTGTGACGTGTTTTAATGTATATCCAGCGCAATCCGCTCGAACGAGTCAAAGGAAGTTGCACTAGCGTAAATTGTTTACGTTCAACGCATTCGCGACTCTCTCGGCACCCGTTGTACACGAACACCCGACGTCTTTAAACAAGGGACCAGTCTAAAATAAAAAACATTGACCAACAGAGGGCGCTCTCTGTTGTTTGAACGCCCTCTTCTGGTGGAATTGTTGCACCGCATGACTAGAAAAACGTTTTTAGTGAATGAATCCCGTCACCGTCCAAAACTTTTCGGATTAAACTACAAGAATTTAATAGAGTAACAATGCCGCGAAAAGAGCGTTTGAAGCAGACTGTTAAAGGTGAACTAGAACACTCTGCTGCCAAATGCAAGAAATTGGACTTCTTTTTTATTTTCAAATTTTGGCCTTGGTGCCCTTTCTACTGGCCTTGGTGCCCTCCCAAATTTTGAATACTCCAAGGCCAAAGTGGCCTTGCCCTAAAAAATTTGTAATTCCAGGCCTGCAATGCATACACTCACGTTGTTCAAGTGATTTTACCTGCATCAAATTGGAGTGAATTAAAAACATTACATGGACTGCCGTGGCCTACGGTACATGTAGTTGTCTGGAGCATTGAATTCACAGTCTGTGGGTAAAACTGCAAGTTGTGGGTTCACAAGTCCAGCCTGGGACTATGGTGCATGTGTCCTTGGGCAAGGCACTTTGTCATGCACTCATTACTTCTCCCAACACAGGAGTAAATGGGTAGCATAGTATGAGGGCAGAGATGGTTGTGGTTGATTTAGCTGCCTTGTGCCGAAATGGCTGCATCAAGCTATATATTCCCCAGGGAGCAGAAATGCTATTTGTAATGTTTTATTGGCCAAATGATTAGGGGTAATAATAGTGAAACCGCTTTTTTTTCTAGTTAAAAATCTATTATTATTAAACTGCTAGCAGATTCCCTGCCCAAATGGCTGCATTGAGCTGTTATTATTAAACTGTTAGTTGTTAGCAGATTCCCTGAGATATTACACCTTTTTTGTTGGTGTTCGTATATTATAGAGTACGATCAGCAAGATGGCAGAGGGGGGTGTGACCGATCACGTCTCAGATGCTGAGACTCAGAAGGAACTTCAAGAATGTCCAATCTGTTACACTGAGTACAATGATCCTAGGATGCTAGACTGCTCGCACGGCTTCTGCCTGAAATGTCTGCAAGAACTCAAACTGACACAGAATAAGGAAGACGAGATTATCGTCTGTCCGTTGTGTCGCAGGGAGACTGCCCTGACTGAAGCTGGCGTGGACGTGCTGCCTGGAGGATCAAAGGTTGTCGACCAACGGGAGCACTCCGAAGGTCAGGGGTTAAAGGTCACATGTCAGGCATGCGATGAGGAAAATGAAGCCATATCACGATGCGTGGATTGCAAGCACTATCTCTGCAGAGACTGCCTAAAGGCGCACAATCGATTGGCGTCACTGAAGGGTCACAAGATTGTGCCTTTGGCTGAGCTAACTGTTGATTCGGAAGATACAACTGAGGACGCTGAACTCAAGAAAGCTCCCAAATGTCGCAACCATCCCGATCAAGATCTCTGTCTGTATTGCAACACATGTGAAGTCCTCATATGCGAAGGATGCACAGCCATTGATCACCAAGAATCTATGCATTCTCACTTTAGCATCGAGGAGGCATTCGACAGATGCAAACAAGAAGTAAATGAATCCGTATCTAAAACAGCAAAGTGCATTACAACATTTATTTCTGCCAACCCCACTTCAATAGATCATTCACGATACAGACTCCACAAGATGCTGGTGAAAACCTACTCTCAGATTTCACAGAAAGCCGAGAAAGAAATTACCAAAATCAGAGAGAATGAAACTCGACTCAAACAACAGGCTAGAGACATTGCCGCTAAGCGAGATACAGAGTTTGCATACGCAGTAACAACTCAGCAGATTGTAAGTAAAGTTAATGAAGTGATGATGACTGCAACGCGCTACAAGATTCTAAAGTCAAGAAAGAAAATGCTGCGAGATTTGAATGAGCAGGTCGAGGTGCACAAGAGTTTGGATATCAGGCACGGGAAGTCATTCCTTGGCTTTAAGGAGAGTGAAATAGACGGGCAGCTGGGGACTCTGTTGTTGGAGGAGAAATGGGAGAAGGATAAGACTATTTCAACAGGATTATTTAATACATATACTCATATAGCAGCATACTCCACAAATGAAATGATTGTGAAATGCTATGACAAACTGCTTTCGTTCAATTCAGAGGGGAAAGTGATTTCCAAAAAGGACTACAAAAAACCCAACCCTGATAAACCAAACGAACCCCATGACCCTAGCGACATACAGGAACCGACAGCTCTAGCCATCAACAAGGATGATCAACTTCTGATCCTGGACAGCCCGGCAGTCAAGGTCTTCAACAAGGAATACCAGCTCCTTCATCAGTTCCTACCGGGTAAAGAGGCCGGCGTCGATGGCACGCCGACGTGCCTGGCAGTGGACAGCAGCAATCTGATAGCGGTGGGTTACAAGGACAAGGAACAGATATCTCTACACAACCCGGATGGTTCCCTCCTCAGAACACTGCCTGCTCCAAAGATTGAGACACGTCTCGTCTTCAGCAACAAGCGGCTTATTTACACCAACTATGGTGAAGATTTGCTGATGGCTGTAGACTTACAAGGAAACAAACTGTTTGAACAAAGTTGCAAGGATCCTAATGGGCTGTGTTGTGATGATGCAGGTGATATTTACCTTCTTGCCTCACAGAATGTAGGGGGAGAGTTTGAAAGTAGACTTCTGCATTTCAGTGCAGATGGCATGTATATTGTCTCACAGCAATTTGGGGGTCATGAGGATATCACATACACACGAGCACATAAATTAGCTGCATGTACAAGTGAATATTACTCCAATGATTTGGAAATAAGCATTTATAATTTGGTTTAAAAAAACATCAATGAATATTAAACTGCAAAATCAAGAGGCCAAAATAAAAGGAAGTACAGTTCACAAAAAACGTAGGCCTACATGTGTTGATGTGCGTGTGTAAACACCGTCGATCGTGGACGGGGGCCACGGGGGACAAAGGATTTTTGGGGGAAACAATGCTGTCCACAATTGACACAAGGTCCATGATCTCGACTCATGTGCATTAATCCTATGGGGATCATCCGAAAACGTTATAGTATAAACAAAAGAGGGATTACGGTCGGACAATGCCCCGTCCACGATCAAATGTCTTTACACACTTGAGTTTGTTTTTTTATTGAAATAGGAGACGTATAACAATAGAGGACAATAGGGTCCCCTATTTCGCCAAGGTCCCTGATTCCGACTCGTGTGCAAATCCTATGGCGATCATCCAAAAGCGTTAGAGTACAAACAAAAGAGGAAAGATGGTCGGACAATGCCCCGTCCCCGATTGAAGGCATTTACCCACTTGTGTGTGTGTGCGTTTGTATTGACCGGCAATCGTGGTTGTTGGACAAAAGAATTGGGAGTCAAACAATGGGTCGACGATCTTTTCCCGTGTACAAATTCTATGGCGATCATCCGAAAACGTTTGTGGACAAACAAAAGAGGAATTACGGTCGGACAATGCCTCGTCCACGATTGCCGGTCTATACATGACTGCGAGTGTGGGTTGGCATACACCAAGTTACGGGGACACTTTCTGTTATTTACACAAATCTGACCAAGTTCCGCGGACATTTTCATGTCCCCATGACATTTTGCACAAAGTTGCATCATTTTGGGTCTCCAGTAAAAGGGTCTGAAGGTAGAATTGGGTTGGGGTATAATGACAGAAAATGAAGAAGTCAAATTAGGGTGATGTTGAAAGTTTTAGGTCGAAGGAATTTTCAGAGTTTTGAGTTTAGAGTGATTTTCTTTAAGCACACTAATGTCCCCATAACGTCATACTAAAAGAATGTTTCTATACAGAGGATATTCACGGTACCCTGTGGATACGTGGACACAATTGGGACATTGGGAATGAATACATCTAAACAGGGTTATGTCTTAACGTGTAAATGTCTCCACAAGGTTTTTACCATAATGGATTGACTCAAAATTACCCAAGAAATAAGGTAAGGACGTTGGGTTAGAGTTAATCTTTGAGTTTGGATATAATATAGGGTATATTGGGTCAGAATTTCAACCCAGGAAATTAATTGTGGTTGAAAAAGTCAATTTTCTAATAATTTTGTACACGTCAACAAAGCGATGTCTCCACAAAGATACACAAATGTGTGTGTACATTAATCGGTATGGTGCGAAATACGGTACCCTCTGGAGACTTGAACACAATGGGGACAATGGGAGTGAAAAGGTCTCCAAAGGGTAATTTCTATAGATGAATAGGTCTCCATTAGGAATTTCACGAATTAGATTTTTGGATTGTACTTAAATTACTAAAAAAACTAGGGTTAGAATGTGGGTTAGGGTTAGTGTTTGGGTTAGGATATAATATAGGGTACACAATGTATATTGGGTCAAAATTTAAACTCAGGAAAATAATTGTGGTTAAAATGGGAGCATTTTGAAAAAACGTGCTCGACTTTCTAACCATTTTGTACACTAGAACAAAGCCATGTCTCCACAGTGATACAAAAACGCGAATACATGTACACGATACATGTGCTGATATCTAGAGCTTTAATTGTGTGCAGTGTTTAGAACAGAAGTGCTACATGTAGTTGGATATTTTGTTTTTACTTCCTACAGTGACCAATTTGTTGTCTTCCAAATTGGTAACATTGTCTCATAATACACTGGGGTAGTTTTAAAACAAAACTACTGAATTATGAAATACCGATACCTTTAATACTTAAAGTGTAAGTGAATAACAGTCTCAAGCATCCTGTAAAATCACAGCACCTAGTGTGTTGTGGTTTTAAAAGAAATATGGAATTTTGTATCAATTTCAAATGATTCTCTTTATTTTTAGTTTCTAAAAGCTTGTAGCAAAGATGGGCACACAAACTTTATAGTTTAACGAACATGTTGAAAATACTATCGCCTTATTGTTTGTAAAGATTATTTAAGTTTTCATCGATAATTTTGTGAAAGATTGGGGACGGAACACTGTAACAAAGATTACTGAATAAATATCCCTTTTAAAAAAAAATGATTTTTTTTTGTTTATATTCCTCTGTAATGACAAGTTGTGGCAAGTTCTGTAGTGAACAGTTCAAACCTGAATGGAATAAAATAAATGACTCGTTCTGGTACATGTACTTGACACGGAAGATATTTTTCAAGAATTATTCACGTAGTCTGTTTTTTGTGTGTTTTTTTGCTTTTGTATGGCCGGCAAAATATTGTATTTGTGTGTTTTATACTGATGTTAAATGTCCCCTGTTTTCACCAACAAGAAGAGCACATGTACATTTACCCTGACACCACTTTGATGCACCCCTACGCAATTAATGCAGTCGTCCATTGTTCCACATTGTAACGTGGAACTGATCACCATGCCTTCTCAGTTCAGCAGGGTTTTTCAAACGCTGATTTATTGGACTCAGTTTTACAAATTTCTTTGCAAGGTACGGTAGCTCAGATGAAAGGCTATGAATTAAGCTTTTGTGACGAGTAGTATCTCGCAATTCTCTGTGTCTTTGGGGTTTTTCTTTTCAAAGTATGTAGATAATTTTAATGCGCTTTTGATATCTTGTATGAAAAAGGCGCATTATAATTTGTAATTTATTTATATTATCGGGTCGAAAAAAATTCAACTGTAAACGGGTGAACTGACACGATATTCTTGGGAATTGAAACGACAACCACGATGAAGCAATGGCAACATTGTGTACAATGCAATGGTGACGCTGGAACACAGTTTTTCCAGGGGGTGCTGGGATTTTAAAGACAATTTTGAAGCGCAAAGCCATTTTGGTGTGGGGTTCCGGGGCCCGCTGAAGGGCTCCAGAAGCTCTAGGGTCCTACCGTATGATGCTCTGTGGTGCAATCTGAGCCATTTTGGGACACTGTTATGTCTTCTTTAGGAAGAATGATTTAATGGTTATACCATATTGAATCATGTGTGTGTGTAAACCAAGACCAAGAGAAACATCTACATGTACAAAGTAAATATTTAAAAAAATATTATTTGTTTTAATATAAATAAATAAATATTTGTTTTAATATAAATAAATAAATATTTGTTTTAATATAAATAAATAAATATTTGTTTTAAAGTAAAAAATGCACAACGCAACAAGTTGCCCACTCAAAACACCTATCAATGTTGGGTTTGTTGCCACTTTTACATCACAAATGCAGGACATAAGTATACATGTACATGTAGATTGTTTACCTCAACACCATTATTTCATTGATTGATTTAATAGGTAGTTCTGCAAAGAACCAGTTGTTTTAATCTATGGAATGCAGCATTGCATTATAAACTATTGAGATTGTAGTTGTAACTAAACAACCACAGAGCTGTATACTCAAAATGTTTTAGATCATTGTCTATTGGACCGTTCAAACTGACCTTATTAAGCAGTCAGCACAGCAAAAGCAGCCCCAGCCACAAAAGGAAAACAATTGCTGAAATCAGTCACTTATTAAACAAATAACATTTCTATAATGCGCAACAGTTATCACGTCCAGACATGAAAAGGGGCGGATCCAGGATTTTTCAAACAGGGGAGCTTGAAAAAAAAGGGAAAATTATTTGTTTGAAACCTCAAGCACGTAGCGTGATCCCTCTACGACGTGTGATGCGGGGCCAGCATTAGGGCCCTGAAAGTTCTACATGCTCTGTGGTGCATAATTCTGAGCAGTTTTGAGGCATTGATGAGACTTTTTGCCCAATGGGTTGTACGTAATACATGTATATGTACATGTAGTTTGAGTTCAGTTCAGGTTAATACCGGTAGTTAATCAATTGTTAGCCCCACTACTGTACTGCAAACAATATTTACTCAAACAGTTACAATGCACCTGGACCCTCAAAAAATTTTCATTTTTTCCCCCATTAAAATGTTCAATGTGATAATAAACTGTAATATACTGGTACAGTAGATCTATAGGCCTGTTTTTGAGCAGCCGGCTACAATGTACATGTACATGTACATAATACCCGTATGTACACAACAGACAACAAAAGAAGGGGAATTCCCACTATGAGAAATTGTGTTCAGCAGGAAATGAAGTCACAACTAGAAATGTGTTTGTGGACAAACACAGAGCTGTTTCGCATGTCTAAAATGACTTTCAATATTTGGGTGGTGGTCTAAGTGTCTGCCAAGTCTAAAGTCGATCAAATTTAGTGACAAAGATATATTGGTTGAAAAAAACGTGTACAAATCCTATGGGCAAAATTAAACCTTTAATGTGACGTCACATGACACCCGATGATATCATCACAATGTCATCTTAATTTTCGTCTGTAACACATCCTGGAATACTTGCATACCAAGTTTGACCCTAATTGGACTTGTACTTCCTGAGATAGAGGGTCTTAAAAACTACTCGTTTAATGTGACGTCACATGACCCACGATGATGTCATCATGACGTCACCCTGATTTTCGTCTATAACACATCCTGGAATACTTGCATACCAAGTTTGACCCCAATCGGGCCTGTACTTCCAGAGATAGAGGGGCCTAACAACTGCACCTTTAATGTGACGTCACATGACCCACGATGACGTCATCATGACGATTTTTTCCTTGGCCCTCCTGGGGATGGTGGTTGAGGTGTGTGCTAAGTCTGAAGTCGATCAAATTTACGAAAGTGTCAAAGTTAATAGTCTAAAGAAAAACGTGTACAAAACCTATGGGGGAATAATTTGCACATTTAACGTGACGTCACGTGACCTTGAAAGACGCAATCGTGCCGAATTTCTTCCAATATCATGTGTGGGTGGTGTTCTAAGTGTATGCCAAGTCTCAAGTCGATCGGATTTACCAAAGTGTCAAATTCAATGGTCTGAAAAAAACCGTGTACAAAACCTATGGGGAAAATTTCACCTTTAACGCGAAGTCACGTGACCTTGAGTGACGTAATCATGACGAATTTCTTCTAGGACCGTCCTTGAGTGGTTGTCTAAATGTATGCCAAGTCTCAAGTCGATCGGATTTACCAAAGTGTCAAAGTGCTATGCCAGAACAAACGTGTACAAATCCTATGGGGAAAAATGACAAATAAGAAAAAAAAAAAAAAGAAAAAAAAAAACTTTAACGAAAACAAAAGCTGTTTCGGCTGAAAGGCCGAAACAGCTAATAAAAGCTGTTGCAACAGTACGTACATGTAGGCTACAACTTGACTGTGGTACATTGTACATTGTATCTATGCAATGTGTACAAAACATATACACAGTGCTGTTGTACCAGTCCTGCAGTACATTATACACCTGGGGTGTGTTCCATTCTATCTACAGATTGCATGGAGGAAAGGACTTTCAAACTGTTACCCATACAAACTACATGAGGTGAGTGATTTGATGATAACAAATTAACACCATGCAACCCAAATGAAAGTAATCCTAGTGCAATTGTCTTTCGGATTCTGCATGGTCAGAAAATATTGGCTATTTGTTTAATCTTTGTACCTGTATTATTATGTGCAATGCATGTACATGTACACTCAAGTAGTTCAAGTGATTTTACCTGCATAAAATTGGAGTTAATTTAAAACATTACATGGACTGCCGTGGCCTACGGTAGTTGTCTGGAGCATTGAATTTACAGTCTGTGGGTAAAGCTGCAGGCTGTGGGTTAATAAGTCCAGCCTGGGACTATGGTGTGTGTGTCCCTGGGCAAGGAACTTTGTCATGCACTCATTACCTCTCCCCACCCAGGAGTAAATGGGTACCTAGTATGAGGGCAGAGATGGTTGTGGTTGATTCTGCCTATTGTGCCGAAATGGCTGCATCAAGCTATATTCATTAGGGAGCAGAAATGCTATTTGTAATGTTTCATTGGTCAAATGATCAGAGGTAATAATAGTCTAAACTATTTTTTCCGAGTTAAAAATCTGTTATTTTTAAACTGTTAGCAGATTCCCTGAGATTACACTTTTTGTTGTCGGTGTTCTTATATTATAGAGTACGATCAGCAAGATGGCAGAGGGGGGTGTGACTGATCACGTCTCAGATGCTGAGACTCAGAAGGAACTTCAAGAATGTCCAATCTGTTACACCGAGTACAATGATCCTAGGATGCTGGACTGCTCGCACGGCTTCTGCCTGAAATGTCTGCAAGAACTCAAACTGACACAGAATAAGGACGACGAGATTATCGTATGTCCGTTGTGCCGCAAGGAGACTGCCCTGACTGAAGCTGGCGTGGACGTGCTGCCTGGAGGATCAAAGGTTGTCGACCAACGGGAGCAGTCTGAATGTCAGGGGTTAAAGGTCGCGTGTCAGGCATGCGATGAGGAAAATGAAGCCATATCTCGATGTGTGGATTGCAAGCATTATCTCTGCAGAGACTGCCTGAAGGCGCACAATCGATTTGCATTACTGATGGCTCACAAGATTGTGCCTTTGGCAGAGCTAACTGTTGATTCGGAAGATACAACTGATGAGGACGCTGAACTCAAGAAAGCTCCCAAATGCCGCAAGCATCCCGATCAAGATATCTGTCTGTATTGCAACACATGTAAAGTCCTCATATGCGAAGGATGCACAGCCTTTGATCACAAAGAATCTATGCATTCTCACATCAGCATCGACGAGGCATTCAACAGATGCAAACAGGAAGTAAATGAATCCGTATCTAAAACGGAAGAGTACATTAAAGCATTCGTTTCTGCCAACCCCACTTCAATAGATCATTCACGTTACAGACTCGACAAGATGCTGGCGAAAACCTACTCTCAGATTTCACAGAAAGCCGAAAAGGAAATTGCAAAAATCAGAGAGAATGAAACTCGACTCAAACAACAGGCAAGAGACATTGCCGCTAAGCGAGATACAGAGTTTGCATATGCAGTAACAACTAAGCAGATTGTGGGTAAAGTGAATGAAGTGATGACGACGGCAACGCGCTACGAGATCCTAGAGTCCAGGAAGAAAATACTGCGGGATTTGAATGAGCAGGTGGAGGTGCACAAGAGTTTAGATATCAGGCACGGGAAGTCATTCCTTGGCTTTAAGGAGAGTACCAGTAAAGAGGACAGGCAGCTGGGGACTCTGCTGTTGGAGGAGAAATGGGAGGAGGATAAGACCATTAAAACAAGAATAGTTGGTGCATGTACACATCTAGCGGCATACTCCACAAATGAAATAATTGTGAAATGCAGTCACAAACTGCTTTCGTTCAATTCAGAGTGGTTTCCACAAAGGACTACAAAAAACCCAACCCTGATAAACCAAACAAACCCCATGACCCTAACGACATACAGAAACCAACAGATCTAGCCATCAACAAGGATGATCAACTTCTAATCCTGGACAACCCGGCAGTCAAGGTCTTCAACAAGGAATACCAGCTCCTTCATCAGTTCCTACCGAGTGAAGAGGCCAGCGTCGACGGCACGCCGACATGCCTGGCAGTGGACAGCAGCAATCTGATCGCGGTGGGTTACAAGGACAAGGAACAGATATCTCTACACAACCCAGATGGTTCCCTCCTTAGAACACTGCCTGCTCCAAAGATTGAGACACGTCTCATCTTCAGCAACAAGCAGCTTATTTACACCAA
Organism: Crossaster papposus; assembly: GCA_037893245.1. Classification (NCBI taxonomy): domain Eukaryota; kingdom Metazoa; phylum Echinodermata; class Asteroidea; order Velatida; family Solasteridae; genus Crossaster; species Crossaster papposus. The sequence continues at coordinate 2,322,442 of JBAIAA010000017.1, forward strand.
CTATGGTGGAGGTTTGCTGATGGCTGTAGACTTACATGGCAACAAACTGTTTGAACAAAGTTGCAAGGATCCTCGTGGGCTGTGTTGTGATGATGCAGGTGATATTTACCTTCTTGCTTCACAGAAAATAGGGGGAAAGTTTGAAAGTGGACTTCTGCATTTCAGTGCAGATGGCACGTACATTGACTCACAGCAATTTGGGAATCATTCGGATATCACATATACACCAGCACATAAATTAGCTGCATGTTCACGTTCATCTTCCTGCTGGTACCAAGATTTGGAAATAACTTTGTTTAGAAACATCAATGAATATTAAAAACTATATTTAAACAAATCCGACCGAGTTGTGCCGACATTTCCGAGTCCCCATAACATTTTGTGTCTACAGTAAAGGGTTTTGGAGGTAGAATTGGGTTAGGGTATAATGAAAGGAAATAGAGAAGAAGACAAATTAGGGTGATGTTGAACATTTTAGGTTGAAAGAATTTTCAGAGTTTTGAGTTTAGAGTGATTTTCTTTAAGCACACTAAATAACCCTATGGAATGTCCCCATAACATCATGTACTAAAAGAATGTTTCTACATGTATATGGAGGATATTCACGGTACTCTGTGAATACATGGACACAATGGGGACATTGGGAATGAATACGTCTCCACAGGGTAATTTCTAAAGGTGTAAATGTCTCCACAAGGTTTTCACCATAATGGATTGACTCAAAATTACTAAAAAACCAGGGTTAATAGGACACATGGGTTAGGATTAGTTTTTTGGGGGAGGGATACAACCTGTCACCACAAAATGAGAGTAAAGTCGGAAATATTGAAAATTGAGATATTGATATTTTCAAATTCTTAAGAAATAGAGCTTTCCAATGGTACATAACACTTGGGGTTTTTCGCGATAATTACTTTTTACAGCGCTCTAGAAAGTCATAGGTTTCACAAAACGTGTTTGTGAGAAAACTTACTTTAAACATCTTAAACAAAACATGCAAAAGATTACAAAACAGGACAAGTAATGTTCGATTGAGCATAGCATCGGCTATGTTCTAATCGTTATTTCTTCTTGAAATTTTCCACACATACAAACTATTGTAAAAAAACCAAAATATTAAAATTTCGAAAACATGATATTTTTATATTTAATTACCGTGTTAATTAGACCACTAATGGACTTTAATTCAAACAATAACTACGCAAAATCGCGTAATTTAAGAGGTTTTCAATCATCTGCTCTCACCCCAAAAATGGGAATATGTAGAGGAGGACTTGGGCTTCCCAAATCACCCTTCATATTTTGACTTTAGATGGCCATATCTCCGAATCACATCGTGCGACTTTACTCTCATGCTGTGGTGACAGGTCACTTATACATATCATGTAGGGTACATGTATATTGGGTCGGAATTTCAAATAACACAATACCATTTCGTACACGTCAACAAAGCGATGTCTCCACAAGGATACCAAAATGTGTGTGTACATTAACCGGTATGTACACGATACATGTGCTGATATGTAGAGCTTTAATTGTGTGCAGTGTTTAGAACAGAAGTGCTACATGTAGTTTGATATTTTGTTTAACTTCCTACAGTCACCAATTTGTTTTCTTTCAAATTGGTAACATTGTCTCAGAATACACTGGGGTAGTTTTAAAACAAAACTACTGAATTATGAAATACCGGTGTCTTACTTAAAGTGTAAGTGAATAACAGTCTCAAGCATCCTGTGAAATCAAGGCACCTGGTGTGTTGTGGTTTAAAAAAAAAAAAGGAATTTTGTATCAATTTCTAAGGATTCTCTTTATTTTTAGTTTCTAAAAGCTTGTAGCAAAGATGGGCAGACAAACTTTATACAGGTAGTTACTGTAACAAAGGTTACTGAAATATATATCCCTCTTAAAAAACTGAAATACATTTTATATATTCCTCTATAATGACAAGTTGTGGCAAGTTGTGTAGTATACAGTTCAAATCTGAACGGAATAAAATCAATGACTCGTTCCGGTACATGTACATGTACTAATTAACATGTACTTGACATGAAAGATATTTTTCAAGAATTATTCACGTCTTTTTTTTTGCTTTTGTGTGGCCGGCAAAATATTTAATTTGTATGTTTTATACTGATGTAAAATGTCCCCTGTTTTCACCAGCAAGAAGAGCACATGTACCCTGACCCCACTTCGATGCACCCCTACGCAATGAATGCGGTCATCCAATGTTCCACATTGTAACGTGGAACTGATCGCCATGCCTTCTCAGTTCAGCAGGTTTTTTTCAAATGCTGATCTATTGGACTTAGTTTTACAAATATCTTTGCAAAGTACGGTAGCTCAGATGAAAGCCTGTTAATTAAGCTTTCATGTCGTGTATTATCTCTCAAATCTCTTGTCTTTTGGGTTTAACTTTTTAAAGTATGTAGATAATTTTAATGTAATGCGCTTTTGATAATTTGTATGGAAAAGGCGCATTATAAATTTTAATGTATTTATATTATCTGGTTGAAAAAATTAAACTGTAAACGATATTCTTGGGAATTGAAACGACAACCACGATGAAGCAATGGCAACATTGTGCACAATGCAATGGTGATGCTAGAACACCTTTTCAGGGGGTGCTGGGTTTTTAAAGACAATCTGGGAGTGCGAAGCCACTTTGGCGTGGGGTCCGGGGTTATTCAACACGTGTCTGTTCCGACCCACGAGTCTGGTAGTACCCTTGATTTGATCATAACACGTGACGATGATCAACTCTGTCTCACCCCCCTAGAGATGGTCACTTTATATTAGATCATTGTTTTGTTACTACTAGTACTACATTTATGTGAGGCATATTGAAACTAAGTGAATTTCCTTTAGAGCTTACCGGAAGATTGATAAGGAAGCCTTTGCAAATGATATTCATTCATCTCAATTATGTGATAATGATTTGTTAGTTTGTGATGACCTTGATATGATAGTAAGTATGTACAATTCTGTTTTAAGTGATTTGCTAGATAAGCACGCTCCTTTAAAGCACAAGGAAATCACAATTAGACCAAAGCTGCCTTGGATAACTGATAAATTAATAAGATTTAGGCAACTTCGGAGACGAGCCGAGAGACTTTGGCGAAGACACCATACCACAGTAGTAGAAATATTTTTCAGTATTTTAGAAACAGGACAACTAATGTACTTTTTAAAGCTTGTAAGGAATATTACTCGAGGAAGATAGATGATTGCCATGGTGACCAAAAGAAACTGTATGGCATTGTTAATTCTCTACTTAATCCCTGCAAAACCGACAAATTTCCTACTTGCTCCTCTAAAGTGGATTTGGCAAATACGTTTAATCATTATTTTGTTGATAAAGTTGATGCAATAAGGAATCATTTGGAAGACCAGTATCTTGTTGATGATGTTTCACATGATGCGATAAGTGTTGGTCAAAAACTAGATTGTTTTTCACCTGTTAATACAGAAATTGTCAAACGTTATATTATGAAAACTCCATCAAAGCAGTGTGTTAGTGACCCAATTCCAACCTGGCTCCTAAAGGAATGTGTCAATATGTTACTTCCTATTATTACATCAATGGTTAATTGTTCCTTTGCTGTATTTGCTAACACATGGAAAAATGCCATGGTTGTTCCTTTAATGAAGAAGACTGGGGCTGATGTAGCGTTGTCAAATTATAGACCGATTAGCAATTTGTGTTTTGTTTCAAAATTAGTTGAACGTATAGCTGCAGATCAAATCACTCTTCATATGCAAACTAATGATCTTTTACCAGTTTATCAATCAGCTTATAGGCAGTTCCATAGCACAGAAACTATGCTCTGTAGAATTGCTTCGGATATATTTTAATGTATGGGTAATCAACAGGTTGCTATGATGGTGTTGCTTGACCTTAGTGCAGCATTGGATACAGTTGACCACAACATGTTACTCCAAATTATGGAGAATGAATTCGGATTTGATAACACTGCACTTACATGGCTGTCATCATATCTTAATAATCGTCATCAGAGAGTCTCTATTTCAGGTGTTTTATCAGAATCCATAGGTGTTAATCTCGGGGTGCCTCAAGGGTCATGTCTGGGCCCTATATGCTTTTTACAGCTTATGCTAGTTCACTTTTTAGGGTTATTAACAAATACATGATCAGTTGTTATGGATACGCTGATGATACTCAGTTGCTGAAGTTTTTCTCTGCTAAACCGAGCAGTTAAAATGATCTTTAAATGATGTTGAAAGTTGTATTGTTTCGGTACAAGCATGGATGTTGAAACACAAGTTAAAATTAAATGAAGGCAAAACAGAAGTTATTATTTTTGGAACTCAGCAGCAATTGAATAAGATTAATATAGATCATGTTAAGGTTGGGAATAATCATATAAAAATAGTTGACAATGTTCGTAGCTTGGGTGTCTTGCTGGATTCCAGGTTGTCAATGGATACTCATGTTAATCATGTTTGTAAGAAGGTGAATTTTAGCTTGTATAATTTGCGCCGTATTCGTAAGTATTTAAATCAAGGAGCTACTGAGTGTTTAGTTCATTCGTTGATGACCTCTCATTTAGACTATGTCAATTCTGTAATGTATGGAATGTCTCAATCTCTATTTGACAAACTACAGCGATTACAAAATAATGCTGCTCGGTTGGTTCTCGGGTTGCGTAAGTATGACAGAATTTCACAATCATTAAAGGATTTGCATTGGCTTCCAGTTCGTGCACGTGTTCAATTCAAGATTTTGCTTTTGGTTTTTAAGGTCTTGCAAAATAAAGCACCGGTTTATCTCTCCGATTTGATTGTGAGATCCCGTTGTAGTTATGACTTACGTAGTCATGATACTTTAAATCTTATTGTTCCCCGATCATATAATAAATTAAATGACCGTGCATTTGCTGTTGCTGGACCTGCATTGTGGAATTCCTTGCCACATCAGTTAAAGTATATTACAAATGAAGGAGAGTTCAAGCGAGCAATCAAGACCTAACTTTTTAATCAATTTTATAATTAACCCTAACTCCGTTTGGTGTTTTACTGGGGGGTCTTCCTCGTCCTTGTTTGGTCTTTGTTGTCTTTGTTTTTGTTTGGTCCTTGTTATCCTATCAAAGTTTATTTGTTGTCTCATGTTGTTCTTATAATTATCGACTTTGTAATTTCTAGTTGTTTACTGGGTCTGTTGTGTAAATTTTATCTTTTCGTAATGTTTAATAATTTTTAATGTAATTTGTACTGCTATTTAATCTTTTTACAATTTTGCTTATAATGTACAGCGCTTTTTAATATTTTTAATAGAAATGGCGCTCAAGAAATTAAATAAATGTTAAATGTTAAATGTTAAATATTCAATCATGTACAAATGTGTGGTAAAAAAAAAGAGAAACATCTACAAAATTAAAATTAATCAAATATTATTTGTTTTAATATAAACAAATAAATATTGTTTTAAAAGTAAAAAATTCACAACGCAGTAATTTGCCCACTCAAAATCTTAGCAATCTTGGGTTTGTTGCCAGTTTTACATCACAAATGCAGGACATAAGTATACATGTAGATTGTTTACCTCAACACCATTATTTCATTGATTGATTTAATAGGTACCGGTAGTTCTGCAAAGAACCAGTTGTTTTAATCTATGGAATGCAGCATTGCATTATAAACTATTGAGATTGTTGTAACTAAACAACCACAGAGCTGTACTCAAAATGTTTTTGATCATTGTCTATTGGACCGTTCAAACTGACTTTATTAAAGCAGTCAGCACAGCAAAAGCAGCCCCAGCCACAAAGGGAAAACAATTGCTGAAATCAGTCACTTAACAAATAACATTTCTATAATGTGCAACTGTTATCACATCCAGACATGAACAGGGGCGGATCCAGGATTTTTACAGGGGAGCTTGAAATAAAGAACATTATTTGTTTGAAACCTCAAGCACTCAGCGTGATCCCTCTACGGTGTGGGAGTGGGGCCCGCCTTAGGGCCACAAATATTGTTGAATGATAGATGCTCTGTGGTGCATTCTGAGCAGTTTTAAGGCATTATTGAGGCATTTTTGCACATGGCCTAATCAGCAGTTTGAGGCATTTTGCCAAATCAGCAGCTTGAGGCATTTTGCACGGCCAATCAGCAGCTTGAGGCATTTTGCCCAATAGGTTGTGATAGTTTGAGTTCGGTTCAGGTTAATAGTATTATAAAGTATGTTGGCCCCACTAGTGTACTGCAATCAATATTTACTCAAACAGTTTCAATGTACCTGGACCCTCATAAAATGTGATAACAAACTGTAATATATACCGGTACACTACATATATATATGTATGTAGCATGTATTACTATGCACTTTGCTAGATTCAGACATTTATGATGCATAATAAGAGAGACAGGACTTTTTGAGTCACGGTGTAACAAAGACACCATGGTGTCACGGTTACGTGTAAAACTGTCGGCCTTTACTGCTTGGCCAACGTTTGAAGGTTTTCATTGAAAATAGCTGAATTACACCAATGATGTTTACATATTACCCTTTGAAATTTAAATTTTCAATGAAAACCTACTAATTTATGGCAAAACAAGTCACAAGTTTCACACTTCACACTGTAACTGAGACACCGGTGTCTCCGTTACAGTGTGATGGATAGTTTTGAAAACAAAACATCTGATTCAAGAAATTGAAGTTATACATTAAACGTATGAGCTATCCCCACCATACGAACATGCAAAGAATATAGAAAGTAAATTACATTTTGAGAAATAACACCATGTCCTGCTTTGGCCCCCTTATTTATGGAAAGACCCATATGTACAGGTACAGTAGATCAACATATATAGGCCTGTTCTAGAGCAGCCAGGTACAATGTACAGTACATGTACATGTACGTGTACAAGTATGTATGTACTGTACTACATGTACCAGTATAGTACACAACAGACAACAAATGAAGGGGAATTTCCACTATGAGAAATTGTGCTCAACAGGAAATATATGACATTCGCAATCAAAGCTGTTGCAACAGAACATGTACACGTAGGCTGCAACTTGACTGTGGTACATTGTACATGTATCTAGGATCTATGCAACAATCTGTGTCCAAAACATATATACACGGTGCTGTTGTACCAGTACTGCAGTACATTATACACCTGGGGTGTGGTCCATACTATCTACAGATTGCAAGGAGGAAAAGACTTTCAAACTGTTACCCATACAAACTACATGAGGTGAGTGATTTGATAATAACAAATTAACACCATGCAACCCAAATGGAAGTAATTAGCCTAGTGCAATTGTCTTTCTGATCTTGCATGACAGAATTGGCTATCCTTGATTTGTACCAGTACATACATGTACATGTATGAGCAATGCACACAAAATTTGAGTAAATTTAATAATTTGCATTGACTGCCGTGGCCTACGGTACATGTACATGTAGTTGTCTGGAGCATTAAATTCACAGTCTGTGGGTAAAGCTGCAGGTTGTGGGTTATTCACAAGTCCAGCCTGGGACTATGGTGCATACGTGTGTCCTTGGGCAAGGCACTTTGTCATGCACTCATTACCTCTCCCCACCCAGGAGTGAATGAGCACCTAATATGAGGGCAGAGATGGTTGTGATTGATTTAGCTGCCTTGTGCTGAAATGGCTGCATTAAGCTATATATTCCCCAGGGAGTAGAAATGCTATTTGTAACGTTTCATTAGCCCAATGATCAGGGGGGGAAATAGTGTAAAGCGCTTTGATCCGAGTTAAAAAATCAGTTATTATTAAACTGTTAGCAGATTCCCTGAAATTACACTCTTTTTGTTGGTGTTCTTATATTATAGAGTACGATCAGCAAGATGGCAGAGGGGGGTGTGACCGATCACGTCTTAGATGCTGAGACTCAGAAGGGGCTTCAAGAATGTCCAATCTGTTACACCGAGTACAATGATCCTAGGATGCTAGACTGCTCGCATGGCTTCTGCCTGAAATGTCTGCAAGAACTCAAACTGACACAGAATAAGGACGACGAGATTATCGTCTGTCCGTTGTGCCGGAAGGAGACTGCCCTTACTGAAGCTGGCGTAGACGTGCTGCCTGGAGGATCAAAGGTTGTCGACCAACGGGAGCAGTCTGAAGGTCAGGGGTTAAAAGTCACGTGTCAGGAATGCGAAGAGGAAACTGAGGCCATTTCTGGATGTGTGGATTGCAAGCACTATCTCTGTCAAGAATGCCCGAAGGCGCACAATCGGATGGCATCACTGAAGGGTCACAAGATTGTGGCTTTGGGAGAGCTAACTGTTGATTCGGAAGATACAACTGAGGACGCTAAACTCAAGAAAGCTCCCAAATGTCGCAAGCATCCCGATCAAGATCTCTGTCTGTATTGCAACACATGTGAAGTCCTCATATGCAAAGGATGCACAGCCATTGATCACAAAGAATACATGCATTCTCACTTCAGCATCGAGGAGGCAGTCGACAAATGCAAACAAGAAGTAAATGAATCCGTATCTAAAACAGCAAAGTGCATTAAAGCATTCGTTTCTGCCAACCCCACTTCAATAGATCATTCACGTTACAGACTTGACAAGATGCTGGTGAAAACCTACTCTCAGATTTCACAGAAAGCCGAGAAGGAAATTGCCAAAATCAGAGAGAAAGAAACTCGACTCAAACAACAGGCCAAAAACATTGCCGCTAAGCGAGATACAGAGTTTGCATACGCAGCAACAACACAGCAGATTGTGAGTAAAGTGAATGAAGTGATGACGACGGCAACGCGATACAAGATCTTAAAGTCCAGGAAGAAAATGCTGCGAGATTTGAATGAGCAGGTGGAGGTGCAGAAGAGTTTGGATATCAGACACGGGAAGTCATTCCTTGGCTTTAAGGAGAGTACTAGTGAAGAGGACGGGCAGCTGGGGACTCTGTTGTTGGAGGAGAAATGGGGGAAGGACAATACTATTGAAAGAGTAATAAGAGGTACATGTACAAATCTAGTGGCATACTCCACAAGTGAAATGGTTGTGGGTTGCAGTCACAAACTGGTTACCTTTGATCCAGAGGGGAAAGTGATTTTCATAAAGAACTACAAACAAACCAACCCTTTTAAACTAAACGAACCCCATGACCCTAACGACATACAGGAACCGACAGATCTAGCCATCAACAAGGATGATCAACTTCTGATCCTGGACAAACCGGCAGTCAAGGTCTTCAACAAGGAATACCAGCTCCTTCATCATTTCCTACCGGGTAAAGAGGCCGGCGTCGATGGCACGCCGACGTGCCTGGCAGTGGACAGCAGCAATCTGATCGCGGTGGGTTACCAGGACAAGGAACAGATATCTCTACACAACCCGGATGGTTCCCTCCTCAGAACACTGCCTGCTCCAAAGATTGAGACACGTCTCGTCTTCAGCAACAAACGGCTTATTTACACCAACTATGGTGGAGGTTTGCTGATGGCTGTAGACTTACATGGCAACAAACTGTTTGAACAAAGTTGCATTAATCCTAATGGGCTGTGTTGTGATGATGCAGGGGATATTTACCTTCTTGCCTCACAGAAAGTAGGACGAGGGTTTGAAAGTGGACTTCTGCATTTCAGTGCAGATGGCATGTACATTGACTCACAGCAATTTGGGGGTCATTCAGATATCACATACACACGAGCACATAAATTAGCTGCAAGTGTAATGGTGGCAAATTACCCTTGGCTACTTTCCCCCGAGATTCTATTTTTTATAGGAGTAGGTCGCAGTACATAGTTTTTCTTTTGGCTAGACGCCCTGGTCTATTTTCCTCTGCACTTTACAAGGTACAAAGACTGACCTCTCTGCATTTGAGAGTGCCCCCCCCCCCCCAGATCACATTACACTAAGGAATGTCCCCATCCAACAGTGCGGTACATATCAGTTAGCAGACGGGCAGCAAAGAGGGAACAACCACATTTTCCCCTAGTCCTACCATGCCTAGATGGATGTCTGTTAAATTCCGCTTTGGTGAGTTTCTTTTCATTATTTGTGGCATTTTGTTACAAAATCAGTCATATTGATATTTTTAGCTGTTCTAATATTAGTTTTCTGGACTTTAAACACTTCCGATGGTGACTTTTAATTGTCTTTGGGGTAAACTACCAGGACTACTCTTTATAATCAGGGACTTGTGATGGACTCGACTACATCCCTGGTTATAATTGTATAATTGTATAATGGTATACTCGTTTAATATTCATAACAAGTCTTATTGATAAGTGTCGGTCATCCACTTTTAAGAATTTTGATGAGTGGGTAGAATTACTCCTTTTTAACTTTTACGGTGAATTATTCAGTAGCTATTTAGTTTGAAGTTTTACTTGTATTATTGTGTTAATCTAGAAGAGCGGTATCTTATATTCTGTTATAGCTTTGAACAAAATGTGCCTATCTGTAGTCCAACATTAGTTTTAGGAAACACTTGGAGTGATTTAGAAAGTTCTATATTTCTTTAAACAGCAGTACTTGTGCTATTGTAGACTTATGACCTTAGGTTTTTGTTATTGCCAAATGCTGGGTGTATGGGTGTGATGAGTGATTTGATTACCTTGACTGTGCCTTATAGCTACTCTGACTGACCCCCCCTAGATGGCTGGGTCTGGCTGAATGGTCACCTTTGGACCTTGAGTATAACCAGATGTATAGGCTATTATATATTCACAGGACAACTGGGTTTTTGTTCTGTACTTTACGTACAATTTACATGCAGCACTAATGGTTGGCTTGTGTTATTTAATCTTGTGACTTTGTTTAATCTTTTTTTTTTTTACCGTTTAGCTTTAGTTGAGTGGCATTTACTGTATTCTTAAGTTCATTCAAAGTTATAGTTTATTCTGTTCTTTAAAGCGTATTTGTATTTACGTAATACTTGACGAAGTTTTTAATCTTATATTCTTCTTGTGTTTTTCTTTTGTTCTTATAGATATTATGGGCTCTGTCTGAAAGCATTTTAGAGCAATCCGCTATTGGCACTGTGTTGGTTTTATTTTTATTGTTTAATTTTTATCCTTTTTTTGTCTACATTTGTTCTATCCAAATTTGATTTTCTCTCGCTCACACTTTTTAGTTTCGCTTTCATTTCGCGTTGTTTGGTCACTTTCCAAGTTATTTTTCCTTCTCTGTGATTGATTTGGCGAAGTGTAATTCTGGTTTGTGGATAACCCTGAATTAAATATTTTTTATCTTTTTGAGAACTCTATTTCAATTGATTCTGTATTTTTTTGTCCCAGCTCTCGTAAATATATTGCGATTTGATCATTTTGAACCAGGCCTTAGACTATAAATTCTTTTGACCATTTTTCTAGGTTACATTTTGGTGCCGAAACCCGGGATTTGATTTATTTTCTTTGGAAATTAGCCATTTATTTATTTGCTAGCTGGGACAAATTTTTTCCAAATTATATTTACCGTTTTACCCTAGGCTAATTTTTTTTGTAAGAAAACCAACACAGTGTTCTTTAGTTGGGGAGTTTGAAAAGTGCAGGATGGCAGAAACCCCACCTTGTCCAATCAACTTGACCTTTCACGAGTTTGAGGGGAGTCCACACAATCCATTTCGAGTACCCCTGCGCCCTAATCCAATGCCAGGAGTGATGTGTGCACCACCAGATATGAACCACAGTCAGCCGGGACCATCAAGGCCTACGGTCCACCCAAGCCCCCTTCAGATGGCAGATTTCGACCCCCTTGATTCCAACACCTCGTTATCGAAGACTAGCTACCTGCCCAGTACATATACTGCACACCAGCTGAAGGATGTACAAACATTCAGTGGGTCGAGTTCTACGAAACATGGACTGAAAGTGGAAGACTGGGCTCGGGATATGCGGTATCTGCTGGAAGCAAAAGGTCCCCAGTCTGAGAGAGTAAAGTTTCATGAAGTGGTCAGGCACACGAAAAGCTGAGGCCCGTGACGTCATCCTGAACCTAGAGAGTCGGGGGGTGGTTACAGCAGAGGAGGCGATTGCGGAGTTGCTAGATGAGTTTGGGGAAGGCAATGGGGCAACAGCTCCGATCGCATCTTTCTTTGCCAGGAAACAGAGATCGGAGGAGACAGCGGGAGCGTATGCCATCGCGCTGGAGGCTCTCCTAAGACACGTGGAGGATGTTAAGAGAAGACAAGGTCATGGATCTTTGGGGGAAGATAGGGATCTCCTTCTCACAACACAGTTTATGACTGGCCTCCATGACAATGCCGTGCGACAGCGGCTCGCCCCAATGCAACCTCGGGGGATGAGTTTTAAGGCCCTACGACAGGAAGTGCGAGTCGTTGCTGAGGAGTTCCTCCAAGCACGTGGAGCATGAAGACATTATGGGTCCTTCCAGCACACCATGGAGGCACCTCAACCCAAACCTGTGTCAAGTTGCCTCACAACATACACAGGGCATTTATCGAGCTTCCTAGTGACTATATATGGTGTCTGCTCCCAGTTGTCCTTAAGCTTGCATTTTCCTCTTGGCGTTTTGTTGAGCACCAACACCCGGTTGCCTTGTTCTAGATCGTTCACTCGAACGCTCTTGTCGTATGTTCGCTTCTGCTTGCATCTTGCCTGCTCTGCATTGGCTTCAGCTTCATCGAACGCCTCACGAACTTGTTTTCGAAGGACTTTGACATACCCCTGATAGTCCATGTCCATCCTAGGTGTTTTCTGTTGGTTTGGGTACGGAAACATGACATCTGCTGGTAATTTTGCTTCCCTCATGAACATAAGAAAAAAGGGAGAGTAGCCTGTTGAGTCGTGACAACTACAATTGTATGCGTGAGTCAATGCTTCGACGTGTGATGCCCAGTTGGTCTTCTTTGTCGGATTGAGGGTTCCCAGCATAGACAATAGAGTGCGATTAAACCGCTCTGTCATTCCGTTGCCTTGTGGGTGGTATGGCGTTGTCTTGGTTTTATCGATCCCCATGAATGCACAGAGTTGGTGAATTACTGCTGATTCAAAGCTACCCCCTCTATCTGAATGCAAACGCTCAGGAATACCATAGTTTGTGATGTATCTCTCCCACAGAACACGGGCCACCGTGGATGACTTCTCATCTCGGGTTGGGTATGCTTTGGCATGGCGTGTAAAGTGATCTGTCACCACGAGCAAGTGCTCGTACCCTCCAGTTGCCCTCTCTAGACTCAAGAAATCGATGCACACTAATTCCATTGGGCGAGAGGTAACTATACTCTGTAGACCAACGTTCCTCTTGCCACCGGGCCGTTTTCGCAGGGTGCATCGTTTGCAGGCCTCCACATACCTCTTCACGTCGGTGTGAGCTCCTGGCCAGAAAAACCGCTCCTTCACTAGCCAAAGTGTCTTGTGGAACCCGAGGTGTCCCATCTCGTCATGTAGACAGGTCAGCACCTGTTGTTTCATCGATTTAGGCAAAACTGGAACATCCCTCTGCTTGTTGTCATCCTCGATGTATACTAACAGTCCCTTCTTTACCTGAAGGTGGTCCCATGCTCTTAGTAACCGCTGGACATCTTTTGTTTCTTGCCGTGCTTTTCTTTGGCTGAGCCTGCTCCGACGAGTGGATTTCAGGTGGGTTACCCGGCTGACTACTGGGTCATCCTGTTGAGCATCTATTAGGCCCTCCATCGTCTCCATACAACTTGTACCAGGACGCTTGGGGTGAATACCGTCGGACTGAGACATCTCCTCCGCGGCCTTGTACATCTGGTCCTCCCCCTCAACTGCTTCACTGAGACTTGGTGACTCGAATGATACTCCTGGTTTGGGGGCCACAGGAATTTGTACTTGGACTTCTACCCCTGCTGGGACTGATTCCTCCTGAACCTCCCCCTTTGCCGTTGCATCTAGTATGCGGGTCACTTCCTCTCGGGGAATTCTAGAGAGTGCGTCTGCGTTGGCATTTTTCTTTCCTGGGCGATACCGGATGTCGAGGTTGAAAAGAGACAAATCGCTGACCCAGCGTTGACTGTGTGCATCCAGTTTTGCACTCTTTAGAACATACGTCATAGGATTATTATCTGTGACTGCAGTTACTCTGTAGCCATACACGTAGTCCCGCAACTTTGTTGTAAGTGCCCAGTGGAGAGCTCGGAACTCCAACTTGTGCGCAGGGTACCTCATTTCTGATGGAGACAGAGTTCTGCTGGCATACGCTATGACACGTTCACGCCCCTCCTGCTCCTGGGTTAACACCGCTCCAAGACCAGCTGCAGAAGCATCCGTCTGTACCACAAAAGGCAACGAGTAATCGGCATAGGCCAAGATTGGCGCTGTCGTGAGCTTGGAGATCAAGGTACGAAATGCAGCTTCACACTCTGCCGACCAAACAAAAGGTGGGTCTTTCGCGCCACGCTTTCCCCCAATCAGTGCGAACAGGGGACTCGCTATCTTTGCATAGTCTTGGATGAACTTCCTGTAGTACCCCGTTATACCAAGAAAGCTTCGCACATCTTTCTTGCTTTTTGGTACCGGCCAGCTTTCTATGGCGTCAACCTTCTCTGGATTTGTTGCAATCCCTTCTGACGATACGATGTGCCCAAGGTATTTTACGCTTGTTTTCAAGAACTGACACTTCGACGCTTTCAGCTTCAGATTGTGTTGTCTTAGTCGGTCAAACACCTGTCCTAGACGTGCGAGGTGCTCTTCCATGGTGGCGCTGTAAATGATGACATCATCAAGGTATAGCAGTACGCCTTCGAAATTCATATCTCGAAATACTGTTGCCATCAGACGCTGGAAAGTAGCCGGGGCATTCACAAGGCCAAAGGGCATTCTCGTAAACTCATATAACCCCATCGGCGTTGTGAAAGCTGTCTTCGCTTGGTCCTTCTCCGCCATCCCAACTTGTAGATAGCCGGACGTAAGGTCGATGCACGAGAACAATTTTGCTTTGTTGAGGGCATCCAGAGCTTCGTCGATCCGTGGTAGCGGGTAGGCATCGCGGATGGTTCGAGAGTTCAGCTTTCTATAGTCGACGCAAAGTCGAATGCTGTTGTCTTTCTTTCTAACCACCACTATCGGTGATGCAAACGGGCTCTGGCTCTCCTTGATTATGTTGGCTTTCGCTAAGTCTTCAATGTGCTCTCGGACCTCCTGGAATTCCGCTGGTGGGATTCTACGGTATGGCATACGAAAGGGAGTCGGGTCACTTAGGGGAATCTCATGTTGAATAGTGCTAGTTGCTCCTATGTCCATTGGATCTTTCGAAAAGATATCCGTATTCTGCTTCAGCAAGTTCTCTATCGCTTCTCTTTGCGATGGTGTCAGATTGTTATCACTGATGTCAACATCTGGGATGGAACTTCCCCCGGGAACCGCTTGCTCACAGACTGTAGCCACACTGGAGCTGGAAAAGGGTCTCGGACCAACCTCTCGGACGCAGGCCAACGTTGCGATGACTGCATTCCGTCTAACGGTTACCACTTGCTTGGACAAGTTGCACAGCCGAGTGGGAACTCGCCTGTTTTTAACCTCAACAAGCATCCGCCCTACAGCAAGACATCTGTCGTAGTCGCCTTCTACTAGCGCTGTGATGGTACGCCCTTGCATTGAACGAGGTGCTTTTGCAGAGATATTAACTTCCTCTCCCGGACGAACTTTCATCGGCCTTCTCCCTGAATAGCGCAGGCTACCAATTTCGCCATTCCTCTGAGCAAGGTCAGTGCCATCAATGTTGACGCACTGGAATGCTGAGTGCCATGTATTGGACAGCTTATGGGCTTTGGACATAAATCCCCTGCCGTACTTGTCATGCATGGTGTTCCGCACTGCAAATATCACGTTGGTTCCGAGGAGAAGGGGAGTAGAGCGCCTGAAGTTGGTCACTGGCACCACCAAGCAGGGAACATCTTTTAACACTTCGCCAAGAACCTCAATATCCAGTAGGATATAGCCTTGATGTGGAACAACCTGGCCTCCAGCGCCATTTATGATGAGGTCTGTCTTCTTCACATGTACCGGTACAAATTAATCTTACTTCAAAAATTTGGAAATATAAGCATGTATAACTTGGTTTAGAAAAATCAATGAATATTAAACTGCAAAATCAAGAGGCCGAAATAAAAGGCAGTACTACAGTTCACAAAAACCGTAGGCCTACATGTACATGTGCATGTGTGCGTGTGTAATCACTGTCGATCGTGGACGGAAGACAAAAGTTTTTTGGGGAAACAATGCTGTCCACGATTGACACAAGGTCCACGATCTCGACTTGTGCGCAAATGCTATGGAGATCATTCGAAAACGTTAGTGTATAAACAAAAGAGGGATTACGGTCGGACAATGCCCCGTCCACGATCAAAGGTCTTTACACACTTGTGTGCTCGTATACACGCAGCCCTATGGGGAAGGTATGGGGAATAGGACAATAGAATAAATTTACCCTAGAGCGAAAATCCTTAGAAATCTATTTACCCAGGAGTGGAAATGCCATAGCGTTAAATATTACAATAGTACAAAGGAAAACAAAAGAGGGTTTAACAAAGGTTTTTCTCCACAAGTCTCCATATGCGCGGTTATACGTGTGTGTGTGGGTCGACATACACCAAGTTACGGGGATACTTTCTTTTATTTAACAAATCTGAATGAGTTGTGCCGACTTTTTCGTGTCTCCATTAAACATTTTGGGTCCCCAGTAAAGGGGTCTGGAGGTAGAATTGGGTTAGGGTATAATGAAAGAAAATAGAGAACAAGACAAATTAGGGTGATGTTGAACATTTTAGGTTGAAAGAATTTTCAGAGTTTGGAGTTTAGAGTAATTTTCAGAGTTTGGAGTTTAGAGTGATTTACGTCATGTACTAAAATAATGTTTCTGTACAGAGGATATTTACGGTACCCTGTCGATACGTGAACACAATGGGGACATTGGGAATGAATACGTCTCCACAGGGGAATGTCTAAACGTGTAAATGTCTCCACAAGGATACAAAAATGTGTGTGTACATTAACCGGTATGTACACGATACATGTGCTGATATCTAGAGCTTTAATTGTGTGCAGTGTTTAGAACAGAAGTGCTACAATGTACTTTGATATTTTGTTTAACTTCCTACAGTGACCAATTTGTTTTTTTCCAAATTGGTAACATTGTCTCAGAATACACTGGGGTAGTTTTAAAACAAAACTACTGAATTATGAAATACCGGTGCCCAGCTTACTTAAAGTGTAAGTGAATATATTTACCCACAACCGTGACATTCATTCTCATTTTACTCGCCAACCCGCCAATTTTCACGTGTCATGCTCGTACTTCTGTTACGCACAAAACAGTCAAATATGAGTGACCCAAGCTTTGGAATTCGTTAAATGAACAACTTAAATCTTCCCGTTTTTAAACATGTACATAAGTCTACTTTGTTGAAATCCTATTATTAATTTGATGATTTAATTAATTTATCATTCACATTGTACCTCCATTGCTGACCTGTCGTAGTATACTGTTTATGTCCGTTGTTATTTGTCACTTTTTGTGTTAATATGTCCATTGTTAGCAGCATGTACATTGAGCCCATATTCTGGGGATCAATTACGAGTATGCGATTTTTTGTACACTTGTTTCCTAGTCAACCAACCCACATCTACTCGGCTCAATGTACATGCATGCTTTCAGGAGCCCATTCCTTACAAGCTTTGCTTCTATGTGGGCTCCTCCGCAGTATCATCCATCTTTTTAACAATGTACTTATGTTTTGCCTTATCTATACCTTTAATCTAAATGTTTTTCTATGTTATTGGTACTGTGGAAAATAAACTGAAACTGAAAGAGTCTCAACTTAGCATCCTGTGAAATCACAGCACCAAGTGTGTTGTGGTTTTTAAAACAGTGGAATTTTGTATCAATTCAAACAATTGCCTTTATTTTTAGTTTCTAAAAGCTTGTAGCAAAGATGGGCACACAAACTTTATAGTTACTGTAACAAAGGTTACTGAAGAAAAAAATCCCTCTTAAAAAACTGAAATACATGTATATATTCCTCTATAATGACAAGTTGTGGCAAGTTGTGTAGTATACATGTACAGTTCAAACCCGAACGGAATAAAATCAATTACTCATTCTGGTACATGTACTTGACATGGAAGATATTTTTCAAAAATTATTCACGTAGTCTGTTTTTTGTGTGTTTTTTGCTTTTGTATGGCCGGCAAAATATTGTATTTGTATGTTTTATACTGATGTGAAATGTCACCTGTTTTCACCAGCAAGAAGAGCACATGTACCCTGACCCCACTTTGATGCACCCCTACGCAATGAATGCGGTCGTCCATTGTTCCACATTGTAACGTGGAACTGATCGCCATGCCTTCTCAGTTCAGCGGGGTTTTTTCAAACGCCGATTTGTTGGACTCAGTTTTACAAACATCTTTGCAAAGTACGGTAGCTCAGATGAAAGCTTTCGTGTCGAGTATTATCTCTCAAATCTCTATGTCTTTTGGGTTTTTCTTTTTAAAGTATGTATAGATAATTTTAATGTAATGCGCTTTTGATAATTTGTATGGAAAAAGCACATTATAAATGTTTAATTATTATTATTATCTGGTCGAAAAAATCCAACTGTAAACAGGTGAACTGACACGATATTCTTGGGAATTGAAACGACAACCACAATGAAGCAATGGCAACATTGTGCACAATGCAATGGTGATGCTAGAACACCTTTTCAGGGGGTGCTGGGATTTTAAAGACAATCTGGGAGTGCGAAGCCACCTTTGCGTGGGGTCCGGGGTTATTCAACACGTGTCTGTTCCGACCCACGAGTCTGGTAGTACCCTTGATTTGATCATAACACGTGACAATGATCAACTCTGTCTCACCCCCCTAGAGATGGTCACTTTATATTAGATCATTGTTTTGTTACTACTACATTATTGAATTGTGTGGGGCATGTTGAAACTAAGAGAATTTCCTTTAGAGCTTACCGGAAGATTGATAAGGAGCCTTTGAGAATGATATTCATTCATCTCAATTTATGTGATAATGATTTGTTAGTTTGTGATGACCTTGATATGATAGTAAGTATGTACAATTCTGTTTTAAGTGATTTGCTAGATAAGCACGCTCCTTTAAAGCATAAGGAAATCACAATTAGACCAAAGCTGCCTTCGATAACTGATGATATAATAAGATTTAGGCAACTTCGGAGACGAGCCGAGAGACTTTGGCGAAGACACCATACCACGGGTAGTAGAGATATTGTTCAGTATTTTAGAAACAGGACAACTAATGTACTTTTTAAAGCTTGTAAAGAATATTACTCGAGGAAGATAGATGATTGCCATGGTGACCAAAAGAAACTGTATGGCATTGTTAATTCTTTACTGAATCCCTGCAAAACCGACAAATTTCCTACTTGCTCCTCTAAAGTGGATTTGGCAAATTACGTTTAATCATTATTTTGTTGATAAAGTTGATGCAATAAGGAATCATTTGGAAGACCAGTATCTTGTTGAAAAATGCGGTGGTTGTTCCTTTAATGAAGAAGACTGGGGCTGATGTAGCGTTGTCAAATTATAGACCGATTAGCAATTTGTGTTTTGTTTCAAAATTAGTTGAACGTATAGCTGCAGATCAAATCACTCTTCATATGCAAACTAATGATCTTTTACCAGTTTATCAATCAGCTTATAGGCAGTTCCATAGCACAGAAACTATGCTCTGTAGAATTGTTTCGGATATATTTCAATGTATGGGTAATCAACAGGTTGCTATGATGGTGTTGCTTGACCTTAGTGCAGCATTCGATACAGTTGACCACAACATGTTACTCCAAATTATGGAAAATGAGTTCGGATTTGATAACACTGCACTTAATACTTGGCTGTCATCATATCTTAATAATCGTCATCAGAGAGTCTCTATTTCAGGTGTTTTATCAGAATCCATAGGTGTTAATCTCGGGGTGCCTCAAGGGTCATGTCTGGGCCCTATGCTTTTTGCAGCTTATGCTAGTTCACTTTTTAGGGTTATTAACAAATACATGATCAGTTGTTATGGATACGCTGATGATACTCAGTTGCTGAAGTTTTTCTCTGCTAAACCGAGCAGTCAAAATGAATCTTTAAATGATGTTGAAAGTTGTATTGTTTCGGTACAAGCATGGATGTTGAAACACAAGTTAAAATTAAATGAAGGCAAAACAGAAGTTATTATTTTTGGAACTCAGCAGCAATTGAATAAGATTAATATAGATCATGTTAAGGTTGGGAATAATCATATAAAAATAGTTGACAATGTTCGTAGCTTGGGTGTCTTGCTGGATTCCAGGTTGTCAATGGATACTCATGTTAATCATGTTTGTAAGAAGGTGAATTTTAGCTTGTATAATTTAATTGCGCCGTATTCGTAAGTATTTAAATCAAGGAGCTACTCAGTGTTTAGTTCATTCGTTGATTACCTCTCATTTAGACTATGTCAATTATGTAATGTATGGAATGTCTCAATCTTTATTTGACAAACTACAGCGATTACAAAATAATGCTACTCGGTTGGTTCTGGGGTTGCGTAAGTACGACAGAATTTCACAATCATTAAAGGATTTGCATCGGCTTCCAGTTCGTGCACGTGTTCAATTCAAGATTTTGCTTTGGGTTTTTAAGGTCTTGCAAAATAAAGCACCGGTTTATCTCTCCGATTTGATTGTGAGATCCCGTTGTAGTTATGGCTTACGTAGTCATGATACTTTAAATCTTATTGTTCCCCGATCATATAATAAATTAAATGACCGTGCATTTGCTGTTGCTGGACCTGCATTGTGGAATTCCTTGCCACATCAGTTAAAGTATATTACAAATGAAGGAGAGTTCAAGCGAGCAATCAAGACCTATCTTTTTAATCAATTTTATAATTAACCCTAACTCCGTTTGGTGTTTTACTGGGGGGTCTTCCTCGTCCTTGTTTGGTCTTTGTTGTCTTTGTTTTTGTTTGGTCCTTGTTATCCTATCAAAGTTTATTTGTTGTCTCATGTTGTTCTTATAATTATCGACTTTGTAATTTCTATTTGTTTACTGGGTCTGTTGAGTAAATTTTATCTTTTCGTAATGTTTAATAATTTTTAATGTAATTTGTACTGCTATTTAATCTTTTTACAATTATGCTTATAATGTACAGCGCTTTTGAATATTTGTAATAGAAATGGCGCTCAAGAAATTAAATAAATGTTAAATGTTAAAAGTTAAATATTCAATCATGTACAAATGTGTGGTAAAAAAAAAAGAGAAACATCTACAAAATTTAAATTAATCAAATATTATTTGTTTTAATATAAACAAATAAATATTGTTTTTAAAGTAAAAAATGCACAACGCAGTAATTTGCCCACTCAAAATCTTATCAATCCTGGGTTTGTTGCCAGTTTTACATCACAAATGCAGGACATAAGTACATCCATGTAGATTGTTTACCTCAACACCATTATATTTCATGGATTGATTTAATAGGCAGTTCTGCAAAGAACCAGTTGTTTTAATCTATGTAATGCAGCATTGCATTATAAACTATATTGAGATTGTAGTTGTAACTATAAACAACCACAGAGCTGTACTCAAAATGTTTTTGATCATTGTCTATTGGATCGTTCAAACTGACCTTATTAAAGCAGTCAGCACAGCAAAAGCAGCCCCAGCCACAAAGGGAAAACAATTGCTGAAATCAGTCACTTAACAAATAACATTTCTATAATGCGCAACTGTTATCCCGTCCAGACATGAAAAGGGGCAGATCCAGGATTTTTCAAACAGGGGAGCTTGAAAAAGAGAACATTATTTGTTTGAAACATTAAGCATGTAGCGTGATCCCTTTACGGTGTGGGAGTGGGGCCCGCCTTAGGGCCACAAATATTGTTAAATGATAGATGCTCTAGTGGTGCAATCTGAGCAGTTTTAAGGCATTGAGGCATTTTTGCCCATGGCCCAATTTGCAGTTTGAGGCATGTTTCGGCCAATCAGCAGCTTTGAGGCATTTTGCCCGGCCAATCAGCAACTTTGAGGCATTTTGCCCAATCATCAGCTTGAGGCATTTTGCCCAATGGGTTGTGATAGTTTGAGTTCGGTTCAGGTTAATAGTTATAAGTTATGTTGGCCCACTAGTGTACTGCAATCAATATTTACTCAAACAGTTTCAATGTACCTGGACCCTCATAAAATGTGATAAACTGTAATATACTGGTGCAGTTGATCTACATGTATCTAGGCCTGTTCTAGAGCAGCCAGGTACATACATTGTGTACAAGTACATGTACTGTACTACCAGTATACCGGTACATGTACACAACGGACAACAAAAGAAGGGGAATTTCCACTATGAGAAATTGTGCTCAGCAGGAAATATATGATGTCGCAATAAAAGTATGCAATGTACACGTACACATACATGTAGGCTGCAACTGTGGTACATTGAATCTAGATGCAACAATCTGTGTACAAAACATATACACCGTGCTGTACGTTGTACCAGTACTGCAGTACATTATACACCTGGGGTGTGGTCCATTCTATCTACAGATTGCATGGAGGAAAGGACTTTAAAACTGTACCCATACAAACTACATGAGGTGAGTGATTTGATGATAACAAATTAACACCACGCAACCCAAATGGAAGTAATCCTAGTGCAATTGTCTTTTGGATTCTGTATGACAGAATAAATTGGCTATCTTTTGATTTGTTTAGTATTTGTACCAGAGTATTATGCGCAATGCATTTACACTCAAGTTGTTCAAGTGATTTTACCTGCATAAAATTGGAGTGAATTTTAAACATTACATGGACTGCCATGGCCTACGGTAGTTGTCTGGAGCATTGAATTCACAGTCTGTGGGTAAAGCTGCAGGTTGTGGGTTCACAAGTCCAGCCTGGGACTATGGTGCGTGTGTCCTTGGGCAAGGCACTTTGTCATGCACTCATTACTTCTCCCCACCCAGTAGTAAATGGGTACCTAGTATGAGGACAGAGATGGTTGTGATTGATTTAGCTGCCTTTTGTGCCAAAATGGCTGCATCAAGCTATATATTCCCTAGGGAGCAGAAATGGTATTTGTAATGTTTCATTGGCCAAATGATCAATGGTAATAATAGTGTAAACTGTTTTTTCCCGAGTTAAAAATCTGTTATTATTAAACTGTTAGCAGATTTCCTGAGATTACACTCTTTTTGTTGGTGTTCTTATATTATAGAGTACGATCCGCAAGATGGCAGAGGGGGGTGTGACCGATCACGTCTCAGATGCTGGGACTCAGAAGAAACTTCAAGAATGTCCAATCTGTTACACCGAGTACAATGATCCTAGGATGCTAGACTGCTCGCACGGCTTCTGCCTGAAATGTCTGCAAGAACTCAAACTGACACAGAACAAGGACAACGAGATTATCGTCTGTCCGCTGTGCCGCAAGGAGACTGCTCTGACTGAAGCTGGCGTGGACGTGCTGCCTGGAGGATCAAAGGTTGTCGACCAACGGGAGCAGTCTGAAGGTCAAGGGTTAAAGGTCACGTGTCAGGAATGCGAAGAGAAAACTGAGGCCATTTCTGGATGTGTGGATTGCAAGCACTATCTCTGTCAAGAATGTCTTAAGGCGCACAATCGAATGGCATCACTGAAGGGTCACAAGATTGTGGCTTTGGCAGAGCTAACTGTTGATTCGGAAGATACAACTGAGGACGCTGAACTCAAGAAAGCTCCCAAATGTCGCAACCATCCCGATCAAGATCTCTGTCTGTATTGCGACACTTGTGAAGTCCTCATATGCAAAGGATGCACAGCCTTTGATCACAAAGAATCCATGCATTCTCACTTAAGCATCGAGGAGGCATTCGACAAATGCAAACAAGAAGTAAATGAATCCGTATCTAAAACAGCAAAGTGCATTAAAGCATTCGTTTCTGCCAACCCCACTTCAATAGATCATTCACGATACAGACTCGATAAGATGCTGGCAAAAACCTACTCTCAGATTTCACAGAAAGCCGAGAAGGAAATTGCCAAAATCAGAGAGAATGAAACTCGACTCAAACAACAGGCCAGAGACATTGCCGCTAAGCGAGATACAGATTTTGCATACGCAGTAACAACTCAGCAGATTGTAAGTAAAGTTAATGAAGTGATGACGACGGCAACGCGCTACAAGATCCTAAAGTCCAGGAAAAAAATGCTGCGAGATTTGAATGAGCAGGTGGAGGTGCACAAGAGTTTAGATATCAGGCACGGGAAGTCATTCCTTGGCTTTAAGGAGAGTACTAGTGAAGAGGACGGGCAGCTGGGGACTCTGTTGTTGGAGGAGAAATGGGGGAAGGACAATACTATTGAAAGAGTAATAAAAGGTAGATGTACAAATCTAGTGGCATACTTCACAAGTGAAATGGTTGTGGGTTGCAGTGACAAACTGGTTACCTTTGATCCAGAGGGGAAAGTGATTTTCATAAAGAACTACAAAGAAACCAACCCTTTTAAACCAAACGAACCCCATGACCCTAACGACATACAGGAACCGACAGCTCTAGCCATCAACAAGGACGATCAACTTCTGATCCTGGATAACCCAGCAGTCAAGGTCTTCAACAAGGAATACCAGCTCCTTCATCAGTTCCTACCGGGTAAAGAGGCCGGCGTCGACGGCACGCCAACGTGCCTGGCAGTGGACAGCAGCAATCTGATCGCGGTGGGTTACCAGGACAAGGAACAGATATCTCTACACAACCCGGATGGTTCCCTCCTCAGAACACTGCCTGCTCCAAAGATTGAGACACGTCTCGTCTTCAGCAACAAACGGCTTATTTACACCAACTATGGTGGAGGTTTGCTGATGGCTGTAGACTTACATGGCAACAAACTGTTTGAACAAAGTTGCATTAATCCTAATGGGCTGTGTTGTGATGATGCAGGGGATATTTACCTTCTTGCCTCACAGAAAGTAGGACGAGGGTTTGAAAGTGGACTTCTGCATTTCAGTGCAGATGGCATGTATATTGTCCCACAGCAATTTGGGGGTCATTCAGATATCACATACACACGAGCACATAAATTAGCTGCATGTACCGGTACAAATAAATCTTACTTCAATAATTTGGAAATAAGCATGTATAACTTGGTTTAGAAAAATCAATGAATATTAAACTGCAAAATCAAGAGGCCAAAATAAAAGGCAGTACTACAGTTCACAAAAACCGTAGGCCTACATGTGCATGTGTGCGTGTGTAATCACTGTCGATCGTGGACGGAAGACAAAAGTTTTTTGGGGAAACAATGCTGTCCACGATTGACACAAGGTCCACGATCTCGACTTGTGCGCAAATGCTATGGAGATCATTCGAAAACGTTAGTGTATTTACAAAAGAGGGATTACGGTCGGACAATGCCCCGTCCACGATCAAAGGTCTTTACACACTTGTGTGCTCGTATACACGCAGCCCTATGGGGAAGGTATGGGGAATAGGACAATAGAATAAATTTACCCTAGAGCGAAAATCCTTAGAAATCTATTTACCCCAGAGTGGAAATGCCATAGCGTTAAATATTACAATAGTACAAAGGAAAACAAAAGAGGGTTTAACAAAGATCTTCCCCACAAGTCTCCATATGCGCGGTTATACGTGTGTGTGTGGGTCGACATACACCAAGTTACGGGGACACTTTCTTTTATTTAAACAAATCTGAATGAGTTGTGCCGACTTTTTCGTGTCTCCATAACATTTTGGGTCCCCAGTAAAGGGGTCTGGAGGTAGAATTGGGTTAGGGTATAATGAAAGAAAATAGAGAACAAGACAAATTAGGGTGATGTTGAACATTTTAGGTTGAAAGAATTTTCAGAGTTTGGAGTTTAGAGTGATTTTCTTTAAGCACACTAACCCTATGGAATGTCCCCATAACATCATGTACTAAAATAATGTTTCTGTACAGAGGATATTTACGGTACCCTGTCGATACGTGAACACAATGGGGACATTGGGAATGAATACGTCTCCACAGGGGAATGTCTAAACGTGTAAATGTCTCCACAAGGATACAAAAATGTGTGTGTACATTAACCGGTATGTACACGATACATGTGCTGATATCTAGAGCTTTAATTGTGTGCAGTGTTTAGAACAGAAGTGCTACAATGTACTTTGATATTTGTTTAACTTCCTACAGTGACCAATTTGTTTTCTTCCAAATTGGTAACATTGTCTCAGAATACACTGGGGTAGTTTTAAAACAAAACTACTGAATTATGAAATACCGGTGCCTTATACTTAAAGTGTAAGTGAATATATTTACCCACAACCGTGACATTCATTCTCATTTTACTCGCCAACCCGCCAATTTTCACGTGTCATGCTCGTACTTCTCTTACGCACAAAACAGTCAAATATGAGGGACCCAAGCTTTGGAATTCGTTAGATGAACAACTTAAAACTTCAAAAAATCTTCCCGTTTTTAAACATGTACATAAGTCTACTTTGTTGAAATCCTATTATTAATTTGATGATTTAATTAATTTATCATTCACATTGTACCTCCATTGCTGACCTGTCGTAGTATACTGTTTATGCCCGTTGTTATTTGTCACTTTTTGTGTTAATATGTTCATTGTTAGCAGCATGTACATTGAGCCCATATTCTGGGGATCAATTACGAGTATGCGATTTTTTGTACACTTGTTTCCTAGTCAACAAACCCACATCTACTCGGCTCAATGTACATGCATGCTTTCAGGAGCCCATTCCTTACAAGCTTTGCTTCTTTATGGGCTTCTCCACAGTATCATCCATCTTTTTAACAATGTACTTATGTTTTGCCTTATCTATACCTTTAATCTAAATGTTTTTCTATGTTATTGGTACTGTGGAAAATTAACTGAAACTAAAACTGAAACAGTCTCAACTTAGCATCCTGTGAAATCACAGCACCAAGTGTGTTGTTTTTAAAACAGTGGAATTTTGTATCAATTTGCAAACAATTGCCTTTATTTTTAGTTTCTAAAAGCTTGTAGCAAAGATGGGAACACAAACTTTATAGTTACTGTAACAAAGGTTACTGAAGAAAAATATCCCTCTTAAAAAACTGAAATACATGTATATATTCCTCTATAATGACAAGTTGTGGCAAGTTGTGTAGTATACATGTACAGTTCAAACCCGAACGGAATAAAATCAATTACTCATTCTGGTACATGTACTTGACATGGAAGATATTTTTCAAAAATTATTCACGTAGTCTGTTTTTTGTGTGTTTTTTGCTTTTGTATGGCCGGCAAAATATTTTATTTGTATGTTTTATACTGATGTGAAATGTCCCGTTTACCAGCAAGAAGAGCACATGTACCCTGACCCCACTTCGATGCACCCCTACGCAATGAATGCAGTCGTCCATTGTTCCACATTGTAACGTGGAACTGATCGTCATGCCTTCTCAGTTCAGCGAGGTTTTTTCAAACGCTGATTTATTGGACTCAGTTTTACAAATATCTTTGCAAAGTACGGTAGCTCAGATGAAAGCCTGTTAATAAAGCTTTCGTGTCGTGTATTATCTCTCAAATCTCTATGTCTTTTGGGTTTTTTCTTTTTAAAGTATGTATAGATAATTTTAATGTAATGCGCTTTTGATAATTTGTATGGAAAAGGCGCATTATAAATGTTTAATTATTATTATTAGCTGGTCGAAAAAATCCAACTGTAAACGGGTGAACTGACACGATATTCTTGGGAATTGAAATGACAACCACAATGAAGCAATGGCAACAGTGTGTACAATGCAATGGTGATGCTGGAACACCTTTTCAGGGGGTGCTGGGATTTTAAAGACAATCTGGGAGTGCGAAGCCACTTTGGCGTGGGGTCCGGGGGTTATTCAACACGTGTCTGTTCCGACCAACGAGTCTGGTAGTACCCTTGATTTGATCATAACACGTGATGATGATCAACTCCGTCTCACCCCCCCCCCTAGAGATGGTCACTTTATATCAGATCATTGTTTTGTTACTACTACATTATTAAATTGTGTGAGGCATGTTGAAACTAAGAGAATTTTCTTTAGAGCTTTCGGAAGATTGATAAGGAAGCCTTTGCGAATGATATTCATTCATCTCAATTATGTGATAATGATTTGTTAGTTTGTAATGACCTTGATATGATAGTAAGTATGTACAATTCTGTTTTAAGTGATTTGCTAGATAAGCACGCTCCTTTAAAGCATAAGGAAATCACAATTAGACCAAAGCTGCCTTGGATAACTGATGATATAATAAGATTTAGGCAACTTCGGAGACGAGCCGAGAGACTTTGGCGAAGACACCATACATGTACCACGGGTAGTAGAGATATTTTTCAGTATTTTAGAAACAGGACAACTAATGTACTTTTTAAAGCTTGTAAGGAATATTACTCGAGGAAGATAGATGATTGCCATGGTGACCAAAAGAAACTGTATGGCATTGTTAATTCTTTACTTAATCCCTGCAAAACCGACAAATTTCCTACTTGCTCCTCTAAAGTGGATTTGGCAAATACGTTTAATCATTATTTTGTTGATAAAGTTGATGCAATAAGAAATCATTTGGAAGACCAGTATCTTGTTGATGATGTTTCACATGATGCGATAAGTGTTTGTCAAAAACTAGATTGTTTTTCACCTGTTAATACAGAAATTGTCAAACGTTATATTATGAAAACTCCCTCAAAGCAGTGTGTTAGTGACCCAATTCCAACCTGGCTCCTAAAGGAATGTGTCAATATGTTACTTCCTATTATTACATCAATGGTTAATTGTTCCTTTGCTGTATTTGCTAACACATGGAAAAATGCCATGGTTGTTCCTTTAATGAAGAAGACTGGGGCTGATGTAGCGTTGTCAAATTATAGACCGATTAGCAATTTGTGTTTTGTTTCAAAATTAGTTGAACGTAAAGCTGCAGATCAAATCACTCTTCATATGCAAACTAATGATCTTTTACCAGTTTATCAATCACCTTATAGGCAGTTCCATAGCACAGAAACTATGCTCTGTAGAATTGCTTCGGATATATTTCAATGTATGGGTAATCAACAGGGGCCAATTTCATAGAGCTGCTAAGCACAACAATTTGCTTAGCATGACAATTTGTCATTGGCAAAAACAAGGTTACAGACCAATTTTTTACCTGATCTTTATTGTTCTGGATTGATAATCAGCTGTTTTGTTGCTTAGCTTGAAAAACATGTCTAATTTTGGCCGGAAACCTGTTTTTAATGAGCAAGACTTTTTGTGCTAAGCAATTTTTTTTGCTTAGCAGCTAGCTCTATGAAATTGGGCCCTGGTTGCTATGATGGTGTTGCTTGACCTTAGTGCAGCATTCGATACAGTTGACCACAACATGTTACTCCAAATTATGGAAAATGAATTCGGATTTGATAACACTGCACTTACTTGGCTGTCATCATATCTTAATAATCGTCATCAGAGAGTCTCTATTTCAGGTGTTTTATCAGAATCCATAGGTGTTAATCTCGGGGTGCCTCAAGGGTCATGTCTGGGCCCTATGCTTTTTACAGTTTATGCTAGTTCACTTTTTAGGGTTATTAACAAATACATGATCAGTTGTTATGGATACGCTGATGATACTCAGTTGCTGAAGTTTTACTCTCCTAAACCGAGCAGTCAAAATAAATCTTTAAATGAAGTTGAAAGTTGTATTGTTTCGGTACAAGCATGGATGTTGAAACACAAGTTAAAATTAAATGAAGGCAAAACAGAGTTATTATTTTTGGAACTCAGCAGCAATTGAATAAGATTAATATAGATCATGTTAAGGTTGGAAATAATCATATAAAAATAGTTGACAATGTTCGTAGCTTGGGTGTCTTGCTGGATTCCAGGTTGTCAATGGATACTCATGTTAATCATGTTTGTAAGAAGGTGAATTTTAGCTTGTATAATTTGCGCCGTATTCGTAAGTATTTAAATCAAGGAGCTACTGAGTGTTTAGTTCATTCGTTGATTACCTCTCACTTAGACTATGTCAATTCTGTAATGTATGGAATGTCTCAATCTTTATTTGACAAACTACAGCGATTACAAAATAATGCTGCGCGGTTGGTTCTGGGGTTGCGTAAGTATGACAAAATTTCACAATCATTAAAGGATTTCCATTGCTTCCAGTTCGTGCACGTGTTCAATTCAAGATTTTGCTTTTGGTTTTTAAGGTCTTGCAAAATAAAGCACCGGTTTATCTCTCCGATTTGATTGTGAGATCCCGTTGCAGTTATGGCTTACGTACATGTAGTCATGATACTTTAAATCTTATTGTTCCCCGATCATATAATAAATTAAATGACTGTGCATTTGCTGTTGCTGGACCTGCATTGTGGAATTCCTAATTGCCACATCAGTTAAAGTATATTACAAATGAAGGAGAGTTCAAGCGAGCAATCAAGATCTATCTTTTTAATCAATTTTATAATTAACCCTAACTCCGTTTGGTGTTTTACTGGGGGGTCTTCCTCGTCCTTGTTTGGTCTTTGTTGTCTTTGTTTTTGTTTGGTTCTTGTTATCCTATCAAAGTTTATTTGTTGTCTCATGTTGTTCTTATAATTATTAACTTTGTGTAAATTTTATCTTTTCGTAATGTTTAATAATTTTTAATGTAATTTGTACTGCTATTTAATCTTTTTACAATTATGCTTATAATGTACAGCGCTTTTGAATATTTTTAATAGAAATGGCGCTCAAGAAATTAAATAAATGTTAAATGTTAAATGTTAAATATTCAATCATGTACAAATGTGTGGTAAAAAAAAGAGAAACATCTACAAAATTAAAATTAATCAAATATTATTTGTTTTAATATAAACAAATAAATATTGTTTTTAAAGTAAAAAACGCACAAGCAGTAATTTGCCCACTCAAAATCTTAGCAATCTTGGGTTTGTTGCCAGTTTACAAATGCAGGACATAAGTATACATGTAGATTGTTTACCTCAACACCATTATTTCATTGATTGGTTGAATAGGTAGTTCTGCAAAGAACCAGTTGTTTTAATCTATGGAATGCAACATTGCATTATAAATTATTGAGATTGTAGTTGTAACTAAACAACCACAGAGCTGTATACTCAAAATGTTTTTGATCATTGTCTATTGGACCGTTCAAACTGACCTTATTGAGCAGTCAGCACAGCAAAAAGCAGTCCAAGCCACAAAGGGAAAACAATTGCTAAAAATCAGTCACTTAACAAATAACATTTCTATATTAATGCGCAACTGTTATCACATCCAGACATAAAAAGGGGCGGATCCAGGATTTTTTTAACAGAGGAGCTTGAAAAGGAGAACATTATTTGTTTGAAACCTCAAGCACCGGTATGTAGCGGAATCCTTTAGGGTGTGAGATATGGGGTCCGCCTTAGAGCCACAAATATCCTTGAATTATACATGCTCTGTGGTGCATTCTGAGCAGTTTTGGGGCATTGAGGCATTTTTGCCCATGGCCCAATTAGCAGTTTGAGTCATGTTTCAGCCACTCAGCAGCTTGAGGCATTTTGCCCAATAGGTTGCGATAGTTTGAGTTCGGTTCAGGTTAATAGTTATAAATTATGTTGGCCCCACTAGTGTACTGCAATCAATATTTACTCAAACAGTTACAATGCACCTGGACCCTCATACAATTTTCCCCCATAAAATGTTCAATGTGATAATAAACTGTAATATCCAGGTACAGTAGATCTATAGGCCTGTTCTACATGTAGAGCCGCCAGGTACCAGTACAATGTACGGTACATGTACAAGTACAGTACTATACCAGTACATGTATGTACACAACAGACAACAAAAGAAGGGGAATTTCCACTATGAGAAATTGTGCTCAGCAGGAAATATATGACGTCGCAATAAAAGCTGTTGCAACAGTACAAGTAGGCTACAACTTGACTGTGGTACATTGTACACGTACACATAACCTGCAACTTGACTGTGGTACATTGTATCTAGGATCTATGCAACAATCTGTGTACAAAACATATACACGGTGCTGTTGTACCAGTACTGCAGTACATTATACACCTGGGGTGTGGTCTATTCTATCTACAGATTGCATGGAGAAGAGGATTTTCAAACTGTTACCCATACAAACTACATAAGGTAAGTGATTTGATAATAACATATTAACACCATGCAACACAAATGGAAGTAATTAGCCTAGTGCAATTGTTTTTCGGATTCTGCATGGACAGATTAAATCGGCTATCCATTAATTTGTTTAATCTTTGTAACCAGTATTATTTGTGCACTGTATGTACACTCAAGTTCTTCAAGTGATTTTGCATGCATAAAATTAAAGTGAATTTTAAACATTACATGGACTGTCGTGGCCTACGGTAGTTGTCTGAAGCATTGAATTCACAGTCTGTGGGTAAAGCTGCAGGTTGTGGGTTCACAAGTCCAGCCTGGAACTATGGTGCGTGTGTCCTTAGGCAAGGCACTTTGTCATGCACTCATTACTTCTCCCCACCCAGGAGTAAATGGTACCTAGTATGAGGGCAGAGATGGTTGTGGTTGATTTAATTAGCTGCCTTGTGCCGAAATGGCTGCATCAAGCTATATATTTATCAGGGAACAGAAATGCTATTTGTAATGTTTCATTGGCCAAATGATCAGGGGTAATAACAGTGTAAACCGTTTTTTCTGAGTTAAAAATCTGTTATTATTAAACTATTAGCAGATTCCCTGAGATTCAGGGTTCGACCTTAGCGGTCGCCCGGTCGCCAAATGTGAGTGAAACTTGCGGCGGGCGAGTGAAAACCCTTCCCCCAGTCGCCCGCCGGGCGAGTCAAAATAAACGTGTATTTAAATTACCTTATAAAAGTACCTTTGACTCGAATTGGACCAAAATAAAAAGGGGCCCTTAACGGCACCGTGATCACACAAATCGAGCAATGAACACACGCTGTACTGCAGTCCATGATCGATCCGATGGCTGAGGCCATTTTTCAAACCCCAGCTTGCAAGCGCCGTTGCGGCTCCATCGCCTTTGACAAACTGCACGAACAACGCCAAAACAGAGATGAGTTTTTGGTTTGGAAAACAGCCGAGTTTTTAGACATCGCTAAAGCGCCCTCTTGTGACAGTAGCCTAACTTGATTGGATATTTTAACGTACGCAGCACAGGCCATTCAAATGTTAAAGACGGGGTTTATTCTAGTCAATTATCTAAGATCGCGGTTGGTTAAAGACGAAATATTGAAGGGATTATTTATGTTTTTATTTTCTGAGGGGTTACCACTTACCAGGGAGAGAGCTAAATGATTTTTTAGAGGGGAGATGGATTGGTGTTTTTTAGGGATAACGAAAACCTGTTTTGTTTTTTCCTGGTTCTTCTTGCGCGATCAGGCCAGCGCGATATAATGTTCCCCTTCTTGCGCCCATTCTCGATCGCTTTGAAGACCTCCATCTTGAACTTTGTAGTGACGATCCTTTGGCAAGTCGCACATGGTTTCATGCTTTCATTGCCTACATTAACTAAATATGCAAATTTATGCTTTTAACTCTTGTTTATATAAAGCCTCAAAATATCTTGTGAAACAGGCGGGCTAGTGAAAAAACCTGCGGGCTAGTGAAAAGTCTGGTTCACTAGCCCGGCCGGCGAGTGAAAAAAAAAGTTAAGGGAAACCCCTGAGATTACACTCTTTTTGTTGATGTTCTTATATTATAGAGTACGATCAGCAAGATGGCAGAGGGGGGTGTGACCGATCACGTCTCAGAAGCTGAGACTCAGAAGGAACTTCAAGAATGTCCAATCTGTTACACCGAGTACAATGATCCTAGGATGCTAGACTGCTCGCACGGCTTCTGCCTGAAATGTCTACAAGAACTCAAACTGACACAGAATAAGGACGACAAGATTATCGTCTGTCCGTTGTGCCGCAAGGAGACTTCCCTTACTGAAGCTGGCGTAGACGTGCTGCCTGGAGGATCAAAGGTTGTCGACCAACGGGAGCAGTCTGAAGGTCAGGGGTTAAAAGTCACGTGTCAGGAATGCGAAGAGGAAACTGAGGCCATTTTTGGATGTGTGGATTGCAAGCACTATCTCTGTCAAGAATGCCTGAAGGCGCACAATAGAATGGCATCACTGAAGCGTCACAAGATTGTGGCTTTGGCGGAGCTAACTGTTGATTCGGAAGAAACAACTGATGAGGGCGCTGAACTCAAGAAAGCTCCCAAATGCCGCAAGCATCCCGATCAAGATCTCTGTCTGTATTGCAACACATGTAAAGTCCTCATATGCGAAGGATGCACAGCCATTGATCACAAAGAATACATGCATTCTCACATCAGCATTGACGAGGCAGTCGACAGATGCAAACAGGAAGTAAATAAATCCGTATCTAAAACAGAAGAGTGCATTAAAGCATTCGTTTCTGCCAACCCCACTTCAATAGATCATTCACGTTACAGACTCGACAAGATGCTGGTGAAAACCTACTCTCAGATTTCACAGAAAGCCGAGAAGGAAATTGCCAAAATCAGAGAAAACGAAACTCAACTCAAACAACAGGCCAGAGACATTGCCGCTAAGCGAGATACAGAGTTTGCATACGCAGCAACAACACAGCAGATTCTGGGTAGAGTGAATGAAGTGATGACGACGGCAACGCGCTACAAGATCCTAAATTCCAGGAAGAAAATGCTTTGGGATTTGAATGAGCAGGTGGAGGTGCACAAGAGTTTGGATATCAGCCACGGGAAGTCATTCCTTGGCTTTAAGGAGAGTACTAGTGAAGAGGACGGGCAGCTGGGGACACTGCTGTTGGAGGAGAAATGGGAGAAGGATGAGACCATTAATATAGTAGGTGGTGCACATCTAGCGGCATACTCCACAAGTGAAATGGTTGTGAAATGCAATGAGAAACTAGTTACCTTAAATCCAGAGGAGAAAGTGATTTCCACAAAGACCTACCAAAAACCCAACCCTAATAAACCAAACGAACCCCGTGACCCTAGCGACATACAGGAACCGACAGCTCTAGCCATCAACAAGGACGATCAACTTCTGATCCTGGATAACCAAGCAGTCAAGGTCTTCAACAAGGAATACCAGCTCCTTCATCAGTTCCTACCGGGTAAAGAGGCCGGCGTCGACGGCATGCCGACGTGCCTGGCAGTGGACAGCAGCAATCTGATCGCGGTGGGTTACCAGGACAAGGAACAGATATCTCTACACAACCCGGATGGTTCCCTCCTCAGAACACTGCCTGCTCCAAAGATTGAGACACGTCTCGTCTTCAGCAACAAGCAGCTTATTTACACCAACTGTGATGGAGATTTGCTGATGGCTGTAGACTTACATGGCAACAAACTGTTTGAACAAAGTTGCATTACTCCTAGTGGGCTGTGTTGTGATGATGCAGGTGATATTTACCTTCTTGCCTTACAGAAAGTAGAGAGAGGGTTTGAAAGAAGACTTCTGCATTTCAGTGCAGATGGCATGTACATTGCCTCACAGCAATTTGGGGATCATTGGTATATCACATACACACCAGCACATAAATTAGCTGCATGTTTACCTTCCTTTACGAAGTCGGACATATGCATGTATAACTTAGTTTAGAAACATCAATGATTATGAATCTGCAAAATCAAGAGGCCAAATTAAAAAGCAGTAGTACAGTTGACAAAAACCGTAGGCCTATGCATGTGCGTGTGGGTCGGCATACACCAAGTTACGGGGAGACTTTCTTTTATTTACACAAATCTGATCGAGTTGTGCAGACATTTGCATGTCCCCATAACATTTTGGGTCCCCAGTAAAGGGGTCTGGAGGTACCCCGGTACAATTGGGTTAGGGTATAATGACAAAAAATAAAGAAGACAAATTAGGGTGATGTTGAACATGTCTGAGTTTTGAGTTTAGACTGATTTTCTTTATTTCCCCCCAATAACCCTATGGAATGTACCCATAACGTCATACTTATTAAAATAATGTTTCTATATACATACTGTATGTAGGGTATCCACGGTACCCTGTAAATATGTGAACACAATGCCTCCGCAAGGTTTTTTAAGGTATAGATTCATTCAAAATTAGGATGTGGGTTAGGGCTTTCTCTGTGGTTAGGGTTTGTTTTTTTGAGTTGGGATATAATAAAGGGTATATTGGGTCAGAATTTCAATCTAGGTAATTAATTGTGGTTGAAATAGTCGATTTTCTAACCATTTTGTACACGAGAACAAAGCGATGTCTCCACAAGGATACACAAATGTGTGTGTACATTAACCGGTATGTACACGATACATGTGCTGATATCTAGAGCTTTAATTGTGTGCAGTGTTTAGAACAGAAGTGCTACATGTAGTTTGGTATATTGTTTAACTTAATTCCTACATTCACCAATTATTTATTTTCCAAATTGGTAACATTGTCTCAGAAATACACTGGGGTAGTATATACATTTGCAAACCTCTAAAAAACAAAACTACTGATTTATGAAATACCGGTGCCTTACTTAAGTGTAAGTAATTAATAGTCTAAAGCTTCCTGTAAAATCATGACAATCAATTTGTATTAATTTCCTTTGATTGACTTTCTTTTAGTGTATAAAAATGGGAAGCAAAGATGGGTGCACAAACTTTATAATTACTGAGATACATCCTTCTTACAATACTGTAATACATTTTGTGTATAATCCTCTATAAATAATGACAAGTTGTGGCAAGTTGTGTATCCAGTTCAAACCTAAATGGAATAAAATAAATGACTCAATCTGGTACATGCAAAGTCTAGGCTTATTTTGTTCTTGCTTTTGTGTGGCCGACAAAATATTTAATTTGTATGTTTTTTATACTGATGGAAATGTCCCATGTTTTCACCAGCAAGAAGAGCACATATGTACCCTGACCCCACTTCGATGCACCCCTACGCAATGAATGCGGTCATCCATCGTTCCACATTGTAAGGTGGCACGGAAGAGAAAAGGTTTACTATAGAGAAAAATGATTTCTACTGACCTGTCTGTCTCGTTCCGCTAGGTCCGATCCCAGACCGTCCCGGTGCGTCCCAACGATGACGATGGGCGGTGACAGGGCCGTGTTATCCGGCACGTTGCGGGCGTTCTCGGCCGTGTGGGCATGGACGGAGCGCAACCAGAAATCCATGTGGTCCAGGTTGGTGAACGTTCCCTGGCTCCATTCCACCTGCAAGACACAGGCCGAAACATTCCGATTGTCAATGGGCTGGCAGTAGTCCCGAAAATATCCTTAGCGGTGTGACGCAGCGCGCACAGGTTAACCCCAACGCTCCTCAATCCTCCATAATCCTCATTGCAGTTTTGGAGGAATTTTGAGGATTGAGGATAAATGCTATTTTTTTTAGTGAGGATTTTGGAGAATTGAGGCACAATGTTGTTTCAAGTGTGGAGGTTTTTTTGAGGATCGAGGCTAAATGGGATTTTTTTAAAATGAGGATTTTGGAGGATTGAGGTTAAATGGGGTTTTCAAAAAATGAGGATTGACTTTAAAGAAAAAAAAAAGGATTTTAAAGGAGTACATGGTCATTCGGCCTGAGATGGTATTGAAGGATTGGTTTGACTTAGGCCGGGGTGGTACAGGTACCAAATGTACAGATGAACATGAAATAAACCATTCCCCTCCAATAATTTGGACCTATATAGCCATGAATCAACCCAAACTTTCGGCAGGCCGGGTGCCATTGTTTCAACGAACCTATCAATCGACCCTCGTACATGTACTTACCTGCTCACTGCAACCGTCAGAATGACTCGGGACGGGTGCGTCCAGGTCTTTGGTGAGGTCAAAGGTCAGTAGGTATATAGCCCTAGAGGACAGGTACACCTGCAATGAGAAGAAACCAGTCAACAGTTTCCATCCTTTACTTACCCATATCTTTTATCCACGGCCATTGGTTTTTACATGCACCTACATGTACGTGAATTAACTCTGAACCCGTCGACCCCTTTTCAACCCTTATGAGCGTTTTCGTACTTCACGCGAATGGAAATGTGAAGCGAATATGACTCGAGGAACACGTTTGCTGGAGTTCAAATGTGTCAGACTTCTGCAAATTCGCAGTGCAAATTACTTGCTGTTACTACACAATTTTGCACTTGTGTTTGCTTCAAGTATAAACCGGGCCTTTACGTGATTTTAAAGGTAGGATACACCATTAGTTACTGCCTGAATTATCAGGAATGGGTGGATTTAGGGGGTTGTATTTTATAGTAAATATAGTTCAACTGACTTGTCCGAAGTTTTACAATCATAAATGGCAAGAAAATACCAGAAAAACGGCGTTCGCATTTTCGCATTCTTAACCAGTTCGCGCCGGATGTTGTATACATACGCAAAGTTTTCCCTAGATTTAAAATTGATGACACATAAACACGCCACAAGCAAGGCCAGAAATGTCTGTCAGCAGTGAGCAAGGCCAGGAATGCGTGGGTGTGCTTCCTGGTACTATCGGCCTGAACCCTTTAGGATCGAGTTTTGTTAAAAATAATTCCGCGCCTCGGCTCGGTGATGTTAAAATAATCCTGGCGCGAACTGGTTAAGTAATTCAGTCTCAAGTAAAGTACCGGTAGCTATTGAAATGAACTGCTAAAAGGACTCGTGACTGGTCTTGCAGGAACTGAAATACCACACTCCTCCACATCTTACCTGATGTAGCGTATAGTACATCGACTGACCGGTGAAGTCCCATATACTCAGATCAATGCTGGTGGAGCCTCCCTCCTTCGTCTTTTCCTTCAGATTGTCTTCCATCTTTTCACTCGTCTTCAAGTAGTCATCTACCAGAGCTGCCACCCTCTCGGCTACAATTTTATCCAGTGAGGAGGTGAATTCTGCCAGGGCGGGATCTACCCCGCCCTTGGACGGGTCCTTGCTGTCGCTGAGATCGGGCGAGTCAATCTGTAGGTGTAGGTGTAAGGAACCAAACTCAAAATAAAATAAACAGGCGATCTGTGAATCACGAGTGTCGCCTATTCCCGTGGTCGATCCCTGTATGTTTTGTGTTCTTAAAAAAAAGTCACATTTTGTGCTTTTTCTAACGACTTCAAACGACCCCTACATGAACTTTGACCTTTTTCAAAACCGTTGTGAGGAACCCCCACCCAGAGATCACACCATTTAATTCTTTAGACAACAAAACATTTAAAGCGTATTTAAACAATAAACTCTAATGACCCCGATCTGATCTTTTGACCTCAGTAATCCAAGAAAGAAATAGGCCGTCTCCGAAACGAGTGTCTATAGCTACGGTCTACGTCTACAGCTGCAGCAACATCTACGTCTACGTCTACGTCTACGTAGGCGCTAAGGTAAATGGAATTCGGACGCGGCCACGGTAGAGCCTACGGCTAGTTATTGCGCCCCCAAGCGATGCTTGAATTAGTGTTTGCAAAATTACAATGTAAGAATTTACAACAATTATCGTCTGCTAGATGTTACGCAATGTTTGTTTACAGCCAGTCGAAATACCTGATGATATTGACGTATTTGTCGATCTGTTAGTTTCAATTCAATGCACTATCATTAAAAAATAAACAAAAATTTGCTCCAAAATTAACGTTAGTGCTGCCGCCATTTTGCTTTGCCTGAGCTAAATAACTTCTTTTCTGGAAATAGCCGTAGCTGTAGACACCCGTTTCGGACACGGCCTTAGTTGTGTGCCCGAAAAGAGGTCGTTAGGGCAAAAAAGAGGTCAAAAGTTAAAATTTGTATTTTCGGTTAACTGATAAATAAAAATATCTTTCATTTGGTTTTCAATTCGCCCTCAAAGAACTACGTCATTCCGACGTAATTAATGAAATGAACAGAAGGGGTTTTGCCAAAAAAAAATTACGCGGCATTAGAATGTTAGAGTTCAATATTAATGTAACAATGTAACTGCTATGGGTGTGTTCACCTCTCTACATCAGTTGGACGTTAACGCGCTTGCAGTAAAGTTTGTTTCCCAGCAAAAAGTCGTCAGGATTATGACATGCTATTTTTGCATACTTTAATATCTGGAGAAGTTCCCAGCCAGCAAAAGGTCGTTAGCAAAAAAATGTAAATTGCCTTAAAATTTAGTGATATTTTGAAATATAATTTGTTAATAATTGGCAATAAAAATATGTAATATTATTCGAACTATTCACAAGATTCACACGTCAAAATTTCAGTCATATGTTATGTTTAAAGGCAAGATACACCATTGGTAATTGCTTGAATTATCAGGAACGGGTAGATTTTTGGGGTTTGCATTTTATAGTAAATATCGTTTACAGGGTTCTAGCTAGGACCTTTTTAGTGCCGGGTAAATTATCAGATTGCGAAGCGTTGCGAGCGCAGCGAGCGGAGCTCTCGTGCCTCACGGCCGGGGGGCACAGCCAATTTTAACCCAAGAGCCGGGCGCAAATTTGCAGTACCGGGCGGTACCGCCCGGCGCCGCCTACCGTGGCTAGAATCCTGATCGTTTAACTGAACTGTCTGAAATTTTACAATCATGGATGTCGAAAAAAAATAGAAATAGCAAACGTTTTCAACTGGCGTCAATGTTTTTATTGTGATCGCTGTCCGCCCTCAATTGATTTGTAATTTAATTAAAGTTTGATTACATTGTAAAATGCACTTTCCGGCAAAGTAAATACATGTAGCTTCAAGTGTCTTCAAGCCAAAACACTAAATTAAAGGTAGAATACACCATTGGTAATTGCTTGAATTATCAGAATTGGGTGGATTTGGGGGGTTGGCATTTTATAGTAAATATCATTTAACTAAACTTTCCGAAGTTTCACAATCATGGATAGTGGATTGTTCTTGTTCTTTTCGCGATCGCCGTCCGACGATCACAATTTTTTTTTATAAAATTAAATTTTTCAGAACAATTACAGGATATCTAGCGCAAGCATTTTGCTGAATGCCTACAATCATAATTTACTTTCAAATAAGTAAGATATTTCTTAATAATTGGGTACTAGGATTTTTCGATATCTGCAAATGGTGTATCCTACCGTTAAATGATCAACCCATTCAGTTTAACATATTTTGACGGCCAAACTAAATTAAGCTAGCAACGTGATGCACAACGATAGGCGTGATCTATGTATGTACAGCTAGACGCCGGGATTCTACTGACACTGAATTACGGTACTTCAGGAACACCGTCAATTGCATTTTGTAACCCATCTGCTGGTAATTGCATATCGCTACGTAGGCTCGACCTCAAGGGAGGGAAAAGATAAGAGACGTGAATTGGCAGATTGTTAACAAATTTACCGCTGATGAATAGTCGCCGTGGTAACAAATGAAGATAGACAATTTGTCGGCGAGGAGAAATGTTTTCAGGGATATTCCAATCAGGATCCAATTTGTCTGAAATATTGGTTGCTGTCTAACAACATACTAGTTCTGTTATCTGAATAAAAAAAGAATAGGGCCACAGTGTGTAATGTGTGTATATGACATGCAAACAAGTCTTTTAAACATGTCATGGATTGATTTTTTCTAATATTTATCCAGGGTATAACCTATTCACCATAAGGTGGTCTCCCATAGGGCCCAACCTTAAAGGTAGGTTACACCATTTGCAGATAACGGATATTTTTACTACCGGATTATTAAGAAAAATCTAACTTATTTGAAAGTAAATAATGATTGTAGGCATCTAGCAAAATGATTGCACTAAATATTTTGTAATTGTTCCGATCTCAGAAAAACAAAAAACATATGTGACATGAGTCGGATGTCGGGGATTCTAAAAAATGTTTTAATCAGAACTGTGTTCTTCGTTGGTATTTAAACAAATTTACATAACTCGACAACAAAACATTGTATCAACATGGAGTTTTTAGTTTTTAAAACGTACAGATGCCCTCTTTAAAATTACATGAAAACAAATGTTTTGACCGGGGCCGGCATCCGACTCATTCCGCTTGATCGTGTCACAATTTATGCCCTTTTTCTTGCTTTTCTCAGCATCCATGATTGTAAAACTTTGGACAGGTCAGTTAAACAATAGAGACGATATTTACCGTAGTTTAAAATACAACCCCCCCAAATCCACCCATTTATGAAAATTTAAGCAATTACCAATAGTGAATCCTACCTTTAATCCTAACCCTGCAATACACAGCGCAGTGCATCACGTAAAAAAAGTCTGGTGCACTTTGATGGATTTAGCTGTCAACAACAGTATATAAACAACCACAGTCTAAGACTATGAGAGCTAATCTCCATTGAACAATGCCAGAGATGGATCCTGCTGCACTATGTGACCACAGCCTCTGAAGATTTCTGACCTGATGGATCTCGATGCACTCTGCAGCCGAGTCAATTAGTCAACCATTTAGAAATTAATAGTCATGACTACTGTACCAATACTT
Organism: Crossaster papposus; assembly: GCA_037893245.1. Taxonomy (NCBI): domain Eukaryota; kingdom Metazoa; phylum Echinodermata; class Asteroidea; order Velatida; family Solasteridae; genus Crossaster; species Crossaster papposus. The sequence continues at coordinate 2,364,734 of JBAIAA010000017.1, forward strand.
TTTAGCATTGGCAACTAGTCAGTTAGTCGCACTAGTTGCACGTGCATAGATAGTATTTGAACTAAGGCTGCCAGTTTCCGGTTATTAAATTATCTGTGTAACCGTATGTTTTACGGTTACGGTTAACCGTAACCGTAACCAACGTAAAACAAATCTAAAAAAAATTAAAAAAATTAAAAAAAAACATTAAATAAAAAAAAAATTAGAAAAAAATTTTAAAAATTTTTAAAAAAGGCACCGGCCGTAATGCGCTGCTAATTTGCGCAGTTCTGCGATAGCTAATTGTCTGCATAAATTTGTGTAATGTAGGCCGACTATATGTTAGATAAGCTATCAGTCCATACACAATTCAATCAGTTGTACTACATGTATTTGTGACCTGCTCCTACAAAACCATCTCTTTTCCCAACCAAAGCTCCAACGAAACCCGGACAAAGTTGACAATTTGTAGGTTTTTTTATTTACAAAAATAAAATAAAATAATTAAAAAAAAATAAAAAAAAGTTCACCGAACCGGAAAAATGTAACCGTGTAACCGTTTGAACGGTCGGTTAACCGTGTAACCGTGTAACCGTTGCAGGCTTAATTTGAACAATACAGGACAGACCAACTGTGAAACAAAGGATAAAATTAGCTCCATGTTCGTTTGCTGTGACATGAAGTAGTAAAATTGTGTTTTAAAATTGTCCCCTAAAAAAGTCAGGATAACTCTAACGTTATAGCGCTGTGGTCCAACGGTGACAGCGTTCGACTCATGTGCGATGGTACATAACACGGGTTCCAATCCTGATGGAGACAGTGCTTGTGTTCTTGGGCAAGACACATTACTGCAATTGTCCCTCAACACCCAGGGTTACAAATGGGTACCTGTGACGGTAGAGACCACATGTGCTGATCTCGAGCTGCTTTTGGAATGGTCTCATTCAAAGCAAAATCAATCGATCTTTGGCTGTGCTTTGTGGTCAGATATAGGGTCGTACGACGGCTGTTTACATGCCATCGACAGCTTCTCAGCTGCGAGTACGAAGAATTTTATCTATTACTACACCTCATAAATATTCATAAACAGATTGGAGCTCGTCATTGGCCAATTCCACCGCGCGTCTGGGAAGTAAAAATTATACGCTGCCATATGACGTCATCCCGGTGAGTATCCAGCTCGCCTGTCGTGCGGTATTCCTTCTGGTAGCACCAACAATTCCCTCTGGAACCCGCCTCGTAGACATACATACAAGTAGTCTGTGGCATGTGATCTTTACGGAACCAGTCTCAGTAACCTTACTAGATTTCCGTCATTGACTAGACTGACCACAGAGAGCTCTGCGGGATGACAAAGTTAAATATCTTGTGCTGAATAAAGATGCAAAATCTACGAAGGCCGTTATCGACAAGGCAATGAATATTTATGAGGTGTAGTAAAACAAATACAGCATGGTTTATTTCTGGAAAATGGTGGGAATTACTGGTCCCTCGGTGTACTCGGTAGGTCAGCTCGACTACTTCCCTCCGCTTTGCGTCGGGAGGTAGTCGAGCTGACTTAGTGTACACCTCGGGACCTGTAATTCCCACTACATGTACCGGTACTTCCCCTCAAACCATGCTGTATTTGTCCATTACCATACCCAGCTTTCTTTACCTCTGACATCCTGTTAGAATCGGTCACCTCCAGGTCACTGATGACTTCCGGTTCTTCCTGATTCTCCTCTGGTTTATTCCTCGTCTGGTCTGGTCGGCCGTCCCCCTTGGTCGCCTCCTGGGAGCCTTTCTCCTTCTCTTCCGTCCCCTCGTCTTCCGCCTTGGAACTGCCGACTGGTATGCCGTCGCCGAGAACTCTGTTCTCCTTGGCTCTCCTCCTTCTGAGTTCGTGGGCGATATTCAAGGCAATGGCTTGCGCATACTCCTCCTCTATCTCAGCGGTTGGATCTGCAAATCAAAGTGGGCGCATTTTGCATCTTGATAAATGTATACGGATTCAACAAGTACTGTAAGCTATGAGCCAGTAGAAATGTGCCCATAACTCTATACCCAGCACGATATGAGATGGAGGGACTTTCCCCTTGATAGTCCCCCATACCTTCACGCTCTCTAGACTATCGTTACCTAACACGACCATTATATAAAGGTTACGATATTGCATGCATGACCAAAGTTTGATTGCAATTAGTCTTCAGGTTAACTTATACGATTTTAATTTTGTTTTAATTAAAGGTTCTACGCAGACCTTTCGAAGAGAATTGCTGTTTAATAATTTAAAATGTGCCTTGGTGTGTAAGTAACGAGACCAGGGGTGATAAAATGGTATAAAATGACATTAATTGGAGTTAATCACCGTAAATGTAATTGGCCCCCTCATTAACATGTTCAAACAATGACAAATGGTGGCGCTGTTCGTGACGAACATTTGGCAACCCCCAAAAAGAAACAAAATTATAGTCTGGTACCTGACAATACGTCTGGACACTAGATAAGCCCCGTACGATGCCGCTTCACGGCGTGCGTGCAGCATGCGATCCGCGTACGTAAATATGTACATGTACAATGTACATGTACACACTGTACATGCGAGATGCCATGCACGCGGGTACGCACGCAGCAGATTTTGTTCAGACATGGCGAGTGAAGACGACAGTTCAGGGCCGGGGAGCACATATTCCACAGAATCGGACGAAATATCGCTTTTCGGTTGGTTTCCTAGCTTTTTGGCTTGCCCGAAATATTGTTGGCATGCACTGCAGTTGGTATCAACAACCTTTTAAATTTCATGCCAAACGACTCGTACATATTTTGCTTGAAGAAATCCGACTCGAAGTGTTCGCTGCATAGCGTGGAGCTTGGTGTCGGGCCTGTCCACTTCGCTCGAGTCATCCGGACTTTGGCAGTCCAAATCCGTCTATATTTTGGATCAGTTGGAAATGTGTGCATGCTCACGCCATCTTTGTTGGAGTTGCTGCAACCTGCAGCAACACATCTGACTAGCATTCTTCTTTTAAATAAGAAAACTCGTAACAATTCCTTTGACCATAACTTGAGTCGACCATCGACTGAATGATTGTGCATCGATACGCGTGGCACATGATGCATGCATGCACGGGCACGCTAGTCGCGACGTCGAAGTCTTCCCGAACATACGTCACAATTATGAAAATTTTACATGTTAACCCTCTTATGGTTTTACCTTTCAAAACCTACTTAATGGGCAAAATGGCTATCAATAAGTATGAACCTTTCAAAACGCTCCAGAAGTTTTTGCTACTGCACTACTACACCTTTCAAAACCTTTTGAAAGTTTGGTTTTTTTCACAAAAGTTTGTTCAGAGAGTTGTTTTACCTTTCGAAATCTTTCATAGGTTCCTTTTGTCAGACAGTTTTCTCACCTTTCAAAGCCCTTCAGTCCAGAAACTTGAAAGGTATTGTTTTTCTCACACCAGTTTGTTCAGAGAGTTGTTTTACCTTTCAAAACCTTTCATAGGTTCCTTTTGTCAGACAGCTTTCTCACCTTTCAAAACCTTTCAGTCCAGAAAACTTGAAAGGTTTTGAAAGGTCTGACAGCTCTATGGTAACTGCACTGTATAGGAGGGTTAATAAGCTACCATTCTAGGGGCGGGGCCGGTCCCCCAAAGCACTTTATTATTTTTTTTCTTATACTAATTACCCCAAAATAAAACTTGTATAAACTGAAAATCACGCAATTAGTTATAATCTTTCATTTAAACTAATAAAAACCACATTTCTAGGACCCTTTAACCAAAATACACAATATACAGACGGATGACGTATAGAAACAGTGATTGCATATTATTAAAATAGTCTTTTTTCAGTTCTTGACCAAACCTCTAGTGGCTATAGCTAACTTACCTTTCCATTTCTCCTCATCATTTTTCTCCAGGGGTTGTTCCTGCCAGATACGGCTGCCACCTTCATCTGTGATGTGACAGTGCTGTGTTGTATCGATACCTCCGGTTGATGATTCCTCTGCCACAGAACTAGTCAAACAAGAGAACAACAAGCTTCGTTACAAAACCCAAAACAGTTTAGCCATTCCTAATGGTAGAGAGCCTGACACTTCGGTAGACCTATACAGCATGGGTTGGGAGAAGTGGTGAGAATTCTTGTTCCCCGGAGGTGTACATGTAGTCAGCTCGACTACCTTCTGACGCGAAGCGAAGGGAGGTAGTCGAGCTTTGTGTGGGGAGGGGGAGGGGGAGGAACTTTCAATGAAATTTCCATGAAAGTGATTTTCGCGTCAGAATGCTCATATGCCTTTCTGCCGGGCACCCGAGAAATGGGAACAATGGGAGTCAAAAACTGGGTATATTCCTATAGATCAATAGGTCTCCACGAGGTTTTCACACAAAATATTAATGGATATTACTAAAAAAAATAGGGTTAGTGTTTTGGTTAGTGTTAGGTTTTGGGTTAGGGTATAATATAGGGCAAATTTCAACCCAGGAAATTAACCAGTTCGCTCCTGGATTATTAAAACATCATGGAGCCAAGGCGCAGGATTATTTTTAAGCGGGTTGAGGCCAATGGTAACGGTACCAGGAAGCACACCCATGCATTTCCGGCCTTGCTCGCTGCTAAAAACAATTTCCAGCCTTGCTCGTGACGTGTTTATGCGTCATCTGCTTTGAATGTTGGAAAATATTTGCGTGTATGTATACGTCCTCCAGCGTGAACTGGTTAACCGTGGTTAAAATAAATGTTGAAGCATTTTGAAGAGAATTTTTGACATTCCAACAATTGTGTACACGAGAACAAAGATGTCTACGCAGGGATACAAATTTGCTGATCTATAAAGTCTGGTCCAGTTGACCCTTTCATTGGTTGAAATTACAGATTGCTCCATGTGGCAGGGTTTCTCGACGAAATACCCTGGAGGGTTAGGGCAAGGTGGGTTTGCAAGATTCAAGATGATAGATCAAGATTCAAGATGATAGATCAAGATTCATGATTCATAATCAAGAATTCGTAATGGGCAAGAAAATAAATAAGTTGAATGTCGGAAAGTTCTGTTTTTGAGATATGGGCCATTATCTTCAAGCAAACTTGAATCCTCGATCCTGATTGGTTGATCCATGGCAACAACCAGTGTAGTATGAAACTATGGCCGTTTTCAAAACCCCTGGCTTCGGCTCCGCCTTCGGCTACAGCCTATTGCTAAACTGTAGGAAGGAAGTCTGAGACGAAGACAAAGCCGGGGTTTGGAAAACAGCCTATATTACACGGCCCCTATCAAACTCCACGTGTTGCATTTTCTACCACCACGTATTGCGCAAATTACGCAAAACGCAGTGCTGCACAAACCCTAACAAATTCAAAAAGCTGCGCGTTTGTGTCCCACATGGATTGTCACAATTCGCAAACTGCAAAAAAGACGACAAAATTGACCGACGCAGGCTGAAAACGAATGCCGTTTTTCTTTCTATTTCCTCGGCATCCATGATTGTAAAACTTTGGACAAGTCAGTTTAAGGATATTTACTTTAACCCTAAGTACCCCAAACCCATCAAACTCCAACTGCAGCTTTTGCTAGGTTTTGGCAGGTTTGGTACCAAACCGTAACAACTTGTTGTTAGACTTTGTTTGACTCAGTACCAAAGGCCCAGAGAGACCCTGTTGAATTCTGTAAGGTTCAGGACAGAAAGGCATGAGACTTGTCAAAATGTTAGAAATTTGGAGAATGCACCTACAGTGTAGGCATTTATACGTGAGTGACCCACATGGTGTATGTACACTTACACCTTGTATGTGTGTCCCCACTAAAACACATAATACCACTGGCCAGTTATCACTGTACCAAACTTTAACTGTTGGGGTTTGGCAGGTTCAGTACTGTTAGGTTCAGTACATGTACCAACAATTACTGAACCTGTGTGAGCTGTTGAAGTTTGTTAGGTTTGGTATGCTTCCTAGTGCGAGAGCGTAGGGGGTTAGGGTTAAATACAACCCCCCAAATCCACCCATTCCTGATAATTCAAGCAATTACCAATGGTGTATACCACCTTTAGGTTTAAGTCCCAGTTGGAATTGTATCCATTCAGGCTCAAGCTAGGAAGAATGATAGACCTTAGTGTAATATTGCACAAAACGTGCCCAACACAAATAATTTGTTTAAGCAATCAGGTCAATTTTTTTAATGGTTCATGCAATAAATTCTTCTTAAAAACACAATTTTATGCAACTATCTGCTTTATATCAGGGTCTCTTAATTTACTTGATTTTATTATTTTTAGTATTATTTTTTAAAGTTCTTTTTGCAAAATTGTAGCTACATTTGTACATTTGTAAGCAAATGTTTGGCATTTATTTTAAGGTGTTACACCTCATTTGGACACCAAGATATCAGCAAACTACAAACGAAAGTGTCAGCAATATGCAAAAATCCATCTTGAAAAATACGTCATTTATACCCAAAAAAAAGGCTTTTTACCCCTTTTTGGGGGACGAGAAACAGACATTTCATTTTTTAGTTGGCCTAAAAAAGCAATCATTCATTAATTATTTTAAACCAAGGTCCACTCAATCAATTTAATCTAAAATAAATAAAAAATACTACAGAGATACTCAGTCAGTGTTTAGGTTCCCATACACAACTGCGCCGTGTCAACTGCGCCCGTGTATGGACATACATGTACCGTACTGTATTGCAATTGGATTTGAAAGGGATCGTATACGTTTGGTAATTGGAACCCACTGTTTTTTTCAATCCTAAATACATGTAGTTATACCATAAAACTAACCTGTAACAATTTCATTTCAAAAGGTGGAAGCGATTTTTAGATATTGCCGAAAATCTGGAGCGGTTATGCAGAATAATCTGCATTGGAATACACAATCTGAGAAACATCACTGCAGTAACGCTTCTCAGATTCAAATTTTTGGGGCTAAAAAGTGATATCTTTTTCGAAAACCGCAGTACTTCGAGGTGAAAAGTTTCGAAAAATGCATTATACTATCCAAAGCTGCTGTACTTCTTACCAAGTAAGTTTTATTGCCATTAATTTTTGGAGTAATACCAAACCTTTAAATGAGACAAGTTTTAAAAGCCAATTTTAGAACTTGACCTCAAATGACCTTTGACCTCAGTAATTGACCTTGAACACAACCGTGATATGAAGGTTAGAATATTGCATTCATGACCCAAGTTTTATTATAATTGGACTTCAAATTTGCATATAAAAACATAAACTAACCAACATTTTACAGACTACATGTACAGTGTAGGTACATAATTATCTGGAGTGCCGTGGCCTTGTGGTCTGGAGCATTGAATTGGTACTCTGTAGGTAAAGCTACAGGTTGTGGGTTCGAATCCGGCCGGGGACTACGATGCGTGTGACCTTGGGCAAGACACTTTTTCACTTATTGCTCCTCTCCACCCAGGAGTAAATGGGGGTAGGCACTCACCGCGTTAGGGGGACAGGCTCTTTTGTTTGGAAAAGACAGACCGAGTAGTGGGGACATTTTCGAGTCCCCATATCGCGTTGGGTGTTCAGTAAAGGTAGAACAAGGTAAAATCGGGTTAGGGTATAATGAAAGAAAATGAAGAAGAGGACAAATTAGGGTGATCCTGAAAATTTTAGAATTTTAGAGTGTTCTGAGTTTGAGATTAAAGAGATTTTAGTTTACACACAAACCCTATGGGTTGTCCCCATAAAGCTATGTACCAAAAGAATCCTTGTACCTGTGAGGGCAGAGATGGTTATTGTGGTTGAATTTAGCTACTTTGCACCGAAATGGCAGCATCAAGCTGTATACTCCCCAGGGAGCTGAGATGGTATTTGGAATGTTTCATGGGCCCAATGACCGGGGTAATAATGTTGGAGTGCCTTAAGTACCAGCCTTGGTAGATACGTGCGCTATACATGTGTAAGAACTGCCTATTATTATTATTATTATTACTATTGTGTGCAGACTATGCTACGTACAGAAATAGTGATTGTCAGTCTCTTTCTGAACTTCGTTCAATCAGGCGAGAGAATAATAGCTGACGAGTTCAAAAACTAATTGCCAACCTATCTAAGCTCATAAAGGATTTGTCTGCAATATGCACGGATACATGATAACATGCATGTCCTTGGGGTTTTAGTTATTAGTTTTTTTAAATTTATCATTGTAATGTTGCAGAAACCTTCGGATTTGGTTAGTAATTTAACCAGTTCGCGTCGGGATTATTTTAACATCACCGAGCCGAGGCGCAGGATTAGTTTTAACGGAACTCGATCCAAGGCGGGTTCAGGCCGATGGTACTGGGTAGCACACCCACGCATTTCTGGCCTTGCTCGCTGCTGACAGACATTTCCGGCCTTGCCCGTGACGTGTTTATGCGCCATCCAATTTGAATCTGCAGTAAACTTTGCGTGTATATCGTCCTCCGGCGCAAACTGGTTACTCTCAAAACTAATGAGCTACACTGGATCATGAGTATGGATGTGCATCGGAATGGGTTGACTACGCCAAACCAACCAGAAACATTAAAAATATCAACCGAATCCAAACCAAAACCAACTCTAAACCGAACCGCTGGATGATGCAGGATGATTTTGCAGGATTGAGGTTACTTGGCTATTTATCCAAATGGGGATTTTGTAGGATTGAGGTTATTTGTTATTTTTTTACTTTCACACTGCTCAATGCTCTATGCACATTCTCCATAGAGCTTCAGTCAAGGTGTAAAGTTACGTATGTGACCCACTCCATCGTAATCAGGAATAAGTCGCTGAGGCTGTTTTACGCAATCGGCCGTTAAAGTGAACGCATGGGTGAAAATCGTGACCAAGTCGATTTCCCGAACATTGTATTATTACGAAGTGAAGTTATCACAGATTATTGTCATTAATGTCTTGTATGTAAAAACGATCAATAAAGATAAAAATGAAGAGGATTTGTGTCCGCTGTCCGTATGAATTTAGTCAATTTTGTTTATTTTAAAGCTGTTTTTCTCTGAATGTGGATTCGGCAAATAAATATACACTTGTCATCTTCATCAGACCACAACTCGTTAACCTAAACAGATACACACTTGTGATGGGTATCATTAGAAAGCTTATTTTGAGACTTATTCCTGATTTTGATGGAGCAGGTCACATATACATTTGTTAAGGATAGGAAACGTTTGCATACCAAGGGTCACGTGTGCAGACCCTTGTTGTAATAGGGCACTTTTTAGTAGCCGTTTGTTCCATGTTTGGCTGATTTTAATTTATTAGCTCAATGGTAAACCCACTGCAGGATTTTGCTGGATTCAGGCAGTGGTCACCACCAGTAATAAATAATGGAAGATTTTTGCAAGATTCTGGTTATTTAACACTTTTGAAATTGCTGGATTTTACAGAATTCAGGTTGTGTAAGAAAAATGGGGTAGGGTGTTATGGTTTTAAGATACGGGATCGATTCCTTGCAATTTGTGTGCATACATGTACCTGTAGCACTCGGGAATAACAATACGCATGACTGCATTTTGAATATCACATACGTGCAATACACTGTACATACAATGTATACGTACACACACACACACAACGTATGTACGTCAACCAGTGGGGCCGGCCCTGTAGTAAAAAAACATCTATTCCGCAAAGGCTATTAATTATTACTGCCTGCATCCGTTGCCATGACAACAGACTGGTGGCTGTTATTATGAGGAGATGGAGGCCTGCCAACATTACAAATCAAAACCAATAAATTACATCAAGTCTGAAGGCCAGACAATATAATGGGTAATCATCAGTGGGTAGAAGTGGGAGGGGGGGGGTGGTGTTTCTGTATCACTAATTTGTTTCAAGGAAGAAGATACGGGGTACTATGTAAAACTATACATGTGAGGTATTACACACCTCAATGTACATGTTGAACAATTACAATAAAGGACAGTAGGGTCCACGACTGACAAACATTCACAATTGTGACCCACCATGGCAAAACCAGTCACATGTCCAAAATTCGACAATTGAAGTTTTTAGTATACGAGGCAAATCTGCACAAAATTCCTTTCAATATGATGCATATTTCATTGAATTCGGATAAAAATTTACCGAGTTAGAGCAAATTGTAGATGCTAAATCGGAAATACGCAGTTTTGAGAAAATCGCGATTAAAGTTTGTTGTTCATTTTCAGAGGTTTTTCACTTAAAACTGCATATAGCAACCATGGTCTAATTAGTCTAGAAGGAAGGTAGGGTTCCCATGTACCGTGTGGATATTTTCTAACCTACTTTTTTGTGATCCTCAATGTGTCTAGTCAATGAATTTGTATGTTCCCAATATTAAATAATGTCCCATGGGGTTCCTTTGGCGGCCATTTTGGCGGCCATTTTGGCGGCCATATTGATAAAATATGAAAATCGACCAGATAGAGGTTTCTAACACATTTTTGCATTGTACTGTGTAATTACGTCTCGCGACATGCGACTGATTTTGCCGTGGCGGGTCACAATTTCTTTGGTCCAAAAACTAGTGGTGGGACAAATCAGAGATTTCAAAATCCGGTTATTCTAATTTTTTCGAACCGAATACCGCTTCTTTGATTTTACTGGAGGTTCTCATCCAGCTCACAATCATACCAGCAAAAAGTTTGTTTTTTTTATTTTATTTTATTTATTAACCACTTTCAACAGCGGAGGAACCGCCAATTACAGGAATGGGATAAACATACAAACAATATATCTTTATATATAAAACAATATACACTGTAGATATAAGTTTTATTGCCATTAATTTTTGGAGTAATTACCAAACCTTTAAATGAGACAAGTTTTAAAAGCCAATTTTAGAACTTGACCTCAAATGACCTTTGACCTCAGTAATTGACCTTGAACACAACCGTGATATGAAGGTTAGAATATTGCATTCATGACCCAAGTTTTATTATAATTGGACTTCAAATTTGCATACAGAAACATAAACTAACCAACATTTTACAGACCATACAGTGTAGGTACATAAATCTGGAGTGCCGTGGCCTCGTGGTCTGGAGCATTGAATTGGTAATCTGTAGGTAAAGCTACAGGTTGTGGGTTCGAGTCCGGCCTGGGACTACGGTGCGTGTGCCCTTGGGCAAAGCACTTTGTCACTTATTGCTCCTCTCCACCCAGGAGTAAATGGGTACCTGTGAGGGCACAGATGGTTATTGTGGTCAATTTTAGCTGCTAATTTGCACCCAAATGGCTGCATTTACCAGCTGTATACTCCCCAGGGTGCTGAGATGGTATTTAGAATGTTTCATGGGCCCAATGACCCAGGTAATAATGTTGGAGCGCCCTAAGTATCGTACCAGCCTTGGTAGATACTACCCTATAAGAACTGCCTATTATTATTATTATTACTATTGTGTGCAGACTATGCTACGTACAGAAATAGTGATTGTCAGTCTCTTTCTGAACTTCGTTCACTCAGGCGAGAGAATAATAGCTGACGAGTTCAGAAACTAATTGCCAACCTATCTAAGCTCATAAAGGATTTGTGCTGTCTGCAATATGCACGGATACATGATAACATGCATGTCCTTGGGGTTTTAGTTATTAGTTTTTTTAAATTTATCATTGTAATGTTGCAGAAACCTTCGGATTTGGTTAGTAATTTAACCAGTTCGCGTCGGGATTATTTTAACATCACCGAGCCGAGGCGCAGGATTAGTTTTAACGGAACTCGATCCGAGGCGGGTTCAGGCCGATGGTACTGGGTAGCACACCCACGCATTTCTGGCCTTGCTCACTGCTGACAGAAATTCGACAATTGAAGTTTTTAGTATACGAGGCAAATCTGCACAAAATTCCTTTCAATATGATGCATATTTCATTGAATTCGGATAAAAATTGACGGAGTTAGAGCAAATTGTAGATGCTAAATCGGAAATACGCAGTTTTGAGAAAATCGCGATTAAAGTTTGTTGTTCATTTTCAGAGGTTTTTCACTTAAAACTGCATATAGCAACCATGGTCTAATTAGTCTAGAAGGAAGGTAGGGTTCCCATGTACCGTGTGGATATTTTCTAACCTACTTTTTTGTGATCCTCAATGTGTCTAGTCAATGAATTTGTATGTTCCCAATATTAAATAATGTCCCATGGGGTTCCTTTGGCGGCCATTTTGGCGGCCATATTGATAAAATATGAAAATCGACCAGATAGAGGTTTCTAACACATTTTTGCATTGTACTGTGTAATTACGTCTCGCGACATGCGACTGATTTTGCCGTGGCGGGTCACAATTTCTTTGGTCCAAAAACTAGTGGTGGGACAAATCAGAGATTTCAAAATCCGGTTATTCTAATTTTTTCGAACCGAATACCGCTTCTTTGATTTTACTGGAGGTTCTCATCCAGCTCACAATCATACCAGCAAAAAGTTTTTTTTTTTTTTTTTTTTTTATTTATTAACCACTTTCAACAGCGGAGGAACCGCCAATTACAGGAATGGGATAAACATACAAACAATATATCTTTATATATAAAACAATATACACTGTAGATATAAAATATACAAACTGTATTAAATTACTTTGTAAAACACACAAAGAGTAGGACAAAACAGGGGATGAGGATAGTTTGGGGGTTGATAGGTTGAAGGTGGGGAGGGGTTTGGGGTCAGGGGGTGAGTGAGGTGCCACAAGAAATGCCCTCTCAATGACTGGTTATAGTGGGGAGAATTCAGTGACCACTGGGTCTTTACAAAAAACACCCCAGAGCTGTGATGTGGGAAAAAAATGAATGAGAACTCACAAATAAGTCAAATGGGCAGGCTAATAATGAAACCACTAGTACAATCGGAGACCATGGAGCAAATTGGAAGATGTTACAATTGTCTTATTCAGCCTGTGTCACACAAAAATGAAAGACTAATTTTTGGGGAGTTGTTTCAAATATTCGGTTTTCTAAATCGAAACCGAATAGTGTAATTAAAACCAAATATTATTTAATTTGGTTTTGATTCCAAGCACTACCAAAAACCTCTTCTTTTTTTTTTTCTTCTTCTTTTTTTTGGGGGGGCTAAAATCGTTGATTTCAAAGGTATGGTCGGGATACACCATTGGTAATAGCTTTATTTATCAGGAATGGGTGGATTTTGGGGGGTTGTATTTTATAGTAAATATCGTTAACTGACCTGTTTTACAATCTTTGATGCCAAGAAAGAAGCTATAAATATGATGTACCTTTTCAACCGGCGTCAGGCAGTTGTTTTTTGCGTTTCTTCTCTTTTACACGATCGCCATCCGGCGATCGTCAATTTACAGGATTACAGGATATTTAGCGCAATCATTTTGCTGGATGCCTAGAATCTTTATTTACTTTCAAATAAGTAAGATATTTCTTGATAATTCGGTAGTAATTTTCTTTTTGATATCTGCAAATGGTGTATCCTACACCATTAAGAAGTCATTTTGGTACTTTGTTTTAAGATGCACAACATTTGAGTGTTATCGCGAGTCTGTGTTTAGGTAGCCACTTACATTCCACTCCACAATACTTTTACATTTTAACCAGTTCGCGCCGGATGGCGTATATAAACGCAAAGTTTTCCCCAGATTCATATCAAAATGTCAACTTTACTCTGATTTTTCTGTCCCATTTGTTCAGTTGTTCTACTGAAATGTCAAACGTTGGAAGTCTGTGGAGAAAATAATTTTAGGGGTGTCGACAAACTTTACCTTTGTCCCAATAGAGCTTTTTTAAGACAAGTCTGGCCAGCTCCAGCCTGGCCGATTATCATCAGGCGTGTTCGGTTCACTGCCTTGGAGCCAGAGTTGGCGGCGACTTGGAACGCAGCGGCGGCCTCCGGCCCCCTGGCCAGGACCTCTGAAGGCACGTTGTCTTTGACTGCAAGAGAAAATGAAAGATGTTGACCAAGTCAGAGGGCACTAAACGTAAACTAGGTCTGCAAGAATATTGCCATCATTCACTCAACTGATTAAAACCAAACTCCGTAGGCATTTTGGCTGGGATGCAATCTCAATCCTTCAAGATTCTCCAGCTGCCTCCATAGTAAAACTTGGATATATTACTTGAACAAATGTACGTACATGTGCTCGGCTCCACAAAAATAGGTATTAGGTCATGTTCAACGTTGAAAGAGTGAAATTTTTGTCCAAATGTGATTTTTATTTTTCGTCATTAACCCTAACCCCCTAGGCTCTCGCACTAGGAAGCATACCAAACCTAACAAACTTCAACAGCTCACACATGTTCAGTAATTTTTGGTACACTGTACTGAACCTAACAGTACTAAACCTGCCAAACTCCAACAGTTGAACTTTTATTGACTTGGAACAGTGATAACTGGCCAGTGGTACATGTATTATGTGTTTTAGTGGGGACACACATACAAGGTGTAAGTGTACATAAGTATACACTTACAGTTGACCAGGAACTGTGCCATGACAATGTGGGTCACTCGACACTCGCGTATAAATGCCTCATGCCTTTCTGTCCTGAACCTCACATAATTCAACAGGGTCTCCCTGGGCCTTTGGTACTATTAAAGTCAAACAAACTAACAAAGTCTAACAACAAGTTGTTACGGTTTGCTACCAAACCTGTCAAAACCTAGCGAAAGCTGCAGTTGGAGTTTGATGGGTTTGGGGTAGTTAGGGTTAATGACATCTGACAATAAATCCAGTTATTATTTTATTATTATCTTTAATATCTACAGTTTTCAGGTTTCATTCACTCAAATGTTGAGTTTGATGAATAAAGTGGGGGAAAAACGACAATTTTGTGTGCATCGTTCTGTTTTACCTGGACAAAAGAGCCGTCTATTTCAAAGCCCGTTTTCTCAGTTGTGTAATTTGAACTCCAAGGGAGTGATTAATATGCAAACATGTCACATCTCCCGATGTTGCAGTTTAATCGGACATTCAATTAACAATTTATGACCGTTTGTATTTATCAATATGTCGCCAAAGTAAAATGTTGAAAATCAAACAAAAAAGTAAATGTAATTGTCGGGCCTGGCCCTACAAGGCGTCGGGCCTACAAGGCGTCGGGCCTACGAGGCGTCAGGCCTACGAGGCGTCGGGCCTACGAGGCGTCGGGCCTACGAGGCGTCGGGCCTACGAGGCGTCGGGCCTACGAGGCGTCGGGCCTACGAGGCGTCGGGCCTACGAGGCGTCGGGCCTACGAGGCGTCGGGCCTACGAGGCGTCGGGCCTACGAGGCGTCGGGCCTACGAGGCGTCGGGCCTACGAGGCGTCGGGCCTACGAGGCGTCGGGCCTACGAGGCGTCGGGCCTACGAGGCGTCGGGCCTATGAGGCCTCGGGCTTACGAGGCCTCGGGCCTATGAGGCATCCGACTTAACCGCACCCCCCCCCCCCCCCCCCCCCCCTCCCCTTAAAAAAAAAAATGATTTTTGTATTTAAAAGTGTTTCGTCATGAACACTTACTAGGTTGAATACATCTGAGAGACACAGTCCATCCATACAGGTCTAGTATAACCCATACTGGGCGGTTCAGATCGACGGAATCCTGTGGGAGCTGGTACTGCCGGAGATGTTCATTGTTTACAAAAAACTGTACGACCCTGTCTCTCGTGTAGAATAACGAGAACAGGTGCTCGGTCTTGGCCTTGCTCTCCGGGACGGACTTGGCCCAGGTGCCAGGCAGATCAGTCAGATTAGGCAGGAGGTACTGGGGTAAGGCACCGGGGTCTAAGACGTCGGGGTTGCGATTGGTCAATCCGGCCCGTAAGGCACCATTCCAGCAGGTCTCATACTCGCAGAATTCAAACGACACCTTCCGCCCCGGTTCCAGGGGCTCGCCGCCGAAGACAATCGCGTGGCTGAAGCCGTTGACGCGCGTGGCCGTAGCGCTGTCCTTTGAGAGTCGGATGTTAGCGCCATGGCAGCGGGGGTGAAAGCGCATCTTCACTGCGGGTACGACAGAGTGTAGGTCTTGGTTCTTGCAATGTAACCAACGCCTCGAATCATTATCATCCTCACCACAGACTCTACGACAGGACCAGACCGATCACAGTGGGTGTTCTCATTCTATGTAGTTTCCATTATTATTAACTGTAAAAAAATAATAATACCATTTCACATTGTTTATTTTATTTGTTTCGTTCTATCAAACAAAACCATTTTTAAGTTATTGGAATTAATACCAAACTAGCCTACAACATTAAAAAAATAGCAGGTACATGGGTATGATGTCATTTAAAGGGCAGAGGTTTTATTTTGTAATCCTAACTTCCAAGGAGTATTCTAGGAGTTACCTTTCACATGCATCAGATCGCATCTTTTGTCAAAATGTCAACCTTGCTTACTGCGAGAAATTTATCAATTTTGGGGTTAAATGATTTAGAAGACGACAAAACGCAACATTAATTTTAAAAAATTTAAAAATAAAAAAATGGCGACCACCTTGACACACTAGTTAAGAAAATGTTGGCTAAATACTCATTTTTCAGACATTCCAGATAAAATTTTGAACCCCAAATTTGAAGCCCTTTCATGTGATGCCCTTCATTTTTTCTAAATATATATAACCTTATAAACCTATTTTCCCCCTCAAGCTCTTTTTCAGAAAGGGTAAAACTGACTGTGGACATGTGCTAGTCCACAATCAGTAACCTCTTCACGCATCCTGTGAACGTCAATTTTTCAAAGGTTCACAGTGCGTATGAAATGTACGTGTACTACGTACCCCCTACATAACCCCCACACCATGGCCCCAGACAATTATAGCTTTTTCACCCGATCCTCCCAAAGTTCTTTAGCAATGCGCATTTCCGTTCGCTGACATCTGAGGTGTTCTCACAAATTTTTACCCTCCCACTTAAAAATTTAAATTTATTGGAAAAATTGTAGAAATGAACGTATAGAACATGAGCTTTGCTATACACTACAGAATAAGTAACATTTAAAAGACTGAAAAGCTACGTAAACGCCAATATGATGGCACAGGATGGTGTACATGTATGTACGTAGTACATGTATAATGATTGTTTACATACAAATGTACATTATCAATGGCATGCATCATCATCAAACTGACAGATGATGATGAGATCACGGAGGTCTATTCCTTCCTCCTCCGTGATTATGTAAATAGAGGAATATTAGAATACTACCATTGTGCATGAATACAACACAAAATGTTACTTACCTCCGTATGCATCATTACAACTCATCTAATGTTATGTTACACGATATTATGTGCTAAAACCATTCCACTCACAATCGAGTCCCCAGGTATGCCACTTCGCCGGTGCAATGCATGCCGCGGTACGTACGTACGTGTACGGGCGCCTACGGTATGTTGTATGCATGATGGCCAACCATCCATATTGCGCATGTGCATTGTAAATTAGACTTTGATGCAGCCGTTCAAAAGCAGCAGGTTGTGCTGCTTTTGAACGGCTGCATCAAAGTCTAATTTACAACACGATAAATTTAGAAGATATGCCATAGTCTGTGGATAATCATGTACCGGTCTCGATATCCATAGGTTGTGGGTTCGAATCCTAGTGTGGTTTTCTTTTCGATTCAACATTCTTTCCATAGAGGACATCGTTTTATAAAGTTGATGCATTCGTTTGTTGATATTTATTTTAAATTGTCATCCCCATAGTGTGCCTTTTTATGTTTCCAAACATATAAATTGTACCATATACAACACATTTCTAAAACCAAATTGACAAGCCCTTGTAGAGTACAATGTATTTGTTAGTCTTTAATTTTCTAAATTAGAGGCATACATGTATTAATTGGTAAAACATTTGTCCATGGCTAATAATAATAATAATAATAATAATATAAAGCATTTATAATGCGCCATCTATCTAGAGAAAACCTATTCCGAGGCGCAACATAAAACACAAACATGACAAAGGAAAAATAATGAACCAAAATAAAATGCAACAATAAATAAAACATAAAGGCAATTCAAGATCAATAATGTGACCCTACAAGATCAAAGAGGATATCACAATACCAACACACACTGCCCAGCTGCACATGGCAAACAAGCAAAGAGAGGAGAAGACCAGAATTAGCAGTTACAACAACTTAACAGCAATAACTGATTCCTGCCCGACCAAAATGAGAAAAAAAGAAAAAAATGGCCGAACATACATGTATTAAGGTATGTGTCAGCAATGCGATACCAGAAATCACATTAAAGACATCAAGTAAAAGCTCAAAATGAGTACATAAATCACAATAAAATGTTTTGCAAAAACAATCAAATATTATAAGCAGTTTCAAATAAATGAGTTTTTAACAACTTTTTGAAAACATTGATGGAACTACAACTGCGAAGTTCGAATGGCAAGGCATTCCAAAGCTTGGGAGCAGCTGCATAAAATCCACGATCACCGTACGACGAAACAGTTCTAGGGACAGTCAGAAGAATTTTGTCAGCAGATCTCAAAGTGCGTTTTGGAATATACGGAGAAAGAAGTTCATTAATATACACTGGTGCCATAGCATTAAGTGATTTCCAAGTGAGCAAAAGTAGCTTAAATTGAATTCTTTGACGAATTGGTAACCAGTGGTTTGACTGTGGGACTGGGAGAATAGATATGAATGAAAGTCATTATAATGACTGATCGAATATTTGGCACAGCCCTATTTTATTCCTGTAGTGTAAGTCAATAATTATTGACTTTACACTACAGGAATAAAATAGGGCTGTGCCAAATATTTGATCAGTTATCGAATATTCGAATATTTGTTTTCGATTTCGAATATTCAAAGATGGATTGCAAGGCAATATAATTGTTTTTGTTTTATTATATATAACAAAATTGAATTCTGGAGGCTTATTTCAAGGTTCAATTTATTTAATAAACACCTTATCATAGTGCAGTTGATATTATACCAGCAAGATATGGGATCGAAGGACTCCCCCCTTAGTCCCCCATATCTATACACTCTAGATACGGTTACTTAAAAACCGAAAAAATAATTCCTGAGAAACCAAAACATTCTGCAAGCACAATCACCACTACAAAAGTGAAGGGAAGGGGGAGAGGCAGGGGGAGGGAGAGGCAAGGAAGGGGGAGAGGCAAGGAAGGGGGAAAGGGGAGGGGGGGGGGGAGGGGAGGGGGGGAAGAGGGGAGGGGGGGGGGGGTCTCTACGTTCCATATCTTGCTTCATATGGTTTATATGCCCCACATAGGCCACCACAGATTGTAGGCCACATCAGATCTCCAAGAATACAGAAATAGATTGTTGATTATATTAATGTCAACGTTGATGAAATAAATGAAGTTTGATGAATTAAATTTGATGAACCTTTCCAAACGGCATATTAAACTTGAAATTGGATGACTTGGAAGCCCAAATAAGAAGATGCTGCGTCTGATGAACTCAATTCGGCATGTAAGTATTCTCTCTGTGACCACGAATTCTGGTGAGACATATTTGTTTTATTGGCCTAAAGGTGGGATACACAATTTGCAGATATCTAAAAATCTTACTACCAAATCATTAAGAAATATCTTACTTATTTGAAAGTAAATAATGATTGTAGGCATTCAACAAAATGATTGCGCTAGATATCCTGTAATTGTTCCGACAAATTTAATTGCTAAAAGTAGTGTTTACAATTTATGCAGTGAAAATTTAAAGGATAAAATACAACCTTTGCAAACATCAAAAAACAAAACTACAAACTTAATATTAAATACTTTTTATAAAATTATGACACCTGGTGTTCCATCACTTTCAAGGATAAAACTGGCTTCTTTTGAATACTACCCCCTTCTTACCCTAATTAGTTCCCAGGGAACCAGACTTCAAGAATAAGATTGTTTTTCTTGGTTTTACGAACACAAACCTTCAAAAACGTCTGTGTAATTTGCTATTTAACATTAACCCCCCAAATCCATCAATTTCTGAAAATTACAGCAAAAGCTAATGATGTAGATTCAATTTAAACTTAGGGGTAATATACTAAATACTGTTGAAAAGCTTACTTTAAAAGTTAAAACGTGAAATTATTCTGTCTAGCATGCTGTCGTTTTCAAGAAAATAACAAAAGAATGCCATTTCAAAATATGCGTCTCAGAGACGCAATTTTTGGAAATTTCAGCAAATAGTGCGAACGGGTGGAACGACGTACAGCGCACGCTTTGGCGTTACCATTGGTAACGCAGCTGCCCTTAACGCAGATTGTGGTCGCATTTTAAATTGAAATCAAAATCTTATTGTTATAAATCTAAATATTGTTTTCTTGGATTATGCAGCATTCACAGAGTTAAAAAACTTAATCAGGATGTTTGGCAAGCACCTTTTGGGGTGTTTTTTTGTGAGCACTTTTGGTGCTTTAAACGATAAAAATGCACAAAAAGGAAAATTTGTATATTGTCTCTTTAATTAACCCTAACCCTGCCAGATCCAGCACAGTGCATCTGTGGTGACTGCTTGACCTCGCTGGACTCTGCACACAAGTCAATGTGACAAAGTATGCAATCTGTTGCGTCTGGCAGGGTTTCTAGCCAAAATACCCTAGAGGGTTAGGGATAATTATTAAACAATAAAAAAAAGCACAACCGACAATTTGTATATTATCCCTTTAACCAGTTCCCGCCGAGATTTTTTTTACATCACCATGCCGAGGCGTGGGATTGTTTTGAACGAAACTCGATCCGAGGCGGGTTCAGGTCGATGGTACCGGGAAGCACACCCACGCATTTCTGGCCTTGCTCACTGCTGACAGACATCTCCGGCCTTGCTCGTGGCGTGTTTATGCGTCATCCGTTTTTAATCTGGGGAAAACTTTACGTGTATATACGTCATCCGGCGCAAACTGGTTCAGTTGAAAAGTCATCAATGACCACTGGCTATATGTTACTGTCTCATATGTGACCCGCTCTATCGTAATCAGGAATAAGTCGCTGGGACCGTTTTACCCAATCGGCCGTTGAAGTGAACGCATGGGTGAAAATCGTGACCAAGTCGTTTTTCTAAACTTTGTATTTTTAGAAAGTGTAGTTATCACAGATTATTGTCATTAATGTCTTGTATGTAAAAACGATCAATAAAGATGAAAATGAAGAGGATTTGTGTGCGCTGTCCGTATGATTTTGTTTAATTTTGTTTATTTCAAAGCTGTTTTTCTCGCTGTTGTTATGCGTTGCAGTGATCTCGGGAGGAGGGGGGGGGGGGGGGGGGGTGTATTCTTTGTAGTTATTAACCCTAACTCCCTACACAACAAAGGAAGTTGGAGGATTTTGAAGGAATTGTATTGTTTAATAACAATGGTGAGGGAGTTAGGGTTAATTTAGTATTAAGTGATGGTAAATCATTATCCAAATAGGCACTTGGGGAGACAATCCCATAGAGATGTACACAAACTTAAAACAGTCCTAACTTGTTTACCCTAACCCTTTTCTCTAAGATCTTCGAGATTTATGCTATTTTATTTAGACTAAAATCGGCCTTTGTAGGACAAAAATAACTCCCAAATATCTTTTTTGTGAATTAGGCAAATAAATATACACCTGCCATCTTCATCAGACCATAGCTCGTTAACCTAAACAGATACACACTTGTGATGGGTATCATTAGAAAGCTTATGAAATTCCCTTTATCACCATGATCATATCTCAAAAAGTCATTTCGAGACTTATTCCTGATTTCGATGGAGCGGGTAATGTGTAATGGGTAATGCGCATAATGTGTTGGGCTTTCGCTACACAACGATGCCCTTCTTTTTCAGTTCTTTCCTCTTCTTCCTCTCCTCCTTCTCAATCTCCTGGACCATCTTCTGGAAGCGGGAGCTGCGGGGGTCGATGGCGTATCCCAGCTTCTCCTTGGCCTCCTCTAAGAGGCGATTCCGCTTGGCCAACTGCTCCTGGGCCAGTGCCTCCTTCTCAGCCATCTTCTTGCGATACTCGGCCAGCATGCGGGGCATCTTGGCCATGTTGGCTGCGATCAACTTCTCTCTGCGTCAAAAAAAAGAGGACAGGACCATCCTTTGAAGTCAAAATTCAGTTTATTAACCCTAACTCCTTACACAACAAAGGAAGTTGGAGGATTTTGTTCAATAACAATGGTGAGGGAGTTAGGGTTAAACTGTGATGGGAGGATTTATCATATATAAAACAAAAACAACAACATAAGAACCACTGCCTGACGCTGGTTGAAAAAGAAGTTAAAGAACGCCTTTTTTACTTGCTTTTGTTAGCATCTATGGTTGTAAAACATTTGACAGGTAAGTTAAACTATATTTACTATAAAATATTTAAAAAAAAAAAAAACATTTATTATAATTCAAGCAATTACCAATGGTGTATCATACCTTTAAAGAGCTACTTAGTCTTTTTATAGAGGATTGTAATTTGCAAATATATAAAATACACCAATGAAAAACAAATCCAATCCCACCTAAATACAGAAATCCATTATTTCTTTGTCTTTTATGGAAAGAATGTTGCACCTGACCTCACACCACTTTCTTTCTGGAGTGTCGTGGCCGAGTGGTTAAGAGCGTGTGTTTTCTGTTCCACAGAGCGTGAGTTCGAATCCCGGCCGGGACACGTGTGTCCTTAAGCAAGGCAATTAAACCACTATTGCTTCGTCCTTCGGATGGGACGTAAAGTTGTAGGTCCCGTGTGTTGTATAATTTATAATGTGTGTATATATCTTTCCCATTATATCATTATAAAATTGTATAATGCACGTAAAAGAACCCAGAACACTTATCGCTAAGAGAAGGGGTTCGCCCCGGTGTTCCTGGCTGACACAGCCACTTTCTACGGGTTTCTTCTGGCTTACGAGCTACAGTGCCTTGAGCACTTTTGAAGGATCCTTGGTTTCATTACCAGAAAATAATAATAATAATAATAATAATAATATCATCCTGAATGTCAATCAGTGCGAAAACGTTGAAAAGACATGAATCTGAGACTGAGAAACATTTCCAATTTTTTTGACAGTTCTCAAATACTTTTCTAGGAAATATCTCTCGACTCTCCCTAGGCTTTGTACACAACCGCTGAAGTGGCGTCAGAATTAGTACATTCTTTCTCAACCCACCTAGCCTAAATACAGAAATCGATTCGGCTTGTCTCTTTGTTTTTACAATATGAAAGTGTTTTGGGAATGAACATGCACAAGTTTAAAGTTCCCAGCCTGTTGACCTAGCTAGATTCTTTCTACTTAGCTTCTCGAAAGTAGTAGAACCTGTGTGTCTTTCTAGTTTAATCGAAGTAAATGGCCTAATTGTATTGGCCGGTATTCGTATTGGCCTACCGTTTCTTTCTTTTCAACTCGATGACGCGGTTTTCTTCCGCTATTTCTGACTGCATCTGTTGCAAAGACGGACACCACTCCTTTTCATCTCTGACGATATTTTCAAGTTCGGTCCGTGTCGGCCACATGATACTGGGATCAACACCCGAGGCTTTGCCCTGCTTTGCGTACTGTTTGGCCTGGTATTGCCTAGTCGTCATCCATTTCGGTGGCGGCTGTGCCTCGGCTGTGCCGGTGCCAGCGCCAGCGACGTGGTCGGACGCGGACAAATCGTGGTCAATTTCGTCCACAAATTCATTGTCTCTTTCTTCGTCAGTTACGGCTGCTTTAGACTTGAAATTACTACAGGACCTCACCCCGCAGATTCTTAAGATGACATTTCTACATTTTAATGGATTTAAAGGGGTATTTCGAGGTGCAATCGCTGACGGCCGGGAGACCAAAAAAAAGATCTTCGTGGCTATGGGGGCCGCCATTTTGTTTTGTTTCAAATTTGAACAAAGAGGGCGCCATACCTAGAGACCATGAGGTCTTTTCAGGCAGTTTTTATTATAGACCTTATGCGTTGCATGCAGTGATCTCGGGGGTGGGGGTGTTCTTTGTAGTTAAGTGATGGCAAATATCAGCATATATAGTAGGCATTATTTAAATTCGTCTTCTTCTTATCGTGTCCACACACACTAGATATTGTGTTTCAGCCAGAACTGGATACATTTCCTGGCAATATCATTGTACTCTGCTAGGTCCTCAGGTTTGCATTATTGCTCCAGTAGGGGACGTCTCAGGAGGTGCTTCATATTACAAATGCAGGTCACGTCTTCGGAGTTTAGGTATCCCCACTTCTTGAGAGACACTTTGCACCGGCCTGCAGTTGCTGTTCTTAGTCTGTCGAGGCACTTCCATTCAGCCCAACCTGAGTCGGCACCAGGAGGGAATTCTTCTGAAGCACTCATGGGCATGGATGTTCTAGGTGGAAGTCCACCAAGTCTCTCCTCCCACATTGCAGTTCGGAGAACCCCGGCTTCTGCACTTGGTTTGACTTTGTTGAGGAAGCTTTTCCTGTACTTGAGTCGTTTTTTAGCAGGTTCGTGGCTGAATAGAGGGTGTCGCTCATCTATTGTTATTATTATTATTATTATTATAAATTCTTTCTGGTAATGAAACCAAGGATTCCTCAAGGGCGCTCTAAAGCACTATAGTGGTAGTAGTAGTTCGCCGAGCACTGACAAGAGAAGACAATGAGAAGAAAGGTACAGTTTTAGAGGTGGGAGGGAAAAAACCCAAAAATATCATGGGGAAAACCCACGGAGTCAGGCAGGGACTGAAAACCCAATCCACATACTTGCCCAGCCGGGGTTCGAACACGGGTCAAAGCGGTGAAAGGCGAGGAAAGAACCGCTACGCCAACCTAGCTACCATAAATTGGGTTTTGCTCTTATTAAATTGATTTTAAGCATAGGGCCTATTGGGTTTTGCCCTTCATTGACATAATAATTATCCCGTGAGATTCTTAGAAAAATCACTTGGGACTCGAAGCCAGTGGACTAAGGTTATGATACTCCTACTTGATGCCAACATAGTCGGATGGAAGCTAGACAGCAGGTCTGCTAACAGATTCTGGCAGACCCCTAGCAAGCCATCGCTCAAATACCAACCGCTGTTTACAAAGCTATACACGTAATGTACATGTATTTACGCCCCTGGAACCCATGACCTCCTACTTTCAGGCTAGTGCAGACGTGGTACCACTTGACAACCTAGCTAGTCGGAGTCGGGACGGCTGGTTCGAATCTGCAAAATAATGTTTCATACGGTAACATTTTGCGTCGGGGCAATGTAAATGCTGTATAGGGTTGGTCAAGGGCAACATGCTGGTGGCCCTGAAGGGACTACGCAGATCGTGAATATTGACGTCAATATTCACGACAAATTAATTGACGACTTTCCCCAAAGTCGCTAAAATTGACGTCAAATTTGGCGTCAATATTCGCGACTTTGGGGAAAAATTGTGAAATTTGACGTCAATATTGACGTCAATATTCGCGACTTTGGAGAAAGTCGTGAAATTTGTGGCGAATATTGACGTCAATATTCACGATATGTGTGTCCCTCCAGGGCCACCATAACATGCAGTACTGAATTTTCATCACCCCAAGCAACTTCACTCATATATTTAGTGTCAATTTTAGGCAGGTGCAATTGCCTAATTTGGCGGACCAAATCTCGATCTGCAACCCATAGAATTTACTTTCAGCATGTGTATACAAAAACAGGCAGCTATAGTCTAGATCGATTGACGGTCGGCTAATAACTAACAACGATAAATTATGGTCGGACGCCAACATGGACTTTACCTTAGCCACACTACAAACACCGTGAACAAACACT
The DNA here is from genome assembly GCA_037893245.1 of Crossaster papposus. NCBI lineage: Eukaryota > Metazoa > Echinodermata > Asteroidea > Velatida > Solasteridae > Crossaster > Crossaster papposus. The sequence goes on from JBAIAA010000017.1 coordinate 2,390,317, forward strand.
TGGAAATTGATTGCGTTATAATAGCTATGGCATACGTCTGATCCGATTAAAAAGCATCGTTCTACAACAGTCAAGATTAAAAAATAAACACAACGAGCTTTGTATACGTCCTTTAGTTAAGTGGAATCGTACGTAAACACGGCCAATAAAGCAAAAACCAAGCAAAGCAAAACATGACAAAAACTCTTTTTGCCTATACATTTTACTCGTAGCAGAAAATTCTGAATCATTTGACACCGGCCTTTGAGTTGTAGCGCAATAAAAGGACCTGGGACCAATTTCATACAACGTGTAAGCACACAAATTTGCTTAGCACAAACAAGTATTGCTCAGTAGAAACCATTACCCGCCAAAACTCCATGTGCTTTTCATGCTAAGCAGAAACCATGCAGCTGAATATACCACTCACAACAATACATCATCTGAACATTTTGGTTTGTAACCAGGTTTTTGACAAGCATGAATGTTCATGCTAAGCAACATTTGTGTGTTTACACGTTTTATGAAATTGGCCCCTGCACACAAAACTACCATTTTACTTGATCATTATTATTGTAACCGTCAATCATCGTTATCAGGCTGAATCATCTTCCACTCTTGAACCCTGATTACTGTTGGGGCATAAACTAACACCATAACAACCCACGCTGTGCATGCACATTCGTACAATGATAGATATACATGTAGCATTGTTAAGTTATGTTAATGTCGACATCAGTTGCTGAGAGATGCCTAACTCAACCGAGAGTTTCACGATGATTTAATGGTATGTACATACACTTTCTCTAGTTTTGATACCAACGTGGCCCTGTTCCTTTTGTTTGACTCGTTATTTTTGGTACTTGGATACTTTGTGTTTTATGCAAACGACTGACTGCGCGGGAAATTAACTGAACTCGTCAACAACTTGTAAAGTAAATACATGTACATGTATATAATCCAGCTATGGCCATTGTAGTAGGCCTAGATGGCAACATTGTAACAACAAAATCGTAACATTTACGGAAACTGTAAATTGCGGTAATGAATGAATGATTTTGTTTACATGCGAAACACCTTTAGCTGCAATTTATTTTAAGTTGTGTTTATATAGGTATACCACGTAACAGGCTTCGAAATTGTTTTTAAGAGTATACCATCCGTTTTGCATTTTTATCGTTTAAAGCAGCAAAAGTCTCTAACTTCTAAAGAATTGTGCCGTGACAACTAAACCTGATAAGTTTTACCTTCTGTAAATGCTGTAGATTTTAAGCGAACTACGATTTAAAATTTCTAAAAATACGTCTGTGATACGCATTTTTAGAATTCTTTTATCACTTCCTTCAAATCAACAGCATGCCAGAAGGAACAATTAATTTTACAAGGAGTTCAGAGTCATTGATATATTTTACATCAAAAGATGATCGCCCCTAAAAGTAGTTCTGTGGCCCGTCGCAATCAGGAAGAAAATGATGCCTCCGCTCCATTGAAAAATAGATCCCTTTATGGGTCTAATTTTATCCGAATCTTACAGTAACATAAGCTGGCAGCCCACAAAATGCTCAAATAGCAAAGCATGTAAATCAGGATTTTGACATTTTCAGCCTATTTACCGGTATGCACCCCTATCAAAATCACTTTAACCGCTGACCGATAAACACGTCACGAGCAAGGCCGGAAAAAAATCGTTTACTATCCACGGACGACGGTTAACCCGTCAGGCAGGCATGGCGGTTTGATCCAACAGATGTTTGCTGTTGACTTGTTTACACGTCAGATGTTACTAGCACACGTCGCGGTGGACGTCTATTGTACGCCCGCATACCCGCGGTGGACGTGTACACACGCTAACGTTGCCAAACATGCTTCGTTGACGCGGTGGGCGTGCAAACACGTGATTATACCTTTTCAATAGTTTAGTTCCATTATCTCCAAACAATTCATACTGTCATTTATTCAAAACAGTCGATTAAAAATAATCCCGCGCCTGGGTCCGGTAAATTGAAAATGAATCCGGCGCGAACTGGTAAATATTAATGTTTAACGATTCACTTTTATTATACCCCAGAATGCCGTATAGCGCCCCCTTCGTTGAAGAATGCGGCCTATTATAAGTTAATACCCAATATCGCCATATCCTAATTAGGCCGTGTCTGAATTGCTGGCTTTGACTGTGAGTTCGGCCGTTGCTATGCTATTGCTATAAGCGGTCATTGTCCGCCCTGGCCCCTTAGCAACAGCATAACAACGACCGAAGTCACAGCCAAAGCCAACAATTCGAACATGGCCTTATAAAAGGCTCATTATGAATATATAGCGTAATAAAAAAACATAATCTGTCCCACAATGCCACGCAACGTGCTAAGGCTCACACTGTTACCATAAAAACCTTTGCCGCTATTTGATCCAACTGCATCACTAAATATATTTTTATATAATTGTAAAAACTGATTAAATTACTACATGTATAATCGTTTGGGTTTTTCCTTTTAAATTTTAAGATTTAGGGATAGTCATTTTTATGATTTAACCCCCCAACTAAATTAATTTGTTATAGTGCGTATGCTCAGAGTTCATATCCCTTTCATTACAAGCCAATTAATCAAGTGAAATTGACAAGTTAATGAGAAAAACGGCAAGCTGCCCGACAGGTCGACAGTTATTGAGTGATGTACTCAATAAACTTCTGTACAAATTAATAATTCTCAACGGTACATTATGGCGACAACCGTTGCTGCAATCTCCCGCCTATTTTATTATTATTAGGAAATATTTTTGTCTGGGCACATAATTAAAAAGCCGATTGTAAAGCCGTGGAGGCGGCCACTTGTTTTTTTGCAGAACATATTGGTCATTATGATGATGATTTTGTTAGTGTTTAAAGGTAGTATACATGTACATAACATTTGCTTTTGTAGTAATTTTTTGAAATGAGAGGATTTGGGAGTTAGTATTTCACATCAATTATGGTGTATGCTATACTTAAACCTAGCATTTATAAATATTTGATCGTGAGACTGGGACCCCAATGGGAATAAGTCTGTAAATGTTGTTTGTTTTTATTGGGGTGGGGGGGGGGGGGGGGGTGGGGGGGGGGCTATATTATGTTAAATCAACTGTTTATGTTCTATGTATTTTGTATCTGTCACAATGTTGTTGAGTCTATTTTAACCTGAAAAGATCAAATCAAATCAAATCAACTCAAAATGAAAAACAGTAATTTACCAAAATCTAGCAAAAATGACTGATATAATCGTTATTTGTAGGTGTTTTCGACAAGATTCGGCAAAACGAGATCACCCTCCCAGTGTTTGAAACATCTTCATCTTGTGCTACAAAACAGTTCTAGTCGACCTTCCACGAATGAACAAGTTGCCGTAGGTTTTATTTGGGAAGTGTTGGGAAGGATCGGAAAGTCTAGACATGGAGGCTGAAGCTCGGTGGGCTAGCCTGGTCCTGCGACCCGAGAGACCAGTATCGAGTCATCGGGTGAGAAGGACGTCTGTCCCCGCTGAATTGTATTCCACAAAGATGGGATTGCAGCTAGATGAGAGACCGGGGTTCCTAGGCAACAGCTCCGCGGCTGATTATGAGAAGCACGAGGCTAATTATCATCATCATCAGTATGCTGCGACGGCAGGGATCGGGGGAAGGTTACGGGCTTGTAGCGAGCGAGAATGTCCCAGAGGGGAGGATTGCAGATGCAGTACAAATCAAAAACGAGCTTTAAGTAACAGTTTTTCATGTGGAGATTTTGTGCGGAGGGAGAGTTTGGGTAAACATGGTAGCATGGTACGCAGTAGAACATCGTCTGATGACAGCCAGGGCAGCAGCAGTCGTGAGACTGACAACTCGACATCGCGGTCGTTGACTGAGTCGGGGAAACACCTTTACCCTCATCGACCTGTCACCGGACAGGTGGCTGGGGAAGCGTTGCCAGGCAGCCGGGAGACGAGGCGACCCGGATCACTGTTGAGACAACAAGAGAGAACAACTGCACGGAACATCGACGACGGGAAGGTGCGGCGTGCGAACTACCGTGTGTCATCATTGTTATCATTGTCACCGCCATCATCCACAGCAACAGCGGAATCGCGTGTGAATGCCGTTAGCGATACGCCATACGGCGATAGCAGTGAAGCTTTCAGCCCGAGACCACCGAGCAGCTCGGCCAACTACCGGGGGAGCCGCCGGCGGAGCTCGGCAGGTGAATCTGCCAGCAGCCAGGTGCCGGCACACGGAAGTCATTCACGGGATATTTCGAGTTGGAGAAGCCGACGGAAATCCACGTCGGTCTTGCCGTTCATCACGAACGCGTCGCCGGCGTCTAACGCGGGCATGGCGGCGCCACAGCCACCTCTGTATTCCCACCACGGTCCGGCATCACGTAAAGGCCCGCTAGCACTAGGAGCTGGAGGTTTAAAGAGCCGGTCCTTACCCGAAGAAAAGCTTGACGACGAGGAAGACTCAAGTGCCGTGGACGCTGATATGCTCCTGCTGACTCGGAAGAAGAAAATCAGCACTAATGTGAGTGAAGAGTACAGGCGGGCTTTGGATGATTTGACAATCGCCCCCTCAAAAAAACCCACCCCTCCTGTCGGTAAACGGATACTGAGTAAGCGGTGGAGTTCCCTGCAATCATCGGTCCTGGCAAAGAACAGCGGGAATTTGGAGCGAACAGGCGGGAGAGCCCAATCGTCAGCAGCAGGGAGCTCGGGGAAAATGCCCGCCAAAGATGGCAAACTTCGGCACCTAGGCGACTCGGATAATAACGACCGAAGCGAGCCGCGCGGACACCGGGGCTGGCAGATCGTCCGAGCCAAACTCGGGACCATCGCAGACATGGCTCCTAAAGACAGCATCGACTCGAAGCCTTTGACCTTCCGCAACATCGCCGATTTGGTCAAGGCCAAGGAGTTCCGGCTCATGATGAAGCGGCGGGCGAGCTTCGTCGAGAACGGCCGGTTTCAGTTTGACGAGGCTAAGCAGGATCTGTACCGGCGATACGGCGACCGAGCGACCGGTAACCTATCCCCCACCGCCCCGTCTAAAAGTGACAATAGTCGGGGTCGAAAAACAGACGGGGGGACTGGAACACGGGTGGTTAACAGGAGAAAAATACTTGGGCTTTCTGAAAGCGTTTAAACACATTCGTATTATCGTATGATTTTTAGTTAAACTAATCAATTACTGATCTAGAAAGGATCTGAAATGTGCCTCGGGGTATATTGGTAAATGGCAAATTGAACCACATGGGTTTATTTTGTTTGTCTCTTTTCATGGGATAAATGAACCCTAATCTTCTTTAATCCACAAAAATCCCCCGGCTTTCGTTGCTGTTGTTGTCGTCGTCGAGGATTATGCAGGATTAAGGATGGTTCCTATAGCGAAAAGGGCTTAGATTAAAACGTAAACAGTAACGATGCACCTTGCCATTTAAAAAATTTTTTTTTTTTTTAATCCGACAGAACATAACATGTAATTATGTATCCGTCACGTATCTAATAACCGACATAGTCGGCTCGTCTTGTTGTATGTAATATACTTGTGTTGTAGATAAAAAGTGATGTCATAATGGTATTGATTTCTAAAGTCGGTAAGATATTTTTATCATAATTGGGTAGTTTTGTTTTATTTATTTTTTTGCAAATGTTTTATATTCCCTTTAACATACTCCTACCATGTGATATCCATGTACAATATCGTTCAAGTGGTGGGGTTATCCTATATATAGGGCCTAAGTTTGATCTGTAATGGTTTTCTGCTCATTATACGTCACATTAGTGATGTATCACATTTACTTTTCCAACGGCAGCTCACTATACGACCGAATTCATGACAATTCCGAATTAATTTGTTTTAAAGAAAGAACTTCCATACGTCTTTGAATGCGTTTTAGATTGTCATTTCGGGAAACAAATTGTTGAGTGTTTTAAAATGCATGATGAAGAATTCAATTTAGTTGTAGTAGATTCGTAAACTACGTTGTAACAGTTGTATTACAATTGCTGTTTAGTGCAATGACCATCTTGTGTTTATTCAATTATTATGTTAATACTGGTGAGCGATGTGTAAACGATCATCGATTGCCGAAAGAATGTGTTAATGATTGACGGGTAATTAAATAGAACGCACTCGTCACGCAGTCTTTCCCTGTTCCAAATATTTGCATTTGTTCAACAATTTATTTCAACAAATTGGCGAATTGGGAACGATAGTTCAGATTGTATTATACCCGGTTTTATTTAGAAGGATAAGAAAGATAACAATCTTAAAAAAACACCAGATTGGTTGAAATAACCAACTGATCGGTATAGATATATGTGTCCAACCAATGGAGTTGGTCAATTTTAACCAAATAGTGGTCGAAATAACCAATGATAATGGTTATGTTAACAAAATATTGGTCAAAATAATCAATATTCTTGTTAAAATTGACCAATATATATTGTTTGGACACATTATCTACCAATCAATTTGTTATTTTCAACCAATCTGTTTTTAGGGTGTAGTAGTACGGCATATAATGGCATTGTGTCTTTGACGATATACATGTACCAGCATGAAATTTGGCACACAGCCCGGGTACCTCATGAGAACGATATTTAGATAGGGGACCATCGCAGATTTGTCCTTTAAAGGTAATATACACCATTTGCAGATATCGAAAAAATTTACTACCGAATTATTAAGAAATATTTTACTTATTTGAAAGTAAATAATGATTGTAGGCATCCAGCAAAACGATTGCCCTAGATATCCTGTAATTGTAATTGTATAAACCAAAATTCATTATCGCCGAACGGCGATCGCGAAAAAAACAAAAACAACATAAGACAAACTGACCGATTTCGGTTGAAAACGAAAGTCGTTTTTCTTGCTTTTCTCAGCAACCATGATTGTAAAACTTCGGAGAGGTCAGTTAAACGATATTTACTATGAAATATAACCCCCCAAATCCACCCATTCATGATAATTCAAGCAGTTACCAATGGTGTACATGTATACTACCTTTACGTGTTAGGTAGAATATAACAAGCAATAGCAGCTACTTAGAAAGTTGGGTTTTTGTTACCAAAAGACAAATCTGCAATGGCCCTATATCAAAATATTTTTCTCGTGACATGTACGTACATGTACTTTGACTGTGTGCTAAATTTCACACTTGTATCATCAAAGGTACAATTCCCATCTGCTCCACAGAAGCAAACCGTACCGTACCTATCTATGTATGAAAAGCGAACAGTGCGCGGCAACGTTGACAAAGAATTTGTTATATACACGCTTTCATGCATGATCTGTGCCGCTTAGCAAACCTCAAACAAATCGTGTCTTTTGTTTTGTTTCAAGTAGTTTCGGGTTCATCCACGAAAAGGTCGTTAGAAATATTTTGAGTAGCTAGGCAACAAACAATGGCCCGGCGGGCTTAACTTAAATTCATACACGCCTGAGACAGTTTAGCCGTTCCTATTGGCCGAGAGCCCGTCACGTGTGTGGGTTTAAAACGGTCGATAAAACACCACTGATCTTCACATGGAAATAAATGGAAAACACTAACCGATTTCAAACTAAAGTTACGAACGAAATGTCGTGCGACATACATGTAGGCCTACGTACTATAACTTCCTTATCGTATACGCAAATAAATGGAAAACACTAACCGATTTCAAACACTTTTTACGGTGTCACATAAAATGTTTACTTCCATAAAATCTGGGCCCGCTTGCACCAAAGGTCTCAAATGCTGTACTAAAGTTACGAATGAAATTGGGTTGCACCATCTATGATGTCGTACGACATATGTAATAACTTGATTATCGTATACAAATAAATGGAAAACACCATAACCGATTTTCAACACTTTTTCCGGTTGGTATTGGCGCTATACCCAAGCACGATATGTGGCAGAGGGGTACCCCCTATCATCCTTATACCCTATACACACTCCACACTATTGTTACCTAACAAACCCCCTCCCTTAAAACCTAAAAGGAATTCCTGAGATTTCGGGAACACAATGACTAACACAAAAGAGAGAGAGAGAGGGGGGGGGGGGGGGGTGTTTCTCTGCCCCCTATCGTGCTTCGTAAAAGTTCGTATAATTGCTATTAGCTATTAGCCTTTGTAAAATCCAGGTCCCCTCATAAACTGATCAGTCATCATTGTGCCTGCCTTTGGTGAATATTGTGCATGACCGTGACGTGGCGCTCACTGTCAAGGCAAGCGCACAGACGTATCGTTTAGTCTGTCTATTCAGTTGTGGTGTCGGCCCTATTTATCGCATGTGCTGGTACTGTAATTGCTTGGATTATCATAAATGGGTGGATTTGGGGGTTGGATTTTATTGTAAATATCGTTTAACTGACCTGTTTGAAGTTTTACAATCATGGATGCTGAGAAAAGCAAGAAAAACGGTGGTTCGTTTTCAACCGGCGTCGGACAGTTCTTAATCTTATGTTGTTCTTGTTTTAGTTTTTTTAATAAAATTTAAATTTTTCGGAAAAATTACAGGATATTTTGCTGGATGACTACAATTAATATTTACTTTCCAATGAGTAAGATATTCTTAATAATTTGGTAGTACTCATTTTCGATATCTGCAAATGGTGTATCCACCTTTAATTCATTTGTGACCCAGCACAATGACTTTTTTAAGATAAGAGTGTACATTTCATAAGCTTTTAAATAATTTCTAACTCATAGCCAATAACCTTTGTGCTACTTGCTTGTGATGGGTATCATTAGAAAGCTAATGAAATTTCCTTTCTTACCATGTATACATAGAAGAAGAAAAAATCATTTTCCATTGGTCATGTTCAACTAAGCATATGATGAGAACCTATACTTGATATCATTCGATCACACTGCTTCTGAATGTCATGTACTGACTCGATTTATAAAAGTAGTACGTGATTAGTGGAGGATTTTGAAGGATTGAGGCAATGGTCACCCCTTCACTGAATAAATGCCAGAAATACTGGAGGATTTTGGAGGATTGTAACACATGGTGGCAGTTGGAGGATTTTGCAGGATTAAGGATGGTTTCTATAGCCAAACGGGCCTAGCCTGGGGGTTAGATTCGAACGTAAACTGTAACGATGCACCTTGCAAACAACTTAAATAAAAAACAAATGCAATAATTTTAATCGGACAGAACTTTAACAGAACATAACATTTAATCATGTATCTGTTATGTATCTAATTGTCTTGTCGTGTGTAATATACATGTTACAATTAATGGATAATTTGTTCTAACTTATTTGCTGAACTAACTTGTTTGGTAGATAACAGAAACACATACAAAGTGATGTCATAATGTTATCGATATTTGAGGTCCCCATTTTGATGTGCTGGGTCACCTTCGGGCCGTCGATTCGGATAGTGATGCTGATTTGTATATCACTCAGTCCAAATTCAGTATCCCCCAGTGTGGCTAAGTTAACGGTACCGCATAATGCCACAGTGTGAACTAGGTATCCATTCTCAGACACGAATTCTGGACCCGGTTGCACCATAAGGTCTTAAGTGCTGTACTAAAGGTACGAACGGAAATGATAAATTCTCTTTGGCACTGGTAGAGAAGAGAATTATTATCTCATTGTAAGTGTGAGATCGCGTGGTTATTGGAAAGGGTGCTAGTCTTATGCAAATCAGAGATTAGTGTGCAGTGGTGCACGAAGGGTTATAAGGAATGTTTTAAGGTGTGTCAGTCATTCGCGGTCACCACGTCGCACAGTTCATTTCGTGTTCTCAAAATCCATTACGTTAACCCCTATCCTCAACGCAGTCTTTGCCGTTACCTTACTAACACAAATGGAGCAGGGTTTATTCAATAGCCAGAGCAGTGATTCCCAGGCCATTGCGGGCTTAGATATGAATGCCCTTTCTGCAATTTTGGACACCAAATTCGAAAAATTTAAGCGGGATTTGAGCGATGAATCTTCGCAGCAGTTTACCACTGCCGTGAAACGGGCCAGGTTGACTCCCACTCAATTTAGCAAGAAGGGTTGCAACGAACCAATTTTCGTTCCTCAACCGCCGCAAGTTTCGCATCAAGCTCAGTGCCTTACTCCGCTGTTATCGCAAGACAACCGTCCTACAACCAAGGAGCCGCTAGGGTCAACAGAAATTACCAACCATGCTGGGCCTGTGGCCAAGTCGGTCACTTTCAATACCAATGTCCCCAGAGAGCAGGAGGCCAGCAGACAGGAGAAAAAGTTTGAAAAGCTAAGTATGAATGATTATTGTGGCTTTGATAGCTCAGAAAAGAATTTTGAATTTGAGTCATCCATAAATTCAGAAAGCGTCGGTGTGGTAGGCCGATTGCGCCGCTGTAAACATACTTGATCCTCCATTGTTTGTCAAAGGTATTCTTAACCATGGTTACGTCATTCCTTTTAAAAGCTTTCCGCCGCAAGCTCATTTAAGTAATAACAGATCAAGTTTAAATCATACAGATTTTGTAACTGAGGCAATTTCTAAGTTATTGGTGTCAGGTAGTATAAAGGAACATGTCTCACCTCCACATGTTGTTAATCCATTAACCGTTTCAGAAGGCAAAAAACTCAGGCTAGTTTTGGATCTCCGGCACGTTAACCAGTTTACTTTTGTGTCAAAATTTAAATACGAAGGTCTCGATACTCTAGCACAGATGTTTTCCACAGATTTTTATTTCTTTACCTTTGACTTAGAATCTGGTTACCACCATATCGATATTTTTGAGCCTCATCAAAAGTATTTAGGCTTCAGTTGGAAATTTGCCAACAAAGTGCGCTTTTTTACATTTGCTGTACTTCCTTTTGGTTTGAATACTGCTAGTCACTGTTTCACCAAAATGTTGAGACCCCTAGTCGCAAGATGGCGCTCTATGGGGCATTGTTCGATTGTTTACATTGATGACGGCATTTCAGGTCATTCCGACAAGATTTCTGCATTTGCAGCAAGCCGTATCGTTCAGAAGGACCTCGCTGGTTCAGGTCTGAAAGTCAATATTTCCAAAAGCGATTTCGTACCGAAACAATCGGGTATCTGGCTAGGCATGTTAATTGACACAATTTCTATGAAATTTCGTTTACCTAATAACAAATTGGTTAAGACACAGAATGCCGTTAGTGCGTGTTTAGATAAGCGCATGCAACATGTCCCAGTTCGAGACATCGCCCGCATTGCGGGTTTTTATTATCTCTGCTTCAGCGGCAATAGGACATTTGTCAAGATTGTTCACTAGACATATGTACAAAACTATAGAGTCCCGTGAATCTTGGTCAAGTAAGGTTTTGTTATCAGCGGGTTCCTTAGCTGAATTAGAATTTTGGCACAGAAATTTGCATTGTGTAAATGGTCACCCTATCAAGCCAGTGTCTTTTGTAACTTCTGCCATATATTCGGACGCAAGTGATACAGGTTATGGTGGTCATTTTTCAGTTCAGTTTAACGACTTAATATGTTCCGGTTTATGGTCCGAATCAGAAAGCAACGAAATTTCCACAAGTCGAGAACTTAGAGCGATTTTGTATGTCCTACGTTCATTAGGCCCCAAATTGTCGGGTAAGAAATTGAAATGGTATACAGATAGTCAAAATGCATGTCGCATTATATCAGTTGGTAGCACAAAGCCCGATTTGCAAGACTTAAGTATCAAATTGTACAATTGTTGTTTGGAATTTCATGTCAGTATTGAGCCAGAGTGGCTTCCGCGCGAATTGAACACACGCGCAGATGAATTAAGCAGGATCATTGATCCGGATGACTGGTCTTTGAACCGTAATGTGTTTCTAATTTTAAATAGACGCTTTGGTCTCCACACAGTTGATCGATTTGCGTCATTTTACAACACCCAGTTACCCTGTTTTAACTCAAGGTATTGGAACCCTGGGTGTACAGCTGCCGATTGTTTTACTCAGAATTGGGCATCCGAAAACAATTGGGTTTGCCTCCTGTCAGTATGGTTTTGAATGCCGTAAAACACATGATGAAATGCCAAGCTAGCGGTACAGTGATTGTACCAGAATGGCCATCTGCAGACTTTTTTGGCCCATTTTGTCACCCAAAATGGGTGTTTTCAAGAAATTCTTGATAGTTCAAGTGATATTGCCAAACATTCCGGATCTTTGTATTCCAGGAAGAGGACAGTGTATGTCTTACAAACCAGGAAAACGTTTATTCCAGGGATCTTTGCCACTTAAGTTAATTGCCATGAGATATGACTTTAAGCTGTCATGATTTAATTGATCATTTTGAAATTGGTATTATGGTCTGATTTATTTGTTATAACGTTGTTTTTATTTCGAACCATCAGCAGACAATAGGGATCATGACGATCTGGCCTCAAATGTTGCGAGTTTGGCCCATGAGTGGCAATACTTTTCATTATTGGATAATGACCCATTTGGCCCATGAGTGGCGATATCTTTTACAATTGGAAAGTGACATGTTTGACCCATGAGTGGCGATATCGTTCATTTTGGAAAGTGACACGTTCGATCCATGTGTGTCGATATCTTTCATTATTGTAATGTGATACGTATGATTCATGAGTGGTAACTTAAAACCTTTTGCTCGTCAGGAGCAAATAATTGATCATGAAGATCTGAACTCACAAAATGACTTGTTCGGTTCCATGAGTGACCACTTGGTTATAAATGCTGTAATGATTTAGTTCATTTATGAGAATAATGCGTGTCGAATCACAATTATATATCTTGGTGAGACAGTTGGCGTTGAAGTTGATTATGTAATTTGGTTCGTATTCATATCCTCCTTATTACATTTTTTCAGAAGTATTCGACTACGGAATTTGGAGCGACTTTGCATCCGATATCAACATTGGTGGTAGCGAATATCTCTCTGGATTGGTTTCATCTGTACAGGATACTGTGTTAGCCTCAAAAGCTTGCTCCACTACTGACAAATACCTTGGAGGATGGAAGCGCTGGAAATCTTTCGCCGGTCAGCATAAATTCCAGGTTTTTCCCGTCAAGCGTACGGAGTTGGTCTTATACATCGAACATTTATCGAGATCTGCCGCTTCCATTTCTCCAATTGACACCGCAATTTACAGCATTAGATGGGCACATAATTTAGCGGCTATGTCCTCACCTACTGAGGACAGTTTCGTGAAGTCAGTAGCGGAAGGTTGTCGCCGAAAGCTAGCCAAGCCAAAATCGCCTAAGGAGCCGATTTCGCCTGAAGTTCTCGCAAAATTAGTTGCAGATAAGGGAAAACAGGACGCATCTATATCAGACATACGTTTACTTTTCGTGTGTCTCGTGTCTTTTGCCGGCATGCTGAGGTGCGAGGAGGCCATTTCCTTGCGTGTTCGCGACATTGCATTTTTCGATGACCACATGACAGTTCATGTGCCTAAAAGGAAAAATGACCAGTACAGGCAAGGGCATACAGTTTACATCGCAAAGACAGGAAATCCTACATGTCCCGTCACCATGACCGAACGTTATATCGCCATGTTGGGAGTTTCCAATGTACCGTCTCACCCACTAGTCTGTAGATTGAGGCATTCCAAGCGAGAAGGTCTAAAACCTTCTAACAAGGCGATTTCTTACACTACCGCCAGAGAGTTTATTGTCAGAGGTTTGTCTTCTTACATCAGTAACACCGCCGCTATCGGTACGCATAGCTTAAGATCAGGAGGTGCTTCTCAAGCTGCTTCTGCAGATGCGGTCAACGAGAGATGTATCATGCGTCAGGGAGGATGGAAGTCAGCATCTTCCAAGGACATGTACATCGAGGACTCAATTTCAAACAAGTTGTCTGTGTCTCGAGCTATGAAGCTATGAAGTTATTCAAGATTATTTAATTCTTAATTAAATAAGTTACTATTTTTGTTTGTGGATAAGAATGTTATCCTTTCGCCATTACCTAATTTCGAACTTTTTGCTCGCTATTTTTTGTAGCGGTGAATCCGGGCGTGCGTGACCGTAAACCACCAAGAATAAAACATGGCAAATATAATATGCAAATATTTGTTGGTTGTTGCAAGTCTGTCGCAAGTGCATGTGAGGTTTGTTATCGTGGCTGAAATGAGATTGATAAATTCTCTTTGGCACTGGTAGAGAAGAGAATTATTATCTCATTGTAAGTGTGAGATCGCGTGGTTATTGGAAAGGGTGCTAGTCTTATGCAAATCAGAGATTAGTGTGCAGTGGTGCACGAAGGGTTATAAGGAATGTTTTAAGGTGTGTCAGTCATTCGCGGTCACCACGTCGCACAGTTCATTTATTTTTTGTTTTGTTTTTTGGAATGGGTTTCTTGATAAATATTTATTATTCAATGTATCCCATTTTAATGTTTTGTTTGTTTACGTATATATATTTAAATACTAGGAATCGGAAGTATTTTGTTTTTGATCATTTATTATTTGATCTTGGAGCTTGTCCGCTTCTTCAAGCGCTCGATCGCCTTCGGGGGTCAGACAGGAATTTTCAGAGCATCTTTTTCCTGAACACAAATAAATCCCAGGTTTTGATCTCTGTTTTTCGCCTGTCTCAAGGTCGGTGAAATAAAATGCTTTCATACATGATTTTCTCGTTTTCAAATTCAAAGCGATAGAAATTAATCATTGATAATAATTTAATATTGATAAAGCCCAAAATTGTTTTCAATCATGTAAAATGGTCATGAAATTTATTCAGGTATAGCAGTAAATCCTGTAAAAAGTAAATTATATTTGTTGGAATGATTGCCAATAACGCGTCGGTTGACAAATTTCGAAGTGTTCACCGTAATGGAAGACGGTCAATAGGGCTTGTCCATGTATATATGTTAAATGTCCTAATTTAGGAGTTAAAGAACGAATTGTCCAGTTCATTTACAGTTTATCTCTATTTTTACAGTGATCGAGAAAAAATGCTTAATTATTAAATATTTAAGATTATAGTAGCTTATTATGATAGTTAGTTTGGTGAGTACGCTTTCGATTTCAATCGGTAGTAAAAGCTTAAATATTGAAGTAGGCTATACATCACCATATAATGCATATTGTAATGTATAAATAACAGAATCGTTCCTACTCAAAGAAATTATTTAAGTTTCTAGGACGAATTTATTTGAATCAAATATCAAAACGTATAATATTCAAACATTGTATAGGTTATAAACATATAGACAAACAAAGTATATTGTATCGTGTATAGCTATTTTTTGTAGCGGTGAATCCGGGCGTGCGTGACCGTAAACCACCAAGAATAAAACATGGCAAATATAATATGCAAATATTTGTTGGTTGTTGCAAGTCTGTCGCAAGTGCATGTGAGGTTTGTTATCGTGGCTGAAATGAGATTGGGAATTGCACCGGCAATGTCTTGTAAATGTATAATAACTTTACTTTCTTGTCGTACGCTTTCTGACTTACGTGTAGGACATGTCGGAAGGTATGACTTTTAGGAAAAGCCTATTTTTTGGGTGCAACCCCAGCTATGAAATGTGGGTTGTCCTAAATTCCTTGTCTTACGACAAGTCTTACGACAAGCATGGAGGACATGTTTGGTGCAACATGGCCCTGGGGCCAATTTCATGAAACTTGTAAGCACCAAAATGTGCTTATAGCATGAACATTCGTTATACAAACTGAAATTTCAATTGTTGTTCATTGTTTGGGACTGGTATTCAGCTGGTTTTTGTTTTGAATGAAAAGCACGTGGAGTTTCGGCTTATAACCTGGCTTATAAAACTGAGCAAGAAATGTTTGTGCTAAGCACACTTTTGTGCTTACATGTTTTATGGGAAAACCTATTTACATGGGAAAACCTATTTATATTACATGTATACAATATACATGTACATGTATACGGCCGTCCAATAATAAACGTGCAGTGTACTTTTATTCAACGCTCCGTGCATTTTTGTCAATTCCCGTAGCCTAGCAATGCAAGCCTATTATGCCCCAATTACTTTTCGTATCGACGGTTTATAGAACACGGTACAAATGCACTTGGCTACTGGTGTTGCTCCACATTTCAGGAGTAGGTCTCGTACGTCACTCAGAAGGACATAACAACTGAATAAAACAAATCGTCTGGACTGAAATTTAGACCGGTGGGTAATAAATAATCAGTGCGAGGCGGCTGTTAATGGTTAAAGGCTGCTCTAATTAGCCAGTTCGCGCCGAGATTATTTTAACATCACCGAGCCGAGGCGCGGGATTATTTTTAACGAAACTCGATCCAAGGCGGGTTCGGGCCGATAGTACCGGGAAGCACACCCACGCATTACCGGCCTTGCTCGCTGCTGACAGACATTTGCGGCCAGTGCCTGTGGCGCGTTTATGCGTCATCCGTTTTGAATCTGGGGAAAACTTTGCGTTTATATACGTTCTCCGGCGCGAACTAGTTAAATTAATGCTTGCTGAAATCTTCCTCTGTGTGTGCGGCAATATTGCTGTGAAATAACTTAGACTGGATTAGTTTTCGAAGACACAATGACAAAGCCTAATGGATCGAGATCACTGAGCAGAATCAAGTCCCGCTTGGGATTGAGAGTATACAAAATACAGCATGGCTTGAGTGGAAGTATAGTTGGAATTACTGGCCCCGAGGTGGTGTTGGTAGGTCAGCTCGACAACCTCCCGACGCGAAATAAACCACGTTGTATTTGTTTTACTACACTTCATAAATATTCACTACCTTATCTGATTGGTGGATTGAGTGACAGATAGGTTGGCTGGTTTATCGGTTATTGGGTTATCGATATCATGATCCATTGTGAGGCAATTAGACTGATAGACAGACTACTGGCTTCGTAATGAATAGACTGGGGACCAAGTGGAGGATCCAGGATTTTCCCAGTCTGGGGATCAGACGTTTATCAATGCAGAGCGGTATGCGACACCGCGCGCCAGCCATCATAGGGACTTTTTCGAATCCATGGCTTCGTCGTCGTCTTTGGCTTAGGGTGATTTTGAGCTCCCAACTTCGGGAACTCGAGCCACATTCTGGTGTCTGTTTGTGCTTCAGAAACATTAAATATGTTGATATGAACCCAAATATTCGAATTTTCCCGTTTGCTTCTATTTAGATTTTCTTCTCACTGATTCGAAATTCGGAGGCGAAGTCAAAGCCGAAGACGAAGCTGAGGTTTGGAAAACCCTTATAGTCGCCTTTTAGAAGCTGTGACGTCATTTAAAACATCGAGCAAAGCTGTTGATTGGTCAATGAGCTGTCGTATTCTTGTCTGACAACCTCGGGTTACCGAAGACTTGATAGAAGGTGCCTCGGCTCGTGAACGGCCATTCGCCACACTCCTTCGGTATACTCACCCTGCATGAAAAGTCGAAAATAACAGATTCTGATCCCTGAAACTCCAGGATTGAGGTTGGCCACGTTGGCTACTTAGTAATAGGCTACTATAGTTAGTTTGCGAACAATTCAGAATTGATAAATGGAATTTACACGTAAAACCTTTCAAAAAAAATACGGATTGCAGTACCGTAAAAACGTTTTTTTTTCAATTGGGTGGATTTTTACCCTTAAAAATATCATACATGTACATGGTTCATACTGGTCTAATCTTTAAATCACTCTCCCCAAAGAAGACTTAACAGTGTCCCAAAATGGTTCAGATTGCACTCCATAGCTTCCGGGGCCCTTGAGTGGGCCCCGGACCCCGCGCCATGCCGCCAGCCAAGGCTTCGCGCTCGCCTGATGTGTTCCAGCAGGCCTATATATATTGTTCACTGTTAACGTCCTTGGTCATTCTTCACAATAAAACGTGCACAGAAATACCACTGGACTACCACGCAACACCTACATGTATATACGGGTCAGTGGAATTTCTTATTAGAAATCGACAAAAGATGCACACATGTATTGCAATTATATTGCTGTCAAGTGGTAAACTACTCGCGCGTTCTAGTTCATTACGCCGAGCTGAAGTCTTTGGCTTAGTATAGTTGTCTGTACACGTTGGACGGTGGTCAAGTTTCAATACTAAACAAAATGGCAAAATGTTGTTTTGGATCCGAAGGAACGAACCGCCATGTCGGTTTGCTGGCAATCTTTGGTGCGTGCACATGTGGGTTTGTTTGGATTGCTGCGATGAAATGTTTAGCTGTGTTACTACCAACCCTACAGGACCAAGCAGATACCTACACATGGGTTATTGGCTGGATGATCGTGATCATGGAAGTTACTGCTGATGTTATAGGTATATGCGTCACGGTGTTGTTTTTGTTGTTTTTGCACAAGTTGAATTTTCCATTTCTTTTTAAATTTCATGTATGATGGGGATTTTTTTTATTTATCAATGTGTATTGTAGTCTTAAAAGGCAGGATGATCATTTTAAAGATCCTGTGAAGGCTTTGATAAAAGAAATATACAAGGAGAAAATCTAGTAGAATAGAAATCTACTAGATTTTCTGATGAAGGTATATTACTAGGACTGACAAAACACTGAGTAGATTCCGAAAAAAGGAGAAAGCAAGTAGCATAACTCACAAGTCAATATAATTAAACCATTGCTATGACGTCACGCTATTGTTAAAAGTGTGGATTCGTATCTACGAATCAACGCTTTGGACAATAACAGTGGATTCGTATCTACGAATCTTTAGTAAAGTGTGGATTCGGAACGGTTTTTATCTTGCCTACATTTTTTACAATTACGAATCCACGGTTATTCATTTCCTCAACCCTAATCCAGAGCTTGATTACGTAAGAGCCTCGAGAACCTCCCTTTAGGCCAAATAAAAAACAAACATGTTTAGCGTCACGCTATTTTTAGGAGGAAGGAGAAGGCCCCTTTTTTCGTTTTTGTTTTAATGGCCGCTCGACACATTCTAATGCGGGTCATGTAGTGAACATGTCACGCCCTATCTTTCTATTTGAAATTAAAACATGTCTCACCCACGATTAAAAATCAAAATTCATGTGGGTCGATCATGTATGCACCATACACGTCACACCCTAGCCTTCCCATTATAAAAATAAATATTTTCACAGCTTGTACAAAGTGATGCTAAAGTCTAAAATACGATCTTAAAATTGTGTTATCTTTTTTAATTGTCTTTTTCGCCATTTTGCGAAAAAGTCTTCGTTTTGTTTTGATTTTTGTTTTACTTCTTTTTTTTCTGTTCTTTTTGGGACCATAATGCCATAGACTTCGTACATGTTCTTTCTTACAAGCACTTTTCATAGAAAACAAAGTCGTATCCAAACAAAACTTTACCCAAGTGAAGACCCTATAGTGAGCTCGTGTCTAGCAGACAGACATCATTGTGACGTCATCAGGGGTCACGCGACGCCATATTAAAGGTTTAATTTATTTTATCTTTGAAAATCAATAACAAATCACCCGCAAAAGACCGGGACTTGAAGTTTGTGGCAATTGATAGGATAATCCAGGATCTTCATTTTATCTCGTATGCGCGAAATCACGTGACCCTTTCTTCCGGTCCAAACCGGAAGTGCCTTATAATTTGCCTTATAAAGTGAAAAATGATATGAACTTACTTTCAACGATGTTAGTTTCTGGATAGGTGTACTTTTCAAAAATTTACCGGCGACGTCATAACATGTTATAGCGCCCTATGGCGGCAGGTTTAAAATTAATATTCAGTTGATGTGTGTGGCGAAGTTTGCAGAAATCACTTTATAATTTATGTATATAATAGTTTCATGCTAAAAACAATTTGACGAGGAGAAAACTATTAGGACGTCACCAGACCGAAAGTTAGAATGAAAAGACTTTTTGCATTGGGTTGGTTAGGTAGTTCACCAAAAGTTTACAAATGTGCGACGTCATCATTTTAATCACTTTAAATTTCCTTTAATCTGTTTAAATAACCTAAATTCGTTTTGATTACTTTTAATCTGTTTAAAATTTCTTTTGAATGGATTTTACGGAAAAAAAAAAAAAATGCGAAAAAGCCCTGTGTTCTGTTCCTCGAACAGACGTAGTCCTAGTTATTATTGTCGTATAATCCCCTCGCAGCAGGGATTGGGTTTTAGTGCAGTTATACACTAGGGTTCAGAGAACGACCAATTACGGGACGACGAACGACACAGTTCTGCGACTTCTCTCTATCTAAGTTTATTGCTGATACTCTAACACAATCCGGACACAAAATGTGACTGACAGATGGCCCACAACCGATGGGTGGCCCATAACTGACGGACACAACGAGTGGTCCTTGACAGACACAACAATGGTCCTTGACGGACACAACGACGGTCCTTGACGGACCCCTGTACATTAGAAAACAATGTAAGAACATGGGTTTAAAATACTATACTTGTTATACATATTACATCACAACACCTAATTCAGTTTAAATGTGATAGAAAGTTTCTGGTTCGTGTAACTCTCAGTGGTGAATACTAAACAGTATCAGCTGGTGAATTGAATTTGATGAGTTACACTTTACACAATTGTCTTTGTCCCGGACTCAAGACATTTAAAGTTTAAGAAGCAAAACATTGATCAATATAAGTAACACAATGCTTAGGCAACATAATCAAATAATATTCTATCTTGTGCTCGTCATTTGCAATCTAGTGAACATTGTTTCCAAAATACAGTATTCAGAGTCAACTCTTATATTTACAATTTATGGAACTTAATTGTGAATCAAGAACACAATAAGTCAAGAGCTAACCTGGATATTCTTGGCAGTTAAACTAACCGACTAACACTTCAGCATACTTCGGCTGACTATGGAGCTATAAAAGAGGAAAAGGATTATACTTAAGCAACTTTTCAATCTTATTATGATAATATAGAAATTCTTGTCACAGAAAATATAAGTGCAATTGCTTCGCCATGATTGGATTCCAAGATCAAGATAATCTTCAATTCAGTAATTGTAAATGTATCAATCGAGATCCTTTAGGAATACAACTGCCAGTAAGAAGTTCCAAAAAGTCAAGCTTCTCAATTCAAGTACATGCATACAATTTATCAATAAACCTTCAGACCAAAATAAAGTATAAACTTGAATTGACATTAAAACTAAAAATAAAACACAATAGTAACATTTGCGACAAAGTTACAAGTCAGAATTACAAAATATCACAACTCACCCAAATCTGGCTACCACAGAAGTGCATCATGACATCTGCTTGGATGGCGGGAGCAGAGTGCTCTCCCATACCCAGTGCAGCGGATTAAATACACCCCAAAAGTGGGTGATCGACCAATTTCGACCATTTACTGATTGGCCAAATTCAAATATTAACCCCTCTTTTCTCATTATGAAATTAGAGTAAGTCTTCTGATTGGTTGGGCTGTTACTAAAATCTCCTGAGATCACTTAGTTTCTGCTGACCACAAATCTCTTCTAGGTCTCAACCAACTTCCAAAACTAGGTTGATTTGTGTTCCCAATAATAAAACCAAACATACAAGTTACTAAAAATAACTGGACAAGAGCATGGGAAAGTATTTCTAAAACAAAGAGTTTAGTTAAGTATAGGGACTAAAACTGTGGTCTGGCAAAGGTCAAAATAGTTCACTATTTTGTATATAGCAAAAGGACCCAAAGGAGCAGTCCCTGGAATTTGGTTTGTCAGCACTGCAACCAGATGGTTGGTTCTCCTTGGCATAAACATTTGTATAAGATTAAAATAAGGAAGACAAATTTCCATTATCCGACATTATTTTAAAAAAATTATAAAATGTATTTATTTATAAAATTTATCGGTTTGTTTTAAACAAAGAAAAAAAGAAAAGAAAAAGGAGGCGGCCTCCAAAAAAGAAGCGGGCGGTGACGCCAAACATATTTTTTTGTTATTTGGCCTTATGTTAATTACTTCTATGGCCACGATACATGCATGCCTTTTCATCTCCACTCAACTGGGTAGTATAACAATACATGTACTTCTTTTGACGCAATGGTTTAAGTCAGAGAATACACTTGTAAGTGTGGATTCGTAATTTAAAAATTCGCTCGGCGCCCTCGCGCCTCGTGAATTCGTAATTACGAATCCACACTTTCTCGTGTATTCTCCTATACAGACTGTTGTAGAATAAAAAAAAATAATAATAATAAGAGTTAAAAAGAGAAAAAAGCAAGGAGGGCTTACATCACCGCATGAGACTGGGTGGAATTACAAGAATG
Source organism: Crossaster papposus (assembly GCA_037893245.1). NCBI lineage: Eukaryota > Metazoa > Echinodermata > Asteroidea > Velatida > Solasteridae > Crossaster > Crossaster papposus. Next base: position 2,412,365 of record JBAIAA010000017.1, read on the forward strand.
TGTATTCAGAAATTCAGAAAAGCGCCAGATGTTATTAAACTTGAATCGGATCCATAAATACTTACCATACATAAATGACATTCATTTGTAATATTCCAATTTAGGGCCAATAGCATCTCCTCTTGAAAGACGCTTTGGCATCCGGGTATGCATCATGGTCAGTGGTGTAATGATCAGTATGGCTTTTATCATTGCCGCGTTATCTACAGCAGTAGTTATGGCAGTAGTGCTGGCGGTTATGGCAGGTTAGTTTAAGTGTCTTGGCTCTAGACCCTCTCTAGTCGTTCAAGCGATGTATATTAATAGTTAGTCATTATCATTTGGTTTCCTTATTGTATTTGAGTCTTCGCAAGTCCATCACAAGCCCTTCGGCTCGAGTCAAGTTACTGTATTCAAATAAACTGTTAACCAAAGCATTCCTTTGTCATTGTTCATCTAGTTACTTGGAACTGGCTTTATAAAAGGACAGGTGACTGAACTTGTACTTGTGACTGGATTTGTGAAATGACTTTCAGGGACTCGATTATACTCTCTATACAACTTATGTTTTTTTCTTTCAGGACCGGGAATCGGACTGTCGAATGTTTTATTCAGAGAGCTAATTGGCCGTTGTTTTCAATCGGAGGATATTTCTGCAGCTTACTCACTCTCCCAAACCAGCGCCCCAATAGGCTACATGGTCATTCCCTGGTTGTCGCAATTGTTCCTGGATACCTACGGCTACAGAGGCACATTGCTACTTATGGGTGCCATTTTCTTTCACTTGACAGTATGCGGTGCCCTGTTACGTTTCCCGTCTGATAATGGTGCTACAGTCACCAAGGAGGGTATAGACTATATTCCCCTGGTGTGTGATCCTACAGAGGAAGGAACTCAATGCAAGGTGGACCCAAACGCGTCGAGACAAAGCAGTGACAAGGAAAATCGTGCTGAGATATCAGCGTTGCGCTCTGTTTGGCAATCGTTGCACACCGAGATCTTCTACAATGTGTCATATTGGTTCTTGGCGATCATTTACATCATCATTCAGTTTGCGTATACAGCCTGGTTGGTGTATTATATTCCTTACACTCAAGCCAAGGGGTTTGCGCTAAGTGATGCCGTCATCTTTACCGCCATATCCGGGCTTTCGAGGCTACTCACAGGTCTCAGTCTCGGGCTTATGTTGAATAAGATCAAGTTTATTAGCAATCAAGGTTTCATGGGAATCGCATTGGTATTGCTGGCTGTATATTACCTCGTCGACCCGTGGTTGACGTCCTTCTGGTCCACAGCTGTCAATCAAGGCGTGTACGGTATTGCCATTAGTTTGGCGTGGATTATGGCAGACGTGTTGCTGTGTGAAACTGTTGCTGTGGATCAGTTGGGTAGCGCCTTTGGTTGGCTCACAATGAAGTCTGGTATATTGCGTTTCTTGCTTCTATACCTGCCAGGTGAGTTGGTTTAGATTTGTTCTTTCCCACCAGTACAAATTCACACAAGTTGTAGGTTTTTATGTAACACAATTATACAATACATAATTACGGATACACTGGTGAATATCCCGGGTCCGATTTGACTTTTCGAAGAAAAAACAGCACCACAAGTTTGACATCAGAATGGCATTTTACCGAGGTTTACAGATCAAAATGACCAGTAATACGATCCAGAGTAGTGGGAAAGCATCAGGTCACATTTAAATCTGACCCGGACAAACCTAATTGTTTCCAGTTTCTTTGTCCCTGGTTTAGGTTTGATCTACGATTTAACAAAGAGCTACACCTGGACGTTTGTGATGTTGGGAGTCGCTCACGTCGCTGGCCTTGCTGTTTTGTTGCTTCTTGTTTGGTATCGACGAAGAAAATAAAAAAATTGTGTTAAGAAAAGGTAAAATGTTTGGACGCACAGAGTACGGTCGTCGTCATCACCGTTGAACAGCGCCACCTTGCGGCTACCCCATTAGCTTAAGTTCAGCACCATGGGTCGTATGAATAAAAACAAGCAAATGCTATGAAGTACAAGCAAAAAGTAAAAGTATTTACTTCGAAGTAAAAGCATTTAAATAAAGCAAATTCTTCAATTCGTATGAATAAAATGAAGTTTTACTGTTTAGCATTTACTGGCTGAAATAACAGTAAAAGCTTTTTAATTATAACAACATAGTCTGTATTGTGTGTACGATACACACACACGCGTGCGTGCTCGTACGCTGACAGGGATGTTTAAATAAAATCGGAACCTCAAGTTGCTGCTTCGCAGTCATGATGCCATTTTCTGTCTCAGGAATATTGCAAGAAATTGTTGGCCATCTACGTCTCGTTTCCGTCCCCAAAATCAGTACAACTGCTTGTATTTTAATCCTAGACAATCCATCTTCCATGTTCATACCTTTTCCTGCCTAACCACATATACAAAAGCTCCTATTTTTCATATTAGTATTTGCTTATCTTTTTTTCAAGGTAGCCCCGACCCAACTTTGGAAAGTAACAAACTGTAGTGTAAGTAATTTCAGTAGGGACATGTGACTAGCACACGCAGAAAGAACATCCAGAGTTATTGGATGTTCTTGCTGGTTTTTTTCTGTATGTAAGTTAATTCTGTATTTTCTTTTTATTTACATGGGTCCGTTCCAGCCATTTTTGTTATCCTAATTTGGGATATTTCCGGAGGGAGGGCGTCTCCCGCACTGGGGCTATTTTGTTTGTACAGTGTATCCAAAAAGAATGGCGCCCAATCGCGTCGTATTTATCGTGTTCACCGTGAATTTCTCCATGTTCACGAGTAGACGCTACTCACCGAGACGCACGCGCACAGTCGAGTTAGTTGTGCGGCAAGGACATTTTTCGCACGAGAACTTGTACGTGAACCAACACGCATGCGCGAGTATTCCATTTGGTTACGAAGTCGTGAACATGGAGAAAAAAAATCGACCTCGAGTTCACCACTGGCATGGCGAACACGAGTTACCAGGCGATTAGAACACCATTTACGACTCGTGAACTCGTGAACACGGATAAACATGACGCGATTGGATATGGCGTGTCAAACGTTGCAATATTCGACAATCTATGTATTTGTGTGCGATTTCCGTTGTATGTATGCGATATTTGTCATATGTGTGCAACTTTCAAATATATATGTGCGATTCTGCGTATTTGTATGCGATGTCCGTATTATGTATGCAACATTTTGTCATTATTTGCGACTTTCAAAAAATATATGTGAGATAATCTACGTATTTGTGTACGATAATGTCCGTTGTATGTATCCGATATTTGTCATTATGTGCGATATTTATCATATAAGTGCGATATTTTTCATAATTACGTGCGATTTTGTAATATATATGTGCGATTTCTGCAATGGATAAAAGTGCAACCCAACAGGTTCTTGTCGAACATTTTCCGTCGACCTAAAAAAGACGGTTCTATGTGACCGATGTTACTGAAAGGGCTAAACAAATTTGTGAAATACCACCATTTCAGAATAGAAACTTTTAAATACGCACTGACGTAAATCCATCGGGATTCTTTTTTGTTAGCATCCATTGATTTAAAAGATGCTTACTTTAATATTCCTATTCCGAAAATTTCGAGCATAATTATTGTTTCGCATTTGCATGCGCGTGTGTCGTTGCATGAATAATTGCATGACGTAACATGCATAATCGCTGTCTCATTGGCCAAGTTTGTTACGTCACGTAATTATGCACGCAACGTCACACACATATGCAAATGAGAAACAAATGCAAATCGCTCCTCTTATTTAGTGTACCTAGGTTGGGCTTGCATATGAGTATGTATACAAAAGTTGCATATTTTGTTTACATTAGAGTCTTGAGGCGTCTGTGCCGGTTGGCCGGTAGAGGGCAGCAGAGCGGTACAACGCTGGAACCGCGTAGTGGAGCCCCGGCCGATCCGCCTGGGGACCCGTGTCGGATGGCGCATGCGCCGGACCGGTTTTGTAGCCGCGTTGTGACCGAGCTTTCATGTCAGTTTGACACGCAAGTTTAGGACATAATAAACGGCCGGAGACCTGTTTGGAAGTCATTCTTCTTCTTCTTATTGTTATTATTATTATTATTATTATTAATAATATTAATATTTTTCTGGTAATGAAACCAAGGATCCTTCAAAAGCGCTCAAGGCACTGTAGCTCGTAATCCAGAAGAAACCCGTAGACAGAGGCTGTGTCAGCCAGGAACACCGATAAGTAGCGATAAGTATTCTGGGTTCTTTTACGTGCATTATACAATTTTATAATGTTATAATGGGAAAGATATATACACACATTATAAATTATACAACACACGGGACCTACAACTTTACGTCCCATCCGAAGGACGAAGCAATAGTGGTTTAATTGCCTTGCTTAAGGACACACGTGTCGACACCGGGACTCGAACTCGCGCTCTGTGGAACAGAAAACACACGCTCTTAACCGCTCGGCCACGACACTTCTGTAGTGGTGTCGACCCCAGAAAAGGTCAACGTTACAGTATGATACGTAGTGCTCTTTGTACAATGTCCCATTTGATTTCAGGGCCCATACGTGTTTGCTTAGTTCAGCCTGTGCTCTATTGCTCTCGCATCTGAACGACTGCTTGTGGTTCGCCAGCATCATAATAACCCCAGAGCCTCCAGGGCCCTTGAGCGGGCCCCGGACCCCACGCCAAAATGGCCTCGCGCTCGCAGATTGTCTTTAAAATCACAGCACCCCCTGCAAAAAAAACGTGTTCCAGCGGGCCTGTATCTATTGTTGACTTTTACCGGTCACTTCCTTTCCCTGCCATTCCCTTCACAATAAAACGTGCACAAAAATACCACTGAACTACTACCGTCACGCAACGTAGCAACACCTATATACGGGTCAGTGGAATTTCTTATTAGAAATCGACAAAAGATGCACACATGTATTGCAATTATATTGCTGTCAAGTGGTAAACTACTCGCGTTTTTTAGTTCATTACGCCTATCTGGAGTATTTGGCTTAGTATAGTTGTCTGTACACGTTGGACGGTGGTCAAGTTTCAATACTAAACAAAATGGCAAAATTGTGTTTTGGATCCGAAGGAACGAACCGCCATATCGGTTTGCTGGCAATCTTGACTACGTGCACGAGTGAGTTTGTTTGGATTGCTGCGATGAAATGTTTAGCTGTGTTACTACCAACTCTACAGGACCAAGCAGATACCTACACATGGGTTATTGGCTGGATGATCGTGATCATGGAAGTTACTGCTGATGTTATAGGTATATGCGTCACGGTGTTGTTTTTGTTGTTTTTGCACAAGTTAAATTTTCGCTCTTTATATTTACTGTATGATGGTGATTTGTTTTTGTATCAATGCGTATTGTAGTCTTGAAAGGCAGGATTATCATTTTAAAGATCTTGTGAAGGCTTTGATAAACGTAATAAACAATCTAGTACAATGGAAATCTGGTGGATTTTCTGATGAAGGAACGTGTAGAGCATATGGACAGACATTGGACAACTCAAATGTGAACACGGAAAATACGTTTCATCGGTACTTCGTGACGGAGCCATCATGCACTGACAGCTTTACAGTTCTAATAGACCATTTATTTCCATTCTTTAAACAGTGATGAATGCACAAGAATACAACAAATATATATATAAACACTTATGTAATGCTGAGTGAATGAAAACAAAAAGCCATGGCTTGTATAGAAATGCCTTTTATATTAGAATTTTGATTAATTATTTTAAACATGTGTACATGTACAACAAAACAAGACACAAGACACTAGGGCAAGAACAAAACACCGCAGACAGATATACTAGGCTAGTATATCTGTCTGTGGTGTTTTGGTCTTGTCAAAACACTGAATAGATTCCGAAAAAAAGAGAAAGCAAGTAGCACAACTGAAAAGTCAATATAAAGACTGTTGCAGAATGAAACAAAATATATATCGTAATAAGAGTAAAGAAAATAAATAAGCAAGGGGGTGGAGGGGGGGGGGGGGGGGGGGGGGGGCTTACATCGCCACATGAGACTAGGTGGAATTACAAGTATTTGTAACTAGAAAAGTAACATTTTAGCTGTTTTCTAAAAAGAACTAACACCCGTATAATGTTATTAAACTTGAATCGGATTCATAAATACTTACCGTAAATAATGACATTCATTTGTAATATTCCAATTTAGGGCCAATAGCATCTCCTCTTGAAAGACGCTTTGGCATCCGGGTATGCATCATGGTCAGTGGTGTAATGATCGGTATGGCTTTTATCATTGCCGCGTTATCTACAGCAGTAGTTATGGCAGTAGTGCTGGCGGTTATGGCAGGTTAGTTTAAGTGTCTTGGCTCTAGACCCTCTCTAGTCGTCCAAGCGATGTATATTAATAGTTAGTCATTATCATTTGGTTTCCTTATTGTATTTGAGTCCCAGCAAGTCTAACTGTTAACTAGATGAACAATGACAAAGGAATGCTTTGGTTATTTGGGACTGGCTTTATGAAAGGACAGGCCACTGAACTTGTACTTGTGACTGGATTTGTGAAATGACTTTCAGATACTCGATTATACTCTCGATACAACTCTGTTTGTTTCTTTTAGGACCGGGACTCGGACTTTCGTCTGTTTTACTTAGAAAGCTAATTGCCCGTTGTTTTCAATCGGAGAATATTTCTGCAGCTTACTCACTCTCCCAAACCAGCGCTTCAATTGCCTACATGGTCATCCCCTGGCTATCACAATTGTTCCTGAATACCTACGGCTACAGAGGCACATTGCTACTTATGGGTGCCATTTTCTTTCACTTGACAGTGTGCGGTGCCCTGTTACGTTTCCCGTCTGGTAATGGTGATACAGTCACCAAAGAGGGTACAGACTATATTCCCTTGGTGTGTGATCCTACAGAGGAGAAAGCTCAATGGAAGGTGGACCCAAATGCGTCGAGACAAAGCAGTGACAAGGAAAATCGTGCTGAGATATCAGCGTTGCGCTCTGTTTGGCAAACGTTCCACACCGAGATCTTCTATGTGTCATATTGGCTCTTGGCGATCATCTACATCGTCCTTCAGTTTGCGTATACAGCCTGGTTGGTGTATTATATTCCTTACACTCAAGCCAAGGGGTTTGCGCTAAGTGATGCCGTCATCTTTACCGCCATATCCGGGCTTTCGAGGCTACTCACAGGTCTCAGTCTCGGGCTTATGTTGAATAGGATCAAGTTTATTAGCAATCAAGGTTTTATGGGAATCGCATTGGTATTGCTGGCTGTGTATTACCTCGTCTACCCGTGGTTAACGTCCTTCTGGTCTACAGCTGTCAATCAAGGCGTGTACGGTATTGCCATGAGTTTGGTGTGGATTATGACAGACGTGTTGCTGTGTGAAACTGTTGCTGGGGATCAGTTGGGTAGCGCCTTTGGTTGGCTCTCGATGAAGTCTGGTATATTGCGTTTCTCGCTTCTCTTCCTGCCAGGTGAGTTGGTTTTGATTTTTTGTGTGTACGTACAAATTATCACAAGTTGAAGGTTTTTATGTATTGGTCCCAGATAAAATGTGTTAAACATTATTATACAATACATATTTACGGTTACACTGGTAAATATCCCTGGTCCGATTTGACTTTTCAGAAAAAACAACACCACAAGTTTGACATCAAAATGGCATTTTATTTGTAGGATATAACACGAGGAGCGCGCCGTTCGTGGGGAGAATGACCTGAGAGCGAAGCCCACAAACGGCGCGCTACCTACGTAACACCTTCCAAGAATGTTCATTAATGTAAGAACGAATGTCGTGTTTTTGTAAAATCAAGTAAGCCAATAAAGTAATGTTAACAATACATTGGTATGTCGGTCGGGGAACGCATTGAATAAGCTATACCTAATTGTTTCTCTGTCCCTGGTTTAGGTTTGATCTACGATTTAACAAAGAGCTACACCTGGACGTTTATGATGTTGGGAGTCGCTCACGTCGCTGGCCTTGCTGCTTTGTTGCTTCTTGTTTGGTATCAACGAAGAAAATAAACTATCGTGTTAAGAAAAGGTGAAGGGCTGCTCTAATTAGCCAGTTCGGCCGGGATTATTTTAATATCACCGAGCCGAGGTGCGGGATTATTTTTAACGAAACTCGATCCGAGGCGGGTTCAGGCCGATAGTACCGGGAAGCACACCCACGCATTACTGGCCTCGCTCACTCCGGTCTCGCTCGTTTTGAATCTGGGGAAAACTTTGCGTTTATATACGTCCTCCGGCGCGAACTGGACACAAATTATTGCTTGCTGAAAACTTCCTCTGTGTGTGCGGCCTATTGCTGTGAAATAACGAAGACTGGATTAGTTTTCGTAGATACAATGACAAAGCCTTTTGGATCGAGATCGCTGAGCAGAATTAAGTTATGCTGGGGATTGAGAGTATGCAAAATACAGCATGGCTTGAAGGAAAGTATGGTTGGAATTACTGGCCCCGAGGTGGTGTAGGTCAGCTCGACTACCTCCCGACGCGAAATAAACCACGCTGTATTTGTTTTACTACATAACACTTCATAAATATTCACTACCTTATCTGATTGGTGGATTGAGTGACTGATAGGTTGGCTGGTTTATCGGTTATTGTGTTATCGATATCATGATCCATTGTGAGGCAATTAGACTGATAGACAGACTACTGGCTTCGTAATGAATAGACTGATGGACCAAGTGGAGGATCCAGGATTTTCCCAAGTTGGGGAAACCCAAGATATCATTTGTGTATGGAATGATCCTGAACGAGACCATATGTTCATCAATGCAGAGCGGTATGCGACACCGCGCGTCAGACATAGTCGCCTTTTAGAAGCTATGATTGCATTTGGAGCATCGACCAAAGCTGTTGATTGGTCGATCAGCTGTCGTATTTTTGTCTGACAACTTCTGGTTACCGAAGACTTGATAGAAGGCGCCCGTGTGAACGGTCAGAATCCGGAGGTCAAGGGGCAGTGTTGTTTCGCACAACCTACACACGCGTATCTATGTCTGTTTCATGGGTTTTATTAACGAGTCGGCCATATTAAATTGAAAGTGAGGTAAAATGTTTAGTTTTTGAACTTGCGGATAGAAATGACCTCAAGTTAATTATAAATTAATATTAGTCTTCTCTTATGAATAATGTTTAATTTGAGATTAAACATGAAGGGCCAAACTCATAAACGGTGATTTTCCCTTGATTACGATTAACTAGGCTAATGTGTGTAACCTTAAGTATCAGTACCGAGCGCCACCTGGGCTTAAAGTTGCATGGACATTCGCAACCAAAGAGCTAGAGGGCACTGTTCATCCTGGCTGCCTGTGTATTTTAATCTGTGCTGTACATTGCAGTTTTAATCTTTGAAAATCTTCCTTTTTGGATCGCCATCCACACTTCTACCTCTTATTTGTGGTTTTATTTGTGCTGTCTGGTTTGATTCAGCATATTTTGGACCGTGAAGTGTGATTTTAAGACATTTTTATTTTGAGTTGTTGGCTGAACTATACTGCTGTTGCTATCTACACTGCACAACAAAACAATGGCCACCATGAATCTCGTCATGTTTGTAACAGCCATCACACTTCTACAACACCAGCTTCAGCCCTCACTTGCCAATGGATATGTGGTGACAGTTTCCTCTCCATTTCCAGTGATTAAACACCCAACAATTATATGCGTCGGTAATAATCTCCCGATAGCTACAACGTGACTCTGGCTTCTGCTCCACTAAGACACCGACGGCCAGGTGGGATAAGCATGGCCGTACTTGTATGGTAATCCCTGGTCACGATCCACCCACCGATATCACCATTTTCATGGATGTGCTCAGAAATCCGGGTCCACATACTTGCCCTTCTACAGACTACCAGAGAATTACTTACAATCAGAAACAACTGAAACTATTAAATGGTGGAAGAAAACAATGCATATCCACATCTACGTATGAAAGCCTGAAGACATTAGAGCTGTTGAAGAAGATGAGGGGGTGTAGAGCAGGTCGACAGGCTTTTAGGCATATCCCTGTTATTATTAATACAAGAGGACGACATTGTGTGGAGACATCTGCTACGACATACCACAAGACTTCTATTATACATTCTAAAAAGACCCCTCGTCACCTTGTTCCTATTCCAAATACTTGTCCCGTTATCCACACCAACATAGCTCCGCTACCTCGAATTCTGCTGACCAATGCAAGATCTTTAAATAACAAGCTAGAAGATCTGCAGCTTGTTCTCAGTGAGAATTCAGTCGATATAGCTCAGAAACAGTTTCACGTCTACGCTTGTTGTACCCAAGTGCAAAACTGATAGATACATGAAGTCCACAATTCCTGTTTTAGCTAAACTTTTGTAAATCTTAATTGTTTACAATATAGGTGCAAGTGAGTACTTTGTGGTAATTTTATACTTCCATTCTTTTTAACTGCTATGTAACAATTTTTAATTCTTGTAAAGTGTAAACGTGGTCACTTCAGCTACTCTTCTGTGGCTGCCTACCTCGTGTTTTAATACGAATAAACCAGAATAATAATAATTGTATGTTTCCCATTATAATAGTCGTTACGTGACCAGCGTTCTCTGTTGGCACAAGCCGCTATTATTTGCAACTGAAATGTCAACAGCGCCCTCACTTTTGACAGCTGTGTGGTTTATTATTGCTGTTGGTTTCAAACTGGTTCAAAAGGAGGACGCGCGCGTGCATACGAAAGGCACTAGCAGTTTGCATCCCACGCCACTTAGCTGCCATAATGGCCAAAAACGCTTTCAAGATTTTTGGAGGAAATCTTCGCAGATAGCGGTTCAGACTTCAACTTCTTCCGGAAAGCCAAACTACAGGTAGGAAGGTTACTAAAAACACACCGTTTAACTTTGCTATTCTCGAAATTATTCGCATCCGACATTCATAGGCTACTGTAAGGTAACCTTTGCTTTTTGATGTCCTTTTGCAGGGAAAATCACCAATAGCACTGAACGTTTCAGTTTGCATTGCATAATCTGATGGAATCAAATTAGAAATTGATGAAAATATTGATTTGTTATTGATTTATTGATTTAAAAACAAATCGTTTGTTTTATAGATATTTTTAACTTTCTATTGATTGTAAATTTGTATCTATTTTTATATAATAATCTTTAAAAAGGATATTTTATTTCATGAGATTTTATTTTATTAAAAAAGGAGACTTATTTCAGTGGGAACACTAGATACGAGCATCCACAAACAGCATTGTAAGGACAGTTTGTCATTAAAGGTAATACAACATTTAATTTAATACAACACCAACCCCCCCCCCCCCCCCCCCCCACCCCAAAAACCCCCAAAAAACAAACAAACAAACAAACCCAACAACAACAAAACCAGAAAAAAACTACTTCATTTAATGAATTACCATATTTGACAGTCGCGAATGGTCTCAAGCATCCTGTGAAATCAGGGCACCTGGTGAGCTGTTCTGTTTTAACAAAACTGATATTGTTGAGCAATTTCTAAAGATGGTTGGCTAACCGTCGTCCCAGAAAAAATACTAAACCCCGGATAAATCCGTTCAGGGTCAAGGTGATAGAAGAGCTTATTTCCACTTGGAAGCACAACCCAGCTCAGCATGCCAGTCAAGTGTCACGTGGTTCCAGCCGCTTTCCGACTCCTCACTATCCAGGGAGAATTTCTGCCGGCAAAAGCAAAAGTGCAACTGTGTTGTTTGCAGTACCAGAGCCAAGCGGAAACAAACTCGCACGATTTGTAAACAGTGTGACAAACCAATGTGTGTACTACCATGCTTTGAGAAGTTTCATAGTCTGTAATGAACATGCACCTGAGCAGGTTGTATTGCGGTCCCCCACCCCATTTCAATGTTGGAGTGATGGTGCACACACCGCCAACCCAACATGGAGTTGGGGGGGGGGGGGGGGGGGGGGGGGGGGGGTACGTCGCCGCCTTCATTTGAACTTTTAACTGCATCTATGGTGTACCCATTTCGAACGTTTGTGCAATTACTACATAGTCCGGATTTCCTTCATTTTGAATAAAATCTAAGGGCCAAATTCCCGAACGGTGATTTTCCTTTGATCATGATTAACTAGGCTAAACTGTGTATACACAGTTGATGATCGAACGTACAAATCTAGGCCCAAATTCATAAAGAGTGCTTAAATCAGCTGCTGTTTACCAACTGACATGGCTACTGACATGTGTCTAAGTAACATAAGATATTTTAATCGTCGCAGGGGGCTTGTTTATCTCGCGTACAAGTTACCATTTGTATGTTGGCTTGCTTGTGAGGACGGACGTCTGGCCATGGATCTGCTGCATACGGAAATAGCACAGGACGAACCGTTTCCCACCTTTTTCACACTCAATGAGACCCATTTTCTGGTCATTAGTAAAATTATCAGCGCGTTTTTTCGACATGGCGACCCTCCCACTAGTGTCAAATGAGCTGATCAGCAGAGCACAGCGATATGCGTGTTTTCGAAGATAGATATGCCCTTTTATTCAACATATTACATAATCGGATGTGAATAGAATGATGTACGGCTATACCGCTAAACATCGGCTAAGCAGGAATTTGTGCACGGCTGGATAAACTAATTTTAAATTTTCTTACTGAATTGTGATGATCACAGGAGTTTATCCACACGCGCACTTCTCTGTTTTAGCCACCGTACATTAGTTGTACGTGACTAAAATAATCCGCTGATAATCACCGTTTATGAATTTGGCCCCATACATTTGTATTCATTTTGGTCTCGGTTTTGGAAGTTGTGGTCTCGGTCTCGGACTGCAAAAGTCTCGGTCTCGGAAGTGTTGGTCCAGTCTCGGAAGTGTTGGTCTCGGTCTCGGAAGTGTTGGTCCAGTCTCGGAAGTGTTGGTCTCGGTCTTGGAAGTGTTGGTCCAGTCTCGGAAGTGTTGGTCTCGGTCTTGGAAGTGTTAGTCTCACTCTCGGAAGTGTTGGCCGGTCTCGGTCTCGCAAGTGTTGGTCCCGGTCTCAAAAACCTTGGCCTCGATCTCAAAAGCCTTGGTTTCGGTCTGGCTCCCGAAAGCCTAGGTCTCGGTCTCTGTCTCGAAAGCCTTGGTCCTGGTCTCGGTCCCGTAAGCCTTAAGTGGTCTCGTTCTCTGTCTCGAAAGCCTTGGTCTCGGTCTCTTTCTTGAAAGAGCCACAACGTCAGTTTTAGACAAACAAGGCGCGCGCTGCGCCGAGTGAGCAACTTACTGTGTTGTGCATTTTTTATTATTTTTATTATATATATTTAAAAATATTTATATGAAATAAAATCAGGATACGAGTTAAAATAACTTCTGGACAGACTGTTTCGTACCGTGGGGCACTCATCAGCAGAATGACATAGCATACCATATAGCATCTTCGTACACATCGAACCAGGTTGCGTTGCGCGTTATACACTGAACCGCAATTCACTTCCGCCTCACGGGTCCCGTTTACATACATTTTTAGTGAAAAGGTAAATTTGAGCAATGACAAAAACCACTTTTTAAAACTGTAGAAACTGGCCTGCCAAATAATGAAACCCCCACATTTAGTTTATGATCGTTAGAGTACATAAGGAAAAGAGAACCGATATTTTGAAAACAGTCCGTCACACCAACTTCAAACAAAACAATCGAACAAATTGAATGTCAAATTGAAGGGCGACCACAACTGCCAGTGCACTGCAGTGAGCGTTGAAATATCTGCCATTGCGCGTCACTGGCCGAGGTTCTTTGCTCTTTAAGTCCGGCAGTTTTATTCACCCACTGTGATTATACTAAATTGCCGTAGGCGTTTATCCCTGGCAATATGTCCCCGACTTGTTATTCATCGTCCAACTATAGAAATTCGAGGATGACCACAAAAAAGTACTATTGTTTTCTTTGTACTGCCAGCAAAAGGTCATCATTCGTTACACTCCTACGGTATACTCTCCCTGAAAAATCGAAAATAACAGATTCTGATCCCTGAAACTTCATAATTGAGGTAGGCTACTTTGGCTACTTAGTAATAGAGTTAGTTGGCAAACAATTCAGAATTGATAAATGGAACTTATCTGGTCTAATCTTTAAATCACTCTCCCTAAAGAAGACGTAATTCCCGAAATGGCTCAGATGGCACGATAAAGGTTCCGGAATCCTTGAGCGGGCCCCGGACCCCACGCTAAAACGACCTATATTTATTGTTCACTGTTAACGTCCTTGGTCATTCTTCACAATAAAACGTGCACAGAAATACCACTGGACTACCACGCAACGTAGCAACACCTACATGTATATACGGGTCAGTGGGAGTTCTTATTAGAAATCGACAAAAGAGGCACACATTGCAATTATATTGCTGTCAAGTGGTAAACTACTCGCGTGTTTTAGTTCAATACGCCGAGCTGGAGTCTTTGGCTTAGTATAGTTGTCTGTACACGTTTGACGGTTGTCAAGTTTCAAGTTTCAATACAAAATGGCCAAATGTTGTTTTGGATCCGAAGGAACGAACCGCCTTGTCGGTTTGCTGTCAATCTTTGGTGCGTGCACGAGTACGTTTGTTTGGATTGCTGCGATGAAATGTTTAGCTGTGTTACTACCAACCCTACAGGACCAAGCAGATACCTACACATGGGTTATTGGCTGGATGATCGTGATCATGGAAGTTACTGCTGATGTTATAGGTATTTGCGTCACGGTGTTGTTTTTGCACAAGTTGAATTTTTCATTTCTTTTTTAATTTCATGTATGATGGGGATTTTTTTTATTTATCAATGTGTATTGTAGTCTTAAAAGGCAGGATGATCATTTTAAAGATCCTGTGAAGGCTTTGATAAAAGAAATATACAAGGAGAAAATCTAGTAGAATAGAAATCTACTAGATTTTCTGATGAAGGTATATTACTAGGACTGACAAAACACTGAGTAGATTCCGAAAAAAGGAGAAAGCAAGTAGCATAACTCACAAGTCAATATAAAGACTGTTGTAGAATAAACAAATAAAATAAAATAATAAGAGTAAAGAAAAGAAAAAAGCAAGGAGGGCTTACATCACCGCATGAGACTGGGTGGAATTACAAGAATGTGTATTCAGAAAAGCGCCAGATGTTATTAAACTTGAATCGGATCCACATAATGACATTTATTTATAATATTTCAATTTAGGGCCAATAGCATCTCCTCTTGAAAGACGCTTTGGCATCCGGGTATGCATCATGGTCAGTGGTGTAATGATCGGCATGGCTTTTATCATTGCCGCGTTATCTACAGCAGTAGTTATGGCAGTAGTGTTGGCGGTTATGGCAGGTTAGTTTAATAGTTTAATAGTGTCTTGGCTCTAGACCCTCTCTAGTCGTTCAAGTGATGTCTATAGTTCAGATTGTATTTGAGTCTTCGCAAGTTTATCACAAGCCCTTCGGCTCGAGTCAAGTTACTGTATTCAAATAAACTGTTAACCAAAGCATTCCTTTGTCATTGTTCATCTAGTTACTTGGAACTGGCTTTATAAAAGGACAGGTGACTGAACTTGTACTTGTGACTGGATTTGTTAAATGACTTTCAGGGACTCGATTATACTCTCGATACAACTCTGGGTTTTTTTTCAGGACCGGGAATCGGACTGTCGAATGTTTTATTCAGAGAGCTAATTGGCCGTTGTTTTCAATCGGAGGATATTTCTGCAGCTTACTCACTCTCCCGAACCAGCGCTCCAATTGCCTACATGGTAGTTCCCTGACTATCACAATTGTTCCTGGATACCTACGGATACAGAGGCACATTGCTACTTATGGGTGCCATATTCTTTCACTTGACAGTGTGCGGTGCCCTGTTACGTTTACCGTCTGATAATGGTGCAACAGTCATCAAGAAGGGTACAGACTATATTCCCCTGGTGTGTGATCCTACAGAGGAAGGAACTCAATGCAAGGTGGACCAAAGCGCGTCGAGACAAAGCAATGACAAGGAAAATCGTGCTGAGATGTCAGCGTTGCGCTCTGTTTGGCAATCGTTGCATACCGAGATCTTTTACGATGTGTCATATTGGCTCTTGGCGATCAACTACGTCATCATGCAGTTTGCGTATACAGCCTGGTTGGTGTATTATATTCCTTACACTCAAGCCAAGGGGTTTGCGCTAAGTGATGCCGTCATCTTTACCGCCATATCCGGGCTTTCGAGGCTACTCACAGGTCTCAGTCTCGGGCTTATGTTGAATAAGATCAAGTTTATTAGCAATCAAGGTTTCATGGGAATCGCATCGGTATTGCTGGCTGTGTATTACCTCGTCGACCCGTGGTTGACGTCCTTCTGGTCCACAGCTGTCAATCAAGGCGTGTACGGTATTGCCATTAGTTTGGCGTGGATTATGGCAGACGTGTTGCTGTTTGAAACTGTTGCTGTGGATCAGTTGGGTAGCGCCTTTGGTTGGCTCACGATGAAGTCTGGTATATTGCGTTTCTTGCTTCTCTACCTGCCAAGTGAGTTGGTTTAGATTTGTTCTTTCCCACCAGTACAAATTCACACAAGTTGTAGGTTTTTATGCAAAACAATTATACAATACATAATTACGGATACACTGGTGAATATCCCGGGTCCGATTTGACTTTTTCATAGAAAAAACAGCACCACAAGTTTGACATCAGAATGGCATTTTACCGAGGTTTACAGATCAAAATGACCAGTAATACGATCCAGAGTAGTGGGAAAGCATCAGGTCACATTTAAATCCGACTCGGACAAACCTAATTGTTTCCAGTTTCTTTGTCCCTGGTTTAGGTTTGATCTACGATTTAACAAAGAGCTACACCTGGACGTTTGTGATGTTGGGAGTCGCTCACGTCGCTGGCCTTGCTGCTTTGTTGCTTCTTGTTTGGTATCAACGAAGAAAATAAATAACTGTAATGGGTCGTGTAAAGAAAAGCTTACATGTTTGGACGCACATAGTACGGTCGTCGTCATCACACGTTGAACTATAGCTTAAAGGGATCGTATACGTTTGATAAACTACTCTTGTGACGTCACTCTATTCAGAAAAGTGTCGATTATTTTAAAGAATGTACAGTTAACTGTACATTCTTTTAAGAATTAACAGAAAAAGAACGACTCAATGGACACAGAAATTGCTATTGCTACATTTATTACAACTTAGCAAGAGCTATTATTCTGGCCTTGGGGAGTGTGGGACGCCCCCTATCCAGTTAGTGAACCAGCACACAAGGACACCAATGTAGGTACAGAGATTTATTCCTACTGCGTACGGTAAACTGTAAACAAAACAATTAAAGATAATTACAATGAGAAACTGCTACGAAGCAGAAGGTGATACAATGACATGGAATGATTTCCCTTACATAAAAATACATGTAGCACAAGCTAGTGTAGCAGGAACAACAATTATTAAATAATAGGTACATAGCATACATGTACATGTGTATATAACAGAATTTCTGATCGGAATGATTAAAGCTTACTATGTATCAAGTGTCCCCAATCTAGTACACAAATACAATTGTTTCATCCAATGGTAATAAAACATTATGCTAGTGAGATTTCCCAAAAGGGACAACAGGTGTGGGCAAATCCAACTATAAAGTACATTTACATGTACAAGAGAAAGACGTACAAATGCTGTCAAACAGTGAGTGCCACAAGTCCTAGTGCATTGTAACCTAGGGTGAATGACCAATAAGCTATATTAACAATCAGAGAATATAAGTAAATGTAAACTGTACACCGACTTTATAACAATGAAAATTGATACATACAGTACATGTGGACGCATAGTAAACAAACATGGCTGCCCCCTACATAAATGAGAACTTCACACAAAATCTTAGATAAGTAACGATTGAGTAATCTTAAGTTACATCCAAGTATAGGTAAATTGTATCAAACTCACTGGCAATTATCAGTACGGTGAACGTATACATCAAATCGTAAAAGGTTGTCAAAAAGACAAAAAACACAGAAAGATTTGTACAAAAATATACCGACGCGTTTGGTCGGCTGGCGGCTGGCGCCCAAAACGCTAAAACAGAAGGGGGCGCTGTTGCTACTTGACAGTAGCACAGAAGGTGTCACTGAACCAAAACTGCGATCAGCACACTCCCCCTGTGATGTGAGCAACATCGCAATAAAACCAAATTATCAAGGATCATGCAACCACAGTCGATGACAGTTTACTGACACCCTTGAAACTCAACCAACATCACAAGTTCGTGTATGGGGCGGACGTAGGTTCTTCCAGTCAAAGGCAGGCGCACACTGACCTCTCTGACACACCCATCATCTGCAGTGCACAAACCGTCAATCACTCCCATAGGCCACTGTGTTCTCCTTGATCCCTTGTCTCGAAGCAACACTACATCGCCGACTTTGACGTTCCTTTGCTTCTCTTTCCATTTTCGTCTTGTCTGAAGAGTTGGAAGGTATTCAGCCTTCCACTTGGTCCAAAATTGATCGGCCATGATCTGTACCAACTTCCACTGGGCCTTATACATGTTTTGCTTCTTGTTCTCGATGACGATCTCTTCGATGCAAGGGTGCTTTTGAGTCAACAACATGGTAGGAGTTAGGTACACCACATCTTCCGGATCAGTACTGAGTGGTAGTAAGGGCCTTGAGTTGATGATACCACACACTTCTGCCATTAAAGTCACAAGGACTTCATGCGTCAAGTTCTTGTTCATGTTGTTCAAACACATACCATCGAGGACTCTGCGAGTTACTCCTATCAACCTTTCCCATGCTCCCCCCATATGGGATGCATGGGGAGGGTTCAACTTCCATTCCATGTTATTGGATGTCATGAAGGACTGAAGCTCTTGAATGGCGCCTACAAAATTAGTTCCTTGGTCAGATCTAATTGTGCGGATTGGACCCCTGAGGGCGGTGAATCTACGCAGGGCATTGATAAATGACGAAGTTGACATCTCTTCAATAACTTCAATGTGGACGGCTCTGGATGACAGACAAGAGAACATGACGGCCCATCATTTGCTCTTGGCAATACCACCTCGCGTCCTTCTTGCTACGACTTCCCAGGGCCCAAAGCAGTCTAGGCCTACATGTGTGAAGGCAGGTTCACATGACAGTCTGTCCTCAGGTAGGTCAGCCATGCGTTGTGTCGCTTGTTGTCCTCTGAGTCTCCTGCAGGGAACACAGTGATGAATAACAGAAGACACAAGTCTTTTACAACCGGTGATCCAGAACCCTGCTTCCCTTATTGCACCTTCTGTCAAATGCCTTCCCTGATGATGGATACCATTGTGAAAGTGTTGCACAAGTAGAGAGGCAACATGGCAACTCCCTGGTAAAATGACGGGGTGTTTGAACTTCACAGGAATGTTGCAGTTCTTCAGACGCCCACCTACACAGATTAGGCCATCTTCATTTATAACTGGGTTGACGTCCAATAGTGCAGAATCCTTTGGTAAGGGTCTGTGTTCATTGAGACAAGTTATCTCCCTATGGTAGTGCTTCTCCTGGAGACTCTGAAGCACTGTTCTCTCTACCTGAAACTTCAACCGGCTATCTCTCAGACAGCAGTGGTGCCAACCCTTGCAGAGACATGAAGCCTGTGCGCCCTTGAAACATTGCACAATATGGGTCAATAGCATCAACACCCGGATGAAAGACTTCCAACTTGAGAACTTTTCAGCCCTCGTGGACAGGCTTGCACGACTCACCCCTGTCTTGATGACTCTAATCCCCTCATCATGTCTCAGTTCCTTGTCTAGTTCTGGTTCAATAAGGGGAAAGCTCAAGGGACTTCTGGACTCAACGTCTCTGTTATGCCACTGCTTGGGACCCATCAACCACGGACAACTAGGAAGTTTAGAAGCCTCCATGCATCTTGTCCCTTGATATGCAGGGTTATACTCTGATGCCACATAGTACCATTGCTGAGGGGTGCTGAACTGCAGAATCTTATCAACCCGATTTGCCACAAAGGTGTGGAACCTTCTTGTTGTGTTGTTGATGTATCCCAAAACCACCTTGCTATCCGAGTGATAAGTGAAGCTTGCAGGGGAGAAGTCAAGATCCCTTGACACAGTCTTAGCTAATTCAATTGCCAGGACAGCAGAACACAATTCAAGACGAGGGATTGTATAGCCCTGTTTTGGTGCGATGCGAGACTTCCCAAGTACAAACCCAACTTGACTGCCTTGATGAGTGGTCGTGTGTAGGTACACCACTGCTGCAACTGCCTGTTCAGATGCGTCACAAAACACATGTACATTTTCCTCGAGTATGTGACTTCTCATGCTTGTAGAGTATGCACGCGGTACCTGCAGCGTGAACAATTTCCCCAAGCCTGCCTTCCACGCCTCCCATTCAGTGCGAAAGCTGGCCGGCAATGGTTCGTCCCAGTCCACACCAACTGCGAGCATATGGCGAAGTAAGACTCTCCCTTTCAACAAGACTGGGGAAAGAAAACCAAGAGGGTCAAAGACACTGTTAATGACTGCTAAGACACCCCGCTTAGTAAAGGGCCTTTCTTTATAGTGACGGGAGAATGTGAATACATCATCATGCAGTCTCCATTCCAGTCCCAGACTTCTTTGCAGAGGTACATCACTTCCCTCGATGTCAAGCTCGGCAATATCTTTGGCAATGTCGTCTTTGCGGAACTCACTCAGAACCTGCTGGCTGTTCGAGGCAATTTTGTGTAGTCTGACCTTGCCTCCTTCCATCAGGGCTTTCTGGGTGCGTTTCAACAGTGACACAGCCGTTTGGGGGTCGTCGCATGACTTAAGACCGTCATCCACATAGAAGTTCCTCTGTACGAACTCTTTCATATCTGGGTCAGCGTCCTCCACGATAGCACGGAGCCCGTAATTTGCAACTGGAGGGGAAGGCTTGTTACCGAACACATGGACACACATGCGGTATTCAATCATTTTCCGGCCAAACACGTTGTCTTCATACCAGAAGAACCTCAAATAGTCTCTCTGTTCTGGAGGCACTTTGAAGCAGTAGAACATGCTTTCAATGTCAGCGCATACCGCAACTCGCCCAGTTCTGAACCTCAACAGAACCCCCAACAGATTGTTGGTAAGGTCGGGACCTTTGAGGAGGACTTGGTTCAGAGACAGCCCTTCAAATGATGCTGAAGAGTCGAATACTCCCCTTATCTTGTTAGGTTTGTTGGGGTGATAAACCCCAAACAGCGGAAGATACCAGCATTCTACATCATCTGCAATAGGCGATGCCTTCTCTGCGTGTCCCTTGTCAATGATTCCATTCATGAAGGTAACTAAGTGTTCCTTTTTCTTGGGATCTCTACATAGGCTTGCATGGAGGGACTTGGCTCTTTTCCATGCCATCTCTCTGTTCTTGGGCAGTTTTGGTCTTGTTGATCTGAAAGGAAGTGGGGCTTGCCACTGACCATCTTCATTAAGTCTTCCTTTGGACTTCATCAAACTCAAGAACTGTGCCTCTTCTCTTGAGGGACTGATCGAGTCTTCTCCCAAATCAAAAAGATCAGGAACTGTTGGCTGGCTGACGCTACCGTTCGTAGAGGTCACAAACTTGGATGGAGCTTCGACATGGTTCGAAAACAGTGCTCGGGCGTCCTGTGTTGTGCAGAAGTTCAGTCTTGTAGACTGATATACCATCTTTCTTGTGGAGTCCATTCAAACAGACATCACCGACGATGACCCATCCAAGGTCCAATCGCTGTGCATATGGGGCGTTATCAGGTCCGTTAATTTGTTCTCTAACTTTGTGCACTTGCAGCACATCCCTTCCGATGAGGAGCAGAATGGGAATTGCCGGGTCGATTGGCTCTATCTCGTTGGCAATTCGCTGGAGATGTGGATGGTGTAGAGCAACTTCTGGTGATGGTATTTCATCCAACTTGTCTGGAATCCTATCGCACTCTCTCACGAAGGGCAGCTTGATACGTGTTCGACCATCTGTCGACTTGATCCAGAGCTTAACTGTGTCTCGTCCTGCGACTTCACTTGAGCCAGCACATGTTTTCATCGCGTAGGTGGTGGGTGGAGAGGATATCCCAAGAAGGTCAAAGATTTCAGCTTTCGCCAGGGTCGAGTTGCTTTGATCGTCAATTACTGCATATGCTGAAACTGTCTGCTCTTGGCGATCTTCTGTGTACACTTCCACCTTGCATATCTTTGCACAGGACTTTCCACCAGGAAAGAAGCCGCACACATTCGTGCATGCATTGGTAATCTCGTTTAATGAGCCTGTCTTTTTGTCTGCACCTTTGCTACCACTCTGTTCTTCGAACGGCTGTAGAGGTCTTCGGACATGAAGAGCGGTGACATGTCTGTCGCTGCCACAATCTTCACATTTGATGGGGTTTTTGCAGTCTTTGGCGACATGTTTTGTGGTCATACAACACTTGTAACACACCCCCAACTCTTTCAATTGCTGTTTGCGTTCCTGTAGTGGTTTCTTTCGGAAGAGCCGACACTCGTGTAGTGGGTGCAGTGAGTTATGCGTAATACACATCTGCAAGTTTGCTTCCCTAGGCTTGGTAGTATTGATGACCTCTGTCTTCCGAACACTGACTGGTTTGGTAGACTTCACCGTGTTGCTAGGGCCAATAGACTCCAATGGCGCACAGGGTCGACCAACTAGAAAACTTGGGTCGCTTCGCATCTTTGCTTCTGAATGGATGAAACCATGAAACACCTTAAAGGGTGGAAATAACCCGGCGTTGAAACTCTTGAATTTTGATCCATGTTTCATCCACTTGTCTTGGAGCCCTGGTGTTAGCTTTTGAACTATGGGGTTAATGCCATGGGCAGAGTCTAAACTCGCTAGACCTGGGTACTTCCCTGACTTTTTGAGGTGCAAAACCTCTAGGAGCAAGTGATCAAGCTGGAGAAGTTTACTAGATTCCTTTGCTGAAAGCTTTGGAAATTCCTGAAGACGTGTCATGACATTTAATTCTATGGCCTCTGGCGAGCCATACTTATTATCTAGCAAGTCCCAAATTTGCTTTAATGCCTCGGCAGGTTGGACAATGTAGACCGAGTGTAGTGGTTCCACCATTTTCCTTGAGTCATTCCCTAACCATTTCATGACAAGATTCAGTTCTTGGGAAGGTGGTACGTTCAGTTCCTTTACTGTACTGACAATCGAAGACTTCCAGGTTCTGTACATGGCTGTAAAATCATTAAAGGTTCGAAGGCTCAAGGCTAACAACTCCTTTCTGAACATGATGTTTCCCATCTCAGTCATTATGTTCACTGGTTGTGGTTGAGATTGTCGGGCGACACTGACAGGAGACACTTGTGGGGTGAGATCGGCTGCTTGATTCACAGGAGACGACTGTGGGTTAAGATGGGCCGGCTGGTTGACTAGAAATGGTTGCGGGGCGGGATCGGCCAGCTGGGTGACAGGAGACGTGAATGGGTTAGGATGAGTAACGGCCAAAGAGCTTGAGGTAGTGGGCACGACTGGGGGTGGCAGGGTACGATTGATCTCCTCAAGGGGTGTATCAAAGATGTTTGAACTTTGAAATGGTTGACCTGACTACCATGGATCGCTTAACAACAGCGGAGAAGCTGCTTGTTTAATTTCTGAGTTCGCTTCATGATCAAGTGAATCAGCTTCTAAAGATTCATAGACCTAGTGTTCTTCGGCTTCTGCCTCTGCAAGTGCGGTTTCTTGCTCGAACCGACTCTTCTGTTGTTTCAACTTAAGCTCTGCATGCTCAAGTTGTTCCATCTGAACAAGTCTTTGTAGACGAACCTTCAATGCTGCTTTCTTTGCTGATGCTCTCGCCTTAGAAGACGCCGAGCTTCCACACGAACTGATGGATGACATGTTGTCCGCCATGTTATCGTCCAGTTGGCGAAATTGGAAACAGCTCTTTTACTATTCTGGCCTTGGGGAGTGTGGGACGCCCCCTATCCAGTTAGTGAACCAGCACACAAGGACACCAATGTAGGTACAGAGATTTATTCCTACTGCGTACGGTAAACTGTAAACAAAACAATTAAAGATAATTACAATGAGAAACTGCTACTAAGCAGAAGGTGATACAATGACATGGAATGATTTCCCTTACATAAAAATACATGTAGCACAAGCTAGTGTAGCAGGAACAACAATTATTAAATAATAGGTACATAGCATACATGTACATGTGTATAACAGAATTTCTGATCGGAATGATTAAAGCTTACTATGTATCAAGTGTCCCCAATCTAGTACACAAATACAATTGTTTCATCCAATGGTAATAAAACATTATGCTAGTGAGATTTCCCAAAAGGGACAACAGGTGTGGGCAAATTCAACTATAAAGTACATTTACATGTACAAGAGAAAGACTTACAGAGCTGTTGTGTCTCCAAACGTACAAATGCTGTCAAACAGTGAGTGCCACAAGTCCTAGTGCATTGTAACCTAGGGTGAATGACCAATAAGCTATATTAACAATCAGAGAATATAAGTAAATGTAAACTGTACACTGACTTTATAACAATGAAAATTGATACATACAGTACATGTGGACGCATAGTAAACGAACATGGCTGCCCCCTACATAAATGAGAACTTCACACAAAATCTTAGATAAGTAACGATTGAGTAATCTTAAGTTACATCCAAGTATAGGTAAATTGTATCAAACTCACTGGCAATTATCAGTACGGTGAACGTATACATCAAATCGTAAAAGGTTGTCAAAAAGACAAAAAACACAGAAAGATTTGTACAAAAATATACCGACGCGTTTGGTCGGCTGGCGGCTGGCGGCTGGCGCCCAAAACGCTAAAACAGAAGGGGGCGCTGTTGCTACTTGACAGTAGCACAGAAGGTGTCACTGAACCAAAACTGCGATCAGCACAGCTATGTTGACAGTTTCTCTAGAGCTCTAAACAGTTGTCTTGGGGGTCTCTTTGCTGTGTCGACGCGCTTATGCGGTTTCAGCCCGGCTTCTTGCTCTCCTATGGTCCTCACTGGTTCTGGCCACCGAAGCCCTTGTTGTAGAGGCAAGATGCTGCCATGCTCGATCGTATGGAGTGGTTCGTCCAAAAGCCTTGTTGCATAGATTTGCCACAACTTGGGATATCAACAATAACAAAAATCAAATAAAATGGATGCGCCAACCCGCATGTAACAAATTGCATCAAGGTTTGTCTAAAACATTCGAAAATAAAAATTACGACTATGAAAAAAATGGGGAGGATAAACCTTTTTATTAGCAAGGTCGAAGCGCTGGTTTGCAATTATGTACATGTAATAGGAATTTATTTCTTGTAAATGGGAATAATTTTCGACGGAGATAGGCCATAGTTATGTCATACGTTTTGAAGGTCCTAAAAAGTACTACTAATGCACAACTTTAAAAGGGCTGGTATATACGTACAACACGTACATGTACTTTACATTTGCTAACTCGCCCATGCTGTCCTGGTATACGTACAACACGAACATGTACTTTACATTCGCTAACTCGCCCATAGTCAGGTTCATAATGTACATATTGAAAGTTTCGTTCACTTTGTGTAGATTTGCTAAACTATACATTTTTGGAAACGTTAGGATATACTCAACATGAAAACCAATGATTATATTTGTTTTTAGGTTCTTTTGAAAAAATAGTTCTTTAATGTACCGTTCAGGGTTTAACAAAAGGCTGGTATACTTTCGACACGGAATAATGACTACTGACGCTAAGTTACACCATAAAAAAGCCAAAATGAGCTGCTGAGAGCTAAGCCAAATGTTGGAAATGACAAGTTCTCGTTACCTTTTCTTGCTTATTTTTTGCTTATTGCCCTTGCACACTGTAGTTTGTATTGGCAATTATTTTAATACTCAACTCATTCATATGGCCATGCCCAACCACTCATCCGAAACTAGTTTTGAATCAAATTAACCATATGAAGCACGATATGTGGCAGAGAAACCCCCCCCCCCCCCCTCCAACCTTCTTTTGTGTTGACCATTGTGTTTCCGGAATCTCAGGAATTCCTTTTAGGTTTCAAGGGGGGATGGGTTAGGTTACAATAGTGTTGAGTGCGTATAAAGTATAGGGATAAGAAGAGGGGGGTACCCCTCTACCACATATCGGGCTGGGTATAAAATTAACCACCACTTTAAATTGAAACTGAATTGTACGTGTATTATTTACAACTTAAAGGGATCGTATACGTTTGGTAATTACTCCAAAAAATTATGGCAATAAAAACTTACTTGGTAAGAAGAAAGTTCTGCGGTTATGGAAAAAGATACCACTTTTTATCCCCAACATTTTTAATCTGAGAAGCGTTACAACAGTGACGTTTCTCAGAGCGTGTATTCCAATGCAGATTATTCTTTCCGCGTGGACATAACCGCTCCAGACTTTCGGCAATATCTCAAAATCGCTACCACCTTTTGAAATGAAATTTTTACAGGTTAGTTTTATGGTATATATCTATAACTATATAGGATTGAAACAAACAATGGGTTCCAATTACCAAACGTGTACGATCCCTTTAAACGGGTTATATCGTTTAACTCTTTCACGAAATAAACTAAGCGTCCAGTTTATTTGATTAAAAAAAATCTGTTCAAAGGTTTAATTTTGTTTTCAATACTAATTTACAAAAAAAATATATCAGTAGAATTTCACGGGGTAAAATATGTAGCAATTGTTTTGACAACTGTAACTTCAACTACACAGTCAGATGGCACTGTGAGCTTTATATAGTTTTCATGAAAGTACATTTTTGCTGGATTTAAGGATCAATTTAACTTCTGTAGTCGATGCATTAGCTTGATTTAGACTGCCGTGACTGTGTGCGGCACTTTGTGTCAACTCATCTGTGTGTGCTTGGTAAACACCTTCAACCGTGGACGTTGGACAAAATAATTTGGTGGCAAACAATGGGTACACGATTGACAGCAGGTACATGACTCCAAATCGTGCACAAATCCTATGGAGGTCTTCCAAAAAAGTTAGAGGACAAACAAAATAGGGATAACGGTCGGACAATGCCCCGTCCACGATTGAAGGTGTTTACACCAAGCTGGCCGTGTGTGTGTGCGTGCGTTTGTATTGACCGGCAATCGTGGTCGTCGGACAAAGGAATTGGGAGGCAAAGAAATGGGTACACGATTGACACAACGTCCACGATCTCAACTCGTGTACAAATCCTATGGCGATCATCCGAAAACGTTAGAGTACAAACAAAAGAGGGAAGACGGTCGGACAATGCCCCGTCCAAGATTGGCGGTCTATACATGACTGTGCGTGTTCCGATGATACAATTCTATTGATTATTTTACGTATTGTATTTGTATTGTAACGTACATTTATGGTTATCTGTAATTGTATTTTACACGTTTGGGTTTTTGTTAGTACTAGTTTTTGTGTATGGTAACTTTAATGTGCAATTGTGTACATTTGTTAATTTTTGTAAATTTGCTGGGCATCAGTAACAGTACAATGTATATACTGATTTGTTTTAGCCCAGGGTAGAAATGTATGTTTCTATTAAATAATGTAATTAATTGTTCTACATTTTAAATGTAATTATTTAATAAAATGTAAAATGTATGTCATTCATACACGCATACAAAATATACACTAAAGTCACTATTGTTAACAACCATTCTACCGTGCAATTACTCCCACGACAAGAACTTAGCATTAGGCCCTACCATAACTGTTATTCATACGGATTAATTATGCCCTAGCACACTATAGCTTGTATTGTCAGTTATTAACAAGTATATGGTATTAAATACTCGACGATTAATAGCCAGCAAATGCATATAAAATTAGTTTGGAAGCAAATTAACCATATGAAGCAATATATAGGACGGAGAGAAACCCCCCCCCCCCCCCCCCTTGCCCCTCCTTTGTGACGGTCATTGTGCTTGCGGAATGTTGTAGTTTCTTTTGAGGTTTTAGGGGGGGGGGGGGGGGTGCGCGTTAGGTAACAATAGTCTAGGGAGCGTATGCCTATACGGGGGTACGAAGGGGGGAAGGGGGGGGGGGGGGGGGGGGGGGTCGCTCGGTTCCATATATGTTGAGTATGAACAGGTAACATGTAAAATCCCTTCAAGAGCAAATGAACAAAAACCCGACATGACAACATTGCATTCAACAGCAGTGAAGACTTTTGGAACAGTCTTATTTTATTGGTGCAATTTATTTTTGAGGTGAACATGCAGAGTACAGCAGAGATAGGTTGTATTTAATGTTAAACTCACAAATAATCAATGTACAATTATTGTTTGTACCCAAAGCTTGTGCACTGTCACTAATGGTCAGATAGCCTGTTTTAGTAATATGCGTGAGTAATATGGTATATTTAGTTGAAGATCATTCTTAATTCCAATGAATACATGACTATTGTGATTAGACTTTTGACATCACGTAATTGCATTGGTTTTTTGGCGTGCGTAAATCGTACTCGTAGCCATCTAAAGCAAATACATAGAGTCTTGTATCAAGACTACAGCAACCTTGCCCACGGACCAAATTAAAGGTAGGGATACATTATTGGTAATTGCTTGAATCGTAATAGGCGGATTTCGGGGTTGTATTTTATATATAGTAAATACCGTTTAACTCATCTGTCCAAAGTTTTAGGATCATGGATGCTGAGAAAAGCAAACAAAAAAACCACTTTCGTTTTCAACCGGCGTACGTCGGGCAGTGGTTCTTATGTTGGTCTTGTTTAATTCGTTATCGTAGTCCGGCATAAAATTTAATTTTTAGGAACAATTACAGGATATTTAGCGCAATAAATTTGCTGGATGCCTGGAATCATTATGTACTTTCAAATAAGTACGATATTTCTTATTTGTTTCTCTCGATATATGCAAATGGTGTATCCTACCTTTAAAATGGTTCCTGAATAATAGCCTATAGATTGCCCGCACTGTGTGGGTCGTTCTTATCAAACAACACAGGGACAAAGTTTCAAGAACACTTAGTCTGAACTGCATTCACAAATTTTCCAAGGGTCATATTTAAAATCTAAAATCCTGCATAAAACAATCATAAATATTCACCTGGAACTAAATCGACTTTAAAAAAACCAAAAACAAGGCAACGAGTAGTCTTGTTTGCAAGACGATCTAATCGCGGTATGCAGCGCACGTAGGCCGCCGATGCAGGCGCCCTCTAACGTACGCCGTAGACCACGCAATGACATTCGCTAAGACCGTCTTGTATATCTGCTGTAATCCGAGAATTATTGTTTCGCATTTGCATGCGCGTGTGACGTTGCATGAATAATTGCATGACGTAACATGCATAATCGCTGACTCATTGGTCAAGTGTCTGTTACGTCACGTAATTAAAGGTAGGATACACCATTGGTATTTGCTCGAATTATCATTAATGGGTAGATTTGGGGGGTTGTATTTCATAGTAAATATCGTTTAACTGACCTGTCCGAAGTTTTACAATCATGGATGCTGAGAAAAGCACGAAAAACAGCGTTTGTCTTTGACCGGCGTTGGGCAGTTATTCTTATGTTATCTTTGTTTTTTCGCGATCGCCAGACGGCGATCCCGAATTTTTTCTTATAAAATTATATTTTTCGGAATAATTAGAGGATATCTAGCGCTATCATTTTGCTGGATGCCTAGAATCAATGTTTACCTTTAAATGAGTAAGATATTTCTTAATAATTCTGTAGTAAATATTTTCGATATTTGCAAATGGTGTATACTACCTTTAAGCACGTAACGTAACACGCGCATGCAAATGAGAAACAAGACGATCTTAGCCAAGGTCATTGCGTGGTCTAGAACGTACGTCAGAGGGCGCCTGCATCGGCGGCCTACGCGCGCTGCATACCGCGAGTAGATCGTCTTGTAAACAAGACTAGGCAACGAGGCCCACGAAACTATATAGACGATATGCCTCCGTTTACATCTGTATTCAAATGTGCCTGTCAATAATTATACGCACGCACCATGTTTTACATAAATTTGGTTAAGAGATGACACCAGAGAGTCATATAATTCAAAGGCGATTTGACTGCGACGTCACTCTTTAAGCAAATTATATGTAAAACACGATGGGTGCGTATCACTGCCGGTTGCGTATCACTGCCGGGCACATTTGAATACAGATGTAAACACATGACGCCAGAGGGCACATCGTCTATAAGATGACTGATACTGGACGGATAAAGCTGGAAAATGTTTTGCGCAATTAACGGAATACACAAAACATGCAACAAAATGAAAGAAATAGTTTGGTACAAGAAATATTTCTAAAATAAATACAGTATGCAATGTCTATGTAGAATTCAACATTAATATCAAATGGACTTTTGAAGTATCTAACAGTTTCTCATTCAGAGTGTGCAATGGGAAATCTTTTCAACAGAAACATAAGTAGATTGGACCTAAACAGTACAGTTGAATAACCAATTAACAAACTGATCATAAATTTATAGCCGAGTTACCTAACGTGGTGCACTTTTTGCTCGACTTTGCTAATGCAGTGTAGCGAAGCCCCAAGTTGTTGAAAAACTTCAAATTCAATTAGTTAAATATTGCAGTCGAACGTTTACCTTAATAATGCTTGCTGTTAAACCTTCGTGAACAATTTCATCGACATAATGTTGTCAAAAACTCAAAACAAAATCGGCTGAGTGTTCCTTAACATGGGGCACTAGAATAAATATCGGAAAATCATAGGTTAACTAAGAATTTCTTCAAAGTTTACAAATACTGATACGCCGTTATTACCTCTGCTTACAATACCAACCATAAGTTTGTCAGAAAATTTGTTTCAACTGTTGGGACGCATTTGTAAAGGGTTAATTGTGTACCTCGAAATAAAATTTGAAAAAAACCGCCAAAATAAGGAACGGTATCAATATACCACCTATATAATCAACAATTCAGTGTTACACGTGGTGGCAGCGGTGGGATTCGAACCCACGCCATCGAAATGACTGCTGTGACCCCTACCTCCATGCTGTGACCAGCCATGGGTCACCCACGAATAAATGCCTGTGCATTCCCACAAACTCCAACATTTTTAGAAGTCTCATGCCTTTTCGCCCTGAACCTTTAGTATTGAGTCAAACAGAGTCAAACAACAAGTTGCTATGGTTTGGTACCAAACCTGCCAAAACCTAGCAAAACTTGCAGTTGGAGTTTGGTGGGTTATATAGGGTTAAAGCTTGATAACATTTCACTCACTGTTTTACCGAGGTAAAGCATTTGCTCTGGCAAGAAACTCTATAGAGGTGACAAATTAAAGTGTTCCATGTTTGGGGCCTCGCGTACATTAGGGGACACCATACTATAAAGATGTAAATACTGTTTCTTCTCACACATGGGTAACATTTTACCATTATGTTACCCTTTTTAAAGGGATCGTATACGTTTGGTAATTACTCCAAAAAATTATGGCAATAAAAACTTACTTGGTAAGTACAGCAGCTTTGGATAGTATAATGGATTTTTAGAAACATTTCACTTCGAAGAACTGTGTATTCCAATGCAGATTATTCTTCCTGCGTGGACATAAACCGCTCCATATTTTCGGCAATATCTCAAAATCGCTACCACCTTTTGAAATGAAATTTTTACAGGTTAGTTTTATGGTACATGTAAATATCTATAACTATAGGATTGAAACAAAAATTGGGTTCCAATTACTCTTTAAGCTGATCTTTCAGAGTTTGCACCAAAAGAACATGAAGTTTCAACAATAGGAACAATAATGGGGGAGACTACGTCACAAGATTGGCTGTTGTATTTGTTAGGATACAAAATCTTGGGCGTCTCGATTTCAGACATTGCTCTCTTCAATTAAAACAATAATTACATCATGTCTATGGTTCAGCCAGAGTCACTCCAAATATTATTTTTTTATTTTTTTATTTTTGCGAATTTGGAGCACCTGAAACTGGTGTAAATCTCTGCAATGGTAAGAAAAGAGCGGTTACCGTAAGTATACTCCGAGACTAGAAAATTAGGACCAAACGTCATGGCTCTGTTTAATACAATAAATATTTCCAGCTTAAATGTACTTTAGCAGACAACTCCATGCAAACACTCGGCATGTTTTACGTTCCAACAAGAAAATACACACACACAGCTTGTGTATGTGCATGATAACATCCCTCTGCTATAGACGACGACGTGCCCTCCGACGTCACGTGTTACATCTGTATTCAAATGTGCCCGTCAATATGCGCACACATCGTGTTTTGTATAAAATTTGGTTGAGGAGTAACACCACAGGTCAGACCACCTTTGAATTATGTGACCTCTGATGTCGCCTCTTAACCAAATTTATGTAAAACACGATGCGTGCGCATATTGACGGGCACATTTGAATATTGATGTAAACAGAGGGCACATGGTCTATAGATTCTGAACACGCATTGTATTTCATTACGTGTGGACCTGTGAACAAATTAAAAGATGTCCACACAGTGCAAGGCCGTTTTCCAAACCCAAGCTCAGGCTCCATTGTGGCTCCATCATCATTTGCAAACATGTATGAACAAAGCCGAAGACGGAGATGAAGCTGGGGTTTGTAAAACGGCCCAGACAGTGAAGACTTTGAGTGGATGAGTGGACTTGCCTGCATCCACACAAACATTTACCCCCTCTCTGATAAAGGGCTTTAATTAACCCTAATCCTCCCAAATCAATATGATTTTGCACACACCCTAGAAAGTTAGGGTTTAATTAACAAAACAGGGTTAGGGATGTCTGTTAAACAAAATGGAATGGAATCACGCAAAAAAAATTGAGTAAAATTAATATTTTCTCCCGATTTTCTTAACTACATGAATACAAAGGAATGCCTAAACTAGGAATTTAATGTTAGACGTGTGCGCGTGTGCGTTTGTTTAGACCGGCAATCGTGGTCGTCGGACAGAGGAATTGGGGGGCAAACAATGGTTCCACGATTGACGCAACGTCCACGATCTCAACTCGTGTACAAATCCTATGGCAAACAAAAGAGTACAAACAAAAGAGGTAAGACGGTCGGAAAAATCCCCGTCAACGATTGCCGGCCCATACATGCGTGCGAAATGTGGCGTCAGTTGCCGTAGTAATGGCTCCATTGACTAGTCGACTGAAACACCCATTGTAAAATCACAGGGAAATGGTTTATTAATTTGTGTGGAGCAAATTGCCTTGGCAAGAGACAAAAGGTGGCGTATTGGCTTAAGTACGAATTTTAATTCGTCAAGAGATTTTGAGTGAACTTTTCTTATTTTATATAGGTTTTTTTGTTCGCAAGATTTGTGCAGATCTTATCAGCACTGTAAGCCAACAAAAATACCAATCCAGAAATTTTATTTTTATTTATTTATACCGCCAAACAATGGACATCTTATGTCTCAAAATGTATACTTTGCATACATGTATTCTTGCATTTAAATTTCACCCAAAAGACTGTCCAATTATGTAGTACTTAACCGTGCTGCTGGACCAACTATCATTTGTGACCTGCTCCAACGAAACCCGGGCAAAGTTGACAATTTTATTTTTTTCGATTTTGCTTTTTTCATTTTTTCTAGGCCCTCAGCTTTAAAATGATGTATCATTTTTTGGGGGAGAACTTGGTGATAAAACCCCGACAACCTAATTATGAGATAAACAGCTTTGATGTTCAGTAAAGCCTATTATTTCTATACACAGTTGTTCCACAAAATCGACAAAAAAACACAATTTTGGGTGACGGAATATGTTCAAACTTGGGGAGGTTGCAGATAAATAGTTCGTGATTCAGAAAAACCTAAAACCTCAAATTAGTAAAATCCACCCTGAAATTACTTCACGATTGCATAGTAATCAAACACATTTTGCAACTTTGTCCGGGTTTCGTTGGAACAGGTCACATTTACTTATTTCTCTCAATAAGAATTGGAGTAGGCTTAATTATATCGATTCGTTTACAAAAGGGCCAGTGGTTGGCCTAACGACAGACACACACCCTGCATTGCAAGACAAAGATTGCTTATTAATTTCATGCTATATTATACACAAACACACCAGTGCACTGATAACACATCAGATATTTACATAATCGATTCACTGTACAAGCATCATGCATACTTCGAAAAAACAAAGGTCGCATAAATAGCATCTAATTTACAATAATTCTTAACACACTTTTGGGGCTTTTAGGACAATATAAATATGCATGTTGAAGCAAATTGTGTTCACAGATTTCTAATTAGTATTGACTTTCAGACAGTTTTTAACAAGATTTATTTAAATTTTTTTACCAGAATTTGTATATACTTTTAGGCAGTACATGTATCTAACCAAAATATGGGAATTAGCTTATGAAGGTTTTAATCAAGATTGGACATGAAATATTCTCATGGAAATTTGGTCGAGAAAAAAACAAAACAGTTATGGAATGCTCAAAAACATCTACAGGAATTAGTAATTTAGAACTTGTTAACCAAGTTTGTGTCGGATGCGGGGTACACACCTAAAGTTGTTCCTTTTAGGTGACGGATTATTCTTAAATTTGGAGAGTGAGTATCTTTTCAACAGTATTTTGGTTGGTTACTTTTTAATATGAAGGCGTTTCGGCCCATTGGTTAGGGTTTGTGACTCAAAATCAAAAGGGTCGGGGTTCAAATCTAGCTGCTGGCCATATGTTGTATCCTTGGGCAAGCCACTTCACCCCATGGCCATATGGGACCTGGCACCACGAAATGGTTAAAAAGTCGCGAAATAAAAAAGTTGACATTATTACATTTCTAGAAAGAAGAAGTCCTAAGCTTTCAAATGATGTATTGTGTGTTGCTGTAGCTTATTCCTAGCTGCCGCTATACCTTTTTGAAATAGCTAAAGTCATGCTCCCTTGTTTTGAGAAAACGGAGTTCAAAGTCCATGAACCAGGCCAACTATATATCACTTAGTGCAATTCAGCCACAAAAAAAAAACACTTTAGAGTTTTAATTGAACTGTAAAATTTTGGGATATGATAAAGAATAGTTTTTGTATGTAAAAACGTTAACAACTCCAAAACGACCTCCCACTTGAAAAATGAACGTTTCGGCCAATAACTTGTTTTGGCAATGTGCGACTTTCTGCTCATTTTTGTGGTGCCAGGTCACAATTATGTTGTGTTCTTGGGCAAGCCACTTCACCCCAACTTGCCTCCCTCCACCCAGGAGTATCAATGGGTATCAGCAGTCGCTGGGGAGCAACCTGGATGGACTAGCATCCCCGTCCAGGGGAAATATAAATATTCTCAGTCGTTTCATGCCAGAGAAACCGGAGTTACTAAACTTTAATCTTACTTGCTACTTTTTAGCTGCAAAAGGTATATTTTACTTTTAACCAATAAGTTAGTTCGTTATTCCAACTGCGCATGAAGATTTAAGGATTTTTCTTTCGAGATAAACATTTCATCGTATACACGCAAAAGAATAGCGGGTACCAGCAAATTAACAGAGATCATCGTGTTCTGAAGTAACATTTAAAAAATATTGAAACGTTTGGACAGCGAAGTGTTTTCAGGTGTTTTGTGTGTCCAAACATTTGTTCGAACAAAATTTTCCATCATCTTTTCGATTGGACACACAGAAAATTCAAAGAATGTGGATTCGGTTAACACGTCTACCATAACCTTTTGTGAATTTATCTTTCGCATTTCTTGTAAGCAAATCACTCTAGGGATTAGGCTAATAGAGGAAAATGTGGAAAAACCAGCCACCTCACACTGAGACAAGACATTCTGATCTCCTCAAAGCACGAATAGGGTTTGAGATGGATAACTAGTCCACAACAAAGCATTAATTAACCCTAACCCTCCAAAATCCTCCCAAATTTTGCACACACAGGGGGTTAGGGTCAATAACATCTATACCAATATTATATGCGGAGGTGTCCTAGCCCAGACCGGGCTCGAACCCCCAACCTGCAGAACTACCCGCAGACCACGAATTCAATGCTCCAGACCACTAGGCCAGGGCACTACCATATCCCAAAAGAAATAATTATCTAATCTTGTTGCGCACAGTTGGAATACCGAATTGGTTTACTAGTACCAAAATTTAACCAGTTCGCGCCGGGATTATTGTAACATTCACTGCGCTGAGGCGCGGATAATTTTTATCGAAACCCGATCCAAGGCGGGTTCAGGCTGATGGTACCGGGAAGCACACCCATGCATTTCCGGCCTTGCTCGCTGCTGACAGACATTTCCGGCCTTGCTCGTGACGTGTTTATGCATCATCTGTTTATACGTCCTCTGGCGCGAACTGGTTAACAGGGAATACAATGTTTGGTTATATCTCTGTATTTATATTGGTCTAGAACGATCACGTGTCCGTTGTATAACAACGCATGTCCCGCCCGCCCCCCCGTGTGATATCACACGGCAGCCGCAGTTAGCTCGCTGTGAGCTGTATATCATTGGTACCAATGCACACTATTAACAATAGTAAACTGTAATGGAGCAGCAATTGAGCAGAAGAAGTGTGCGAGTTCATTTCGTTTGCGTGATTAACGTTACTACAATAAAATGTTATACTCGAACGTTTTGTATATTCAGCTTCATAAATGTGACCGGCTCTACAAAAAGGTGTATTATGTCGCAAAAGAAATTGAGATATATACATGGTTGGAAAGCCCACAACATAAGCTTTCATTTGGTATATAATATAGCTCCATAGCCCCTCCCATTCTGGAGATATGACGTGTTTGCACATTGATTACTTCTTCGGAGTTCAAATTACACAACTGAGAAAACAGGCTTTGAAATAGCCGGCTCTGTTATACTACAACAGAACGATACACACAGAACGGTATTTTTTTCCACTTTATTCATCAAAGTCAACATTTCTTTGAATGAAACCTAAAACTGTAGGTATTAAAGATGTCATTCATGACAAAAAGTGAAAATCCCATTTTGATGAAATGTTTACCCTCTCAACTTTGAGTAGGCCATTACATGATAATGCACAGCACGACTTAATACACCTTTTTGTAGAGCCGGTCACAAATGTCTGTTGAGTTTCAAGACAGAGATACATGTATAACAAAGCAATTGTTGACTGCTGTGATGTGGGACATGACATTTTGAACACCCGGGGGACGCACAGCACCCTCGTCTTTGTCTCGGGTGCTATGCGTCCCTCGGATGTTCAAACTGTCATATCTCACATCAACAGTCAACAATTGTATAATACAATATAGCCTGCAGCCGATTTCAAGAAACCTTACTTTATAAAACTTATTGCATAAAAGTGAACATCAGATAAGCTCTTCGCTGTAAAAAGATTCCCTAGATCATCTTATTCTCGGGAAGGCATCTTCCGAATCATTGTAGAATTACGACATTGTCCTACAAGGGCAATTTTCTATTTTCCCACTAGTTTAACACTAGTAAATATTTAACATTAGTTTGGGCTTCCAATCGTGAGAAAGGCTTCAATATCCACGAATGTTGTGAAAACTTTGACAGCTACATCATGCAACAACTCAGCGTCTAGGTCAACGCGTCAACGAAATAACAAAAAATGGCGACCTCTAACAACTTTTCGCGTGCGTGTACATTTAGTCTCAAAGGACGTTTCGTGTACATATGTCATGTATGTGTGTATCATTTTACAAACCGTCGTTGATAGAACGCGAGGTCACCCTTGTCCTAAAAATATAAAAGTTTTATGTGAAAATAGGATATTGCATAGCTAAGTCGAGCTACGCATTAAAGTTATGGCGCAAGTCTTGCGCCACATCAAATTAACCAGTTCGCGCCGTGATTATTTTAACATCATCGAGCTGAGGTGCGGGATTAATTTTAATGAAACTCTATCCGAGGCGGGTTCAGGCCGATAGTACCGGGAAGCACACCCACGCATTTCCGGCCTTGCTCGCTGCTGACAGACAGTCCGGCCCTGCTCGTAGCTCGTTTATGCTTCATCCGTTTTGAATCTGGGGAAAACTTTGCGTGTAATGTCCTCCGGCGCGAACAGGTTAAGGAGTAAGTTACGCACAGTTTCGTGAAATCTGCTGCAAGGTACTTTATGTGTTGTTGTTGCAGAATAGACAGTAGGCGTGCGCAACGAGTCAACTTTTAACAAGGGGGATTTCTGGTTTATTGGCAAGGACTGTAGGTTGTGTACCTCTCAAGGTGCCGGGGGCCTCTTGATGTTCTTGCTAGCTATCTCCTCTTCCTGGAGCTGGCCCCGGAAGTTGTTGACCTTGTTTTGCAGCTTGCTCATCATATCGATCTTCTTGGTCAGAATCTCGTCCAGCTTGGCCACGTAATCTAAAACAAGAAGGAACAGGTGGTGAACAAATTGTAAAAAGGATAAAAAAAATTAACATTGCCTTATTTTTCTGCGCCTTTGATCATTTTGTATGTAAGGGGCGCAATATAAATTAAAAATATTATTAATATTATTATTATCACACGACTACCTCACCAGCAAAGTTATTAAATGGCCCAGCAGCATAAATTGATAAAATAACTTCAGCTAGTTTTTTTTTTAAAACAGAGTCCTGGGGGTGCGTTCCACTCATGTTCTACGAACGTTGCCAACTACGCAAACAAATTTCCGTTGACGGGCACCCACAAATTACGAAAAGTCGGCGAACGTTTGCAATGTTTGAGCCGAGTGGAACCCAGCCAAGCCCTGTTCATTCTTTTACCTTCTACGTCGTAATCCACTTCGTCAGACAGCTCGATCAACCGGACCTCTTCCGCTGCTAGTAGCTGGGTTTCCTGACATAAATAATCAAATGTAATCCAAATAATATTGACATGTCGTCAACGTTTTTCACGAAGAGAGAAATGTGAAGAAAAATGTATTTTCGTGCACTTGAGAGGTAGGCAAAACTATCGTTTTCACGAACAGGCAAAATGACACACTATAGCGTGTAGTGCACAGACTTCGTTTGAGCGTACCGTATTTTGCACGTACTATTTTTCGCGAAGAGGCAAAAGTCAGTTTACGGGAGGCAAAACTGCTACCACACACATTTTATCATTTTCACGGAGAGATAAAGTGCTCCCTCATCGTATGTGACCGTCCACGACGAAAGGGCTGTAAAGTAGGCGTCTTGACGTTTTGAGATATTTAGAGAAATGAAATCTACAACAAATAAGCTTTAAAATGATATATTACAAGACAAAGTTGGTATTTATGGTTAGCTACAACAAGTAACACTGCATATGAAAATTCTTAGTTTTTTATTGTTTTTCACATATTTTAAAGGTCCTTTTATTAATGTGCATTTTTGTGCGAATAAAGAAACTGAACTGAACTGAACTACTAATTGGGCGGTTTAAATCAATTCCCATGAAGGTTATTTTGTAGGGCATTTATCCAGTTCGCGCCGGGATTATTTTAACATCACCGAGCCGAGGTGCAAGATTATTTTTAACGAAACTCGATCCGAGGCGGGTTCAGGCCGATGGTACCGGGAAGCACACCCACGCATTTCCAGCCTTGCTCGCTGCTGACAGACATTTCCGGCCTTGCTCAGGACGTGATTATGCGTCATCCATTTTGAATCTGGGGAAAACTTTGCGTTTATATACGTCCTCCGGCACGAATTGGTAAATATGTGTTTTTTGGTTTAGTTACATGAACATTAGTTTACCGAGGTTAACCGAGGTTAACCGAGTGCCAAATTACAGTGAAATTACGGTATTACCTCTAGGCATGTACGATGATCATCAACAATTTGTTCTTCCATCTCTTGGAGTTGGTTCATCACTTCATGAAAGGTGAACATCTCCGCTGAAACCTCTTCCTCCTAGGAAACCAAAAAATTATAGAAACTGTCAGCTCAAGAACTACCTCAAGAAGGTAGGATACACCATTGGTAATTGCTTGAATTATCAGGAATGGGTGGATGTAAAGGTAGGATGCACCATTGGTAATTGCTTGAATTATCAGGAATGGGTGGATGTAAAGGTAGGATGCACCATTGGTAATTGCTTGAATTATCAGGAATGGGTGGATGTAAAGGTAGGATACACTATTAGTGATTGCTTGAATTATCAGGAATGGGTGGATGTAAAGGTAGGATGCACCATTGGTCATTGCTTGAATTATCAGGAATGGGTGGATTTAAAGGTAGGATACACCATTGGTAATTGCTTGAATTATCAGGAATGAGTGGATGTAAAGGTAGTCTACACCATTGGTAATTGCTTGAAATATCAGGGATGGGTGGATGTAAAGGTAGGATACACCATTGTAATTGCTTGAATTATCAGGAATGGGTGAATGTAAAGGAAGGATACACCATTGGTAATTGCTTGAATTATCAGGAATGGATGGATGTAAAAGGTAGAATACACCATTGGTAATTGCTTGAATTATCAGGAATGAGTGGATGTAAAGGTAGGATACACCATTGGTAATTGCTTGAATTATCAGGAATTGGTGGATGTACAGGTAGGATACACCATTGGTAATGGTTAACCCTGCGATGTGCCACCGCACTTTTTTTCGAAGTCGCTTCGCCGTAAAAAAATAATTGATTTTTCATCAATTGTGAAAAAAATCTCAAATTACATGTATTCTTAGTTCAAAGCATGCCGAATAGCATGGTAAGTGCCGCTTGAACCCTGGTTGAACCAGTGACACAGCTTTTTGCAAAGGAAAGTGCTGCCCCACGAGTATCTCATTACTTCGTGTATACATAAAGGGGCTATTCAAGTATGGGTTTACCAGACCTACCTAAGCAATTAATCATGCTATTGTTGCCTTGCCCCATTCAACAACACCAACTGGGATCGAATATATTCAGACACTATGGGAAAGTACTGTGTATCCTACAGTCCGATAGGCTGTAAGCACTGAAACATGCCATACTTACATTGTGAGTGCAGAGCATGGCCAGGTCGCTATTACTGGGCGATAGGCACTCGGGGAGTTTCTCTGGGCTAGAAGGCAGGTCATTGATGTCTCCATGGTAGTCCCCAGGGTAGTCCCCAGGGTATTCCCCAGCGCCTGGTCTACCCCCTGGACCCAGCTCTTTAACCCTGATTACAAATTTAAATTCCAACAAAAAAAGGTAATGAACTGTATAAAATCCAAATAATATTTTTTCTTTATGACATTTTTTTTTTCTTGAGGGACAATTTACGTTTTTGCAAATATCCAAAAAGTAAACTAACCAAATTATTGTTTAAAAGTTCATTTAAACAATTTAAACAATTGTTCCTTCTGGGAAGCTGTCATTTTGAAGATACCGCTATTAGGTCGTCTTGCAACGTGCACAATCCAATACAGAATCATTAATTCCAACGCAGTCAGTTCGATCAGCGATTAGTTCTGGATTTTCTTCATTAGGGTTAGGGTTAGGGGTTAGGGTTAGGATGGAAGCAGTTTTGGCAGAAAAATATATTTACCATCTTGTGAAAGCAAATTTGAGCATTTTCTAGTGAGTGAGTGAGTTTTGGGTTTAGCGCTGTGCCGGCATCAGTGGTCATATTCACGGCGGCAATGTGTACAAATATAAGACAGTAAGTAGTAAATGTAAAAAAAAATCTATAAAATCAATAAATCTTAAAAATTAAATAAATTTCCCTTTTTTCATTTTTTTTGCAGTTTTCTCCACTATGCCTTGTGCCCAGTTTCGTCTCATTTTGCCAGAACACCTCACATATACCATCTTGTGAAAGCACATTTAAGCATTTTCTAAAACAGTATTACTTCCGTTACCTGTCTGCATAACGTAGCGTGTTGAGAGTGTGTTCACACGAGCTCATGCCAGGGGAGATCATGGCAATCTGTACAGCAAAGAAAAATAAACAGTATCCAACATGAAACATCCACAATACAACCCTGCGAGCTGCGAAGGTGCCCAGACGGGGACCACTTTTATTTCTTTTTAAAAGTTTTATATGAAGATTTCGCCCAATTCCATTAAAACTACATGTAATCCTCAAGGAAACCTTGCGGTTTGAGATGGTATTGTCCTTTTCAGGTAGGAGTTCAGTCGCGGTCAGCCGACCCTGGGGAAGTTGGCCGTTGATCAGCCAAAGCCCATTCACTTGTGCACACAATAAGTTGTTTGTGTTTCACTGCCTAGTTGACTTAGCCCTCACAACAACATCATCAATCATGGCCCAGTGAAAGCCGTTTAGAGCCTCAGAAAATAACAACAACGGCTGTTTATAATCACGGAAAGGTCT
Source organism: Crossaster papposus (assembly GCA_037893245.1). Classification (NCBI taxonomy): domain Eukaryota; kingdom Metazoa; phylum Echinodermata; class Asteroidea; order Velatida; family Solasteridae; genus Crossaster; species Crossaster papposus. The sequence goes on from JBAIAA010000017.1 coordinate 2,454,390, forward strand.
TCAGTCTGTATATACTGTACTGATGCTGTCTCAACTGCTTCAAACAGTATTTTATACACGAAACCGAAACTGCCCCCCGCGTGGGCACTTCCGCGACGCGGCGTACGTTTTTTTGGTTTTGCAGCTCGCAGGGTTAAGGCCCGAAGACAAGAAAATCTTTTGTTAGAACAAAAAAACAGTTGGGTCCATTTAACTTTTTTTGTAATACTGTAAACGGGACCTGTTTGTCGATCAAACCAAAGGCATTCTGGTGTTTATGACTTCTGACTAGCGCCCTCGAACAAAGATACTGACAATTTGGGAGACTGCCAACATAGGGCAAGATAGCTCAGTTGGTAGAGCGCCGGTCCGGTATTCCGGAGGTCGCAGGTTCGAGGTCCCACCTTGCCGATTTCTTTGTTCAATTTGAAGTTTAGTTGTCAAGCACCATTCTTTACATTGAATTGTTTTATTGCTTCAAACAATAAAATGTATCACATACCATTATAAATGTATATTTTACATTCAAAAGTACCCAAAAAAAATGAAAAACGACAGTCAATATCAAGTAGACGCTATGCATACTATGCAGGTTTTTGCGTTATCCCAAATGAAGGAATCCCTCAGTACCTAAGTGGGTTTACTAGCTCAGAACAGGACCTGGGCGCCCTTCTGTCCCAGAAATCAAATGCATTCCTATAGTAGACCCTGTACTTAAGATGCAGGTTTTGGAGTTATCCCAAATGAATGAATCCCTCGGCACTTAAGTGAGTTTACGCGCTTGGAACGAGACGTAAGCGCACTTCTGTCCCAGGGATCGGATGCATTCCTATAGTAGACTCTGTACTTACCATGCAGGTTTTGGCGTTATTCCCAATGAAGGAATCCCTCAGTACCTGAGTGAGTTTACTCGCTCGGAACGGGACGTGAGCGCCCTTCTGTCCCAGGGATTGGATGCATTCCTATAGTAGACCCTGTACTTACCATGCAGGTTTTGGCGTTGTCCCCAATGAAGGAATCCCTCAGCACCTGAGTGAGTTTACTCGCTCGGAATGGGACGTGAGCGCCCTTCTGTCCCAGGGATCGGATGCATTCCTATAGTAGACCCTGTACTTACCATGCAGGTTTTGGCGTTGTCCCCAATGAAGGAATCCCTCAGTACCTGAGTGGGTTTACTCGCTCGGAACGGGACGTGAGCGCCCTTCTGTCCCAGGGATCGGATGCATTCCTATAGTAGACCCTGTACTTACCATGCAGGTTTTGGCGTTGTCCCCAATGAAGGAATCCCTCAGCACCTGAGTGAGTTTACTCGCTCGGAACGGGACGTGAGCGCCCTTCTGTCCCAGGGATCGGATGCATTCCTATAGTAGACCCTGTACTTACCATGCAGGTTTTGGCGTTGTCCCCAATGAAGGAATCCCTCAGCACCTGAGTGAGTTTACTCGCTCGGAATGGGACGTGAGCGCCCTTCTGTCCCAGGGATCGGATGCATTTCTATAGTAGACCCTGTACTTACCATGCAGGTTTTGGCGTTATCCCCAATGAAGGAATCCCTCAGCACTTGAGTGAGTTTACTCGCTCGGAACGGGACGTGAGCACGCTTCTGTCCCAGGGATCGGATGCATTCCTTGAGGGCGAGCAGGCTCTTATTGATCTCGGCTCCCTCCATGCGTGTCTGGCGGTTCGCACTCTGCGTGTCCTTGCCTCGCTCATTACCTGAGAAAATAGACAAGAGAGGGATTCGAACCCGTGTCCTCTGGAATACTGCAGCAGTGCTGTAGTGCCCGAGTGATCTCCCGATGTGTTTGTTCTCTAAAAGATGTTCAGAAAGACTCCCGATTTGACTCGACTCGGCGAGCTCAATATTTGACTCGACTCGGCGAGCTCAATATTTGACTCGACTCGGCGAGCTCAATATTTGACTCGACTCGGCGAGCTCAATATTTGACTCGACTCGGCGAGCTCAATATTTGACTCGACTCGGCGAGCTCAATATTTGACTCGACTCGGCGAGCTCAATATTTGACTCGACTCTGCGAGCTCAATATTTGACTCGACTCGGCGAGCTCAATATTTGACTCGACTCGGCGAGCTCAATATTTGACTCGACTCGGCGAGCTCAATATTTGACTCGACTCGGCGAGCTCAATATTTGACTCGACTCGGCGAGCTCAATATTTGACTCGACTCGGCGAGCTCAATATTTGACTCGACTCGACTCGACTCGCCTCGACTCGACTCGACTCGACTCGACTCGACTCGACTCGACTCGACTATACACTGTAACTTAACTTGCCCAAATGACTTGACTTGAGTCACTTTAATTAAAATAACTCAACTCGAGTCACAAAAATCAGTAACTCGTTACAAGTTTAATTTAGTCACAAGTGTAAAAAGAATCGTACAAACAGAAAATGATGCAAAACTGACTGCGACAAAATGGCAGCCCCGTGCGACCAGATATTTGCATTACCAGCAAGATCAATGAGGGAGAATTTGCCGTGCAGTCTGTGAGCTTTCCTCGTCCGCAAGATGATCTGGAATACAGCGTGGGATCTTGAAGAATGGTTGTTAGCAGAGGTCTGTCCCGATGTCCTGTGAAGAAATATATTTTTTAAGCAAATCAGAGATGAAATTACAACACCTCATCAATATTAATGAGCAAATTGGAGCGCGTCATTGGCCGATTCCGCCGCGCTTCAGGGAAGTAAAAATGATACGCTGCCAGGTGACTTCATCCCGGTGAGTATCCAGCTCACCTGCCGTGCGGTATTCCTTCTGGTAGCACAAACAATTCCGTCTGGAACCCGCCTCGTAGACAATTAGTCTGTGGCATGTAATCTTTACAGAACCAGTCTCAGTAGCGTTACTAGATTTCCGTTTTTGACTTTACAAAGAACTTGAATATCTTGTGCTGAATAAAGATGAAAAATCTACGGCAGGTAATATCTACGAGGTGTAGTAAAACAAATACAGCATGGTTTATTTCTAGAAAATAGTGGGAATCACTGGTCCCTCGGTGTAGGTCAACTCAACTACCTCCCTCCGCTTCGCGTTGGGATGTAGTCGAGCTGACCTACACCTCGGGACCAGTAATTCCCACTACTTCCCCCAAAACCATGCTGTATTTGTAATTATACCCTCCGATTCAAATTGAATGATTTCAGACTACAGTCAACAATTTCTCAAGCCTTCCGACGCCTACCTGACATTGTTTCCTTGCATTATCAGACGCAAGACGTCATCCACGGACGAGACCAGTCTCTCCTCGAGACCCACCACCTGCACGATCTGATTGCGATCCTCAAGAACTTTGAGTTTAGCCTTCTTGTTCAGCAAGTCAAAAACCTGCGCACAAAAAAAAAACAGCAAACGACAACGATGTACTGTAGATCTATTCACAAACTTTTAATTGCATAAACAAAAAGTTTAAAGGTGGGATACACCAACAGACATTTGCAGGTATCGAAAATATTTACTACGGAATTATTAAGAAATATCTTACTTATTTGAAAGTAAATAATGATTCTAGGCATCCATGGGCTAATGGAACCACCACTTTCTTTATCATATTCGAAAATTGTATAGCTCAATTAAAACTCTAAAGTGTGTTTTTGGGGGGCTGAATTGCACTGATTGGTAGTATAGTTGGCACAGTTCACAGACTTTAAACTCCGTTTTCTCAAAACAATGCAGCATGACTTTAGCTATTTCAAAAGAGTATAGCGGCGGCTAGGAATAAGCTACAGCAACACACAATACATTATTTGAAAGCCAAGGACTTCTTTCTAGAAATGTAATAATGTCAACTTGCGACTTTCCACCTATTTCGTGGCGCCAGGTTACATATATCAACTTCAAATTTGGTATGTGGGTTGGTCTTGGAGTCCTCTAGAACCCTATTGATTTTGGACCCCGAAGGCCAAGGCCACTGTGGTCAAAACAATGAAAATGAGACACCATAACTTGAGGAGGAATAGTCTTGTGTACAAAGACGTCCTAATCGCAATATGCAGACACCATCAAACTTGATGACAATAATAAAGTGAAGCGTGTTAATTTTTCTTTTTTTTTTGGGGGGGGGGGATTCTTTCTCCTTACTTTGCCACTGTAGATCTCAAAGAAACTGCAGCTGATCACCAAATCTTTCTTTCGGTTTTCCGCCTTGTTGTAGAGCTTGAAGACATCCGTCGCAGCTAATGCATAGATTCCTTTAGTCACGTCCTGGTTCTTGCCGTTAAAATTACCTCCCATGGTCTGATGGGGGGGGGGGGGGGGATGGAGAAAATGCATTTATGAAGTTAGCAAAACAGTCTTATTTATTTATTTATTTATTCATAAATACCTGGGACAGTTTAGGCATTCCTATTGGTCGAGAGCCCGTCACGTGGCCGGTATTAAACGGACGATAAAGACATGGCTGGAAGTGTTTAAAACCAGCTGGCAACAAAGCGATGTCGCAATTATACCAATCCCCAGGGCTCACTTTATTTCTAACAGTACCTCGTCTCCAATAGTAAGAGCGGGTAGTGTTGGGCGCGTACAGCTCGACACCCTGGGAACGAGGTTGCCAGTGGCAGTAATGGTCTGGTTCATAGTAAATACGCTTTATTGCATGTATTGTGTAGAGCGACAGAGGCGGAAACAGGTCATTTGACACACACAATTTTCCGGGAATTTTCGGGTCTTTTTTGGCTGAATTTTACAAAAAAGGTATATATGAATGGGAATAAATGTGTGTTCGGCTCGGGTAATTATCAGCACCCAGACTCCAAGCGGTATTAAACAGAGTGATTAAAACCTCTCGAACACACATTTATTCCCTTATTAAACCACTTCCAACAGCGGAGGAACCGCCAATTACAGGAATGGGATAAACATACAAACAATCTCTCTTCATATATAAAACAAGTATATGTGATGTAAATATACAAACTGTAGTAAATTACCTTGTAAAACAACTCAAAGAGTAGGAGAAATTGGGGGACAAGGATGGAGGGGTGGGGTCCTGGGTTGGGGGTTGGAGAGTTGAAGGTGGAGGTGGGGTGGGGTTTGGGGTCAGGGGGTAGGAGGATTTACATGGTGGGGTGGGCAGGGGAATAACAGACACAAACTAGGGTGGCAAAGGAAAAAAAATACTAAGCCTGCAGCGGTTAAACGGTAACACGGTTAACCGACCGTTCAAATGGTTACACGATTACATTTTTCTGGTTCGGGTTAACCTTAATCTATGGCATTCTTACGTGTGTTTTCCCACTGCCCGTTTGCCCATATGCAAAGCAGGTCGCCATACCCTTGCTGAATATCGTTTCTACCAACCTCTTGGCTGTAAATCTGCAGGAAAATCAAACTCAAATATAAATATACAAAAGGATGAACCCAGGCACCTCTTTCAAAAGGTACGATACACCATTGGTAATTGCTTGAATTATCAGGAATGGATGGATTTTGGGGGTTGTATTTTATAGTAAATATCGTTTAACTGACCTGTACGAAGTTGTACAATCATGGATGCCGAGAAAAAAGCAAGCAAAAACGGAGTTCGTTTTTAACCGGGTAGTTGTTTTTTTTGTTTCTTTCGCATTCGCTGTCCGGCGATCGTAAATTCTTTTTATAAATTTATATTTTTGGAACAAGTACAGGATATCTAGCTCAATCATTTTGCTGGATGCATAGAATCGATATTTACTTTCAAATAAGTAAGATACTTCTCAATAAATCGGTAGCAAAATATTTTGATTTCTGCAAATGGTGTATTCTACCTTTTAACACACAGCAACAACGACCAAATGATAAAAGTGTGTATTAGTTTCTAGCGGGCCATCATGCGAGATAGGCACGGCCAGCTACCAAAACAACTAGCAAGCTAGCTACGCAACCAGACAGCATAGGTGGCTTGTGTGTAAAGCGCTCGCCTCTCACCAATGTGGCCCGGGTTCGATTCCCAGCCCGGACCATAATATGTGATGCGATCAAGCAAAATCACTCGGAACTCGGCAATTCTTGTTTTGAGATCGGGCCAAAATATGTTCGTAGGGGTGGAAAAATACTCTTTTAACCAAATTCAAAAGGGAAGTGATACAAAAACATGATTTTCTCAGTTTCTTTATTTGTTTACATGCTGGTGTTCAAATAGTTGTAATTTTGTAACCAAAGGTCGTGTTCACATGGGGTTTTCACTGAAATGGAGCCTAAAGAATATGTAAAAATCCCCAAAATGACCAAGGCCTACTTCAGACTGATTTTGCTTGATCGCATCACATATGAGAGTAGAGTTGTGTGTTGGTTCTCTCCTGTGCCACGAGGGTTTTTCTCCGGGTCCTCTGGTTTCCCTCCCTCTGGGAAAATTAAACACTTTTGATCTTAGGCTGTGCTCCATAGTCATCTACGAGTCTATGCCAGAGGCACCTTTATGTGCCAGAGGCTCGACCACATTGTAGCCGCGCCCTTCGCAATTCAGCACCCAAGCTGCGGAGTAAGGATGATTAGCCTTTCGATCTCAGGCTGTGCTCCGTAGTCATATATAAGTCAATGTGGTGTAGGCGCCTTTATGTGCCAGCGACGCGACCACGCATTTCAATTCAGCACCCCAGCTTCGGAGTAAGGATGATTTGCCTCCCAAATTATAATGATTACAAAACTTACTTGTAAACCAGCTCGTTCGTAGCATGCTCATCGAAGCCGTAGTCTAAGTGGAAATTCTGATTCTCTAAGTACTTGGTCAGGTCCACTTTCAATTTAGGTTCGTGAACTATAACCGAGTCTTTGGATGGTATCGTAACCACGTCCACGTCTCGCTTGTTGACCTCTGCAAACAAAATAAAGTAGTGAAAAAGTAGAAGCCCCTCTTCCCCCTCTCCTTCAATTTGCAGGAGCCGAGGTGCATGCAAGTTCTGTTAATCTAGTAATTTTTTTCTTCGATAACTGCAAATAGTGTATCCTACCTTAAAGTACAAATACTTGCCATAGCATCACAACTTCACATTTGCGCTCGCAACTGCGCAAAGTCTGAACTAGTGTTAGGATTTAAAACCAATTTTGTTAATATTCCGTTTAAATTTCACTATTCGGTTTCGATTCATTTTTTCCCCCACATCACAGCTCTGGGGTGTTTTTGTAAAGACCCAGTGGTCACTGAATTCTCCCCACTATATAACCAGTCATTGAGAGGGTATTTCTTGTGGCACCTCACTCATTACTTTTTGCTGGTACGGTGTGATTGTGAGCTGGATGAGATCTTCCGGTGAAATCAAATAATCGGTATTTGGTTTGAAAAAATTTAGGATAAACGGATTTTGAAATTTCCGATTTAGTCTGAACCAGTATTTAGGCATAACAAAATAAATGTTATGTTGGCGTAACAGGCCCCAAAAAAATAGAGTAGGTAGGTAGGGATTCTTTTTTTTCCTTTTTTTTTTCCCCTCCTAGCAATGAAAATGATGTTTTCTAATTGTTTAAGCCGGTAGTGATACACGATAGCGTGTCCAGGTTCAATATATACACAATCCACACACACAACAATGAGAAACGGTCAGAAATGGTTTCAAACGTATTTATAACTAGATTTATATAGATTTTAATCATTAAATTTCGTCCCTTGAAAAAAAAAATGCCCAGGGTCGGCCGTATTTTTAGTGTCGGTCGGGTTACGCCAACATAACAATTTTTTGTATGCCTTAGTATGTACCTTTTTTATTCAGCGGCCTCTTCCTGACGCAAACAGTGATTTGATGGTCATCCACCTGTTAATTAATCAAACAAAAAAACAAATGTGTTGGCAAACACAACTGATCAGGGGCGAATTTCATGGAGCTGTTAAGCAGACAAATTTGCTTAGCAGTTAGCACAAAAAAGTCTTGCTCAGTAAAAACAGGTTACCAGCCAAAACTCCATGTGCTTTTCATGCTTAGTTGAGTACCAGTCACAAACAATATACATCACCTGAAAGTTTGCTTCGTAACCCTGTTTTTGCCAAGGAAGAATTTTTATGCTAAGCAAATTTTTGTGCTTAGCAGCACCATGAAATTGGCCCTGTTACTGTACAACTATTCCTATGATTCGGCACCACCCTTTGAAATGTCAAATTACTCGGGATCTATCGGGGTCACCGTTTTGTTTCACAATGTATCGATGACCTACAGGGGGACCAAGTCACATATAATATAATATAATAGTAATAATAGTAATAATAATATAATAGCAAGTTTAAAGTTAATTGTCTTAAAGTTAAAAGTCTTTCTCCACTGCACGCCATGACCTTCGAATTCGAACGTCTTGGCTAACGTGTATAATCGCGTGACGCAACATGTATAATTGCCGACTCGTTGGTCAAGTTTCTGTTACTTCACGTAAAATGTTCGCGCGATTATGTCAGTTAGCCAAGACGTCCTATTGGAAGGTCATGGCGTGGTCTACAGCGTACGTTAGAGGGCGCCTGCATCGGCGGCCTACGCGCGCTGCATTTCGTGATTAGGTTGTCTTGCAACTAAGTCTATTCCTTCTCAAGTTATGGTGTCTCATTTTCATTGTTTTGACCATAGTGGCCTTGGCCTTTGTTATCCCAAATCAACAGGGTCTTAGAGGACACCAAGACCAACCCAAATAACAAGTTTGAAGTGGATATATGACAAATTTTTTGGGTTATTTTTTTCATTCAAATCTTGAACAAAGAATTTTCTGGAAGGTTTTTTACATTGTCGGCGCTCCAGTGCCACAAATACACTTTTAGAGAATCTCAAAAAGATGACGAAAACATTCTCCGTTGAAGAAACAATTTTGTGTAAGTTTTATCCAGCAGGTTTAAAGTAAAAAGTGATGAATAACAGTTTACCATGTCGTTGCTGGTGACTGGACGAAAGTCCAAATCCTCTTGATATTCCCGGATCATTCGGATGAACTCAAATTGCGGGTGATTACCATCAACATCCTGCAGAGAAGATACAATCAGACAACTTACATTAACTACATCTTGTTAGGAGGCGGAGTCTTAATATTGAGAGAGAGGGTCGTTGCTCCTACCTGATTCCGTTGTTGGGCCTGTTTAGCTTGCTTGTCTCATCATTCTTCCTTGGCCTATTCCTCTACGAGAGACAGAGTCATGATATTGAGAGGGAGGGTCATTGCTCCTACCTGATTCCAATGTTGGACCTGTTCAGCCTGCTTGGCTTATCTCTCTTCCCTGACCTGTCCCTCTATGAGAAACGGAGTCGTGATATTGAGAGGGAGGGTCGTTGCTCCAACCTGATTCCGTTATTGGACCTATTTAGCTTGCTTGGCTCATCTCTTTTCCCTAATCTATCCCTCTATGAGAGGCAGAGTCGTGATATTGAGAGGGAGGGTCGTTGCTCCTACCTGATTCCGTTGTTGGACCTATTTAGCTTGTGGGCTCATCTCTCTTCCCTAATCTATCCCTCTATGAGAGGCAGAGTCGTGATATTGAGAGGGAGGGTCGTTGCTCCTACCTGATTCCGTTGTTGGACCTATTTAGCTTGTGGGCTCATCTCTCTTCCCTAATCTATCCCTCTATGAGAGGCAGAGTCGTGATATTGAGAGGGAGGGTCGTTGCTCCTACCTGATTCCGTTGTTGGACCTATTTAGCTTGTGGGCTCATCTCTCTTCCCTAATCTATCCCTCTATGAGAGGCAGAGTCATGATATTGAGAGGGAGGGTCATTGCTCCTACTAGATTCCGTTGTTGGACCTGTTCAGCTTGCTTGGCTCATCTCTCTTCTCTGGCCTATTCCTCTATGAGAGGGGGTGTCATGATATTAAGAGGGAGGGTCATTGCTCCTACTAGATTCCAATTTTGGGCCTGTTCAGCTTGCTTGGCTCATCATTCTTCCTTGGCCTATTCCTCTATGAGAGGCCGAGTCATGATATTGAGAGGGAGGGTCATTGCTCCTACCTGATTCCGTTGTTGGATCTATTCAGCTTGCTTGGCTCGTCTTATTACCCTAACCTATCTCTCTACAAGAGGCAGAGTCATGATATTGAGAGGGAGGGTCATTGCTCCTACCTGATTCCGTTGTTGGGCCTGTTCAGCCTGTTTTGCTCGTCTCTCCTCCCTATTTTTCTTTATCTTGTCGACCTCTTTGACAACGTTGGTTCGCCGACGATAAGCAGCTGGAAAAGAAAACAAGTCAAGGTCAAAGGTCAATAACTGAATAAAGCCAGTGTTTATGGGCTCCATGTGCAAATAAAAGTGGGTACTATAAAGCAATAGTAGAAGATCGCGTAAATGCCAGGCGTCGTGGGCAATGAGTTCAAATGTCTTCCAACTCTTCCTTTCTTATTGATGGAGAAGGGGGGGGGGGGGGGACTTGTGCACAGAACCTTGGGGGTGGGAGGGTGTATTTTATGAAGTTTTACAATCATGGATGCTGAGAAAAGCAAGAAAAACAGCGTTCGTTTTCAACCGGCGTCTGGCAGTGTTTCGTACTGATGTTTTTTGGGTTTTTTCGCGATAGCCGTCCAGGATATCTAGCGGATGTCTACAATCATTATTTACTTTCAAATAGGTAAAATATTTTGTAATAATTCGGTAGTAAAAATGTTCGATATCTGCAAATGGTGTATACTACCTTTAAGTTTAGATGTTTCTAAATTTGGTACCCTGTTGAAACTAACAAAGAATAGAGGTCGACAGAATGAAAAGCATCTAGGAAATTATCTTAAACGTTTCCGTTAATGTTACAGAAATGTTAACGTCAATGTACAGCGGTCCATACCTTGTTTCTGTAGACTCTGTACGGGACCAGCAAGGGCCGGGGAGTGGTTGTTGATTGCGCCATTCTCTGCAGCATTCAAGGCGCTTGGCCGAGCAACCTTGGCAGAAGCTACTGTATGGGGGCAAGGAGAGAATTGGTGAACAAAGATGCGAAGTCACTGTTGGCTATAAACCCAGAACCAGGGTTCTAGCTTGGACCTTTTTAGTGCCGGGTAAATTATCAGATTGCGAAGCGTTGCGAGCGCAGCTCTCGCGCCTCACGGCCGGGGGTCCAGTTCATTTTTGCATGTTTCTGTGAAAGTCTAGCTAAGTTAATAAAATAAATTACTACATGAACATGATTAGCGTGACTTTGTATCTCCTCTCTTTCTTTTGTGCCCATAATTTGATTTAAAAAAAAATAATAATACAAATAATTAAAATTAAAAAAAAAAAAATTGTGCCAGGCGGCACAGCCAATTTGAACAGAAATTTGCAGCGCCACCCACCGTGGCTAGAACCCTGCCTAAAACCTTTAACCAGTTCGCGCCGGAAGACGTATAAACGCAAAGTTTTCTCCAAAATTCAAAACAGATGACGCATAAACACGCCACAAGCAAGGCCGGAAATGCCTGTCAGCAGCGAGCAAGGCCGGAAATGCGTGGGTGTGCTTCCCGGTACTATTGGCCTGAACTCCCGCCTCGGATCGAGTTTCGTTAAAAATAATACCGCGCGTCGGCTCGGAGATGTTAAAATAATCCAGAAACTGGTTAGGAGCACGACAGTCTTTTATCAATTTAACCAGTTCGAGCCATGAAAAATTTAACATTCATGAGCTGAGGCGCAGGATTACTTGATCCGAGGCGGGTTCAGGCCGATGGTATCGGGATTCGGGAAGCACACCCACGCATTTACGGCCTTGCTGGCTTCTAACAGACATTTCCTACCTTTCTCGCGACGTGTTTATGCGTCATTCGTTTTAAATCTCGGGAAACTGGTTATTACCCTAACTCCGCAGCATGCACAGTGCATCAGGTTAAATAAGTCTGGTGCAATTTGATGCATTCAGCTGTGAGCACACCAGTAAAAAAATAAAAAATAAAATAACAAATAACCTCAATCCTCAAAAATTGGATAAATACCCAAGTAACCTCAATCCTGCAAAATCCTGCATTTTGTAAAGAAGATTTTGGACGATTTGGGATGGTTTTGGAAATTGATTTGGAAAACAAGAAGCAGAAGAAAACAGAATTTTGAAATCTAAAAATATAATTCACATTTCACATAATATTCACGTTTTATATACATTGTAATTACCCTATAATATCATAAATATAGAGTCAAAGGTCACAACTTTAGCTACCAGGGTTTCCAAAAGCTATTATATTCCATTAAATAATGTAATTTGTTGTGTTGAATACATTGCTGATAATTTATGCCTTACCTTTCATGCTGCCTTTCGACATTGTACTAGTACGTACACTGGTCGCCAATGAAAGATAACAACCTACTATGTACATGGTACAATAATGGCGCTGTCAACTGGAAACTGTTGCTATGGTGATAGAGCCACACAGGTGCATTAGGCCGTGTCCGAATTACATAGCCGCGGCTTGATATTACATACAAGTCAATGTTAGAGGCTGCAGCCAGTTCCCATAGACTCGTGTGTAAATTCAAGCCGGAGCCAAGTAATTCGGACATAGTAAATAAAAAAAGTAGGACGTAGACTGTTGGTAATTACTTGAATTATCATGAATGGGTGAATTTTTTTTTTTTTTTTTTGGGGGGGGGGTTGTATTTTATAAGTAAATATCGTTTAACCAGTTTGCGCCGAGATTATTTTAACATCACCGAGACGAGGCGCGGGATTATTTTAAACAAAACTCGCTCCGAGGCGGGTTAAGTCCGACCGATGGTACCGGGAAGCACACCCACAAATGTTCTGGCCTTGCTCGCTGCCGACAGACACTTCCGGCCTTGCTCGTGACATGTTTATGAGTCATCCATTTTGAATCTGGGGAAAACTTTGCATGTTTATGTACGTCCTCCGGCGCGAACTGGTTAACTGACCTGTCCGAAGTTTTACTATCATGGATGCTGAAAAAAGCAAGGAAAAACGACATTCGTTATCAAACGGCGTCGGGCAGTGATTCTTATGTTGTCCGGCGATCGTGAATTTGTATAAAATTCAATTTTTCGTAAGAAATTACAGGATATCTAGTGCAATCATTATTTACTTTAGTCTCCGGTCATCATCACAACACCTCCTACGCCAACCAGCGCGAGGACGCACTGCTTATTACAGTGACCGTGCGTTCTCGTTCTCAGCTCCAAGGCTCTGGAACAATCTGCCACCCCACATTCGTGACTCCAATTCACTGGAGCATTTTAAGAATATTCTTAAGACACATCTCTTCAACATTCCTTTTAGTTAGATATCTGTTTTAATTCATTAACGTATTCCTTTCGTTGTTTTTGTATGTTGTTTTTAATTAAGTTACGTTTGTGTTTAATACGTGTCAATTAATTAAATACTAGTATTTTGTTCAATTATATGTGACTTTTGCCAATTTTAAATTAAATTAAATTAAATTAAATTATCATCTTTGAAGCATTAGATTTTAACTACCAACTATTTACCACAAGAATATTTTATCATACTAATCAATGTTTTATTTTCTGACCTATGTACAGCGCTTTGAGGCCTTTTAATTAAGATGGAAGGCGCTTTATAAGTAATTTTTTATTATTTTTTTATTATTACTTTCAAATAAGATATTTCTAAAAAAATTGGTAGTAAAAAATGTTGATATCTGCAAAAGGTGTATCCTTCCTTTAACATAAATAATAGAGTTGCTACATGTATAAGTAAGCCTGCAGTGGTAAACAGTTACACGGTTAACCGACTTTATTATTTTTTTATTTTTTTTATTTTTTATTTTTTTAAAATTTATTTGTATGTACAAGAACAAAGAAAAAGACAATACCATGTCTCCACGTAGGGATGTGAACATTAGAATGTGTACATCATGGGCCTTGCACTAGGAAGGGCTATTAATTTTTGAATAATTTAGTATTCGATATTCGAAACCGCATTATGACCGAATATTCAAAACTTGGGCTAAAAGAAATACATATTATTATGATGATTTTTGTACTTTCCCATCAATAAAATTTTGTTTAACTGAGGGTTAAAGTTAAGTATACTTAATTAAAGAATAAACAAATTACGAAAAACAAAAATTAATGGCCGCCAGATTTTTCACCCTATTTCAACTTTGACGAGCTGTATCTCGAAATAGCCTGTGCGACTTACAAATGTGACCCGCTCTGCAAAAATGAGTCTGATGTCGGAAAATACATTTTTACGTAAAGGGCTGTTTATTGTCTCGGAGATCTGTGGTTTTTTTTAAACAAATAATATTTTTGTTTTAAGGCATTTTGGCTTCTCCGACACCTATATTTTCAGATCTGATCGATTAAAAAGATTGTTTTGATCCCTAAATTAAATTTAATACAGATTTTGTCATTTTCTTATCATAGCATCTGATGAAGCACTACAGAGAAAAAGCAAATTTCCCAAATTGTAAAAGACCGATGCATTACACTACAGAGTTGTGCCATATCAAATGAAAGCTTATTTCCTGCTTTTTCTGACCAACTGTAAAATTTAACAAAACATTTTTAACACATTAGACTCATTTTTGCAGAGTGGGTCACAAATGTATGTCGGGGTTTTGTAGGAGCAGGTCGAAGCAGCCCCATCATGCACTGTGTATCCCTATGTCAGGCAAGCATATATATATTTTTTTTAATAAAAAAAATTAATTACCCAGCTGTTACCAGTACATGTACATTTGTACCCATTGGCACACAGCTGTGAGCATAAACAATAAGCCCCTATGGTGAACTAGAGCAACCATCAAGGTTCATCCTAATGAGATGAGTCATTGTTGACACGTGCACATTGTCTGGACTGGGAGATGACGCTGGCATGTCACTGAAGCTAAGAAGACGACACACAAACTATTGTAGGATGAATAAGGATGACACACAAGGGATTTCTAAGAAGTATAAATACGTTGAAGTTTCTTTTCACTGAAATGCTCTGTCTACGGATAGTTTTGATAAAAAATTCAATTTTTTTTTTTTATAGAGAGATTAACCCTTTAAACTCAGGCCTGTTTTTGAAGATTTTGTACGTGTTGCTAGTTTGTATATATACAAATATCATTTAGTGTACAAATCCCATATAATTATGTATCATTGGAAAGCTTACAAATAGGGCTATATTTTGGGGGAATATTTGGACCCCCAGGAGCTTTTGAGGGACTTAAAGTCAGATGTAGCGCGGGGCTGAGTGCAAAGGGTTAAACAATTCTGACCTAATACAGTGGAATCCCCTAGCGTGACGCACTTTGACAATTCGCTCCAAATTTTCTCTTGCAGTGTAGTCTTGGTTGCAAGACGTCCTAATCGCGATATCGTAGGCCGCCTATGCGGGCGCCCTCTAACGTACGCCGTAGACCATGCAATGACCTTCGAATAGGACGTCTTGGCTAACTCACATAATCGCTAGGAAAATTCTGAACAGAATTGTGTCACATTTGCACGCGCGTGTGATGTTGCAGGTATAGTTACGTGATGCAAGAGAAATCCGATCAATGAGTCAGCGATTACGCATGTTACGTCGTCGCGCGATTATAACATGCAGCGTCACACGCGCATGCAAATACGACACAATTCTGCTGGGATTTCACGAGAATACACCACATCCGGGCATCGTGACGATCCCTACAATGTGTCAAACATCATAATTTTTTTGCAATTTACTGTAGGCCCATCAGATCAAGGGCAATAAATCGGTATTGTGAAGAAAAAAAATCAATTCAATTTAGAACAAATTGAAATTATCAAATTATATTGGCTGACCTCAACTTCCGTTCATCGGTCACGCAAATAACAGATGGGTATAGTGCTAGGCAAGTAGTAGCCTTTAAACAAGGCCACATGTCTGATAGACGCCGAGCGACTAAAAAGAGACTAATCGCGAAAACCTGAGTGACGTCAGTGCGAATTGCCCAGACAAGTGGCCTTTATCAATCTGGTTTGGATTTCTTATGTTAACCTTTGTTTCCGACTGGAATTCGCTACCGAAATGGTAGCGTCCAATCAGCGAACGTATCTCCGCGTGACGTCAGCTTATATTTGAGTTGGACTAGTTCATTTTACAAACAGGGAATGTCCAATCATGTCACTCACAATATTTAGCTCAAATCATTAGTTGCTTCCTAATTTATTGCAATTTTGCATGTAAAATAGATTTAAATGTGATATCTTGTATTTATCATTTATATATTCAACTCAGAAGCAAAATTTATATACGTTTTTGTACCTTTTCTTACATGCTTTGATATTGAACGAATCACGAACGAAGCCAACTGGGAGATCGCCGTTCTGATTGGGCGTATTGGCATGCTAATATGTATCTATGAATAATTATGCCGAGCAGTGAAACCTACATTGCAAAAGGCCTCGTGACATTCGTCACTCGGTCGCGCGTTCACCCCGGGTATCTAGACTCATCTCAGCCGCTTAGCCAGAGTCACGAGGCCTTGTCAAAAGGCTAGGCAAGTAGTGATTTTTCATACTCACAAAGAAATTACTAGCGAGTAAACGAGTACTCGCAAGTAGTTGTCACAATTGTCAAAATGACGATCACACACTTGTTTATCACCATGTGTTTTTATTCAAAACAGAACAGTAATTTTGCAGTGACTTCTGCAGCAATTTGGTTTCCTTTATCGCTCAAGTTCCAATTCAGAATGTTTTGATTCCTCCATGGTAGAATTGAAAATCAATACAAATCATTATCATATCGTCAAACCATCGCAATTTGTCATTATTATAGTAGTAGAGTCCAACCCAAACCCAGAACGTGGTTTTGAAACCTGATATCTGCAGAAGTATGGCTCCCTTTGTATAAATTCTGCGGGCTGGGGACATCTACAATCAGTGATTTTTGCTACGTTTCGTGTCGGCTCACTCAAAGGATTTAGTTCGTTGTTCCCTTATTTATTTGGAAAAAAGATGTGCCATTGTAGGCATGCTATTGTGGGGAGCGGCAAGTCAATTCATTCTGCGTCGTTCCATCATACGACCACAACTTAATCGGTACTTGTCAACAATCATTGCTTGCTAACAATTACTACTCGCAAAGTATTTATTGCTACTCGGGCTAGCACGAGTAATCGAATAGTTAAAAAAAAACGTGAGTAGTGCTACGAGTAGGCGAGTACTTGAGTTACTAGTTTGGTAAATCACTAAGTTTGGAAAATTAAAAAAAGTGAACGTGAACTGACAGGACTTCCAGGGTCTATTGGGCACAAAATCAGTGTGCCCTAACGTGGTGCACTTAAATACTGTACATCTTGTAAAATCACAAGTTAACATTTAAGAATTGATTCAAAGTTAACAAATCCTGATAAACCCTTATTACTTCCGCTCAGTCACATTTCTAACGAGAAGATCATTCGAAAATTATTGTTTAACCAGTTCGCGCCGGGATTATTTTAACATTAACGAGCCGAGGCGCGGGATTATTTTTAACGAAACCCGGGTTCAGGGTGATGGTACCGGAAAGCACACCCACGCATTTCTGGCCTTGCCCGCCACCAACAGACATTTTCTGGCCATTTTCGTGACGTGTTTATGCGTCATCCGTTTTGAATCTGGGGAAAACTTTGCGTGTACATGTATATATACAATGTACGTCCTCCGGCGCGAACTGGTTAAAAAGAAATCAATTGGCAAGGCGGGACTCGAACTTGCAACCTCCTGAATACCGGACTGGCGCTCTACCAACTGAGCTATCTTGCTCTATGTTGGCAGTCTCCCAAATTGTCAGTATCTTTGTTCGGGGGCAGAAGTCATAAACACCAGAATGCCGTGTATCCAGGGATCACGCCGATTTTTCCGATACAACCAGAAAGCGACATTGTGGGGATCACTCAATGAGGATACAATTTTGTTCTGATAATACCCAAATAAATCAATTTTGTTGATTTACAAGTCTTTACAAGACTGTTTAGAGCTTCATGAAATTTCACTCAATGTGTTATTTGAGGAGGCCAAACTAGGGTTCTAGCTAGGACCTTTTTAGTGCCAGGTAAATTATCAGATTGCGAAGCGTTGCGTGCGCAGCGAGTGGAGCTCTCGCGCCTCACGGCCGGGAGTGCAGTTAATCTTTGCATTTTTTTGTGAAAGTCTAGCTAATTTAATAAAATAAATTACTACATGAACATGATTAACGTGACTTTGTATCTCCTCTCTTTCTTTTGTGCCTATAATTTGATTTAAAAAAAATTATAATAAAAAAAAAAAAATACAATATTTTTTTTGGCCGGGCGGCACAGCCAATTTGAACCCAAGAGCCGGGTGGAAATGTGCAGTACCGTGGCGCCGCCCACCGTGGCTAGAACCCTGGGCCAAACGTTTAGAAAACTAGAGGCGAAAAATCTAAGTGCTCTATGTTAGGAGCCATACTTATTATTATTATTATTATTATTATTATAATGCAGGGCTAATCATCCTTACTGGCAGCTAAGAAGCTGAATTGCGAAGATGCAGCTACAACGTGGTCGAGACGATGGCATGTAGACAGCCGCCATAGGACCCTAAACCCGACCAAGGAGTACAGCCAGAGATTGATTGAATTTTCTTTACAATTATTATCCCTGTTTACGAGGAACGAGACCATTTTTTGCAGCAGGTCAAGATCAGCGCAATTCACAAGCAATGCGGATAATATAGAGTATAATGCAGGGTACAGCCTTTATGCTCGAACAAATGTGTCTTCTAAAATCAACTGATTCAGCCTAAGCCTGCAGCGGTTAAACGGTTACACAGTTAACCGACCGTTAAAACGGTTACACAGTTATATTTTCCTGTTCGGTTAACTTTTTTTTTAATAAAAGAAACCCCACAAATTGTCAACTTTGTCTGGGTTTTGTTGGAGCAGGTCACGAATGGACATCTAGCATATAGCCAGTCGGCCTATAAAATTTGATGCAGTTAGCAATTAGCAATCTCAGAACTGCGATTATCAACACGTACTACACGCACACACCAAATTCCTTGATGAACCAGAGCTAATTAGATATGCAATGCAGGCCCGTGCTTTTTTTTTTTTTTTTTTTTTTTAATTTTTTTTTAATGTTGGTTACGGTTATTATTATTATTACTAGTGCTGGGACAAATCGGAGGTTTTCAAAATCGAATAACCGAATTTGAAAATATCTAATAATCGATCCTCCGAATTCGTTAATCGGTTTACAAAATCCAAAAACGTATTATTATTTTTTATTTTTTATTTTTTATTTTTTTTTTTATTTTTTTTTTTTTTATAAAAGTGATTTTAATGGATTAAGTGACATGGAAGTTGCGTTCTCCAATACGTGCTATCAGCTACTTCAAACAGAACGTCTTTCCGCGTACCAGCTGACTGTATTCATGAGTTTATCTAGTGGCTCGTGTTTATTCACGTAACCATTGAATCGATGACAATGGCGCACAGCCAGCCTTGCTCATTAACTTCGCCGCGCTTGAGCGATCGTCTACGGAACCAATTCAAATTAGAATTCCAAAATGAACAACTTTTTTTTCTTTTCTGCCCAGAAATCGTAAAAAGAGCAGTCCCTCTTTTTCTTTTTTTTTTCTTTTTTTTCCCCCGAATATTTGGTTTCCAAATTCCAAACCGGTTTGTGGAAGCACATTCGAATAACCGAATATTCGGTTTTGAGTCCCAGCATATTTTCTGGTAATGAAACCAAGGATCCTTCAAAAGCGCTCAAGGCACTGTAGCTCGTAAGCCTGAAGAACCCCGTAGACAGAGGCTGTGTCAGCCAGGAACACCGGGGCAAACCCCTTCTCTTAACGATAAGTGTTCTGGGTTCTTTTACGTGCATTATACAATTTTATAATGTTATAATGAGAAAGATATATACACACATTATAAATTATACAACACACGGGACCTACAATTTTACGTCCATCCGAAGGACGAAGCAATAGTGGTTTAATTGCCTTGCTTAAGGACACACGTTAACCGTAACCGCAAGACAACGGTTACACGGTTAATTTGATAACCGCAAACTTGCAGGCCTAATTCCGCCTCAATCTACGAAATCCACAAACTGCCAGGATTTCAGCAGGATGACACTTAATGGTGCAGAATACACAATTTGCAGATATCAAACAGTTTTACTACCGAATTATTAGAAAATATTGTACTTAATTTGAAAGTAAATAATGATTGTAGGCATATAGCAAAATGATTCTGCTACATATCCTGTAATTGTTCCGAAAAATGTAATTGTATAAAACAAAAATTCCGATCGCCGGACAGCGAAAAAACCAAGAATAACAAAAAACCACTGCCTCATGTCATTTGAAAATGAACGTTATTTTTCTTACTTTACTCAACATCTATGATTATAAAACTTTGGAAAGGTCAAATAAACGCATATACAACCCCCAAATTCACCCATTCATGATAATTCAAACAATAACCAATGGTGTATCCTACCTTTAAAGGAACAATACCATTTGTCAGTTGTGCATTTTTCTAATGTTTGAAGCAGCAAAATATAAAAATATAAAAATATAAAAAAAGGTGCTTGACAAACAACCTGATTAAAGTTTTTAGCTCTACGAATGCTGCATTTTCCGTGAGAAAACAATATTATTAGATTTAGAAATTTCATTTCTAAATTTGCTGAGTCACAATTTTGAATTGTGACCACAATCTGCGTTGAGGGCGCGTTCTAAGCCAGTGGATTGCAGCTACTCGCGTGTCACACACTGAACCTTTGTGCGCACTATTTGCAGAAATTACCAAAAGTGCGTCTCTGAAAAGCATATTTGGGACTTGCATTCTTTTGTACTTTTCTTCAAAATGACAGCATGCCAGAGGAAATAATTTCACAGGGAGTTTAGAATCAATAATATTTTTGCAAGAAGTACATGTAAGTTTTTGTTACTTTTCGATACACACTAGCTGCAAAAGTATGCACATTCCCCCTTAACCCCTTTAACCCTAACCCCCTATACTAGGCAATTTTGGCTAGGAACCATTCTTAATCCTGCAAAATCTTCCAATTGCCACCAAGTAAAAATCGGAATCAATCTCAATCCTTCAAAATCCTCCATTATTTCTCAAAATTTGTTCAGTGGAGGGGTGACCACTGCCTCAAATCTTCCAAAATCCCCGCCAATCGCTGCTATGATTTGAGTCAGTACGGATGATATTCAGAAGCAGTGCGGATATAAAGCATAATGCTGGGTTGCATTATGCATGTCTGAACATAAATAATGCTGGGTATAAGGTAGTGCTGGGCGAGTAGTGATTTCTTTCAATCGAGTACTCGCCAAGAAATTACTCGCGAGTAGTTGTCACAATTTTCACAAGGTGTAAAATTACGATAACACACGTGTTTATAACCATGTGTTTTCATTTAAAGCATAACGGTAATTTTAATAAATTCAAACTATATTAACGTCCAAGGCCCGTCACTAACATGCAAAATAAACATTTCTTTGTCTGATTACGTTGTCTTTGCCTCAATAAAAAAAAAAAACTATTTCACATTATTGAATTTATTGAATTGCTGAATTAATTTACGATCCTATCGACCCAAACCCGGACTGTGGTTTTAAAACCTGATATCTGCAGGAGAAGGAGAAGTATGGCTTCCATTGTATAAATTTTGCGGGCTGGGGACATCTGCTGTTGCAATTTTTGCTACATTTCGTGTTGGCTCACTCTAAGGATTTAGACGTGCCATTGTAGGCGTGCAATTGTGGGGAGCGGCAAGTCAATTTATTTCGCGTCGTTCCATCATACGACCACAACTTAATCAGTACTTGTAAACAATCATGGCTTGCTAACAATCACTGCTCGCGAGTATTTATTGCTACTCTGGCTGGCACGAGTAATCAATTAGTTAAAAAACTGCGAGTAGTGATACGAGTGGCAACAACTAATCACGAGTAGGCGAGTACTCGAGTTAGTCGCCCAGCACTAGTATAAGGCTTACGACTTCGACACATTGCATCCCCCAAAATCAACTGGCAATTTCGGAAGCATTCATCCTGGCTTTCAATATTTCAACTCAAGCTCACCTCTATTCTGTTCCCTGGCGGGTTTAGCTACCGGCTGCGGTTGAGGTACATTGGCCGGCGGTATCCGGGCACTGCTAGGCCTTGCTCGATTACTTGTGGCTACAGGAGGGGGTTTTGATGAGGTGGGTACTTCTTGAACGCTCTCGGGGCTCAGCTCTGGGTTCAGGGCATAGACCTGGGATATCTCCACCTGGGATTCGAAAAACATCAACAGCAAACAATTAGTCTCTTTTTTTCTGGTCATAAGGCCTAAACTGATGCTGGGTGATTTTGAAGGATTGAGGTTATTTGTTACTTTGTACTTTCACACTGCTCATGCTCTATGCACATTCTCAACAGAGCTTCAGTCAAGGTGTAAGTTATTATTTGTCAAGGATAGGAAACGTTTGCTATGTGCACAGACCATTGCTGTAATAGGGCACTTTGCAGCTGTTTGTTCCATGTTTGGCTGTTAAATTATAGCTCAATGGTAAACCCACTGCAGGATTTTGCAGGATTCAGGCAGTGGTCACCAGTAATACCCATTAGAGGATTTGGAAGGATTCAGGGTCCACGGAGTTTTAACAGTTTGGGATTGCAAGATTTTGCAGGATTCATGTTATGTGTAAGAAAAATGGGGTAGGAAAGTTAGGGTTTATTACCTCTTTTCCTTTTGTCTCTCCACGTTCAAACCACTCGACGGTCACGCTGTCTGTAGCAGTGCTGATTCCACTGATACACGCCGAGTGAACCCGACCTAGAGAGAGGAAGAATTAGCAGATCAACTAAATCAGCAGTTATTACCCAATTATACAGCATGGTTTGGGGGGAAAGTAGTGGGGATTACTGGTCCCGAGGTGTAGGTCAGCTCGACGATCACGCTGTCTGTAGCAGTGCTGATTCCACTGAAGCACGCTGAGTGGACCTGGCCTAGAGAGAGGAAGAATTAGCAGATCAACTAAATCAGCAGTTATTATACAAATACAGCATGGTTTGAGGGGCCGGGGAAGTAGTGGGAATTACTGGTCCCGAGGTGAAGGTCAGCTCGACGATCACGCTGTCTGTAGCAGTGCTGATTCCACTGATGCACGCTGAGTGGACCCGACCTAGAGAGAGAAAGAATTAGCAGATCAACTAAATCAGCAGTTATTCCTACAAATACAGCATGGTTTGAGGGGAAGTAGTGGGAATTACTGGTCCCGAGGTGTAGGTCAGCTCGACGATCACGCTGTCTGTAGCAGTGCTGATTCCACTGATGCACGCTGAGTGGACCCGACCTAGAGAGAGAAAGAATTAGCAGATCAACTAAATCAGCAGTTATTCTACAAATACAACATGGTTTAAGGGGAAGTAGTGGGAATTATTGGTCCCGAGGTGTAGGTCAGCTTGACAGTCACGCTGTCTGTAGCAGTGCTGCAAAAGCTGGCAAATTAGGAAATAATTAGTTTTTCTGAGGTTTTAGTTAGTCTTGGCTCAAGAAATTACATGTTGTTGATCACACCTCACGCTGGTGGAGTGCGCTTGTTTGTTTCGAAGCAGCGCGCCTTCAAACTGAAACTTTCGCGAGCGTCATCTGTTGCACATTAATTTAAACCTAACCCTGCCAGATCCAGCACAGTGCATCTGTGGTGACTGCTTGACCTTGCTGGACTCTGCACACAAGTCAATGTGACAAAGTATGCAATCTGTTGCGTCTGGCAGGGTTTCTAGCCAAAATACCCTGGAGGGTTAGGGTTAATCCTAACTCCCTAGTGTAATTTATTAGGAACCCTACCCATTCTGGCAAATCCCAAAGCAACACTATACGTGGCAAATTGTACACACAAACTATCGAACTGTACGGTATTGCCTAACTGACTCATTGTGAAAAAAAATCGGTCAGTTTATTAATACAAAGTATAGCGCTTTACGAAGTACAAGGCGCTTAACACATATCCACATAAATACAGAAAGAAACAACAGATAATACGATTACGATTGGACTTGGAACAAGAATGTCTTAAGGAGACGTTTGAATATGTGACCTGTCACCACAAAATGAGAGTAAAGTCGGAAATATTGAAAATTGAGATATTGGTATTTTCAAATTCCTGAGAAAGAGAGCTTTCCAATGGTACATAACACTTGGGGGTTTGCGATAAATACTGTTTACAGCGCTCTAGAAAGTCATGGGTTTCACAAAACGTGTTTGTGAGAAAACTTACTTTAACCCTAACTCCCTCACCATTGTTATTGAACAATACAATTCCTTCAAAATCCTCCAACTTCCTTTGTTGTGTAAGGAGTTAGGGTTAAACATCTTAAACAAAAACACGCAAAAGATTACAAAACAGGACAAGTAAGGTTCGGTTTACTATAGCAACGGCTATGTTCTAATCCTTATTTCTTCTACAAATTTACCACACATACAAACTATTGTATAAACAACAACATATAAAAATTTCGAAAACGTGGGATACTTACTTAGACCTGATTTGCATATTTAGTTACCGTGTTAATTAGACCACTAATGGACTTTAATCCAAACACTAACTACGAAAAATCGCGTAATTTAAGAGGTTTTTCGATCATCTGATCTTACCCAACAAATGGGAATATGTAAAGGAGGACTTGGGCTTTCCAAACTACGCAAAATCCTAAAATTGACCACCCCTTCATATTTTGACTTTGGATGGCCATATCTCTGAATCACATTGTGCGACTGTTGAGCGCATTTTTTAAATTTGCGCATTTTTAAAATTTGCGCGCACAAATTTTAAAAACTGCGGGCGGAGATTTATTTTGGTTAAGTTTGCGCGCACAAACTTAAATTGCGCGATGCGGTCAACAACAAAGGCAAATACTGACATGAGTTACACGGTAGACACGAGTTTTACGTCGGCGTCAGCGCTAGCGCTCGCGGAATCCACGCGTCGCGTCATTTTCAGCACTCGGTAGATGATGCGTGGCGGCAACATCATGGCAGTAGAACCAACACTAAATGTTGACGAGTTTTGCAGAGGACAAAAACATAAGGAACAGGCAGTTTAAGATTTGAACAACAAATATATTGATTCATAAAAATATGAGTATTAAAATAAATATTAAGACTAGTATTAAATATTAAGACCCCTAGACATTTATCTTTCAATTTTACTATAGGGTTGAATGAGTTGATTTTGTTTTTTATATTCCCTCTCCCAAACCACCCCTAAAATGATCATCAATCCCTTGGTCGCGCCCAGGCCTGAAATATATTCCGCATTTCCGGCCACCATATAAAATAGACACGCACATTAGTATTTTTGTAGAACCAAATCCCTGGAGTTGAACGCAAGTCTCAAATGCCCGATTTCCACAAATAATTTATATTCGTGTAGACCACATGGACTTTTCATTCAAAATTATTGTTATTATCTTATTTTTTTTATTTTTTGAAAATAATAATAAATGTAACCATTTGGGTCCTTTTTTTTTCAATCTAATAAAATTTTAAGATCGTATTTTATACTTTAGCATCACTGTGTACATGCTCTGGAAATATATTGTTCCAATAGGAAGGCTAGGGTGTGACGTGTTGTCCTGTAGGCTAGGGTGTGACGTGTAGTCCTGTACGGTGCATACTTGATCGACCCACATGAATTTAAATTTCTAATCGTGGGTGAACCATGTTTTAATTTTAAATTAGAAGATAGGGTGTGACATGTTTACTGCACGACTCGAATTAAGATGTCGGGCGGCCATTTTGAGAAAAAAAAGGGAAAAAAAACCGGCCTTCTCCTTCCTTTAAAAAAAAAAAGTCATGACGCTAAACATGTTTTTTTTTTTTTATTTGGCATAAACATTTTTTTTTTATTTGGCCATATAGAGCCCCACATGTTTAACGGGCAATAGCCTTTTGGTATGGTGGCCAAATTGTGATGCAAAGCAAAATGTTTGACAAATCTTTTAAAAGGCAAATGCATTATGTTATTTATTTAATTGCTCATAATAATAGATTAAACACTGTTTAAACAAATTCTAGCATTTTTACAAAGTTTTTTTTAATTTGTTCTTGTTTTTACTACTGGTTTTCCATACTTTTGCCAAATCTTTGATTGTATCCCAGCATCCCTTGAGCGCACACTTTGTCACAAAGAATTTTGAACTTACAGTTCGTGTGCAACGCTGGTTTACTCAAGTTTTGAACAAAAATATCACTGTAGACAAAAATTAACAAACAGCAGAACGCTACTTTGGCCTTACCCTTTTTACCTTCGGAGATAAAATATAATTATACGGCAAGTAATTCATGGTGGTGGTCAGAATTCTGTTTGAATAATAAAGATCGCGCGATTTTCAAAAAATGCGCGTCAACTCTTATGCGCAAATTTAAAATTTGTGCGCTCAAACTAAGTTTGCGTGTTTAAAAATTGCGCAACGCGCATTTTTTTAAAAGGCGCGCCGTGGAAAAATGCGCTCAACACAACTTTACTCTCATTTTGTGGTGACAGGTCACATATATAGATTATAGGCAGCGAGACCGCCTTTCTCAGACAGGAGGAAGCTCATTTCACAACGAAAGAGCTACTGTATCTCCGGCCTTTTTCCTTCTACTTCTAGGGACAGAAAGATGACAAAAACTCAACACGAGATAAATAAATTATGATCACCAACCGCAAACACCTAAACACTAGATTATGTGAATGTGGCAAATCAAAATGTTAAGAAAAATTACTTTTTCTACATGAATCCGTTCTGTTGAAAATTGAAAAAAATTGGTTAGGGGTTGATAAAGTAATTTTGGAAACATACAAAAACACCTTTGACTCAATTTGCACCGAAATTAAGGTGGGGCCCAGCATAAGACGATCGCTAAGTAAAATGGTCTTATTTTATTACTTATTAATATTATTGACCATACAAATATTCACGAATCGTGAATGTAAGAAATGGAATGCATGAAATACATTAATAAATCCCAATAAAATTACCATCACTTCGCTGAATGTGCACATTCATGCCGACTTTTAGCAAACAGGCATCCATTTTGAGTGTTTTCCACTTGATGAACTACAATTTGGAAACTTTGATCTCGGGAAAATTCGGAGAAAAACCGCCAATCGGCGACAGAATTAGATCATCCCTGTTGAAATTTTGAACAACCTGTGCTACGCGTGCGCAAACGGCCGCCGGTAGGAGCTAGCAAGAAAAAAAATCCGTGGTAATGTAAGTGCGCCCCCTCTCGACAGAAGATGGTAATTCTTCTGGGTAAAAGTTTAGTTTATCACTAGTTCAGTACGAAAATGCAACTTAATTACGTTTTTAATTAGTGTCTATCAGAGTTAATTGTGTAAAAAAAGAAAGAAGGGAAGCCACGTTAAATTGTTTGATGTAAGCTTACTTTATTTCGAGAAACAATCTTTGCGATCAGTGAAATCGGAGTGCTGCCCGCATAAAGTGATCGATCGCCGCGTGATGCAAAAACAAAATATCAAAATGATGTTTGATTTCATCATGGAGGAATGCTCTTATTCCTCCATGATTTCATCTAGTCGACCAGGAACGGTCAGTTTATAGTTTGGATTTTTAAGCGCAAAAAGACCTCTTTCTACCCTAATATTTGCTGGTCGAATTCAAAAATATTTTGTCGGTCAAATAACCACTTATCAATACACCATTGGTAATTACTTGAATTATCATGTATGGGTGGATTTGGAGGATTGTATTTTATAGTAAATATCGTTTTACTGGCCTGTCCGAAGTTTTACAATCATGGATGCCGAGAGAAAAACAAAAAAGAACGGCGGGCACTTGTTCTTGTTGTTCTTTTTGGTTTTTTTTATAACATTTCATTTTTCGGAACAATTACAGGATACCTAGCGCAATCCATTTGCTGGATGCCTAGAATCATTATTTACTTTCAAATAAGTCAGATATTTCTTAATAATTCCGCAGTAGAAATGTTCGATGTCTGCAAATGTTGTATCCTACATTTAATAAGGTTTCTAGCCATACACCTTTGTGCAAATTAATTTTAAAAAGTGGACCAATAACTACATGAATCTTAATCTTCCTTATGTTATAAAGCGATCACCTCAGTTCAAGTTGGAAAATGCAGTGACTGTAGAACCGTGGAGGGTCAAGAATGAGTTCCTCCATGGTAGAAAGCGCTATTTTATTTGTTTGATAAGCCGTAGTCAGAGCCGTAGTAACGTCAGTGCGCCCTCTATATACAAGGCAATGACAATTTTGTAAAATGCAGATTTCGTTTTGTTCGCTGGGCTGCGATTTTTTTCTTTCCCAAACGACATCGCCATAGAACTGTTTTTTTAGCGCATCTGAATGGCTATCTGTTACGTCATGGTAGTAAATTTTACTCTCAATTTATTGACCCTAGGATTCTCAACTTATTGACCCTAGGACTCTGGGGGTTTTTTACCCTAGGACTCTCAACTTATTTACCCTAACACTAACCATGCCCTAACCCTAACCCTAACCATTTTTGACCATAGGACTCTGGGCTTTTTTGACCCTAGTACATCACGTCATGCAATGCGACACATGGATGAATGGATAACGTAGATGTTAAACAACCAATCAGATGCGCTAAAAGGCAGTTCTATGGCGATGTTGTTTGGGGAAAAAATGTATTCAAAATTGTTGGTTTGATCCCGATTATCACCCATACTAGTTTGTTTGTTTCATGTAAACAGTCATTTTGCCTTTGAAGAAGATCTTGTTAAGAAATTAGGCCCTTTTAACATATTTGATTTTGAAAGAAAAGTAATTATATTTATAGATCGCCGACCATACAAATTTCACATTTGTATGTTGAGATTGCTTTGTTCGTACTCATTAGAATACTGATGTGGTTTTTTTCTTTTCTAAATAAATCTTTTTTTTTTTAATATTTGTTTTAAAGAGAAACAAAACCAACCCTTGTCTTCGTCTGGTTCCCTGACCTGACAATTTCTGGACGCCCTAACGTCTAAATTGTAGGTCAGCTAGCCGCCACCTATACAACAAAATTGCCAATAACTTTATAGTTATACATCAATATATTTGTCAACGTTATAAATAAAGGTGAATTCGACATATTGTTTATGGCGATCGCCAGATACGAAAAACCACAAAAACCTATCTTTTTTTATATTTTGGGGAAAAGTGGAATCACCGCTCTCAGGCTAGCTAAACAATATAAGGCAGGTAAAGGGAACTTCACTCGTCAACATATTTCAAGATTTTAAGAGTGAAATTTATTAATAATTATATACTTAGTGATTAATAATTATATACAATTATAGACAATTAAATTAGATTGTGTTTGTTTTTGTTGCTTCTAGCAAGCGTGGAGTGACGCATTACTCCAAAATACCCGCCCCGAAACATAGATGCATTCTAATTCGCCCCGGTACTCAAACGAATACATCAACATTTATTCCATGTACTGTATACATGAATAACATACGTCTACAGTACGGTGCACTAAAACTGCCATGAGAGCCGACTACATCTCCCTTTCTTTGAAGTTAAAATCTGTTGTACCAGTACATGCGTTTTAACGTTTCCACGACAACTGTTTTAATTTTTTTAAATATTTTATAACAGCAACAACAATACTTCTGCATCAAGCTTGAGTAAACACTGACAAGTAAATTAAAGAGTAAACATAAATGCTCAACAAAGCATAAGTCAAAATAAATGTCTGAAGAACTGTTCATTTATTAGAGTTCTCTAACAGTTCTCTTATGACCCATTTTGTGCTCGGTTAGGTCACATAATCCTTTAGGTGTTGAGGACGCCTGGAAATTCTGCCGGACCTAATTGTGACCTGTCATCACAAAATGAGCGTAAAGTCGCACGGAGTGATTTCCCAGTACGGCCAGTCAAAGTCAAAATTTGAAGGGGTGGTCGATTTTGAGATTATATGGGTTTTTTAAAGACTAAATCCCCAACAATCAATTCACAATTTTTCAGGACGATCAGATAAAAACAAATTATTTTTGGAGACAATTTAGACTATGCCTTTCTTTGCGCGTTCACACATTTTCTCCCAAGAAATGCCCGTTTTCTCATAATCTCTGTATTTAAGATTCCAGACTAAAAAATAAAAATTAAAAACATGTTGAGTATCAAACCTCCAAGTGTTAAATACCATTGGAAAGCTCTGTTTCCACAGAATTTAGAAATACCCATATCTCACTTTTTGATTTTGCCGACTTTATGCTCATTTTGTGATGACAGGTCACCTATAGTTACGACCGGTGGCTCACTGTGAGAGTCTGATGACTTCGCCATGGAGATTGGTGCTGTGGGTGGGAGTTATGTCCGTGATCTGGGCTTCACTGTCAGACATCTTTCCTGTGTTGTGTGTGACCAATGTGTCCCTGAGGTGAACTCGGTTTCTACGGGCAGTACGGCACCAAAAATGAACGACATTTCTCCGTATTTTGCCCAAATGAATTGGTCTGTTATTAACGATTACAACATTTTTATTTTTATTTTGTAATAATAATGAAAAATGAAATTAAATTAAAATGAAATAACAGAGAGTACTGTTGCCAGCACTTTTTCTGTAAAAAGTACACAACAATTTGTTTACTGTGTAGGCAAATGGTACCCACCTATTCCTGATAATTCAAGCAATTACTAATGAAAATTGAAATACGGACTCATTGTAGTATTGCACGGGAGTCAAATTTTCATATCGCACCGGCAGTGATATGGCATTTTGTCCGGTGTTGATTCTGCCAACGCGGGGTTCGATTTAATGCAAAACTTCAAAAATGTCTGGATCGAGGAGCATTTCTTGTTTATCCTGACAATTAAATGATTAAGTTGGTTTGCAAGTTGCTCTCTTGTCAGTCACAGTCAGAGGCCCTCTATCGTCCAAAATGTGTAGTGCGGTCCAAGGTATGGTAAACCTAATGCAACTTGTTTTCCTTCAACCCAAACACGATAATAAAATCGTCTTCTCTATTTTTATCTACCTGAATGAAATCACCGCAGTGTTATTCTATTTAATCAGCGCCTTGATAGTCAGTAAACATTCATAAATAACGACCAAAGCATTCTGTGAAGTCTGTTGATTCGAATTCAATCGCTTCAGATAATAAAGTTTAGATTTTGTTCGGCGGTCGGCCATGATACTTTTAGCGGGACCGCCGTGCTTGCAATCTTTTGGCGCAAAGCGGACCACACACGTCGATCTGCCAAGCTGCGACTGGACCGCCCGTATCGCGTTAACGTGGGTGGGATCGCTCTGAATGTCTAATGTAAACATTGAGGGGCAGTATTATGAAAAGCATAATATAATAGACACTGTACTTACCATACGGTTTTGCATTTTGGCTACCCCTGGCTTAAAATGGTACGGTCCAGTCTTAATTATTTTCAGCTGATCAGCAGCTGAGGGTATTTTTTTTTTTTTGGGGGGGGAGGGAATTAACAGCGCATGGGGAGAAATTAACTCAACTCGGTTAAAAAACACACAATTGCCGTCGGTGTAGCACCGATCTTTTTGCTTGAATTTAGTGTAGGTTTTCTCGGCTATTTAAAAAAACAAAACTTCAAATTCACTAACTCTCACATTCGATTTTGTCCGAGAAAAAGTTCACACGCTTTCACCAAACTAATTTTGAGTCATTTATCATTCAATGTTAATGTTTAGTCACCCTTTTTAAGGGTAAGATACACCACTGGTAATTGCTTAAATTGTCATAAATTGGTAGATTTGGGAAGGGGTGGGGGGGGGGGGGGGGGGTTGTGTTTTATAGTAAATATCGTTTTTAATTAACTGGCCTGTCCGAAGTTTTACAATCGTGGATGCAGAGAAAAGCAAGAAAAGCGACGTTCGTTTTCAATCGGCATCAGGCAGTGGTTCTTATGTTGTTCTTGTTTTTTCTCGGAATTTTGTGTAATAATAACAAAATTCGGAACAATTACAGGATATCTAGCGCAATCATTTTGCTGGATGCCTACAATCATTATTTAATTTAAATAAGTAAGATATTTCCTAATAATTTGGTAGTATTGTTTTTCCGATTTCTGCAAATGGTGTATACTACCTTTAAGCACCAAGTCGAGATTATTCGTTCTTACAGAAAATTTCGGCTAAGCAGAGTCGGATCATGGTCGGATCCGACGGTCGGATCCGCTTTTTTCCGGGGGGACCATTCGCCTACACTGTAAACAAACATTGTTCTGTATTTTTTACAGAAAAAGTGCTGGCAACAGTACTTTCTGTTTTAATTTCATTTTAATTTCATTTCATTTTTTATTTTTTTTATTATTTAAAAAAAAATTAAATGTAATCGGTAATTGTTGTAATCGACCAATATATTTGGGCAAAATACAGAGAAACCCGCCGTGATAATGGCGTTCATTTTTTTTCTGTATTCAAAAATATGGTGTTCTAAGACGGATAGGTCACGTCGTGGTTCAACTTTCAAAACGTCGTGGTTCGACTTTCAAAACGTCGTACTTCAACTTTCAAAACGTCGTGGTTCAACTTTCAAAGTCGATATTAAATTTGTTGTTAAGCCTATTAATAGTTTTAAAAGTTGAACCACGCCGTTTTGAAAGTTGAACCACGACGTTTTGAAAGTTGAGGTACGACGTTTTGAAAGTTGAAGTACGACGTTTCGAAAGTTGAACCATGACGTTTTTAAACTTGAACTACGACGTTTTGTAGGTTGAAGTTCGACGTTGCCTGTCCGTTTTAGAACGCCATATCTTAGCACAAAAAGTCTTGCTCAGTAAACATATATATTACCAGCCAAAAAACTCCATGTGCTTTTCGTGCTAAGCAAAAACCAACTGAATACCAATCACAAACAATTGGACTTAACATTTAGATTGTAGCCCTGTTTTGTGACAAGGAAGAATGTTCATGCTAAGCAATTTGTGTGTGCTTAGCAATCCCGGAAAATTGTCGCAAGTAAATTTCGGTGTTTCGCCATTCTCTGTCTGTGTCAAATAACATGTTTCCGCCTCTGTCGCTCTATACATGCCATAAAGCGTATGAGCCCTGGGGACGGAATGCTGTTGCCAGTTGGTTTTAAACACTTCCAGCCATGTCTTTATCGTCCGTTTAATACCGGCCACGTGACGGGCTCTCGACCAATAGGAATGCCTAAACTGTCCCAGGTATTTATAAATATAAAATACAACCCCCAAAATCCACCCATTCATGATAATTCAAGCAATTACCAATGGTATATCCTACCTTTAATACTCATGTTTGTAGAGCCGGTCACATAATACATCACCTGCAAATTTAGTTTGTAACCCTGTTTTTGCCAAAGAAAAATAAGTCTTGCTAAGCTTTATGAAATTGGCCCCAAGTCCAAGGATATGGACGCTGTCGTGAATTTATTTAAAGGAATAATATTTTTGCGAGAATAGCAATCTCTTGAGATGGCGTCAAGGAATTCAAGACTAGGTATAAACACAGTGGTGTGTTTATGATGGGGGATGCCTCTGTATTCTGCATCTAGAACAGACAAGTGAATATGATGAGAGACTGAAATGAGAGGTGGAGCAGGGGAGGAGGACAGACGGCGGGATGATAAATCATCGAGCAAGCTCGGGCGCGAACTATATCTAAGGCCGTGTTCGAAACGGGTGTCTAGAGCTACGGCTAGGTCTATTGTCTACGGCGGCCATTTTGTAGCGCTGTCTTTTGTAGTTGTCTAGCTCAGGCAAAACAAAATGGCGGCAGCACTAACGTTAGTTTGTGAGCAAACTTTCGTTTATTTTTCAATGATAGTGCATTGAATTGAAACTAACAGATCGACAAATACGTCAATATCATCAGGTATTTTGACTGGCTGTAAACAAACATTGCGTCACATCTAGCAGACGATAATTGTTGTAAATTCTTACATCGTAATTTTGCAAACACTAATTCAAGCATCGCTTGGGGGCGCAATAACTAGCCGTAGGCTCTACCGTAGCCACGTATTACATTTGCCTTAGCGCCTACGTAGACATAGCTGTAGCTGTAGACGTAACCGTAGCTCTAGACACTCGTTTCGGACACGGCCTTATAGTGAGTGATGCCAACTTAACGCGCAGTTCGCTCGAACGGCTCCTGTCGAACTATTGTTATTTTAATCAATTACTTGCCGGTTTTTTTCGCGCGACGCCTTATTCGGAAGCTCATAACAAAAACAATGCTGGAAAATTATAAATTCAATTTAAACATTTTTTCAGGGTGCAACTCCCTAAAAGCACAGACACTATCTTTAATAGTTGGGCGGTTCAGATAAAAGGTCACTTTCGCTGTACCCTCAACATCCAGGTGGCTATCATTAATTTGGTGGGTGGGGGTTAGTTTGTTGGTACTGGTATTTTATACAGAAAATGACTAAAATATAAACGATACACCCAACCGAAAAAAGTGGTATGAGTGGCAACGTTACTGTGGCCCAGGTTCGATTCCCGACTCGGACCATTATGAGAGTAAAGTCAGTAGTTGATTCTCTTCTGTGCTACGAGGGATTTTCTTCGGGTCCTCCGGTTATCCTCCCTCCGCGAAAATCAACATTTACGATCTTCGGCTGTGCTCCGTGACATGGGTCGAAATATGGCCGGCTGCCAGAGGCGCCTTTTACGTGCCATCGACTCGACCATGCACGTGTAGCCGCGGCCTTCGCAATTCAGCATCCCGTGCTGCGAGTAAGGATGATTAGCCTCCCCAATTCTAAATTATTATAAGTCCCCGTAATACTTAAAAAAACCCTATAATTCCGAAACTACTGAGCACTTTTCGGTCATCGAATTACCACTGACCGATAAAGAAATTCATTAGGAATTCATTAGAGAAATTCAGGAAGAAGAGCTCTTTGGGTTCAGCTTATTAGCACATGGTAGCCTATAGTCGCGTGAGGTCGCTGTTCGTCCTTCGTTATAGGAAGTCACTATAAACTCGTAGCGGTTCTTGTATTTGTAAAGGAACTTAGGTAATTATACCCAGCACGATATGAGACCGAAGGACTTCCCCCTTAGTAGTACCCACACTCTCTAGACTATTGTTACCTAATGCACCCCCCTAAAAAACCTTCACAAAAATCCTCAGAAATCACAACATTCAACATTTAACTACGTTGGAACTTGGAACCACTTTGGGCTCCCGTGCAAGACTTTTTTGTGCTAAGCAAATATTTTTGCTTAGCAGCTCTATGAAATTGGCCCCAGGAGCAAGTTCGGGCGTTAACCCTATAGTTCGACTAACGTCACTTGAACGCATCATGGATGGACTACTCTAGTCTACTATTTTGAAACCAGACGTGGCGCGCAGGTTACCATAAGAAAACATGAAGAGAACCAGTGACGTAGACAAATTCAAGTGATGGCCGTAGTTGGCGGGAAAAGCAGTAACGTTACGTGAAAATCTGGTTAACGGTATATTATGTTGTTTTTGGACCAACATGACTGGGGTTATTACTTATCCTACCTATTATGCGCGGGAGAACAGCGCCAATACCCATCTTATTCATGCTGCAAATGTAAACAAAGTGGTTGCCA
Source organism: Crossaster papposus (assembly GCA_037893245.1). NCBI lineage: Eukaryota > Metazoa > Echinodermata > Asteroidea > Velatida > Solasteridae > Crossaster > Crossaster papposus. Next base: position 2,489,727 of record JBAIAA010000017.1, read on the forward strand.
TATTTTGTACAACAGTTCGACTAGAGCCGTTCGAGCGAACTCCACTTGCACATGCGCGTGGGTATATTAAAAGCAGAGATTGACGAACGGTCGAACTATAGTTCGCGCCCGAACTTGCTCCTGCTTGATGCACGACTGTGTTTACTTGATTGCCAAATTCCGCTGCGTTTATTGGGTGATTTACACCCCTCGCGCGTGCTGATATTCAAGAGGACGAAAAATAATTCGGAGTATGACGAAGGGAGACAGTTCCTGTAGCAGCGGATGTCGAAGCTCAGAGCTGCCGTCAAACGAGGTCACTCCTCGGGTACGCGTTTAGTTTAGGCCTCTGGATGAAACAACAAAAGCTGTGACATTTGGAATTTAGTGCAGAGTGATGGAAAGATGGTATATAACATTTTCAGCGTATTGGCCAGGAGGAGGGAGCAATGTCATTAATTCCACCCCCTCCCCACCCACCCTTCAAGATCACTGGGGAACTATCCCCAACGACGACATGAAACGCTAGACTTAATATCAACCCAATGACATTTATTTTCTTGGATAAGTTTATTATTTCGTGGTATATGCCTTGCAAGCACTGATCGTAAAAACAATTCCACAACTTCAATATTCACTTGCAAAATACCCTGGTGCTATGTACATGTACATTCCTGGCTTGCATACACGTATTATAAACATTACAAGGGATCGCAAGCAGTGTTTGGACGGATCTTATAAACACATCTTCTCTTGAAATTAATCTGACCACAGATGTTGGCCACATACACTGCTGGGGCCGGAAACCATCCTCGCTATACCGTCCGCGTAAGTCGGAGTCCTCACTCGCAGTGACATCACTGGCCTAAAAGGCAAGCAATTTTGTCATTTAACGTTTCGCTAAACACAGTTTGGTCAGCCTACTACTACTACATGTACTACTAGTACTAGATTCTGCGGGAACACTGGATACGCAGATTGGGTCAGTCTAGATTTTGCAAGAACACCGTGGCTTGCTTGCTTGACCTCGACCCGGCTATACACCGTTGACTGTCTGCCAGCCGCGCTAGACCCTCCAAGCGACACCACGTCGCTCCCGCCCCGGTCAGACTGCGTGCATCCCACTGGGAGACCCACCAAGTTGAGGGCATTTCCGCTGAAAAAGCCATTAGAAGTGAGTTGTGGTAAACTTTAGTGAGTAGTACAGCACCAACAGACGGACGGACACCACCACCAACAAGACTCGGTGTACGAAGGCAATCGGACACCATGAAGTGGCGGCTATCGCAGCGTTTCATTAATGGATTTCGCTTCACCAACCAGGTAGGTTGTACTTGTAGTATATTTAACCGCCAAAGAACAAACGCAACGCAGTCAAAAGCATATCTCTTTGCTTAGTATAACTCAAGAGATGTCGCAATATGATACCCAGTACGTGTACTGGCGGTTCATCAATCATCGCTATGCCTCAGTGACGCACACGAGAAGCTATGTTGCTGTGAAAACAATAAACTGGGTCTCCCAGTTTTACAATAAAGTTTCGCTTCTGTTTTCTTTTAGCTTGTACTTTTCGTATAGTATAGCCAGTTCTTATATAACTTACGTATCTACCAAGACTGGTACTCAATGCGCTCTAGGATTTTCAAAGACAGGTTAATAAAGTTTATGAGAATATGAGACCCATTATTTGTAGTACCTTTCTTTGAAAGTTTTTTTTACAAGGTGCTGCAGCGCACTTTGGTGTCACTGCCAGGAACACCGGGGCAAACCCCTCCTCTTACTCTTAGCGATAAGCGTTACTAGGCTCGTTTATGTGCATTACACAACACACGAGACTTACGACACTGTCTGTCCCACCCGAAGGACGAAGCAATAGTGGTTAAGTACCTTGCTTAAGGACACCGTGTAAAGACCGGGATTCAAACCCACACTCTGCTGATCAGAAACAACAGAGCTTGAGTCCACGTGATCTAACCGCTCGGCCACACCACGCTCTAAAACTCTAAAAACGGCTGTGCTTATTCAAATTGACTTTGATTCTGAACCATATTTACCTGCGCTGCCCTTCCTTCTGGGAAAAAAAACCACTTTTCTGATTTATGAAATTTTTCGAGGTCATTTGGACTAGAAAGGTGTCTTTTTTGACCCGAAATGGGTGTATGGTTTCATTCAGTTCTGAATAAATATTACATAAATTATACAAACAGTTTTGTTAAATCATGAATGAATCATGTTTCCTACCTCCATGGTTGAATCATTGTGTACGAAAACTGAAAAAGTGTAATTCAGTGTATAAACCACTTGCTGTAAAATGACAATGGTACAGTGAATATTTCTATCATTTTTCCTTTTTCCCTGCGTGACATGGCTTGACTATGAAAATTAGCGGCATTGTTATACTTTTGTACGTACGTATACTTGGTTTTGGGTCTAGCAAATTCATTTTCCGTATTATAAATTCATAACAATATCTTTCGTGTAGCCGGCTAAACATGACTGTATTTCCTATATCTTTCTAATTCTCGTAATACAGAAGTACATGTAGCTTACTTTTGGACGAGACATCATTCTGCTTGGCAAATATCGGCCCCCGCTTACTGTCATTTAACTATTACCATGTAACATTTTGAACTATTTGAAGCCTGACAATAATTTTGTTTTCGCGGTCTATGCTGGTTCCCGCCCCAAACAATGTGTATTGATAATGTATAGACCCAGTACCAGTCTGCTCGAAATGTGGTTCTGTTTGCGACCAAAGTAGAACTTTAATTGTTGCAGACGTCCACAATTATTTAAGATTGCGGTGGCTGGCTACTTTCGGGTGAATATTGTCCCCTGTATTAGGCTATGATTCGGTCGTCTCGATTATTTACAAGTAGCTACACACTTGTACTTGTGTATTAGGCCAGGATAAGCCGCAGCCAAATATTTCGGATACGGACTTAGTGGCGTCACCAGAGGGCGTCAAGTCTTCTCCAATTGACCTCAAAAGAGGGCGCCACTCAACACGGCAAAATATTGTGTCAGTCTCGCGCATAAAGGTCACGATTAAACTTAGTTCCGGGCACCTCCGAGCCGCTGGCTATAGGACCTTTACATGTGGGTAATTTTGTTTTCTATAATACTTTGTTTTTACGAAGATCTGAACATGATACGGCCATAAATATAGATGATAAATTCAAAATTAACTTTACAATAAACTCCTCACAAAAAGTATCAGACACTTAAAAATGAGCCAATCATTAACGGCCCGAAAGGGTATGGATTAATCGAAGCAAATAACCCAGTGCATAATTTTGTTATGCGTATTTTGACACCTCGATTGTTAAGATACGATGTTGCGGAGCGGAGTTATTGTCATTTCAATGGTCGTAGGTTCAGTTTCAAAAGTGACAATCATCCCTATAGAAGCAGGTTTGCATTATTGTTTTGAATGATCAGGTTCTGCTTCTACTTCTCGTAAGGTCTCGTACGTTCTCGAGTTCAAATTGAACGCTCTGCAGCCACTCCAAACACTGTGCGTAGAGAGAAAACATTTATTCAGGCTAAGCCAAAGGTGTAGGCTTTTCGCTACACACCTGTTCCCCACAGGATAAGCTTGTCAGTTTGTTGTTCTAAAGTCACCCTCAAAATCTCCTGTACTTGTTTGGTGTTGTACCGTTTCCCACGCCTATTTCTACCCAAAATAGACGCAATCATAACATCGTAGTCGGTATAGGGGATCGTGTTCATTTTTTGCGATTCGGAAATGACTATTGAATTGAAATCTTCAACGCACTTTACAGATTTGGAAAGCTTCACGAGTCGGATTACACCATAACGCTGTATTCATAACGAGGTATACCCAATGGTAGACAGTTCGTCCAATCCTATTGGTCGAGAGCCCGTCAGTGGATTGTTTTAAAATTAAATCACCAACTGGTTTTAAACACTTTTTCTATGTGTAACAATACATTTGGACTCTTCCATAACCCTTTCATGTCATGCGCAATACACTGCACTAGCACTAAATGCACCCATTCACAAATGTGTAACTGTATTACAACACAAAATGTGGACTAGCTATAGAATTAAGTTGGGGGCAGTGTTTAAAAATAGTTCAGTATTTTCAACTTTTCTGGAAAACCACAGCACACCGGATGCTGTGCTATTATTCACTTAGGGTCAAATTAAGGTATTTTATAATAATTCAGTAGTTTTGTAATGGTGTATACTACATTTAAGTTTAATCAGACAACAGGTCCATTATAATACCCTCCAAACTCCACCTCTCAGAAACAAATAGTATTTCGTCGCCAAGAATGGCGATATTTCTTAATCATTTTGTCAGATAGTTATACGCTATTTATCCAGTCGGCATTCCTTACCTATAGTCACACGTTAACCCATGACCCACCGATCGTATACTTGAAAGGGAAAAAAAATAGGAAAAAATAGAAATGCAAGAACTAAAATGAACTTATTGTCGCGTCTTATGTTGCGAGGAGAGTACAATTTTCGGGTTCTTTTCCGCTTGTCTGCAAACATTAAACGCCTTTTGGGCTCATAAATTCATCCCTTTGTATACGTTTACTGGGTAAATAATTCCACGCAGCCATTCCTGGCCGGCAATGGTTTGTGCCTAGTCTTAACAAAATAAGCAATAGGGGACAGCTATCCTGGGTGGTTGGGGGCGGCTTCGATTGAAGTCCAGTCGTCTTGGGAAGATTGTACGGTCACTCTCTCTCGACAGCGATAGAGATGTACACCGTACTGATGGCGTAGTGGGGCGCTGTGGTCCAGTTGTTATGGTGTTTGACTCCTTCACGATGGTCCCTGGCAGGGAACATGGTGCTTGTGTTCTTGGGCAGGGCATTTTGCTACAATTGCCTCTTTCCACTCAGGAGTAATGGGTACCTGTGAAGGTAGAGACCACATGCGCTTATCTTGAGCTGCGGTCTCGTTCCTGGTGAAGAGAGGTAATAATTGTAAGGCGCTTTTAAACACTACATTGTGGGGCGTTTACACATGGATATCATGGGGTAGTACTCCGTAGTAACGCACGGATATACGGATGGCAAGATGGCAATTTTACTTCAAACTCTAATATTTTTTTAACAACCTAACATAATTCATACAATTAAACCAAACATTTAAATCCTCGCCCTGTGTTCATTTCCACCATAATTTAAACAAACTGCACTGTCCGTTATCTATGCGAGTCATCACTTTAGAGTACCGTACTTATGCATAACATAATAGTATAACACTAGTATTAAAAAACTAAAACGGCAAAACAACAACTTCGGTTATTTGTCGAGTTTGGAAAACCCCGACCCTCCTTCTGTTGGGGGTACGGCTCCGACCGACTGGTAAATTTCCCCCACAACCACCACGGTATCTATACTATACAGCCGTGTGAATAAACATCCAGCGATTCAGCGATGTTTATGCAAGAATTATAGACATTTTACGCCCGTCTTTTTTCAACCAAGGCCACCCACATCGATCTCAGGATTTGTATACAACTTTAATGGCTCTGTCTTTTCTTGGTATACACGAGTTTATGATGACTTGTATCCACGATCGGTGTGCGCATGTTTGTATGCATTCCCGTAATAAAAACCTTTGATATAGTAGAGTGATTCTGCTTATAGACTGCCTTGGGCCTACTTTTCCCACAATGGATTGTGCTATACCTGTATTGCAACGCGAGCGTCGTCCGATGCGGTTGTGGAAGACTCGCGTTCACACGTAATTTGATCGTATAGATGTTGCCCCAACCATGGAGCTATACAATGCCCCAACGTACCACAATTCACATTACTCTTTACAAAATGTATGTGCACCGTCCTCGCACGAAAATTGCACTTTATGAAAACAAATGGGTGTAATGCTGCGTTCCAATCGCGTCGTGTTTGTCGTGTTCACCGTGAATTTCTCCATGTTCACGATCACGAGTAGGTTGCATTCCAAACGCTACTCACCAAGACGCACGCGCACAGTCGAGTTAGTCGTGCGGTAAGGAGATTCTTTATCGCGCAAGAACTCGTACGTGAACCAACACGCATGCGCGAGTATTTCATTGTTTATGAAGTCGTGAACATGGAGACAAAAAATCTACCTCGAGTTCACCACTGGTGAACACGAGTTACCAGGCGATTAGAACGCCATTATACGACTCGTGAACTCGTGAACACGATAAACGCGACGCGATTGGAACGAAGTTACATGCCATGACAGCGCCCTCTATGTTATGTACCCCCCCCCCCCCCCTCAACACCCCCTCCCGTGTTCAAATAAATCGCCACCCACGTAGGCAAAACACAAAATAGGTATTTATGTAAACTTTGACCAGATATTATGTGAATTTTCTAAATATCCAGAGCTTTGAAATACATGTACATGTACCACGATCGATCCTAAATGTCGTTAAATCCCAGGAAGAATGTACACCTTTAAATTTGAAAACAAAACATGATTTTGTAAAAATCGAAAGCCAAGTTTGAAACCTGCTGGGAATTAGTATTCTTTGCTGTCAAAACAACTGGGCTCGTTTATCGGTGGCGGGTGGTTTGTTATGCCAAAATTAGAAGCGATACCGTTTGAAATTTTTCCACGAAACTGTCTGGGATTTCTACCATAAAATAAACTAAAATCAGCGATTGCAGCCAAGTTACATTTTAGGCATCGCCATGGGCCAATTTCATGGATCTACTAAGCACATTAACAATTTGCTTAGCAAAACAAAGTTTTGCTCAGTAAAAACAGGTTACCAGCCACAACCCCATTTGCTGACAGTTATGCTGAGTAAAGCCCAGCTGAATACCAGTCACAAACAATAATGTATACGTCCCCTGAAACTTTGGTGTGTAAACCAATATCATTAAGCTGTAAGTGCTAAGCAATTTCTTCCTTTGACAAAGCCAAGGAAGAAATTGCTTAGCACTTGCAGCTCCATGATATTGGTCCCAGTGGCCAATTTCATAGAGCTGCTAAGCACAATAATTTGCTTAGCATGACAATTTGTCCTTGGCAAAAACAAGGTTACAGACCAAATTTTTACCTGATCTTTATTGTTCTGGATTGATAATCAGCTGGGTTTTTTGCTTAGCACGAAAAACATGTATAATTTTGGCTGGTAACCTATTTTTAATGAGCAAGACTTTTTGTGCTAAGCAATTTTGTTTGCTTAGCAGCTCTATGAAATTGGGCCCTGGTGCCCAATTCAGGAATTACCGTCCGTGCACTCTCTTTCAAAACACGCCAATCAAAATATATTTTGTCTTCGACAGTTGCATGCCTTGCACAGCAAACCGCTGAGATATTACGGACTAGAGCAGCGCTGGTATGTCCGGACCTACAGCGTCGCGTTATTGGTTTTATTTGCTCATGCGAACAGCGGATGGCTAAAGAGGAGCGACTTTGAAGGGCAGCTTGACAGCGGACATGTCAAAATATTTATAGGATTGGCTGTCAACGCGAGGCCGTCATAATGTAGCAGGCTTACTGTCTAAGTATTTTCAGTTTAGGAAATTGCTGTCGTAACTTAACTTCCAGTGGCGTTCGGTAACTTCTGTATTATAAGCCCCCCCCCCCCCCCCCACTCCCGCCCCGCCCCGCCAACTCATTAGCATGAAATGTGCCCCCACAATTTCTTTTGAAAAAGAATGCCGTTTGGTGAGCTTCAATCTGAGGGCAGACTTGACAAAATTACGGTTGAAAAATGGGTCCTAATTGCCCTAGAACGTGAAGGGATGCCATTTGTAAAATGGCTGCTTGCAGGCTCGGGAAGTATCACTTTTCGGGAGGTGAGTTTCTTTTGGTGTGAATATTAAAAAATTTAATTGGCTAACCTACTAAAAATTGAAAAGAAATGGAAAGATAAAGGCCAAGACAATAATCTGATTGTTGGTTGAGAAACCCCAGTGATGTCGGTGTGCATGAAACTTGGTCGTGAACATTGTTGATTTTACACTGTTTTCAATGGGGCTTGAATTAGGCTGGTGCACCCTTAGAGACACGCTGTGGGCCTTTTTGAACCCATGGCTTCATTTCGTCTTTGGCCTATGGCGTTTTTTAAATTTTTATTACTGCGAGATCCCCTGCCACATTTTGATGCCTGTTGTGTTTCAGGAGCATTCAATCGATTGATATAAACCCACAAGTTAGACTTTTTTCGAGTTGTTTAACAAATTTCATTCGGAAATTGGAGGCGAAGCCGAAGCCGAAGACGAAGCAAAGGTTTCGAAAAGGCCTATATAATTTAAAACAAAATTGTAACTGCGCTTCGGAATGAGGGCGCTCTTTTATTGACTATTCTCAATACATATCCATCTACATTCATCACCTGATGAACGTGTATGCTTTGCGATTAAAGGAGATATCTTTTGCGCAATTAAAAATTTGAAATACTTTTGCATGACACTTTGGCTCGAGGGCGCTCTTTGAATGAATATTCCTTAAAACTATACACTATGTAAACCACTTCTCATTGAATCGCGTGTAATTTCAAGCCGCACCCTTAGTGATTCGGACACGGCTATCAGCGTGTATATTTTACGTAAATCTGTCAAAGAGCGTGTATATGATAGTCGATTCTTTGTTGGTTCTTAATCCCACTCCCATCTTGTTATTATTCCTCATTTGTGTTTCTCTTCCCAACCCTGCGATGCTTGTGTTTTCCCCATGTTTGCTTCATTACATTGCGATTTTGCCTCTGAAGAAGACTCGTTAAAAAAACCAGGTCCTGTACCAAGGTTCCCTCAACAGCGCCCTATAGGCACTGTAGCCCGTAGAAACATGCAGAGAGAAGACGGTATAGTTTTAGAGGTGGGAGGAAAACCCCAGAAGAATATTCTGTAGAAAACCCACTGAAAACCTATAATCCACATATTGGCCTAGGTCGGATTCGAACCCGGGTCACAGCGGTGGTGGAAGGCGATAAAAGAACCACTACGCCAACCTGACTCCCCTTAAAGGGATCGTATACGTTTGGTAATTACTCCAAAAATTAATGGCAATAAAAACCTACTTTGTAAGAAGTACAGCAGCTTTGGATAGTATAATGCATTTTTAGAAACCTTTTACTTCGAAGTACTGCGGTTATGGAAAAAGATATCACTTGTTATCCCCAAACATTTGAATCTGAGAAGCGTTTACTGCAGTGACGTTTCTCAGATTGTGTATTCCAATGCAGATTATTCTTCCTGCGTGGACATAACCGCTCCAGATTTTCGGCAATATCTCAAAATCGCTACCACCTTTTGAAATGAAATTTTTACAGGTTAGTTTTATGGTATATATCTATATAGGATTGAAACAAACAGTGGGTTCCAATTACCAAACGTATACGATCCCTTTAAATACTTAGTTGTCACATGGTATAGCTTTAGTTAAACCATTATATTATTTTCCATGTCGCGGTATGAGAGACCCGACCGGCTGTGGTGTATATACATCGACGATGTCCCATTCCAAAATACATTGCTGGGGCAACAGCTACATATCCAGGGCTGTCACGTTTTTGTCAAAACAAATTCTGTTGAGAATCCAACTAACGGTCGACGTGTGTGGGCACACCACCGTAAACACGCGGCTATTTCCAAGGTTTCTGTGGTCGGGGCATATACAATAATGCTTACCGTACCACGGCAGGTTCGGGAGCAGTGATAGTCAGGGGCCAATTTCACGGAGCTGCTAAGCACAAAAATTTGCTTAGCATGAACATTTGTCCTTGGTAAAAACAAGGTTACAGACCAAATTTTCACGTGATCTTTATTGTTTTTGATTGATAGTCAGCTGGTTTTTTGCTTAGCAAGAAAATCACGTAGAATTTTGGCTGATAACTTGTTTTTAAAGAGCAAGACTTTTTTGTGCTAAGCAAATGTTTGTGCTTAGCAGCTCCGTGAAATTGGCCACAGGTTCATAATGTACATATTGAAAGTTTCGTTCAATTTTTTTGTAGTTTTACTAAACTATACATTTTTGGAAACGTTAGAATATACTCAACATGAAAACCAATGTTTACATTTGTTTTCAGGTTCTTTTGAACAAAATTGACCTTTAATGTGACGTGACACGTGAAACTTCATTGGGTTTCACATTAAAGGTCAATTTTGTTCCGATGCCCTATATCTCTGGAAGTATATGTCCGATTGGGTTCCAACTTGGTATGCAGGTATGGCGGGATGTGTTATAGATATACATTGAAGTGACATCATGATGACGTCATCGTGTGATTTGTTATGATTTTGTTTCACTTTTGGACCTTTAAGCCATATCTCATCAACAGAACATAATAAATAACAAAAACAATTGTAATATGTTTATTGGGTCATAGACATATGCACACAATTGTGAAAAAAAACCTGAAAACAAATGTAAACATTGGTTTTCATGTTAAGTATATCCTAACGTTTCAAAAAATGTATAGTTTAGCAAATCTACACAAAAAGTGAACGAAAATACATAAGAAACCTGACTAATACTTCGTTTTGCTTTTCTCTTCAGTTAGTATGTGTTAGATCTGTTCCTTTCTCTATGGTTAGAATGCACCACTGCATTTCTGCACATAATATAGTCTGAGAGGGGTAGCTTCTGGAATCTGTCGTTTCGTTTCATAGTCATGGGAGCCATGTTCGAAACGAAGCTTATTTGTTCGAGTTCGTTTCACCCCTAAAGGGGAAAAGTGTTAGTATTTGTACATGTACGAGAGGGGGAGGGTGTGGTCGGGGTGTATCTGGAGTAATATAAGACCAGGTGTGAGCATCCAAGGTGGCAGCAAGGTACTGTAATTCGCCAATCTCAAGGTCCCCCGCCTTGCTACTCACACCCCCTAAAATAATGTATATTTTGTAGGAACAAAGTATAGGCTAAGTAAACACAGATATATCAAAGTCAATTTTCTTAGAAATCAAATAAGTGTGCCCAACATTTGCACAATATTTGCTTTTTAGAAATAGATGGATTATTTTGTGGTTAGTATTTTACAGCAAATATTGTTACACTGGCCCGTTGAAAGTTTTGTGTTCGTAGATGCTGGGAAAAAACAAGACTAAATAAATGCTGCTCTGGTAGTCTAGATCCCTGACCCTTCAGAGGAAAGAGAGCAATATTTATACACGTTAACATTTGATATTATCAGGTTTTTGTTAGGGAACCAGACCAGCTTGCTTGCACCTATTCGCAGATGTGTAACTGAATACAAACACACTAACTAACTAACTAACTAACTAACTTCATAAATTGGCCGGGATCAGTATTTGAAAATAGCCAGGTTTTTCCAACTATGGTCGGCCGACGACCATTGGAAATTGAAACAAAATTTCACTTTTAGATATTTATCCAATTTTAGTAAATTAAGATGACTATTTCATGATGACTGAGTATAGTTTCTTTGTTAAAATGGGTGTGAGCGACAAACAAGATATTTGGCCTGGGTTGAATGCAATTATCGAAACCGGGAATCGACGTCCACAAAAAGTCGACTGTCGTTCATTCCCGATCCGATAAACATCCTAATCGATACTGATGTACGGTAAATTGAATGTGGAACATTCATGCTGTACGGTCTGGTTCTTGACGTACGTCCATATAAACATGCTTGCATCGGCGGTGTCCCACCTTCGCCGACCCCTGACAAATTGGCCAATTTGGATCATTTACCACTGATAGACAGAGTCACTAGGGGACTGTACCCGCTGAGCAAGCTGGGGCGAAGGATCCGTGAGAGCTAGGGAAGAGACTGGGGTACGATGCCCTGGGACACGAGGGGCCGCTGGAACTAATCCACGGGGCGCTGCAAGATGTTCAGCTGGCCTGGTTCATGTTCCTAGTCGGAGTCTGACAAACATTTATTACCAGTCGGTACCTGTAGCTGCTGTTGATGCTGTTTTCTTGTTAAAGCTCATTTCTGTCCGAGCCAAATTCTATAATCCCCTCTTTTAAAGATGTGTCACACGACTTTCTGTTTTTTTGTGTGTGTTCCTATCCATCATTGGTCCTCATGATACATAAAGAACTACACATTGACGTCGGGGTGTGAACGTGAGATAGCTAACATAAGTTTATAGCATATAGTTCTAAAAGGCTTAGGGCAACCATGGAGGAATGGGGCAACAGACCATAATCATTCATATCCTCAAAGGAATATGTCCTCAATACAAAATATTGCATGTTTTTCAGGAGGATGCCCTGTACATATGCAAAACGTTTTTGGAATAATTTCGTGCATATTGTTGTTGTGGGCCAAATAAAGAGTATGGCTCGAAAAAAGAATAAGGTAACAATAGTCTATAGTGTTTTTTCGGGTATTAACAAAATGTGGCCCCGCAGTGCCTTTTAATGTAGCCTTAAATCGTGCTTGGTATAAATTTGTTAGGAAATACTTTAAAACTTCATATGACGCTACATAGACTTTGTGCACAACCAAAGGAATGGCGTCAGGAATCTACATTAATTCTTGATGGATATACTCCCTGGGTCCTTCTTTATACATTTTAACCTGCTACAAGTCATACAAAAGCGCGGTAATCCTACCCTGAAAAGCAACTATCGTCCCCACTCTATATTGGATTTAATAGTCTTCACATTAACTTGACATGTATAATGAGTTTATGACCGGCCTACCAAACCCTATGTACATCGAAGCTGAATTCAGCTCGTCCAAATCACCCTCAGGCCAGCTAGCTCTGCACTGTCTCGGACAAGAATGAACCTCCATGGTGGTCTAGTACCATTATACCATTCATGTTAGCTCAATGGCACACGTGGCTATTCAATTCACCATTGTCTTCCTGTGGACTTGTAAGGCGGGAAATCCTGCCAAATGTTCAGGGCCAGAGATGAATGAGTGGTTTTGTTGTGTGAAAAATGTGCCTGCGTTGTTGAGTTATTAGAGACTTCAACTCTACATGGTGCCCCATAAAATTAAATAAAACAGACAAGCATACATTCACCACCCCAAGGCCAAAACTACCTATTCCATACCAATGGAAGGTGAATCTTTCTAGAAGAAAAATGATACCAAGATATCTCGATTTGGGCTAGTAGTTTTAGCTCCGCGCAGACCGTGTTTTGTGAAGCACAGTCAGTGGTCCTTTCGTACCGAGAAATAACTAAACCCCGGTTTAGTTATTTTTACGGTGCGAAAGGACCCCCGGCGACTTCACCTCACAAAATAGGTTCTGAAGCTAAAACTATTGAGCCCAAGCGAGATATCTTGGTAATATTTGTTCTTCTAGAAAGATTCTACATCAATTAGTATAGACGATGTGCCCTCTGACGTCACGTGTATTCAAATGTGCCCGGCAGTGATGCGCACCCATCGTGTTTTACATAAAATTTGCTTAAAGAATGACGTCGCAGGTCAGATCGCCTTTGAATTATGTGACTTCTGCTGTCATCTCTTAACCAAATTTATGTAAAACATGATGCGTGCGCATATTGACGGGCACATTTGAATACAGATGTAAACAGAGGGCACATCGTCTATAGGTATAGTTTTAGCCTCCAGTAGTGGAATAATACTTGTCCGTTGAAATATGCTTGTCCTGTGTTTTTGGTATATTATGATATACAGTTATCGTTCTGATTGTGTTTTAGTTTGGACAAAATTGAAATGGTGCAAGGATTAGAAGGAGAACACAAAAACATGCATTGGAGAGGTACAAAACTAATCTCAAGAAAGTGTATTTTGTAGGAAAGTTTATATTCCGAAGGCATTTACTGAATCTAGTTGGCTTTCTTGTTGAGGGTTTTATACGACCGGGTGAAGGAAGATAAACACATGGGCGTTACGGCGACGGGACATTGCTCTTAAAAGGAGTCATATTCGTGGTGCACTCCTGGCTCCAGAAAGTGTAGAGGCTTCGCCGGGGCTCAAAGGAATTAGGTTTGTTTTCTTAAAAACCGACTTTGAACTGTTCAGTTGGTTTTCTATCCCGTTGAGGCATCAGTGTCCCCCCCCCCCCCCCCCCCCTTTTTCCCCTCTTGCCTGGGTCCCAATCCCATGCTAGCAGCGTCACCTGCTATTGTCAGCAGGACTACAGCGAGGGGATTACCAAAGAACAACACACTACTTTGGCCCTGGGTGACATGCGTAGTACCACCATCAATTTGCCAAACGAGCGATGATCGGGAGGCCTGTCAGCTGGTCGGAGCATGCGCATGTCGTGGGAAAGGGTTTGCACCCACGGTGGCCGGTTCTGATCACTGGCACTTTTATCACTTGTCACGCGTGCGTCGCCGGCCTTGTGAAAGTGTCCCATACCCATCGTTGCCGAACTGACGCCTGATAGCTGAAACGACCTCGTACGTCTGTGATAATAGCTCCATAGTTTGGCTGAGGGATCCACTGTATATGTACCATCGTTAAATCAAAAACCTTTATTTTAAGTAGTCGTGAACGAAGGATGTACAGCACACAGTCGGTGATAAAACTGGCGTGGAAGGATAATACCAGTGATCTACATATATCCGTGGTGGTATACGATAGTCCGAGCTTCATCACATCACAGCGAGATGGACGGTGCAGATAACGCACGCCGTAATTACAACCTCGCGACCCCACAAGACGTTCGGCGGTAACCGGCATCTGTATTTAGCATTCTCGTGGAGAACTTTCCTCGTGCTGGCAGTCCAGTCTAGTAATAGTTGTACATTAGTAGCGAGATTTCCTATAGATTATATGCAGATGTAAAGCCTTTTGTTAAGGTTGACGGTCTATCGACGATCCTCTGGATTTTTACCCGGGATTTTTACTTGGATTTATACTATCGGTTGTTTTTCTTCTTCACAATGACTTGGGCGCGAAGTCTTATAGTGGTTGGTTCACGGAGTCGAGACAGCCGATCTCCCATCATTAAACTGGAGAATGGGGTGGCATGTGAAAGCAAGGACAAGGTAAGACTAAGAATATGAACAGAATTCATGATACCGGTTACTTGATGCCTTACTGCTAGTGCTAGTACTTCTTGCAGTTCAATTATCGCCGTTGCTTTTTATTTGATTTTTCAGGGGAGTCAGGTTTATAGCGTATAGCGGTTCTTTCCTCGCCTTTCACCGTGCTATCAACACACTGTGTTTAACCATGGAGCAATACAAGGAAAACAGATTTAACGAACACTTTTAGAACACTTTTCTAAACACTTTCTTGCTATCTGGGGCCAATTTCTTAAAACATGTATTGATGTAAGCACAACAATTTGCTTAGCATGAACATTCTTCCTTGGGAAAAAAAACAGGTTACAAATAAAATATTTAGGTGATGTTTATCGTTTGTGATTCAGCTGGTTTTTGCTATTATGAAATTGGACCCAGTTTGTAAACATGTTTACATGCTAAGCATGTTTAGCATGAGGACGGACAGTGTTTATCACTCAGTTGAACATTGATGTTTTAGGAATTGTACACCCGCGTTTAGCTATGATAGCACATGAAAGAAAGGTGTTTGGTCGCTAAACACAGTTTTTATAGTGTATTCATGATGACCCGGGTAAGGTATTTGAATCCCGCCTGCAATATGTGGGTTGGGTTTTCAGTCCCTGCCCGATTCCGTGGGTTTTGCCTAACATATTATTCGGGGGATTTCCTCCCACCTCTAAAACTGTACCTTCTTCTCATTGTCTTCTAGTTCTCTACAGGTTTCTAAAGGCTTTTGAGCTACAGTGCCTTGGGCGCTTCTGAGGAAA
The DNA here is from genome assembly GCA_037893245.1 of Crossaster papposus. NCBI lineage: Eukaryota > Metazoa > Echinodermata > Asteroidea > Velatida > Solasteridae > Crossaster > Crossaster papposus. The sequence goes on from JBAIAA010000017.1 coordinate 2,505,377, forward strand.
TCCTCGGTTTTATTACCAGAAAGAATAGTACAAATATTAACCTGGCATTTTAAACAAACTGCGTTTACACTTTAATAAACACTGTAATGGTTATTTCCAGATTCGTCCAAACATTTCGATTTTTGGTAACTGGTTTTCTATCGTAATTGTTATGTCTGAGAGTCCGAGGTGTTATGAAACCGAGTCCCCGGTTCAATTTTCCCGGGGCGCTGGGGCGCTACCAGCCGGCGGCGATTCGCGACCACACGCACGCCCTTGATGAGTGTCGTCCGGGAACATTCTTTTTTCTCCGGGATCGGTTACATTGTATAGCTGTCAATCAAATTGTCGCTTCGTTTATATACAGTTCGTTCACTTCTGTGACTACATGTACTCAATAGATCCAGTTTTCGATCGCATATTATCTCCTTAAAAAGTACAATACTCTTTTCAGGAAATTGTCTGTCGTATACACTGTAAAAAAAAGTACTGTAAAACGTACTGCACTATATTTGGCCACAGTATTCAACTGTAATCCATTGTCACAGTAATTTAGAGTTATTTTTTTACAGTATTTAAAGGTAGGATACACCATTTGCAGATATCGAAAACTTACTTATTTGAAAGTAAATAATGATTGTAGGCATCCAGCAAAATGATTGCGCTAGATACTCTAGTATAATTGTTCCAAAAAGTTGAATTTTATTTTTTTTAAATCACGATCGCCGGACGGCGATCGCGGAAAAACATGAATAACATAAGAACAACTGCCCGACGCCGGTTGAAAATCGAACGCCGTTTTTCTTGATTTTCTCGGCTTCCATTAATATTGTAAAACTTCGGACAGGTCAGTTAAATGATATTTACTATAAAATACGACCCCCCCCCCCCCAAATCCACCCATACATAATAATTCAAGCAATTAACAACGGAGTATCCTACCTTTAACAGTTATTCTACGCAAATTTCATTACGCAGCAACTGACCAATCAGAACTGAGGAAATGTGTCTTTACTAAAGTCATGTTGAATGGTTGTTTTTAGTTTAACGAAACGCACATTCTTGAACCTAATGAGAAAATATATGAACAATTCCCCCAAAAAATGTATGGGTTTTTTAGTAAATATTGGCAAAGAATTGCATTTGATCTTCCTTCGTATTGAAATATTTAAATCATTCATGTGAAACTGTGACTTCGTCGTAGCAGGAAAAGTAGAGTATAAAAGCTATAAACCACGCCATTGCATTATGTTGCCCTATCATAGTAGATTACAGTTGATAGATTTTCTTCAAAACGAAAGCTCACCATAAGGAATAATTTCACCGGGAGTTTAGAGTCATGAATATCTTTAAATCAAGTGCTGGGTTTTGAACAACAATTTGGTTGGTTACTTTTTGGATACATGTATTTGCAAAAGGTATACTTTCCCTTTAAAGGTAGGATACACCATTGGTATTAATTGCTTGAATTATCAGGTGGGTGTAAAGGTATTGGTAATTGCTTGAATTGTCAGGAATGGGTGGATGTAAAGGTAGGATACACCATTGGAAATTGCTTGAGGAATGGGTGGATGTAAAGGTAGGGTACACCATTGATAATTGCTTGAATTATCAGGAATTGGTGGATGTAAAGGTAGGATACACCATTGGTAATTGCTTGAATTATCAGGAATGGGTGGATTTGTGGGTTTGTATTTTATAGTAAATATCGTTTAACTGACCTGTCCGAAGTTTTACAATCCTAAATGCCGAGAAAAGCCAAAAAACGGCGTATGTTTTCAACCTGCGCCGGGTAGTTTATTCTTATGTTGTGCAGTTTTTTTCGCAAATCGCCGGACGGCAATCGTGAAATTTTAAAAATAAAATAAATTTTTTTGGAACAATTACAGGATATCTAGCGCAATCATTTTGCTGGATGCCTAGATTAGAATCAATATTTACTTTCAAATGAGTAGGATATTTCTTAATAACTCGGTAGTAAATATGTTTGATATCTGCAAATGGTGTATCAACCTTTAAACGATATTTCTATAAAATACAACCCTCCAAATTCTACCTATTCATGATAATTCAAGCAATTACAAATGGTGTATTCTACCTTATAGCAGCTGATGAATCTGTCTCCTTTCTGAATACCTGTCACACAATATAAAAAGTTTGATGACTTCCTCTCCCTGTCAAGAGTTTCCATGGAAACCAATGTGATTCCTTTGTTTCAAGGTGAAATCGCCCAGAGCTCAATGTGCAACTCATAACTGTTAAGGACAACTTGGCAGATATTTTAAAGAGAAACACTAGCTGGAGGATTTGTTTAAGTGTTCCGTTGTCCTTGCGAAGTTTGATTTGTTGACATATATGAGGGTTACCACCCAGCATAAAGGACACTGGTGTACATTAAAGTAGGCCTAAGGTACTTCTTAATAATTCGGTAGTAAATATTTTTGATATCTGCAAATGGTGTATCCAACCTTCAAATATAATCAGCTTTAATCCTTTAGTGTCGAGAATGAACACTGCGAGTACGCGTAGGAGGAGTTAATATATGGAACGCCAAACGTACCAATTTATGATGTTACTGGATACAAGTTATTACGTGATGTCGTCAATCCATTACGTGATGTAGTCAATCCATTATGTGATGTAGTCAATCCATTATGTGACGTGGTCAATCCATTATGTGATGTGGTCAATCCATTATGTGATGTGGTCAATCCATTATGTGATGTAGTCAATCCATTATGTGATGTAGTCAATCCATTATGTGATGTGGTCAATCCATTATGTGATGTGGTCAATCCATTATGTGATGTAGTCAATCCATTATGTGATGTAGTCAATCCATTATGTGACGTGGTCAATCCATTATGTGATGTAGTCAATCCATTATGTGATGTAGTCAATCCATTATGTGATGTAGTCAATCCATTATGTGATGTGGTCAGTGTATTATGTGATGTAGTCAATCCATTATGTGATGTGGTCAATCCATTATGTGACGTCGTCAATCCATTATGTGATGTAGTCAATCCATTATGTGATGTAGTCAATCCATTATGTGACGTGGTCAATCCATTATGTGATGTAGTCAATCCATTATGTGATGTGGTCAGTGTATTATGTGATGTAGTCAATCCATTATGTGATGTCGTGAATCCATTATGTGATGTAGTGAAACCATTATGTGATGTAGTGAAACCATTATGTGATGTAGTGAAACCATTATGTGATGTAGTGAAACCATTATGTGATGTAGTCAATCCATTATGTGATGTGGTCAGTGTATTATGTGATGTAGTCAATGTATTATGTGACGTAGTGAATCTAATATGTGATGTAGTCAATCTATTATGTGATGTCGTGATTCCATTATGTGATGTCGTGATTCCATTATGTGATGTAGTGAAACCATTATGTGATGTAGTGAAACCATTATGTGATGTAGTCAATCCGTTATGTGATGTAGTGATTCCATTATGTGATGTAGTCAATATATTATGTGATGTAGTGATTCATTATGTGACGTAGTGAATCTATTATGTGATGTCGTCAATCCATTATGTGATGTGGTCAGTGTATTATGTGATGTCGTTAATCCATTATGTGATGTAGTCAATCCATTGTGTGATGTAGTGAAACCATTATGTAATGTAGTCAATCCATTATGTGATGTAGTGAAACCATTATGTGATGTAGTCAATCCGTTATGCGATGTAGTCAATCCATTATGTGATGTGGTTAATCCATTATGTGATGTCGTGAATCCATTATGTGATGTGGTCAGTGTATTATGTGATGTAGTCAACCCGTTATATGAAGTGGTCAATGCATTACGTGGTGAGCTATCCCTTTATATAGCCACTGCCGAATTATGTGAGGTCGTCAAGCCATTATGCGGCGTCGTCAGTCCATTATATGATGTAAACCCGTGTGTATTGCGCCGGAGCTATTTCTTGTTTATACCTCCTGCTGAATTATGTGGTGTCGTTAAGCCATTATGCGGTGTCGTAAACCGTTGCGCGTGCGCAGTCACTCCAAGGTTTGATCTGTATAGTGCAGCCCAAGGAGAAATATATACATGTACATGCATGTAGCTTTGGAAGCATGGTGCATAGTATAGGCCTACAATACAACTAAATTCATTGATGAAAACGCTTTTTTTCATTTCCTTTTCGTAATAAGACTCATAAATCAAAATTAAGCTATTCTTACTTGCTTTCATATATACTAGTCAGCAACTCCGGATGTTTAATATAGTATGAGATTCAGTAAAATATTGATAAAATCATTCGTTTCGTCTCTGGGACACCAATTCAATTTGAGATTATAAATACTGTACAAATTAAAACCTGGAAAGATATACCTTTCTGTTATTTTGTACTCAGCACAGAACCAAGAACCCAGTATCAATATCACAGTATCACTATCAGGACAATTCTTTTAAACAAAAAGGAGATATGATGCAGCTGTTGGTATGCAAAAAATTAAACAAGACTGGGTAAAAATGAATACGGAATAATATGCCATGGCCTATGTGGTCTGCCATTGAATTTATGGTCTGCGCGTTGTTTTGCAGGTTGGTGGTTCGATCGCTGTCGTTTTTGCATTGCATGCATAAGGTTTATGAAAAATTATGTGCCGTTTCGGTATGACAATAAAAAAATGCCCCTCCAATTGCCGTCCGTATGCATGCTTTCTAAAATACAAAAGGCTGCGGTCCCTAAATCCCTACTGAGTCCCAATGGATATCAAGGGACTGTCCTTCGATTGTATCGTCAACTTCACTCGCCCGGTGTTTGACCTTTGACTGAGTAGATGACATTCCTGGAACAGGTGCCTGTTTATCCCCTTGCTACCTCTACATAGCCCAGGCCAGGCTAGAACCCCAAATCTGCAGAACTACGCACAGACCACGAATTCTTGGCCATGCATGCCAGACCACTATCTATAGGCCATGGTATCATTTGTTGTTCATTTTAAACCAGTCTTAATTTAATTTTGCATATAAGCAACACTGAGCTGCATCATATCTCCCTTTTGTTTAAAAGCACTTTCCCGATACTAGGTATTCTTGGTTTTGTGCCGAGTGAAAAATAACAGAAAGTGAAGATCGATTTCAACGTATCCATCCCGCCGCTATGGAAACGTTTTCTAACTTGTACCTCATTAAAGTTTTTACCCACGTGTTTTGTGTCGGTCGATCAAGGTCGACTACCAAACCTCAGGGCGATACCATTGTCTTGTATGGGTGAATAAACAGTGCCAAGATAGCCATATATAAAAGTATCCGAAATGAACTTTCTGTAATTTCGAAAAAAAATGAGATTCTAAACCACAACAAATGGCAGAAACTATTTTTTAAAAACAATAATAATAATAATAACACATTAAACTATAGCAGTGTATACGGAAAGTTGAAATTTGAGGGAATGTACATCAACGTTTGCACGTACCCACTCAGTGCTATTACGATCAAAATGTGAGTGATCGCCAGGTCATCGGATATGCTGGAATATATACGATTGTTAAAGATTAATAAATAATTGGGGTATTTTTCTGATAAAAATGAGCAACCAATGAGATTACGTATCACATAAAATGAAAGCCGGCTCAGGAACAGCAAATTCATTCCGTTTGCCAAGGCCGCCCGACCACATGAAAACCAGTGAGGGTTCACAAAAGGGTTTGAGGGACCGTATTTAAAAATGGGCAGTATTTTGATTCACAGTTTTTTAACGGATTTTCAGACAAAAGTGCTTTATTTTAAATTTCTTTCTTGTTTTTGCTTTTGACGAACAGTTTCTGAAATGCAATCCGTTCACGTCAGTACTGGCATCGCGCAAACGTTTTAGAAAAATTAGTATTTCCGTGAAAGAAATGCTGTATACAGTTATAATTTCACAAAGGATATGCAATGTGAAGGAAGTGTGACTAGTAATAGTGGTCACATGGCAGTGCAGTGCAACATATAATGTGGGCCAAGATGGAAAAAAATGTAAAATTGCAATAACCCTTCCGGGCACCTCTTAAGTAAATTTAGATGCCCCAGTTTTCTTTTGTAAACAGTATGACAACATGAATACAAAGCTGAGACAGTGTTTATCTGTACTGTGCGAGCCATATTCTATCACTGACTGCACTTTAAGTTCTAACAAGGTAATATCTAATCTATCAACTCTCAAACTGGTTCGGAGCGAACGCTGCTTGCTTTGCCCTGCTAAGTTAAGGTTATTTACAATCGATTCCCTCGCGCTGTGCAAAAGACGAAAATAATGATTTCGTTTATTTACTGAATCTCATACTACTACTAAACATCCAGAGTTGCTGACTAGTATAAAAGAGCAAGTAAAAATAGCTTAATTTTGATTGATGACTCCTATTACGAAAAGGAAAGAAAAAAAGCGTTTTCATGGATGTATTTAATTGTATTGTAGGCCTATACTATGTACAAGAAAGTCAGAGTGCAATCTGCACACAGTTTCTTAGCTGGTGTCCACTTCAGAAAATAGCTTAAACCATCCTCCATGCTTAAACGCAGTACACGCGCATCATGCTTTCAACGCTATATATTTCTCCGGTTTACGACACCGCATAATGGCTTAACAACACCACATAATTCGGCAGGAGGTATAAACAAGAAATAGCTCCGGCGCAATACACACGGGTTTACATCATATAATGGATTGACGACGCCGCATAATGGCTTGACGACCTCACATAATTCGGCAGTGGCTATATAAAGGGATAGCTCACCACGTAATGCATTGACTACTTCACATAACGGGTTGACTACATCACATAATACACTGACCACATCACATAATGGATTGACTACATCACATAATGGATTGACCACGTCACATAATGGATTGACCACATCACATAATGGATTGACCACGTCACATAATGGATTGACCACGTCACATAATGGATTGACTACATCACATAATGGATTGACCACGTCACATAATGGTTGACCACATCACATAATGGATTGACGACATCACTTAATGGATTGACTACATCACATAATGGATTGACTACATCACATAATGGATTGACCACATCACATAATGGATTGACCACATCACATAATGGATTGACCACATCACATAATGGATTGACCACATCACATAATGGATTGACTACATCACATAATGGATTGACTACATCACATAATGGATTGACCACATCACATAATGGATTGACTACATCACATAATGGGTTCACGACATCACATAATGGATGGACGACATCACATAATGGATTGACCACATCACATAATGGATTGACCACATCACATAATGGATTGACCACATCACATAATGGATTGACCACATCACATAATGGATTGACTACATCACATAATGGATTGACCACATCACATAATGGATTGACTACATCACATAATGGGTTCACTACATCACATAATGGATTCACGACATCACATAATGGATGGACGACATCACATAATGGATTGACCACATCACATAATGGATTGACTACATCACATAATACACTGACCACATCACATAATGGATTGACTACATCACATAATGGATTGACTACATCACATAATGGATTGACCACGTCACATAATGGATTGACCACATCACATAATGGATTGACCACGTCACATAATGGATTGACCACATCACATAATGGATTGACCACATCACGTAATGGATTGACGACATCACGTAATAACTTGTATCCAGTAACATCATAAATTGGTACGTTTGGCGTTCCATATTAATAGAGAGGTTTCGCACACGAACGGATACGCGTACGCGTACGTTTAGCTATCCGTACGCGTTTTATATTCACGTGTAGCGAGCGAGATATCCGTGCCTTGTACACGGTTAGCGGATAGTGAAGAGCTGTGACGTCATATGTTTGCAAAAATTGATGACGTATCCGTTAAGCTAACCGTACCCGTTCGCAGGCGAAACCTCTCTAATGGTCTAGGAATTCCAACGTGTGTTTTCTAGTATTAGGTGTTGGGTATAAACAGTCGCGGTCCCTGCATGGTACATCGTTTCTGGGAAGAGCGGACCACCCAACACGATTGGGGTAAATTGTTCTTCTTTATTTTGACTAACCTTGATAACAACACTCATCAATGTACATTATGTTTCCCGTCTGGGGTTGCCTAATATTCAATAATTTAAGACGGTCCAAACACATATACACTAATACTAATACAATTTTGGCATGAAAGTTACTTAAAATGTTATTATTCCGAATACCCCCACAAATTTGCACCATTTTATTTCACGTGTAAATCAAATCATTACAACAAGAACAATTACTGTACGATATTATTTCTTTTTTTTTACACGCCTTTATAGTGCAATTAAAATGTGAAAGAGTGAAAATGTTCACTTTCCAAAAGAATAAGTCTCCAATAAAACCACCCAAAAATCAGTAAACTGATTTTCTTTAGAGTGAAAACTACTCAATCGAAAACAGTCAATTTTCAATCTTTCGAGGAGCCGTTTTAAGAACATCTTTTAATTGTTTTGTTTTAAGAGTCGCCCTTCGTATATGCTATAGCTTCTTAAAGGAATCGTATACGTTTGGTAATTACTACAAAAATTAATGGCAATAAAAACTTACTTGGTAAGGGGTACAGCAGCTTTGGATAGTATAATGCATTTTTAGAAATTTTACTTCGAAGTACTGCGGTTATGGAAAAGGATATCACTTTTTATCCCCAAAAATTTGAATCTGAGAAGCGTTTACTGCAGTGACGTTTCTCAGATTGTGTATTCCAATGCAGATTATTCTTCCTCCGTGGACATGACCGCTCCATATTTTCGGCAATATCTCAAAATCGCTACCACCTTTTGAAATGAAATTTCTACAGGTTAGTTTTATGGTATATATCTATAACTATATAGAATTGAAACAAACAGTGGGTTCCAATTACCAAACGTGTACGATTTCTTTAAGTGAGTACACATACATGTAGTTTCCCCCTTTTTTGGAGTGGATTTTATAAGAGATTTGCACTCTTTTAAAAAGCGAGTCTCTCGAGTCGCCCTTTCAATTTATTAGAGAGTAATTTGGAATACAATGTAAAGCGGTTTTTGTTTTTTACTTTTTTCCTTTAGGGTGTGCGAATATTCGTATTGAAATTGATTGATTAAGCACTGTAAACATGACTATGTAAATAAAACTTGACCAACAAAATCATGAAAACTATTGCGCAAATGTAGCAATTTCATAATTGAACTTCAGATATTTTTGTAGAGAATCGTTGTGGCTATTTAAAGCCATCAATGTGACAGCGGTACGTGATTTAGAAGGAATCTGTATGCATAGACCAACTTAATGACCGCGCTCGCCCTCGCCCCGTCGGTCAATCGTTTGTTGATTCAGTCGAGTAGGACAGCGCCCCCAGGCGATGAACGACCAAACCAGACGCAGATAGCTAGCTCGGACATTCCCACAACGCGTTGAACATTTCGGCAGCCAGTGCGCGGAATTCTAATCCAAATAAATAGTTTCTAGCAGTGTTTGTATCACCAAACACGGTGGAATAGTTTGGAGGGCGTCATTAAAAATGCTGGCCGAAAGGAATGGACCTTATTCAAGAGGAAGCCATTTGGTTGTGTTCCCCGAACGGTATTTTATAAATTATGAACTGTTAGTAAATGGGATGGTACCAGACTATGTTTTTGCATTATAGCCCCACTTTCAATATTTGTTTTCAAATGTGGCTTAAAACATTAAACGTGGCTTTGTGGTATACATTTATTTATTTATTTATTGCAACCATTGAAAAATCCCGCAACATAAAACACAATTTGTCAAAGACAGAAATCAGTAGACAGCCATGTTTAATCACAAATGTTAAACCTTGTATTAATTCATTATATATATCATCGCTTCCATTTCTATTCGCAAGTTCCACAAATGAAATTTGTACCTCACTTTCAAATCTAAAATGGCCGCCTCGTGAATATTAAAGCCCATACAAAAATGAAATGCCTATGGTATAAATTGTTCTGATTCGTGTGAAGGAGAGTCAGGGAATCAGACTAGTACAAGAACAGCATTTTTTCCAGCATCGATGAACACGCAACTTCATACAGGTCAGTGGAACAATATTTGCCATAAAATATTAACCCCGAAATCCACCATTTTCAAAAAAATCAGCAAAGGCAAATATTGTATTATATAACCTGTCATTTGTATTGAAAATCCCCGCAACATAAACAAACAATTTCAAAGACAGATTACAGTGCATTTTTAATAGACAATCGCGTTTATGCAGAATACGAGACCAGAAATTCAGAATAATTAAGTTTTCTAAACCTGCATGCGTGAGTAGGCCTACATGCATGTAGTACACGTCTCCCCAAGAAAACCTCTGTCGAATCAATCGTTCGTATTCAATATTTCATTTCTCACGCGTTTAATTCCTCGACGAATTAGCCGATTGTTGGATTGGCGAAGAGGTCACCGGAGCACGACGCCACGATTCCCACAGCAGTAACACGCTGGCAGCGGAATATGTTCAGGTCAACTGAGGTCACACGCCTTGTCTGATCAGATTCGTGTTGATATTGATTGATGGGGCCAAACCCTCTCTAATGCCCCGCTTTCACTAACGCTACGAATATCCCAAATCGGACATTATTTTGTCCGGTTCGTGGATAATTCTCAAACGTTTCTTGCAGTTCCTAAATGATTCTTAGTTGATTCCTATTCGTACAGTTCGCGTGAGTTCGTCGAGCCGCCACGAAAGTTTTTTGTTTGGCAAAAACTTTCGTGGGAGCCGGGAGGGTTCACGAATTTCAATTTTGTAGATGTATCGTAAACACTTCGTAACCCTTTCTTATCGTCCGTAACAGCTTCGTAATCGATTCTTTTGCATTCTGGGCTATGCTTGGCCATTCGTGTCTCCCTAGCTCAAAATTCGTGGACCCACGTCGAAAACATCCTGAAACAGGCACGAATGTCCCGAATGTAGTACGAATCAAGTACCAAATCGGTCACGAATCGGCCACGAATCAGGTCCGGTTTTCCTTTCGTGACCCAAGAATATGCCGAAATGTCACGAACAATGCCGATTATCGCAAACTATTAGTACATGTAGATAAGTCGTAGTAGTCTTAACTTAATCGTCGTAGTGGATTTTGTACATGAATTCGGCATATTCGTAAGTGAGTCGTACCTTATTCGTACAATTCTTACATGATTCTTTAAAATCGTACCCGTTTCTTAAACCCATTCTTGACATTCGGCATATTTTTCAACCCGATTAGCTACGAATTATCGTAAGTCTTTCGTAATTAAGTCGTAACAGCTTCGTACCTCCTACCGAATCTCCACAAAAAATTCAATTTTGTTGCCGAAACGCCACGAATTTTGATAATTTCCGATTCGGCACGATTCGGGATATTCGTAGCGTAAGTGAAAGCGGGGCATTAAAGGCAGATATCAAAAATATTTACTACCGAATTATTAAGAAATATCTTACTCATTTGAAAATAAATATTGATTGTAGGCATCCAGCAAAATGATTGCGCTAGATATCCTGTAATTATTCCGAAAAATATAATTGTATATCGCGATCGCAAAACCCCCCAAAGATAACATAAGAATAACTGCTCGACGCCGGTTGGAAACAAACGCTGTTTTTCGTGCTTTTTCGGCATCCATGATTGTTAAACTTCGGGCACGTCAGTTAATTGATATTTACTATAAAATACAACCCCCTAATTCTACTCATTCATGATAATTCAAGCAATTACCAATGGTGTATCCTACCTTTAAGTGTGCTACTGCACTTTGTGAACTATTATGGGAGAACAAATAGCCTTTGTAAGGTTTATACCGTTGTTTATGGTTATTTACTTGTTTATTTAATACGCACGTGACACCTGAGTCGTCACTATATAGGTGACTCGGTTGAGTGATAGAGATTGAGCAAATCCTGCGAGTTTTTGTGACCTCTCTCGCAACTTCTTGCAAAGTTATGAGTGCATGCACATAATGACATCCATGTATCCAATTAGCTTTACCTTCCATACACTGTGGACATTCCTTTGTCTTCGTGTAGTTAAGAAAACGTTGGCTAAATACTCATTTTTCTCGCTTCCCCCAACAAATATTTACCTTAAATTTTGATTCTGGGCCTCTCAGCTGCTCCTCTTACCTTTTCTATATATAACTCTAACCTGTTTTTCCTCTAAAGCTCTTTTTCAGAGAGGGCAAAACGGACTGTGGACCTGTCCAAGTCCACAAACCATAACCTCTTCCCGCATCGACCTGTGGACGTCCATTATTGTTTGGAGGTCCACAGTGCGTTATGAAATACTAACTCGGCCTGTTTCGAGTTAATGTTCAAGTTCTGGGTTGGTTGAATGGGTGAAGTGTGGCTTCGTGACAGGACAGTTCACTTAATCCATTTTTTCAGATTCAATTAATTACTTAATTAATTAGCTATAATTGTGCCGATCTTCATAGTCTACGTTTGAGACCACTGCGTATGTTTGAACATTCCTCCATGGTTCGAACGAGTACTGCGAACCAATCTTTTGTGAGCGAACTTGTGTGCTAATCATACCGTACTGGGATTATATTTAATGCATACTTAACACTGCTAGCGGGCAATGGATTTAAAATCTCCATTAATCCGACAACTTCTCGATCAATGTTAACCTTTTGCACTTATCAGCCGTGATCCTACGTCATCTTTGGGTGTAAAACTTGGGGAGTTTCGGCAGCAAATCTCAGCCCTTGGGCCCGGGCTTCATTCACTGCATGCTTTCCGTTATAGTTTTGGGGCAAGTATTTAAAAACTTTCTGTGACTATGAGCGGTTGTTAGATTAGATTTGCTGATATCGCATTGATCAAGTCAGAATCGAACGACAATGCTTTAAAGTTTGTAAGATAAACAATGAACATAAATCTATCCCCTTCCTGGTACTTTGCGGACGAAAATATTGTGTCAAGAGCATTTGGTGTTGCATTATCCCCATCTGATTACCCGCGTACACCTGCGGCTGACTTCTTGAAATGTAGCTACTGTATTCACTTGTAAGTGTGGCAGAACTGTTTTAACCGCGCTATCAATTGTCCAAGTCAGCAGTCATTTATTTGCTTCGTGGGACCACGGGCTCTGACTTTAATCCTTTACTTGCTCACTTCAGAATCCCGCCAGCACTGCATGCAAGGTTTGTGAAAGTTCAACCCCGAGGACGCGTGCCCATATCTCTATTTTATCAAAAGGTGGCGCTATTGCCAAAAGATGGTGATAAACGTCCAGCGACAGAGGGCCTTTTCGAATCTCTGGCTTTTTTTTCGTCTTTGGCTTAGGGTGATTTTAAGCTCCCAACTTTGGGAACTCCAGCCACATTCTGGTGTCTGTTTGTGCTTCAGAAACATTCAATCTGTTGATATGAACATTTACATTTGCTTCCATTTCCATTTGCTTCTCAGTGATTCGGAATTCAGAGGCAAAGCCGAAGCCGAAGCAAAGGTTTCGAAAAAAAACCACCGGGCCCGTTTGTTTCACACGAGATTTGATGATCTGGCAATGCGAAAACAAACAGAACCACTCTCGCGTGTCGAATCCGCGAACACACGGCGAATGTCGTCTGCTGAGATGAAATATCTGAAATGGCCGTAGAAAGTAAATCAACAGTACTATTTTTGATCAAGAAAGTACATTGTTGAAAAGAATATTGTAGAAATATCGTCACAAACTTCAAATCTTCAATCATACAAAAACTAAAAAACCAGAGAGGGTAACTACAATGTATTTATGAACCTTGAGTTTGTTGTATCTGCAAAAAATTGCATGACTTTTGCTCATATTCAAAATGATGAATCGAAAAGAATGCAACATGAGACGTTTTCTCCTGGAAGAGACCTGTTCTCGGTCCTCAATAACGTGGCGAGTTGTCTCCTTCCGTAATTTATGACCGGAACTTGTACAATCCCAGGGTTGACACTTGACAGTTGTACACGTCTGGACCAATCCTGTATGATTGGTGGGTTATGGAAATACGAAGCGACGGGCTGCGAAGGTCGAGGGTCGCTAGCACTTTCCAGCCAGTTGACATATACGGTGTTAGATATTAACCATTCTGAGGAAATCGGAACTTGTCAAGGGGCCAGAACAGATGGGCCAGCGCTAGGAAGAAAAAACATCGACATAAACAATCAAACAGCAGTAAATGAAATCGACACTCGTTGTTCATTTGCATGAAACATAACTCCATATACATATATTATTATCAATGGCGTTGCAAAAATTCAAATATAAATGCTGAACCATTTGAAAGGCCGAAACGTTACCTCTCCCCACTCGCTTGACAGGTTTCTCCAATGCCTTATAAAAAACAATAACCCGGAGGTCGCAGGTTCTAGTCCAGCAATGCCAATTTTGTTGTTCACTTTGAAATATATACATGTATCGGGCATTTATAGCGAAACCATGTCAAGCGATAGGGGAGGTGTGACGTTTCGAACTTTCAAATGGTTTAGCATTTTTATTTGAATTGTTCCAACGCCATGACAAATATGTAAATCGTACAAATGCAGTACCAAAACTGAGACATATTTGGAGCGTAAAAAACCCAAATACAATGTAGCTCTACAAAGGAGCATCTAGTGTTCCATACGATCATATTTTATAAACACTGTATATTCAGTGTTGTCCAGAGAGATTATTATAAACAAATCACTTGCGTGGGACTCGAACCCACGACCCCCTGCTTTCTGGTACAAACGTCCACCACTCGACCAGCTATAGCCATCGGGTCGGCTGAGTAGCGGGTATCTTATATCATGCCTCACCATGTATAATCTATCCATTATGTGTTCTGGAATTCTAGACGAACTACATAGTTTAATTCTGATGGCCCAAACCCCTGTTCTGAACGGAACTGACATTTCCAATTATTGCGCCATTGGCGCCGATCGTAAAAATGTCAAAACAATGTCCAGATTTCGGACAGCTTGGTTCTGTCAAATTGTTTGTCGGGTTGTATATTGCCATTTGGTGGGGGCATGTGGCCTATATAGTGGACAGGGTTTGTTACTCGTGGTCAGAGGGTCGGGGTTCGAATCCAGCTGTTGGTCATTATGCTGTGTCCTTAGGCAAGCCACTTTACCCCATTATAAATAGGGAGTAACCTGCGATTGACTAGCATCCCATTCAGGGGGAATACAAATATTCTTAAGTTTCATGCTAGCCTGATGAACCATATTTATTGTCTTGTGACAGGCTTTACTTGTTATCCCTGCGACGTTCCACCGCACTTTTTTTCGAAGTCGCTATGCCGTAAAAAAACAATAGATTTTTCATCATTTGTAAAACAAATCTCATATTACAAGTATTCCTAGTTCAAAGCATGCCGAATAGCATGGTAGTGCTGTTGAACCCTGGTTGAACCGGTGACACAGCTTTTTGCAAAGGAAAGTGCTGCCCCATACACGAGTATCTCATTACTTTGTGTACATAAAGGGGCTACTCAAGTCTGGGTTTACCAGACCTACCCAAGCAATGCTATTGTTGCCTTGCCCCATTCAACAACACCAGCTGGGTTTGAATATATTCAGACACTATGGGAAAGTACTGTGTTGACATATAAAAACATAAAACCAAACAGCATGGGGGTTACACACGAAATACAACAGACTTTGAAAAAAGTACGGACGCGCGTTCGTGTAAAAACAAAATGGCCGCACGTCGCATGGTTATGGTGCCTTTGGTTCAGCGCCAAAGCCCCATCTGTTTCATTTCCTCGGGTGTGTTGTTTATTTTCGATAGCCCTCTGGTCATTTTCACCAAGTTTCGACCCTGAGACACTTCCGCTGGGCTGGCTCGTTTCATCAGCGTCTGGTTCCCTGGCTTCGGCCTTCAGCCTGTCGAGCCGTGACTCCACTCTTGCATTGTCGCGGTCGGTTGGCATTAATTTATCGTCCATGCAGTCAAGCGTATCAGGAGCACTTGCGATAAATCAATTCTTTCTGCGCGATTTAAAGGTTTATGATACAACATTTGCAGATATCGGAAATGTTTACTACCGAATTACTAAGAAGTATCTTACTGATTTAAAAGTAAATAATGACTGTGGACATCCAGCAAAAGGATTGCGCTAGATATCCTGTAATTCGCGAACGCGAAAAAACCCAAGAACAACATAAGAATCACTGCCTGACGCCGGTTGAAAACGAACGCCGTTTTTCTTTCTTTCCTCAGCATCCATGATTGCGGACATTTACTTTAAAATACAATCCTCCAAATCCGCCTACTGGCATTTATGATCATTTAAGCAATTGCCAATGGTGTATCCTACCTTTAATTTCGATAACTTTTCTTTGTAATTGACATAATTTACACAACTTCTCACTTTTTCAAAAATATAACGCGAACAACATTTATTCTCAGATGTTGTAAGAAAATCATATTCTAATATTTCATTTTTCAGATTACTTTCAGATTACTTTTGAAAATAAAATAGATCGGTTTTCCAATACAACGAACCACATAGTATACACTGCAAAAACTGTGGTGTTAAAATGTTAACACCAATGTTTTTTAAATCTTTTGGAATGAAAATTGGTGTTAAAATGAAGTAAAATGATTCTTGAAGTATCAGTTTCAAATCAAGTACTGGTGTTACGTACTTTTGGTGTTAAATTTGACCTAGTGCGCATGCGTGTGTGAAATAAAGCCCTCTGATTGGTCGATAAGGAATTATGGGATATGTTAACAATAGTCGATGTTAAATTGTTGTATTTAGTCCCAAAATTCATTTTTTTAAACCATAATATGTAATTATTTAAACGATTCCATGATTGAATTTTGATTTTTGTGCAAACATAGTTAAAAATTCGCGTTACATTTTATTCGTTTTTATTTTGACATTATTCATAAAAACTAGTTGTGACATCGTCGTGGACAAAAAAGCGTAGTATAAAACTTACAACGGCAATAGCTATGTGTGTAGTACGTATTCAGTAGGAATAGGTTATTATTGTATACATATTATGTGTAATAAGTCAGTTCTTGGTAATATTTCATTACGTAATTTGTCCATGCAGTTAATATGTACAAAATTATAGTGTTAAAACAGTACATCCTTTCGCTAGAATGACGAGCAAATGACGTGATATCCATGTTAAATTTTGCTATCAGAGTGTACACCAAAATTGGTGTTAAAAAAATTTGATTCCCAAACTGGTGTTATTCAACACCCAAATCCCTGCCCAAAATAAACACCAGGAAATAATCAAATGTTACACCATTGGTGTACAATTTAACACCACAGTTTTTGCAGTGTACAAACATTGAATGGTTGTGGTGTAGTGTAACTGCCCGTGCACAGAAAGATAGTAAAAATAGAAAATGCCATGTGACTAGCTCTCGGCCAATCAAGACACAGGATCTGTGGGTGAGGTGTTATAAAAAGAAATGGCCCACATATCTTTAGTCAAAGGTCAGCGCGTCTTTGCTAACGGTAATAGCGCCCTCACTTTTTAGTAAACTGGGAATAAGCTTCAGTTTCTCAGTTAGAGCCGTTGTCATAATATGAAATTCCGACTCCTTTGAAATCTGGGCCGTTTTTCAAATCCCAGCTTACTGATCTTCGACTCCGGCTGCATCACTATTGCCAAACTACATGAACGAAGCCAAAGACGGAGACAAAGCTGGAAAACAGACTACCGGACTCCTTTGCTTTAATAATGTTATACCCTCTCACGTGACCGGTAGCTCTATCTCCTATAAATTTAATTGTTCGGAACAATTACAGGATATCTAGCGCAATCATTTTGCTGGATGCCTACAAGCATTATTTACGTTTAAAGTAAGATAATTGTTAATAATTCGGTAGTAACAAATGTCGATATCTGCAAATGGTGTATCCTACGGTGACGATGTATAAGTACGTAAACAGAGTCTTATAAAATTCACTTTTTCTGCAGTGGCTCCAGGCGCGGTTCTCGTGTGACGCACTCAGTAGTACGTACATGTACATTGTACGTACGTACATGTACGTACGCACTGCGGCCTCCTTCCATCAATATGGTTACCAAGATGCGCGCGCTCGTAGTCTGTTAGAACTTCGTGCGGCGAGATACATAGCTTAGGCGTGATACCCCGCAGTTTTTTCTTCCAAGGCCGCGCCTGAATTACTTGGCTACTTGAGATTACGTGTCCATCGGCTAACCCACTTGCCATAGACTCGTGTGTAAATTCAAGCCGTGAGCTCGGGCGAATCAGAGGGAAAACATTAGAAGCCATTTTGTTTGTACCGGCCGCGCGTAAATGTGGCGCCAATTGCCTTGCAACAGACACAAGATGGCGTTTTGACTTTGGTACTGTATTTCAAATAGAGATAGGCCTACATGCATCTGTATCTCTATTTGAAATAGAGATATCTGAGATATCTCTATTTCAAGGGATTAAATGTTAACTTTGCACGCCATATTTTCGCCTGAACAACACAAGAAGGAGACCACTGAGCACAGCAGCATCCTAGCTTGTTCGCTCGTACTGTGCTGAGCAGCAAGCCTTTCGCTCAAGTCGTCATGAACGAGGCACCCGGTATACCGCCGTCTATCACGGCCATTTATAGCACTAGCAGGGTTGGATAATCCAAACACCCACTAGAATGTGATACAAGCCAGCCGCCTTACAAATACATCATCCTTGCAGGCGTGGGTGGTCGACCAATCAGAGCCATAAACAACACAACAAAACAACTTGAATTTATACTATTTGGACTGGCGTATTTTAGTCATCAAAAGATTCTGCGAAGGGCTGTTTGCTGCCTTTGATGATACAAGCATGACATTTGACACACAGTCAGGGTATGCCATGAGAAAGATATTTGGATATAAGGCCATCGGAGATGTGTCCTTTGAAAAAAATAATAGGTAGAATAACAAGCAATGGCAGCCATTTTGAAAATTGCTTGTTACTCTACCTATATTTTTTCCTAGGACAAAACTGCGATTTTGTTGTTTACCAAGCCCGATGTGGATCCCCTACACGCATATACCTAATGGTCTAAACAAAACCCGCTCGTATCACTACCAAACAACATTTTATGCTTTTCTTATTCATTTATTCCAAAACCTAATAGAAATCTGTCTTTTGATAAAACTGACGTAAAAACATACACGGCTTATAATACTATTACACACCATTTGCTTTTGCTGTAATTTTCGAAAATGGATGGGTTAGAGGATACATATTTTATAGTAAATATTGTAACGCTAACCTGTTTCAAGTTGTATGTTCATAGATGCTGGACAAACCAGCATCCATACCATGAACAAGTTTGATTAAGGACCAATAGTTCACTTGTGGTTGGTTCGTGGCGTCACTAGCGCATGCGCACTGAAGTCGAAGTGCGAACGACTCTAGTCGAACTATGGTCGAACTTTTGTGGCGCCGAAAACATCGTACTCACACCGGCAAAACAATATTTCAACACGATATTTTTCTTTTTTTAAACTTCTATAACTGCTGTTCTTATCGTACATTGTTGACAAAGGTGACAGAATTACACATTAACGTGGACAAAAACATACCATTTTGCACGGCAAGGTTTTGTTGTCTGCCAAATTTTGTTTTGATATATTTGGTTCCCGACGCACTATTTGCCACGGACACTGTGCTTTTGATTACCAGCGCGACCAACCGCGGAAGGTTGGTTGCCAATAGTCGATTAGACTAGTCCAAGCATCGTCGACTAGCATGAGTTCGATCAGAGTTAGTCGAACTATGGTTAATTATTGATCGAACTTGCTCTGTGTTCTAGTAGTCTAGTTCCTTGACTTCCTTTGGACTAAATCGAGCGATTTATGAAGGTCAGGTTAGAAAATCAGATAGCATGCACCTATTTACAGAATGTGTAACCGTATTGCAAATAAAAGGTGCACTAACTAAATTTAATATTTCCAACGATTGCCGGCCGCCAATCGTTGGATAATTCTACTCTTCTTGAAAACCACAGCACACTGGGTGCTGTGATTTCACAGGATGCTTGAGACTGTTATTCACTTGAATGCAGTCAAGAAAGGTACTTCATAATAATTCAGTATAGTTTTGCTTTTTGATGCAAAATGGCGCGGAATCAACGATTCAATATTTCCCCCCGAAGGCTGTAGCCGTTCAGACGCTGTCCACGCCGAGCAATGGTGCAGTAATTTCTCTGTGTCACGATCACGAACAGTCATCGGCTTGTTTCCCCGAACACAAATTACTTTCCTTGCGGGACCTTTTTCTTCCTTCCCAAAATCGCCGTCTTTTCGCGGACATTTGCCATTTTGTCACGCACTTTCGCACCTCCCGTTTTGTCCACTAGTCATCACTGGTCATCTCATCAAAGTTATGGCCAGTTTAGGAATGTGGTCAAACCCGACGACTATTGTGTTTGGAATACTGAATACCGAAGAAGAAGAAACATAAAGTCAAGTCACAAAGCATAGGTTTTCTCGGCTAAAGTTTAATTTAA
Source organism: Crossaster papposus (assembly GCA_037893245.1). NCBI lineage: Eukaryota > Metazoa > Echinodermata > Asteroidea > Velatida > Solasteridae > Crossaster > Crossaster papposus. The sequence continues at coordinate 2,525,846 of JBAIAA010000017.1, forward strand.
CATTTTATTTTTTAAATTCACAAATTCTCACATTCAATTTGGCCCCCCAAAAAACAAAAAAACAAATCCACTTGCTTTTAATAAACAAATGTTGTCATTTATCATTAATTGTTAAATGGTTACCCTTTTTAAACACTGGGTCAATAATATTCGTCTAAGCTGTTGTTGAGATATAGATCGAATTGGTCTTATATCAATCGATTTCAAACTTGGTTAAAAAAAAATAGTCTGGTGTGCTTGAGTCATTGAGAATTTGAATTAAAACAAATGTTTATAATAGCCGGAAAAACTATACATGTACATGTATACAAATCTACAATCATGGCTTTTTTTGGAATTTGTGCAGTACATGCAGTATGGTTGTTTTCACTTGACAGAACGGAATTTCACACAAAATAATGATGTCCCATGAAATAGCCGTCTGCCCAAACACCCCAAAACTTGTCAAAAGGTATCTGCAGCTCTTGTGGGCAGAAATTAAAATACTGATCAGTCGGTCGAACGGTCAAGGTTTCAAGACCTCCAATTATTCACATGTCGGTTTATTTCATTCTCTTGGCGGTGCATTCGATCGGCCGGGGTAAGGCTAGCAATGCGACGCGGGAGCACGCGGCGTCTTACCCGGGTTTTCTGCGGTTTGGGATTCGAGTACCACTGGACCAGTCGGCTATTATACCAAACTCATACGACCTTGCCACATAATACAATGCAACGGGCCACCCAAGAAGTGCAAGAAGCTTGCGCAAGTCCTCTACATGTAGGCCTACATGTACTTATTCAAGCAGTGACGTGGACGAATTATGTGGTATCAAAACTAGTTATTTGTGCATAAAGTTCGGTTTCGTAGAATCCAAGAATTCCTTAGGAAAGTTTGAAAGCCTACAAAGTCATGAAGATACATGTACTATTAATACAAACGGGGAAATGAACAAATATAAGGTAAAAACCCACACGATGTTCACGTCGCTCATAGTCCGGGTAGAAACCAAAACCTGTAGGTATTTGGTAAATGAAATCGCCCATCACAAGGCCAAAGAACCAACCCTAACACTAAAACAAGACAATCTGATTCCTTCACGGTATGAATATAGGGTTAGGATGGGTAACTAGTCCAATGCCTCTACCCTATGTGTAAAAGTGCCATAGCACAGACTGGGTTCGAACCCCCAACCACGAATGCATTGCTCCAGACCACTATACACTCTAAAAAACTGTTTAGCGAGGAAACACTTCTTGCTATCAGTTTGTAAACATATTTAGAAGCTATACACACGTGTCCAATTCCTAAACATCGATATTCAATGGCTAAACACGATCCAATCTCATGCTAAACATGTTTAGCATGTAAATATGTTTACAAACTGATACTTTTAGCAAGAAAGTATTTAGAAAGGTGTTTACTAACTGAAAACAGTTTTTGCAGTGTACTACGCCAAGGCACTTTCATGTATGCTGGACTAAATGTAATAAAGTTGAACGCAACATTTGTAATTGTTTTAAATATAAGGGCAATGTCTCATAAGAACAACATCGTTAGAACTTCGTTACACCCGCCTTGATAATTATTTACGATGTTTTTAACTTGTAGTCCAAACGTTCAGTCACTGACGTGTGACCTATACGACAGGGAAGGTGACATATTTCGCGCGAAGAAGTAAACAATTTAGATCAGAAATGCGTGGTTATAACTTAATTTTTTCACAGGAATTTTATTTTGGTGAGTTGTTTTCTGTTCTTCTATTAGCTCTGTACTGCCAAGTTCTTTAATTGTTGCTTTTTTGTGTACGATCAAACAAAATACTTTTAGTGAAATTAATTAGTTGAGCCAAAACTTAACTTGCCGTTGTAAACATTGTGTTCACATTTCTGTTTGGTCGCGGCACAGCCTCTTGAAATAGCTTACTCTTTAACATATTTTGCTATCCTTTCTTCGTTCGAGGAAAATCTTACAAACTGAAGTTTTGTGAGAGGAGAATTGAACTGTTTTTATTGCGACACGAGTTACACTTGTAAAGACAAGTCTAAATGACTGAGTGACTATAGCTTACTATAAAAAAGAGTGAATCTTTTTAATAAGAAACTCCAAAAAGAGTGAAATTAAGTTTTGTTCAAAGTAAAAGCAACTCCAAAAAGATAAAAAGACAGATGTAATTTGGAGTTGTCCTTCATTATGGCCCCTCGAAAAAGTGAAAATGTTCTCCTTTCGAGTGGTTATCACTCTTTTTGGAGTAGTTTTTTTATAAAGAGATTTTCTTTTTTTTAGAGTGAGCAAGTCCCTCTTTTACATTTAGAGAGCAGTTGATTGTAACCACCATCTTGAAAGTGGGATGTCGACGTCTTCGAAGTCTTGATCTTGGCTTATTCCTTGGTCCCCGATGATGTCTTATATCATCATCTGCTACTTCACTCATCCTTCCTACTCCATCTGCCTTCCCCTTTTTTCCTCCACAAGTTCAGAAAGTCAACCTTCAGTCACTTCATGTATCCCGTGCTAGCATGTCGCGACTACCGTGGGATATTTTAATCCGTTGCCGAGTAAAAAAAAAATGTTTATGTGGTGACCGCTGAAAAGCCCCTGCCATGTCTTGCCTTGCTTCCCGCATGCGGAGTGCCTCAACTTGTGTGGTCTTGGGCTTTTCTTCTCCAGTTGAGAGGCAACTAACGACACGCTGTGCTACAGGAACAAAACGAAGCGTCCTCGGCCCAATCAGGTACCGGGAACCTATGGAACTGGACCCCAGTGAGGCGGCCATTTGACAGGGAGGGCGGGGCTTGGGGCGCTCGGAGGCCAACCGAAATCCCCACCACCACCACCACCACCACCATCGCGGTTATTCAGTTTCTCCGGTATACGATAGTGACGTGATATCCGAGAACCCGCGTGCAGTGCATGCGTTGTGATTCGTACATTTTGTGCATGTACTGTATGTATTTTTACATGTACATTTTACGCTGCGCGTCGTAGTACATGTAAAAGGAATTCCACAAGAACGTGCATTGGTAGCGTACAGTGTGAGGACCTTTTTGAGTTCACCGCTATAGTATCGCTCTCTCAAGACAAGACGAACCGAAAACCGGGATTTCTATATTGTGATTATGGATGATAGGAACAGTCGTTCGGAAATTCCCCCGATCCTATGAATGGCCGACGATGGAGCGTTGGGCAGCCACTGCCACGCCGGATTCTCAGGTTAGCCGATGGAATTGTCATGTAAACGTCTCAAAACATCGTTGGATATACAATCATGAGTAGCTAGCTACTTAGATCGTGTGATGTGTAAGAGATGGGTGTTCCGTACCAAGGCGCGTGTACGTTGTGATGGTGTGTGGGGCCGTGGTGGGGATATGATCGGGACACCACGTTTGAGTCGCCGAGTTTACCAATCTTTTAACGGGAGAAATTATTACCTCTTTTTTCAGGATGGAAGACTGCCTACCCCGGAAGCGCCAGGAGATTATGTTTACGAAGAACTGCTTACAAGAACAAGTTGGTGCAATGCAGATTATGCCTACAAAGAAATAGAGCGGGTGAGTTGAATAGTTGAATCATGGTCGACTTTGAAACTTTTGTTGATGTGCGTGATTCGGCTAAGTTGATCTCATTATCATCGCGGGGAGGGGGAGGGGGACGGGGTGTCTTATTAATCCGCGTTGTTGAGAGCTTTTCTGGTTAAGCTGGTGGCATACTGATGGGTATTAAATAAATGTACCATGTCCAGCACCGAAAATGTCATGTCTAAATGGTATTGTCAGTCAATTCCACAAAATTCCTGGCATTAAACATGTTGACTTGGTTCGATCATGACAGATACTACGATCGATTCTGCACATGTTCTGAGTGATAGTTTTGTGCAATCCCCTGATGTGTAATGAATGAATCAACTATAATAGAAAAATGTTCATGAACGATTTTGTAAATTAAAAAAATGTTGTACGGTAGAGGTCTTGTAGCTGATACTTGATAGAGTGATGATATAATAATGAATGGTTTAGAAAGTCATCGAAATCCTTTGCAACAAAGTGTTTATATAATTATAAATATTTTCATAGTAGAACTTATCGTACCGACTGTGATATTAAATGTTTGAAAGAGCTTTATTTTTCAAAACTCAGTCCGCGGCGCTGGTCTCCGAGTCCGAGAAGACATTCATAATCGAAACGAACAAATTAAAGTTACTTAATTGTGCTTTTTGAAACATGGTACGCCTCCAAATATAAAGTTGAATGAATAAACCGTCTGTTATCGCATATCGACTCAACTAGCTGTGCAGAAAAAAATGCGAAGACTGTACATTTTCGAATACATCACTGTCAAAGTGTCATGATAGGCAAAGATGCGAAAGGTTCTCACGGCATGTTCCGAGTTTGGAAAAGTAAAAAACGTGAGATTTTACAATGTAATCGGTGTTCAGTTTGTAGGCATGGAGTTCGCGTTATAAACCAGGCCAGTATTGATCTAGATTCTACCACGGTCAGGCCTCGTTGAGGCTGCAGTTGAGGCCCAATGCCACCCCAACCACGACGACTACTTGCTCTAACCCGTCTTGTCCCGTTCTTCTCCGGCAGGGTCGCGCGCAAGGCAACAAAGCCGCTCTTTGGATACGGGCGAGACTCCAAGCCCTGTTATTTTACCTCGGCTGCACCATCCAGCTCCACAGTGGGAAAGTACTTTTCCTTGGAATTATCATCATGGGTGCCTTTGCTGTCGGCCTCAAGCAGGCCAGGATCGAAACGAATGTGGAAAAACTCTGGGTGGAAGGTAAGTTTGACAGCAACTTTTTAAACTAGTGTAGTGTAAAAAGTGGCCGTTTGTATAAAATGCCAGAACGTTCGTTTTTTTCACGGACCATTTTTTCTTCTTTCCATAGCATTTAGCTACAGTGACACTTTAGCTACATTTACCCTGCAGTGACACACCAAAATGTGTGATCTCTGCCGGTTGAGATCGAGTCTTGGGGATAATTTATGTTAGCTAGTCAGAAGCCAAGTCGTGCACGACTGCTGTGGAATGCATTTTCACGACGTGAGTCGCCATGTTTTCCAGTTGACCCTGAGCCACGGCTCCCCGTGTGTGGTCCGTGCACCGACCATGGCACCAACCCGGGCGCAACTCGGATGGAAAGATTTTTTTTGTTTTCCAAGTTGAGGACCAAGTTACTCGGCCCCACATACTGATACAGCTTGTTATGGCTTTCGAACGCCTGTATACAAAACCGCCTTGGTTTATTTATCTTCTGCAAGTTGGAGTAAACACAGAGAGAAAAGAGAGAAAAGCCCAGCAGCTCTTGTTAACTTTTGATATGGGCCTACGAGTACGAGGGAGCCGTTTTGGTTGTGTTCCTTTATGGGTGCACTAGCCTATAATTCAAGTCCCATTAAAAACAATGTAAAATCAACAATGTTCAGGACCAAGTTTCATGCAAACCGACATCACTAGGGTTTCTCAAACAACAATCAGATTATTGTCTTGCTCTTTATCTTTTCATTTCTTTACAATTTTTAGTGGGTTAGCCAATTATATTTTTTAATATTCACACCCGCAAAAGAAACTCACCTCCCGAAAAGTGATACTTCCCGAGCCTGCAAGCAGCCATTTTACAAATGGCACCCCTCCACATTCGCAGGCAATTAGGACCCATTTTGCAACTGTAATTTTATCAAATCTACCCTCAGATTGAAGCTCAAAAATTAGGGAGTTGATCCTAGGCTATTTTTACACAATTCCAACATTTGTTTTTACCAAACGGCCACCTTTTTCATGCTATTGAGCTGGCGTAGAAATTCTCCCTTCAATTAGGGTAGTGCACCCTTATGTATTTGATAAATTGTGAACTGTGGAATGGGATGGTGCCAGACTATTTTTGTATTCTAGCCTCACTTTTAATTTTTCTGTTATGGGGTTTAATCACAAATTATTTATCAGACAAATATGATAATAATTTGTAATAAACATTTTTAGGTCATTTCTATCCACAAGTTCCAAACATTATAAGGTTTTACCTCACTTTACAATTCAATATGGCCGACTCGTGAATAAAGTAAAAAAGATCTAGTTGTAAATTGCTCGGTCCCACCGCCTAAACGCTAATCGAGCATCTCAGAATTCTTAGAAGGAAGTCATGACCTTACTTTTTGATTTGATAAGGAATACAGCAATTAATGCTTACGTAAAACGCAGTGGCTTTTGTATGTTACGGCAGTTGACGATCTGATTTCCCAACTTAATACCTTGTCTGGTTCCCTGACCTGACAATTTTTATGTCCAGATGTCTAAATTGCAGGTCAGGTACAGGTAGCCGCCGGCGACAAAAATAAATCATGAACCGGACTACACTTCGTAGCTATTTTGAGATGATGCAAATGATGCAACAATTCAAATTACAACGGCTTTTCCCCAAAAGGCACAACGCATGCATTGGCTTTAAATATTATGTAATAATATATAAATAATTATATAATAATTATATAAAGTAATAGTATGGCTGATTTCCAAACCTTTAACTTTGTCTTCGTCTCGGGCTTTATTCATGCAGTTTAGCAATGGGCTGGAGCCCGAGATGGGGCCGAAGCCAGGGGTTTGGAAAACAGCCCATATTTTGTCTGATGTTGATTATATTGCCAATGCAAGTTTCGATTTTATACAAACTGAAAAAGAATCTAGATCGATGAACACTCTAACTTCGCGAACGTTAACGATAATAGCTAAGCGTAAATAAAACGTGTTTGGGAAAACTTTGGACATTTCGGGAAAAGGCAGCATTCTTCCTTTTTTTGTCACATGAGAGTGGAGGCTACTGGACCTAATAATTAACAAATAAACCACAATTTAATAATAATTCATCAGAATTATTTGGTGTGGAAACAAGACTGTGACTTACCCAGCCTGACAATGATGAAAATATTTTGATATTGCTCTTGGAACCCGACTATTTGTTAGTCAGGATCCAAGAGTAAAAGGTCCAGAGTATTGCATTGTCTGGCTGGGTAAGTTGGGGAATCGGATCGTCAACTGCCGTAACGATAACCAACTGCATAAGTCAAATATGATTTTCTTTATCAAGTTCATAGGAATAGCACATCTTAACAACCCGCCGTTTAAAGAAAAGTGAAGAAAAAAAACTTCCCCAGCCGAGTTTGGCATTCCACTATTGGCGTGGAATAACTGATTTAAATAGCTTGTGCAGAACTTCGACTCCAAATTTAATGCAGCGCCTCACACAAGCCAGCGGTTCTCAGCAGCAGCCCATAATAGGGTCACGTATAGAGTCAAACCTAGGAAATACTATTTAGAGAGGAATGTGCTTTAAAGGTAGGATACACCATTTGCAGATATCGCAACAAAATTTACTACCGAATTATTAAGAAATATCTTACTTATTTGAAAGTAAATAATGATTCTAGCAATCCAACAAAATAATTGCTCTGAATATCCTGTAATTGTTTCGAAAAATTTAATTTTGCGAAAAAACCCAACAACAACATAAGAACCACTGCTGGATGCCGGTTGAAAACGAGGTCAGTTAAACGATATTTACTATGAAATACAACTCCCAAATCCACCCATTTAGATAATTCAAGCAATTACCCATGGTGTATCCTACTTTTAAACAAAACCCATTCTTTGTTACATACTACCGTTTTCTTTTGTGAACCTCAAAAGGCTATCTGTTTACCATAATATTGAATTGTTCCTGTGAGGTACATGTAGGTGAAGTGAATAAAGAATAAATAAAGAGATAATAAACTCAAGTAAGTGCACCGAAAAAGCGAACTTTGTTGACCCAGCTTTAAGAGGTGTAGGACTTCAGGATAAAACTAGGCGCACTCTTTTGTATCAGGCCCAAGGAGCGGAAACTTTGAAATTTAATGCCCAATTTGAATTTATTGGTTTGGAACTCTGGACACTTTGTCCTGAAAGCGCCCAAATGGGCTACAAAACGCGTTTTAAACAAAATGATGTCAATGGGAATTTAGCATTAATAAATAATAGGGTATAAATATCCACACTATTCTTAAAAAAATTGTTCTACACAAGAATAACACGTCTTTGTGTTATTCTTGTATAGGATGAGTTTCGACGAATGAGTTTCCACTTTTGCGACCCCTAAAAATGGAGCTGTTTAGGTATAGTCTTGATTCCAGCTATAAAGTGTTAATCATTTGCGGACTTGTAGGAAAAAGCATCTGTGCATTTGTGCTGTGTGTTATGAAATGCACAACGTGTATCGTGCATTAAATAAAAACAACAGAAAAACAAATCGTGTTTGAGATAGGCTAAATCAACAATTCAACACATAAAATGTTCGCCGTTTTATTTAATTAGAATTTTCGGAACAATTACTGGATATCTAGTTCAACCATTTTGCTTGATGCCTACAATCATTATTTACTTTCAAAAAAGTAAATTATTTCTTAATAATTCGGTAGTAGTCCACAAGGCAAGTACTTGCCTCTCTTTGTACTTTAAAACCAGAGTGGCCAATGCAAGACGTGCCATTTATAGGAGCTGGTAAATAGAGCCTGAGGCAGGGTTGTTTGTAACTAGGGCCATACTGGTGTATTCTGGCCACCTTAGCTTCTACTCTTTAAAGGGATCGTATACGTTTGGTACAACATGTAATTGGAACCCACTGTTTGTTTCAATCCTATATAGTTAGAGATACCATAAAACTAAACTGTACAAATTTTATTTTAAAAGGTGGTAGCAATTTTGAGATATTGCCGAAAACCTGGAGCGGTTATGTCCACGCAGGAAGAATAATCTGCATTGGAATACACAATCTGAGAAACGTCACTGCAGTAACGCTTCTTAGATTCAAATTTTTGGGGATAAAATGTGATATCTTTTTTCCATAACCGCAGTACTTCGAAGTGAACAGTTTCTAAAAAATGCAATATACTATCCAAAGCTGCTGTACTTCTTATTCAGTAAGTTTTTATTGCCATTAATTTTTGGAGTAATTACCAAACGTATACGATCCCTTTAAAGGTAAGATACAAAAAGTACACCATTTGACGATATCAAAATTGTTTACTTTCGAATTATTAAGAAATATCTTACTTATTTGAAAGTAAATAATGATTGCAGGCATCAAGTAAAATTATATCCTGTAACTGTTCCGAAAAATTTAAATTTAGAAAAAAATAATACAATCGCTGGACGGTGATCACAAAAAATACAAGAACAACATACATGTAAGAACTGCTGCCCGATGCTGGTTAAAAATGAACGCCATTTTTCTTGCTTTTCTAGGCATCCATGATTGTAAAACTTTGAACAGGTCAAGAATTTACTATCCGCCTATTCCCGAAAATTCAAGCACTTACCAATGGTGTATCCTACCATAATTTTCTCTCTTTTTTTGAACATGCCAAGATTAAAAATGTCAGCCAAGTTTCAATATTTTGGAAATAAGGGTACCCAAGTAGTGTCATTTGAAACTGTTTGTGTACAGTCTAAAGATGCCCTACATGTACGTTATAAGCCATCCAAGTTTCTGCCATTTGCGCTGATCTACGGAGTAAAAAAATCGGTTGCCATTATATTTTAGAGCCGGATGGTAATTTGTTCCCCAAGTATTTTTCTTCCATCCCATCCCGTACGCAGCAATATGCTGAAAATATAAAAGTTAACTGTATTATTGCGTGCATGTATCCGGTACATGTACTTATGTATAGATTTATTTGTGTGAATATTCTTGTATTGTGTCCATGTTCTTGTATTTTTGTAAAATTTCTTGCGTTTGGTATCTAGGGGTGTGCATCAGAACCGGTACTTGAGTACCGGACCGTTGATATCGGTAACCGATTCCAGATTATGGAATCGAGTATTCCGTAGCCAACTTTACAAACTACATAATATAGTAACTTTTCAGATGATGAAAGCAAAAGGTTTTGAATGTCATTTGTTGGGAATTTTAAAAATGAAATAAGCCTACATAAATACAAGTAGGAAGACAAAAAATGTGACTAATAAGGAATAAGTCTCGAAATGACTTTTTGAGATATGCACATGGTGAGAAAGGGAATTTGATAAGCTTTCTAATGATACCCATCAGAAGTGTGTATCTTCTTAGGTTAACGAGTTATGGTCTGATGAAGATGACAGATTGACAGGTATATATTTATTTGCCGAATCCACATTTCGAGAAAAACAGCTTTGAAATAAACAAAATTGACCAAAATCATACGGACAGCGCACACAAATCCTCTTCTTTTTTATCTTTATTGATCGTTTTTACATACAAGACATTAATGACAAAAATCTGTGATAACTACACTTCCTAAAAATACAATGTTCAGAAAAACAACTTGGTCACGATTTTCACCCATGCGTTCACTTCAACGACTGATTGCGTAAAACGGCCCCAGCGACTTATTCCTGATTACGATGGAGCGGGTCACAAATATGTTTCAAATTGATGAAGCTTGCAAATTCGCAGTTTACTCATAAAAGCAAATATTATAGTGCAGACCTTTTGTATGAACAAGCTGAAAAGGAACTTAGTTTTTGGGTAGGATTTCTTTAATGGGTACCCGGGTACCCGTGTTTTTTGTTATCGGGTACCCGTTTCCAAACTACCCGTAAATTTATACACACCCCTAGTTTGGTACGTGGGCAATACATGTAAAACCGTAACCTCACCTAAAGCTACAAAATACTGCAAATGAAGAACTGACAGAAGTAACTTCACATCTGCTAACTAGTATGAACCTGTGGGTTCCTGTTTTTTATTATTAGGAGTTTATCTATCTATCAGAAGCATTCAAGCTATTATTTATTTATGATCGGCGAAATTTACGGGGAGTCAATTGGAAAAGACAACAACTTTGTTTTGGCACGAACTGCGGTTGTTTCTGATGAATTGCACTATTTGCATTATATGTGTGAAAATAAGCGGTTCACCGAACCTGAGATTTTTTTTTTTCACTCTGCAAATCATTTACCCACCCCCCTCTCTCCCGAGATCCTCACATGGGGTTGGCAAGTGATCCCCCGCTAAAGATTCGAGATCGGTAATCGGTTGGGACAGCTCTGGAAAACTTGGCCTGGCCCCAGGACTGTGAACTCATTAGGCAAAGCGGGATTGGATTACAGTGAGATGTGCCCTGTCTTCCCCTTACCAAAAATGTCGAGGATAAAAAGGAAGGGGTAGGGGGAGGGGGGAGGGGGGAAGTGGCAGACAAAATATGGGAGTTAGTATTTTGTTCATTCATTCATTCATTATTTTTTTAATAAACTATAAAACAGGCATTGCCTAAACTGCCTTTAATAGTCCTTGCCAAAGATCACTGTATTTAAAGGTAGGATACACCATTGGCTATTGCAGGGTGGATTTAGCAAATTGTATTTTATAGTACTGTCGTTTAACAGACCTGTTTGATGTTTTACAATCATGGATACTGAGGAAAGCAAGAAAAACGGCGTTCGTTTTCAACCGACATCAGGCAGTGGTTCTTGTGTTGTTCTTGACAGTAGACAACATTATGAAGTCAGTGTTAGAAGAAAATAAGAACTTAGGACTTCGGATGATCATGCTTACAAATGCATGATCATCATCATATAAAGATACTTTTTTATTAAAAGTTGTAGGACAAAAGTACTTATTCGGAAAGTACTCGGTCGAGTACGTATCAAAAGCTTTTGTCTTAAAAGTTTAATTTATTCAAGATTCTTATTGTCCAAAGTTTTTTTAGCAAAGTATTTACTGTCTATTAAAGGTTAAAACACCATCGGTAATTGCTTGAATGATCATTAATGGGTGGATTTGGGGGGTTGTATTTTATAACAAATATCGTTTAACTGACCTGTCCAAAGTTTTACAGTCATGGATGCTAAGAAAAGCAAGAAAAATGGCACTTGTTTTTTAACCAGCATCGGGCAGTGGTTCTTATGTTGTTCTTGTTTTTTTGCAATTGCTATTCGGCAATCGTTTTTTTTTTTACAATTGCAGGATATCTAGCTTAATCATTTTGCTGGATGCCTAGAATCATCATTTACTTTCAAATAAGTAAGATATTTCTTTTTCGATATCTGCAATTGGTGTATCCTACAATGTGCCTTTAATAATAATACATGTTTCGGGTAGTTAAGCTGGTACTCCACTACAACTCTGCGATTTCCCAAATCCTTGCCTGGTTGCTTTGTTTTGCTGACCCAAGCTGGCTTCATGTAGGACTACATACTGGGAGGGCCATGTTTCCTAATTCTCCGCTGTGGGTCTTTGAAAAAAAAAGCCAACCGCCAGCATGCCTGTCATAGCATTGGGAAGAGGCCGGGGCGCCACTCCTAGATCCAAAAAGGCTGGGTTTGTTATGTTAGCTGCTCTGAGTGGGGGGAAGTTGGGCTCAGTGGAATACATTCGAGCATGTTGCTTCCGCTTTGTCAACTAAACTGTTTGAATGTTCTTCAGTGTGAAATGCTAGGTCATATATTCCATAAATGTGAGGTTTTCTGATAAAATGAGACAGAACTGAGCACAGGGCATAGTTGATAAAATACTGAATAATAGGTGATTTTTTTAAAAACTTTTTTAATAGATTTTTATAATTATTTGTAATCTTTAATATACCTACTAACTATATTTTGTGAAAATTGGCATTTTTTAATATCACATGTACAAAACTAAAAACTCAAAGGTCTTTCATTTTGTTGTCATGAATGACATCTTACCTACAGTTTCAGATTTTATTCACAGAAATGTTGATTTTGATAAATAAAGTTGGAAAAGATTACAATTTTGTGTGTATCGTTCTGTTGTTCTACAACAGAGCTGGCTATTTTAAAGCCTGTTTTCTCAGTTATTTAAACTCCAAGGAAGTAATCAATATGCAAACATGTCATATCTCCATAACGGGGTGGGGCTATGGAGCTCTATTATACCAAATGAACTACTATGTTGTAGCCTTTTTTGTGGAGCGATTTTAATTTTTGTGGAGCAAATTTCTCACGGACTTATTGCAATTTGGTTGTTGTGTGCAAATAGGTCAATAGGACTATTCATAAAATTTGTTTAGTTAGTTTTTTTTTGCGCGATACAATGGTGTGTCCCTTTGCTGTATATAGTCAGACATAATGAAGTATTTATATTTTGTGAGGTTTGTCTTTTTGAACACTTTCAGAAAAAGGTTTCATTCTCAAGATTTTGTTTTTTACAGTTTCTCAAACCTGGCTTCTGTCATTGGCCATTAAAGGCAGGGCAGTTATCTTTGACATTTTTACAACTCCCTATAACTTACAAAATTGATGATTGCATATAGTCAGGCCCTTTTTTTCTTGGGGTGGGGGGGGGGGGGGGGGCAATAATATGCATTGAATAAACAAATACATGTAAATCATTGTCCAAATAAGGCGAAGACCAGGTCTGAGAGAGGAAGTGAGGGCTTAGGTCTTTGTTGACATAGTAGCCCTGCTCTGTGCTAGTTGCCTGTTGCTGGTGGCTAGCTGCTGGTGAGCTCGTGGGGGATTTCTCGGTGGAACCTTCCTTCATCAACTCTGCTGCTGGTCCCAGGTCTGGGTACAAACCTTCCCTTGGAATACAGGCTTCTTGCTCTTGGTGTTTACACTGCCTGCTCTCTCTGGGGCCAGAGATCCCACTGATCCTGGCTCATGATCTCGTTTAAAGGGATAGTGTACCATACCGTTTTGTGGCCCACTCTGCAAAAATGAGTCTGATGTGTTAAAGAATATATTTTTTAAAAGTTTTACAGTTAGTCAGAGAGTAGGAATTTAGCTTTCTTTTTATATACGACACAACTCTGTAGTGTAATGCGTTGATCTTGTACAATTGTTTTGAAATGTATGCATTTTGTATCAATTTCTAACAATTGCCAGTCGGCAATTATCGGAAAATACCCGACTATTTTTAAACACTGCCCCCAATTATATTTTTATTAAAAATTATTGTCAACTTAGTCGGTGTTTCATTGGAGCAGATCACATGGTATGTATATAAAAAAGCAACAGAAATTCTTGATTATTATCTACCAGTAGATATGAAGAACAAAAGCCACTTAAAGGCGAATTTTTCTTTATAAAATTCAATTTTTTTGAATAATTACAGGATATCTAGCGCAATCCTTTTGCTGAATGCCTAGAATCATTGTTTACTTTCAATTGAGTAAGGTATTTCTTAATAATTCAGTAGTAAATATTTTCGATATCTGCGGCGAGAGCGAAAAAACAAAGATAACATAAGAATAACTGCTCGACCCCGGTTGAAAACAAACGCTGTTTTTCGTGCTTTTCTCGGCATCCATGATTGTAAAACTTCGGAAAAGTCAGTTAAACGATATTTACCATGAAATACAACCCCCCAAATCTACCCATTCATGATAATTAAAGCAATTACCAATGGTGTATACTACCTTTAAATGAACACCTTGAAAGAAATGTGTAACATGTGCCAATCAAGGTAATTCACCAGCTTGTACCTATGGAAACAACCAGATTACAGTGTTCTCCCATATGGTGGTAAACTTGGAACCAGGTGTTATGTAAACTAATTATGAGTTGCCTGGGTGGTAAATTTGTGTTTGCATAAAACCTGAACCATGGATGATTTACAGTACTATATAGTGGTGTCTATTATTAATGGTAGGTGGGCAAATTTGCTTGGATTTGTTTTAACATTATCCAAGCAAAGCAGGAATGAAAGAACTTTTTGTCAAGATTGTTTTGGGGATTCTGTGAAAATCAGCAGGTGGCTTGACAAAATCTGATAGGGTTGGAATTGAAGGTTTGGTGTGACAATGGAGGAATGGTGTAACTTAAAGGTAGGATACACCATTGGGAAATGCTTGAATTATCAGGAATGGGTGGATGTGAAGGTAGGATACACCATTGGTAATTGCTTGAATTATCGAGAATGGGTGGATTTAGGGGGTTGTAATTTATAGTAAATATCGTTTAACTGACCTGTCTGAAGTTTTATAATCATGGATGCTAAGAAAAGCAAGAAAAAAAGCAAGAAAAAAAGCATTCGATTTTAACCCTAGTCGGGCACTTGTTCTTAAATATGTTTGGTTTTTTTTGCGATTGCCGTCCGTAAAATTCATTTTTTGGGTAACAATTACAGGATATCCAGCGCAATTATTTTGCTGGATGCCTACAATCTTTATTTACTTTCAAATAAGTAAGATATTTCTTAATAATTAGGTAGTACATTTTTTCGATATCTGCAAATGGTGTATCCTACCTTTTTAATTAGGATAGGTTTTACAATCAGGATAGTTTTTCTGCACTGTTTTTTAAAAAAGCTGGTTTTCACTCCAAAATTACCCCCAGCTCAAGAGGCAGTTTTGTGTCTCCTTGCACCCATGCTTGTTTGGAATACTGGCTGTGAAATGTTTACAGTTGGACCAGTGATGGATAGGGGATCTGGTTTCAGGGGTAGGGGTCTTGTCTTTATGGGTGGTGTTGGGTATGTGAAATGGTAAAGAGGGTGGGGGTAAGGGGGGGGGGGGAGTGGGTGGGGGTGTTGTGACCAGCAATGCTCTGATTTATCCATTCTTTTTACTTCCAATGGTTGTAAATTCAGGCCACAGTTGAGTGATAATTTCTGATGGTTTGTTTAGGAATCACACATAACAGTGTCTGTAAAAAACTAAACTTGGTTGGTGAATGAGTGCATTGTTTTATTTATTACAGTGATGGCAGAGTGAGGGGGGGGGGGGGGGGGGGGGGGGGGTGGGGGAGGTGGTGGGGGGGGGGGGGGTGCAGGCCACTATCTGCGGTTTGGATAGTAAATTCTAACAGAAGGATCCTCAATCATTTGGATTGGGGAAAAATGAAAAGATTTCCCTTTTTTTTTCTTCTTTCACTCTTCTCCATAACGCAATCAGAATTGTGCATAATCCATATTCTTTGCACATATCAGGCGACCTTTCTGTTTTCTGGGTCGTGTCACACTGGGTCAGTTTCGGGGTGTAGGGGGCAAGTAATTTCAGAGTTCAGAAAGAAAGGGACATTTCTGGTGGTCGGTTTAGGCAGCTGGATTGCAGATGTTTTTTGGTTTTTCTAAAACGTGTGACAAAAAAAAATATTAACAAAAAGAGCTTGACTTAAATTGTGAGTGACTTGTGTAAATTTATATCCTCTACCTATTACTAGTCCTCTTATTCCCAGTATTCGGTGTTAACACTGTACTGTGTGAGGACTAATAAATCAGTATTTTTTTGAAAAAATTAATGGGCTCTGTTTTAACTTTTTTTTATAGTGTGAATCTTCTGGGGCAATTCCACGCAAACAACACAACACTTTAGAAAAGAATTACAGATTTTAAGTGCAAAAAAACATTTAAGATTATTGTTTTGAACAATTTTTGTTGTTGTGATATTACATGACACTATAATACGGTTACAACTAAAGACTATGACATTCAGACCCAATCAAACCCTGGCTTTGTTCTGCATAATTACTGACAGACCTTTTTTGCCACAAGGGTTCTGATGAGAAACAATTGTTTTGGTATGTTGCCTTAGCGTGGCAATATTTACAGTCAAAGAAATGACTATAAGTATTGGGGCACAACTTCCCCCTTTCTAAAGCAGTTGGCTCATCCTCTCTAATCCTGAGTGGCTAAATCTCCACTATCCAGCAGCACAGCTGACAGTGTCACCAGGGGTGGGCTAGCTCCTCTCTTAACTCTCTAGCTATCCCTCTTGATGGAAGGTCCCTGGCATAGCTGTCATGCCTACTGGTACATGTACCATGATGCCATCTCCTGGCCGTGGCCTTGACCTCTTAGGCAACTGGGGCCCTTGCTAGTCCCCAAGGTCTCCCAAGTCTTCCTGTTCATGTTTAGCCAGGATACTGACAGCTTCTCCCCTAAGGGCTCTCTCTCTCTGTATAACAGTTCTGGCATCCAGGCTTGCCTGTTGGATGGACAGGAGGGCAGTATAAACTCCAGAAGGAATCCACTTTCTTGTAGGAGAGATTCCAGCCTTATGAAACACTAAACTTAAGGAATTTGTACTTTAATCTTAAAGGCAGGATACGCCATTGGTAATTGCTTGAATTATAATGAATGGGTAGATTTGTAGGGTTGTATTTTAAAGTAAATATTATTTAACTGACCTGTCTGGAGTTTTACAATCATGGATGCCGAGAAAAGCACGAAAAACGGCGTTTGTTTTAAACCGACGTCGAGCAGTTATTCTTATGTTATTTTTATTTTTTTCGCGATCGCCGGCCGGCAATCGCGAATTTGTCTTTATAAAATTTAATTTTTCAGAATATTTACAGGATATCTAGCGCAATCATTTTGCTGGATGCCTAGAATCATTATTTACTTTCAAATAAGTAAGATATTTCTTAATAATTCGGTAGTAAATATTTTCGATATCTGCAAATGGTGTATCCTACCTTTAAAGGTAGTATACACCATTGGTAATTTGTTGAATTATCAGGAATGGGTGGATTTGGGGGGTTGTATTTTATAGTAAATATCGTTTAACTGACCTGTCCGAATTTTTACATTCATGGATGCCGAGAAAAGCATGAAAAACAGCGTTTGTTTTCCACCGGAGTCGAGCAGTTATTCTTATGTTATCTTAGTTTTTTCGCGCTCGCCGGACGGCGAGAATGAATTTTGGTTTATACAATTCAAATTTTTGAAACAATTACAGGATATCTAGGGCCCTTATTTTGCTGGATGCCTACAATCATTATTTACTTTTAAATAAGTAAGATATTTCTTAATAATTCGGTAGTAAATATTTTCGATATCTGCAAATAGTGTATCCTACCTTTAAGGTAGGATACACCATTAAAATATATTACCGAATTATTAAGACATATCTTTAATATTTGAAAGTTATTAATGATTCTAGGCATCCAGCAAAATAATTGCGCTAGATACCCTGTAATTGTTCAGAAAAATTTAATTTTCTATAAACACATTCACGATCGCCAAACGGCGATCGCAAAAACAACAACATAAGAACCACTGCACGGACGCCGGTTGAAAACGAACCCCGTTTTTCTTGCTTTCCTCGACATCTATGATTGTAAAACTTTGGTTAAACAATATTTACTATAAAATAAAAAAATTAAAAATCCATCCATTCATGATGATTCAAGCACTTACCAATGGTGTATCCTACCTTTAATGCCTGATCATGTGGCTTACATTTATGCAATGGAGAATGTGCTAAAGGGAAGCAGCAACATTCTTTGAGCTGCAATAGAGTGTAACTCGAAGCCCATGAAAGTTGAGTGGTTGGACCACCAGGGAAGCCAGTGTTGGCCCAGTGTCTCACATTGTGCTAGAAGTTGATATATTGTCAAGATGTGCAACACAGATTAGAGTTGAAATAATCTCAGATTTTGTTTGGATTTTGGGACCCCTGTTATGTGATCCAACTCAAGCTTTGAAAAAAACCAAACTGTATTATTGTATTAAGCATAGAATGAACTTTATTTTACTGTCAAATGAAAGGATTATTAGTAAAATATACCGTAATTCGGTGAAATACTAACTTAGAGGTAGGATACACCATTTGCAGATATTAACGATTTTACTACCGAATTATTAGGAAATATCTTACTTATTTGATTGTAGGCATCCAGCAAAATGATTGCGCTATGATATCCTGACGGCGATTGTGGAAAAAAACAAGAACAACAAGAACAACTGCCCGACGCAGTTGAAAACGAACGCCGTTTTTTTTCTTTTCTTATCGGCATCCATAATTGTAAAACGGTCAGTTAAACAATATTTACTATAAAGTACAACCCCTCAAATCTGGGCCTAAGCAGGCGCGAGATTGTTTTTCACGAACCTCAATCGAGAAGGCTTCAGGCCGGCATCTGTGGGTAGCACACCCTGATAGTTCTGGCCTCGCTCGTGACGTGTTCATCCGTCATCCGTTTTGAATTTTTTTAAATTGTGTGCGTGTGTACATCAAATCCGACGCGAACTGGCTAACAATAATTTGAAAACTTAAAATTTCTCCCTTTCTCTTGTTAATTCAGTTGGTGGAAGACTAGAACAAGAGTTGGATTATACCACCAAGACGTTAGGAGATGGCTGGGGTACCACCAACCAGATCATCATCCAGACTCCCAAAGACGAAGGAGGCAATGTCCTGACGCAGGAAGCTTTGCTTCAACATGTCCGATCCACGCTATTGGCAACTCAAGTACAAGTCGAGATGTACGGCCAGTAAGTACACGTTTCTTTTACTCATTCTCCTAACCCCCTCCGGCCTCCGGCCTCCCAGTCACAACAAATTTAAATAGTTATATACATGGTTGGAAAATCCAGGATATAAGCTTTTATTTTGTACCGTATTAGAATGCCATACCGTAGCTCCTCCCGTTCAGGTGATGAAGTTTTTGCATATTAATCAGTTCGCGCCGGGATTATTTTAACATGACTGAGCCAAGGCACGGGATTATTTTGAACGAAACTCGATCCAAGGCGGGTTCAGGCCGATGGTATCAGGAAGCACACCCATGCATTTCCGGGCTTGCTCACTGCTGACAGACATTTCTGACAGACATTTTGCTCGTGACGTGTTTTATGCGTCATCCGTTTTGAATCTGTGGAAAACTTTGCATGTATATACATGTACGTCCTCTGGCGCGAACTGGTTAATAGCTTCCATGGAATTCAAATTACACAACTGAGATAACAGGCTACGAAACACTACAAAGACAATACGGTACATTAAAACCATGCACTCTGAAAAAGTAATTTTTTTTTTCACTTTATTTACCGAATTCTAGCTTTGGATATTAAAAAGATGTTATTTAAGAAAGAAAACATGAAAATCCAATTTGGAGAATTTTTTTTTCACCCTTTTTAACTTTAACAGACCATTACAGGCCTTTTACCAGATCGGTTCACATAATAGGGATGCAATGAGGGGTGAAGGGAAAAAACTGACACAGAATCTGAGGGTCACTTTTTTGGGGGGCGGGGAGGGAGAAAAACCCTTTATTATTTGTTGTACCTAGTACATGTATACTTTGCATGGTTGCTATTTTCTTCAAGCATTGTATCAATGCAGTACCAGGCCATTCAGCCACAGTGTATCACTAGTGTACCCTGCCTGACTTGACCCAGTTAGTTTTGGTAAGGTAACACCTTAGATTGTACCACACAGATCCTGCATAGAACACTGTACATAATACAGTAACATGTACATGTACATTGTACACACCACCAGGGCTTTTTACACAAGCTTTTGGCTGGCCCAGGCCCAAGCGCTGTTGGTGGGCTCCAACCCTCTGCTGTAATTCAATTACATTGAAAATGCCTACCTTGGGAACCCAATGGAAGGTTAGCCGGGTCAAGGGAAGGGAGAGGAAAGGCCAGAGTTCAAAGGTCGGAGAGGTTTATTACTGGTGGTACAAGTACAAGGAGGGTTTTGAAGAAAGGCGCTTCCGTGATGTTTTTTTTTATGCAGACATTATGGTTGTCATGTATTTGAAGTTTGAAAAAAATGGTACCAGTATAAATTATGTACATGTAGCTGTGTGCTTTGTTATTTTAATAATAGCGAAGTTTCAGCTGATGTTTAACCCTTTCCTTACCAATGTCGAGTTTACTTGACTGACGGTAACCCGACTGTGCCATGCATAGTGTTTAACCAGTTCGCGCCGGAGGACGTATAAACACGCAAAGTTTTCCCCCATAAACACGTCATGAGCAAGGCCGAAAATGTCTGTCAGCAGCGAGCAAGGCTGGAAATGCGTGGGTGTGCTCCCCGGTACCATCGGCCTGAACCCGCCTCAGATCAAGTTTCGTTTAAAATAATTCCGCGCACTGGCTAGGTGATGTTAAAATAATCCCGGCGCGAACTGGTCAAAGGTAATAAACACCATTTACAAACATAAACAAAAAACTACTGAATTATTATGGAATTCTTAATTTGACTGAAATCATGACTAAAAAGTTGACTTTTGCTAGTAGACTAGCCCACGGGCCACCTGTGTACTAGTCTACTACGCATGCGCTTTTCTGATGCAATCGTGGAACTAGCACACGGGTGTAGTACCGTATACGCACGCGCAAACATTGACCAAGCTAGCTAGCTGTGCGCTACAAAAAAAGATGGACGTAATGTATTTGTTAATCGACGTACCCACCCTCAAACCATGCTGTATTAGCTTCTCTCAGTAGTGGAAGTTGATAAACTATTTCCCAAGGCAAGTTTATCAACTTCCAATACCTCAGGGAGCTATAATATCGACTACCCACACACTCAAACCATGTTATATTTGTATACTAGTTACCAAAAGTGCCCCATAACAATGTGTGAACCAATTTGTTTTTTCTCTAAAGCCTGGGCCCAATTGATTTCTTTCTTTTCTTTTCCCCCAGAACGTGGAGCTTCAAAGATGTTTGTTATATTACTGATTTTCCAGCTTTTGAAGATAACATTGTAGATCAAGTGAGTGAGAAAAGGTTTTCAAAAACAAAATAATCCAGAAATTGTATTCTTTGAATTAATTTTGTTTTATTTTACCGAAATTTTCCTGCCTTTTTTCCTGAAGGTTAATACGAGTTGAACTGTTTTACAGAAACTTTGATGTAATGCATTGATTTTGTCTTTTTTTCTTCTCCAGATTATAACTCAGTTAATACCTTGTACAATAGTAACGCCTTTGGATTGTTTTTGGGAGGGATCGCGCCTGCTTGGTCCGGAGAACCCTGTACATATTCCGTAAGTATAATTATAGATTGTGTAGGTTAAGTAACAATACAGCTTTCGCGCACTAGAAAGCATACCAAACTTAACCAACTTCAACAACTGCAAACAGGTTTAGTAATTATTGGTACTGAACCTATAACAGTACTAAACCTGCCAAACTCCAACTTGTTGAAGTTTGATTGACTTAGTACAGATAGTTGTATGCATTGTTCAGTGTTCAGGATCAGGGCTGTGATGACTGGCTATTGGTTCTGTGTGTTGGGCTGTGATTGAGCATAGAGAAACTTTCTCTATGGTTTGAGTGGGGACACACAGGGTGTTCACATCACACTTACAGTTGACCAGGAACTGTGCCGTGACCAGCCTGAGCTCACCCACGAATAAATCCCCATGCATTCCCCCAAACTCCAACATTTGTACAAGTCTCATGCCTTTCTGCCC
This sequence comes from Crossaster papposus, assembly GCA_037893245.1. NCBI lineage: Eukaryota > Metazoa > Echinodermata > Asteroidea > Velatida > Solasteridae > Crossaster > Crossaster papposus. The sequence continues at coordinate 2,547,950 of JBAIAA010000017.1, forward strand.
TGAACCTCACAGAATTGAACAGGGTCTCACTGGGCCTTTTGTATCAGTGGTCAAACAAAGTCCAACAACAAGTTGCTAATAATGTTAACCTGCCAAAACCTGCAGTTGGAGTTTGGTGGGCTTGGGGTAGTTAGGGTTAAGGTGTTGAAACAGTTGTATTCAACATCACAGCAGTCAACAATTGTTAGTGCTGACTGTACACACACGATACGTCTCAAACTAGCGTCCTCTCTTCCCCTTGCCAGAATTTTGTAGCATTTTCATCTCCAGACTGAAACCATTCCCATCTAGACTTGCGGACGCCATGTCTTCCGGAAGTTCCGGCTCCTTGTTTACTTATTCCTTCCAATTTTAGTTATACAAAACACACAAATCTACTATCCCAGCAACTTGTTTGGTCCCCTTTACATCCAGTGTACTCACAGGCACACACTCTTATAGCCTGTAAACCAATCTCTTTAGTGATAGCTATCAAGCAGTCACATACAGAGAGTGCTGAACCAGGCTAGCCGGGATCTGGAAGCCAAGCTTGACAGGGGGGCTCCTGGACATGCAGTAGCTAGGGGGGGAAATGACAGCAGGCTATTTAGAAGTGATATTAATGAGCTCTGCTTGGCCTTGTGACTTGGCAGATGTGTTGGAGGTAGTATGTCATATCTTGACAGCTATAAACACACACAGAGATAGATATATAACCCTAGTTGGAACATGGAGGATTCTTATTCCTCCATGGTTGGAATAAGGCCCTTTTGTTTGATATAGCGTTTTAATAATCATATTCACCAAAAGCTGTCATCTTTCTAATTCGAATACCTGTATCCCAACTGACTAATATTTCAACTTGTATCAAACATATACTTTGTATGTAATTGCATTAGGACTGTTATTTTCGTGTACTTTAGTATTTGATTATTTGAAAATGCGCTTGCTCGAATATTCAAAACTTTCCTTGCAAGTTTTACACATGCCAGATACAGCTGCCTCCCTTTGCTGGTCAAAAGTTACGTACAAAGCGCACCAGTTACAATTTGCATGCGGCGATAAATATTATGGGCTGCTATAATTAATAACGGTCAAGGCACTTGACCCAGCTAATAAAAAGTGGGTGGACAAACAAGTTATTTGACCCCAAAAAGACATCTGACAATAACAGACGCAACTGTCTGACATCACAGTCCTGCAAACGTGTCCATATTGTTTTTTTGTTTTTTTAATATTCAAACCACGAAAAGAGAGTCAGTTGCAAAAGTTCACGGTGAAGGACTGCTTTTCTTTTGGATATCCCCAGAGACCTCTCCCGACCCTTGACCTTTCAACAAGCTTTTGGGGTCAGGATAACCAAAAGTGCAGTGTAATGCGCGTTGCACTTCTCAGAAGGGTTTGACTAAAACTGGGGCAGGCTTTGTGGTATGTGATGACAAGTGCGGCCTCATTTTTTTCCTTTACCAAATTGTGTCCGTAGTATAATGATCCCTGTTCCCATAATTAGACGTGTGTACTGTAAATCCTTCTAACCTTGGCTTCAGTAGAAGGGCAGAACGATGCCAAGTTCGTTAGTGACGGTTGCGGACAGATGGCCCGGTGCCTCGTTTGGAATATGAAATTTGATATGTACAGGACAAACGGGTGTTATTCCTCGCTCTGAAATGTTCACTGCCCTAAGCATCTGGTAGCAGATGATTTCATATTGGAATTAGAGGCAGAGTTGTGTTTTAGTCCCTGCAAGTCTGGCGCGGGTCCGGCACAGGTTTGGCACGGTCTGTCACAGGTCCGGCACGATCTGTCACAGGTCCGGCACGATCTGTCACAAGGTCGTTGCGAGTCTGTCGCAAGTCCGATGCGAGTCTGTTGCAAGTCCGTTGCGAGTCTGTCGCAAGTCCGTTGCGAGTCTTTCGCAAGTTCGTTGCGAGTCTGTCACGAGGCCGTTGCGAGTCTGTCAGGAGTCCATCGCTAGCCTGCCGCGAGTCTCCCGCTAGTCCGCTGCAAGTCTCCCGCAAGTCCGTCGCAAGTCCGCTACAAGTTCGTCACTAGGTATTCAAATGAACTCTGACAAAAGCATTCCTTTGTCGTTGTTAATCCAGTTACTTGTGACCGGCTATATCATATGAAAAAAAGACTTGTGACCGGAATTGTGAAAAGACTTGCAGGGTCTAGAATACAACTCTACATGCAAAATGCAACGTAGAAAAATAAGTGAGCAAGAGAATTTCTCCAGCTTCAGTTTTTGCCAAGAAGTAAAGTTGCCAGATTCTATTTATAAATATCTGAGACAAAAAAGGACTTTTCTTTCAAATAAAACATTGATGGTTAATCAAACATACGGAATCTTTGTACCACTGAAGTGTCTGGGCCTCACATTTATCACTGTGCCAGCTCTTTAAAGTCCTTATGAAATTGACAACCGCAACGTCTGCGGAGCTAGAGGTTTCCGGATAAGGTTACAGCTTGGAGGGATCCTTGTGCTCCAGTTTTAGAAGCCTTTGGTCACACATTGGTGGTGTCCGGGTAAAGAATTCTCCTGGTTTGTGGTTTGCGTGACCTGGGTATTATGGTAGATCTTCAGTTGCTCACCTTCAGTCTGCGGGATCAACATTCACACTCCTTTTAGCACATTGCCCTAGGAGCTTTTGCCCAGACTTGGACGGTGTGGTTCAAATTATCTCTGGTTATGAGTATCATGTGGATTCGATGTGGTTGATGCTTGTGTAGTCTTGGCTTATGAGTACATGTACATTTCACAATTAGGAAGGGTTCTGGCTCTAATGAGACAGAACTGGGCAGAGGTTGAAATGAGGGTTTTCAGGTGTTAGAAAAGATAATAAAATTCTTCTTACAATACTGTTTATTGTGCTTCAGTCAGACAATTCGTTTTCAGTAAGTAATGCCTGTTTACAATTTGCATTTATCAACCTGTTGCAAAATTAAAATGTTGAGAAAAAGGCCTTTGAAGTTTAAAGTTTTGCACATGTGATATGGAAAAATGCCAATTGTTTTCCCTTTAAAAACACTTTTATTCCACTACTTCCATACTATTTCTTATGAAAATATAGTTAGTAGGCATCATACTATCATCATCATCATCATCATCATCATCATCATCATACTATAATTCGAGCAACGTTTGTCTGTCTGTTTGTTTCGCTACTCCTCCCAAGTCCTTGGTCCGATCTCGCCCAAACTTGGTGGGTGGATGTAAGTTGACCCCAGAATTGCCCTTGAGGGGTTCATTTTTGGAAAGGTCAAGGTCACTGGGGTCAAAGGTCAAATGTTCGTTTTTCGCTACTCCTCCCAAGTCCTTGGTCCGATCTCGCCCAAACTTACGGGTACGGGTACGTCACCCCATCCCCAACTTCCCTTCTTCCGGTCATATATCACTGGGGTCAAAGGTCAAATGTTCGTTTTTCGCTACTCCTCCCAAGTCCTTGGTCCGATCTCGCCCAAACTTACGGGTACGGGTACGTCACCCCATCCCCAACTTCCCTTCTTCCGGTCATATATTACACCCACGGGTACTTTTGACTAAACTTACGGGTACGGGTACGTCACCCCATCCCCAACTTCCCTTCTTCCGGTCATATATTACACCCACGGGTACTTTTGACTAGTACTACAAATATCAATAAATCTGAAAATTAAAAAAATCTCCCATTGTTCACTGAATATTTTGCAGTTTCTCCAATATTCCCTGTGCCCATGTATGCATATACGAGGTTCTACGTTTATCCCAGAAACCACTAGAACAAAACCAGCTGAATGCATCTTACCTGGTGCACTGTGCTAAGGGTTAAGTTTGTTTATGTTGGAGAGGACCATGTTGAAAAACAAATGTTTAAGATTTTTTTTCTAAAACTGACTCCCTTTCTTCCTTAGGCTATGAACTAATCAATCACCCTTCGTATTGTTCAAAATATCAAAATAATTGTGTGTTTCTGACTTTTTTGGTTGTCTTTTTTTCCCCACAGCTTTTATAATGGAACATTAAGATGGAAGACGCTGGATCCAATAAAGTTATTAGATCATTTTGCCGATTACGAGGCGTTTATCGCACCGGAGTCGTTAAAAGATATATTCAATAGGGTAAGCTAAACGAACCATGAAACTGTTGCTTTAAATCCATGCGGTTAATACACCTTATTCAGTTTGCTCTGATGAATACATAACAATTTTAAGCCACATTTAAAAAAGAAAATTAAAAATCAAGGATTGGAATGCACAAAATAGTCTGTTACCTTCCAATTAAACGGTTTACAAGGCCTTGATTTTGTCGCAATGTCTCACGCGTGTAAACGAACAAAATATTATACGACGGTTGCGCTACTTTCAAAATTGTTAGCGCGATAAGGCGCACGACTGTCGCTTAAAGTAAACTCGTTCATTGATTTGTGCTTGTGTGATTCAGGGAGCACGATCCAAAATGGCTTCACTGTGAATAAGGTGTATTTAATTAGTTGAGTTTCATCAATAAGTCTTGTTTGGTAGATCTCTCAGACTTTTGACACCAAGCCTAAATTCTCTCTTTTTTGTTTGGTTTGCATGGCAACAGACGGGGATAGGCCACGCCTATCAGAATAGACCCTGTCTCAATCCGCAGGATCCAGAATGTCCGAGCACAGCGCCAAACAAGAAAAGTGGACAGGTTAGTCAAAGTGCATTATTACTGGTTAACTGGATAAAGTTTGGTGAAATTGATTCTAGGACAAGTCTCGAAATACTCATCCTCAGATGAAACTTAGTCTCTCGTGAAATCGGGCTCTGGAAGGCTAAGGGCTAACATTTAATCAGGTCTGTGCCAAGCCTGGCTAATGGATTTCTTATTTGCAATACACACAGGTGCCTGACATAGCCGCTGAGCTGACAGGCGGTTGTACAGGCTTTGCGAGCACCTTCATGGTCTGGCCTGAGGAACTCATCGTGGGAGGAGTCACCAAGAATGCCACCAATCACATCACAAGGTAGATGAATATTCATGACCGGTTTTTTGTTTAATAATTAACACCCCTAGTCTAATATTAATGACTCACCCTTGATTTCCTGACAATAGTGTTCAGTGTTTAATAGCTGTTATTGTTAATAATAATGTTGAAGTAATTTTGTTGGTAATTTTCGTTAGGTTATTAATTGTTCATTAAAAACATAATTGATAAAATTAACATGAATTAACACAATAATTTATTACCACATTCACATTCATATAAATCCCATTTTTCTTTATTCGTTACTAATTCTTTGTCCATTTTTCTCCATTGTGGAAAGTTAGTTAGTGAAAAGAAAATGGCTTTATATATATATATATTTTTTAATGCCATTTTGTTCAGTCCTAGCTTGGACCACAGAGTCACACGGGTAGAAAAATCACATGCCTAACAAAATTAAGTTGTTTTTTTCAAACGCCCGTGATTTTGAAATCAGAAGGACTGCTGATGCATTCTTGAATGTGAGTTTTCATTAAGGTTTTTATTTCAGCTTGCGTTGGTTTTAGTTTGAAGTGAAGATTTATTTATTTTTTTTATATTTTTTGTTTGCATGTTGTGATTTGTGGTTGTGTGAACTTGAATTGTTGCATCATATTCGTATACATTTACAAACGTATAGCGTATAAACATTTTATACGTACTGTGGACCTGTGAACGATTGACGTCCACAAGATGCGGGAAGATGTTAAAGTTCGTTTCGCCCTTTCTGGAAAACGTCTTTAAAGGAAAAAAATGGGGTTAGGGTTTTCTGTAGAAAAGTGAAGGGGAACACCTGGGGGGCCAAGAAGCAAAATTTGGGGTTTAAAAAAGTTCTGGAAGCAAGACATTTTTAGTAATAATTGTTAGTAATAATGAGTATTTAGCCAACCTTTTCTCATTAACCCTTCCTCTGTGAGGGCAATTAACTGTTTGGCGGTGGTACATGCCAAATCACTCCAGCTGCAATGCGTTGGATGATTTTTTGCATGTGCAATGAAGAGCACTTGTAGTTATTAAATGGGCATACGCACTATATGGCTTTGCTTACACAGTGTAATATACACCATGGCCTCATAGCATGACCCAGTTGACCTTAGTTTTATATGGCATTTCTTGTAGTGATTTGGAAAGCCATGTAGCAAAAAATAGGTTTTTTTAAGACGAATTTTGAAGTGCATTGGAGTGTAAACAAGAGGAAGGGTTAAAACTACATGAAAACAAAGAAATGGCCACAGTACGTTTGGAAGGTACAACTGTATGTAACACATGTGTAAATTTAATGTGCTGTGGTAGCTTCGTTAGAGCCGATTCATACTCGGCGCGAAACCAAACGCGAACGCGAATTTGTGACGTCAGGTGGAGTTTTCGCGATGCGAAATCGCAAAAGTTGAACACATTTCAACTTGGACGAATGTTCGCAGCAAACGCTTTGTGACGTCAAATTCGTATCGCTTTCGCGTGAAGTATGAACCGGCCTTTAGTGTGGTTTGTTCTGGCCCTCTATGGGCCTTTTCGTAAACCTTTGCTTCGTCTTCGGATTCGCCTCCGAATTCCGAATCACTGAGAAGCAAATAGAAATTAAATGGAAATGGAAATAGTCAAACTGTTGGATTTATATCAATCGATTAAATGCTTCTGAAGCACAATGTGGCTGGGGATCTCGCAGTTTGGAAATTAATATCGCCTTAAGCCGAAAATGAAGACGAAGCCAGGGTTTTGAAAATGCCATCCTATACCACTTTGGTTGGTGTGATTTGGGACAATTCAAAGCAAACAGCACGTCACTTTAGAAAAGAATTTAACATGTCAATTGCAAATAACATACAAAAGTTTATTGTTTTAAATAATTTTTGTTAGGTCTACTACTGTAGCAACCTTCAAAATACAACAAAAGAAAAATCTGAAAGCCCTTTCACATTTTTAAGATATGAATATTATTAGCACGGTAATAGCGTGATGCTAAAAAGGGCCGACTTTTTAACTTGTTTATATATTGCTAAAATGCTGTGAACGTGAAGAACCTTGTAAAAAATGTTTAAGCAACATCACAGCCAAAAAAATGAAATTGTTCTCATGGTTTTGTAAAATACAGTATCGTAAATGAGACTTCTGTATAAACTGAAGACTAAAATTATCTTCAACTTTTACACTATGCACTATGGATTTTGAGAAGCCCTCTAAATACAAAAGAAACTCGCGATAACACTCTCATTTTACATGTTAAAACGAAGTGCTAAAATGACTTCCAAAATAATCAGGTTTTTGGACGAAGACAAATTACACTGAACAGGATTCAATCTCATTGGCACAACACGCTGATAAAAGATCTCCCTGTCACCATTGTTGTGATGCTTGCAGTATAGAAGATTTTGTAAATTGTAGGATACACCATTTGCAGATATCAAAAATATTTACTACCGAATTATTAAGAAATATCTTACTCATATAAAAAGTAAATAATAATTCTAGGCATCGAGCAAAATTATTGCGCTAGATATCTTGTAATTAGATATTACAAGATATTACAAGCCGGACGGCGATCGCGAAAAAACAAAAATAACATAAGAATAACTGCTCGACGCCGGTTGAAAACAAACGCTGTTTTTCATGCTTTTCTCGGCATAAATGACTGTAAAACTTCGGACAGTTCAGTTAAACGGTATTTACTATAAAATACAACCCCCCCCCTAAATCTACTTATTCATGATAATTCAAGCAATTACCAATGGTGTATCCTACCTTTAAGAACTTTTCATCAATTTTCAGACTTTTCTCCAAATTAACAATCTCATCCCAGAACCATAATCCGTGTGGTGATAATTCACTAATAATTACTCCCCCTTTGGACGTTTTCCCGACTCCAGCGCCGAAGCGCTTCAGAGTATTGTTCAACTCAAGGGCCAGAAATTGATGTATGAGGCCTGGAAAGGAGACTACAAGGTGGACGAGATCAGGTGGACTGCGGAGAAGGCCGGAGCCATTGTGGAGGAATGGCAGCGGAAATTCACAATGGTAAAAAAAAAGTACTCTATAACAAGAACCTGCTTGCGTTGCTCTAGGATTCCACGGAATCAGGCAGGGACTGAAAACCCAATCCACATATTGGCCCATGGCAGGATTCGAACCCGGGTCACAGTGGTGGAATGCGAGGAAAGAATTGCTGCGCCAACCTGACTCCCCCCAATTCTTTTCCTGTAGGCAAAACTTATTTTTCCTTTCCATGTGTGCCATCTACAATTACAGGCTTTCAAAGTTTCTTACTTTCCCTACTTTTTTTCTCGAAATTTCTGATATTTCCTACCTTTTTCTACTTTTTTGTCCCACAAATCTGAAGAAAAAAAAAGAAACCGTACTGAATAAGTGTTACTCACAGTCATGTACAATGTAACTCGCACACCAGAGGGCTTTAGGGCAAGAGTACTGCAACTGTACATGTACTTCCAAGGGCTTAGATAAGGATGGGGGAGTAGAAGTGTTGTGAGTACAGAACATGCCAAATGAGGCTTGTCATGCTGTGGACTTGGGCGAGTATCACCGAAAACTACTCCTAGAAAGCTTGCAAAAGTCCCACATTTATTCTGATTTTGTCCTCTGAATTCCTATTTTTGTCCTGCTTAAAAAAAATGATGATCCTCTTTTTGTCCTACTTTTTCATCAATGTCTGCTTAATGAAAGTTTGTTTGCGCCATTTAACCAGTTCGCAGCGAATGACGTATATAAACGCAAATTTTTCCACAGATTCAAAACAGATGACGCATAAACATGCCACGAGCAAGGCCAAAAATGTCTGTCAGCAGCGAGCAAGGCCGGAAATGCGTGGGTGTGCTTCCCGGTACTATCGGACTGAACCCGCCTCAGATCGAGTTTCGTTAAAAAAATATCCCGCGCCTTGGCTTAGTGATGTTAAAATAATCCCGGCACAAACTGGTTAACCAAGACACTGAATCCCTAGAATTTAGCATCAATGGAGAACGAACAGTACTGTGAAGGGCTGTATCGTTTCATTTTCGGTTAATTTATTTGGGGTTGCAGGTCGTTCGGAACAGCTCGGTCTTAAACTCCCAGGATGTGAACGCCTTCACCTCTGCCACACTCAATGACCTGCTGCAGGAGTTCTCTGAGCTCAGTATTGTCAGAGTGGCTATGGGATACGTATTCATGGTAAGAAATCGACCGGATTCAGTTCCTCCCAATTATGTTAAGTTGATGAACCAAGATTGTTGAGTATTTGGCAAATTGATCCTTAATTTATGTTCAGTATTAAGTGATAGGTTTTTATTGAAGTAGCAATTTGGTTATACTTTTGGAGTAGAAAGATATTCAAGCATATTTTCACAAGCAATACCGGTATTTGGTGGCAATTTTCCCTCGAAGGTAAAGTACAACATTGTTTCAAATGTCAAAAAATAAACCTACTGGAATTATTATGAAAATCTTATGTGAATAATATTCTCAAGGAAACTGTGAAATCAAGGTACCAGGTGTGCTGTAATTTTTAAGAAAAGTATAATTTTTGTTTCAATTTTTCAACTTTGGTCGGCTGATGACCACTAATATTTTACCAATAAAATATTGGCCACCAAATCCACCCATTTCTGTAAATTATGAACTATTTGTATAAATTCATTGTATAAATTATTTGTATAAAGTACAAAACATTAAACAGATCAGTTTATCGACAGTTACTATATAACCACCACCATATTCATCCATTTCTGAACATTCTAGAATTTGTCTATCAATTTCCAACCATGGTTAGCTGACCATCATTGGAAATGTGGTATAAAGATGTGAGTGATTTCTGCACATTGCTTGTGCAAGTCGCTTGAGAAATTACACGCGACATTAACACACTTTAGTAGACACGATAGTACCATCAGTAATTTCTGACACAGGTTGCTCTTTCCTCCGTTACCTAGGTGATCTACGCCTTTGTCACCATGATGAAACTCAGTGACGGTGTGCAGTCTCAGGGTGGGGTGGGTCTGTCGGGGGTTCTGCTCGTAGCCTTCTCCGTGGTGGCTAGCCTTGGTTTTTGTGCTTGGATCGGGCTCACCTTCAACGCATCCACAACTCAGGTAAGTTTGTCCTATTTGATTTTTCATTGGATTTGTTGTTGATTTTTGTGTTTTTCCACCCTTGCTCTATGAGAGTTGTTTATTGCATGGCAGTGGTACATGCCAATGCACTCCAGCTGTGTGCATTGGAAGATTTGAACACAGGATTTTTCGGTTGCGGATATTGAAGTGCGTTGGAGTGGAAACAAGAGCAAGGGTTTATATAAAGTGTTGGTAGACAGTTTATAAAAATAAATGTTCATCAGGAAATAAAAAATGTGAGAGCAACTTTGTGATAATTGTAGGCTTCATGTACATTTTCAAGGTAGGATACACCATTTGCAGATATCAAAACTGTTTACTACCGAATTATTAGGAAATATCTTACTTATTTGAAAGTAAATAATCAACGTAGGCATCCAGCAAATAGATTGCGCTAGATATCCTGTAATTGTTGAAAAAAATCTTATTTAAAAAAAATTGTGCTTGCGAAAAAACAAAGAAAACATAAGAATAGCTGCTCGACTCCGGTTGAAAACAAACCGGCGCTGTTTTTTGTGTTTTTCTCGGCATCCATGATTGTAAAACTTTGGACAGGCCAGTTTAACAGTATTTACTATAAAATATAACCCCCTAAATCCACCCATTCATGAAAATTCAAGCAATTACCAATGGTGTAACCTACCTTTAAAAGGCAGTGAAACAGGCTAGGGGTATCACTCAGCCTGCCTAATGGGTCGGGGTCATCCAGAGGTCAACGGGGGATGCCACTGGCCTAGATTCAAGCAGGGAGATAATCCTGTATCCCTGCCTTATCTGCCAATGGTGTTAGTCTCCCCCCCAAAAAAAGTCTTCAAATGAAGACCATAGGGTCATGAGTCTTGCAATGGGCTAGCTGCTAGCTGGGTGTTGCACCAAACCATTTGACATTCCTCCCCAATTGGCTCTAGGACTGGGGTGTTCAGCTGTTGTGAGAAGACATTTCTGCAGAAGGATTGATTGACATTTGATGGGAGAGGATAATTATCCCATCAGTGATGTTCAGTATACTGGTTGTCCGGAATATATATAGCTTGGGTTCAGATGATGTTAAAGGGGGCTGTTTCATAAGTTCTTTTTGGGTCGCCCAAAATTAAGTTAAGGGAGACACTAATACTGGTACCAAAACTAAATTCCTTATGATTAGGCTGTTTCAAGTTAAAAATACACCATTTGCCAATATCGAACAATTTTACTACCGAATTATTAGGAAATATCTTACTTATCTGAAAGTAAATAATGATTGCAGGCTTTTAGCAAAATGATTGGACTAGATATTTTGTAATTCTTCTGAAAATTTAATACAAAAGTTAAAAATTAACGATTGCTGGACGGCGATCACGAAAAAAATAAGAACAACATAAGAACCACTGCCCGACGCCGATTGAAATTGAACGCTGTTTTTCTTGCTTTTCTCAGCATTTATGATTGTAAAATTTTGAACAGGTAAGTTAAAGGTAGGATACACCATTTGCAGATATCGAAAATATTTACTACCAAATTATTAAGAAATATCTTACTCATTTAAAATTAAATAATGATTCTAGGCATCTAGCAAAATAATTGCGCTAGATATCCTCTAACAAACGACGATCGCTAAAAAAACCCAAAAACATAAGAATAACTGCTCGACACCGGTTGAAAACAATCGCTGTTTTTCGTGCTTTTCTGGGCATCCCTGATTGTAAAACTTCCGACCGATCAGTTAAATGATATTTACTATAAAATATGTCCCCCAAATTCTACCTATTCATGATAATTCAAGCAACTACCAATGGTGTAATCTTACCTTATAGCAGCTGATGAATCTGTCTCCTTTCTGAATACCTGTCACACAATAAAAAAAGTTTGATGACTTCCTCTCCCTGTCAAGAGTTTCCATGGAAACCAATGTGATTCCTTTGTTTCAAGGTGAAATCGCCCAGAGCTCAATGTGCAACTCATAACTGTTAAGGACAACTTGGCAGATATTTTAAGGAGAAAAACTAGCTGGAGGGATTTGTTTTAAGTGTTTCGTTGTCCTTGCGAAGTTTGATTTGTTGACATATGAGGGTTACCACCCACCCAGCAGTACTATAAAGGACACTGGTGTACATTAAAGGTAGATACACCATTTGCAGATATTGAACAATTTACTACCAAATTATTAATAATTATTTTACTTATTTGAAAGTGAATAATGATTGTAGGCATCCAGCCAAATGATTGCTATAGATATCTAGTAACCACTGCCTGACGCCGGTTGAAAACAAACGCCGTTTTTCTTGCCTTTTTTTCTTGGCATCTGTGATTAAAAAAATTCGAACAGGTCAGTTAAACAATATTTACTGTAAAATACAACCTCACAAATCCAACCATTCCTGATAATTCAAGCAATTACCAATGGTGTATCCTACCTTTACATCCACCCATTCCTGATAATTCAAGCAATTACCAATGGTGTATCCTACCTTTACATCCACCCATTCCTGATAATTCAAGCAATTACCAATGGTGTATCCTACCTTTACATCCACCCATTCCTGATAATTCAAGCTATTACCAATGGTGTATCCTACCTTTACATCCACCCATTCCTGATAATTCAAGCAATTACCAATGGTGTATCCTACCTTTACTTCCACCCATTCCTGATAATTCAAGCAATTATCAATGGTGTATCCTACCTTTAAATCCACCCATTCCTGAAAATTCAAGCAATTACCAATGGTGTATCCTACCTTTACATCCACTCATTCCTGATAATTAAAGCAATTACCAGTGGTGTATTCTACCTTCACATCCACCCATTCCTGATAATTCAAGCAATTACCAATGGTGTATCTAACCTTTACATCCACCCATTCCTGATAATTCAAGCAATTATCAATGGTGTATCCTACCTTTACATCCACCCATTCCTGATAATTCAAGCAATTACCAATGGTGTATCCTACCTTTACTTCCACCCATTCCTGATAATTCAAGCAATTATCAATGGTGTATCCTACCTTTAAATCCACCCATTCCTGAAAATTCAAGCAATTACCAATGGTGTATCCTACCATTACATCCACCCATTCCTGATAATTCAAGCAATTACCAATGGTGTATCCTACCTTTACATCCACTCATTCCTGATAATTCAAGCGATTTCCAATGGTGTATCCTACCTTTAAATCCACCCATTCCTGGTAATTCAAGCAATTACCAATGGTGTATCCTACCTTTACATCCACCCATTCCTGATAATTTAAGCAATTACCAATGGTGTATCCTACCTTTACATCCACTCATTCCTGATAATTCAAGCAATTTCCAATGGTGTATCCTACCTTTTACATCCACTTATTCCTGATAATTCAATCAATTACCAATGATGTATCCTACCTTTACATCCACCCATTCCTGATAATTCAAGCAATTACCAATGGTGTATCCTACCTTTACATCCACCCATTCCTGATAATTCAAGCAATTACCAATGGTGTATCCTACCTTTACATCCACCCATTCCTGATAATTCAAGCAATTACCAATGGTGTATCCTACCTTTACATCCACCCATTCCTGATAATTCAAGCAATTACCAATGATGTATCCTACCTTTACATCCACCCATTCCTGATAATTCAAGCAATTACCAATGGTGTATCCTACCTTTACTTCCACCCATTCCTGATAATTCAAGCAATTAATAATGGTGTATCCTACCTTTACATCTACCCATTCCCGATAATTCAAGCAATTACCAATGGTGTACATGTGTCTTACTTTTAAATCAAAATGGCAAAATAGTTTGAATTTTTTCTTGACTTCCTCAGGTTCTACCTTTTCTTGCTTTGGGAGTCGGCGTTGATGACATGTTTCTGTTGGCACACTCTTCTACCTCTGTTCCCAGTCAAGTTCCACTTGTGGTGAGTGCCTCGTTTTTTGTGTGATTTTCTTAAAATTTAAAACGTAAAACTTATTTTTTTTCCTTTACTCCGTTCGATTTTATACAGACATGCAATTTTTCCTTGGTTCAGCTGATTTCCTCGTTTTCTCCCACTTCACACTTATAATGGCATTGTAAATTCAACCAATTTTCTTTGTTTTAGTTAATTACAAGTTGCATGCCTAAAATAAGTTCTAAGTCTGCAAGTTTGCAAGTTTAAAAATTATCAGTGTAACCTTATGTTTTGCGGTTACGGTTAACCGTTACCGACGTTTAAAGAAAATCTAAGACAAACAAAATCTCTGAAGTTTGTTTAGAATCTTATTTGTTACGACGTAAACGGCAGAAATTGTTCAAACGTCGCTAATTTAAAGATGGGAATCGCAAACAAAAATGATATACATGTACAGTATCCAGACAGGTAAAAAAAATTCCCCTGCCCCTATACATGTACAACGCCGACAAACAAAGCTTAGTATTGTTTGGATTTATGTCTTCTTTGTGCACTATGCTCCAAAAATGGAAGATTCGATTTTTAAAAATTAGATTATGTTAAACCGAACTGGAAAAATGTAACCGTGTAACCGTTTAAACGGTCGGTTAACCGTGTAACTGTTTAACCGCTGTTCGACTGGTAAGTCGACAATTAAATTTACTTTTATTTTTCGGTTCATATGAGTTTGACACCTCATAAGTCTGATGCCTCGTTTGTCCGACTGCCATTAGTTATGCATACAAACATCACGTAAAATGTCAGAATGTTAGGGCCACCAAGTGCTAAAGATTGCACATATTTATTGTAAATATCATATAAAGGTGCATACACCATTCGTTATTGCTTGAACTATCAGGAAGAGGTTGATTTTGGGGGATTGTATTTTATAGCAAACATCGTTTAACTGACCTGTCTGAAGTTTTACAATCATGGATGCTGAGGAAAAAAGCAAGACAAATGTTTGTTTTCAACCAACGTCGGGCAGTTGTTGTTGTTGATCTTGTTTTTTTAGCGATCGCTGTCCGGTCATCGTGATTTTTTGTTATAATACAAATACATTTTTCGGAACAATTACAGGATATCTAGCAAAATCATTTTGTTGGATGCCTACAATAAATATTTACTTTCAAATAAGTAAGATATTTTTTAAAAATTCGGTAGTAAACATTTTCGATATCTGTAAATGGTGTATCCTACCTTTAAACAAAATGTGATGTGATTTTGTTGGTTGGGAATATAGATTTGTGTTAAAAAGCAGTGGTACATTGTAATAAGAGAGAAAGAGAGATATTCCTTTAATGCTAGCCCCTACCTATGTTGGCACTGTGCCACATATCGTCTGTGTGTGGTCCCAAGTTCAGGAGAACTGCAAATGACATGCATTTTTTGTATTGCCACTGCCAGGGAGATCCTAGAGTTTCCCTAAACTTAGCCTGGGTCAGCCTCTTTTCCCCCTACCGAGCCTGCATCCCAGCTCCCTAACGGCTTGCAAAGGCTGTCGTTGTTTCAGCAGGTCTAAAGATTCCTTCTATCAGATTATGCCGTGTTTATCTTGGCCCTCCTTGCTAGCTCAGAATATGCTGGGGAGTATAAGAACATGATGGCCTGGGGACATACATGTCCATTTTGTGTGGTGGGAGAGCTGTTCCAAGGTGGGGAACATCTGGGCCAGTGGGTCTCGCTGACACAGATATCAAAGGCACTGAATAAGTTTTTATATCTGCGCGGTCGCAGAAGAAAAAGTCTAATAAAAACATGGCTAACGCTCGGTTCAGACAGGCGTTCGCCAGTCGCGCCGAACCAAATTGAAATCAAGTCGCTCCTGAGTCGCTCTAACAACTCCAGCAGTCGATCGTTCGCCGTCTGGCGTGCCTTGTTGCCCTTATTCGTTTCAGACATCGGACTCAATTCACTCATTTGGTTCGGCGCGACTATGGAACGCCTGTCTGAACCGAGCGTTATAGACTCTATCTTTTCCTGGATAATCTTCGACAACCTTTGAACCAGTTGCTGATTTGTTTTTAGGGATTTTTCATTTTTTCTCGATTTTACTAAGTTGCTATAGTATATTGAAGAACATTCTCAGTTTAAAGGTTTAAGTGGAACACTGCTATATACCGAACACCATCCTTGGCACCCGATTTTTGTGCACAAAAATACTGAACATTGTTGTTGAAGAAAGTCGACAGAATTAATAAAATCCACCGTCCTTTGCTTCTGATTTTTGTGTCCAAACATACCAAACAAATTTGTTTGAAAGTATTTAAATGTATTTTTGGAAATGTATAACGAATGGTATAGTACATGTACATGATTTTACACACAGAATGGTGATAAGTTGTGTTCAAACTACAATTTTTAACCTTAACAGTTTTCACTCAAAAAATACACTTTGATGTAGAATTATGTTTTCTTCCTGATATTTGTTTTTAGAAAGCAAAATATTGTACCTCTTTTCGAGGTGCAGTTTTTGATGGTAGGGTGGAAAAATCTGCGAGTGTGTAAATGCTTAAAAAGAAGTGCTATTAATAATGATCATAATTATAATTTAAAAAAACCACTGACACTTAAGGAGACAATTCCATAGGGATGTACACAAACTTAAAACAGTCCTAACTTGTTTCCCCTAACCCTTTTCTCTAAGATCTTCGAGATTTAGGCTATTTAGACCCCAATCTGTCGTTCTAGGTAGCTAGACACTTAGGGAGACACTGAAATGTGTCTCCCTAAGTGTCACTGTCTCCTTATTACCTAAAAACTTCTGCTAATTTGTCTCCCTAAGTGCTCATTTAGTGAAATAATTAGGGAGGCTAATTATTCTTACCCGCAGCTGAGGTGCTGAATTGTGAAGGACGTGGTCGAGTCGCTGGCACGTAAAGGCGCCTTTGGCAGCCGGCCACATCGACTCAAATATGACTCATATATGACTACGGAGCACAGCCAGAGATAGAAAGTGTTTGATTATTCCAGAGGGGGGAAAACTGGAAGGTCTGGAGAAAAAAACCATGGATATGCAGTTCTTTTCCCAGACATAGGACCACACCCAGTACTTATTAGAGAGATTGCAAACCACATTAGCGCTCCCGAAAAACAACACCCACAATATTGAACTAACCTTTGACCCTGCAAAAAAAAAAAAAAAGTGGTGCCACCCAAGATTTTCAACTAGCTCCCATCACAAAACAAAAAATACCTTTCTCCTCAAGGATCTGATCTTAAGATATCAGAGATCTCCCGAAACTAAAGAGGACAGAGACGTGATTGTGTGTTGCATGCAAGAGACAGCTGAGTCAATATTGGGCTGTGGGACCCCCTTGATCACCCTAAATGGTGTGTCAGGTTTAATTTGGACAAGGTTTTGGTTTTCTTTTTGCTTTTAATGGTAGAATTCTTGTACTTGGTGCAAGGTTAAATGTAGTTGGTAATTGCTTAAATTTGGAGGGGTTGTTTTTTTATAGTAAATATCATTTAAAGGTAGGGATACACCATTTGCAGATATCGAAAATATTTACTACCGAATTATTAAGGAAAATCTTACTTATTTGGAAGTAGATAATGATTCTAGGCATCCAGCAAAATTATTGCGCCAGATATCCTGTAATTATTTCGAAAAATAGAATTTTCTAAAACGGCGATCGCGAAAAAAACAATAATAACAAAAGAATAACTGTCCGGCGCCGGTTGAAAACAAACGCTGTTTTTTGTGATTTTCTTGACATCCATGATTGTAAAACTTCGGACAGGTCCGTTGAACGATATTTACTATAACATACAACCCCCCAAATCCACCCATTCAAGATAATTCAAGCATTTACCAATGGTGTATCCTACCTTTAACTGACTTGTCCAAATTTTACATTCAAAATGATTGCGCTCGATATCCTGTAATTGTTCCGAAATATTGAATACAAAAAATATAAAATCACGATTGCAGGATGGCGATTGCAAGAAAAACCTGCCCGACGGCAATTGAAAACAAACACTGTTTTTCTGGCTTTTTGCTTGGCATCAATGATTGTAAAACTTTGGAAAGGTCAATTAAATGAAAATACAACCCCCCAAATCAACCCATTCCTGATAATTTAAGCAATTACCAATGGTGTATCCTGCCTTTAAAGACTGTAATTGGATTCTAAATAATGTTGTTTTTTGAATATGTAATTTTTCAATTTTAGTTGTGCAGTGTATATTTAATCCTCCTGTATATAGTGCAGTTACCATAGAGCTGTCAGACCTTTCAAAACCTTTCAAGTTTCCCGGACTAAAGGGTTTTGAAAGGTGAGAAAGCTGTCTGACAAAAGGAACCTATGAAAGATTTTGAAAGGTAAAACAACTCTCTGAACAAACTGGTGTGAAAAAATACCTTTCAAAAGGTTTTGAAAGGTGTAGTAGTGCAGTAGCAACAAATTCTGGAGCGTTTTGAAAGTTTCATACTTATTGTTAGCCATTTTGCCCATTAAGCAGATTTTGAAAGGTTTTGAACGGTAAAACCATAAGAGGGTTATAACAAAAAAGTTGGAACACACAACTAGCACGTACATGTATGCACATCAGGAGAAAAAACAAATCAAAATTCTTGATGAACTCTAGTTTTACTCCACACAACCTAAACCACACTTCCCAAGCCCCCTCTATGTTGTTGTTATGCCGTGCATGGGGATTTTATCCAGTAGATTCGGGAAAACACGGAGGGGAAGAAAATAGGCTCCAAATTGAATTAACCCCGGCTCGTTTGCTGGGACCTTTGGTGTTGTGCGTGAACAGGGACCATACTGGTGTTGGGTTTGCAGCGGGATAATTTCTCTTATATTTTTTTTCATTTTTTAACCATGTCTGCATTTTTCGGCACGAAAAGTAAAAAACCGCAAGGGATCTTGGAGAATTGATTATGGTAGTTGAATGGTAGTTACGGCATTGTCCAACCTTTAGGTGTGTTGGTGAATTTCGTAGTCGTGGGTTTTTTTCTTATTGGAATTCTATTTAGTAAATCCAAAATGTTTAATGTGAAAAGTGTTCACATAAAAGTGTTTACAAGTCACCAAAGAACTATTTAAATGTTATTTTGAATTCAAATCAGAAATCAGTTGTAGCAATCCAATTTCTAAAAAATAATACACATAGCCCTTTTTTTTTTGAAATGTCATAAATATTTGAGCAACTGACCTCCCAGCTTTCTTATGTCGTTTGCACCACCAGCTATCTTTTGTTTATGCAAGATGGAAGCCAGTTCTTCTAAATATTTGTGTCCAGTGCCTGGCAAGAGTTTTTTTTTCCTAGCCCCAAAACCCCACCATACCCTGGCCAGCACACTCAGAAACATGCTGCCTGCCTAAATACCCAGCTAGTATTTTTGTGATAAACTTGTTTATTATTACAAGCCTGCCAGCAATGACAGCTGGGGGCCTTGTGCCTTTTAATATACCCTTCTTTCTTCCTTGGGCAGGAATGGCTAGACCCTTCAGTTTCTGATAAATTAGTCTGGTTCCCTGGTTTGTTTTTGTATTCTGTATTTATTGAGTATTGAGTATTGCTCTTGTATTTTACCACCTAACCCTAGCCCCCCTAATGGTTTCTCAGGACTTGGGGGCCTTGTGCCTTTTCATTTACCCTCCTTTCTTCTTTGGGCAGGAATGGCTAGACCCTTCAGTTTCTGATAAAGGAGTATTGCTCTTGTATTTTACCACCTAACCCTAGCCCCCCTAATGGTTTCTCAGGACTTGGGGGCCTTGTGCCTTTTCATTTACCCTCCTTTCGTCTTTGGGCAGGAATGGCTAGACCCTTCAGTTTCTGATAAAGGAGTATTGCTCTTGTATTTTACCACCTAACCCTAGCCCCCCTAATGGTTTCTCAGGACTTGGGGGCCTTGTGCCTTTTCATTTACCCTCCTTTCTTCTTTGGGCAGGAATGGCTAGACCCTTCAGTTTCTGATAAATTAGTCTGTTTCCCAGGTTTTTTTTGTATTCTGTATTCAGATATTCAAAATATTTACTACCTTATTATTAAGAAGTACCTTACTTATCGGAAATCAAATAACGATTCTAGGCATCTAGCTAAATTATTGCGCTAGATGTCCTTTAATTGTTCCAAAAAATTGAATGTTCCATAAGAATAACTGCCCAACGCCAGCTGAAAACGAAAGCCAATTTTGTGCTTTTCTCGGCATCTATGATTGTAAAACTTCGGACAGGTCAGTTAAATGATATTTACTATAAAATACAACTCCCCAAATTTACACATTCCTGATAATTCAGGCAATTACCAATGATGTATACTACCTTGAAAGGTAGGATACACTATTGGTAATTGCTTGAATTATCAAGAATGGGTAGATTTGTAGGGTTGTATTGTATAGTAAATATCGTTTAACTGACCTGTCCGAAGTTTTACAATCATAGATGCCGAGAAAAGCGTGAAAAATGGCGTTCGTTTTTAACCGGCGTCGAGCAGTTATTCTTATGTTATTTTTATTTTTTTCGCGATCAGAATAATTACAGGATATCTAGCGCAATCATTTTGCTGGATGCCTAGAATCATTATTTACTTTCAAATGAGTAAGATATATTTCTTAATAATTTGGTAGTTAATATTGTTGATATCTGCAAATGGTGTAGCCTACCTTTAAATAAGATACAATATATCTATCAGTGGTATTTTTATTCAGTCTTGTTAGCCTCGGAGCCATAGCGCTATGTATCAAGTGTCCTTGACTCCCAGTTAATCTTTGGGGGCAAGTTTGAAATGCCTAGGGATATGAAACTGTAACAGATCCAATGGGAGGTAAAAATAGGTGACTTGTTGGTGACCTATTTCCCCCCCCCCCCCCTTTAAGAAAACAAAAAGGGAAAAGAAATTAACAAAATTACCATAACATGGATTTCTGAGATCCCAATTCCCCCTTCGAGAAAAAAAAATGTTAAAATTTCCGTCATCGGCTCAACACACAATCTGAAGAGACCTCCCAACTCTCCCAACACAGAGCCCAGAAATTGCTGGCATAAATAACTAGGTCAGGGTGGTATGGTATGTGGTGTCAGGCTTTAGTGGGCTAGTGGTTTGGTTTGGGGGATGGAGGTGGTTAGGGGATATATATCCATGTTGTGGAATCTGAGACGTTTGCTGGGGTCATGATGTAGGGCCACATGAGCAGTTGGTGGTCCGGTGGTCCCTAGTGTGGCCTGATGATGTGCAGGGAGTGAAACTGAACCAGCCAGGCTTAGGGTTGACACAATTACAGTTTTTGTTTTGTTTTTTGGTGGGGGATTTGTAATTTTGTGAACATGTGTTGCAAGAAGGTTTGGGTATTGTGTAGTGGAAATGAGTCATGTTAAAAGTAGGATACACCATTGGTAATTATTGGTGGATTTAGGGGGCTGTATTTGATAGTAAATATTGTTGAACTGACCTGTCCGAAATTTTTACAATCATGGATGCTTAGAAAAGCAAGAAAAACGGCGTTCGTTTTCAACTGGTGTCGGGCAGTGGTTCTTATGTTGTTCTTGTTTTTTCGCGATAGCCCTATTATATCCGGCAATCAATATTTTTTTTAGTAAAATAAAAATGTTCGGAACAATTTCAGGATACCTAGCGCAATCATTTTGCTGGATGCCTTGAATCATTCTTTACTTTTAAATAAGTAAGATGTTTCTTAAAAATTCAGTAGTAAAGGTTTTTGATATCTGCAAATGGTGTATCCTACCTTTACCTGTGCTGTACGTGTGCTACAGATATCCTATGCATTGCAGCCATTTTTTTTTTCTAGGGGTGGGCATAACAAGATTTGTTTCTTCTCCTGTTTTGCAGTATAAAACGGGTGAGATTTTGCGTCGGTCTGGTGTCAGCGTGTTCCTGACGTCCGTCAACAACATGTGTGCCTTTCTTCTCGCAGCTGTTATTCCTATTCCCGCTCTGCGGTCCCTCTCACTTCAAGTAAGTCAGTGGTGCCGGGTGCAAATCCGCACTAAGAACCCCGACAATGACATTTTACAGTGTCAGATATGTACCGACCATTTTCAATGTTGTTCCGAATACATTTGTAGACAGTAATTGCATTCTAAATGCATGTTGCAGCCTTCTTAATTTTAATAATTTTGTGTCTAACGCTCGGTTCAGACAGGCATTCCACAGTCGCGCCGAACCAAATTGAAATCAAGTCGCTCCTGAGTCGCTCTAACAACTCTAGCAGTCGATCGTTCGCCGTCTGGCGCGCCTTGTCGCCCTTATTCGTTTTAGACGTCGGACTCAATTCACTCATTTGGTTCGGCGCGACTGTGGAACGCCTGTCTGAACCGAGCGTAATTTTGCTATCTATAAGATCCGTACTTCTTTAACGTAGTTGTCTATTATCTTAAGGTTTAGGTCTTGGCTAAGGGTTGAAATCAATGTGTTTATCGTTTGCGGGTCAGAAGTAAGAATACTTGCCCTGACGTCATGAATTTAAATTTGCGTCCAGTATGAAACAGCTTTAACAGTACAACAATTGCATAAGAACTGTTTAACAGTTTTCTAACATTTGTGACCCACTCCACAAAAGTGGTATTATGTCACAAAAAGGGTATTATGTCACAGTATGCTTTCATTTAGTATATAAATAATAGAGCTCCATAGCCCCTCCTGTTCTGGAGATATGACATGTTTGCATATTGATTACTTCCTTAGAGTTCAAAATACACAACTGAGAAAACAGGCTTTGAAATGGTTGAGGTTTTTTTTCTTCACTTTATTCATCAAAATCAACATTTCTTTGAAGGAAACCTAAAACTGTAGGTATTAAAGATGTCATTTATGACAACAAAAAATTTAAAAAAATCACATTTTGATGAAATATTTACCCTCCCAACGTTGAGTGGGCCATTACATGATACTGCACAGCGCGACTTAATACCCCTTTTTTGTAGAGCCGGTCACATTTATAGTTGTTGGACAGGTTTTAAACTCATTTTTTATTTGTTTTTTCCTCACAGTTTGCAATAGTAATAGTATTCAATTTCCTGACCATCGTGTTAGTGTTCCCAGCCATCCTGGCATTAGACATCAAGAGACGAGAGTCCAAACGGGTAGATATCTTCTGCTGTTTAACAAACAGGTGAGATTGTCATCTTTTTTTGCCCACAAACTGTACAAATAAACACAAGCATTTAAAACGTTTGGTTGCAAAGAAATGACAGTTGTCGTGTTTACATTCGTTTGATAATAATAATACTAATAATAATTATAATAATAATAATGCGGGGCTAATCATCCTTAATGGAAGCTGAGAAGCTGAATTGCGAAGGACGCGGCTACAACATGGTCGAGTCAATGGTATGTAGAGGACCCTATATCTGACCACGGAGCACAGCCAGAAATCGGTTGAATTTTCTTTACAATTATTAATCTCAGTTCATCAGGAACGAGACCATTTCTGCTGCAGCTCGAGATCAGCGCAATTTGGTCTTTACCTTCACAGGTACCCATTTGCACTCCTGGCAGAGAGAGGCAATTGTAGTAAAGTGTCTTGCCCAAGAACACAAAGCACCATGTTTCCGTCAGGATTAGAACCCGTGTACCACGAGTCGATTACTGTAACTGCAACAAATAGCTGAACCTTGCTCGTGCAAAGTATTTTCTATATTAATTACCCCAACATTTTCTCACCGGTTATATTTACTTGATTGTTTTTC
Organism: Crossaster papposus; assembly: GCA_037893245.1. NCBI lineage: Eukaryota > Metazoa > Echinodermata > Asteroidea > Velatida > Solasteridae > Crossaster > Crossaster papposus. The sequence goes on from JBAIAA010000017.1 coordinate 2,571,568, forward strand.
TGTCCGTAGTCCAACAAGTGCAAATAGGGTAATCCGGGTCCAGCCAAGACCGGCCGATACCAGACAGCCGATACCGCGGCAGACGGAGGTCCGGGTACAGTCGACGGTGCAAGCCGTCACGCAGACAGGGCCCTCGCAGGGCGAGCCCTCGTACGTCACCGTGGTGCACCCGCCCTCGGCGACCTCCGCGGAGGGAATCACACCGGTGGTAGTAGAGGTGGGGGAAACGCCCCCCTCTACAGCCGCCTCCACGCGGACGCTGATCCGGCGGAGCTCGTTTGAGCGGGAGCAGCCCAGTCTGAGGGAGCGGTGCCGCAAGGCAGTATGTTGGAGGTGGAGCCTGTCTGGGTTTGCGAGGGGATACTATGCACCCTTCCTACAGAAGTTACAAGTGAAGGTGAGACAAGAAAACACTATTTTTTATCTCGCCTGATCGAAGTTTAGAAAGACACTATGCAATCATTATTTCTGTACGTCATCCTTCCGTTCGTTTGTACATAGTCCGTCCAGCCGTAGTCCGTACGTATATGTGTCATTGAGGTTAAAGTTTAAAAAAAATTATCTTGTATGCAAAGTTAAAGTCTAATTTCAAATAAACTTGGTTCATGGTTGCAATATGTGACCCACTCTGCAAAAATGAGTCTGATGTGTTAAAAATGGGTTTTTTTTCTTCAATTTTACAGTTGGTCAGAAAAAGCAGGAAATAAGCTTTTATTTGATATATGACACAACTCTGTAGTGTAATGCATCGATCTTTTACAATTTTGGGAAATTGACTTTTTCTCAGTTATATTCAAAATATGGTAAGAAAATGACAAAACCTGTATTAAAAAATAATTTAGGGATCAAAACAATCTTTTCAATCAATCAGATCTGAAAATATAGGTGTCGGTGGACACCAAAATGCCTTAAAACAAAAATATTATTTGTTGAAAGAAAAATCACCTTTGAGACAATAAACGGCCCTTTACGTAAAAATATATTTTCAGACATCAGACTCATTTTTGCAGAGCAAGTCACATATTGTATCGTCTTGTATCGTGCGTCTTGGGTTTACAGGTCTGCGTGCTTCTGTTCTTCGCCTGCTTGCTGGGGCTCAGCGTTTACGGCGTGACGCAAATCGAGGACGGGCTGGAGATCACGGACATCGTACCGCGGGGGACGCGGGAGGAGGAGTTCCTGGAAGCCCAGATGAAGTACTTCAGCTTCTACAACATGTACGGCGTCACGCAGGCGGATTTCGACTACGCCGGCAAGCAGCGCTTGCTGCACGCCTACCATTCGGAGTTTCGCAACATCGAGGAGGTGATTCGGGAGCCGGACGGTTCCTTGCCGTCGTTCTGGTTGGTCGCGTTCAGAGACTGGCTGCTTGGTGAGTCAATGTATAATGCGAGGCAATCTGGCAAAATGGTACGGAACTGGGCACAGGCAGGGATGTAGTCAAGTCCATCACAAGTCCCTGCAAGTCCCTGCAAGTCCCGGCAAGTCCATCACAAGTCCTTCAAATCACAAGCTATTCAAATCAGCTTGGACAAAAGCATTCCTTTGTCATTGTTCATCCAGTTACTTGCGACTGCTTTCATGAAGGGACTTGTGACTGGCTTCACGAAAGAACTTGTGAACGAACCTGCAGGGACTCGACTACAACCCTGGGCACAGGGCATAGTAGAGAAAAATGCAGAAAACTAAATGGGGGTATTATTATTATTATTTTTTTTTTTTTTTTTTTAGATTGATTTGATATTTGTAATCTTGGATATGTCTACTACACAAACTGAAGCTGTAGTATATGATATGTGAAATAAAAGAAAACAATTCGGTTTATATGCGTACAAAACTACTGGCCCTTTTCATAAATGTGTTACATACATTTTTTTTGTACATGAAATGCGATCTTTAAACAGCAATAACTTGTCAACGGTATGTCCGATTTCATCGAAACAAACAGTATTGTATTAAGAAGAATTTTATTCTCTTTGCTAATATACCCACAAACTCTTATTTTGCCGGAGTCGAAAATGTGTTTAACTTTTTGCAAATTCCAAGCACGAATGATGTCACAAATTTGCGTTTGCTTACGGTGCCGAGTACGAACCGGTCTTAACCAGTTCGCGTCGGTTGCCGTGTATACACGCAATTTTTTTTTCGGAATTCAAAACGGATAACGGATAAACACGTCATGAGCAAGGCCAGAAATATCTGTCAGCGACCGGCTCGCAGTGAACGAGGCTGGAAATATCAGGGTGTGCTACCTACAGATGCTGGTCTGAAACCGTCTTGGATCGAGGTTTGTCGAGCCACTATATCTTTTCGCTGTTATTCTCTGTTTAGCGAAAATATTTTAGTTTTCTATCAAACACTTTTCTCTTTTTTGCATTCGAATTCTCGTCAAAATAAATAAAGATTTGGAGGTTATTTCACCGAGTTTTTTTTTAAAATGTAGTTTGGCTTTTCGTTTACAGAAATGCAGAGAGAATTCGACCGGGACAAGAAAGGTAACGCCATTATCCTGGACAACTGGTATAACAATGCTTCAGAGAAGGGAGTACTTGCCTACAAGATGCTGATTCAAACTGGTATTCCTGAACGGCCCATCGATTTCAATCGGGTAGGTATTGGCCAACAAAAATCTGCCTAGAATGAGGGCAACTTTAGTCTTTGAAAAAAATTCCACGCATACATGTGACCCGCTCCATCGAAATCAGGAATAAGTCTCAAAATGAGTTTTTTTGAGATATGCACATGGTGAGAAAGGGAATTTCATAAGCTTTCTAATGATACCCATCACAAGTGTGTATCTGTTAAGGTTAACGAGTTATGGTCTGATGAAGATGACAGGTGTATATTTATTTGCCGAAGCCACATTCCGAGAAAAACAGCTTTGAAATAAACAAAATTGACCAAGAATCATACGGACAGCGCACACAAATCCTCTTTATTTTCATCTTTATTGATCGTTTTGACATACAACAGGCCTCAAACTTCGCAATTTTTAGGGCAAGGCCACTTTGGCCTTGAATTGGTCAAATTTTTAAAGGGCACCGAGGCCATGAGGTAGGGCACCAAGGCCAACTTTGCAAGTTAACGAAAGGGCACCAAGGCCATAAAGAATAAACATCATGAAACAATTTCTGTTCAGGTACTGGCGGTTGTTTTAATGAAGCAGGACAGCAGAAGGTGGTCTCACAATACTTTTGCTTTCCTTTTTATCAATAAAATTATTTAACCCCTACTCTTATTGGGATCCTTCCTCACCTTTAGCAAAATCAAACATCATTATTATGGTAACTCAACTCGTCAAGTGTATTGGGGTATCCCATGTAAAGCCTAATCAGTTTACAGTGGAGTCGTCCTCAATTCATTCCGTAAATAACACACTGGCACTTTGCATCGGAGATGTATTCAGCGTACACGTACATGTACATGTCATGTGCAAACATACATGTGTACATGATGCGTGATTTACGTGCACAAACATCTACGAACACCAGTGAACAAGCACAGTCCCAGTACAGTGCAATTTAGCCGGGCGCCAACCTCGACAAAGTACTTCCGGCCCGTGTACAAATTTGGAATAAACAATGTGCGTCTCTCTTACGCAAGGCTGTCGTTCTGCATCGTTCACATGCTGCTGTAGTCTTGGTGCAAGACGTTGTTGTTCATTATCGCGCAACTATCGCGATTTAGCGCCCCTGCGCCTAACGACTATCAAACAATAGAGGGCGCTGTTGGGAAACTTCCAGATAACCACCACACATATCGGCTCAGAACAGATTCGCGGCTTCCAGAATACGCCCTCTATCGGTGGAATAGTCGCGACGCGTATAGTGTTGAGTGCATAGGCCATATGGTTTTATGGTTTTACTAACTCAACAAGAACGTCTTGCACCAAGACTAATGCTGCTGCTGCTGGCGGCGTGGCTTTCCCCCTCGGCCCTAGTATAGTACAGTGTGTACGTCGTGTGTCCCGGCCGTCTTCCCCGCCCGTCCGTCTGTGAGTTTATAGCTATGAAGCAGCAACCGACGCTCTGTGTGTGCGTGTGTGATACAGAGCATACACATGTACATGTGTGGGTGTACAAAGTACGTGTTCGGTTTTAAATAATCCAGTTATTTTTTGCGGGGAATTTTATTTGCACACAAAATACTCCGCCGTGTGCCATTTATCGCCGACATAAAAACATTAATTTTGATCTCAAAAAGGGCACGGCGGCCATCGGAGAAAAAGGGCAAGGCATTTTTGGCCGTAAAAATGTCAGATTTTCTCGAGGCACCACGGCCAGTATGAAGGGCACCGGCGGCCATGGCCGTCGTGGCCGCCGGGAACTTTGAGGCCTGATACAAGACATTAATGACAATAATCTGGGATAACTGCACTTCCGAAAAATACAATGTTCAGAAAATCGACTTGGTCACGATTTTCACCCATGCGTTTACTTCAACAACCGATTGCGTAAAACGGCCTCAGCGACTTATTCTTGATTACGATGGAGCGGGTCACACATTTGGATGATTTTCACACCCGAGATCAAGGGTCATCGTTAACTTGTCGTTTTTTTGTTCCGTCTTCAGTTTGTCTCGGAGCGCCTTGTGGACGACCATGGCGTCATCAATCCCGACGGATTCTATAACTACCTGACGGTCTGGTGCAACTACGACACGTGGTCCTACTCTGCCTCTCAGGCCATGCTCCAGCCCGCCCCCGCCCAGTGGACCCCGGGCGGGAAGACGGACAGAGATGTCACGAGTGAGTTTTACAGTCGTTATCGTGAATTATTGTTTTCTGGGTTTTAATAACGGAAAAGAAATGTAATTGGCTGGTTTTAAAAACCGGCCCACATTGGCCTCAACAATGTTCAGGCCCATGAGCCGGTTTTAAACATACTTGCTTAATACCATGCCAACCACATTTTTTTCTCTCCAAATACCATCCAAAACCACTCAAAACCACGAAACATTCCAAATACCATCTCAGCTCCCTGGGGAGTATACAGCTCAATGCTGCCATTTTGGTGCAAAGCAGCTAAATTCAACCACAATAACCATCTCTGCCCTCACAGGTACCCATTTACTCCTGGGTTAAGAGAAGCAACGAGTGACAAAATGCCTTGCCCAAGGGCACACGCACCGTAGTCCCGGGCCGTACTCGAACCCACAACCTGCGACTTACACCCACCGATGGCGGATTTGTTGGAAATTCTACTATTACAAATTAAACGATTGTATTCTTCCTCTAGCCTAGGTTTTTACAAAAGACCATGATGCATCTTGGGTCCATTTCTGAGAAACATATTTCAACACCACTTCATCTTTTCTTGTCTTGATTCTTTCCCCCACCCCGCTCCTCTCCAGTTCCCCGGTCGAGTCCCCTGAACTACACCCAGCTTCCCTTCTATCTCAACAACCTCCGCGACACCCGGGACTTTATCAGCGTGGTGAGGAACGTCCGCAACCTGTCGGAGTATTTCGTGGAGCAAGGCCTGCCCAACTATCCCATGGGCGTGCCCTTCACCTTCTGGGAGCAGTACCTGGACCTGCGCTTCTATCTGGCCCTGTCGTTGGCCGGCGTGCTTGGGGCCAGTTTCTTGGTCATAACGGTGACGCTGGCCAACCCCTGGGCCGCACTCATACTGGTGAGGGATTTGAGATTCGGTATCTTTTAATTTTCTTCATTTCGTCGTTTTTGCAGACGGTCTTTATTTTCACTTGGGCATCAAGTTGTCATTCACAATAAATGCATACGGAAGCTTGTTCGTAATTTATTAATTTTAATTTATCAGAAAAATGTAAGAAAAAAGGGCGTGCGTAAATATTACAGGCTTTCAGATGTTCCTTCCTTCCCAACTTGATTTCAATTTTTTTTTTTTAAACCAGGTTTGCGTTCTTGGAATGATCACCACGGAGCTGTTTGGTTTCATGGGGCTGTTGGGGATCAAACTCAGCGCGATTCCGGCAGTAACCCTCATCATATCGGTCGGCATCGGAGTGGAGTTTACGCTGCACACCTGCTATGTAAGTTACTGTGCACATCACACTGACAAGCAAAGCCACATGCCCATTCACCAACTACAGAAGTGCAATTTACTGTACATGGAAAGAATCAATCAAGGCACTGCAGCTGGAGTGATTTGGCATGCACCACTGACTTGCCATAAAGAAGTCTCATAGAGGAAAGGTTAAACAGTGGTAGTTTAACAGAAACAGAACGTTATTGTTTGGACTAAGATCGTGTATTGCTTTACACATTCAAACGTAAAATGTATCTTTAGGTCGTCTTTAACCGTAACCAAACTCTACCCATCGAAACCCAACAGCATGTTTTGTTAGATTCTGTGAGGATATCTTATTTTGCTCTTAGCATCCTCTTAACAATTTTTTTATTCGCCCTCTCTAGGCTTTCCTGACGACAATCGGCGACCGTAACAAGCGCGTTACCATGGCGTTAGAGCACACATTCTCGCCGGTCATTGACGGCGCCCTGTCCACCCTGCTCGGTGTGGTAATGCTGGCTGGATCGGAGTTTGATTTCATTGTCAGGTGAGATTCTTCCCCTACCCCCCCCCCTCCCCCCCCCCCAAAAAAAAACCCCAAAAAACCCCAAAACAACTATAAATTATTGCAATGCATTTTTTATTGTTTGACAGCAGTTGAGTAGACAAAATGACAGATTGGGAAAAAAAGCGGCTTAGATATAAATTGTTTACACCAAATTGGTAGACCCTTATATCCAAGACCAAGGCTTTCGAGATCAAGACCGAGACCAAGGCTTTTGAGACTAAAACCCAAACCAAGGCTTTTAAGACCAAGACTAAGGCTTTTAAGACCAAGACAGAGGCCAAAACCAAGGCTTTCAAGACCGAGACCAAAACTAAGGCTACCGAGACCAAAACTAAGGCTTCCGAGACCGAGACAAACACTTCCAAGACCGAGACTTTTGCAGTCCGAGATCGAGACCACAACTTTCGAGACTGAGACCAAAAATGAATAAAAATGTTTGGAGTTTATGTCATTGCCAAATCTTAAAACTAGAACTAGTCTATGGCCGAAATGGATTGTATAGTGTAACAGTTCGACTTCATGAAAACAAACATGTATAAAGATAGAACAGTTTTGGGTTAAACTTAATTCACAAAACTTGACCTCTCTTTCTCTCTATGTAGTGTAATACAGCATCGTTTATGTTTGATATGAAAACTAGATTTTTGTGGTGCAACGTAATTTGTGTGGCGCAACGTTTCTTGCTGTTAGTTCTTATATAGCGCTTTAGACTCCAACAATGTGGGTGTATCAAAGCGCTTTTACATTATTACCCTGGTCATTGGGCCCATGAAACATTCCAAATACCATCTCAGCTCCCTGGGAGTATACAGCTCGATGCTGCCATTTCGGCGCAAAGCAGCTAAATCCATCACAATAACCATCTGTGCCTTCAAAGGTACCCATTTTACTCCTGGGTGGAGAGAAGCAATGAGTGACAAAGTGCCTTGCCCAAGGGCACACGTACCATAGTCCAAGGCCGGACTCGAACCCCCAACCTGTAGCTTTACCTACAGATTACAAATTCAATGCTTCAGACCACGAGACCACGGCACTCCACTCCATTCGAGACCGAATTCAGACTGAATTTTACTGAAGGCTTAGGGAATTTGTTCTTTAGAACTTTTGTTAAATACTTTTATATTCTTTGAAGAATTCATGATTTTTTGTGTGTGGATTTGTTTCTTTATCTGTAGTCAGGCAACCAATATAATTTTCCTTAACAAAAGAAGATTGTTCAGGGTAGGGCAAAATAGCTAAAAACATAAACAAATCTTCAGATTGGGAAGAGAGAAAAAAAACACGTCATGGTTTGCATTGAGTCTGGTCAGCCTGTCATTACAGGAACTATGAAAAATAGGAAGTGGTTTTGGTGTTTGCTGGGGCCCCCTGGGCCGTTGACATCCCAGCTCTGTCAGCACCTGACCTCAGCTGTGACCTCTGACCTAGATTCAGACAGGTCATGGTGTCCTTAAGAAGAAATAAATGTAGCCCTAGCTGTACTGTGCCCTTGGTCGGAGGTCTATGGTCTTAGAATTCCGAGATCATAGTGGGAGCCTTTTACACTTTTCAAGTCAAAGTTCCTCCTTTATGCATTCTGTTTTTGTTAAGAATTGTAGGTTATTTATTTTGGTAATCGTGTGGTTTAGGACACCCTCATTTTTGTTTACAAGTTGCGTATCCTGTCATTGTTCTGAACATTTGAATTTTATAAACAAAAATTCATGATTGCAAAACGAGTGTCTTTTTTTTTCTTTTTTTCCCCCTGGCATTTATAATGGTATAACTTTGGACAGGTCAGTTAAGCGAAATTTGCTATAAAATAAAACCCCTCAAATGCATCCATTCATGATAAAATAAGCACTTACCAATGGTGTATGCTACCTTTAAAGTAAGTTGCTGTTTTATATTTCCGTTACTGAACTCAGTACCCCTCCTTGCTGTATACCATTGGAAAGCTTATGTTCTGCAGAATCCAGATATATAAATATATCCAAATTCTTAAAAAGTCTGACTTTAAGCTCATTTTTATGGCGACGGGTCACATATTTTACTAGTATTGCAATAACTCAAAAATTGATTTCTCGCCCAAAAGTGCCTGATTTTGTCATACCACATCACATTATTGTAGTGCATCTAGGAAAAAAAGTAATCGGGTGTACCATTAAAGTGAAAAAGTCGGGATCTATTCTTAGCTTTTGATAGTTCACTCGTTGTTAGCCTTCGGGGGAATAATGTGCCTTTTTATAGGACATCCTCTGGTGGTGAAATGCTGATCAGGTTACAGAAGCAATAATTTGATCTGGGAATATAGTTTCACTGTGTATTAAATTAAAGGTAGTATACAACATTTTATTTTGTCGTAAATTTCCGAAACCGATGGTTTCGGGGTTTAGTATTTTGTACAGAAAATATTGTTATACTGATCTTTTTTTTAGTTTTGTGTAGATGCTGGAAAAACCAATAGAAAATGTTGTTTCTGTAGTCTGGTTCCCTAATCTAAAACTTCAAATGAAAAGGAGTGATTTATAGATGTTAGGAAGTTTCAGGTCGGGGAACCAGACTAGCTGGCTTGCACCCATTTATGTATGTGTAACAAATTGCAACCAAAATGTAAACCAAATACATTTGGTATAAAATTAGGGGCAGTATTTAAACAAAACAGGCATTTATTTTTTCTAAAAGTGGTCAGCCAACCATCATTGGAAAGTGATTAAAACTTTCTACAGAATTTCACAGGATGATTGAAAGTATTATTTATTATTTTTGTTGCAAATATTTGCAAATTTCTGAGACATCGTATACACAACTCATTTAAATTGTTGCCTTTTCATTAGAAATTCAAACTTGAAACCAACATTATAAACCTCAATCAGAGTTTATCCACAGATTAACTGACATTTCTGTTCACTCTGTGCCTTAAGTTCTTAGGTTCATGGTCATGAGCTTATGACAGCTTACCATATTTTTTTTCTCTGTCCTTTTGGACATTAAATGAATCGAGTTCTTGGGTGGTCAGTTTGTTGACTTGCTAGCACCTCATTAAAGTAATTTGTCACACCATGGTCGCCAGTGGATGAGGGGGGGGGGGGGGGGGGGTAGACTAACCAACTTTCTTAATCTAGAAGCATTTTACAAATACCTAGGAATTCAAAAAGATAAATTCCAACGCTGGGAACTTTATTAAATAACTAATTATCACCAAAAACCCCAAATAAGAATCTTTTGAGGAATTTTGTGTTCTTCAAGTATTTTTGTTTCCCCTGTGGGAACTTTGTTTGGTGGCGCGCCCCCAAAATTGGGAATGGAATGGTCGGAGAGGGGTTTTGTTTATGCAGCTGTCTGTGGCAGTGACCAGTGATAGCACGTTTGCCAGGGGGTGTCCTGCACCTATCACATTCCCCCTGTCAAAAAACATTTGGCAGATTGCACTTGTGTTTATTCTGCCAGATTCTTTTCAGTTGTTTATGCAGGCAGGGAAAAAAAGAGAGAAAAGTTGAGTTGTTCTGAATAGAAAAAAAACCTCCTCCGAATAAGCTAGTTCGGTATTCCAACTGCCTGTTTGCACAATAAGACTGGACAAATTTTCTTTCAAGATTATAAACATTTCACTGTATGCGTGCAAAAACATAGCGGGTACCAGCAAATTTAAAGGTAGTATACACCATTTGCAGATATCGAAAATATTTACTACCGAATTATTAAGAAATATCCTACTCATCTGAAAGTAAATGTTGATTCTGGGCATCCAGCAAAATGATTGTGCAAGATATCCTGTAATTATTCCGAAAAATAGAATTTTATAATGAAAAATTTGCGATCGCCGGACGGCGATTGCGAAAAAACAAAGATAACATAAGAATAACTGCTCAATGCCGGTTGAAAAAACCTGCTGTTTTTCGTGCTTTTCTCGGCATCCATGATTCTAAAACTTCGGACAGCTCAGTTAAACGATATTTACTATAAATACAACCCCCCAGATCTACTCATTCATGATAATTCAAGCAATGACCAATGGTGTATACTACCTTTAAAGAGATCACTTGTGAGGTGTTCTGGCAAAATGAAATGGAAACTAGGCACAGGGCATAGTGGAGAAGAAAACTGAAAAAATTATAATTAATGGGTGATTTAGTTTTTTTTCTTCAGATTTATTGATATTTGTAATCTTTGGTATGCCTGCTAACTATATTTTGCTAAGAAATAGTATATTTTTTTATGTTTTATATTACTTTTTTTTCTTTAAGAATTTGTTTTTAACTTTAAGCTGGCAGCAAGACAATTTTTTTTGGTATTTTTAAGTCTGAAAATGTTTAAAAGAAAAAAAAATCAAGGGAAATCTTACAAAAGTGAGTTTACAGTTTCCTGAAATGTGCGGTTTGCTATGCGTGTGACTCCGACTCCAATTTGTCACAAAGTCTGGCGAGATGTTTAGCTTTTTATACCCAGAAGGAATAACAGCTCCTGATAAAATACTGCCACCTCCAAACCAAATAAATGGGGAATAACTTCTGGGTCCAGAGCAAGGTGAAATCTGTCTAAATATTTATGGCAACATTCCACAATCCTTCAGCTCTGGGGAAGTTGATCTACAGTCTGACTATCTATTTTCCATTTCTTCCCCACCCCCTTACAAGTTTTTGTTGGTCGTTCACCACTCCTCTCCCCCCCCCCCCCCCTTTTTTCTTCTGTTTTTCATTCTTGGCCTGAAGCTTGTGTTCTGTGCCTTGATCAATCATGCATCTGTGTGGCTTTGACATGCCATTCTTTCTATTTATTTGTCCTAAAGTTACCCAGCAAACTTTTTTTGGTCGGGAAAAACAAAAAAGATTCAAGAGTTTGCAGTGAAGTTCTTGAGAGCTAGTATTTTATCAGCGATCAGTGGGTTTAGCTGATACAAACAAATTGTTGCGTTTGATTTATTCCTTTTTTTTTTTTTTTTTTTTTTTTAAATAGGTTTTCTTGTTTCTGGTTTTTGCTTTTAAAACCAAGTGTTGATACAAATGATGTATATTCAGGAATGTGTCTCGGGCTTTGAGCTACGCAAGATTTTAGATAGACACACACATTTTGTCGGTATTTATTTGTAGATAGAAATATATTTGGTTCTCCATAGTTTCATGTGTAATTCTGCACAAATCGACACCAGTTCAGAATACACTTTTGAAAAAACTACTTAACCAGCTCGCGCAGCACAACGCCCTAAATGCTAATCTTAAAAATAAAATAAAATATCTAAGTGATTTAGATTTCTGATCAATCTGAAAATTCAATGAAACCATCCTTGACCCATAAGCTATTTACCCACCAAGTTTCGTTGAAGAAGTTATCCTGTAATCCTGCTGAAAAACATACATGTAAACCTTCCTGGCGAAGGTAATAAATATTTGTCATTGTGCTCTTAACAATAAAGCCCTGTTCGCTCTGGACTTTTTTTTTATAAAACTTACCAAGACGATGAGTACTTTTCCCATTGAAGTCCAGTGCGGACAGCCTAGGACGTTTTCCTCTCAGTTACTTTTCCCGAGTCCAGTGGTTACTTTTACCGGCCAACTGCTGCCCGGTAAAAGCGGCTTAGGAAAACGTACATCCGGCCCCCTAGTGCGATTTCATGTTACACAAGACACCGCGCATGCTCTCTTTGCATTGTTTATGCGCGCGCGCTGATGCATGCACATCGATGCATGTGATCACATTCGCCTTCATGAGTCATTATAATGACAGCTCTGCTACTTCTCCCGCAGTCTCGATAACATTTTCCCGTGTCGAAAGTCCAAGTGCGAACAGTGGTAACATTTGACCATTTTTTATTTTACCATCGTCTCAGTAAAACCTTCCCCCCAAAACGTCCAGTGCGAACACGGCTTAACACTCCTCAATCCTCCAACAGGTGAAGGATTGAGGACTGCTGCTAGGGTTAATATATTTTTTCAATTAATTAACCCTGACTCCCTAGGGTGTGTACAAAATCATATTATAATTGGAGGATTCAGAACTGTTAAGAAGTTAGTGAAAGGGTCCTGTTGCTGCATATTTTACTACACTTTAAACAAAAAGTTATGTTTTGTCAACCCATCTAGCCTCTGTTCTGTCCACCTGTTCTGGGGCCAATTTCATGGAGCTGCTAAGCACAAAAATTTGCTTAGCACAAAAACGTCTTGCTCATTAAAAACAAGTTATCAGCCAAAAGTCTACGTGTTTTTTATGCTAAGCAAAAAACCAACTGATTATCAATCAAAAACAATAAAGATCACGTGAAAATTTGGTCTGTAACCTTGTTTTTACCAAATTTTCATGCTAAGCAAATTGTTGTGCTTAGCAGCTCCGTGAAATTGGCCCCTGTCCACCCTTTCTGGACCCACCTGTCCCACTGACTTCAGACAAGAAGGGCTATTTACTGGGACTGAAAGGAGAATAGTTCAGCTGACCCTACTCCCCCCCCCCCCCCACTCCTCAAATATCATTCTAAGGAGTGAAAATCCCTAGCAGTCTAGTGTCCCTGTGCCGACATGGGGTCAATTACAGCATCACCGTAGGGGTTGGGTATGGGATAGTCAGGTCCCAGTTTCCCCAACGCTAGTACATGTAATAAGACTGGACCGGGTTTTTGTGGAGCTGCACACACATGACACAGGGTGTTCAATAAGCAAACAACACGGAGAGTGAGGGGAAAACATCCCGGTGATGTGGAATGTGCTAGTTACAGGGGGTGCCAACCCTATGTCCCAACGCCAGCTTGTCGTTTAATAAAATGCTGGATTGTGTTGGGGTTCGGGAAAAATGGGACGGAACTAGGCAGAGGTTGAAACCAATAGTTTTAAGCATAAAAAAAGAGAATGAAATTCTCCTTAAACTAATTTTTCGTTGTGCTTAATTTTTTTGTTTCAATAGGTTATGCCTGTTGCATTTTTATTTATTTGAGTGGAGTGTCGTGGCTGAGTGGTTAACCAGTTCGCGCCGGATGACGAATATAAACGCAAAAATTTCCCCAAATTCAAAACGGATGACGAATATATACGCCAAGTTCAAGTTCGGAAATGAATGTCAGCAGCGCGCAAGGCCGGAAATGCGTGGGTGTGCTACCCAGCACTATAGGCCTGAACACGCTTCGGATCGAGTTTCGTTAAAAATAATCCCGCCCGTCGGCTCGGCAATGTTAAAATAATCCCGGCGCGAACTGGTTAAGAGCGTGTGTTTTCTGTTCCACAGAGCGCGAGTTCGAATCCCGTCCGTCGACACGCGTGTCCTTAAGCAAGGCAATTAAACCACTATTGCTTCTTTCTTCGGATGGGACGTAAAGCCGTTGGTCCCGTGTGTGTGTATTGTGTATAAATTGAACCTGGACACGCACGTAAAAGAACCCAGTCACGCTTATCGCTAAGAGAAGGGGTTCGCCCTGGTGTTTCTGGCATTTCGTTCAACCTCCTTCAGGTTTTCTCAGGCTTACGAGCTTACAGTGCCTTGGGTGCTTTTTGAGGAATCCTCGGTTTCATTGCCGAAAAGAAATAATAATAATAATAATAATAATAATATTAACATGTTGTCAAAGTATTAAAATGTTAAGGAAAAAGCTTTTAAATTTTAGAGTTTTGCACACGTGATATTAACAAGAAATACCAATTTCTTTTACTTGAAAATGCTTGTATTTCACTACTTTTGTACTATTTCTTTACAAATATGGTAAGTAGACGTAATAAATAAATAACAAATAGCAATAATAACAAATTGAAAAGAAAAACACACCCATTCACTATGCTTGTATCATCTACCACCTATCTGCCGCACTATAAGTCCTGATCCTAGATTTTATACAAAATAAATTATTTTTAAATGTTAAACATTTGTTTTCCTTTTTTACTGCAGTTATTTCTTCTACGTCTTCTCCGCCCTTATCGTCATCGGCGCCCTCAACGGGCTGGTCCTGCTCCCCGTCGTCTTGTCATTGGTGGGACCCCCGGCAGAGGTACGCCCCCCTAACAATGCCACGCGGCTGACCACGCCCACCCCGCCCCCGACCCCACCGGCCGAGAGGAGCGGGATCGCCATGCAGGGCCACCAGCACCACCAACAGACGCATCAGCAGCAGCAGCATCAGCAGCCGCAACGGTCGGGCAGACGCAGGGGCTGGGAAGGCACGGAGTTTGGCGGCTCGGGCTCAGTGTCGTCTGTGGGTGACAGCGCCACTTATAGAGGGTACGGAGGGGAGCGCATAGAGGTGCATCCGCCGGAGGTGGTGGTACAGACGTTTGCCCGGGAGCCGCAAGGACAAGAGGTGGGTGTTGTACTAAAACTGTACCGGTACCTTCTTCCCGTTGTCTTCTTTCAGGCTTTTGAGGGATCCTTGGTTTCATTACCAGAAATATATGAATAATAATAAATCTCAAAGAATGCTGTTCGTGTCGTTCAAAAATGCTGCGTACTTTTCTTTTGTCCGAGTTGTCTGTGACAAATTATTTGTAAATCAAATAAGTTAAGAGGGCCTAATATTTCGATCTTAACAAGATCTTCTTCAGAGACTAAATGGCTGTGTACAAGAAACAAACATATATAGGGCAACAAATTATTTGTCTCGTCTGAATTCAGAAAAACACTATAATCACTATTTCTGTAGGTAGTCCGTATTCTGAATGATGTTTGGAAAAATTGGTCTTGTATGCAAGGTTGAAGTCTAAATGTAATCAGACTTGGGTCATAGATGCAATAACCTCATGGAGGTTGTGTTAAAAGGTCGAGTACTAAGTTCACAAATTATTTGAGGTCAACCGGCTGGAATTGTAAATTTTGTCACATTTAAAAAAACTCCAATTGCTATTAAAGTCCAATTGCTATTAAACTTGAGCCATAGATGCAATATGAAAATTTTGCTTGCGATGGTGATACTAAAGGTCACATAATAAGGTCAACGGTCGTTTGAGGTCGTTAAAACCGGTTTAGATCTGTCCGAGGCTTGACCTCTTGTTTTAGAAAACGAAGTTTTTTGTATATGTGCACACTTTTTAACAGAAATTCCTCAAAAAATATTTTGCAGAGAGATTCACTTTAAAAGCTTTGGGATATGACATTATATATATTTTTTTTTCAATTATAAAGTTAGTATAATGAACTTGAAGTGAAAAGTGTCGTTTCTCTACTTGTAACTCGGAAAGCCATAGTGCAACTTTACGCTCATCTCGTGCTGCCAGGTCGCATATGGATTTCAGTTCTTCACCTCTATTTCAATTTTTTTATTTTTTATCATGTTGACACCACAGTGGAAACCCAACAGACCTCCCCACCACCAATGGCCGCGATCTTCCCACATCCCCCACCCCAACATGCCGCACTACACGTCGTCGTCCTCGTCCTCGCCCAGTCCCTCACCCCAGATGTCACATCATGTGACCACCGTGACGGCCACGGCCAAAGTCTCCATTCTGCACCCGATGTGCGGAGGCGGAGGCGGGGGTCGAGGCGGGGACGGAGGTCGAGGCGGGGACGGAGAGCGAACGGACAGCTACAAGTACCACAAGAGGCGGAGAGACTGGGAGAAAGGGGGCGATACCGATAAGATGAGGGAGATTGAAGACAAAAGGAGAAAGGACTCCCCCGTGTAAATATTAAGGTAATAATTTCTTTTTAACTGTGAACACTACAAGCATCAAGAGTAGGGCTGTGCATTTACGGGTAGTACAAGAACCAAGTACCCGACTGAGAAATATATGTGACCCGCTCCATCGAAATCAGGAATAAGTCTCAAAATGACTTTTTGAGATATGCACATGGTGAGAAAGAGAATTTCATAAGCTTTCTAATGATACCCATCATAAGTGTGTATCTGTTTAACGAGTTATGATCTAATGAAGATGACAGGTATATATTTATTTGCCGAATCCACATTCCGATAAAAACAGCTTTGAAATAAACAAAATTTGACCAAAATCATACGGACAGCGCACACAGATCCTCTTTATTTTCATCTTTATTGATCGTTTTTACATACAAGACATTAATGACAATAATCTGTGATAACTGCACTTCCTAAAAATACAATGTTCAGAACATCGACTTGGTCACGATTTTCACCCATGCGTTTACTTCAACGGCCGATTGCGTTAAACGGCCTCAGCGACTTATTCCTGATTACGATGGAGCGGGTCACATATACGGGTATCCGTCAAAGTAAGCCAGCCCTTAAAATCAAATCTTGCAAAGCAGCTAAATCAACAACAATAACTATATCTGCCCACACAGGTACCCATTTACTCCTGGGTGGAGAGAATCAACGAGTTACAAAAGTGCCTTGCCCAAGGGCACACGCACCGTAGTCCCAGGCCGGACTTGAACCCACAACCTGCAGCTTTACCTACAGATTACAAATTCAATGCCCCAGACCATGAGACCACGGCACTCTCACAAACTTGATGATCTGAAAACCTGTTTTTCTTAATCACTTTAACCTTATCCTCTTTTTGTTTTCCCTTCAGTTATTTTCTGTGGCTACTGCGTGAGCTGTCAATCTGTGACACGCCGCAAAGTGAGCCATGCGACGCTTTTAAAAAACACTGCCAAGGTACCAGCATTATTAAGCAAGGAACCCTGTACAGAATACGTTTTACATTTTGGAGTGTAAAGATTCTATGAATATTTATTTATGCTAATGAAGCAAGTTTAACCGTATCTTAATATCGTATTCATATTAATAAACAACCGAACCCTCAGTACAGTGGGTTTACTTGTGTATATTACAAATGAGCGTTTCTGTTTATTGGCGCGCTGGTATTGCTGTCCCTATAGCCAGCCTAATACCGTGATTTTCAAACTCTTGCAAACTTTATATATATATATAAACTATAAATAGTCAGATTATGTGTTTGTCGCAAAGGATCTTTGTGTTTTATAATTATTATATTATTTTATAAGACTCGGTAACTTTTTTGTTTTCTTAGTTTTTTTCTGCAAAGTTGTATAAAAAATTAAAACGTTGTATAGGATTATTATTGTATATACTGAAGAAATGGCTGGGACTAGAAGGATTTTTTTTTTATTTGTATTTCTGGAAGTTCCAGATAATGTGACTTTTTAAACATATTTTTTAATAGAAAAATGCTTTAGGTTATATCTACTGGTTGTTTTTTCATTTAATTCGACATGTAATAGCACTCCAAACATTAGCGGGCTGCATATTATTGGAAGTTACTGGAAAAACCTAAAGTTGCTGGAAAAATTTACAAAAATTTATTTTTTTCCCACCAAAAGGTATTTTTATTTTTTCAAAAGAAATTTTTTGTTTTTGTTTAATTAGGCCAACAAAATTGTGTGTTTACAGTATTAAACCCAACCGACTTGGATTTTTGCCAACCAAATTACGGACCTCAAACTCTTTATTGTCGTTTTGCTAATTGACAATTGTACATGAACACTAACTGTTTGCCGTAAACATAATCATTATCCACACTTAAAACTTGACTGAAATGAAGACAAAAAAAGTGAAAATATTGAATTATTTCTCTACCTACCTATTAACTTGATTTTGTTTAAAGGTAGGATACACCATTTGCAGATATCAACAATATTTACTACGGAATTATTAAGAAATATCTTACTCATTTGAAAGTAAATGTTGATTCTAGGCATCCAGCAAAAGGATTGCGTTAGATATTCTGTAATTATTCCGAAGAATACAATTGTATAATGAAAAATTCATGATCGCCGGACGGCGATTGCGAAAAAACAAAGATAACATAAGAATAACTGCTCGACGCCGGTTGAAAAAAAACCGCTGTTTTTCGTGCTTTTCTCGGCATCCATGATTGTAAAACAGCTCAGTTAAATGATATTTACTATAAAATACAACCCCCCAAAGCCACCCATTCATGATAATTCAAAAAATTACCAATGGTGTATCCTACCTTTAAGCCATTACCATAAACACATCATTTATTTTGTTTGGCCTTATTGAAACTTTTTCAATGCAGACATTTATGTATGGCTGTGTCCGAATTACTTGGCTGCGGCTTAATGTTACACACGTGTCTATGATACTGGTGCAGCCACTTCTCATTGACTTGTGTGTAATATCAAGCCGCAGCCAAATAAATTGAGCACAGCCTTAGAAGGAAGATACGTTCTTTTTATTTTTCGGCCAGTCTGGTTCCATATCTGCATAAACCAGACATCACTTATATTTATAAGAGTACTTTGAAGCATTATCTTATATTTTTTTCTTGTATAATTTATATCCTACCTCCTGTGAATAGTGGATAAGTCTGGCCAACATTTGGTCTAAGGATGAAAGAGGAATTGACCATTACTGCGTAGGGTGGTTTTTTTTAATTGTCAAAAAATCAACAGCCTCTTTTGTATCTATAGTCAGTATTATTTTGCATTCGTTAACAAAACAATGTATCCTAAAATCTATTGAGGAATAATTTTGTTTTTTTTACAAAATTCTGTTGAGGTATTTTTAAGGTTAATTTTACATGACAGTTGTATATATATATTCATGTACTTTAGTACTTTTTGTAAAATAAACCACATTTTTCTCATTGCCAGGTTTAACTGTAACTGTAACTGTTATCAAGTGAACTGAGCGGTTTCTCAGAACTGAATATTAAATATCTATTTTTCCCCGTGCTGCCATAATAATGTTGAAATTCACCATGATTTTGCCGTTCCCTATTTTTTTACTTGACTAATTTGTTCGACGGAGTTTGTCTTCTGCAACAGTTCACTTGAAATGTCCAAGAATATCTGCTGTTCCATGATGTTCACTTTAAGAGTTGCTATTAAAGCTTCAGACTAAATTCAAACTGTCTTTTTATCATTTTTTTTTCTAAAAAGTAATCACCTCCACCTTAATTTTACCATATCTTTTTGTTTTTTTCACACAACTACTTAAAACAGGCATGCAACAACTTTAGCTCAGATCAGCTTAATGTTTCACGTCACACTTGAAATTGTACAATGTGAGATTTGAAGGTTTGCATGGCGAAAAGGCAATAAGATAAGTAGTTTGCGGTAACACCACGGTAATACTCTTCAGTGAGATGTGACGGTCTCCTGACGACGAGCATGGCATACTGTCCGAAACATTAAGTTCCCTCGGGTTGTTTTCAGAACCACACACCTTGCTAAAGAGTATTATCGTGGTGTTACCGCAAACTACTGATATCTTACTGAACAGAGTCTTGTAAAGATCAGAATTTTTGTCAAGTTGCATGCTTTTTAACCAGTTTGTGCCGGAGGACGTATATACACGCAAAGTTTTCTCCCAGATTTAAAACGGATGACGCATAAACACGTCACGAGCAAGGCCAGAAATGTCTGTCGGCAGCGAGCAAGGCCGGAAATGTCCGTCAGCAGCGAGCAAGGCCGGAAATGCCTGGGTGTGCTTCCCGGTACCATCGGCCTGAACCCGCCTCGGATCGAGTTTCTTTAAAATTAATCCTGCGCCTCGGCTCGGTGATGTTTAATAAAATAATCCTGGCGCGAACTGGTTAAAACCCAACTTTATCGGTATGCCAATTATTTATTTTGTTAAAAGAAAGTTAAAAAAGCCAAAGTGATGATAATGTACATAACGTTATATTTCTTAAATTAATTGGAGGTATATTTTTTTAGGTATTTGAGTGGCGGCACATTTTACTATATTGATCAAGATCAAAATTGGTATCTTTATGTACTGCTCATTGCTACAAGTTGTAATTTAAAGTTACAAGGCTAATTAGTAAATACTGCCATTATTCATTCTAGTATTGAACATGCACCATTTGCTTTTGCTGTAATTTTCTAAAAAGGATGGGCTAGGGGATTCCTATATTTTTATTTTTTTTAATGCGACGTTGACCCGATTTCAAGTTTTGTGTTTATAGATACTGGAAAAACCGATATACAAACCTGATGTTCTTTAGTCTTGTTCCTTGACTTCCTTCAGATGACACGGAGCAATTTATAGATGTCATAGGGAATTATTAGGTTAGGGAATCAGACTAGTTTGCTTGCACCCATTCACGGATGTGTAACCCTATTGTGGACTGAATAAATTTGTATAAATCGGGGACATTTAAAAAAAAATAGTCAGGTTTTTTAAACGATTTCCAGCTGGCAATCGTTGGAAATTGATACAAAATTCCACTTTTCTTGAAGACCACAGCACACCAGGGGCCAATTTCATAAAACTTGTAAGCACCAAAATTTGCTTAGCATGAAAACTCTTCCTTGGAAAAAAACATCATTTCCGTTGATGTTTATTGTTTGTGACTGGTATTCAGCTGTTTTTTGCTTTGAATGAAAAGCTTGTGCAGTTTTGGCCGATAATCTGTTTTTACTAAGCAAGACTTTTTTGTGCTAAGCAAATTTTTGTGCTTACATGTTTTATGAAATTGGCCCCAGGTGCCATGATTTCACAGGATGCTTGAGACTGTTATTCACCTCACAGACAAGTAAGGTATTTTATAAAAAATTAGTAGTTTTGTTTTTCTGACGTTTTCGAATGGTGTGTACTATCTTGAACTTTATTATTCACCATAAAGCAAATGTATTCACTTTGTTGTTATAACTGCCACACTTTTTTAAAGCTTTGGGATGCTGTAACAACTCATGAGTTTAAATTATTGTGAGTTGGCAGTATTGCGAAAAATCTGTATTTTGCTGCAGAAGAATTATTTTTCGATTTGAAATTTCATATTAGATGTTTCTCAGGTATTGTAAGAAGAGTTTTTCATCCACATTCATTTTGTTTGAATCACAGAAACTTCAACAAATTTTGTTTTGTTTTTGTCTCTGCAAATTGTGAAAAGTGCGACTTCAAGTCGATTGTTAAATAAAAAAATTCAATTTAAAACTAAAACGCTTCGACGTTTTGATAATGCAGAGTTGAAAATACTTACAGATAATTTGCGAAGTTTCTGTGTTTCAATCTAGACTAAATTCGTATGTATATTAAGAGTGAGGTATTTCTCAATATTTTATTTTGAGAAATGTTGGTTCTAAAATAGTACACATGCATTTTTTCCCACCCAATATTTTACTCTATTAAAACTCGAGGCCAGTACAAAAATAAATCCTGATAACAATGTTTTTAAATGGACACATTTGGTCCAATTGGCTGAAAATGTAATTGTCTTTGAGTTGTTGGACAAATTTAAACTGTTGTTTTGTAATCAGATAACATATTTTAATAAAATTGGACAGTAGGACATTTTTTTTCTATACAGAATCATGTTAAAATAAATAAATAAGAAGAAAGAAAGAAAACAAAATTGATATTTTTGTGTGTGGCTCTTTGTGTTGATTTGTGTTATATAAACAAAAGTACATTACACACGGGGGGGGGGGGGGGGAGACCACAACATTCCGCAAGCACAATGACCACCACAAAGAAGGGGGGAGTCCCTCTGTCTCATATCGTGCTGGGCATAATACTATAATGCTGCACATGTAGTTTGTACAGCCATTTCCAGTCACACCTAGGTGGGCGCGGCTGATTGATTGATTGACGCGCTGGACAGGTGCGCGCTTGGCAGGCACGGCGTAATAGAATACCGCCCTCTATCCACCTGCTGTGTGTTGCTATGCGACATTTTGTTATACGGTGGCTCGAAAAAGACATCGGTAAAATTTAAACCTTGCCAAAAACCCTACATTTTCTCTTCAACCATAATATTGATTTCAAAGTTAAAGTAAATCTTCACATAATCAACCCTAAATCAATAAATTAAAATGATAATTACACATAACTTTGATAAGTTAATCGGGATTGATTACTAATTCGTATCCTTCAAGAAAGTTTAAGATGTATTGTCATAGCTACAGTATTATTACTGCACATTCCTTTTTAGGACAGAACTGTTCGTCTGCTCCACGGAAAAATGGCCCCAGAAATGTCGAAACAAAACCGACTGCGTTGGGATTTGAGCCCAGAAGATATCAAGAAAAAAGCGGAAGACTTGATAAAGGAGACGAAGGCTGTTTATGATGCAGTTGGAGGCTTAGAGAAGGACAAACTCACCTACGAAAACACTGTCTTGGTGGGTGTGTTTGTTGCACGTGCTTAATTTATTTAGTTGATTGATGGGTTATCCGTTTATTTCCGACATTACAGGCTTGATAATGTAGTTTCCTAAACGCTACTTCAGCGGTTGTGTACAAAGTCTTAATGGGGAGTCGAGAAAATGTCCTTACAAAATCGAAAATGTTTCTCTGTCCCAGTCAAATTTATGTTTGTTTAACATTTTTGGGTTAAATTATCATTTTTGCACTGATTTCAAATATGAAATAAGGCCGGGTAAACGTTTGGCATGCCAGCATTTTCGGCTCCCTTAACGCATTCACTAGACCCTGGAGCGTTGTACCAACGCACTGATGCTTTTCGAACACAATCTATTTTACAATAAAAAACGCCAAATCCTTTGCCACAATGAACATTTCTTACCATTTTACTCTTTTGTACTAATTTGCTACATCAAAATCCGCGAAAATAGCACCTTTTTTTTTAGGTCGGTACTACATGGAATGGTTATCAAGTGAAAACAAAAACCAAAATCGTTGTTTTTGTACCTTTTTTATCAGATCCATGTCTATACTATAGCAACCTAATGTTTTTGGGACCTTCTGCCATTTTTACATATGGCCGCTGTGTGGCTCAAAATTTGGAGGAAGTCCGGCATTTGAGTCACATTTATGAGGCTAACTCCTAATGTAATATAATGAGAAGTTTGATAATGTAGTGTTGATTTAAGATTTGTTGTCTATGTCCTCAGGCACTGGCCAATAATGATTGTGAGTACAGCGTCCATCGTAACATGCTGGATTTCCCTCAGCATACATCGCCTGACAAGGCCTTGAGGGAAGCCAGCACAGAGGCTGACAAGAAACTCTCTGAATTCGACGTAGAGATGAGGTACAGTCCGATAGCTGACCACTTTATAAACAGGCCAAATTGTACATATGTGACCTGCTCCAACGAAACCTGGACAAAGTTGACAATTTTAGTTTTTTAGATTTAGTTTTTTTCAAATTCTCTAGGTTCTCAGCTTTAAAATGATGTGTCATTTACATATGTACCCCCACCTCATCTCCCCTGGGGAAAGGATTTAGTGATACAACCCCGACAACCTAATTATCAGATAAACAGCTTTGATGTACAAAAAAACGTATTTTTCTATACATAATTGTTTCAGAAAATCGACCAAAAACACGGATTATGTTCAAATTTGGGGAGATTCTGGGTGCCATTTCTGTACTTCTACATAAAAGTCCTACTGATTTGAGCCGTGCGATCGCACCCCTACGCCATCACGCACCTAATAGCTTCCCAAGAAGTGTGAATAAAACCACGCCTGAATCCAACTGTACCGCACACCTTGGTCATACATTTACAGCATAATTATACAGCACAATTATGTTGGTTAAGAGAAAATGGCTTTACTGTAAACCGAGAGGAATATTATACATGTAGAATAAATGCCATACTGTTCGGTCCCAGCTTGGACCACATACATGTAATCAAATGCCTAGAAAAATCACATGCCTAACAAAATTCAGGTTTACCTTTTTTCCACACAACTGTGATTTTTAAAACAGGACTGCATATCACTACACAGTTTTGCTATGCACGTTTAAGAACAGAATGGACCTTGTACAAGCTTTAACCCTAACGATCTCCATCCAGCCAAACTCCAACACAAGGGTTTGGTGGAGTCCAGCTGTTTTAGTGCACAGTTTAATAGCACAGGGTGTTAGGATTTGCAAGGATAAGAAAGGTTCCCTAGTAAATCACCAAAAGGAGTTGGGGTTAAGTTACTCCTAATACCTGAAGTACACTGTGTACACATGTACCCTTGTTATGGGCGACAGCGACCCTTGTCAACCTATGTATACCTCTTGTAATTTATCTACAATAACCTTAGACAAAATACATGTACATAATCCATTGTATCGTTCCATTTTGCGATCAGGATAGGATTTGAAGGTTTGCATGGCGAAAAGTTGTTTTGGGTTAGTGTTTCCCCTGGTTAATGAACTGAACGAGGTGGTAAACGTTCAAATTGACGATTGAAACCAAATTGACGCAGTCTGTGAACTAAAAAGAATGCTGCGCTCACAATGCGCGATGATTCCATCTACACATCCAAATTGTGAGTTCTTGATACATAGAGGTTAAGAAAAATGCGCATAAATTAAACAAAATTACATGTTTCCTTTCTTTTTGATTAGTAATTTGCAAATCTTCACAGCGAGGTGGTATTATTGGCAAATATTGAGCGAGGTGGTCACTGAAAGTAATGAGGTGGGCTGCCTCAAATTTGAATGGGCAGGGGAAACACTGGGTTAGTTTGTAGTATGTAGAGATGTAAAACAGATGTAAAACAGACACGGTGTCCCCTGTCACCTCCGAGTCCTAAATTTTAATCAGGAAACGAATGTTTGAATGCTACCCAACTTGCCCAATTCTTTACGAGACCCAAGACAAATAAAGGGAATGAATAACATGTTTTCAGTGATGTTATTGTAACATTTCTTCCCCCTCTTTCCTCTCCTCTCCTCTCCTCTCCTCTGCTTTCCTCCAGTATGAGACAGGATGTCTTTGACAACATTGTTGCTTTCCGAGAGCAGACCGACCTCGGCAAGCTGAAACCAGAAGCTAAGCGGTACCTGGAGAAACTGATTAAGCTAGGAAAGCGAAACGGTAAGCGCCCTGCCCTTCTGGATACAATCAAAGTAAGCATCGTTTGAATCTAGGCAAGCTGAAACCTGAAGCTATTGCGCTACCTGGAGAAACTGATTAAGCTTGGAAAGCGAAACGGTAAGCGCCCTGCCCCTCTGGATACAATCGAAGTAAGCATCGTTTGAATCTAGGCAAGCTGAAACCTGAAGCTATAAGTGATACCTGGTGAAACTGTCTGGGTTTTCGTTGGAGCAGGTCACATATTGCCTTTTCTCATCCCTGTTCATAGGCTTACATCTACCCAAGGAGGTCCAAGACAAGGTTAAGGCTCTAAAGAAGCGGGCTAGCGATATTGCCATCGACTTCAATAAGAACCTGAACGACGAGAACACTATCTTAGAGTTCACCGAAGAAGAACTGGGTAAGGATGTTTCTAAAGGTTTAACCCTAACTCTCTCCAGTAATTGACTAGGAGCCATACCCATCCTTGCAAATTCCGACACCACTATGGCAAATTGTACACGCAAACTTCTACACCCAGTGTAGAAGACTGTCAGTTTAGGGGTCCTGCAGCCGAAACCTTACGCAATGGCGTAAGCCCCCCTTGCGTCACAATATATTGCGTAAGCTGGTTCATTGAACAAGCTTTTGATTTTTTTCTATTTTTGTATTCTTTTTTAGTTGGTCTCCCGGAGGACTATATCAAGAGATTGGAAAAGGTAACTTTGTAATCCCATTCCTATTAGTCGAGTGCATGTCCTGCGTTTAAAAAAAAAGAAGGAAATTTGGACTCCTATGAATCTCCATAATACGAAGATTTTTTAGTAGAACCCCTGTGAGGCACATAACATAAACATAGTTAAAGATGTTTTTTCTTTAGAACACCGGGAAAAAATTGAGCAAAAATGGTCGAAAATTGAAAATTTTCTCATTGCTTTGACTTTTTCACATCGCCTTTGGCTCAGGCCATTAAAATATTAATAATAATAATAATAATCGTGCTCATCGTATCAACAATCTCAAAGCGCTTTACAATTATTACGCTGTTCATCAGGCCCTAGACCACGCGGCAGCCGTTTATAGGCGCTCAATTGGCCTCGACCCTCCATTTATACTCCTGGGTGGAGAGAGGCAATTGTAGTCTTGCCCAAGGGCACAAACACCATGTTCCTGGCTGGGTTCGAACCCTTGCACACACGTACATGAGTCAAACATCGTAACCACTGGGCCATGGCATTCTACGCATCAATCCCTGATATGTGGCCAATTTCATAAAACGTGTAAGCACCAAAATTTGCTTAGCATAAACATTCTTCCTTGGAAAAAAAACCAACAGGGTTACAAACAAACATATCAGTTGATGTTTATTGCTTGTGACTGGTATTCAGTTGTTTTTTTGCTTTGAATGAAAAGCACATGGAGTTTGGGCCGATAACCTATTTTTACTGAGCAAGACTTGTTTTGTGCTAAGCAAATGTTTGTGCTTTATGTCTCATGAAATTGGCCCCTGGTATTAAACGTACTATATAAGCACATATATTTTTGCTTAGTAAAATGCCGCTTTCTATTTTTGGTTTGCTACAGACATCTGATGGGAAGTGCAAAGTGTCGCTGAAGTATCCTGATTATTTCCCTGCCATGCGCAAAGGCCGTAATCCGGAGACCAGACAAAAACTGGAGTTTGCCTTCAACTCAAGGTTTGATACAAGTCTCTTTAGGTCAACATTTTGCCTAAATAATGACGATAATGTCATTGGTCGTATTGTAGGGCTTTATGGGATTAGAGACACATATCGAAGATTGTTTACCAGAAGGAACGTACCCTGAAGAAGGTGCACAGTGCGAAAATGAGAAAAGGGAAACTAATTAAAATAATGACCATTTTGGTAAACAAATGAAAACAATTTTTGTAAATATTTTGTATTAAATTTGGATACAAAAACACTTTTGGCATCCAAGTTATTTTTTTTTAAATGGCTCAATTTTTGTTTTGTCTGAATAAAGTTAAAAAAGAATGGTTGTGTGGATGTTTATATTATACTTTTAAATGCTGTTTTCAATTTCCAATTTGGTGCATTCCAGGCCGTAATGCCCCTTTAATAATGGTAGGATACATCATTGGTAATTGCTTGAATTATCAGGAATTGTAGTAAAAAAGCAACAAAAAACGGCGTTCGTTTTCAACCGGCGTCGGATAGTTGTTCTTGTTACATTGTTTAGTTAGCGATCGCCATTCGACGATTAAATTATTTTTTTATAAAATTCAATTTTTCGGAACAATTACACGATATCTAGCACAATCATTTTGCTGGATGCCTAGATCTTTATTTACTTTAAAATAAGTAAGATATTTCTTAATAATTCGGCAGTAAGAATATACCGTATAACATTTTTCATATAAAATTGTATACAAAAATTACGAAAAACTTGTGTTTTGGTTTCAGATGCAAAAATGGAAACACCGAGATCATGGAAGAATTGGTTGAGATACGGCAAAAGGTAATTATGTTGATTTAATAACCCTTGCTCTTTCTTATCCTCCAATTCACTTCAATATTCAAAACAAATTGACTCGCCCATGTTTCTTAACCAGTTCGCGCCGGGATTATTTTAACATCGCCGAGCCCACGGGCGGGATTATTTTTAACGAAACTCAATCCGAAGCGTGTTCAGGCTGATAGTGCCGGGAAGCACACCCACGCATTTCCGGCCTTGCCCGCTGCTGACATACATTTCCGAACTTGAACTTGGCGTGTTTAAGCGTCATCCGTTTTGAATCTGGGGAAATTTTTGCGTTTATATACGTCATCCCGGCGCGAACTGGTTAAACAACCCTTCAATATCGGCCACTATACTATCCTTGTCATTGGATATTTTATGAAAAAAAAAAAAATTGAGGTTGATTGAAATTCATTTTGAAACACTGCGTGTATTATTATTATTAATTCTTTCTGGTAATGAAACCAAGGATCCCTCAAAAGGATTTCTAGACACTGTAGCTCGTAAGCCTGAAGAGACCTACAGAAAGAAGAAAATTATTTGTCAATGAAATGGGGCAAATTATTGAATGTCGTGATTAAATACGTTTTGACGAAGTGACACAACTGTCCAAATAGCTCATACATACAAATCTAAGATTGCTAAAATTCTCGGATGTACAGATGTCAACTTCGTTCAGTTAAAGGTTATATATTCAATCCAATCCAATCCAATCTGCATTTGTAAAGCGCCAATCAATCTAGTTGCCTATTCCGAAGCGCTGCCAGGAACACTGGGGCAAAACCCCCCCTCTTAGCGATGAGTGTTACTCAGTTCTTTTACGTGTATTACACAACACATGGGACCTCCAGCTTTACGTCCCATCCGAAGGACGAAGCAATAGTGGTTTAATTGCCTTGTCTAAAGGACACGCGTGTCGACACCGGGACTCGAACTCATGCTCTGCGGAACAGAAAACCGGGTTCTTTATGCGCTAAAACTGCTCCAAATGAGAAATGGTTAATTTGAAACGTTGATTGCTGGTATAACCTACTGGTTGCAATTTGATGTAGCACTTGTGTGAATAAAGTTTATTTAGTAATGCGCATGAGGGCAAACAAACTAGCATTAAAACTGACATCAATCTCGATGTGAAAACAAATTCACTCATTAGTCTGATTATTCCTTGCACAGCTGGCAGACTTGTTAGGCTACCCGACCCACGCTGCCTACATCTTAGAGCTACGCATGGCCAAGACGCCCGAGACCGTGGCCAGCTTCCTCAAGGAGTTGGCCGACAAGCTGCGAGTTCTGCAGAAGGCTGAACTGGAAACTTTCTTGGGCTACAAAAAAGAAGAGGTCGGTTCCTTAATTTTTTTCTGACTGTTAACTGTGCGACTGATTTGTGCTCTTGTGTAGTAGGGCTGTCCGTTCTCGGAGCTTTTATTTTGCTAGTAATTTTTTTCTCTCTCCATTCTATCTACACTGATCAGTGCCAGAAGTACGGCTATCCGTTCAACAATACCATTGACTTGTGGGATATGCGATACTACATGAACATGGCAGAGGAACGTCAGTATTCCATCGATCACAACAAACTCAAGGAGTATTTCCCCCTGGAGGTTGTAACCAAGGGTCTGCTGGAGATATACCAGGTAAACCAGAGGGGAAGGGAAGGAGGTGTGGTGGGTGGGGAGGGGTAATGTCAGTATTCCATCGATCACAACAAACTCAAGGAGTATTTCCCCCTGGAGGTTGTAACCAAGGGTCAGGTGGGGAGGGATAAGGATCGAGGTGGGGAGGAGTAATGTCAGTATTCCATCGATTACAACAAACTCAATGAGTATTTTTCCCTGGAGGTTGTAACCAAGGGTCTGCTGGAGATATACCAGGTACACCGGAGGGGTAAGGATCGAGGTGGGGAGGGGTAAGGATTGAGGTGGGAAGAGTTAATGTCAGTATTCCATCGATCACAACAAACTCAAGGAGTATTTTTTCCTTGGAGGTTGTAACCAAGGGTCTGCCAGAGATATACCAGGCGCCAGTTGAAAATGAACGCCGTTTTTCTTGCTTTTTCCTCGGCATCCATGATTCTAAAACTTCGGAGACGACATCTAAACGATATTTACTATAAAATACAGCCCCCCCCCCCCCCCCAAAAAAAAAGAGAAGATTCCAGCAATTACAATGGTGTATCCTACCTTCAAGGCTGCGTTCTTTGTGAAAGGCGGTAGAATTATCTCTCAGTCACGCCCATGCTCAATCACGCCCACACATTACATCCATCGGTAGTTCAAATGTTGTTTTGTGTTTATTATCTGATTAAACAGGATCTCCTAGGATTGAAGTTTGAGGAAATCCCCAACCCAGCTGTGTGGAATGACGACGTCACAATGGTAAATTGACCATTTGCGTGTAGAATTTAAAGAATATCTGGTACACTGACTTGTTCATGTAACTTGGCACAGTTTGACTTTAAATTATCCAGACCAAATACACTGTTGCTATATCACGTGATTCGGGGCAAGCTCTTGCATAGTTACGTTAGAGACGTTCAGCACCAATACATTGTTTACAATGGTTGAGAATGGTACAAAGACACCAGACCATTCCAGAGCCGGGGGTTGCTAGCGTAAGTCTTGCCCCGAATTACGTGATATAGCAACAGTGTCTTTGGTCTGGAGAATTTAAATGTAAACTGTGCCAAGCTGTGTGAACAAGTCAGTGTACCAGATATTATTCAAATTCCACACGCAAATGGTCAATTGGTTTATATGGGTCATTCCGTGAAGTTAAGACACAAAAGTGTGGCATTTTGCTACATTTGTAGTTACATGCCGTCTAGTTACATGAATGTTATTCCTGAATTCTGTCTTGGATTCTGTGTTTGACAAAATTGATCACATTTTGTACCCTTCGAACATTAGCTTCCTGAGAAAATTGAAGTATTCGGATGTCTGTATCTTGTAATTTCAGGGTTACTTGACAAGCCACTGATAATGTGGAGTCTGCCCCTGGCTTCTCTAACTTTCTGTCGCATATGTGAGGGGTCCTGGCAAAATGAGACGGAACTGGGCAGAGGTTGAAGTGAGGGTTTTCAGGTTATTAGAAAAGAGGATAAATATTCTCCTTACAATGCTGTTTCTCGCACTTCAAACAGACATTCCGTTAACAAGTTATGGCTGTTTAAAGTTCGCATTTATCAACACGTCGCAACGAAGGACCTTGAAGTTTCAAGTGAAAATTGTAAAATGTTTTTCTATAAAAACACTTTTTTACACTACTTCCATACTATTTCTTCACAAAATATAGTTAGTAGGCATACCAAAGATTACAAATATCAATGAATTTGAAAATTAAATAAACCTCCCATTTTTCACCGTTTTGCAGTTTTCTTCACTATGCCCTGTGCCCAGTTTTGCTCATTTTGCCAGAACGCTTTTAGAAAAAGGCAAAATTCCACTTTTTTATTAAGTGATATGTGTTTTTTCTGTTTTGTTTGTGGTCAATTTTAGTTCAGCGTGACTGACAAGGAGTCGGGCGTCTTCATGGGATTCTTCTACCTAGATCTCTTCCCACGAGAGGGCAAGTTTGGTCACGCTGCTTGCTTTGGTTTACAGGTAAATCGTTGGTTGAATAAATATTTATATCTCGTTCCGTTATTTTAACTTTGTTTCACACCGGCCAACAACATATGTATTCCCTTAGGCATAAACAAAAAATATGTTATGTTGGCGTAACGGGCCCCCAAAAATAGGGTAGGTAGGTAGGGATTCCTTTTTCTTTTTCTTTTTTTTCCTCCCAGCAATGAAAATGATATGTTTTATAATTGTTTAAGCCGGTAGTGATACACGATAGCGTGTCCAGGTTCAATATTTTCACAATCCACACACACAACAATGAGAAACGGCCAGAAATGGTTTCAAACGTATTTATAACTAGATTTATATAGATTTTAATCATTAAATTTCGTCCCTTGAAAAAAAAAATATCCAGGGTCGGCCGTATTTTT
The DNA here is from genome assembly GCA_037893245.1 of Crossaster papposus. Classification (NCBI taxonomy): domain Eukaryota; kingdom Metazoa; phylum Echinodermata; class Asteroidea; order Velatida; family Solasteridae; genus Crossaster; species Crossaster papposus. The sequence continues at coordinate 2,603,241 of JBAIAA010000017.1, forward strand.
AGGGTCGGTCGGGTTACGCCAACATAACATTTTTGTTGTTTATGCCTTATCGGTGAATTGATAACAACCTTAGATTTCTTGCAGAATAGTTTGACCTGATTTGGGTAATTTTTAATTTTTTTTTAATCAACAGCCTGGTTGTCTAGCAGCTGATGGGACACGCCAGGTTGCCATGGCAGCCATGGTGGCAAATTTCACTAAGCCGACCCCGGACTCGCCCTCGCTACTCACCCATGACGAAGTAAGTCTTCAAAAGTTGGACTGTTCAGTTGTATCCGTCCCATTCCGGTGTCAAAATGACTGATTTATTGACCGGAAATCCGCCTTTCTAACCAGTTTGTGCCGGGAATATTTTGACATTGACCGGGCCCAGACACGGGATTGTTATTCACGAACCTTGATCCTAAACGGGTTCAGGCCGGCATCTGTTGGTAGCACACCGTGATATTTTCCAGCCTCGCTCTCTGACAGATATTTCCTGCTTTGCCCGTGACGTGTTTATCCATCATCCGCTTTGGATTCCGGAAAACTTTGCGTGTGTACACGGCCTTCGACGCAAACTGGATAATTAGACCTGTTTGACACGCCTCAATTAAGACACGAGTCGATTGAGGATGGTTAAAAAAACACCTCATTTGGCCCCTTTAACCAGTTTGCACCGGGAGTATTTTAACATCACCGAGCCAAGGCGACCGATTTTTTTTTTAGCGAAACCCGATCTGAGGCGGGTTCAGGCTGCACGGGAAGCACACCCATGCATTTCCGGCCTTGCTCGCTGCTGACAGACATTTCCGGCCTTGCTCGTGGCGTGTTTATTTTATGCGTCATCCCTTTTCAAATCTGGGGCAAACTTTGCGTGTACATATATACGTTATCCGGTGCGAACTAGTTAATAACCTCTCGCCTCGCTGCCCCTCTTGCTCCTCTTGCTCCTCCCCTCACCCCTCTCTCCGCCTCGCCCCTCTCCCCGCCCTTCTCCCCGCCCCTCGTCTCCCCTTGCCTCACCCCATCTCTGACACTGTCCTTATCTCTGGTCTTCTCCCTTCAGGTGGAGACTTTCTTCCATGAGTTTGGTCATGTCATGCACCAGCTTTGTGCCCAGGCTGAGTTCAGAATGTTCAGGTATACTTCACCCACACTACATAATTTGTTTGACGTTTGTCATTTGTTGTTTGCTTGGTTTCTCCTGGATAGGTGGAGACTTTCTTCCACGAGTTTGGCCACGTCATGCATGACATTCTGGGTCAGACCGACTTGTGTTATTTCAGGTCTGTATGAGTTTTTGAAACGACTTATTGAGCAGTTTGTAGGGTGGCCAATAGTCTTGGTTAGAAGACGTCCTAATCGCGATATGCAGCGCCCGTAGGCTGCCGATGCGGGCACCTTCTAGTATACGCCGAAGAGCACGCCATGACCTTCCAATAGGACGCCTTGGCTAACTAACATAATTGCGACCGAGATTTCCAAGATTGGAAATTTTGCCTATGCTAAACGCGTGGTTATTGTCCTTTTGCAAAATTGCGAGAAAAAATATACTGAGCTGAAAATATTGCTGTTCTCATCATTGGGAAACAACTATGGAAAATGAAGAATATTTTCACCACCAAGAGTATATTCTAAATAAATAAACTAAATTTTGGTTAACTTAAAACTTTGGTTTAAAAAATTAAAAGCGCAGGGAATCGCCTCAGATTGCACTACAGAGCATAGAACATTTGAAATGGTTCACATCGTAATAATTTCAAGCAATTACCAATTGTGTATCCTACCTTTAAGTCGTTAAAATCCAAATTCACATCCACTGGATTTTTTAATGACTTTGAAATCACATGCTGCTAAGGGCTTGTCCGCTTTGAATGCGAGATCACAAATCATGTCCTTTGCTAGTGATAGACACCATTAACATTGATACTTTTTCCACATTTCGTTGGTTATTTGCCACCCACAGCGGTACCCGCGTGGAGCGAGACTTTGTAGAAGCCCCCTCCCAGATGCTGGAGAACTGGTGTTGGCAGGCGGAGTCGCTGCGTCGCATGTCAGGCCACTACAAGGAGGGGACAACCATCCCCGACGAGATGGTCAACAAGCTTGTCAAGGCGCGCAACGCCAACGCCGGGGTCTTCAATCTGCGACAGATTCTACTGGGGACATTCGACCAGACTATACACACCAGTGCCAAGGTACGTTTGTCTGTTTGTCTGTCAGTGGGTCCGTCCCTCTGTCTGTCCGTTCGTCCCTTCCTTTATCCGTCTTTCCCTATTAGCTCGTCCATCCCCCAGTCCCTCCCTTTGTCCGTCTGTCCGTCTGTCGGGCCGTGTCCCCCCCTACCTCCATCCCTCTGTTCCTCCGTCTATTCCTCTGTTCCACCGTCCCTTCCTTTGTCCATCCCTCCGACCCTCTCTCTGTCCCTCTGTCCATTCCTCGGTTCATCCTTTCCTAGGTCCGTCCATCTCTCCTTCCGTCTCTCCTTCCGTCTCTTTCTCAGTCTCCTCCGTCGGTTGGTGATACATTATACGTTGGTTACTCTATTGTCAGTTGTAATATGTGACCTGTCATCACAAAATGAGCGTAAAGTCGGCAAAATAAAAAATTGAGATATGGGTATTGCTGAATTCTGTGGAAACAGAGCTTTCCAAAAGGTATGATACTCAATATTGTTTTATTTTAATTTTTTAGTCTAGAGTCTTAATACAGAGATTATGAGAAAACAGGCATTTCTTGCGAGAAATTGTGTGAACGCGCAAAGAAAGGCATAGTCAAAATTGTCTCAAAAACTTCTGTTTTTATCTGATCGTCCTGAAAAATTGGGAATTGATTGTTGGGGATTTAGTCTTAAAAAAACCCATATAATCTCAAAATCGGCCACTCCTTCAAATTTTGACTTGCCGTACTGGGAAATCACTCCGTGCAACTTTACGCTCATTTTTTTACGACAGGTCACATATAGATTCCAACTTGCTACTTTTTAGTTATGGCCGCAACAAAAAATGCCCCCCTTCCCCCAAAAAATTCTGATCAATTGAGGATCCTGTTGTTTATTTGTATGTAATTGACTATAGGCTGATACCACCTCCGTATATGCCCAGATATCTAACGATATTCTTGGCATACCAGCTACGCCGGGTACCAACATGTGCGCGTCATTCGGTCATCTCTCTGACGGATACGATGCGCAGTACTATGGTTACTTGGTGAGTCAAATTACCCTTTGTATCTCTCCCCTCCCCCCTTCTATCCACCCTTCTTTGTAGGCCGACACAAGGGCGGTATATTCCAAACTGTCGGGAGAGATCCTGGGGATACCGGCTACGCCGGGTACCAGCAAGATTGCCTCGTTTGGGCATTTGTCGGACGGTTACGATGCCCAGTACTATGGGTATTTGGTGAGTCGTTTTGTATAAAAGAAATGTGTGATAGAGTATTGAATTAAATCAAATGAAAGGAATTAGTCCGAACTCTCAATATCGTGTAGGAGAGTTCCAAAGCTTAAAGGTAGGATACAGCATTTGTGACCGGCTCTGCAATAAAGGGTATTAAGTCGCGCTGTGCACTATCATGTAATGGACTACTCAACGTTGAGAGGATAAACATTTCATCAAAATGTGATTTACATATTTTGCCATTAATGACATCTTTAACACCAATATTTTCAGGTTTTATTAAAAAAAAATTTGATTTTGATGATTAAAGTGGAAAACACGCCCATTTTGTGTTCATCGTTCTGTTGTTCTACAACAAAGCCGGATTTTTCAAAGCCTGTTTTCTCAGTTGTGTAATTTAAACTCCAAGGAAGTAATCAAAAGCAAACATGTCATAACTCCAGAACGGGAGTAGCTATGGAGCTCTATTATATACCAACTGGAAGCTTACGCTGTGGGCTTTCCAACCATGTATATAACTAAATTTCACTATTTTGTGACATAATACCCATTATTGCAGAGCGGGTCACATTTGCAGATTTCGAGGAGAAAAAAAGGAAATAAGTAAATAAGCAAAATGGTTGCGCTAGATATCCTGTAGTTGTTATAAAAAATTTAATTAAAACAAATAATATCAGGTTAGCAAAATCATATTAAATTTGAAAGATCGAGTACTGTTATTTTTGTAGTCTGGTTTCATGACTTCCTTCAGACGAAACAGCAATTTATCAAGGTCAGGGAATTCATCAGGTTAATAAACCAGACTAATTTGCTTGCACACATTAATACACCGTTGGTAATTGCTTGAATTATCAGGAATGGGTGGATTTGAGGGGTTGTATTTTATAGAAACTTGTTTTTAAGCTGACCTGCCCGAAGTTTTGCAATCATGAATGTTGAGAAAAAACGGCTTCAGGCAGTGGTTCTTATGTTGTTGTTGTTTTTCGTGGTCGCCATCTGGCGATCATGATTTTTTTTGTTTTTGAAAAATCAATTGTTCACATATGTAACTGTATTGCAAATAAATTATGGACCAATTTAATAAATTAGGGCAGTGTTTAAAAATAGTAAGGTTTTTTCATTTGATTGCCGGCTGGTGTACATATTTCACGGACTATTGAACCTCAATAAGGTGTTTCAAAGTAACATGCGTCATCTTGTTCACGAGGCATCTTGTTCATCTTGTTACACGTGTTGCTGTGTATGCATCGTCTAAAAAAACCTTTTGCGCTTTCACATCATCATGCGTTCACTCAATAATGTGTGCATGTCTAGCAACGCGTGTTCTTTTTGCCCCCGTGAACATGATGGCGCATATTACCGGGAAAACACCTCATTCTAAACCGTATTTTGCTTTTCAGTGGAGTGAGGTGTACTGCATGGATATGTTTTATTCACGTTTCAAGAAGGAAGGAATCATGGACCCTAAAGTAGGGGCCGACTATCGCAAGTACATCCTGCAACCAGGAGGCTCAATTGTAAGTAGCTAGACACATTAGAAATAAGGATGTACCGGGTCGGGTCAGGTCGGTTTGTTTTTTCAGTGGAGTCGAGTCAGGTCGGGTCGATTTGTTTTTTCAGTCAAGTCGGGTCGGTTTGTTTTTTTAGTCGGGTCGAGTCGAGTCGAGTCGGGTCGGGTCGGGTCGGGTCAGGTCAGGTCGGGTCGAGTCGGTTTGTTTTTTCAGTTGGGTCGGGTCGGGTTGGGTCGGGTTGGGTCGGGTCGGGTTGGTTTGTTTTTTCAGTCGAGTCGGGTCGGGTCAGGTCGGCTCGAGTCGGTTTGTTTTTTCAGTCGGGTCGGGTCGGGTCGGGTCAGGTCGGTTTGTTTTTTCAGTCGGGTCGGGTCAGGTCGGGTCGAGTCGGTTTGTTTTTTCAGTCGAGTCAGGTCGGGTCGGGTCGGTTTGTTTTTTCAGTCGAGTCGAGTCAGGTCGGGTCGATTTGTTTTTTCAGTCAAGTCGGGTCGGTTTGTTTTTTTAGTCGGGTCGAGTCGAGTCGAGTCGGGTCGGGTCGGGTCGGGTCGGGTCAGGTCGGGTCGGGTCGAGTCGGTTTGTTTTTTCAGTTGGGTCGGGTCGGGTTGGGTCGGGTTGGGTCGGGTCGGGTTGGTTTGTTTTTTCAGTCGAGTCGGGTCGGGTCAGGTCGGCTCGAGTCGGTTTGTTTTTTCAGTCGGGTCGGGTCGGGTCGGGTCAGGTCGGTTTGTTTTTTCAGTCGGGTCGGGTCAGGTCGGGTCGAGTCGGTTTGTTTTTTCAGTCGAGTCAGGTCGGGTCGGGTCGGTTTGTTTTTTCAGTCGAGTCGAGTCAGGTCGGGTCGGTTTGTTTTTTCAGTCGAGTCGGTTTGTTTTTTCAGTCGAGTCGGTTTGTTTTTTCAGTCGAGTCGGTTTGTTTTTTCAGTCGAGTCCAGTCGGGTCGGGTCGGGTCGGTTTGTTTTTTCAGTCGGGTCGAGTCGGGTCGAGTCGGGTCTAGTCGGTTTCAGTTAGGTCAGGTTGGTAACGGATTTGCGTTTGTCGGGTCAGGTTGTCATTTCAGTCAGGTCGGGTCGGGTTAGTAACGGATTTGCATTTGTCGGGTCGGGTCGGGTCAGGTGTTTTTTTTCTATAATTTCAGTCAGTTCGGGTCGGGTCGTTTTTGCCATCTTGTGAAAAATCCCGAATTATATCAAAACAGTTTGAAAATATATGTGGTACAATTAGAGATCCCCACGGGCCCCACTTCAGGACAAGTTATCATTATACGGTATGTTTTTTTAACACGACCTGCTATGGGTAATTTATACCCCCTCCCCCCCCCCTAAAAATAATTGAACCAACAACAATCATGCCAATTGTAATTGTTGTAATTGTAGGACGCAATCGACATGTTGAAGAACTTTCTGGGCCGTGAACCCAAGCAAGAGGCTTTCCTCATCAGCAAAGGCCTAGAACTCTAACGCACCTCGCCCCTCTCACATTGGGACCATACAAACACACGCACAACGACTGCGACTCTTTGCAATAACGATGGACAATGGTCCCTGGTGAAAAGTGTTGGAATTCTTCTTGTTAAAGACCTCTGGAGTCGTGTTGAACCAAAAACAACAGATCTAGAGATTTTAAAGGTACATGTAGTATACACCATTGGTAATAGCTTTAATTATCTGGAATGGTTGAATTTAGGGAGGTGGAATTTTATAGTGATTATCAATTAACTGACCTATCCGAAGTTTTACAATCATGGATGCCAAGAAAAAAAGAAGCAAAAAAAACAGCATTCGTTTTCAACCGGCGTCGGGCAGTTCTTGTTAATTAGTAAATTAATGGAAATTTTCTAAAATACGTCTCTGAGACACATTTTTTGGAAATAAATTTACAGGCAGTTTTTAGATGTGTATGAGGTAAATAATAAAAAACAAAACACGTTTTTAGTTCCAAAACTAAACAAATATATATCAAAAAGGGGACAAAATTCCACGGTTATGAGACTTAAAACAGTATTATAGCTGTTTCTAAACTTTTTTTTACTTTATTAGATTCGCAGGTTGTGTCTGTTTATTTACAAATAATGAATGTTTGTTAGTGCAGTGGAAAGAATTATTTCATGCCTCATTGACTTCAACTTCCGGTCATTTGATCCTACTCATTACTACATGTATAAGTTTTCCCGGCCATTTTAAAACATTTTTTCCACAAATTTTGTTCGAGGAAAATTTTCCACAGGCTTTTACTAAACCAATTTTATAATCACTGATCAATAAATTTCAACGTTTGGTCACCCTTTTTAACCAGTTCGCACCGGGATTATTTTAACATCACCGAGCCGAGGGGCGGGATTATTTTTAACAAAACTCGATCCGAAGCGGGTTTAGGCTGATAGTGCCGGGAAGCACACCCACGCATTTCCGGCCTTGCTCGCTGCTGAACTTGAACTGTTTATGAATCATCCGTTTCGAATTTTGGATAAACTTTGCGTTTATATACGTCATCCGGCGCGAACTGGTTAAACACCAGGTCCAAAATATTTGTCATTGCAAATCAAATTTGTCTAACAGCTTAGACAAATTTGATATGTAATGAAGAATATTATTGATCCAGTGTTTAAACAGAGTGATCAGACTTTGAAATTGAATGGTAGATGACTAAATTGGTTCAATAAAAGCCTGCACATTTTTTTCCCTCGGACGAAATTTAATGAGATTTGGCGGATTTGTAATTTTTTTAAGCCCAAAAAATCTATATTTGCAAAAATAAATAAATGCAATCTGTTGAGATTACATGCAGTCTCAAACATTCACTGATAATCATGATGTGTAATCTTGGAGTCTATGAATGAGATAGTTGTGAATTGTAGTCCAACAGTTATTAAATGACTGTAAAGTACACATGTACAATGTTGTTTCTGAATAATGTCTAAAGGATAGTTCGTTTTGCACAAAATGATCAATATTGGGCTATTCTGTGAATTGGTTTTACAAAAAAATGTTTTATTTTGACTACATGTAAGGGAATAAATATGGGGTTGGCCCGTTTTTAAATGTAAGTTGAGCCTCGGTTTTAAACGTATGTTTAATACCAGCCAAATTCCCAATCATAAATACCTTTTGGTAAAACACAGGGTTTTTACGCGACACCGAAAAAAGTATTTTAAGACTGCCCATGTGACGGGCTCTCGACCAATAGGAATGGGTAGACTGTCTAAGGCATTTATGAATGAATCTTAAATTCAGTAAGTCGGATACCATACATGTTATTTATAGCATTTGTTTTTGTAGGAATATCTTGGATTCTAAGTGCCTTATGTTATTTAACAATGTCATGTTTGTCATTAGAGACTGTGTTACGACAATTATTACATTGGCTTTCTGTCAGTAATATAAACCGTGATGGATGTTTTTGAAATAGTGCTGTTGGAACTTGCTGTTGGAAAAACTCATCTCGCAGCATGTCGAGATGTGGTTTTTGTGTGTGAAATTACCGCACAAAATAGTGATGTACATTGTGCAGTGTCTTAAAAAAAAAAAAAACCAAGATTTTAATGTTTATTACTCGGATGTTTTAGGTTCTTCGAATAATAGTAACTACCTTTATTTGCGTCATCCCGTACTCTTTCATTCGACATCGTCGAGGTTATTGTCTTGAATGACGGAGCGTCAGTAGTTTGAATGGAAAGCAATGTCATGTTTTGTTTCACATGATAAACAGCATGCAGATGAGACGTGTGCTAATATGTTGCAAAGTCATTTCCAATGCCATCCAGTCAAAACATGGGCCCAATTTCACGGCGCTGCTTAAGTTAGCAGAAAAGTTGGGCTAACTTTAGCAGACAAATTTGCTAACCTTAAGCGCTATTTCACAGCTTTTTTGTGCTAACGTTTGCGCGCGCATGGAGATTTTACTGTTAGTCACTGATTTAAGCAAATTTTTCCGCTAGGTTAAGCGTGCCTTTTGCTGTGCTTACTGCTTACGGTCCCTATGAAATAGACGGAGGCTCGGTTAGCAGAAAATCGTGTGCTTAGCAGCACCGTGAAATTGGGCCATGATTGTTTGGTCATCTGTGACAATAACCTTATTTACTTGTTAATTATGCGCTCTGTATTATGGATGTACGATTTTCATATTGTATTGTAATGTGAGTAATAGATGCATATATTTTTGTTGGGTTTCATATTCAAAGTGAATTTCCTATTCCTGTTGCTATTCATTCAAGAATAAATAAATTAAAGTTCTACAGTGTATATGTATTGATAGCTTGACATTTTGTTGTAAACTAAGAAATACACGTAAACTAAACATTACAAGTTTTTGTAATCTTCAAAATAATGTATTGTACACTTCTCTCTCGTGTAAGTAATGACATTACTAAATACTTCACTCGGCTTATGCGCAGAGAAATGTTTAGTGTCCAGCTAATAAACTTCCCAGCCCAGTCCCAAGTTCCTACCCCAGGGCCAGACAGGCGGCCTCTACCCATCAGCTTCAAACTCTCTCTGTAGACTATAGTCTAAACATCCTGAGGGTTTTAATTATAGCTGGAACAAAAACCAGGTTTTGTAGTGGTTCGGTTATAATAATTCAACCTGGGACCTATGCTCTATCTCCACAAATATCGTGCATAGGACTCCTTGGTTCAACCCCCACCCATGGAAGAGAACCTTAGCCCAATTTAGAAAAAAATAAATGCAAGGCTAATGACCCCTTACAATTCTTAATTGTTCAGAAAACTCAAATTTTGCCCATTTTAGATAAAAATAACAGGCTACCCCTTACAATTAGTAATTGATCCAAAAACTCAATTTTTGCCCCATTTGGATACAAAATCAAGGCTAACCCCTTACAATTATTAATTCATCAGAAAACTCTATTTTGGCCCATTTTAGATACAAATTCAAGGCTAACCCCTTACAATTATTATTTGATCAGAAAACTATATTCTTGCCCATTTTAGATACAAATACAAGGCTAACCCCTTACAATTATAAATTGATCAGAAAACTTTATTCTTGCCCATTTTAGATACAAATTCAAGGCTAACCCCTTACAATTCGTAATTCATCAAAAAACTATATTTTTGCATATTTTGGATAAAAATACAAGGCTAACCCCTTACAATTATTAATTGATCAGAAAACTATATTTTTGGCTATTTTGGATATTTTGGATACAAATTCAAGGCTAACCCCTTACAATTATAAATTGATCAGAAAACTATATTTTTTGCTATTTTGGATATTTTGGATACAAATTCAAGGCTAACCCCTTACAATTCGTAATTTATCAAAAAACTATATTTTTGCATATTTTGGATAAAAATACAAGGCTAACCCCTTACAATACTTAATTCATCAGAAAACTCTATTTTGGCCCATTTTAGATACAAATACAAGGCTAACCCCTTACAATTATTAATTGATTAGAAAACTATATTTTTGTCCATTTCAGATACAAATTCAAGGCTAACCCCTTACAATTCGTAATTTATCAAAAAACTATATTTTTGCATATTTTGGATAAAAATACAAGGCTAACCCCTTACAATTATTAATTGATCAGAAAACTATATTTTTGGCTATTTTGGATACAAAATCAAGGCTAACCCCTTACAATTATTAATTCATCAGAAAACTGTATTTTTGCCCATTTTAGAAAAAAATTCAAGGCTAACCCCTTACAATTATAAATTGATCAGAAAACTATATTCTTGCCCATTTTAGATACAAATTCAAGGCTAACCCCTTACAATTATTAATTGATCAGAAAACTATATTTTTGTCCATTTCAGATACAAATTCAACAAGATACAATTCGTAATTTATCAAAAACATATATTTTTGCATATTTTGGATAAAAATACAAGGCTAACCCCTTACAATACTTAATTCATCAGAAAATTCTATTTTTGCCCATTTTAGATACAAATTCAAGGCTAACCCCTTACAATTCTATTTTTTCCATAAAACTCTATTTTTGCCTAGTTTGGATAAAAGTACAAGGCTAACCCCTTACAATTATTAATTGATCAGAAAACTATATTTTTGCCTATTTTAGATACAAATTCAAGGCTAACCCCTTACAATTATAAATTGATCAGAAAACTATATTTTTGCCCATTTTAGATACAAATTCAAGGCTAACCCCTTACAATTATTAATTGATCAGAAAACTAAATTTTTGCCTATTTTAGATAAAAATACAAGGCTAACCCCTTACAATTCTATTTTTCACATAAAACTCCATATTTGCCTATTTTGGATAAAAGTACAAGGCTAACTAACCCCTTACAATTATTAATTGATCAGAAAAATATATTTTTGCCCATTTTAGATACAAATTCAAGGCTAACCCCTCACAATTATTAATTGATCAGAAAACTAAATTTTTGCCTATTTTAGATAAAAATACAAGGCTAACCCCTTACAATTCTATTTTTCACATAAAACTCCATATTTGCCTATTTTGGATAAAAGTACAAAGCTAACTAACCCCTTACAATTATTAATTGATCAGAAAAATATATATTTTGCCCATTTTAGATACAAATTCAAGGCTAACCCCTTACAATTATAAATTGATCAGAAAACTATATTCTTGTCCATTTTAGATACAAATTCAAGGCTAACCCCTTACAATTATTAATTGATCAGAAAACTATATTCTTGTCCATTTTAGATACAAATTCAAGGCTAACCCCTTACAATTATAAATTGATCAGAAAACTATATTCTTGTCCATTTTAGATACAAATTCAAGGCTAACCCCTTACAATTATTAATTGATCAGAAAACTATATTTTTGCCAATTTTAGATACAAATTCAAGGCTAACCCCTTACAATTATTAATTGATCAGAAAACTATATTTTTTCCAATTTTAGATAAAAATACAAGGCTAACCCCTTACAATACTTAATTCATCAGAAAACTATATTTTTGCCCATTTTAGATAAAAATTCAAGGCTAACCCCTTATAATTATTAATTGATCAGAAAACTATATTTTTGCCTATTTTAGATAAAAATTCAAGGCTAACCCCTTACAATTATAAATTGATCAGAAAACTCATTTTTTTTAAATTTTAGATACAAATTCAAGGCTAACCCCTTACAATTATTAATAGATCAGAAAACTGTATTTTTGCCCATTTTAGATACAAATTCAAGGCTAACCCCTTACAATTATTAATTGATTAGAAAACTATATTTTTGCCCATTTTAGATACAAATTCAAGGCTAACCCCTTACAATTATTAATTGATCAGAAAACTAAATTTTTGCCTATTTTAGATAAAAATACAAGGCTAACCCCTTACAATTCTATTTTTCACATAAAACTCCATATTTGCCTATTTTGGATAAAAGTACAAGGCTAACTAACCCCTTACAATTATTAATTGATCAGAAAAATATATTTTTGCCCATTTTAGATACAAATTCAAGGCTAACCCCTTACAATTATAAATTGATCAGAAAAATATATTCTTGCCCATTTTAGATACAAATTCAAGGCTAACCCCTCACAATTATTAATTGATCAGAAAACTATATTTTTGCCAATTTTAGATACAAATTCAAGGCTAACCCCTTACAATTATTAATTGATCAGAAAACTATATTTTTTCCAATTTTAGATAAAAATACAAGGCTAACCTCTTACAATACTTAATTCATCAGAAAACTCTATTTTTGCCTATTTTGGATACAAAATCAAGGCTAACCCCTTACAATTATTAATTCATCAGAAAACTGTATTTTTGCCCATTTTAGAAAAAAATTCAAGGCTAACCCCTTACAATTATAAATTGATCAGAAAACTATATTCTTGCCCATTTTAGATACAAATTCAAGGCTAACCCCTTACAATTATTAATTGATCAGAAAACTATATTTTTGTCCATTTCAGATACAAATTCAACAAGATACAATTCGTAATTTATCAAAAAACTATATTTTTGCATATTTTGGATAAAAATACAAGGCTAACCCCTTACAATTATTAATTGATCAGAAAACTGTATTTTTGCCCATTTTAGATACAAATTCAAGGCTAACCCCTTACAATTATTAATTGATCAGAAAACTGTATTTTTGCCCATTTTAGATACAAATTCAAGGCTAACCCCTTACAATTATAAATTGATCAGAAAACTATATTTTTGCCCATTTTAGATACAAATTCAAGGCTAACCCCTTACAATTATAAATTGATCAGAAAACTATATTTTTGCCCATTTTAGATACAAATTCAAGGCTAACCCCTTACAATTATTAATTGATCAGAAAACTATATTTTTGCCCATTTTAGATACAAATTCAAGGCTAACCCCTTACAATTATTAATTGATCAGAAAACTATATTTTTTCCAATTTTAGATAAAAATACAAGGCTAACCCCTTACAATACTTAATTCATCAGAAAACTCAATTTTTGCCTATTTTAGATAAAAATACAAGGCTAAACCCTTACAATACTTAATTCATCAGAAAACTATATTTTTGCCCATTTTAGATAAAAATTCAAGGCTAACCCCTTATAATTATTAATTGATCAGAAAACTATATTTTTGCCTATTTTAGATACAAATTCAAGGCTAACCCCTTACAATTATAAATTGATCAGAAAACTGTATTTTTGCCCATTTTAGATACAAATTCAAGGCTAACCCCTTACAATTATTAATTGATCAGAAAACTATATTTTTGCCCATTTTAGATACAAATTCAAGGCTAACCCCTTACAATTATTAATTGATCAGAAAACTAAATTTTTGCCTATTTTAGATAAAAATACAAGGCTAACCCCTTACAATTCTATTTTTCACATAAAACTCCATATTTGCCTATTTTGGATAAAAGTACAAGGCTAACTAACCCCTTACAATTATTAATTGATCAGAAAAATATATTTTTGCCCATTTTAGATACAAATTCAAGGCTAACCCCTTACAATTATAAAATGATCAGAAAACTATATTCTTGCCCATTTTAGATACAAATTCAAGGCTAACCCCTCACAATTATTAATTGATCAGAAAACTATATTTTTGCCAATTTTAGATACAAATTCAAGGCTAACCCCTTACAATTATTAATTGATCAGAAAACTATATTTTTTCCAATTTTAGATAAAAATACAAGGCTAACCCCTTACAATACTTAATTCATCAGAAAACTCAATTTTTGCCTATTTTAGATAAAAATTCAAGGCTAACCCCTTACAATTATTAATTAATCAGAAAACTATATTTTTGCCTATTTTAGTTAAAAATACAAGGCTAACCCCTTACAATACTTAATTCATCAGAAAACTCTATTTTTGCCTATTTTGGATAAAAATACAAGGCTAACCCCTTACAATTATTAATTGATCAGAAAACTATATTTTTGTCCATTTGAGATACAAATTCAAGGCTAACCCCTTACAATTCGTAATTTATCAAAAAACTATATTTTTGCATATTTTGGATAAAAATACAAGGCTAACCCCTTACAATACTTAATTCATCAGAAAACTCTATTTTTGCCTATTTTGGATACAAAATCAAGGCTAACCCCCTACAATTCGTAATTCATCAGAAAACTCAATTTTTGCCTATTTTGGATAAAAATACAAGGCTAACCCCTTACAATACTTAATTCATCAGAAAACTCTATTTTTGCCTATTTTGGATACAAAATCAAGGCTAACCCCTTACAATTATTAATTGATCATAAAACTGTATTTTTGCCCATTTTAGATAAAAATTCAAGGCTAACCCCTTATAATTATTAATTGATCAGAAAACTATATTTTTGCCTATTTTAGATAAAAATTCAAGGCTAACCCCTTACAATTATAAATTGATCAGAAAACTCATTTTTTTTTAATTTTAGATACAAATTCAAGGCTAACCCCTTACAATTATTAATAGATCAGAAAACTGTATTTTTGCCCATTTTAGATACAAATTCAAGGCTAACCCCTTACAATTATTAATTGATCAGAAAACTATATTTTTGCCCATTTTAGATACAAATTCAAGGCTAACCCCTTACAATTATTAATTGATCAGAAAACTAAATTTTTGCCTATTTTAGATAAAAATACAAGGCTAACCCCTTACAATTCTATTTTTCACATAAAACTCCATATTTGCCTATTTTGGATAAAAGTACAAGGCTAACTAACCCCTTACAATTATTAATTGATCAGAAAAATATATTTTTGCCCATTTTAGATACAAATTCAAGGCTAACCCCTTACAATTATAAATTGATCAGAAAACTATATTCTTGCCCATTTTAGATACAAATTCAAGGCTAACCCCTTACAATTATTAATTCATCAGAAAACTATATTCTTGCCCATTTTAGATACAAATTCAAGGCTAACCCCTTACAATTATTAATTGATCAGAAAACTATATTTTTGCCCATTTTAGATACAAATTCAAGGCTAACCCCTTACAATTATTAATTGATCAGAAAACTAAATTTTTGCCTATTTTAGATAAAAATACAAGGCTAACCCCTTACAATTCTATTTTTCACATAAAACTCCATATTTGCCTATTTTGGATAAAAGTACAAGGCTAACTAACCCCTTACAATTATTAATTGATCAGAAAAATATATTTTTGCCCATTTTAGATACAAATTCAAGGCTAACCCCTTACAATTATAAATTGATCAGAAAACTATATTCTTGCCCATTTTAGATACAAATTCAAGGCTAACCCCTCACAATTATTAATTGATCAGAAAACTAAATTTTTGCCTATTTTAGATAAAAATACAAGGCTAACCCCTTACAATTCTATTTTTCACATAAAACTCCATATTTGCCTATTTTGGATAAAAGTACAAGGCTAACTAACCCCTTACAATTATTAATTGATCAGAAAAATATATTTTTGCCCATTTTAGATACAAATTCAAGGCTAACCCCTTACAATTATAAATTGATCAGAAAACTATATTCTTGTCCATTTTAGATACAAATTCAAGGCTAACCCCTTACAATTATTAATTGATCAGAAAACTATATTTTTGCCAATTTTAGATACAAATTCAAGGCTAACCCCTTACAATTATTAATTGATCAGAAAACTATATTTTTTCCAATTTTAGATAAAAATACAAGGCTAACCCCTTACAATACTTAATTCATCAGAAAACTATATTTTTGCCCATTTTAGATAAAAATTCAAGGCTAACCCCTTATAATTATTAATTGATCAGAAAACTATATTTTTGCCTATTTTAGATAAAAATTCAAGGCTAACCCCTTACAATTATAAATTGATCAGAAAACTCATTTTTTTTTTATTTTAGATACAAATTCAAGGCTAACCCCTTACAATTATTAATAGATCAGAAAACTGTATTTTTGCCCATTTTAGATACAAATTCAAGGCTAACCCCTTACAATTATTAATTGATTAGAAAACTATATTTTTGCCCATTTTAGATACAAATTCAAGGCTAACCCCTTACAATTATTAATTGATCAGAAAACTAAATTTTTGCCTATTTTAGATAAAAATACAAGGCTAACCCCTTACAATTCTATTTTTCACATAAAACTCCATATTTGCCTATTTTGGATAAAAGTACAAGGCTAACTAACCCCTTACAATTATTAATTGATCAGAAAAATATATTTTTGCCCATTTTAGATACAAATTCAAGGCTAACCCCTTACAATTATAAATTGATCAGAAAAATATATTCTTGCCCATTTTAGATACAAATTCAAGGCTAACCCCTCACAATTATTAATTGATCAGAAAACTATATTTTTGCCAATTTTAGATACAAATTCAAGGCTAACCCCTTACAATTATTAATTGATCAGAAAACTATATTTTTTCCAATTTTAGATAAAAATACAAGGCTAACCTCTTACAATACTTAATTCATCAGAAAACTCTATTTTTGCCTATTTTGGATACAAAATCAAGGCTAACCCCTTACAATTATTAATTGATCATAAAACTGTATTTTTGCCCATTTTAGATACAAATTCAAGGGTAACCCCTTACAATTAATAATTGATCAGAAAACTATATTTTTGGCTATTTTGGATACAAAATCAAGGCTAACCCCTTACAATTATTAAATTCATCAGAAAACTATATTCTTGCCCATTTTAGATACAAATTCAAGGCTAACCCCTTACAATTAATAATTGATCATAAAACTCTATTTTGGCCCATTTTAGATACAAATACAAGGCTAACCCCTTACAAATATTAATTGATCAGAAAACTATATTTTTGCCTATTTTAGTTAAAAATACAAGGCTAACCCCTTACAATACTTAATTCATCAGAAAACTCAATCCCCTTACAATTATTAATTCATCAGAAAACTCAATTTTTGCCTATTTTGGATAAAAGTACAAGGCTAACCCCTTACAATTATTAATTGATCAGAAAACTGTATTTTTGCCCATTTTAGATACAAATTCAAGGCTAACCCCTTACATCAATTGATCAGAAAACTATATTCTTGCCCATTTTAGATACAAATTCAAGGCTAACCCCTTACAATTATTAATTGATCAGAAAACTATATTTTTGCCCATTTTAGATACAAATACAAGGCTAACCACTTACAATTATTAATTGATCAGAAAACTATATTTTTGCCTATTTTAGTTAAAAATTCAAGGCTAACCCCTTACAATTATTAATTGATCAGAAAACTATATTTTTGCCTATTTTAGTTAAAAATTCAAGGCTAACCCCTTACAATTATAAATTGATCAGAAAACTCAATTTTTGTCCATTTCAAATACAAATTCAAGGCTAAACCCTTACAATACTTAATTCATCAGAAAACTCTATTTTTGCCTATTCTAGATAAAAATACAAGGCTAACCCCTTACAATGATTAATTGATCAGAAAACTCAATTGTTGCCCATTTTAGATAAAAATACAAGGCTAACCCCTTACAATGATTAATTGATCAGAAAACTCAATTGTTGCCCATTTTAGATAAAAATTCAAGGCTAACCCCTTACAATTAATAATAGATCAGAAAACTATATTTTTGGCTATTTTGGATACAAAATCATGGCTAACCCCTTACAATTATTAATTCATCAGAAAACTATATTCTTGCCCATTTTAGATACAAATTCAAGGCTAACCCCTTACAATTATTAATTGATCAGAAAACTATATTTTTGCCCATTTTAGATACAAATTCAAGGCTAACCCCTTACAATTATTAATTGATCAGAAAACTATATTTTTGCCTATTTTAGTTAAAAATACAAGGCTAACCCCTTACAATACTGAGGCCTAATTCATCAGAAAACTATATTTTTGCCAATTTTAGATACAAATTCAAGGCTAACCCCTTACAATTCTATTTTTTCCATAAAACTCTATTTTTGCCTATTTTGGATAAAAGTACAAGGCTAACCCCTTACAATTATTAATTGATCAGAAAACTCTATTTTTGCCTATTTTGGATAAAAGTACAAGGCTAAGCCCTTACAATTATTAATTGATCAGAAAACTCAATTTTTGCCCATTTTAGATACAAATTCAAGGCTAACCCCTCACAATTATTAATTGATCAGAAACCTATAATTTTGCCCATTTTAGATAAAAATACAAGGCTAACCCCTTACAATACTTAATTCATCAGAAAACTCTATTTTTGCCTATTCTAGATACAAATACAAGGCTAACCCCTTACAATTCTATTTTTCCCATAAAACTCCATATTTGCCTATTTTGGATACAAAATCAAGGCTAACCCCTTACAATTATTAATTGATCAGAAAACTATATTCTTGCCCATTTTAGATAAAAATACAAGGCTAACCCCTTACAATTATAAATTGACCAGAAAACTATATTTTTGTCCATTTCAGATACAAATTCAAGGCTAACCCCTTACAATTATTAATTGATCAGAAAACTCAATTGTTGCCCATTTTAGATAAAAATACAAGGCTAACCCCTTACAATACTTAATTCATCAGAAAACTATATTTTTGCCTATTTTAGATACAAATTCAAGGCTAACCCCTTACAATTATTAATTGATCAGAAAACTCAATGTTTGCCCATTTTAGATAAAAATACAAGGCTAAACCCTTACAATACTTAATTCATCAGAAAACTCTATTTTTGCCTATTCTAGATAAAAATACAAGGCTAACCCCTTACAATGATTAATTGATCAGAAAACTCAATTGTTGCCCATTTTAGATAAAAATACAAGGCTAACCCCTTACAATGATTAATTGATCAGAAAACTCAATTGTTGCCCATTTTAGATAAAAATTCAAGGCTAACCCCTTACAATTAATAATAGATCAGAAAACTATATTTTTGGCTATTTTGGATACAAAATCATGGCTAACCCCTTACAATTATTAATTCATCAGAAAACTATATTCTTGCCCATTTTAGATACAAATTCAAGGCTAACCCCTTACAATTATTAATTGATCAGAAAACTATATTTTTGCCCATTTTAGATACAAATTCAAGGCTAACCCCTTACAATTATTAATTGATCAGAAAACTATATTTTTGCCTATTTTAGTTAAAAATACAAGGCTAACCCCTTACAATACTGAGGCCTAATTCATCAGAAAACTATATTTTTGCCAATTTTAGATACAAATTCAAGGCTAACCCCTTACAATTCTATTTTTTCCATAAAACTCTATTTTTGCCTATTTTGGATAAAAGTACAAGGCTAACCCCTTACAATTATTAATTGATCAGAAAACTCTATTTTTGCCTATTTTGGATAAAAGTACAAGGCTAAGCCCTTACAATTATTAATTGATCAGAAAACTCAATTTTTGCCCATTTTAGATACAAATTCAAGGCTAACCCCTCACAATTATTAATTGATCAGAAACCTATAATTTTGCCCATTTTAGATAAAAATACAAGGCTAACCCCTTACAATACTTAATTCATCAGAAAACTCTATTTTTGCCTATTCTAGATACAAATACAAGGCTAACCCCTTACAATTCTATTTTTCCCATAAAACTCCATATTTGCCTATTTTGGATACAAAATCAAGGCTAACCCCTTACAATTATTAATTGATCAGAAAACTATATTCTTGCCCATTTTAGATAAAAATACAAGGCTAACCCCTTACAATTATAAATTGACCAGAAAACTATATTTTTGTCCATTTCAGATACAAATTCAAGGCTAACCCCTTACAATTATTAATTGATCAGAAAACTCAATTGTTGCCCATTTTAGATAAAAATACAAGGCTAACCCCTTACAATTATTAATTGATCAGAAAACTATATTTTTGCCTATTTTAGATACAAATTCAAGGCTAATCCCTTACAATTATTAATTGATCAGAAAACTCAATTTGTGCCGATTTTTGGCGAAAAATACAAGGCTAACCCCTTACAATTCTATTGTTTCTATACAACTCCATATTTGCCTATTTTGGATACAAATACAAAGCTAACCCCTTAGAATTATTAATTGATCAGAAAACTATATGTTTGCCTATTTTAGTAAAAATGCAAGGCTAACTAACCCCTTACAATTTTAATTTATTTTCATAAAACTTTTGTTTAATCAAAATGATTATACTCAACATACTTAAAATTGAAAGTGCATTTTTATTATTAATATTGGCTATTAATACTTAAACTCCAGAAGAAAGGACAACATACAAATAAAGTGTTTGTGTCTCTGGCCATGGCTTCAATTTTAATCATTAACGTCCTTCAACTGAAATACCAACCAAAGTACAACTCCAAAATTGGAGAAATAAAAACAATCAATGATTGTGATGATACCCAAGACCACAATTCCAATATGATTTGGGTGAAAGGGTTGACTGTTTCCATTGATTTCCGTTGTGTGGGACACTGTTAAAACTAAGGTACATTACTCGCAAGTAGTTCTGGCGACTTGCGACAAATTGTGTTACGTGGCGTAAATTAATGACAAGTTTGTGTAAGTAACAGACAATAATTCAACACTGTTTGCATACAACTTTTTAAAAACCTCCTAGGAGTTCATACAAATTCAGCATTATCAGCCTCAATTATCTATTTTAGTTGTTTACATGTACATACATGGCATACCTGTGTTTTAAGCGCCGGTAAAGCATAAATAATGACACGAGTTTGACATACTAGTTTCAGAACTTTCTGGAAGCAGCCGGCCATGTTTTCCATCCAGCCATCGCCAAGAAAGAAAGAAAGAAAGAGGAGTCAACGTTGAGAGGAGTATACAGCAAAATGCACAGCGCCCTCTGTTGGCTAAAGGGTGCCAGACTTATAAAGGTACGTACGTGTACGTACGTACAACAAGTGCATATTGTTACATGTATTTTATATACCTCCAAATGGGCACTTTGGGAGACAATCCCATAGAGTCGTGCACAATCTTTATTGTAACCTAACCCGTTTTTACCTGGAGCTTTTTCCACGAAATTTCATATTTATGCTATTTAGACCCAAATCTGTCTTCTCCGAGCAAAAATAACTCCCAAATATCGTTTTGTGGGGTAGCTAGACACTTAGGGAGACACTGAAATGTCTCCCTAAGTGCCACTGTCTCCCAAGTGAATCAAAACTATCGCTAATTTGTCTCCCAAAGTGCCTATTTGGAAGAATTTAACTGCCAACTAGCTTATAATATTAATAAGTTCATTCAAGTTTAGACACAAGAAGGGTATTGGGTAACAAAAAACACAAACAAGTTATTTAATACGATTGAAAGGAAGAATACACCATTTGCGGATATCGAAAAAAAGTATTACCTAACTAATAACAAATATCTTACTTATTTGAATGTAAATTGTAATGATTGTAGGCATCCAGCAAAATTATTGCGCTAGTATAATTGTTACACAAAAAAATATTTTATGAAAAAAAATCACGATCGCTCGTTGGCGATCGCGAAAAAACAAGAACAACATAAAAACAATTGCCGGCGCCGGTTGAAAACAAACGCCGTTTTTCTTGCTTTTCTCAGCATCCATGATTGTAGAATTTAGGATAGGTCATCAGTTAAACGATCTTTAATATAACATTCATTACCCAAATCCACCCATTCATGACATTTCAAGCAATTATAACAATGAGGTATCCTACCTTTAAAAAACAA
The DNA here is from genome assembly GCA_037893245.1 of Crossaster papposus. NCBI lineage: Eukaryota > Metazoa > Echinodermata > Asteroidea > Velatida > Solasteridae > Crossaster > Crossaster papposus. The sequence continues at coordinate 2,625,231 of JBAIAA010000017.1, forward strand.
CCTTTAAAACTTCAACAAGTTTCATAATACTGATATTAGTATTCCAATTTCAAAAACACAAGTTGAGTTTCGAAAAAGAAATTCTAGCAACAATTTTTGGAAATCGGTTCAATAAAAGCACACATTGTTATACTTTGAGTTTTGATACTGTACAAATTGTCCTGTTGTCGAAACAATAGTTAAGCACATTGAGGTAATTAAGCCCATCGGAAAAACAAATGCACTAAAAAAATGTATTTTCCTTTAAAAACCAAGATAATGTTTCACAATGCTCAGAACGTTTGCATAGATCAAGTCACCAGTGATATATACACACATAAATATATAACGACATACAATTTGGGATTGCACATCATTATTTAAGTCGGTTAGAAGACAAAATCCTACAAATTACCACACTAGAAGTGAGCAACACGACAGTAAAATACCCGGATGTATCATGCACTTCAACGGCGCGGCAGCTATAACTTTGCATCAGTAAACTTCATTAGCCGTTTAATGTCGGTCTCAAGTGAAATTGCTTGTGGTACATGTACTTGGACAGACAGTTTCATAGGTAAATCTTTACCCTACTTTCCCCCAAGTCAATGGCATATCCAGGATTGTCAAGGAGATTGCTCATGGCTGATGAGGTCACGAAGTGGCAGACGCAGAGAGCTTAGACGCAGAGAGCTTAGGCGCGAAGCAGTGGACTGCAGTTGTATTACACGATGATACGACAGGCCGATTTTGCATGTTGCTTGGTTTAACCATCGCGGTTTCACTAAAAATCGACAGGTGACATTGTTGGGGTGATTTTTGTGGTTAGCAACCTTAACTTCCGGCACCACTATCCCAGAAAGTATTTACTCGTGAAAAAACAAAACGATTATGGTCTTGTTTCCTTCTTATTCCTCCATGCTCCGACTTATGCAGCCAACGCACGCACAAGTCTTAGGCATCTAACCCCGGCATCTCTTTACCGCGCGCGAATAAGTAGGCTTTGGGCCTTTTCGAATCCCTGGCTTCGTCTTTGTCTTTGGCCTAAGGCGATTTTAGATTCCCAACTGCGAGATCCCCTGCCACATTTTGATGCATGTTGTGCTTCAGAAACATTCAATCCATTGATATGAACCTAAAAGTTAGACTTTTTATATTTGCTTTAATTTATATTTGCTTCTCAGTAATTTGGAATTCGGAGGCGAAGCCAAAGCCGGAGGCAAAGCCAAAGCCGGAGACGAAGCAAAGGTTTCGAAAAGGCCCAATGTCAACAACGTACTTTTTACCCACAGTTTACAAAATGGCGTCTATGCATCCTTGTCGTAACGGGGTCACGTAATAAGTGCGTTTTCTAGTTTCTATAATATAACTCTATGATACACTGTATGGATTTAGTTCTGGTTTTAATTTATACACTGTGAAATAAATACGCAATTCGGTTCTTAACAATCACATTGGCCAATTTGTCATAATCATGGCAATGCCAATAGGCTTATCCCTGAAATTACAATCGGTGTTTTTGTAAAAAAACAACACACAAAACTAAACAACAACAACAACAACACACATATAATGCACACAAATATTACTACTGACCAATACTCTTGTGGATTTCAATTATCGGCAAATTTAGAATGTTTCTCAGCACTTTTTGCTAATAAATATGTTTTCATGCTAAAATATATATTTTTGTTTAAATGTCTTAACTTGATTGCAAACAGTGTTTTGGCTGCTATAGTACTAACACACGCAAGTGTGTAAACACCTTCAATCATGGACGAGGCATTGTCTAACCGTTATCCCTCTTTTGTTTGTACTCAAACGTTTTGTACACGATTTGGAATCGTGGACCTTCTGTCAATCGCGGACCCATTGTTTGCCCCCATTTTGTTTTTGTTCGACGTCCTCGATGGAAGGTGTTTACACATGTACGTTTGTTTATGGTGCAAATCGAGGAGTTTATTTTGTTCCTCTCGATAATTTCCTTTGTTTGTACTTTTTCCGACGGCTCTCATTAGTTTTGTACACAAATCTCAATCTAACCCTAACCCCAATTCACCTTCGTGTCGCCAGGCATGTGTCCTCCATTTACACCATAAACAAATGCACCCACACGCACACACAAAAGGGAATTAAATATGCAGTACTTGCAAAATACAATGCATTCCAATCTATGATAAAACCTATTTAATTAACGTGATTAGTAAATAACATCACTAATTAGCACAATTAAGTTAAGAAAAACTGGTTATTTAGAAATAACTTAAACATTGAATACAACTTTGATAGGATATGGTTTGGCACAAATTTAGCATGGCAGCGACCTTTAATTACATGTACATGATGCGGAGTATTAAATACAGTTTTTTTAAAAGGGAACTCTGTACTTATTATCTCATATTCATAAAACGGAAATATGGCAAACTTTCGGCGTCATGAAAGCCACAAGATAAAAACTCATTACTCCTTTTGGAAGCAAGCCCAATGCAAACAGGAAGTAAATTTACATCCGGCCATAAAACAGAATAATAAGTGGCCTCTCTGCCGACAATGTACTAATATGAAAACAATAAAAGTTGCAAATATCCTTAACATAATATACATTTCTGTACAGCATAAATCATTGTAAAAAAAAAAATTGTAAATTAAAATGGTTGGCAAGATTGAAACATCTGCAAATCAGTATTTACAATCAAGTACATTTTTATAAAAACCACGAGGTAAGAATTATATAAATAAAATTTCAGTCACTATGGCAAAAAATGGCAATCATTACCGAGTGCTATTATCAAGTCACTTTAGCTGGGGAACAATTTAACGTGTCACACGAACGCACAGGTTCGGTTCGAGAGTGGTTCTCGCACTCTTTGACGTCAAATAAATATATAATCCGAACAAATAGTCGCACTGCATTAAAACACGATGAATACATAGAGCTGCTATACGTTGAAAAACCACCATGAACAAAAAAAATGCTTGGATTTAATAACAGCAACATTTCAAGCAGTTAAACAAAAAGTTTGGCAAACCCTGTTCAAATATATTTTCATAATTACCCAAAGGGATCGTATACAATTGGTAATAGGAACCAACTGTTTGTTTCAATCCTATATAGTTATATATATATATATACCATAAAACTAACCTGTACAAATTTCATTTCAAAAGGTAGTAGCGATTTTGAGATGTTGCCGAAAATTTGGAGCGGTTATGTCCACGCAGGAAGAATAATCTGCATTGGAATACACAGTCTGAGAAACGTCACTGCAGTAACGTTTCTCAGATTCAAATTTGTTGGGATAAAAAGTGATATCTTTTTCCATAACCGCAGTACTTCGAAGTGAAAAGTTTCTAAAAATGCATTATACTATCCAAAGCTGCTGTACTTCTTACCAAGTAAGTTTTTATTGCCATTAATTTTTGGAGTAATTACCAAACGTATACGATCCCTTTAAATAGGTACACATAACACAGTATACAGATTGTACACGATTGTGTTGCTTTAAGACAAGTACAAGTAATACGCCATTGAACACAACAAATGTACAAATATAAAACTTTCGTTAGATGCCACTAAACCAACAAACAACAATGTGGTACAGTTATGAATATGTATTATATATCTTTTCTTACATCATGTACATCAGCCTCAAAATTACATTTTCTTCCTCTATATTTTCAGGTAAGTTGAGGGCATTACGGTTTTTCGAACCTGTTTCTATACACCCCTCAACAAAATTAGCTTGAAATTACAGTGACACTGTAAGCCGTTCAAAAATATACATCGAATAGGTACAATGTATTTGTACATACATAATGTACACCAGTGGCACCCACTTGAAATATATTGGTGGGTGCCGGGTTCGTCTCCAATTGATTTCGAATCCCCGAGAAGCAAAATCGAAATAAAAGCAAATATAAATATTCTAACTTTTGGGTTCAATATCAACGGATTGAATGTTTTTAAAGCACAGACAGGCACTATGCACAATGTGGCTAGAGTTCCCGAAGATGGGAGCTTAAAATCACCCCAAGTCAAAGACGAAACGCAGCCAGGGATTCGAAAAGGCCGTGTCCAAATTACTTTGCTACGGTTTGAATTTACACACGAGTTTATAGGGAATGGCTGAGGCTGCTACCCTAGACTTGTGTGTAATTTTAAGCCGCAGCCAAGTAATTCGGGGATAGTCTTTAACAGTTTCATGGGAACAACTTACATGAACTTTGGCAACAAGAATTTAATAGTTCAATACACAAGTACTACGATTTACACACGATATCTTAACTCATATACGTCGGCCCTTGATGTTGTAGATTCAGTTAGTAACACTTTCTTCTTGCCAAATGATTTATCAACATTGCCTTATAAGGAGTATTATGAGTGGACTTGCAAACAAAAGATGTCCACACAATACACAAACCGAACACACGGCTTCTCCCTTTTTGAAAAAGAGCTTTCAGGGTAAAAATGCATAAGTTATATTTGGGAAAAGTGAAGAGGAACACTTTAGGGTATCACGGTCATAAATGTGGGTTGAAAGAATGTTTATGGTGTGAGCAATATTTTGGTGAAATTTAGTCGAAGATTCTTAACTACACGAATTCAAAGAAATGTTCTCACAAGGTATGTAATGTCCGACTGGATGCATACATGGTGCGAAATACGGTACCCACTGGAGACTTGAACACAATGGGGACAGTGAGAGTGAAAAGGTCTCCAAAAGGTAATTTCTATAAATGAATAGGTCTTCTTTAGGAATTTCACGAATTAGATTTTTGAATTTTACTTTTTGAAAATTACTCAAAAAAAAGAAGTTAGGACGTGGGTTAGGGTTATTTTTTTGGTTAGGGTATAATATAGGGTATATTGGGTCGAAATTTCAACCCAGGAAAATATTTGTGGTTAAAATGGGATCATTTTGAAAAACGTGCTCGACTTTCTAACCATTTTGTATACGAGAACAAAGCCATGTCTCCACAGTGATACAACAATGCGAATGTATGTTCACACTCCATGGTTCACACAAGGGATGCAATGTCCGACTGGGTGCATACTATGTGTAAGCTTAGTAAACTGACAATTTTTGCTTACTGATTTGAGCACTATGTTTACACTGAATCTTCAGAAGCATCAGTAAAGCTACGAGCAGAGTTGTTGAGTTAAGCCAAGTCTAGGAATATTCAGGGACAGGCATTGTAAGAAACCTTACTCTCAGAGAATGAACGCAAGTACAGACACTGAATGAGAAATCCCCGCCGTTTTTCATGTAAACTGAGCGGACCTCATGGGAGGCGACTAGACTAGAAGCTTGTAAATAATAAAACCTGGGGAAGTCACGAGATCCCTTAAACTACCGCAGGGTGCAAGTATCCAAATACTGCGAGATCTCCAATGGCCTTCTATTTTAATGGCCATTACATGGACACAGAAGGCATGCACATCACCAGGACATTGATAATACATTGTACCTGAAGTGGAGATATCTTATAACCTGGCGCACTTTGATTGTTCACCTCCTTTTCCTTGCTAGAGCAAATGTTTTACCTCAAATCTTACAGGGAGTTAAATTGTGACACGGTCAAGCGGAATGAGTCAGATGTCGGCCCCGGTCAAAAAATGAGTTTTCATGTAGTTTTTAAGAGGGCATCTGTACGTTTTAAAAACTGAAAACCCCATGTTGATACGATGTTTTGTTGTCGAGTTATGTAAATTTGTTTAGGACATTTTCTGACAAACTTTCTAGTTATTTTAGGAATATGGGCGGAGGTGATAAGAATGGTTTATCAGGATTTGTGAACTTGGAAGAAATTGCTAAATGCTTACTTGTGATATTCTGATATTTATTCAAGGTTACCATTAAGGAAGCACTAAGTTAAATGATATTGTGCCCAATTTCTGGACGCCACTGTTTTTATTAATTTTGGACATTCAAATTGTTCACAGAGGTCTAAATATATAGCCATCATTATAGTCATCACTATTAAGGTTAAAATGGACCAGTATTTAACTCAAATAATTTGAAGTTTGTCAACAAAAGAGGTTTGGAAACACTGCACGAGAAAAGTCAAGGGGAAACGTTCGAGTGTTCCATTTTAGGTGACTCCACTCCTACAAAAAGGATATTAAGTCGTGCTGTGCATTATCAAGTAATGGCGCATGGCCCGCTAAACGTTGAGAGGGTGAATATTTCAACAAAATGTGATTTACATTTGTTGTCATAAGCGACATCTTTAACTACATCTACATGTACAGTTTCAGGTTTCATTCGCAGAAATGTACATTTTGTTGAATAAAGTGGAAACAAAACCATCATATCTCCAGAACAATGCAGAACGGGGCTATGGAGCTGTATATACCAAATGAAAGCTTATATACGTTGCAGGCTTTCCAACCATGTACAACGTGTATAACTTACTTTTTTGCAACATCATACCTCTTTTTGTGTGTAGTAGGTCGTATATTTTACTATTGGTGAACATGTGTCCGCCGTAAACAAACATGGGCCTGCATTTTGTGAAGATGCCCAAGCCCAATGAAAGATAACATCCGACGAAACCAATATTGGGCAATCTCCGTTTAGTTCTGGAGAAAAAACAACAACTCAGCCAACAGCTAAAGCACTATAGGATGTTGTTTTAACAAGGCGGCCACAAGCTTTTTTTTGGCAGACTTGCAGACATACCGTATGAATGACAGACGTCACTCGGATTTCAAGATTGTACACAAACACGTTGTCAATACAATATTGCAAACCGCGAATGAGAACAAAAATTGTTATTTCTCTACCGTCTAATCGCTCTGCATGATAAAAAAAGTGTTTGTTTTTTTTCAAGTCAAAGTAAATGCGAGGCATTTTGGCAAAATGAGATGAAACTGGGCACAGGGAAAGATGCAAAATAGAGAATTTTGTTTTCCTCAAATTTTGAGATTTATTGATATTTGTAATCTTTATATGTCGACAAACCATATTTGTGAAGAAAAAGTAATAAAGTTGTAATTTTTTTTTATCAAGAAAAACTATTTGGCCTATTCCCATATAATACACGTGAGCGAAACTCGAAACGTTAAGGCCTTTTAAAACCTTTTACTTTGGCGATATGTCGATAAATGCAAATTCTAAACGGGCATAACTTATTCGGAATGTCCAATTGAAGCACAACAAACAGTATTGTAAGGAGAATTTCATTTTTTTTCTGAGTGCTTGCCAGAACCCCTCACAAAATGTACATGTTCATGTACGAGTTTTTTCCAAATTCGGTACCCTGTGGAGACCTGAACACAATGGGGATAATGAGAGTCGAAAGATCTCCACAGGGTATATTTCTACAGATGAAAACCTTATCTCCACAAGGTTTTTACAAAAACGATACATGAATTTTACTCAAAAACTAAGGTCATAGTTTTTGAGTTAGGGTTGGTGTTTGGGTTAGAGTGTGTGTGTGATGGTGCGTTTGTATTGACCGGCAATCGTGGTCGTCGGACAAAAGAATTGGGAGGCAAACAATGGGTCCACAATTGACACAACGTCCACGATCTTTTCCCGTGTACAAATCCTATGGCGATCATCCAAAAACGTTAGAGTATAAACAAAAGAGGGAAGACGGTCGGACAATACCCCGTCCACGATTGCCGGTCAAAACATAGCTGTGTGTTTAGGTTAGGGTTAGTGTATAATATAGGGATTTAGTCGAAATTTCAACCCTGGAAATTAACCGTAGTAGAAGTGAAAGCATTTTGAAGAGAACAAAGATTTGCTCCACAGGGATAAACATTTTGGGATATACTCTGTGTGTTGCAAAGAAACTTAACACAGATTTTTCTTCGATCAAACGCACGAATGCAAAGCGACACTTTACTCCTTTAGGAAATGTAAGTGGCAAGAAGAATACACGGTTGATATCCGATCATAAAATGGCAAGTCTGAGAATAACACGGTAGAGTACATGTGCCTAATGGGCTATGACATTACCCCTCACACAACGGATAATATAGACTTTGGTGTGAGCGACAGCAAGCCCTCAGGGAATTGACATGGATAAAAAAACAAAAACCACTCCGACCAATCTTAACCAGTTCGCGCTGGGATTATTTCAACATCACCGAGCCGACGCGCGGAATTCTTTTTTTACGAAACTTGATCCGAGGCCGGTTCAGGCCGATAGTACCAGGAAGCACACCCACGCATTTCTGGCCTTGCTCGCTGCTGACAGACAATTCCGGCCTTGCTCGTGACGTGTTTGTGCGTCATCCGTTTTGAATCTGGGGAAAACTTTGCGTTTATATTTGCATCCGGCGTGAACTGGTTAAAACTACTGTAGTGTACCGGTACATTAGTCTGGCAATTGCACATAATAGTGGTGGGGTTTCTAACCAAATTCGGATTCTATTTTGGAAACCGATTATTCAAAACCAACCTAAAAAAAAATGTAACCCTTCAAATTAACTGCAACATCCTCCAATTTGCTCCACGATTGTCTCTGATTGTAAGAGTTTCCATACATTTGACCCCCAAATTACCACTCCATAGTGGTTTTTTTTTATACAGACCCAGAGGTCATGGTCACAGACCCAGAGGTCATGGTCACAAGCCCATGTTCAGACAAGCCCATGTTCAGACAAGCCCATGTTCAGACAAGCCCATGTTTAGACAACCTCATGTTCAGAGAGCGGGCCCCATGTTCAGAGAACCCCATGTTCAGAGAACCCCATGTTCAGAGAACCCCATGTTCAGACAACCCCATGTTCAGACAACCCCATGTTCAGAGAACCCCATGTTCAGACAACCCCATCCCCATGTTCAGACAACCCCATCCCTATGTTCAGATTGCCGCGAAAATTAACTATATACAAACAACTGCCCTACGATTAAAAACGAACATCCATGATTATAAAACTTCGGACAGGTCAGTTAAACTATCCTAAAAAATACAGCCCCCTAAATCCACACTTCCTGATAATTCAAGCACTTAATATAGTACAATATACAGCCAGTACAGATGTGCATAGCAATAAATATAATGGTTGTGGCAGATGTTAGTATAGAAACGTTACGTACAGAACAATTGAACAAACTAACATTACAAATAAATAGAGACCTGATAAACCTCAATGTGCTGTTAATCAGGTAATTAGTACACGTGATGGTAACTTTTACACATTTGTACACATATATGCACTTGTTCATCAAATTGTTTAAAATTCATTGGTATATATACATGTACATTTACATTGTCCACACGTTTAAAAAAAAAGAAAGGTAAAAAAGTTACAGTAACTCAGACGAGATCAGTTGTGCAAGTAAGTAAACCTGGTTTCTACTTCTGTTACAGCTGCCATTTTGGTTGTGGTTTTTAGTATACTTATGCTGCGTTCCAATCGCGCCGTGTTTATCGTGTTCACCGTGAATTTCTCCATTTTCATGAGTGGGTTGCATTCCAAACGCTACCCACCAAGACGCACGCGCACAGTCGAGTAGTAAGGACATTTGCGCAAGAACTCGTACGTGAACCAACACACATGCGCGAGTATTTCATTCATGGAGAAAAAAATCCACCTCGAGTTCACCACTGGTGAACACGAGTTACCAGGCGATTAGAATGCCATTATACGACTTGTGAACTCGTGAACTCGTGAACTCGTGAACACGATAAACACAACGCAATTGGAACACAGCATTTATGCAAGATATTTGCTGTTTCTCAACTAATTGGCGCTGTTAATTTTTTTTTTAATTCACAAATAAACCACAAGGGAAACTGACTAGGTAAATTTGCGTACATTTCAAAGTGAACAAAGAAATTGGCAAGGCAGGACTTAAACGGCCTGCGACCTCCGGAATACTGGTCCGGCGCTCTACCAACTGAGCTATCTTGCCCTATGCTGGCAGTCTCCCAAAATTGTCAGTATCTTTGTTCGAGGGCGCTAGTCAGAAGTCATAAACACCAGAATGCCGTGTGGCCAGGGATCACGCCCAATTTTACGATACAACCTGGGAAGCGACATTGTGGGGATCACTCAATGAGGATATGACTTAAAAATATTTAACATTTAATATAAAACAAACTTACCAGCAAATGTTAAATTGTTCAAGACGACTGCTGAAGAACAAACATGTGTAAACTGGAGAGTGGGTCGCCGTTAATACCGGCGCGGAGGGGTTTATAATAGGAACAATCACCGTCATCATAGATAGAAGCAAAACACAAACAGACTTGCCAGCAAGAATAGCAGGAGGAATACGACTAGACTCAAGAAGATGGCCACGATGAACATAACGGCATGGGTGAAGCGCTGGTACTTCTCCTTCTCTGCCTCCTCTTTGGTCTTGGGCCCGATGATGGTGGGTACTTTCTTGCTCCGGCTGCTCAGGATGTGGTGTCGTCCCCGCGGCATCCCTCCTCCCGCCGCTCGCCCGTTGTTTCCCTGCAGCGTCCTGTTGTGCTGGGCCTCCTTGTAGATCTTGACGAAGGGCGTGTCCAGCGGGGCCGAGTCGTTGGTCTGGGTCAGGTCCCAGCTCGGGTAGCGGAAGTTCAGGTTGAATTTGCGGGCCCAGCGGGCGAAGACGGCCTTCTCCGTGACAAAGACGTGGCCCGAGGTCAGGTGCGTCTCGCTCTGCATGTAGTACTCGCATTCCTTCTTGCCGCTGCTCTCGTAGTAGTGGTAGGGCGTGGTGTCATTGGGGTTCTCCCTGTCGATAGATAATACATTAATCAAAGTGAATGCAAAAAAAGTGGCAGAAGCGGGATTTGAACCTGAGACCTCCGGAACACAGCGGTGCATTTTGGCATTCATAACCAAAAACTGGTTACTGTTGTTTTCTTTGGTTTATTGTTTGGGATTTTAAAAAAAGAAATTCACCGACAAAAAATATTAACTACCGAACCAGTTCTTGGATATGACCGTTTATGACTGTTTATGACCGCCAAGACACACTCTTATGCTCTACCACCTGAGCTTTCTTGCCCTATGTTGGTGGTCTCCCAAATTGTCAGTGTCTTTGTTCAAGGGTGCTCGTGAGAAGTCATAAACCCATAATGCCATATGTGACCATCCACCACAAAAGTTTTTAAGGACAAAAGTAGGACTTTGAGGGATAAAATCAAGATAAAAGCAGGCCTTTCCCAGAAAAGTAGGACAAGTAGAGAAAGGGTAAAAACAAAACTAGAAAAAAGTAAGAATACTTGAAAGTTTGTAAAAGTACATGTAAAAATTGTTGAAATAGAGAGCTGTGAAAATTTTAGTTCCATATTTTTTAGCGGCTAATCAGAATTTGTTGACTATGTACGGTATTCTGTTTAATAACTGCAAAAGAATTAGGGAATGACATCTCGAGTTTGCTTACTTGCAAAATTTGTCATGTACGAGACCGAAGACATCGGTGTGGTCGCAGGTGTCCAAGGCATAGATTAGGGTCATCCAGCCAGTAGACAGCCACGTCTTAGCTTCCTTCCTGCAAGAGATAAGACAAACAAACAAACAAACAAACATACGGTTAGAAAGCCTGATCTATTTCTAAAAGTTTCTTTGCATTTAATAGGAATCTTATACAAATAATGAATGTTTATTCGTGCAATGGTAAGAATAATTTCCTGAGGTGACAGATGGCGTGTTCAATTCCACGAGACGAAGCCGAGTGGACTAGAACACGCCATTTGTCAGCGAATGAAATTATTTTTTCCATCGAACGAATGTGAAACGCCTGAATAAATTCTCGTCATCTGATTGGTAACTTGTAAACTGGCGCTTACATCAATGTAAGAAAAATGTAGTAAGACTAATAGCTAATTAGAAAAGTTTTTTGGTTCTATCAATGCACGCTCACCGTTTGATAGAACCATGTGATAGAACGTTTTGGGCGGTGCAGGTCAGTTAAACGATATTTTTATATAAAATACAACTCCCCAAATCAACCCATTCCTGATAATTCAAGCAATTACCAATGGTGTATCCTACCTTTAATTCAATGCACGTGATCGATGATCCACCAATGGGATGGTGGGGATTTATTCAGGTGTTTTATAACAACAACTGTTGTGCTTATATAGCGCTTTCCACCGTATCAATGATCTCAAAGTGCTTTACAATTATTACCCCGTTCATCAGGCCCTGGACCACGCAGCAACCGATATACCGGGTAGGCACTTAATTAATCAGACTCGTCAGAAGACATTCATGTAAACAAACCCCTGGGCCAAGAGAACACTATGTGGAGGTTCGATCGGATCAGAAAATTAGCTCATAGGGTGACCAAGTAGACTTTTCCCCATGACTACCCCCACCCCCCCCCCCCCCCCCTCATGGACACCAGCGGGCAATTTCACGGAGCTGCTAATACACTGTAGCAAACAAATTTTCTTAGCATTATAATTCTCCCTTGGCAAAAACAGGGTTATACAAACCAAATTTGTATATGTTTGAGACTGGTATTTAGCTAGTTTTTGAAAAGCATGAAAAGCACAGGGAGTTCGGTGGCAGGGTTCGGTGGCAGGGTTCGGTGGCGGGGTTCGGTGGCGGGGTTCGGTGGCAGGTTTCAGTGGAGACGGGGGGTTTACAGGAGACGGGAGGTTTGCAGGAGACGGCAGGTTTACAGGAGACGGGAGGTTTACAGGAGACGGGAGGTTTACAGGAGACGGGAGGTTTACAGGAGACGGGAGGTTTACAGGAGACGGGAGGTTTACAGGAGACGGGAGGTTTACAGGAGACGGGAGGTTTACAGGAGACGGGGGGTTTACAGTAGACGGGAGGTTTACAGGAGACGGGAGGTTTACAGGAGATGGGAGGTTTGCAGGAGACGGGAGGTTTGCAGGAGACGGAAGGTTCACAGGAGACGGGAGGTTTGCAGGAGACGGGAGATTTACAGGAGACGGGATCAGGTTTGCAGGAGACGGGAGGTTTACAGGAGACATCGCCCTCGTTATACCTTGATATACCCGTATCAGTCTGGAACAGGTTCTCAGCAAACGCCATCTTGCTGGAGGACAGGATGTAGAACTGGGTTTCCGTGTAGGTCTTGGACAGGTTCTTGGCGATGGAGTAGTGCTTGTCCTTCTTCTTGTCCACCCGCGTGTTGAACAGCCAGGGGATGATGAGCCGATCGGCCCGCGTGCTGCGGTTGACAAAGATCTGGTACTGGTCCGACTGGCTCTGGTTCAGCTTGAGCAGGTTGACGTGGCCCATGACGCGGGCTGTGGTCTTGGAGCCCACGTCGTCCTGGAAACCGCCCACGGGGGCGCTGTTCATGCGGATGACGCAGGGGTAACCGTCGATCTCGGCGCCGGCTGATGTGTTCAGGAGCTGGCCCGAGCTGGAGACCACGGCACAGGATTTGCAGCGCAGGCGCAGTTTCTAATTAAATATTAAATAACACATCAGGAAAAAAATACTATTCTGTACTTGTTATAAAGGGAATTTGTTATACCTCTAGAGGTCTTGGATACTGTATTGGTCTAGATCGATCACGTGTCCATTGTATAACAACTCATATCCCACCCACAATGTGATATAACATGGCTGCTGTTCTGTGAGCTGTTTTTTTATCATTGGTACCCGCGCAATTTTTTACCTACACACAATTGACGATAGTAAACTGTAGTGGAGCAGCTAACGAGCATGTTGAGCGTGCGTTAAGTCAAGTTCATTTCGTTTGCGTTGTTTCGTATCTTCAGTCCTCATAATGTTTGCTGAGCTTCAAGACAGAGGTACCGATACAAGGTACATGCATAACAAAACAGTTGTTAACTCTTGTGATGTGGGACAAGACGCATAGCACCCTCGGCTTTGTCTCGGGTGCTATGCGTTCCTCAGGTGTTCAAAATGTCATATCCTACATCACAGCAGTCAACAATTGTACATTGTTTACATACATGTGCCTCTGTCTTGGATACTGCATTTGTATTGGTCGAGAACTAGGGCTGTACCAAATATTTGAATAATCGATCTTCAATAGAATATTTGAATAGCTCTTTGATGCAGGTTTGAATATTCAACAGCAAACAAAATATGCATACAAAAACAATGTGTGCACACACTACTGTAATGTCATTTCAACCATAAAGTTGCGTCTTTTATTGATGCCACTTTTCGGTTGACAGTAACTTTTTTGTCGCATTCTTTTAGTTGGATAAAGTCTCTTACTGCAAGCACTTGCTGCAAAACACTCCAGCAGCCCCGTAACACCCATCGTTGCATGGCACTTTTGTAACTTTTGACCAATGCAAGGATTCCAAAATAAAGAATTGCAAATCGGAAGAAAAGAGAAACCAGGCATCAAATCAAATTTAGAAAGAAAGAAAACACTTACTGTTCTGGTTTCCATGAGATAATATCCATCAACTTCTGGCATGGGCGTAGGTGGACGATATTGCGTGTGCTGTCTCACCCTGTCTGCCATAGCTCGTATCACACTCTGTGTACCATCTTCCCCACCCAGGGATGGTCTCGGCACAGCGGACCCACTGAAGACGTCCTTTAACCTCGTGGGGTGCTGTTTTCTTGAGTTCCTCCCACCACGCACGGCGGCGCCCCGACTCGCGTTGGCTGGCGCTCGATCGCGAGTCGTCTTGAGTTGCTGACCTCGATTGGCACTCAATAGTGCATAGTGCGTCCCGCTGAGATTAGTTAACTTGGCGAGGCCCGCTGAGCGATCCCCGGCTAAGAGCGACAGGCTCTTGGTAAAGGTTTCGTTTGGAGCGTTGATGATCTCGTTGAGTTCCACCAACCGTTTCAGACTGATCTCCGTCTCCTCCCGAATCTTTTGCATATTCTTCTCAATGGCAGCTATCAGGTAAGTGCTATTGTGGACCATGTAACGCGGCGATAGAACAACTTGGTCATCACCGACCGACTTCGACGACGAGTTAGATAGGCTTCTGTTCCCCAACGTTGGAGAGGCGGTAGTCCTACTTTCGTTGATGCCTAAAAGCGCATTCTTGACTTTCCTCAAGGAGTTGCTCAGGTTCTGCACGTGAGCGGACGGCTCCCGTATTAAAAACTGACTCAGGCTGCTATTCAGTAGCTCCAAAAAATTGTGCTCCGTTTGTCGGTAATCCCCCGCGTTCGTCATTCTCCCGTCGTAATTATACCTGGCGGTGCGTAGTTTTAGGTCGTCCACGTCCTGTAGAAACAGCGGAGCTGTCAGGTTTCCTGGGGAACCCCTCGAGTAGTGTTTTCTGAGCAGCGGCGAGGGGGTTGGCAAGAATATGGAGTTGTAGACACGGAGCAGATGGGAATCGTCTCGCCACTGGATGTAGACGTGCGAGTAGTAGGCCATGCCTACAAGCATGAACACGGAGTACCAGAAGATGAAGAAAATAAGCCGGCGCCGGTTCTGAAGAGGAAAGCAAGTCAATAGACCTCAGAACTAATGACGTCACACTTCGTTATACCTGTACATTATTCGCTTTCCTATGTGATAGACGTCCCTACTTCGCCTAGCGTTCCAACTTTGCTCCCATAGGAAAGTGCATAATGTAAACAAGCCATTACTTCATTAGGTCTCAGGTATTACAGTAGTGGTGGTACCGGTATTAGCCTGTAACAATAATCCCGGCAAGAACTGGTTAAAGGTAGGATACACCATTTGCAGATACCGCAAATGTTTACTACCCAATTATTAGGAAATAACTTACTTATTTGAAAGTAAATAATGATTGTAGGCATCCAGCAAAACGATTGTGCTAGATATCCTGTAAGTGTTTCGAAAAATTGAATTTCATAGAAAAAACTTAACGATCAACGGAAGGCGATCGCGAAAAAAACACAAGAACAGCATAAGAACTACTGCCTGAACTTTTCTCAGCATCAGTGATTGTAAAACATCAGACAGGTCAGTTAAACAACATTTACTATAAAATACTAAACCTGACAAAGTTTTAGCTCTGTGAATGCTGTAATATTCTGAGAAAATCTCCATGAATTTCATCTCTGAGTTGCATCTTTGGGGTTCTTTAAAAAAAAATTCTCAAATTCGCAGGGAGTTTAGAGTCATTCATATCCTTACATAAAGTAAGATTTTGAATAATCTAGTTGGTTACTTTTTTGACAGGACTTTGCAAAAGATATACTTCCTCTTTACAGCTATTGTAGTGTTTGTTCTCCGTTTCTAAATACATTTCTTTGTTGAAAAGTTACAAGATGACATGATATAGTTGAATTGGTAATATAATTTTGCATTTTGGCTGGGTGATTTTTTTTTAAAATAAGCTAAAAAACAGTTTTGGCGGCCCCAAAACTGGCTAAAAATGACCAAAACTCAAAAGTCCGTTACCATGGCAACGGGCCATAGACAACAAATTAAGTTCTGTTTTGGTTACTTGCTTATCAAGTCCTTTCATATCACATCAAACAAAATCGCCGAGAACATATGAACTATTTTTGTGGACCCACTCTTAAGGCACTTTTGGCAGCCAGCCACGAAACCCATCTGACCACAATATGGGCAAAACCAAAGATTGTCAAATATTGATTTTGGCAGAGGCAGGAAAAACCGGAGGACCCGGACAAACACCCTCGAGGCCGGGCACAGGAGAGAATCAACAATTCTGCATGTAACTCTACTGGTCTGAGCCGGGAATCGAACCCGGGCCACATTGGTGAGAGGCGAGTGCTTTTACACACTTGTCACCCTTGCCACCCAATGTACACGGTACGCTACCCTCTTTGCCAACCAACAAGTCACCAACCTCAACAAGTACACTCCACAGTGTCTCATAACCCACTGGCATTTCAAACCTCTTTTTTTTTAATTTCCTCCCGGTCAACTCTTTCCAATTTCCCCCACTCCAAATTGAATCCTCGGAAATTGATTTCAAATTTTGTTTGCTGGACACGTAGACGGGGACACTAGAGACCAAGACAAAAAAAATGTGACCCGCTACATCGTAATGAGGAATAAGTCGCAAAATGACTTTTTGCGATATGCACATGATGAGAACGGGAATTGCATAAGCTTTCTAATGACACCCATCACAAGTGTGTATCTGTTTAGGTTAACGAGTTATGGTCTGATGAAGATGACGGCCTTGACATTTATATTATATTTATTTGCCGAATCCATATTTCAAGAAAAACAGCTTTGAAATAAACAGTTGTAAAAGTAAATGCAAATGCAGGCTTTCCAATAAACAACCATAGCAACGGCATACTTCCTGTTGTCTGATTGTCATAACAGTTTCCACATTAGTTTGTCACTATTGTACCTTGACAACAATCTCCCGTAGTTTGTATTTCATATTTTAAATAATTTTGGAAATATGACACCTCTAAATATCATATCAATAATGCACCCCAATCAAAGGGACAGCGCACACAAAACCTCTTAATTTTTATCTTTATTGATCGTTTTTACATACAAGACATTAATGACAATAATTTGTGATAACTACACTTCCTAAAAATACAATGTTCAGAAAATCGACTTGGTCATGATTTTCAACCATTCGTTCACTTCAACGGCCGATTGCGTAAAACGGCCTCAGCGACTTATTCCTGATTACGATGGAGCGGGTCACAAATACACTTAAGCGACAATATCTATGCATCACGGAGAACGAATACGGTGATCTTTGATTACATTGTACACAATTTGCAGGGTCTGCAGAAAAAGAGAGAAAAAAAATCAATGATTGGGAAAGAGAGCAATCGAGGGAGAAAAAGACACAGAAAACAATTTACGTAATTGTAATCAATTCTTGCAGCAACACGTACATGTACAAGACCCAAGAAGAAACTGTGAGGGGTTCTGGCAATTTTGTTTCTAAAATCACCAACAAAATTGCTAGCGGTAGCACGCAAACCACTGGTCGGTTTTCGAAGTAATATAAAACAAAAATTAACTAATTTGAAGCAGGTGATTTGAAACAGAATGACCTACATTTCTTTCTCCTTGTTTTTTTCCCAACCAGCATCTAAAAACACAAAACTTTAAGCTTTTAAAATGTTTTTAAAGCTCTTTTAAATTAAGTTCATTTTGTCTCTAGATTTTACTTAGCAAAAACCAATGTTTATTAAGCCTAGTCTTTGTTTTTATTCATTTTCATTTCTTGTTCGTTGATGTTT
Organism: Crossaster papposus; assembly: GCA_037893245.1. Classification (NCBI taxonomy): domain Eukaryota; kingdom Metazoa; phylum Echinodermata; class Asteroidea; order Velatida; family Solasteridae; genus Crossaster; species Crossaster papposus. The sequence continues at coordinate 2,643,265 of JBAIAA010000017.1, forward strand.
TTATTTGTCTTGTTCTTTCTATAATGTTATTGTTTTTATTTGTATTTTAATATTTGTTCTTATTGTTTTGCATATTCAAATTTGTATTTTATATAAATTCTGTTCGCTATGTGTTTCATCATTGTATTTGTTTGCTTAATTTTAAAATGTTTTTGATTTTCCTTTTCTTTTCCCTATTTTTTAAGATTCATATGAAACAGCAGTTTTGATGCTTTTAATTAAGGATTTGTTTGTATTTGTTGAAATAGTCTATGGCTCTAATATTTGTTCTTCTGCTCACTTTATCATGGTCCTTTTTATTTGATTTGAATGTTAATTTGAATGTTAATTTGAATGTTAATTTTAATTTGAATGTTAATTTTAATTTTTTTTTTTTAATTTTTTTTTAGTGTTTGGTCTTGTTTTATTTCAATTTCTGTTTTAAATACTATTTAGGTAATATGCAGGGCCTTTTGGAAAGCAGTTGTTTAGGCCACCCTGGTTAAATAAAACAACAAATAATAAAATAAATAAATAAATAACATGTCAGCATTACAATATTTGCTATAGATTAGAATACATATGTATGAATCCCCTAACCCATTCATTTTTGAAAATTACAGCAAAAAGCAAAGGGTGTACATGTACATGTATGTACCGGTATACTACTTATTGTATTCAGCATTCCCATTTGTTTAAAGGGATCAAATACGTTTGGTAATTACTCCAACAATTAATGGCAATAAAAACTTACTTGTTAAGAAGTACAGCAGCTTTGGATTAGTATAATGTATTTTTAGAAACTTTTCACTTTGAAGTACCTGTACTGTGGTTATGGAACAAGATATCACTTTTTATTCCCAAAAATTTGAATCTGAGAAGCGTTACTGCAGTGACGTTTCTCAGATTGTGTATTCCAATGCAGATTATTCTTCCTGCGTGGACATAACCGCTCCAGATTTTTGGCAATATCTCAAAATCGCTACCACCTTTTAAAATGAAATTTGTACAGGTTAGTTTTATGGTATATAACTATATACATGTAGGATTGAAACAAACAGTGGGTTCCAATTACTAAACGTAAACGATCCCTTTAAATGTGAATACTATCAACTTTACACATGTACCATGTTGAAATACCATCAGGTCCTTGAAATAACAATCTAGATTCTCATAAGCATTGCAGGAACTGATTGTGCAGGCACAACACGATAGCTACATTTGTAAGTGGCATGGCTGCCATGCTCAAATCAATAGCAAGAACTGGGTACAATTCACAATCTAATTACATGTACTACGGCATATATCGGGTAGGGGCTTTTTTCTTGAAATCTTGCTTGAAATCGTGCTATCCAACTGGTGAACGAACAGACTATGGGCCAACATGGGCTGCTTCTCAGACTATCTTTTTGTACCCTTATTTTTTCTGGAAAGACATGCGTAGACAATTGAAGATTTTTCCTTCTGATTCAGCAGATTCACTAAGAAAACGCTCCATTAGAAAATTCACTCATAATTTATCAACAAAGTGGGGAGTCCTTACGGTAATTTTATCAACTTATATCATGGTATTCAGTTGTAACATTTTAAGTGGAATCTTTCAGGCAGAATCGCTTTCACACCTTAACATAGTATTAGCGCTGATAACAATCTTATTCCTCTGGGGTATGCTATGAATTGCCCCTTTAGAAAACCCCAAATTTAAGAATGCTGACCTGACCAGGGTATAGGGTTGGTCGGGTCGGCTTCTAAAGGGATGTATTCGTAATGTTAGAGAAAGCAACGTGATTGTAAAAACAAAGATGGTTCTTGAACCGCGAGTCTCACCTGCCGTACATCTGCGATTACCTTATTTTATCACTTGACCTCAAACGATCTTTGACCTCAGTATGTTACCTTTAATATCACCATCACATGGACGTTTCCATGTTGCATCTGTAACCCAAGTTTGATTTCAATTGAACCTCAAGTATTTTTTAATTGAGACCAATTTTACAAGCCTCTTGTACAACTTGACCTTAAATTGCTATTGACCTCAGTACCTTTGACATGACCATAATATGAAGGTTACAATACTGCATCCATGACCCAAGTTTGAATTGAATTAGGCTTAACTTGGCAACTTACACCAGATGCACGTACATGTACGGACAAACGTATTATAAGTACAGAAATAGTGATTGCATAGTCTCTTTCTGAACTTCATTGATGCGAGACAAAAAACAAATTGAGTTTCATGACTCCTTCGAAGAGCAAATTAAGGCTTTATTTTGTTTTGGGCTTTTGTAAAAGCATTCACAGCGACGATTTACATACACGTGTACTTGACAAAACCCATTTAACTCTTCCTCTATTAGGGCAGATGACTGTTTGGCAGTGGCACATGCCAATTCACTCCAGCTGCAGTACATTAAATGATTATTTATATGTACAGTGAAGAGCATTTCTGTAGTTATCAAATGGGAAAATGGCTTTGCTAAGTACAGTGTAATATACTTTGGCCTCATAGCATGACCAAGTTGACCTATAGCAATTTGGAGTGTCATTGTAAAAAAACGGAGCTTTTTTTTTGGGGGGGGGGGGGGGTGGGGGGTTGGATCTTGAAGTGCGTTGGAGTGTAAACAAAAGCAAGGGTTAAAAGATAGTATACAGGTACTTGTAACATATATTCAACATCAAAAAACGAAGCTACTGAATTATTGTGAGATACCGTACTTACATGTAACTGCAAGTGAATAACACCCGGTTCAGACCTGCAGGCGTTCCAGAGTTGTGCCAAACCGAATTAAGTCTGTCCAAAGTCTGACGTCTAAAGAAATTAGGAACGACTAGGCCGCGCTAGATGGTGAAAGATCGACTGCTAGAGTGGTTAGAGCGACTTGATTGCAATTTGGTTTGGCACAACTCTGGAACGCATTCCTCAAACGGGGACATGTCTAACGCTCAGTTCAGACAGGCGTTCCACAGTCGCGGCAAACCAAATTGAAATCAAGTCGCTCCTGAGTCGCTCTAACAACTCCAGCAGTCGATCGTTCGCCTTCTGGCGCGCCTTGTCGCCCTTTTTTGTTTCGGACTTCGGACTTTCGACAAACTCAATTCACTCATTTCGTTCGGCGTGACTGTGGAACGCCTGTCTGAACCAAGCGCAACAGTCTCCAGTAAAATCATGCCGTAAAAAGTAAAATTTTGGTATAAATATATAACGATAGTCGGTCGACTATCATTGGAAAAAAACACGACATTGTTAAAATGCTGCCCCCAAATTGATAATTGTCAGTCCACTTTTGTTTGCAAATGGTTAATACACATCCATGAATGGGTGCAAGCCAGCTAGTCGGGTTCCTTAACCAGTTCGCGCCGGATGATGTATATAAACGCAAAAATTTTCCAAAATTCAAAACGGATGATGCATAAACACGCCAAGTTCAAGTTCGGAAATGTATGTCAGCAGCGCGCAAGGCCGGAAATGCGTGGGTGTGCTTCCCGGCACTATCAGCCTGAACCCGCTTCGGATCGAGTTTCGTTAAAAATAATCCCGCCCGTCGGCTCGGCGTTGTTAAAATAATCCCGGCGCGAACTGGTTAACTTGATATTTTCCCGACGTCTATAAACATTATAAATTACTCTGTTCCATCTGAAGTGGGATCAGGGAACCAGACTACATACAAGAACATTTTTCTTACACTGGTTTTTACATTCTTCATTATTTCCTTAAAGGTGGGATACACCATTTACAGATATCGAAAAAATGTACTACCGAATTATTCAGAAATACATGCATCTTACTTATTTGAAAGTAAATAATGATTTTAGGCATCCAGAAAAATGATTGCGCTAGATATCCTGTTATTGTTCCGAAATTATTATTATTGTTTGTATATAACAAAATTACGATCGCGGGATAGTCTAGTGGGATTTCTGAAAAAAGGCCTTGTATAAGGATCAAGGGGCATTTTGGGGTAAAAGTTGGGAACCAGACTTTTTAGAATAATTTAGGTATGCTGAATCCGATAAACCCGGTTCCCAAGCGAAATTTTGAGTTTTTAACCGTCTAATTTGCATAATTTGCATAACCGCCAAATTGCCAATTTTGGACACTTTTTGAACCATTTTCTGCAACAACTCTGTATCCAGGCAGGTAAAAATAGCAAATAAAGTGTTTATACCTGATAAATGCATTTTTAAAGTAATCAGTGGTAACCCTACTGCTAAATATGCAAACTAGCCGCCGCCATTACAGAAAAATCGTTTTTCTCAAATATCTCTGTAACTGGACAAGTAAACACGACAAATGAAGTGTCTATACCTATGTTTTGAGGGTCAGAGAATGTGATAAATGCATTTTAAAAGTAATCAGTGGTATAACCCTACTCCTAAATAGCAAATTAGCCGCCGCCATTACAGAACAAATATGTGTGTCCAATATCTCTGCAACTAGACAAGTAAGAAAAGACAAATGAGGTGTAACTACGGTACATGTTTTGAGAGTGGGTGATGAGGTCAACTCTTGTGATAGGATCGAAGTATGGTTGAGTTAAGGTATACACATCACCTTTTCAAAGGTGAAATTCCTTAGAACATTCAATTTCTTGTTCCCAATTATTATATTTTATATACGCTAAGGAATCTAAAATATGCCCATTTTGCGGTATATATAACCCTAAAAAGTAACTAAATATCAATTAATTTGTACTAATTACCACATTTCCCACCAACAGTTTTTTCCAGCAACGACTTTATGCATATAGCGACAGATATTTAAAAAATAGGTAGGGGACAAATCCAGAAACTGTGTCAGAGAATCAGCCAATCACAGCAGGTTTTATAAAGAGTATTATGAGCCACACCTACACACATGAATAAGTTAATTTTCACATACATTTTGAAAGTTAACTTGAAATATTTGTGTAGATTTGTTATATATTTATCTTTATTAATGTGATCATTTTGTGCATCCATTTATGCACCACATCTGTCCAATCAACAAATACTAACAAAAGAATCCCTGTACTTTCAATGCCAAAAGGTTTTTACCGAAAAGCCTTAAAATACGGTCAGTTTTGATCCGAAGATTTACCAAGTACAGAGAAAATGGCTTCATCTTAGACGTGACTGACCTAAATTAGCTGCATAGGACATCAAACACCATAGTACAGAGTAGTTCTTATCCAGTTACTTCCATTTACTTTGGTTCCCACTTTGTTTATTTCTGTACATATTTACTTTTATCTATACTATATAGTACTGGTCATTGCCCAATGTTACTATATCGAGATCCAAAAAACCGGAACGACCTATTTTTAGTACCTTTCGACTAGAACAATTATAGTTTGAATAGATGGTAAATCTTTCTAGAAGAAAAATAATACCAAGATCACCCGGTTCAGTCAAGTATAGTTTTCATTCTAGGGACCTTTTTGGATATGCTGTCAACGGAAGCGCCATGGCGATGAATATAGGCTTATTGACCGTATTATTGGGAGGGATTAATGCTGCGTAAAAATCAATCGAATGTTTAATTTAATAACAATACAATGTTATTTTCTAAATTAACATCAAATGGCACATCATATCAAGTGGCTAAATAATCACAACTGTTCTGTTTTAAAATGTGTTTAAATTTATTGTGGTCATTTGGAACCACGTTGGTGATACAAAATTATTGGATATGCCGTCAACGGAAGCGCCATGACAATGAATAGGCTTATTGACGCGCAACGGCTTATTTACCCTGCCTAAATCAATCGAACATACAATTTTAAAATAAACAATGAAATTGAATTTTATTTTTACGATTAACATTAATTGGCACACCCATTCCTGTAATTGGCAGTTCCTACGCTGTTAGAAGGGGTTAATAAATAAATAAATAAATACATCTTGACTAAATAATCGCAACTGTTTAGGTATCCAAATTTCTCAGGTTTCATCATATTTTATGGCCAAGTTTTCAATCTCTGTCTCCCAATGTGTCGCTCTACATGATTTTCTCCTTCGTAAATACAAACTTCTGCTCTCTGGTACATGTTCATCATTGCTCGAACAATCAGTCCTCTAGGAATATTCCTAAGGGCCTTCTCTACTCGTTGTTGGAGGGTGTTAAGATCTCTTGCAAACAGTATAACATAAACGATGGATTTGACGTAACCCAAGAAGAAGTAGTCCATTGGTGTCTGGTCTGGTGACCTTGGTGAGGATTCAGTAGGGTATCCTATGCCAACCACTCTACCTTAGAAAACATACTGAAGACAATCGCTGACCAGCCTTGTACAGTTAGCTGGATATCATCCTGAAACCACCAGAGGGTGGCTATATCTACTCCTAATCGCTCACATGTTGTAATTACGAATTCATTAATACGTTCTGGTATTGCTGGAGGAATCCTGGAGAAATCTTGGTCCAAGAAGGTCACCTTCCATGGTGAGACCACGCTAAATGTGCGAGGCATCTCTGACATCTATAAGTAAATCTGCATTGAAGTCAAGTGGCGGTTGTTCTATCTGGGTGTAGTCTCGGATGTTCTTGGTGTTGACCTTCCCATTCAGAGGGAATTTGCTTTCATCTTCTACAAGAATGGACTTCTTGTTGTCCTGAAAAAACTACATGACAATAATCGAGTCTGCCCTGTGGATCTGTCGAAATGATGCCATGTTTGAGCTGCATTTTGTAAGGATGGAAGTGGAGCTAACGAGACAAAGAGTAAAAGATGTAGAACTCACACCAACATTGTTGGTCGAAGTTAAGGAATATATTCCTGTGAACGAACTGTGCGTGGTCTAGCTCCCGGGGTTCCTGATATTCCTGTTTAAACTAATTCCACGATACCTGTACTTTGCATGGTTTTCAGCACCGTACTATTGCTTGCCTTGCATCTGGGAATTGTTTTTTTTAACAATCTGAGCAGGAAGATCATTCATGTTTAAGTATTTCAATCGGAGACTGTTGTCTATGCATCTTCCCGGTGATTTGTGGTGACTTGTGGTGACGGTAATAACTACCACAACCATTATACTTACGTTATGCTTTTGCTGTTACGTAACTTTAATCCCTTCATAATCTGTTGTTTATTTCGAGAATTAGCCCTTTTTGCAATCGCTAGAATGAAAACTACTGGACCGAATCAGGTCATCTTGGTATTATTTTTTATGTAGAAAGATTTCTTTAGTCGGAAGGTATTAACAATAGGGCACTCCGGGGTTTTTTTGGGGGACAACCCTGTATAGTACGGGCCACTTGTCAATATGTAACCAATGTTTTGCCGATATTGCCATTGTTTTCAATATAGCACAAGTGTTGTGCCAATGAGCAAAACATACGTTGTACCAATGTTGGTTAAGATTGGCTTTCAAGATTAGCCTATTATTGCCACGTTTGGCCCAATATGTTTGTGCTGGCTAATGAACACATTAAACTTCGATGGCGCAATGTTGGTTCAACGTTAGTGGTCTAACGTTGAGCTAACGTCAGGCCAACCTAATTTGCATATTTAAGAGTAGGGTTACCACTGAATACATTTAAAATGCATTTATCACATTCTCTTACCCTCAAAACATAGGTGTAGACACTCAATTTGACGTATTTACTCGTCTAGTTGGAGAGATATTTGAGAAATATTATATTTATGTACATGTAATGGCGGCGGCTAATTTGCATATTTAAGAGTATTGTTATCACTATTTACTTAAAAAATGCATTTATCACATTCCCTGACCCTTACAACATAGGTATAGACACTTTATTTGCCATTTTCACCTGCCTGGTTACAAAGTTAGTCTAGCAAATAGTAACAAAAATGTCAGATACTGGCAAATTGGCGGCCATTTTGATTATGCAAATTAGACGGTCAAAAACTCAAAATTTCGCTTGGGAACCGGGTTTATCGGATTCAGCATACCTGAATTATGCTAAAAAGTCTGGTTCCCAACTTTTACCAAAAAATGCCCCTAGCATTCACATTTTTCAGAAATCTCACTAGACTAGGAGGGCGATTTCAAAAAACAACATCCAAAAACACCAGAACAACAGCACGACGCCGGTTGAAAATGAGTTGAAAACGATATTTACTATAAGACACAACCCCCCCCCACCCATTTCTGATAATTCAAGCAATTTGGTGTATCCTACATGTACATGTACCTTTAAATCCACCCATTCTTAATAATTCAAGCAATTACCAATGGTGTATCCTACCGTAACTTTAAATCCACACACTCCTGATCAAGCAATTATCAATAGCGTAACCTACGTTTACATCCACCCATTCCTGATACATGTACTTCAAGCAATTACCAATAGTGTATCCTACCTATAAATCCACCTATTTCTGATTATTCATGCAATTACCAATGGTGTTTCCTACCTTTACATCCACCCATTCCTGATAATTCAAGCAATTACCAATAGTGCATCCTAGACCAGTAACCAGCTCGCGCCGGAATTATTTTAACATCACTGAGTTGAGACACGGAATTATTTTTAACAAAACTTGATCCAAGGCGGGTTCAGGCCGATGGTACCGGGAAGCACACCCACGCATTTCCGTTCGTGACGTGTTTATGCGTCATTCGTTTTTAATCTGGAAAAAACTTTGCGTGTATATATACGTCCTCCGGCACGAACTGGTTAAGCCATCTAATCGGATGAAACTGTATTTCACTATTAGATTTTTAATTTGTTTTTGACCGACCGGTCTAAATTCAAAGGCAACAAAATATGAGAACCACAGAAATAAAACAAAAGGGGCGCCCTAAAATAAAGTACCCACCATCCAGTTTAGCATGAGCAATGACGGCGACATCTTGGCCCACAGGCGGTTCTGAGCAGAGGGCGCCGTTTGATGCCCCTGTCCCCGCGTCACTCCCCAGGTTCAGTTTCAGTCGCTTGGCTCTTCCTTTCTAGCCGACCCATTCAGTCTCATTAGACGCTAATTGATTCCCTGTAAACAAATGACAAAACAAACAAACATAATGAGTAAATCAAGTCTTTTCCCGCACGAGAATAATTTTGCCCCAGTGTTGTTGTTACTAGTCATGCATGTATCTAGACGAGTTTCAGGGTATAGACCTAACTCAGTCCTGAAAGGCGTGTGGGGGAAAAAAGGCAAACCTGAATTCCGCCAGGCGTGTGTTTATTCTACCGTAGGTGTGTGATTCTGTGGTCCCTGCTGGGACTGAACAATGTTTTTTTTAAATACAATTTTCATCTTGATTTACCTTCGCCTTTTTCTTCACCGACGTACTTTTTTTCTTACAAATAATGGAGTATAATTATGCCGTAAATGTTTGCCAAGATGTGTCCAGTGGGATTCAGGCGATTTTATAGGCGTGAGATGGCGTGGGGGTGCGATAGCACGAGAATTTTTGTTTGGTTTGCCCCATCGTTTATGTTACATGTGTATGTAGATGAGTTTCAGGGGTAGACCTACGGTACATGTACAATGTAACCCAGTCCTGATTCGAAATTCAAAGATGTGCGGATGTATAACATCAACGTTGGGTAAACCAAAAAACTAACGTAACGGCATAAATCAGAAGGATTTATAAACTCAAATCTCAAATCCGCCAAAATGCCTGTGCATTCCCCTAAGCTCCAACATTTTTACCAATCTTTCTGCCTTTGAACCTCACATAATTCAACAGGTTCTCTCTGGGCCTTTATTTGTACAGAGTCAAACAAAATCCAACAACAAGTTGCTAATGTTTGGTGCCAAACCTGCCAAAACCGGCAGTTGGAGTCTGATGGGCCTGGGGTAGTTACCGTAGGTATATTAAAGTCAACTCTATCTAATTAGTTGAAACTAAAAACAAAATGTCCTTAGGTTTTTGTTTTCTTTGACCGACCGGCCAAACTTCAAAGGCAACAAAAAATGATAAGAACCTGAACTACATGTATAAACAATAAAAAGAGATGCCCTAGGCACAGGTTCTCTAGTACATTACACACCACAGTGTGTGAATTTAATATACGTTTGGGCATTGAACAATTACCAATCATTTGGACATGTACCATGTTTGCGAGAGAGGAAAGGTCATATGTGACCGGCTCTACAAAAAGGTGTATTAAGTCGCGCTATACACTATCATGTAATGGCCCGCTCAACGTTGAGAGGGTAAACAATTCATCAAAATGTGATTTTTATTTTTTGTCATAAATGACATCTTTAGGTCTACAGTTTTAGGTTTCATTTAGAGAACTGTTGATTTTGATGAATAAAGTTGACAAAAACTACCATTTTGTGTGCATTGTTCTGTTGTAGTACAACAGAGCCGGCTATTCAAGGCCCGCTTTCTCAGTTGTGTAATTGAACTCCTAGAAAGTAATCAATTTGTAAACATGTCATATCTCCATATCTGCATTTTTGCAGAGCCGGTCACATATGTACATGTACACGCAAATCACTGAAGAGGTTGGGGTTTCAAAAGATGCAAATTCAACTTTTAATTTATTATCCATAACAATTGAAAGAACAGAAGAATGTTTCAAAATGTTGTCGCACATAACACAACAACATTGGGACAATTTCAGAGCAGCACATGCTAGAAAAATCTAACAAGAAAAACTAAATATATAAAACATTTTTTTTTAAATAAAAGTGGAAAAATCCAGAAAACAAATATCTGATTTCAGTATCATCACGTTTCAACTTCAATCACATCCATTTGTCTGAGAACCCCTTAGGGGATGGAAAAGACAAAAAACCAAGCATCGAAGCGCAATATATGCCCTCGCACTCTTCACAGCTTTTCTACCGCGCACTCGCTTGGCACGTACGGCACAAGCATTCCCGAGGTTTTATTTGTCTTGCCAGTGCAGCCTGTACACGAGGAAACGTGCTCGCTGTGCCCTCTTACCAGTTAACATGGTGAACACTAAAAGCCGTCATCTCTAATTTGGACACCCTCGGGCTGTTTTTGAGGTTGTTCCTATCTGCATCTGCCTCCCCCCCCCCCCCCACTCCCCCTACCCTCTTTTCTCTATATTGCAAAAGCACCGTGCCTGTAAATAGCACAGAATGTAATTTACACAAGTACAAGGGAAATTGGACGAGACTTGGCAAGAAATGTACATGTACCTGTACATGGCTGCTACAAATGTACCGTAGCAAGAGATATGTAAACAGTACGTGTACATGATGCTCTTGCCTTGTATTACGACCGAGGATTGCTACACAAGAGAGAACAAAGGATATATGTGACCTGTCGCCACAATATGAGAGTAAAGTCAGAAAAATCGAAAATTGAAGAATTGGTATTTTTAAATTCTTGAGAAAGGGAGCTTTCCAATAACACTTGGGGGTTTTGCGATATACATATTAATTTTACAGTGCTCAAGAAAGTCATGGGTTTCACAATACGACGTGTTTGTAAAAAAACTTACTTAATAAACATCTTAAACAAAACACGCAAAAGATTGCAAGTTGTGGTTCACAACAGGATTATACTTTGTTTATTCACAAATATTTATTTCAAATACCAACTCCATGGTCTTCCCTATTTATATATTTGGTTCTCATTTCCGACCGACCGTATTTTAGGCACCAGACTACCGTTCAAGAAAAATATAGTTTTCTTGTTTCTTTCTTCTTTAGCATACTTTGAACACAAACCTTTAAACAAGTCAGTGTATTAATATTTGCTATACAATACTAACCCCCCCTCAAAAAAAAAATCCATTCATTTCTGAAAATTACAGCAAAATCAAATGGTGTGTACTACCTTTGTATACTATGTATACAGTGTATCCAATTGTGACACACCATCAGAATATGCATAACATCAAGACCCCCAACTTCTGGTCTGTCCCTATCAACCGTTTGCATATTATAAACTCACTAATAGACGATGATGAAGATGATGATGGTGATGGCAATGTATAAAAAAGGAAGCGGTCAGTTGATAAGGCGCAGGCAAAACATCCAGCAAACAAAAACCTGTCTCACGCACGTGTACACGCACTCAGGACTGCTCCCAAACTCCCCAAGATGGAAAAGCTAATCATCCTTAATCGTAGCTGAGAAGCTGAATTGCGAAGGACGCGGCTACAACGTGGTTGAGTCGATGGCATTTAGACAGCCGCCATACGACCCTATACCGGTAAACGACCACGGAGCACAGCCAGAGATCGATTGAAATTTCTTCACAATTATTATCTCAGTTCATCAGGAACGAGAACATTTCTGCAGCAGCTCGAGATCAGCACAATTTGGTCTCTACATGTACCTTCACAGGTACCCATTTCCACTCCTGGCGGAGAGAGGCAATTGTAGTAAAGTGTCTTGCCCAAAAACACAAAGCACCAGGTTTCTGTGAGAGTTTGAACCCGCGTACCATCACACACACAAGTCGAACACCACAGCATCGGATCACAGCACTTCACGGTGACATCATCCTGCCTATATATTTACATGTACAATTTGCCCTGATTTGTTCCATTACCTACATGTACAATGTATTTGCCCGACACGTTTTGTGACTAACACAATTTTATTGAACAGAGATCCCATACCAAACATGCTAATAAAAACTCACAAGAAAAAAGAAAGAAAAAAAAAGACAATTAAGAAGCTGCACCTGGGTTTCATATCTACAATTTACTTGTAGGTTTGCATTAAGTGCCTGTCTATGGCCCTGGCCCAGCAAATTAAAAAGTGTAAACCCAAGGCTCGTCACAAGTAATGACGGCACATCGATAGTATGGCTGCAGGGAGAGTATGGTACCGGTGCATCAAAGCTTGTACATATATGAACAATCTGCATGATCAAATTTGGCTCGTCGCAAACGTTTCAAGCTGAGAATCTGTTGCAAACATAAAACAAAAAAAACTACAACAATTTTATGAAATACCTTACTTGACTGAAAGTGAATAATTGCATCAACTTGTCTCGACTTGCATCACGTGAAACCATAAGGGCACCTGGATTAATACACACACTCCGTCTCTTGAAAATTGAGACAGAACTGTAGGTGCGAAATACGGTACCCTCTTGAGACGTGAACACAATGGGGACAATGGGAGTGAAAAGGTCTCCAAAGGGTAATTTCTATAGATGAATAGGTCTCCAAAGGGTAATTTCTATAGATGAATAGGTCTCCACTATAAATTTCACGAATTAGATTTTTGGATTTTACTTGCGGTAAATTACTCAAAAAATAGGGTTAGAATGTGGGTTAGGGTTTGGGTTAGGGTATAATATAGCGTATATTGGGTCGAAATGTCAACCCAGGAAAATAATTGTGGTTAAAATGGGAGCATTTTGAAAAAGTATAGTTATAATTAGCAGACATAACAGAGATAACAAATTTTAAAAATTCTGAAGAATTTTTTTTTATTATTTGTCAGTTTCCTTCACTGTGCCTAATTGTGTGCCCAGTTCCGTCTCATTTTGCAAGAACACCTCACATATTTGTCCACTTCATTGTAAAATGTCATCGCATACGGTAGTAATGGTGCTCATTTATAGCTTAATTTGGTCAGTGCTGCTCATTCACAGTTTGCCTGTCATCAGCATTCAGTATTCAATCTGTTCAAGATATTAACTCACACTGCTGTTGATCTTACGCTCTTCTTGTTAATGTCCCATTGCTTCGCTGGACACCATCCTGCCAAGCCACTTGCGAAATTGATTAACTCGTTTTTCTTTTTTCTCTCTTTGATTCCTCTCTGCTCCGTTGCTTTATCTCTTCGGCTTCTAATACTATTCGCAGATCTCTGAACTTATTTACTTTAAAGGTAGGATACACCATTGGTAATTGCTCGAATTATCAGGAATGGGCAAGTTTCGGAGGTTGTATTTTATAGTAAATATCGTTTAACTGACCTGTCCGAAGTTTTAACATTCATGGATGCCGAGTAAAAAAGCATGAAAAACAGCCTTCGTTTTCAAATGGCGTTCAGTTGTTCGTGTCGTTTTCGCAATCGCCGTCCGGCGATCGTGATTTTTTAAATAAAATTGTATTTATTTATTTTATGTAATGTATTTAGGTGTGGAATATTTTGGAAAATGTTAAATCATGTAAATTATTTGTTAACAAAAATATGACCAAAAAATGTGTTATTTGGATGTACATGTAACATTGACACCGTGTCAATGTTACAGGTACATCCATTATTTCCTTCCTTTTTCGCGCGCACTGTGTGAAGAGAATACGCGACATGCACAACCAAATATCAAATACAGTCGTCTTTGGCAAAAACTAAAACCGGTACAGTGGCAAACTGATTTGTCACGATAGTCTTAAAAAAAAAAAAATTGACCAACTGCAACTTCATACATATTTCAATTTCTAACGAAAAAAGATTCATCAATATTCATTGCACTTACCGGTACATCGCAAAACCAGAACCGACACGGAGCACAATTCTCTCAATAAAAAAAATTAAAAAATCAGATCTTGCTCTTATTTTTGAATGGATAAAAAAAAAAAATTGATCAAATTACAAGATGAAGATGTGGACTTCAGAGCTCTCACTCCTCCGCGTTTCGTCACACCATTGATTTTTTTCCAGCTTTCCTCAGGCAAATTTAATATCTGAAGAAATTTTTTAGATGACAAGGCAGATAATCTTTAAGTAGCATCGTGCCATACAACTACATGTACATGTACGGTACATGTACAATAGGACGAACGTACCAACAAACCTGTTTACAACGGTCATAAACTTGAATATAACTTGCACAATCGGCACTACAGTTACACAATGCTTTATAAAAATAGATTTTTACTGCCATAGATTTTTACTGTCATCGTTTGAAGCGGCAAAAGTGTTCAAAATAGAAAGGTAGGCACTTGACAAACAACCGTTAAAGGTAGGATTCACCATTGGTAATTGCTTGAATTATCATGAATGAGTGGATTTGGAGTGTTCTATTTTACAGTAAATATCGATTAGGTGACCTGTCCAAAGTTTTACAATCAAGGATACCGAGGAAATTAAGAAAAACGGCGTTCATTTTCAACCAGCGTCAGGCAGTGGCTCTAATGCTGTTCAAGTTTTGTTCGTAATCGCCATCCGGCGATCAGGAATTCGTTTTTATAAATTCAATTTTTCGGGACAATTACAGGATATTTAGCGCAATCCTTTTGCTGGATGCCTACAATCATTATTTAATTTTCAATAAATAAGATATTTCCTAATAATTCGGTAGTAACATTTTTCAATATCAGCAAATGGTGTATCCTACCTTTAAGTGAAGATTTATCTCTGCGAGTGCTGTAGAAATGTATATATACTGCGAGAAAACAATATTCTGAGGTTTTGATTTCACCTCAACATTTGCCGAGTGAGTTTGAATTGCAGCCACAATATCAGCATCGGGCATTGTCGTAGGCGCCTGTGAAGTACATGTGGGTGGGCAATATTTCAACGTCATGGACATTTCATTTGAAGACAGTTGTTATGTATACGGCAATCTGTGATGTACATGTACCATAGACCCCCATGCTATGCCCATCTACATGTAGGTCTGCATTTTCACCATTCGCAGATTTTTGTCCAGTTGTTGACCAGTAGACTAATTGCTATTTTACATACACTGTAAATGGTGCAATAATACTGACACTGTACTGCTTGTTGATCATATTTTCTTTTTCAAATGCATTCATGTACAGTATATGTACCAGTACATGTACCGGTCATCCACAACAGAATCATGCCAAGAAGCTGTACAGGCACAATCTGAACTGCATTCATTAAAGGTACAATACATAACGCTATAATGAACATCACGTAATGAATGATCGTCATTTTATTTATATATAATTCAATGTTTCGGGACAATTATAGCATATTTAGCGCAATCATTTTGCTGGATGCCTATCATTATTCACTTTCAAATATGTAAGATATTTTTTAATAACTCAGTAGTATTTTTTTTTCTATATTTCTGCAAATGGTGTATCCTATATACCTTTAATTATGTACATGCATATGTACTCGTGTACAGACTAAAATAACTGACATTCTTGGGTAACTTATGAACAGCGGGGACTAGCCAACTCACTGTGTATAAACTTAAAATATACAATACAGTGTACATGTACACGATAGGTTTACAATACATGTAGGTTATACAGTTCATGTACGGTACATGTATGACTAAAAAAATAAAGGCTGCCTTATTTGTTACGGCAGGCCAAAGAATCTTCCACATAAATTTAGAAAATCAATTATAAATTGTATCTGAATTGTAAGTGTGTATCGATGGTCGGTACTTACTACAGTACATGTGTACATTTTACTAATACATTGCGAATAAAAGTTAACATTGTGTAAAATGGGAATGGGAAATGTTGTGAAAAGAATTTAGTGCCCAATTAAAGGTAGCCGACACCATTTGCAGATATCGAAAAATATTTTCTACCGAATTATTAAGAAGTATCTAATATCTGAAGGTAAATAATGATTCTAGTCATCCAGCAAAATTATTGCGCTAGAACTCCTGTAATTGTAAGAAAAAATGCACGATTGCGGTCGTGAAAAAACAAGAACAAGATAAGTACAACTGCCCGACGCCGGTCGAAAATTAACTGTTTTTTTCTTGCTTTTCAATCAGCATCCATGATTTTAAAACTTTCGAACAGGTAAGTTAAACGATATTTACTATAAGAAAAAACACCCCAAATCTACCCAGTCCTGATAATTCAAGCAATTACCAATGGTATATCCTACCCTTAAGTACAAGAAAAATGGAAAAAACATAGCCAGGTCACCACAAGAACATAAATTTTAAGTTGTGTAAACAAAAATTATTGTTTGTATGGAAAACAAACCAATTGTTTTCCCAATTTTTGAAAAACGTATAAAACGTTTTCCTACTGCTAGAGAAAATGTTTCGCATTTTGTGAAAAAAAAAAAAATTGCCTGGGAAGTGAGAAAGGACTTTTCCCATTTTTAGGTTAACTTCATTTGCAATGTACATGTACTGTAAACTTCAGTTTTGCCTTTACGTGTACGTCCAAATTACCACCTCAAAGTACGAATACATGAACATGCACTGCATGACTTTTGTACAACCCATGAAAAACAACGGGTAAACAAAATATGTGACCTGCTTGCATGAAATCAGAGTAAAGTTAACATTTTGATATTTTGAGATATTGGTATTTCCAGGGGCCGTATTCACAAAACTTAAACTTAGGAGAATACTTAAGTCAGACCTAAATCTAAGCACCCTGCTAACTTAAGTGCCGCGCTCAATTTGGTATTCACAAAAGAGCTAAGCGACCCACTTATCTTAGTGCTCCACTTAACTTAAGTGTTTAAAGCAGTCACTGTTACTCATGCGCAAAACATTTTTGTCATAAACGTTCCTACGCAACGAAAATGTAATCTATCTGCGCGGTTTATCATGCGCGCGTGCACACGCACACAACTAGCGACGCAGTTTTCAAGCCCAAGTTAGTGCACCAAAATAGTCTGCGTCACGCGCGCGTCAAACGAGTTCGTCACGCACGTTTTAGATGTTTTAACACAGAATAATAGTGAAATTTTCATTTCATTTACTCTCGAGTGTGAAACAAATTGTGATGGTGATTTATCCGCATTCTTTAAAACATGCTGGAAGGTAAGAGAGTTTTTTTTGCATTTTATAGTTGGCAGTCACGGGTATTGCATGTCATTGGTTAACGTAACATGTCATCAATCGCAATCATTCCGCCCGCCTAAAATTTAACAAATCGATCAAAAACAATCGTTAGAATGTCAACGAACTACAATTCTAGAGCTGTCACACATTAACTTCAACTTGGCTTCCTTTTACAATAATTTGATACTGACGAGATTTCTCATAGCCCCATGAATATCAAATTTTGTGCCCAAAATGTACAAACCGAAGGACAAAAAAAAAGCCGCCATGACACCTAAGCGCTCCGCTTAATTGAGTTAAGCGCCCCGCTTAAACGAGTTAAGACTAGTCAGACCACACTTAGATATAAGACTCGAAAATAAGTGGGGTACTTAGCAAAAATGTTTTGTGAATACCGCCAAGTCATTCAGATTTGTCTAAGTCGGGTATTTAAGTGGGGTGCTTATATATTTTGGACTTAAGTCGTTTTGTGAATACGGCCCCAGATTCCTTGAATTCTTAGCTCTAAAATGATATATAATTTATTGGGTACAGTATTTAACAAAATATCTAATTTTGAGCAAAACCAGCGGTGTGTATATATTGTCATATATTTCGCTACATTTTACTTCTTAGGTACGCTCAGTAAAATCAAATTTAGATTTGTTCTGCTAATCTTTTTCGAAAGAAAACATATGTGAGAATTGTATCATGCCAAAACCCAAGAAAAGATTCCCCACTGTCAAATCGGCTCTTTTCAATCATAACTCACTATATAGCATAGTGTGACTTTCAGTCGTTTTCGTGTGAGCAGGTCACATATTCCTAACGCCCAGGACACCCTTGATAGTGAAAAAATCCATTTGCTTGCACACCCTTCCTACCCCTCCCCCCCACCCCCCCTCCCATTTAATTTTTTTTTATTCAAGTGGACCTTGCCGAAGTTGAAAAGCAGAATTGAGTCGTGATTGAATTAAGAACTCCCCTCCCCACTCCTACCGGTACATGTAGTCACTTGTGCATGTCTGCTGTCAGCAAGGAAGGAGGTACAGCAATGATCCTTAACATCACACCATGCATGAAGATGGCCAACCAGCTGACTTGATGTACGTGTAAACACAAAGGTCCTTAGGTTTTCCTTGTTTAATCACGTTTGTTTTCACATCGCGTACTTGCGTGAAAACGAAAATGAAGAATCGTGACGATTTACCGTACCTACCTATCCGATGGACTCTAGATTTTATTCAGGCTTGTTTGGATTGATCTTTCAACAATTGTTATTAACAGACATTTTAGATTTGTTTGTAAATGAAAATAAGTCCTTCAAGTTTAATTGTAAAAAATGTGTGTCCCAATAAAAGACATATTTAGTCTCCGATTTAAGTTTAATACATTTTTACCAAATGACTGCCACAAAATTCATTTTAAGAAACGTACATCACTCATGGAACAGCCAAAACTAAACATTAAAACATAAAACTGAACATTAATTAACGTTATTAACTTTAATGAAATGCCATATCCTGTACCATCACGCATCATCACCACCACTTGTACAAAACTAAGACATCCAAAGGTCATGACAGGCCAAAGGTCATGACAAGCCAAAGGTCATGACAAGCCAAAGGTCATGACAGGCCAAAGGTCATGACATCCAGGGGGCGCTGTTTCATTATAATTACTGTTCACAAATTTTTGTCTCAGTACGAGTGCTCCGATTACATGAGTCCAAACATGTATTTTAGATATTCGAAAGTGAGAGGTCAGATTTTGGCACAATTTTTATTTTTCACGTCTGCATTTTAAAAAGTTTCCATAATATTGAGATGCTACCATAGTAACCATTTTACAAAGGTCTTTTCCGGGGGTGATTTTTTAAAGAAATCAATATACCCAAAATGATTTTAAAAAAATACTGCTAATTTTCCTATTCGAGCGGGGTCCGAAAGCGCGTCACCAGGGGTCAACTTTTAGGCTCTATGAGGGGAGCATCACTGCCCGATGCTTGTTTGCCAATAATTGCCAGTGCTGGAATAGTCTTGGCCCAAGACGATAGTATACAAATATTGACTGCTTTGAGTGGTATAGTAAAACGAGCCTCCCGAGGTGATCCATGGAGCATTCTATTTTCCCGAGGCGAAGCCGAGGGAAAATAGAATGCTTAATATGGATCACCGAGGGAGGCTAGTTTTACTATACCGCGAAATAAAGCAGTCAATATTTTTTTTATAACACCTCACTCACAGATTCTGCACAATTTAAGCTTCCTGAAAGTATAGTAATGACAAAAAATCTCGAATTCAGTGATCAACCTACGTGCAAGCAGTGCGTTGTTTACGAAAGAAATGTACGTTCAATTTGCGTTTGAAAGGGCACCCGACTATTTGTATCTTCCTTCCCTTTTTCTCGATCATACGTGTACTTTGTTGCCTTGATGAATGGGTGCGAGGGTGATGGAGCAATGTTTACGCAATGCACTGAAACACACGGGTGGGTTTCAGTCACGCTTTCGTTGCTATGCGCATAGTACGTGTGTTGCTATGCGCATAGTACTTTTTCAGAACGAGGCTGCGTGGTATAGTCTTTTTGGAGCGCAAGTAAAAAATTGTAAAAATAGCAAGTGACACGTGACGCGCTCTCGGCCAATCAAGACACAGAATCTGTGAGTGAGGTGTTATAGTAATTGATAATTGATTGTGCACCCCTGCTAATAACACGATTAGACCATGTAGCTCCTCCACTCATACTATATCGTCTTGGCAAACCTGTGTCAGCTGTTTAACTTTTTCTTTATTTCTACGCAGGCTTTCCTAGAAAGCCAATCAGTGATCGCAGAACGATCATCATAGTCATGTTTATGAAGCTTGCTTGATGATGAGCATCCGATGCAGATGGTCACACACTGCAAGCCAAGTTGGTCAGCTTGTAGTCATCACGCGACGGTTGTGAACATCAGCACATCACACCCGCATTGTGCACGCACAAATTAAACTGTGAAGCAGCGTTAATTACGCAGGCCCACGCAACTGCTGAAAATAGGCAGTTGCATGAAGTACATGTACTATGCATCACTAGTACTCGCACGACAAGTCGAATTTGCATGAAACAGTCACGCCTTGTTTTCGCAGATTTTCTAAGATGATAACAAGAGTCAGAGAGCTGGCCTAATCGTGTCGTTATAGCGGGAACACTGCGTGAACAGATTTTACGCGACATGCACAATCAAATATCGATTACTATCCTCTTCGGGCCAAGGCCTAGTGCTGGAACGAATTCTGGGAAAATTAACAACCCGTTTTTTCCTCAGGTTAATTATTCATAAGATATCTTGCACTGCTGACAATCCGGAAGTGCTTCAGGGGGAAGGTGAGGAGATCAAGCTCCCCATTACAGTAAGGATACATGAACGTTGACAGTACGAGACAGGGAACATTGCAGCAAAGTTGTAGCCTTAGCCTTGCACATCTGTCAGAATAGGGGAATAAATGAGTCGAGACTCCCAAGACAAAAGAAGACAGGCTAGTTGCTCCAAGAACTACATGCATGTGTAATCTCTACATAGAGAATCCTTTTAGACAGGGTCAAACCTGCAGACACTCATTTAGAGTACGATTTGCCAGGAATCAGTCAGAAAAGGCGAAGGAGATGAGAGATGACTTGAGCAGAAATGAGAGAAATGTCTGGGTGCCAAGCAGTTGAACAACACAGCAGAAAAAAACCACACAAAAACCAGAGGTGCTGTACATGAACTTGGATACACGATTGGTAATTGCTCGAATTATTAGGGGGTGTATTTTATAGTTAATATCTATTTTTTTAACTGACTTGTCCGAAGCTTTACAATCATGGATGCCAAAAAAAACAAAAAAAAAAAACAGTGTTTATTTTCAACCGGCGTCGGGCAGTTGTTTTATTTATTTATTTATTAAAATATTTTTAAAGAAGATAACAAGATTAGCACAAGCTGTTTTACATCAATGTCCTGTACAAAATATTAGAAAAAGTAGGACAATTCACACAACAATACAAAAAGCAAAATATTAAATCTTTTAAAATAGAGTTTCTTATATAAACATTTAAAATTATAAAACAATGACGACATCTGAATTTATGAAGAAATGTTATTCCAAACTTTTGCACTAGCATACTTATACGACTGCTTAATGGAATTCAATATTGGTTTAGGGAAACCGATATTTAAAGAATCAGCTTTTCTGGTATTAAAGCCATGTCTATCGAAATACATTTCAAAGTCATTACATAATCTAATTGGAGCGATCCCATGAACACATTTATACATTAATTTGACAGGCTAAGACGAAAAGATGTTCTTGTTCTTGTTTTTTTTTTGCGACTACAAGATATCTAGCGCAATCATTTTGCCAGATGCCTAGAATCATTATTTACTTTTAAATAAGTACGATTCGGTAGTAAACTTTTTTGATATCTGAAAATGGTGTATCCTAGCTTTAAACATGATGTACAGCAGGGTACCAGTATTTGATGCAAAGTTACAGCTCACAAGCAGTACATGCTACAATTGATTTACATGTTGGTGTACATGTACATCTATATGTTCATGTACCGGTACATGTCGGTACTTAAATGACTATTTTATGATTGTCCTGTTGTAGTTGTAACAAGTTGCTTGACTCGAGTCAAGTCATTTTAAATACAAAAGTGTCAATGAATCTTTAGGTCAAGAAGTTGTGTGTAGTCGAGTTGAGTCCCAAAATAATAATAAAAATAATAATAGTGGACATTTGTGACATGGCAAGTACTAACTAAATGGGTGGAAAGTCGCAAAATAAAAAATATTTCATTTTACATTATTACATTTCGAGAAAGAAGAAGTCCTATAGCTTTCAAATGATGTATTGTGTGTTGCTTATTTCTAGCCACCGCTATCCTTTTTTTTAAATTGCTGAAGTCATGCTTCCTTGTTTTAAGAAAATGGAGTCCGTAAAACGTGCCAACTCAGTGCAATTCAGCCACAAAAAAACACACTTTAGAGTTTTAATGGAGGTATAAAAAAAGAAGTTTTTTTCTGTATATGTAAAAACGTTAACAATTCGAAACCGACCTCTCACAAAATGGTCGTTTCGGCCAATAACTCATTTTGGCCATGTGCGACTTCCCGCAACCATCTCGACCCTCACAGGTACTTATTTACTCCTGGATGGAGAGACACACGCCATAGTCTCAGGCCGGACTCGAACCCACAACCTCTAGCCTACACCTGCTGAGTCAATTTGAGTCACGAATATTTGAATACTACATAATAAATAAATATGCGGATGACGTATATAAACGCAAAAATTTTCCCAAATTCAAAACGGATGACGAATAAACACGCCAAGTTCAAGTTCGGAAATGTATGTCAGCAGCGCGCAAGGCCGGAAATGCGTGGGTGTGCTACCCAGCACTATCGGCCTGAACACGCTTCGGATCGAGTTTCGTTAAAAATAATCCCGCCCGTCGGCTCGGCGATGTTAAAATAATCCCGGCGCGAACTGGTTAATAGAAAATCGGCTAAAGCATTTAAATTCCCGTTCAACATCACCCCATATTTGTCTCTTTTTTTTCTTTCTATATATATCCTAACCCAATTCTACCTCCAGACCCCTTTACTGGAGACCCAACATTTTATGGGGACATGAAAATATCCGCACAACTCGGTCAGATTTGTTAAATAAAAGAAAGTGTCCCCGTAACTTGGTGTATGCCGACCCACTACACACATGCGCATGCAGGCCTACGTTTTTTGTAAACTGTAGTACATGTGTACCGGTACTGCCTTTTATTTTGGCCTCTTGATTTTGCAGTTTTATATTCATTGATGTTTCTAAACTAAGTTATACATGTGAATGTATATTGTGTCTGAATCAAAGGGGAAATATTCACATGTACATGCAGCTAATTTATGTGCTGGTGTGTATGTGATATACGAATCGTTCCCAAAATGCTGTGAGACAATATTGTACATGTACATGCCATCTGCACTGAAATGCAGAAGTCCACTTTCAAACCCTACCTCCCCTTCCAGTGAGGCAAGAAGGTAAATATCACCTGCATCATCACAACACAGCCCACTAGGATCCCTGCGACTTTGTTCAAACAGTTTGTTGCCATGTAAGTCTATAGCCATCAGCAAATCTCCACAATAGTTAGTGTAAATAAGCCGCTTGTTGCTGAAGACGAGACGTGTCTCAATCTTTGGAGCAGGCAGTGTTCTGAGGAGGGAACCATCCGGGTTGTGTAGAGATATCTGTTCCTTGTCCTGGTAACCCACTGCGATCAGATTGCTGCTGTTCACTGCCAGGCACGTCGGCGTACCGTCGACGCCGGCCTCTTTACCCGGTAGGAACTGATGAAGGAGCTGGTATTCCTTGTTGAAGACCTTGACTGCCGGGTTGTCCAGGATCAGAAGTTGATCATCCTTGTTGATGGCTAGAGCTGTTGGTTTCTGTATGTCGTTAGGGTCATGGGGTTCGTTTGGTTCATCAGGGTTGGGTTTACATGTCTTTGTGGAAATCACGTTTCCTCTTGAATCCAAACAAAACAGTATGTCATTGCATTTAACAACCATTTCACTTGTGGAGTATGCCGCTATACATGTACCGGTATGTGTACCGTCTATTTCTGCTTCAATGGTCTTATACAAAATGTACTTCTCCCATTTCTCCTCCAACAGCAGAGTCCCCAGCTGCCCGTCCTCTTCACTCTCCTTAAAGCCAAGGAATGACTTCCCGTGCCTGATATCTAAACTCTTGTGCACCTCGACCTGCTCATTCAAATCTCGCAGCATTTTCTTTCTGGACTTTAGGATCTTGTAGCGCGTTGCAGTCATCATCACTTCATTTACTTTACCCACGATCTGCTGTGTTGTTGCTGCATATGCAAACTCTGTATCTCGCTTAGCGGCAATGTCTTTGGCCTGTTGTTTGAGTTGAGTTTCATTCTCTCTGATTTTGGCAATTACCTTCTCGGCTTTCTGGGAAATCTGAGAGTATGTCTTCACCAGCATCTTGTCGAGTCTGTAACGTGAATGATCTATTGAAGTGCGGTTGGCAGAAACGAATGCTTCAATGCACTCTTCTGTTTTAGATACGGATTCACTTACTTCCTGTTTGCATCTGTCGACTGCCTCGTCGATGCTGATGTGAGAATGCATGGATTCTTTGTGATCAAAGGCTGTGCATCCTTCACATATGAGAACTTTACATGTGTTGCAATACAGACAGAGATCTTGATCAGGATGCTTGCGACATTTGGGAGCTTTCTTGAGCTCAGCGTCCTCGGTTGTATCTAATTCTAATTCAATTAGCTCTGCTAAAGCCACAATCTTGTGACCCTTCAGTAATGCAAATCGATTGTGTGCCTTCAGGCATTCTCGGCAGAGATAGTGCTTGCAATCCACGCATCGAGATATGGCTTCATTTTCCTCATCGCATGCCTGACATGTGACCTTTAACCCCTGACCTTCAGACTGCTCCTGTTGGTCGACAACCTTTGATCCTCCAGGCAGCACGTCCACGCCAGCTTCAGTCAGGGCAGTCTCCTTGCGGCACAGCGGACAGACGAGAATCTCGTCGTCCTTATTCTGTGTCAGTTGGAGTTCTTGCAGACATTTCAGGCAGAAGTTGTGCGAGCAGTCTAGCATCCTAGGATCCTTGTACTCGGTGTAACAGATTGGACATTCTTGAAGTTCCTTCTGAGTCTCTGCATCTGAGACGTGATCGGTCACACCCCCCTCTGCCATCTTGCTGATCGTACTCTATAATATAAGAACACCAACAAAAAGAGTGTAATCTCAGGGAATCTGCTAACAGTTTAATAATAATAACAGATTTTTTACTCAGATCAAAGCACTCTACACTATTATTACCCCTGATCATTGGGCTAATGAAACATTACAAATGGCATTGCTGCTCCCTGGGAAATATATAGCTTGATGCAGCCATTTCGGCACAAGGCAGCTAAATCAATCATCACAACCATCTCTGCACTCATACTAGGTACCCATTTACTCCTGGGTGGGGAGAAGTAATAACAAGTGCATGACAAAGTGCCTTGCCCAAGGACACACGCACCATAGTCCCAGGCTGGACTTGTGAACCAACAACCTGCAGCTTTACCCACAGACTGTGAATTCAATGCTTCAGACAACTACCGTAGGCCAAGACAGTCCATGTAATGTTTTTAATTCACTCCAATGTTATGCAGGTAAAATCACTTGAACAACTTAAGTGTACATGCATTGCACATAATATTAATAACACAAAGATTAAACAAATCAAAAGATAGCCAATTTATTTTGTCATGCAGGATCCGAAAGACAATTGCACTAGGCCAATTACTTCCATTTGGGTTGCATGGTGTTAATTTGTTATTATCAAATCACTCACCTCATGTAGTTTGTATGGGTAGCAGTTTAAAAGTCCTTTCCTCCATGCAATCTGTAGATAGAATGGACCACACCCCAGGTGTATAATGTACTGCAGTACTGGTACAACAGCACAGTGTATATGTTTTGTACACAGATTGTTGCATAGATCCTAGATACAAAGTACATGTACAACAGTCACGTTGCAGCCTACGTGTACATGTTCTGTTGCAACAGCTTTTATTGCGACGTCATGTATTTCCTGCCGAGCACAATTTCTTATAGTGGAAATTCCCCTTCTTTTGTTGTCTGTTGTGTACGTACCAGTAGTACGGTACTTGTACGTTGTAGCTGGCTGCTCTAGAACAGGCCTATAGATCTACTGTACCAGTATATTACAGTTTATTATCACATTGAACATTTTATGTATACCCAGCACGATATGTGGCAGAGGGGTACCCCCCTCTTATCCCTATACCTTATACACACTCAACACTATTGTAACCTAACCCATCCCCCCTTGGAACCTAAAAAGAATTCCTGAGATTCCGGGAACACAATGGGCAACACAAAAGAGGGGGGGTTTTTGCTGCCACATATCGTGCTTCATATGATTTTATGGGGGAAAAAATGAAAATTGTATAAAAGTCCAGGTTCATTGTAACTATTTGAGTAAATATTGTTTGCAGTATACTAGTGGGGCCAACATAATTTATTAACTATTAACCTGAACCGAACTCAAACTATATCACAACCCATTGGGCAAAATGTCTTAAGCTAATGATTGGCCTGGCAAAATGCCTCAAAGTTGCTGATTGGCCGGGCAAAATGCCTCAAAGCTGCTGATTGGGCAAAATGCCTCAAGCTGCTGAGTGGCCAAAACATGCCTCTAACTGCTAATTGGGCTATGGGCAAAAATGCCCCAATGCCTCAAAACTGCTCAGAATGCACCACACAGCATACATGTAGAATTCACAAATGTTCGGGGCCCTAAGGCTGGCCTCGCATCACATGCTGTAAAGGGATCACGCTACATGTACGTGCTTGATGTTTCAAACAAATCATTTTCTCTTTTTTAAGCTCCCCTGTTTAAAAAATCCTGGATCCGCCCCTGTTCATGTCTGGTCGTGATAACAGTTGCACATTAATATAGAAATGTTATTTGTAATAAGTGACTGATTTCAGCAATTGTTTTCCCCTTGTGGCTGGGGCTGCTTTTGCTGTGCTGACTGCTTAATAAGGTCAGTTTGAACGGTCCAATAGACAATGATCAAAAACATTTTGAGTACAGCTCTGTGGTTGTTTAGTTACAACTACAATCTCAATAATTTATAATGCAATGCTGCATTCCATAGATTAAAAGTACAACTGGTTCTTTGCAGAACTACCTATTAAATCAATCAATGAAATAATGGTGTTGAGGTAAACAATCTACATGTATACTTATATGTCCTGCATTTATGATGTAAAACTGGCAACAAACCCAACATTGATACAAGTTTTTAGTGGGCAACTTACTGCTTTAAAAAAAAATATGTATTTGTTGATATTAAAACAAATATCTTTTTAAATATTTATTTTGTAGATGTTTCTCTTTAACCCTAACCACCCTGAGTCCATCAAAATCCATTTCCTGTTTTGGAGGATTTTAGCGGATTCAGGATACCTCCATATTGAACAAACTGGAGGAGTGTGATGGATTGAGGATTTTAAGCCTAGCGTTACTGCAGGAGTTTGATGGATTCAAGATATAGAAATTTATGTGATGGACTGTGATGGACTCTATGGAGAAACACACTGCAATTTTTTGTATGCCACCTTGGTATCCTGAATCCGCCAGAGTCCATCAACTTTTGCTGTTGGATTATTGATGGACTCGATCAGGATCTCTCCAGTATGCATACTGGTGGAGTCTGATGGACTCAGGACACCAGCAGTTTTTGCAAACCAAAATTGGTGGACTGTGGCGGATTCAGGATACTTTCTAGAAAAAGCAGTGGGGGTTAGGGTTGGTATTTAATACCACAGGATATTTACCACACAGATTCCTGTGGTTTTTTGGGACATTTACCACAGGGCCTGTGGTAATGTCCCAAAAAACCACAGGAATCTGTGTGGTAAATATCCTGTGGTATTAAATACCACAGGACATTTTCGTAAGGGTTAAAGAAGACGTACATGTAATAGTGCCCCAAAATGGCTCAGATTGCACCCCAGAGCATCATACGATAGGACCCTAGAGCTTCTAGGGCCCTTCAGCGAACCCCGGACCCCACACCAAAATGGCTTCGCGCTCCCAGATTGTCTTTGAAATCTCAGCACCTCCTGGAAAAACTGTGTTCCAGCGTCACCATTGCATTGTACACAATGTTGCCATTGCTTCATCGTGGTTGTCGTTTCAATTCCCCAGAATTTCGTCTCAGTTCACCCGTTTACAGTTGGAATTTTTTCGACCAGATAATAATAATAATTTAAAATTGATAATGTGCCTTTTCCATACAAATTATCAAAAATTAACTACATACTTGGCGAGGGAAGGATGGGCTCGGAGGTAGAGTTCAAGGATTCAGATAATTTATATGATATTTATTCAATTCTGCAAAAAATCAAACAGGAAAAATAAAACATTAAGTTAACAGTGGATAAGTGGTTTCATAAAACAGGTTTTGTGATTCAACTTAACAGTAACAGAACAGCTGAAGGTGCATTTGTGCGCACAGTTCCTAAAACTTAGTTAATCATTAAAGCACTGTACAAAAACAGTTGTAATGGTACTAAAGCGCGTTTCCAGTATAAAAATTATAATCCAGACTTCGCAGACAGAAATGTAAATTACAACTTTCTACCCCAACAAATCCATAGAAACATCAGTAACATTCACAGTACAATATAGTCAGATCAGCAGTCGCTTCAGAAAGGCACAGTTTTCAGTCACTCAGCTAAGAAAAACATTAACTTTTCATAAACAACCCAGAAAAACAATCCGCCAAATATTTCTTCACTGACACCAGGAATCACGCAATAAATACAAAAGTATGAAAAAGTTACCACTATAATAAGGAAAACAAATCAGTGCATCAAAATCTGAGATGGTCTAAATGACAAGCTGAAACACCGCAAAACAAAATAATATTTACATTCTAGCCAAACTGTACACATCAATCAAAGTAAAATACATTAGAAAATCATCATAACTCTAAAACTTACTTTATATCAACAATTTAGAAACAGAACAGAAAACGGACTGTATACAATGTACAGGAAACGTCAACCAGGCAAACTAAATCTGTGTTCTATTTGAATTAAACTGAGCCGGCTTCAAAGTGACGCCGCGGGTGCGCGTTTGAACGCGCTCACGTGCGCCCTAGACTCGCAATGAAGGGCGCCCTCAAGAAACTGTTGAAACTATTGTTTCTCAGCGAAACAATACTTTAAAAAGAGAAACCCAAAACACACAGATTTGAGAGATAATACACGACACGAAAGCTTAATTAACAGGCTTTCATCTGAGCTACCGTACTTTACAAAGATATTTGTAAAACTAAGTCCAACAAATCAGCGTTTTAAAAAAAACCGCTGAACTGAGAAGGCATGGCGATCAGTTCCACGTTACAATGTGGAACAATGGACGACTGCATTCATTGCGTAGGGGTGCATCGAAGTGGGGTCAGGGTACATGTGCTCTTCTTGCTGGTGAAAACAGGGGACATTTCACATCAGTATAAAACACACAATTATAAAATATTTTGCCGGCCATACAAAAGCAAAAAACACACAAAAAACAGACTACGTGAATAATTTTTGAAAAATATCTTCCATGTCAAGTACATGTACCAGAACGAGTCATTGGTTTTATTCCGTTCAGATTTGAGCTGTATACTACACAACTTGCCACAACTTGTCATTATAGAGGAATATATAAAATGTATTTCATTTTTTTAAGAGGGATATATTTTAGTAACCTTTGTTACAATAACTATAAAGTTTGTCTGCCCAACTTTGCTAAAAGCTTTTAGAAACTAAAAATAAAAGCAATTGTTTGAAATTGCTACAAAATTCCCCTTTTTATAAAAACCACAACACACCAGGTGCTGTAATTTCACAGGATGCTTGAGACTGTTATTCACTTACACTTTAAGTAAGGCACCGGTATTTCATAATTCAGTAGTTTTGTTTTAAAACTACTCCAGCGTATTTCTGAGACAATTTTTCCAATTTGGAAGAAAACATATTGGTCACTGTAGGAAGTTTAACAAAATATCAAACTACATGTAGCACTTCTGTTCTAAACACTGCACACAATTAAAGCTCTAGATATCAGCACATATATCGTGTACATACCGGTTAATGTACACACACATTTATGTACACACATGCATTTTCGTGGAGACATCACTTTGTTCTCGTGTACAAAATGGTTAGAAAGTTGACTATTTCAAGCACAATTAAATTCCTGGGTTGAAATTCCGAACCAATATCCTATATTGTATCCCAATTTAAAAATTAACCCAAACCCATACATCCTAACCTAGTTTTTGATTATTAATTTTGAGTCAATGTATATTTGTAAAAAACCTTGAAGACATTTACACTTTTATAAATTATTCTGTGGAGACGTATTCATTCCCAATGTCCCCATTGTGTTCCCGTATTCACAGGGTACCGTGAATATCCTCCACATTATTTTAGTACATGACGTTATGGGGACATTTCATATGGTTAGTGTGCTTAAAGAAAATCACTCGAAACACAAACTCTGAAAATTCTTTCTACCTAAAATGTTTAACATTACCCTAATTTGTCTTCTACATTTTCTTTTATTATACTCTAACCTAATTCTACCTCCCATTACTCGAGACCCAAAATGTTATGGGGACACGAAAATGTCTGCACAACTCGGTCAGATTTGTTTAAACAAAAAAATGTGTCCTCGTAACTTGGCGACCCACACACATAGTTATGTTTTGACCGGCAATCGTGGACGGAGTATTGTCCGACCGTCTTCCTTCTTTTGTTTATACTCTAACGTTTTCGGATGATCGCCATAGGATTTGTACACGGGAAAAGATCGTGGATGTTGTGTCAATCGTGGACCCATTGTTTGACTCCCAATTCTTTTGTCCGACGACCACGATTGCCGGTCAATACAAACGCACACACACTCAGCCTCACATATGGAGACTTGTGGGGAAGACCTTTGTTACCCTCTTTTGTTTTCTTTTTGTCCTATTGTAATATTTAACGCCATGGCGTTTCCACTCTGGGATAAATAGATTTCTAAGGATTTTCGCTCTGGGGTAAATTTATTCTATTGTCCTGTTGTGTTACCTTCTCCGAAGGGCTAGGTGTATAATAGCACACATGTGTGTAAACACCTTCCATTGTTGACCCCCATTGTCCTCCTGTTATTCCTCTTTTGTTTGTACTCTAACTTTTTTTAAAGACCTCCATATGATTTGCACACGATTTGGAATCATGGACCCATTGTTTGCCTCCAAATTCTTTTGTCCGACGTCCACGATTGCCGGTGTTTACACACTCATGCACACGGTCTCGTGTGGTACATAGGGTTTGTGCGTAAACTGAAATATCTCTAATCACAAACTCAGAACACTCTAAAATTCTAAAATTTTCAGCATCACCCTAATTTGTCCTCTTCTACATTTTCTTTCATTATACCCTAACCCGATTTTACCTTGTTCTACCTTTACTGAACACCCAACGCGCTATGGGGACTCGAAAATGTCCCCACTACTCGGTCTGTCTTTTCCAAACAAAAGAACCTGTCCCCCTAACGCGGTGAGTGCCTACCCACCCCGGCCTACGTTTTTTGTCAACTGTAGAACTGCCTTATATTTTTGACCGCTTGAATTTGCAGTTTAATATTCCTTGATGTTTCTAAACTAAGTTATACATGGTCACGTACATGCACAACTCCAAGAATAAATATGAACATGCAGCTAATTTATGTGCTGGTGTGTATGTGATATAATCCGAATAATTATCAAATTGCTGTGAGTCAATGTACGTGCCATCTGCACTGAAATGCAGAAGTCTACTTTCAAACTCTCCCCCTACTTTCTGTGAGGCAAGAAGGTAAATATCACCTGCATCATCACAACACAGCCCATGAGGATCCCTGTAACTTTGTTCAAACAGTTTGTTGCCATGTAAGTCTACAACCATCAGCAAATCTTCACCATAGTTGGTGTAAATAAGCCGCTTGTTACTGAAGACGAGACGTGTCTCAATCTTTGGAGCAGGCAGTGTTCTGAGGAGGGAACCATCCGGGTTGTGTAGAGATATCTGTTGCTTGTCCTCGTAACCCACCGCGATCAGATTGCTGCTGTCCACTGCCAGGCACGTTGGCGTGCCGTCCACGCCGGCCTCTTTACCCGGTAGGAACTGATGAAGGAGCTGGTATTCCTTGTTGAAGACCTTGACTGCCGGGTTGTCCAGGATCAGAAGTTGATCGTCCTTGTTGATGGCTAGAGCTGTTGGTTTCTGTATGTCGTTAGGGTCATGGGGTTCGTTTGGTTCATCAGGGTTGGGTTTACATGTCTTTGTGGAAATCACGTTTCCTTCTGAATCCAAAAAAATCAGTATGTCATTGCATTTAACAACCATTTCACTTGTGGAGTATGCCGCTATACATGTACCGGTATGTGTACCGTCTATTTCTACTTCAATGGTCTTATACATAATGTACTTCTCCCATTTCTCCTCCAACAGCAGAGTCCCCAGCTGTCCGTCCTCTTCACTCTCCTTAAAGCCAAGGAAAGACTTCCCGTGCCTGATATCCAAACTCTTGTGCACCTCGACCTGCTCATTCAAATCCCGAAGCATTTTCTTCCTGGACTTTAGGATCTTGTAGCGCGTTGCAGTCATCATCACTTCATTCACTTTACCCAGAATCTGCTGTGTTGTTGCTGCGTATGCAAACTCTGTATCTCGCTTAGCGGCAATGTCTTTGGCCTGTTGTTTGAGTTGAGTTTCATTCTCTCTGATTTTGGCAATTACCTTCTCGGCTTTCTGGGAAATCTGAGAGTAGGTCTTCACCAGCATCTTGTCGAGTCTGTAACGTGAATGATCTATTGAAGTGGGGTTGGCAGAAACGAATGCTTTAATGCACTCTTCTGTTTTAGAAACAGATTCATTTACTTCCTGTTTGCATCTGCCGAATGCCTCGTCGATGCTGAAGTGAGAATGCATTGATGCTTTGTGATCAAAGGCTGTGCATCTGTCGCATATGAGGACTTCACATGTGTCGCAATACAGACAGAGATCTTGATCGGGATGCTTGCGACATTTGGGAGCTTTCTTGAGTTCAGCGTCTTCGGTTGTATCTTCCAAATCAACAGTTAGCTCTGCCAAATCCACAATTTTGTGACCCTTCAGTAATACAAATCGATTGTGCGCCTTAAGACATTCTTGACAGAGATAGTGCTTGCAATCCACGCATCGAGATATGGCTTCATTTTCCTCATCGCATGCCTGACATGCGACTTTTAACCCCTGACCTTCGGTTTTCTCCCGCTGGTCGACAACCTTTGATCCTCCAGGCAGCACGTCTACGCCAGCTTCAGTCAGGGCAGTCTCCTTGCGGCACAACGGACAGACGATAATTTCCTCGTCCTTATTCTGTGTCAGTTTGAGTTCTTGCAGACATTTCAGGCAGAAGCCGTGCGAGCAGTCTAGCATCCTAGGATCATTGTACTCGGTGTAACAGATTGGGCATTCTTGAAGTTCCTTATGAGTCTCAGCATTTAAGTCAGTCACACCCCCCTCTGCCATCTTGCTGATCGTACTCTATAATATAAGAACACCCAAATAAAGAGTGTATTCTCAGGGAATCCGCTAACAGTTTAATGATAATAACAGATTTTTAACTCAGATCAAAGCGCTTTACACTATTATTACCCCTGATCATTGGGCCAATGAAATGTTACAAATATCATTTCTGCTCCCTAGGGAATATATAGCTTGATGCAGCCATCTCAGCACAAGGCAGCTAAATCAATCACAACCATCTCTGCCCTCATACTAGGTGCTCTTTTACTACTGGGTGGGGAGAAGTAATGAGTGCATGACAAAGTGCCTTGCCCAAGGACACACGCACCATAGTCCCAGGCTGGACTTATTAGCCCACAACCTGTAGCTTTACCCACAGACTGTGAATTCAATGCTCCAGACAACTACCGTAGACCACGGCAGTCCATGTAATGTTTTTAATTCACTTCAATTTTATGCAGGTAAAATCACTTGAACAACTTGAATATAATGCATTGCACATAATAGTACTGGTACCAGATTGAAAAAATCAAAGGATAGCAAATTTATTCTGTCCAAGGATGCAAAATCTGAAAGACAATTGCACTAGGCTTACTTCTATTTGGGTTGCATGGTGTTAATTTGTTATCATCAAATCACTCACCTTATGTAGTTTGTATGGGTAACAGTTTGAAAGTCCTTTCCTCCATGCAATCTGTAGATAGAATGGACCACCCCCCTGGTGTATAATGTACTGCAGTACTGGTACAACAGCACCGTGTATATGTTTTGTACACAGATTGTTGCATAGATCCTAGATACAATGTACCACAGTCAAGTTGCAGCCTATGTGTACGTGTACATGTTCTGTTGCAACAGCTTTTATTGCGACGTCATATATTTCCTGCCGAGCACAATTTCTCATAGTGGAAATTCCCCTTCTTTTGTTGTCTGTTGTTTACATACTGGTAGTACGGCACTTGTACATGGTTTTAACTGGCTGCTCTAGAACAGGCCTATATATGGTATATATTACAGTTTATTATCACATTGAACATTTTATGGGGGAAAACCAGAGTTGTATGACTCGAGTCCAGGACTCGGACTCGAGTCTGTCTCGAGTCACAATTTTGGTGACTCGGACTTGACTCGAGTCACGTCGGCAAAAGACTCGGACTCGGACTCGGACTCGACTACCATGACTCGGACTTGACCTCGAGGACTCGTGACTCGAGTCACGTATTTTCACCAACAATACCTTTTTTAGTTTGTCGTAAATATTAAAAACAATTCCAATGATCCGATCGTCATGCACATGGAGGAATATTAACGTTTAGCACACGGAATAAGCAGTTTCACTGATGTTGCAAGTAATAGTGTTTGTGATTACTGTGTTGCTATGGCCACGTAGTGTACAGCGCACGTACACGTATGTACATTGTGTATGTTCAATACGCATAATAACACTGGGATATTATTTATGTAAAAGCATTATTGTGCACGACACCAATATTAACGCTGGTATTCTGTCAACCTTAACACCATAGCCACTGCTTGATGCATATTACCAGGGAAATAGGAATTCGTCTCCGGAGTCCGAATGACGGCTTTAGCTGGCTGTGGCTATATCGCTACCTCTTTTTAATGTTAAAACATAGGCGGCTTACGCGCTGATCTAGCCATAGACGCAACCGAAGCTGACCATAGTCTGGCATGTCTGGTACCTGTAAAAACACCGCCTGTATATTGCACTGAGATGGCTGTGTGTTGTTTGCACCAGTTTTCACACATGTCGACACAACCACACAGTCGTGAACCACATAACGACCGAGGATCGATATTGTGTTTTCCTTTGTTCCTTTACTATACCCAATCCCCATTGCTTTGCGCTTGCACCGTCGATCGAGGACCGAATTCGGACAAGCAAACCGTCGATCGAGGATCCTTTGTTCCCTTTGTTCTCTTTTGTGTTTCGATCCTCGATCGTAATACGAGACAAGAACATATCCACCACACACGCTTGGTCACGTCACGTCAGTTCGCTAGTCGCTACAACAATTTTTAAACCATGGCATCTGTCGTTCCTCGTATTGTTTCTTTTGGTTACACCAACTTTAAAAAAAAAATTGAAACTTCAAAATCAAGTGCGATGTGCAAATTTTGCAAGCGAAAAATATAAAACTTGTTGGCTACCTGCCTTTCTGAAATAACTAAATCAGTATATAATTTGTTATTTTGAAGAAAACAAAAATTAAAAGATATTCTGGAGAAGGGGCAAGGAGTATTGGTAAAACCTTTAAAAAAAAAATCAATAGTGATCCAGTCATCTAAGTGAACTGGTTGAACTAGTATTTTAACTATTTAATTATTTAAACAAGTGACTCGTGACTCGTGACTCGGACTCGAACCAAGTGACTCGTGACTCGGACTCGGACTCGGACCAAGTGACTCGGGACTCGGACTCGGACTCGACATAGGTGACTCGACTACAACACTGGGGAAAACTGACTAAATATTGTATGAGGGTCTAGTAAACTGTTGTTTGCAGTACACTAGTGGGGCCAACCTAATAATTTATTGACTATCAACCTGAACCGAACTTAAAATGCCTCCAACTGCTGATTGGGCAAAATGCCTCAAGCTGCTAGTGGCCGAAACATGCCTCAAACTGCTAATTGGGCCATGGGCAAAAATGCCTCAATGCCTCAAAACTGCTCAGATTGCACCACAGAACATCATACGGTAAGATCCTAAAGCTTCAGCGGGCCCCGGACCCCACGCCAAAATGGCTTCGCGCTCCCAGATTGTCTTTAAAATCCCGGCACCCCCTGGAAAAAATGTGTTCCAGCGTAACCATTGCATTGTACACAATGTTGCCATTGCTTCATCGTGGTTGTCGTTTCAATTCCCCAGAATATCGTGTCAGTTCACCCGTTTACAGTTGGATTTTTTAGACCAGATAATAATAATAATTAAACATTTATAATGCACCTTTTTCATGCAAATTATCAAAAGCGCATTACATTAAAATTAACTACATGTATATATACTTTAAAAAGAAAACCCCAAAAGACACAGACATTTGAGAGATAATACACGACACAAAAGCTTAATTAACAGGCTTTCATCGGAGCTACCGTACTTTGCAAAGATATTTGTAAAACTGAGTCCAATAAATTAGTGTTTGAAAAAAACACCGCGAAACTGAGAAGGCATGGCGATCAGTTCCACGTTACAATGTGGAACATACAATGGACGACCGCATTCATTGCGCAGGGGTGCATCAAAGTGGGGTCAGGGTACATGCTCTTCTCGCTGGTGAAAACAGGGGACATTTCACATCAATATAAAACATACAAATAAATTATTTCGCCGGGGCCACACAAAAGCCAAAAAAAGCCCACAAAAAACAGACTACGTGAATAATTCTTGAAAATTATCTTCCATGTCAAGTACATGTACCAGAACGAGTCATTTATTTTATTCCATTCAGGTTTGAACTGTACACTACACAACTTGCCCCAACATGTCATTATAGAGAATTATATACAAAAGTAGTGCTGGGCGAGTAGTGAATTGTTCCCACTCGAGTACTCGCAAGGAAATTATTCGCGATTAATCAAGTACTTGCGAGTAGTTGTCAACAAATTATGCATTTATATTTTGTTTAACCTATACTTGCTCTGAACTTTATTTAACGTATTATTTCATTTAAATTCACTTTTCTTTTTATAGTTATAATTACACTCTTGTTATAATCTTGTTATATTTATAATTGTTTCTTGTATCCCATTCACCTTATTTATTTTGGAAAAAGACGCACCATTGTAGGCGTGCAATTATGGGGAGCAGCAAGTCGATTAATTTTGTGTCGTTGCATCTTACGACCACAACTTAATCGGTAGTGTCAACAATCATCGCTCGCTAACAATCACTACTCGCGAGTACTTATTGCTACTTGTGGGCTGGTACGAGTACTCGAATAGCTAAAAAAACGCGAGTAGTGCTACGAGTAGTAAAAACAAATCACGAGTAGTGACATAGTCGAGTTAGTCGCTCGGCAGTATACAAAAGGGTATTTCAGTTTTGTTAAGAGGGATATGTATTTCAGTAACCTTTGTTACAGTATTATAAAGTTTAATTTGTCTTCTTCATTTTCTTTCATTATATTCTAACCCAATTCTACCTCCAGCCCCGAGACACAAAATGTTATAGGGACACGTAAATGTCCGCACAACTCGGTCAGATTTGTTTAAATAAAAGAAAGTGTCCCCGTAACTCTGTGAATGCCGACCCACACACACAAGTGTGTAAAGGCCTTCGATCGTGGACGGGGTATTGTCCGACCGTCTTCCCTCTTTTGTTTATACTCTAACGTTTTTTGATGATCGCCATAGGATTTGTACACGGGAAAAGATCGTGGACGTTTTGTCAATCGTGGACCCATTGTTTGACTCCCGATTCTTTTGTCCGACGACCACGATTGCCGGTCAATACAAACGCACACACACACAAGTGGGTAAATGCCGTCAATAGGGGACGGGGCATTGTCCGACCGTCTTCCCTCTTTTGTTTGTACTCTAACGTTTTCGGATGATTGCCATAGGATTTGCACACGAGTCTGAATCGGGGACCTTTGCGGAATAGGGGACCCCATTGTTCCCTTTGTCATACGTCCCCTATTTCAATCAAAAACAAACTCACACAAGTGTGTAAAGGCCTTCGATCGTGGACGGGGTATTGTCCGACCGTCTTCCCTCTTTTGTTTATACTCTAACGTTTTTTGATGATCGCCATAGGATTTGTACACGAGAAAAGATTGTGGACGTTGTGTCAATCGCGGACCTATTGTTTGACTCCCAATTCTTTTGTCCGACGACCACGACTGCCGGTCAATACAAATGCAGCTTTACCTTACATACCGGTACGTACGGTGTGGAAATTCCTTTGTCTTCAGGTAGTTTAATAAAAAACGTTGACTAAATACTCATTTTCTCGCTTCCCCAAAACAAATTTACCCTCAAATTTTGATTCTGGGCCTCTCAGCTGTTCCTTCTATCTTTTCTATATATAACCCAAACCCGTTTTTCCTCTAGCGCTCTTTTTCGTAAACTAAAAAACGGATTGTGGACCTGGGCAAGTCCACAAACTGTAACCTTCCCCGCATCGTGTGGACCTATATTGTTCGGAGGTCCACAGTGCGTATGCAAGAATAACTCACTCGCACCCACAGTCACAGGCCTACGGTTTTTGTAGTACCTATTAGTAGTTATTTTGGCCTCTTGATTCATATTCATTGATGTTTCTAAACTAATTTATACATGTATATGTCCGACTCAAGGAAGAAAGATGTACCTGCAGCTAATTTATGTGCCGGTGTGTATGTGATATACCAAAGATTCCCAAATTGCTGTGAGCCAATGTACATGCCATCTGCACTGAAATGCAGAAGTCTTCTTTCAAACCCTACCCCTACTTTCTGTGAGGCAAGAAGGTAAATATCACCTGCATCATCACAACACAGCCCACTAGGATCCCTGCAACTTTGTTCAAACAGTTTTTTGCCATGTAAGTCTACAGCCATCAGCAAACCTCCACCGTAGTTAATGTAAATAAGCCGCTTGTTGCTGAAGACGAGATGTGTCTCAATCTTTGGAGCAGGCAGTGTTCTGAGGAGGGAACCATCCGGGTTGTGTAGAGATATCTGTTCCTCGTCCTGGTAACCCACCGCGATCAGATTGCTGCTGTCCACTGCCAGGCACGTCGGCGTGCCGTCCACGTCGGCCTCTTCACCCGGTAGGAACTGATGAAGGAGCTGGTATTCCTTGTTGAAGACCTTGACTGCCGGGTTGTCCAGGATTAGAAGTTGATCATCCTTGTTGATGGCTAGAGCTGTCGCTCTCTGTATGTCGTTAGGGTCATGGGGTTCGTTTGGTTCAAAAGGGTCATGGCTTTTGAAGGTCTTTGTGGAAATCACTTTCCCATCTGGATCTAAGGTAACCAGTTTGTTACTGCATTCTACAATCATTTCACTTGTGGAGTATGCTGCTAAATGTGTAACACGTATTCCTGTTGAAATGGTCTCATCCTTTTCCCATTTCTCCTCCAACAGCAGAGTCCCCAGCTGCCCATCCTCTTCACTCTCCTTAAAGCCAAGGAATGACTTCCCGTGCCTGATATCCAAACTCTTGTGCACCACCACCTGCTCATTCAAATCCCGCAGCATTTTCTTCCTGGACTTTAGGATCTCGTAGCGTGTTGCCGTCGTCATCACTTCATTCACTTTACCCAAAATCTGCTGAGTTGTTACTGCGTATGCAAACTCTGAATCTCGCTTAGCGGCAATGTCTTTGGTCTGTTGTTTGAGTTGAGTTTCTTTCTTTCTGATTTTGGCAATTTCCTTCTCTGCTTTTTGTGAAATCTGAGAGTAGGTTTTCACCAGCATCTTGTCGAGTCTGTAACGTGAATGATCTATTGAAGTGGGGTTGGCAGAAACTAATGCTTTAAGGCACTCTTCTGTTTTAGATACGGATTCATTTACTTCCTGTTTGCATCTGTCGACTGCCTCGTCGATGCTGATGTGAAAATGCAAGTATTCTTTGTGATCAATGGCTGTGCATCCTTCGCATATGAGGACTTCACATGTGTCGCAATACAGACAGAGACCTTCATCGGGATGCTTGCGACATTTGGGAGCTTTTTTGAGTTCAGCGTCCTCAGTTGTATCTTCCGAATCAACAGTTAGCTCTGCCAAAGCCACAATCTTGTGACTCTTCAGTGACGCCAATCGATTGTGCGCCTTCAGGCATTCTCGGCAGAGATAATGCTTGCAATCCACACATCGAGATATGGCTTCATTTTCCTCTTCACATGCCTGACACGTGACTTTTAACCCCTGACCTTCAGACTGCTCCCGTTGGTCGACAACCTTTGATCCTCCAGGCAGCACGTCAACGCCAGCTTCAGTCAGGGCAGTCTCCTTGCGGCACAACGGACAGACGATAATCTCGTCGTCCTTATTCTGTGTCAGTTTGAGTTCTTGCAGACATTTCAGGCAGAAGCCGTGCGAGCAGTCTAGCATCCTAGGATCATTGTACTCGGTGTAACAGATTGGACATTCTTGAAGTTCCTTCTGAGTCTCTGCATCTGAAACGTGATCGGTCACACCCCCCTCTGCCATCTTGCTGATCGTACTCTATAATATAAGAACACCGACATAAAGAGTGCAATCTCAGGGAATCTGCTAACAGTTTAATAATAATAATAACATATTTTTAACTCGAATCAAAGCGCTTTACACTATTATTACCCCTGATCATTTGGCCAATGAAACACGTATTACAAATAGCATTTCTGCTCCCTAGGGAATATATATAGCTTGATGCAGCCATTTCGGCACAAGGCAGCTAAATCAATCACAACCCTCTCTGCCCTCACAGGTACCCATTTACTCCTGGGTGGGGAGAAGTAATGAGTGCATGACAAAGTGCCTTGCCCAAGGACACACGCACCATAGTCCCAGGCTGGACTTGTGAACCCACAACCTGCAGCTTTACCCACAGACTGTGAATTCAATGCTCCAGACAACTACTGTAGGCCACAGCAGTCCATGTCATGTTTTTAATTCACTTCAATTGTATGCATGCAAAATCACTTGAACAAGTGTATGCATTGCACATAATACTACTGGTATATGTACAAAGATTATAAAACAAATCAAAGGACGCAAAATCTGAAAGATAATTGCACTATAGGCTTACTTCCATTTGTGTTGCATGGTGTTAATTTGTTATCATCAAATCACTCACCTTATGTAGTTTGTATGGGTAACAGTTTGAAAGTCCTCTCCTCCATGCAATCTGTAGATAGAATGGACCACACCCCAGGTGTATAATGTACGGTACTGCAGTACTGGTACATCGGCACCATGTATATGTTTTGTACACAGATTAATGCATAGATACTACATGTAGATACAAAGTACAACAGTCAAGTTGCAGCCTACCTGTACATGTTCTGTCGCAACAGCTTTTACAATACCTGCTGAGCACAATTTCTCATAGTGGAAATTCCCCTTCTTTTGTTGTCTGTTGTGTACGTACCAGTAGTACGGTACTTGTACGTTGTACCTTCCTGCTCAAGAACAGGCCTCTAGATCTACTGTACCAGTATATTACAGTTTATTATCAGTTTATTGAACATTTTATGGGGGGAAAAATGAAAATTGTATAAAAGTCCAGGTGCATTGTAACTAATTGAGTAAATATTGCTTGCAGTAATTACACTAGTGGGGCCAACATAATTTATTAACTATTAACCTGAACCGAACTTAAACGATATCACAACCCATTGGGCAAAATGTCTCAAGCTACTGATTGGCCTGGCAAAATGCCTCAAAGCTGCTGATTGGGCAAAATGCCTCAAGCTGCTGAGTGACCAAAACATGCCTTTAACTGCTAATTGGGCTATGGACAAAAATGCCTCAATGCCTCAAAACTGCTCAGAATGCACCACACAGCATACATGTAGAATTCACAAATTTTCGGGGCCCTAAGGCTGGCCTCGCATCATACGCTGTAAAGGGATCACGCTACATGCTTGCGGTTTCAAACAAATCATTTTCTCTTTTTTAATTAGCTCCCCTGTTAAAAAATCCTGGATCCGCCCCTTTTCATGTCTGGACGTGATAACAGTTGCGCATTCTAGAAATGTATTTTGTAAGGTGATTGATTTCAGCAATGTTTGTCCTTTTGTGGCTGGGGCTGCTTTTGCTACGTTGACTGCTTAATAGGGTCAGTTTGAACGGTCCAAAACATTTTGGGAACAGCTCTGTGGATGTTTAGTTACAACTACAATCTCAATAATTTATAATGCAATGCTGCATTCCATAGATTAAAAGTACAACTGGTTCTTTGCAGAAATACCTATTAAATCAATCAATGAAATAATGGTGTTGAGGTAAACAATCTACATGTATACTTATATGTCCTGCATTTATGATTTAAAACTGGCAACAAACCCAACATTAATACAAGTTTTTAGTGGGCAACTTACTGCTTTAAAATAAAAATGTATTTGTTGATATTAAAACAAATAATTAAATTTTAAAGATTTATTTTGTAGATGTTTCTCTTTAAAGAAGACGTACATGCATGTAATAGTGTCCCAAAATGGCTCAGATTGCACCCCAGAGCATCACACGGTAGGACCCTAGAGTTCTGGACCCCTTGAGCGGGCCCCGG
This sequence comes from Crossaster papposus, assembly GCA_037893245.1. Taxonomy (NCBI): domain Eukaryota; kingdom Metazoa; phylum Echinodermata; class Asteroidea; order Velatida; family Solasteridae; genus Crossaster; species Crossaster papposus. The sequence goes on from JBAIAA010000017.1 coordinate 2,686,206, forward strand.
ACCCCACGTCAAAATGGCTTCGCGCTCCCAAATTGTCTTTAAAATCCCAGCACTCCCTAGAAAAACTGTGTTCCAGCGTCACCATTGCATTGTACACAATGTTGCCATTGCTTCATCGTGGTTGTCGTTTCAATTCCCCAGAATTTCGTCTTAGTTCACCTGTTTACAGTTGGATTTTTTTCAACCAGATAATAATACAAATTTAAAATTGATAATGTGCCTTTTCCATACAAATTATCAAAAATTAACTACATACTTGGCGAGGGAAGGATTGGCTCAGAGGGAGAGTTCAAGGATTCAGATAATTTATATGATATTTATTCAATTCTGCAAAGAATCAAACAGGAAAAATAAAACATTAAGTTAACAGTGGATAAGTGGTTTCATAAAACAGGTTTTGTGATTCAACTTAAAGGGATCGTACACGTTTAGTAATTGGAACCCATTGTTTGTTTCAATCCTATATAGTTATAGATATATACCATTAAACTAACCTGTACACATTTCATTTCAAAAGGTGGTAGTGATTTTGAGATATTGCTGAAAATCTGGAGCAGTTATGTCCACGCAGAAAGAATAATCTGCATTGGAATACACAGTCTGAGAAACGTCACTGCAGTAAAGCTTCTCAGATTCAAATTTTTGGGGATAAAAAGTGATATCTTTTTCCATAACCGCAGTACTTCAAAGTGAAAAGTTTCTAAAAATGCATTATACTATCCAAAGCTGCTGTACTTCTTATCAAGAAGGTTTTTATTGCCATTAATTTTTGGAGTAGATACCAAACGTATACGATCCCTTTGACAGTAACAGAACAGCCGAAGGTTCATTTGTGCGCACAGTTCCTAAAACTTAGTTAATCATTAAAGCACTGTACAAAAACAGTTGTAATGGTACTAAAGCGCGTTTCCAGTATAAAAATTATAATCCAGACTTCGCAGACAGAATTGTAACTTACAACTTTTCACCCCAACAAATCCATAGAAACATCAGTAACATTCACAGTACAATATAGTCAGATCAGCAGTCGCTTTAGAAAGGCACAGTTTTCAGTCACTCAGCTAAGAAAAACAGTAACTTTTCATAAACAACCCAGAAAAACAATCCGCCAAAAATTTCTTAACTGACACCAGGAATCACGCAATAAATACAATTTAAGTATGAATAAGATACCACTATATGGGGAAAACAAATCAGTGCATCAAAACTCAGATTCTGAGCTAAATGACAAGCTAAAAACACGGCAAAACAGAATATTTACATTCTAGCCTAACTGTACACATCAATCAAAGTAAAATACATTAGAAAATCATCATAACTCTAACACTTACTTTATATCATCAATTCAGAAACAGAACAGAAAACGGACTGTAAATACATATGTACAGCTAACGTTCAACCAGGTAAACTAAATCTGCGTTCTATTCGAATTAAACTGAGCCGACTTCGAAGAGACGCTGCGGGTGCGCGTTTGAATGAGCGCTCACGAGCGCCCTAGACACGCAATGAAGGGCGCCCTCAAGAAACTGTTGAAACTATTGTTTCTTAGCGAAACAATACTTTAAAAAGAGAAACCCAAAACACACAGATTTGAGAGATAATACACGACACGAAAGCTTAATTAACAGGCTTTCATCTGAGCTACCGTACTTTGCAAAGATATTTGTAAAACTAGTCCAATAAATCAGCTTTTGAAAAAAACCTGCTGAACTGAGAAAGCATGGCGATCAGTTCCACGTTACAATTAATGTGGAACAATGGACGACTGCATTCATTGCGTAGGGGTGCATCGAAGTGGGGTCAGGGTACATGTGCTCTTCTTGCTGGTGAAAACAGGGGACATTTCACATCAGTATAAAACATACAAATAAACTATTTTGTCAGCCACACAATAGCAAAAACAACAACACCAAAAAACAGACTACGTGAATAATTCTTGAAAAATATCTTCCATGTCAAGTACATGTACCAGAACGAGTCATTGATTTTATTCCATTCAGGTTTGAACTGTATACTACACAACTTGCCACAACTTGTCCTCATAGAGAAAGATATGCGGCAGTACGAAATGTATTTTCAGTATTTTAAGAGGAATATCAGTAATCTATGTTACAGTAACTATAAAGTTTGTGTGCCCATTTTTGCTACAAGCTTTTAGAAACTAAAAGAAATGGCAATCGTTAGAAATTCAAACAAAAAACCACAACACACCAGGTGCTGTGATTTCACGGGATGCTTAAGACTTTTATTCACTTACACTTACCGTATTTCTGAAACAAAATATCTAACTACATTTAGCACTTCTGTTATAAACACTGCTTCATTGATTTTACAATTTTATATTCATTGATGTTTCTAAACTAAGTTGTACATACATACATTTTCGTCTGAACTAAGGAAGACAGATTTACATGTACATGTAGCTAATTTATGTGCTGGTGTGTATGTGATATACCAATGATCCCCAAATTGCTGTGAGTCAATGTACATGCCATCTGCACTGTAATGCAGAAGTCTACTTTCAAACTCTCCCCCTACTTTCGTTGAGGCAAGAAGGTAAATATCACCTGCAACATCACAACACAGCCCACCAGGATTAATGCATCTTTTTATAAACAGTTTTTTGCCAAGTAAGTCTAGAGCTATCAGCAAACCTCCACCACAGCTGGTGTAAATAAGCCGATTGTTACTGAACAGGAGATGTGTCTCAATCTTTGGAGCAGGCAGTGTTCTGAGGAGGGAACCATCCGGGTTGTGTAGAGATATCTGTTCCTTGTCCTTGTAACCCACCGCGATCAGATTGCTGCTGTCCACTGCCAGGCACGTCGGCGTGCCTTCCACGCCGGCCTCTTCACCCGGTAGGAAATGATGAAGGAGCTGGTATTCCTTGTTGAAGACCTTGACTGCCGGGTTGTCCAGGATCAGAAGTTGATCATCCTTGTTGATGGCTAGAGCTGTCACTCTCTGTATGTCGTTAGGGTGACAGGTTTTGTTGTAGGTTTTTGTGGAAATCACATTCCCCTCTGGATCCAAGGTAACCAGATTGTCATTGCATTTCACAACCATTTCACTTGTGGAGTATGCCTCTAGACGTGTACCACTTCCTTTTAAAATGGTCTTATCCTTCTCCCATTTCTCCTCCAACAGCAGAGTCCCCAGCTGCCCGTCCTCTTCACTCTCCTTAAAGCCAAGGAATGACTTCCCGTGCCCGAAATCCAAACTCTTGTGCACCTCCACCTGCTCATTCAAACTCCGCAGCATTTTCTTCCTGGACTCCAGGATCTCGTAGGGCGTTGCTGTCATCACTTCATTTACTTTACCCAGAATCTGCTGTGTTGTTGCTGCGTGTGCAAACTTTGTATCTCGCTTAGCGGCAATGTCTTTGGCCTGTTGTTTGAGGCGAGTTTCATTCTCTCTGATTTTGGCAATTTCCTTCTCGGCTTTCTGTGAAATCTGAGAGTAGGTTTTTGTCAGCATCTTGTCGAGTCTGTAACGTGAATGATATAATGAAGTGGGGTTGGCAGAAACGAATGCTTTAAGGTATTTTTCTGTTTTAGAGATAGATTCATTTACTTCCTGTTTGCATCTGTCGACTGCCTCGTCGATGCTGATGTGAGAATGCATGGATTCTTTGTGATCAAAGGCTGTGCATCCTTCGCATATGAGGACTTTACATGTGTCGCAATAGAGACAGAGATCTTGATCGGGATGCTTGCAACAAGTGGGAGCTTCCTCGAGTTCAGCGTCTTCAGTTGTATCTTCCAAATCAACAGTTTTCTCTGCCAAATCCACAATCTTGTGACCCTTCAATGATGCCATTCGATTGTACGCCTTAAGACATTCTTGACAGAGATAGTGCTTGCAATCCATACATCCAGAAATGGCCTCAGTTTCCTCTTCGCAATTCTGACACGTGACCTTTAACCCCTGACCTTCAGACTGCTCCCCTTGGTCGACAACCTTTGATCCTCCAGGCAGCACGTCCACGCCAGCTTCAGTCAGTGCAGTCTCCTTGAGACACAATGGACAGGCGATAATCTCGTCGTCCTTATTCTGTGTCAGTTTGAGTTCTTGCAGACATTTCAGGCAGAAGCTGTGCGAGCAGTCTAGCATCCTAGGATCATTGTACTCGGTGTGACAGATTGGACATTCTTGAAGTTCCTTCTGAGTCTCAACATCTGAGACGTGATCAGTCACACCCCCCTCTGCCATCTTGCTGATCTATAATATAAGAACACACAAAAAAAAGGTGTAATTTCAGAAATTTAATTATATTTAATAATATAACAGATTTTTTACTCGGATCAAAGCACTTCACACTATTATTACCCCTGATCATTGTGCCAATGAAACATTACAAATAGCGTTTCAGCTTCCAGGGGAGTATATGATGCAGCCATTTTGGCACAAGGCAGCTAAATCAATCACAACCATCTCTGCCCTCACAGGTACCCATTTATTCCTGTGTGGGAAGAAGTATCAAGTGCTTGACAATGTGCCTTGCCTAAGGACACATGCACCATAGTCCCAGGCTAGACTTGTGAACCCACAACCTGTAGCTTTATACCCACAGACTGTGAATTCAATGCTCCAGACAACTACCGTAGGCCACGGCAATCCATGTAATGTTTTTAATTCACTCCAATTTTATGCAGGTAAAATCACTTGAACAACTTGAATGTATGCATTGCACATAATAATACTGGTACAAAGATTGAACAAATTAGCATAGCCTATTTATTCGGTCTAAGGATGCAATATCAGGAAGACAATTGCACTAGGCTTACTTCCATTTGTGTTGCATGGTGTTAATTTGTTATCATCAAATCACTCACCTCATGTAGTTTGTATGGGTAACAGTTTGAAAGTCCTTTCCTCAATGCAATCTGTAGATAGAATGGACCACACCCCAGGTGTATAATGTACTGCAGTACTGGTACAACAGCACCGTGTTTGTTTTGTACACAGACTGTTGCTTAGATACTAGATACAATGTACATGTACCACAGTCAAGTTGCAGCCTACATGTAGGTTCTGTTGCAATAGCTTTTATTGTGACTTCATATATTTCCTGCTGAACACAATATCTTATAGTGTAGTATGTAAATTCTCCTTCTGTTGTTGTCTGCTATGTATACATGTACATAGTACGTATACAGGTACTACATGTACGTTGTACTGTACCTGGCTGCTCTAGAACAGGCCTATGGAGATACTGTACCGGTATATATTACAGTTTATTATCACATTGAACATTTTATGGGGGGAAAATTGACAATTGTATGAACCCCCAGGTGCATTGTAACTGTTTGAGTAGATATTGATTGCAGTACACTAGTGGGGCCAACATAATTATTTTAACCCAAAACAAACTCAAACTATCACAACCCATTGGGCAAAATGCCTCGAGCTGCTGATTGGGCAAAATGTCTAAAGCTGATGTGTACATCCAGGGCCCAATTTTTTTTGGCTCTGCTAACCACAGAATTACACGCTTACGGTCACCATTTTCCGCTAACCGCGCTAGCAGAAAAGTTTGCGCTAACCCTGTAAGCACAGAATCCTTAGTTACGGGTTGTATGCATGCTCAGAGACCAAAATTCCTCGCTAATGCGTGAAATACGTTTACCCTAAGCACCGATTTTTCTGCTATAGTAAGCAGAGATTTTTCGCTAACGGTAAGCAGAGCCAAGAAATTGGGCCCTGTTTGACAGCATATGCAAATATTTCCCGAGTCCACCAATTTGCATGTACAATGTATTTCTATAGGGAACACAATTCTGCCCACAAGTTTAATGCACAAACTACATGTATGTATGCACAAAAACACAGTGTGCGCAATATTTGTGCTGTTAAACAACTAGCTACAAAAGTGACTTCTGCCTAGACGGGTTAATATAATAGGCCTACATACTGTATGCACAAGTTTATCTGCCTAGAAGGGTTAATATAAGAGGCCTACATACTGTATGCACAAGTTTATGTTCAAATTTAATTTGAGTAATACTTCCTGTTCAACATTCAATTTACAATGTACCAGTACATGGATGTATTTTTTTGTAAGGTCAACTTTGATGATCACATTATGCCACACCAGAATATACAATTTGATAAGGTATCTTGGTAATACTGACCCAGAGGTGTGGGTAGGCATACAAGGAGTTATGGGGAAACTTTTTTTGTTTGAAAAAATATGACCGAGTTGTGGGGACATTTTTATGTCTCCGTAACATTTTGGGTCTCCAGGAGAGGGTTCTAGAGATAAAATTGGGTTAGGGTATAATGAAAAAAAAAGGAGAAGACAAATTAGGCCTGTGATGTTGACAATTTTTGGTTGAATTTGTTTTTAGAGTTTGAGTTTAGAGAGATTTTCCTAAACCACTTGCACGCCTGAATTATTTTAACATCACCGAGCTGAGGCACGTGATTATTTTTAACGAAACACGATCCGAGGCGGGTTCAGGCTGATGGTACCGGAAAGCACACCCACGCATTTCTGGCCTTGCTCGCTGCTGACAGACATTCTCGGCCTTGCTCGTGACGTGTTTATGCATCATCCGTTTTGAATCTGGGAAAAACTTTGCGTGTATATGTCCTCCGGCGCGAACTGGTTATAAGGCACACGAACCCAATGTAATGTCACCATAACGTCTTGTACTAAAAAAGAATTGACATGTTTTTAAGAGTTAAAAAGTAGGATACACCATTAGTAATTGCTTGAATTATCAGGAATGGGTGGATGTAAAGGTAGGATACACCATTGGTAACTGCCCATAATTATCAGGAATGGGTGGATGTAAAGGTAGGATACACCATTGGTAATTGCTTGAATTATCAGGAATGGGTGGATGTAAAGGTAGGATACACCATTGGTAATTGCTTGAATTATCAAGAATGGGTGGATTTTGGGGGTGTTGTATTTTATAGTAAAATATCGTTTTTATAACTGACCTGTCCGAAGATTTACAATCATGGATGCCGAGAAAAAAGCAAGAAGAACAGCATTAGTTTTAAACCGGCGATGGGCAGTGGTTCTTATTGCTATGTTTTTTTTGCGATTGCCCTCTTTGAAGTATAATATTCCATTTTTCAGAACAATTACAGGATATCTAGCGCAATCATTTCGCGGGATGCCTAGAAATCATTATTTACTTTCAAAAAAGTAAGATATTTCTTAATAATTTGCAAATGGTCTATCCTAGTATTAAACAAACCAAAACATGAAATATTTTGGGATTTCAGGACGAAATGGCCATTTGACCTCCCTGGAAGACGAACGCTAAAAAAGAAGAAAACGAATTAGTTGCACTCTCTGCAAGTCGCATCCAATCCAAGGCAATAGAATCCTAAAGTACGGTATGCTTGTATCATGCACACGAGCATTCAGTCAGCATCAACGACTGAATTAACAAGACAAGCAGAGAGGGGCCCACACAAATTAACCCAGCCTCCCCCTACTCAACATCCTGCCATCTCCCACCTACATTGTACCGTATCTGATTTCGGTTTAGGGAGATGTAGCATGCCTACGCCTCTGATGCTTGTCGGCCCGCTTGTAATCCCATGATCAGATTTCACCTGGTGCACCGTGTGTGGCCGCGCATCCCTGTCGCTCGGTATTGGAAAACCTTCATCGACGGCTCTGCCCGATATTAGCAAGTAATGTACAAAGTGTTCCGAGTTGGCTTTCTGGGCACGGTTAATGGAATGCGCCTTGGACTTGTTTTTGCAGCGAGGCAGGCGCACGGAGACTGTATCGTTTTTTTTTAGGGGGGGGGGGATGCTGGTTGGCAACTTGAGAAATGGGTCATCCATTCATCCTGTCAATTTACATAGAGGATTAACAGTTTGACCTTTTTCTTGTACATATTTTGTTTCTAAATTCGGTATCCTGTGGAGACCTGGAGACAATGGGAGTCAAAAGGTCTCTACTGGGAATAGGTATACATGTATTTTTAGGTCTCCAGAAGGTTTTTACAAAATAATGTAGATTCATGGATTTTACTCAAAAACCAGGGTTTATAGTGTTTGGGTTGGGTTTTGGGTTAGTGTATAATATACCCTGCATTGTACATGTAGGGTATATTTGGTTCAAATTTTAATACAGGAAATTAACTGTGGTTGAAATAGGAACATTTTGAAGATAATTGTTGACAGTTTATAAATTGCTGTTTCATGTGAAGAAAGTCAAATGATTTCGTACTTGTTTTATTGTTTTATTCCTTGGCTGAATTTATTCATCTCTTGGTGCAAACCGTAATTCACTCTCGATTTGTCTGTATCTAATATAACAATCAATCTACATTCTAGTTGCAATCTGCTTAATCACATGTCCCGAATGCTGATTTGGGGCACAATTCAAAATACGACTTTTTTGAATTTTAATAGAGATCTTAATATGATATTACATCCTATTGTATACGTTGACAATGTACAAAACATGTACCGTATACATACCGGTACATACATTCTTCATCAGTTACTTGTATGTTATGTTATAACATCTTAAATTTTCATGTCACAGAGCCTGTTCCTAGATGCCATGTAAAAGTGCTTCTTGTTTTGCACAGGCCTGGGAAATTGATACTGAACAATAAGCTCAATAAAAATCCAACAAAAAGCTGAATCTACGTGTATACAGGTACACGTAGAATATTAATAACCAGGCCCGTACGCAGGGGGGGGGGGGGGGGGGCGTGCGACGGGTGCGTACGCACCCCCCGAAATTACCAAAAGGTCCACATTTTCCGGGGTAGATAATTGTATTTTGATGTAGAAATAACTGTACTGGCACACGACAATTTTTTGTCCCCTTTTTGGTCCCATCAGTACAAATTCGTCCCCCAAATTACCAAAAGGTCCACATTTTTCTGTGGAAATAATGGTATTTTGATGTAGAAATAAAGGTACTGGCACACGAAAATATTTGGTCCCATTTTTGGTCCCATCAGTACAAATTCGCCCCCCAAATTACCAAAAGGTCCACATTTTCCGGGGTAAATAATGGCATTTTGATATACAAATAACGGTACTGGCACATGACAAATTTTGGTTCAATTTTTGGTCTCATCAGTACAAATTCGCACCCCCCCATAAAAAATCCTGCGTACGGGCCTGATAACGCTTCTACACTGGTACTAAACTGATCACAAAAATTATTGAGACACTTAAAAATGAGCCAATAATTAACGGCCCGAAAGGGTATGGATTATTCGAAGCAAATAACCCAGTGCATAATTTTGTACTGCGCATTTTGACACCTCGATTGTTGAGATGCGATGTTGCGGAGCAGAGTTATTGTCATTTCAATGGTCGTAGGCCCAGTTTCAAAAGTGACAATCATCCCTATACATGTACCCTGTAGAAGCAGGTTTCCATTATTTTTTTGGACGATCAGGTTTATGTCTAATGCATTTTTGTACTTGTCATGTGTAAAGCATAAACCTGATCATTCAAAACTTCTATAGGGATGATTGTCACTTTTGAAACTGGACCTACGACCATTAAAATGACAACAACTCCGACCCGCAACATCGTATCTCAACAATCGAGGTGTCACAATACGCAGAACAAAAGTATGCCCTGGGTTATTTGCTTTGATTAATTAATCCATACCCTTTCAGGCAGTTAATTATTGGATTATTTTTAAGTGTCTCTATTTTGTGATGAGTTTACATTTGTTGGTACATTGTACATACGCATTGCATACACTAGTACTGCAGGTTGTTCTAGCGATTTTATCGTGCAATCTCGAGGGCCATATGTGTGTACAGATGGTACAGACCGTCAAACCAATCTATATACTCGGGGCCAGTATCTCTAATGCACAGAAGATCATTACCCTGCGATTTGGAGGAAATTGCTTAGAGGCCGAAGGACGAGAAAAAAAAAACCGATGCAGGCGGCTGCAATCTGATCAAAGGACCTCGGCCGGAGGAACAAGGACAGAATTTCCGATAGTTGGAGAAGAGAACACGTCTGAAGATGGAGAGCCAGGCTTTGAATAATTGCTGAGGGTAGAAAATGCAAATATGTCTATATGGTGAATGCAACTTATTGAATGGCACTTGCAGCTGTAGTTCATTTATTACTTAGAAATTGTGGCTAAATCGCAGAATACCTTGGCTTTGGCCACGCAAAAAAAATTGTTTCCGGTTCCCTGACCGACCCTAATTTTACGGCCCCGACCATAAATTTTGTTGCCTACTTACATGTACGTACACAGTCGCTATTTAAAAACAAATGAGGTCTCCATTTTTTTCTTCAAGTTCCCTGCGCAATTAACATTACAAGTTCGCTTCGGTGCATGATCCTGGTGATGAAAACACGTGTGTAATGCTTAACCCTAACTCCCTCACGGCTTTTACTAGAAAGTATCCTGAATCTGCTAAAATCCACCAATTTTGGTTTGCAAAAACTGCTGGTGTCCTGAGTCCATCAGACTCCACCAGTATGCATTCTGGAGAGATCCTGAGTCCATCATAATCCACCAGCAAAAGTTTGATGGACTGTGACGCATTCAGGATACCTAGGTGGCATTCAAAAAATTGCAGTGCGTTTCTCCATAGAGTCCATCACAGTCCATCACCTGAATTTCTGTATCCTGAATCCATCAAACTCCTGCAGTAACGCTAGGCTTAAAATCCTCAATCCATCACACTCCTCCACTGAGTTGTTCAATATGGAGGTATCCTGAATCCGCTAAAATCCTCAAAAACAGGAAATGGATTTTGATGGACTCGGGGTGGTTAGGGTTAATGGTTACCAACCTTATTTTTGAACCTTTTTTTTTTTTTTGGGGGGGGGCTCTTATTTAACTTTTTGATACAGTGCTCCCTTTTTATTTTTTACTACATGTACGGTCATGTGGCTGTTTGGCAACGGGCTAATAACAGTGATCAAAGCACTTTGGTAAGTTTAATACTACGCGTGAAAAAAACAGCGCCCTCAAGCGATATAGAACTTCCGTTGCACGGGCTATCACTAACGTTGATTAGTCAATTTGTTGCCATCTTATTTGCCCCTAATTATGTAATAAAACAATTCGACCCTGCCACTGTCTGCCTGGGATTACTGCTACTGTCTTCCCAGGATCCCTGCCGGTACGGTACTCGTGCTATGTCCAAGGAAAATGCCGACATATATTGATCCATACAGAGATACAGTACACTATACAGAAATTTGCTTATAAATTATGTGTTAGAATTTTTTTCCACTATGTTACCGTAGATCGGGCAGTTAAAATAAACTATAAAAAAAAAAATTAAAAAAAAAAATTAAAAATGCACCAAATTTATGAAGGCTATTTAAAGTAAATAATGCCTTTCTATTCATCTGTTCTACGTTCACTAAAAACATCTAAAACAAAAGAAGAAAACAATTGCACTAACAATGAAAATCCATTGTTACTTGGCACTGAATCCATTGTTACTTGGCACTAAATTCATTGTTACTTGGCACTAAATCCATTGTTACTGGGCACTAAATCCATTGTTACTTGGCAATGAATCCATTGTTACATGGCAATGAATCCATTGTTACTTGGCACTGAATCCATTGTTACTTGGCACTGAATCCATTGTTACTTGGCACTGAATCCATTGTTACTTGGAATTGAATCCATTGTTACTTGGCACTAAATCCAATGTTACTTGGCATTGAATCCATTGTTACTTGGCACTGAATCCATTGTTACTGCATGGGCACTAAATCCATTGTTACTTGGCACTGAATCCATTGTTACTTGGCACTGAATCCGTTGTTACTTGGCACTGAATCCGTTGTTACTTGGCACTGAATCCATTGTTACTTGGCACTGAATCCATTGTTACTTGGCACTGAATCCATTGTTACTTGGAGTTGAATCCATTGTTACTTGGCACTAAATCCATTGTTACTTGGAGTTGAATCCATTGTTACTTGGCACTAAATCCAATGTTACTTGGCACTGAATCCATTGTTACTTGGCACTGAATCCATTGTTACTTGGCACTGAATCCCTTGTTAATTGGCACTAAATCCGTTGTTATTTGGCACTAAATCCGTTGTTATTTGGCACTGAATCCAATGTTACTTGGCACTAAATCCATTGTTACTTGGCACTGAATCCATTGTTACTTGGCACTAAATCCATTGTTACTTGGCACTGAATCCACTGTTACTTGGCACTAAATCCACTGTTACTTGGCACTAAATCCATAGTTTGGCACTGAATCCATTGTTACTTGGCACTAAATCCATTGTTACTTGGAATTGAATCCATTGTTACTTGGAGTTGAATCCATTGTTACTGGGCACTAAATCCATTGTTACTTGGCACTGAATCCATTGTTACTTGGAATTGAATCCATTGTTACTTGGCACTAAATCCGTTGTTACTTGGAATTGAATCCATTGTTACTTGGCACTGAATCCATTGTTACTTGGCACTGAATCCATTGTTACTTGACAATAAATCCATTGTTAATTGGCACTAAATCCATTGTTACTTGGCACTGAATCCATTGTTACTTGGCACTAAATCCATTGTTACTTGGCACTAAATCCATTGTTACTTGGCACTAAATCCGTTGTTACTTGGCACTAAATCCATTGTAACTTGGCACTAAATCCATTGTTACTTGGCACTGAATCCATTGTTACTTGGCACTGAATCCATTGTTAATTGGCACTAAATCCATTGTTACTTGGCACTAAATCCATTGTTACTTGGCACTGAATCCATTGTTACTTGGCACTGAATTCATTGTTACTGGGCACTGAATCCATTGTTACTTGGCACTGAATTCATTGTTACTTGGCACTGAATCCATTGTTACTTGGCACTGAATCCATTGTTACTTGGCACTGAATCCATTGTTAATTGGCACTAAATCCATTGTTACTTGGCACTGAATCCATTGTTACTTGGAACTGAATCCATTGTTACTTGGCACTGAATCCATTGTTACTTGGCACTGAATCCATTGTTACTTGGCACTAAATCCATTGTTACTTGGCACTGAATCCATTGTTAATTGGCACTAAATCCATTGTTACTTGGCACTGAATCCATTGTTAATTGGCACTAAATCCATTGTTAATTGGCACTAAATCCGTTGTTACTTGGCACTAAATCCATTGTTACTTGGCACTAAATTCATTGTTACTTGGCACTAAATCCATTGTTACTTGGCACTGAATCCTTTGTTACTGGGCACTGAATCCATTGTTACTGGGCACTGAATCCATTGTTACTGGGCACTGAATCTATTGTTACTTGGCACTAAATCCAATGTTACTTGGCACTGAATCTATTGTTACTTGGCACTGAATCCATTGTTACTTGGCACTGAATCCATTGTTACTTGGCACTGAATCCATTGTTACTTGGCACTGAATCCATTGTTACTTGGAGTTGAATCCATTGTTACTTGGCACTAAATCCATTGTTACTTGGCACTGAATCTATTGTTACTTGGCACTAAATCCATTGTTACTTGGCACTAAATCCAATGTTACTTGGCATTGAATCCATTGTTACTTGGCACTGAATCCATTGTTACTTGGAGTTGAATCTATTGTTACTTGGCACTAAATCCAATGTTACTTGGCATTGAATCCATTGTTACTTGGCACTGAATCCATTGTTACTGCATGGGCACTAAATCCATTGTTACTTGGCACTGAATCCATTGTTACTTGGCACTGAATCCGTTGTTACTTGGCACTGAATCCGTTGTTACTTGGCACTGAATCCATTGTTACTTGGCACTGAATCCATTGTTACTTGGCACTGAATCCATTGTTACTTGGCACTGAATCCATTGTTACTTGGAGTTGAATCCATTGTTACTTGGCACTAAATCCAATGTTACTTGGCACTGAATCCATTGTTACTTGGCACTGAATCCATTGTTACTTGGCACTAAATCCCTTGTTAATTGGCACTAAATCCGTTGTTATTTGGCACTAAATCCGTTGTTATTTGGCACTGAATCCAATGTTACTTGGCACTAAATCCATTGTTACTTGGCACTGAATCCATTGTTACTTGGCACTAAATCCATTGTTACTTGGCACTGAATCCACTGTTACTTGGCACTAAATCCACTGTTACTTGGCACTAAATCCATAGTTTGGCACTGAATCCATTGTTACTTGGCACTAAATCCATTGTTACTTGGAATTGAATCCATTGTTACTTGGAGTTGAATCCATTGTTACTGGGCACTAAATCCATTGTTACTTGGCACTGAATCCATTGTTACTTGGAATTGAATCCATTGTTACTTGGCACTAAATCCGTTGTTACTTGGAATTGAATCCATTGTTACTTGGCACTGAATCCATTGTTACTTGGCACTGAATCCATTGTTACTTGACAATAAATCCATTGTTAATTGGCACTAAATCCATTGTTACTTGGCACTGAATCCATTGTTACTTGGCACTAAATCCATTGTTACTTGGCACTAAATCCGTTGTTACTTGGCACTAAATCCGTTGTTACTTGGCACTAAATCCATTGTAACTTGGCACTAAATCCATTGTTACTTGGCACTGAATCCATTGTTACTTGGCACTGAATCCATTGTTAATTGGCACTAAATCCATTGTTACTTGGCACTAAATCCATTGTTACTTGGCACTGAATCCATTGTTACTTGGAACTGAATCCTTTGTTACTGGGCACTGAATCCATTGTTACTTGGCACTGAATTCATTGTTACTTGGCACTGAATCCATTGTTACTTGGCACTGAATCCATTGTTACTTGGCACTGAATCCATTGTTAATTGGCACTAAATCCATTGTTACTTGGCACTGAATCCATTGTTAATTGGCACTAAATCCATTGTTACTTGGCACTGAATCCATTGTTACTTGGAACTGAATCCATTGTTACTTGGCACTGAATCCATTGTTACTTGGCACTGAATCCATTGTTACTTGGCACTAAATCCATTGTTACTTGGCACTGAATCCATTGTTAATTGGCACTAAATCCATTGTTACTTGGCACTGAATCCATTGTTAATTGGCACTAAATCCATTGTTAATTGGCACTAAATCCGTTGTTACTTGGCACTAAATCCATTGTTACTTGGCACTGAATCCATTGTTACTTGGCACTGAATTCATTGTTACATGGCAATGAATCTATTGTTACTTGGCACTAAATCCATTGTTACTTGGCACTGAATCCATTGTTACTTGACAATAAATCCATTGTTAATTGGCACTAAATCCGTTGTTACTTGGCACTAAATCCATTGTTACTTGGCACTGAATCCATTGTTACTTGGCACTGAATTCATTGTTACATGGCAATGAATCTATTGTTACTTGGCACTAAATCCATTGTTACTTGGCACTGAATCCATTGTTACTTGACAATAAATCCACTGTTAATTGGCACTAAATCCATTGTTACTTGGCACTGAATCCATTGTTAATTGGCACTAAATCCATTGTTAATTAGCACTGAATCCATTGTTACTTGGCACTAAATCCAATTGATGTTACTTGTTCAGATTGATTGTTTGGGTACTAGTGTATGCCTATTTGAACTGAACTTTACAGGCAATTGAACAAAATAATTACAATAACAGGCAATAAAAAGGGTCACATCAACAGATGTTAAATCTTAGTTTACTGCTCACTTCATGCACATGTAAGTAATCCCCTGTCACTTTGAATTCACCCGCACGCATTTCATACCAGTGGGGGAGTATGTACCGGGTATGAACATGGACTCGGTTCTAATCAGTATTTTTAGCCACAGGACCATGACCAGATGGCTTGGTTTGGACAAGACATTTAGGCCATTGAAAATTAATAAATAGGTTTACATCACTAAGATTTCAAAAAATTGGTGGGGAGGGGAATTTATATTTTATATTTTATATTTAACCCTGAGAATGACTGAAACCGCAAGGCACTTTTCCCGCCAAAATACATCGTCAATCACTCAGACAGTTATACATGTGAATATTAAATTGAAATAAATTGAAATTGAATTGTATACGTAGCGATCGTTCATTGTTTATTAAATAGTATCAATACAGTGTGGCTTGAACACATTGGAATGATAGTCATAGTGGAAGGAATAGGGCCTACATCTGACATCGTTAGCCACCTGTCCAGCGTGCAGCATTGCATGCCGTCAGCCACATGATGCGACTTTTCTGAAAGCGGGTTTTGATGAAGCGATCGCGTACATCTCCCTACAAGCACTGGATGGCGCGCGCAGTTGTTATCGACGATCCTAGCCAATCAATTGCATGCACAGTAGAAGTAGAAAAAACACAGTTTTAGAAAAAATATAAAATATAAAAAAATATTGGGACGTAGCTAAAAATCGAGACGGGCGGTGATGTAAACCTATTTATTAATTTTAAATGGCCTTAGTTGATTGCCCTTATTTATAATTTTGTTATCCTAAATTAATTGCTACTGGTTGGTAGTACCGGTACAGTGGAACACCGCTATACCGTACACCGTTTATACCCAACATTTGGCTATACCGAACACCATCCTTGGCTCCAGTTTTTTTTGGTACGAAAATACCTTCATACCGTTTTTGTAAAAAAACAAGCAGATTAACAAGATCCACCGTCCTTGGCTCCGAACATACTGAGGCCAATGTTGTGTCTAAACATACTGGTCAAAGATTGTTGTTGACAAAAGGTCAACAGGTTTTGGGGTATAATATGTCAAACACTATTTGGGTCAGTTTAAATTATTGAACGTCATGCGGCCAGTGCTTTATGTTAAAGAGTGACAGCTGGCTACTACTACATTGTACATGCAGGTCGGACGCTGTCTTGAAAAATGGGTACCTGATTGACCGGCGGCTAAAAATCACTATACCGAACGATCGATGTACATCGTACAGTCTAACAAAATTTGTGGACCCTGTGATATTTGTTATAGTGGCGTTCTACTGTACATGTACATGAACAATGGTTGGACAATTGGTACAATTTTAAAAACCATTTTCCATTTCCATTGCTTCACCAAGTAAAAATACAGTAGTTTTTTTTTATGTGGACACATTCACCTTTTTTTCGAGGGGGGGGGGGGGATGAAAAAAAATTGTAAAGTGGTGAAATTTAGAAATCAAATTGCAGACTAAGAATTTAAGGAATATGGAAATTTTATACTAATATCTCAAAATATCAAAATGTCGACTTTACTCTGATTTCGTGGGAGCAGGTCACAAATGTGTTGTGGTTTTCTTTTTAGCTGAACCAAATTAAACCACCCAAACTAAAAATGAACATCTTAGCAATAGCAACCAAACAACATATAACAACAATTTTGGTGTTAAATTAATTATTTAAAGCTAAACACGTCCTCTTTTCATCTATTCTACATGTACTACTGAACTCAATTTTACCAAAATATGCGAGGCGTTCTGGCAAAATGAGACGGAACTGGGCACAGGCTATATAGAAGAGAAAAATGCAAATTAGTAAATTGTTTTCAATTTTTTTGATTTATTGATATTTGTAATCTTTGTTATAATGTCTACTAACCATATTTCTAAAGAAATAGTAAGAAATTAGTGGGATAACAGTGATTTTAAGAAAAAACAATTGACATTTTTTTATATCACACTTTGAAAACTTAAAACTTTAACCCTAACCCTCCCAAATCCTCCAAATTCCTCATTGCAAAATGCAGGATTTTGCAGGATTGAGGTCACTTGGAGTTTGATGCATTGCAGGATTTTGCAGGATTGAGGTTACTTGGGGTTTTACCCCTGCAGGAATATGGAGGATTCAGGTTATCAGGCTGAATGTGACACACAAGGATTTTGCAGGATTGAGGTCACTTGGAGTTTGATGCATCGCAGGATTTTGCAGGATTGAGGTTACTTGGGTTTTTACTGACTGCAGCCAGGGCAAGACTGCAGGATTTTGCAGGATACAGGCTGTATGGTCACCAGTGACCAATATTGGAGGATTTTGCAGGATTCAGGTTACTTGGAGTTTTAACAATTTAGGAATTGGAGGATTTTGCAGGATTCAGGTTATGTGTAAGTAAAAATGGGTAGGGAGTTAGGGTTAAAGGCCTTTTTCTCAATATTTTTCTTTTGCGACCTGTTGGTAAATGCAAATTTTAAACAGCCACAACTTGTTAATAAAATGTCCGATTGAAGTACAAGAAACAGCATTGTGAGTAGAATTGTATCATCTTTTTGTAATATCTAAGAATCCTCAATTCAACCTCTGCCCAGTTCCGTCTCATTTTGCCAGAACCCCTTACATATTAGGCCCTCTTGTATTTTTTTGATTTGTATATTTCAGGTCATTCCTGTCAGAAAGCAGTTTTAATCATTATGCAAAATATAACATGTAAAATATATTTAAGCTAGTAGGGCAGATACAAGAAGGTGATAAAATTGTACCGTTGATTCATGGAATTTGGCACAGTTCTAATACATACTGTACGTCATTAGAAAAGATACATTATAGGGCCATCACAGATTTGTCCTAGGTAGAAAAACAAGTAATTTTAAAAATGACTGACACTGTTTGTAATTCTACCTACAGTACATGTATACAAATCTGCGATGGCCCTATTATATCTAAATTTCTTTTTCATGACATGCCAAATTTCATGCTTGTATCATCAAAAGGCACAATTCCCCCAAATATTTTCCCTGATCGGCCCCACTATTAATTATGATTTTATGATATCAGGACACATTTTTTATTTTTTTTAATGTGAATGATCTCAAGAAGATGACAGGCCTGTGCAAATAATTGTTAAATACAAACCAATCAATTCCTCATTGGCAAACGCAAATTACAACCATCACGCATGCATGGAGTCCCTGGCTAGCAATTATTCACTGGTGCAAGCAATTTTGGCTGGCGCACGTAATTTCATCGACAGGACGACAGGTTTTGATTATTCAAATATTCATTCAAATCAAATTTTGGCCAAAATGGGCGCATCTGCCAATCTCTTTAACCAGTAGGCCAACAATGTACCGGTATGTGACCGGCTCTACTCCAAAAAGGGTATTAAAGTCCGATCCGAATTTGCACTTGGTCTGGTGTCCATCTCGTAAATGCAAACGAATTCACTGCGCATACTCATTGCTGTACCGGTCAAATCGCTAAAATGAATCTGTTGTCGATTCACGGTCAAATAATCATGACGATTGTGTTGTTGGGCCCCAACTATTGCATCGGTCCCAACTATAGTTGGGAGTGGGACCTTATATAGTTGGGCCGTAACTGTGTTAACCTTTGTCAAAAAGACACTCGGCTCCGCTCTGCAAAATGTTGTCGCCTCACGACACAAAAACCCATCTTTACTGACAAAATGTAGGCCTTCCTCCTACTTTTCCCTAGTACTAGGTCTAGGCATAGGGCGTAAATCCCCCCTCCCACTTTTTAGACAGGTTTGGCAGTGTGCTTTTGGTTCGTTTTCCTTTTCCCTTTTCCCTTCGTCTAATTTTGCTTAAAAAATTATATTGTGTATTGACTTTATCAAGCTCTGACATGTATGTTATATTCATCATCCCCCTCCCCTCCTACTCCTAGCCTACTTAGTTGTACTTATCGACACGACACGACATGAATAACACCGCCGATAAACAGCGCCATTCTCACCCACGTTGGCACACACACCCCGCACTGTACTGACTACTGTGTCTTATACTGGTCATCCCCCATCTCCCACTCGTCGACACAGATTTACGCCACTGTCCCCTACATTCCCAGTAAAATGTTCCACATTGGGTCCTTTCTTTATCACTGTAGCCTACCAATGAACATGAAACTTACCTCGTATATTCTGTTTTCCCCCGACGGTTCCTCATTATCTGCGCTCTTCCATGGTCCGAGTTGTGCGTGCCGTCCACATTCCGTCCATCTTGCAAATAATAAAATTGCATTGCACCTATATGCCTTTTCGAAATCTTGGCTTCGTTATCGTCTTTGGCTTAAGGCGATTTTAGATTCCCAACTGCGAGATTCCCTGCCACATTTGTATGCATGTTGTGCTTTAGAAACATTCAATCGAATGACATGAACCCAAAAGTCTGACTATTTCTATTTGCTTTAATTTCTATTTGCTTCTCAGTAATTCGAAATTCGGAGGCGAACCAAACCGAAGACGAGGCAAAGATTTCGAAAAGGCCCTTAGCATGCAACGTGTTTTCAGCCGCACCCGTACCCGTACGTCTTGACGGCGACCAACGCACACTTTCCGCAGGAACAAAATCTTTAAGGCGGGATACCAGCGAAATGAGGACTTTTCATCGCTTCTCGCATCATGCACCGCCCTCTCGATCATCATTAGCGGCAAGTAATCATCTTCTCAGGGAGAACTCACAAAATGGCGCAGTGCACTAGCCGCTGGGTGAGGAAGTAACTAAAAACTAACCATTATAATTCGCTAATTCCGAAGAGACTTGAGCTGTATTATGTCCCTTGTGCTGCAGTCAGATTCCACCCTTAGAAGAAATGGTTCCACCCATCTTTGTTATGTAAATTTATTGAGCTCTCCGCTTGGTTAGCTGGAAACCCGTCACTATCTTTCCTCATCTTTTTTTCTTGTGGCGCAGTCAGACAAGGTTGTATTTTTCAAATCAGTAAACCTTTTCCCCTTTTTTCCAATAGGATAGTTATTCATCATGTCTAAAGAGTCAACACGATCGCGACATCGTTTTTCAACAGCACCAGCTACGATTTCAAGGCCTCCTGACTCCGAGGAAGATATTCTAGCAACGGCAACTCGTGAGTTGTTGGACGCTAGTCCGGCGGCCTCGATACAGGTTGGCGGTTAACAAATGGAGAGCTCGGGTGATCATACCTCGTCATGGGTTGATCCCACTATCGAGCGGGTTGATGGGCCGTCATACCCTGATCCCATACCAACAAGAGATCGGTCGAAGGGTCGTCATGCCCGAGACCGCGGTGAAGCTTTTCACCAGCCTCCGGCACAACATTCCAGCGGGAACCCGCCCGACATTCCAGGTGCCAGTAAACAGCAAGGTACGCCTATTCAACCGAGGTTTGGTCCTTACAATCCCCGCATGCCGGGACCAGGTGATTATGCATATATGCAAGCTATGCAGCAAGGGATGACCACACCCATGCCGTACAACATGCCACCGTATTTTATGAATCCATGGGGTATGCCAACCCCTTGGATGACGGCGTCACCGACCAACAACCAACCAGACCAACCTTTTACGGACACCGGCCATGCCTCATCTGTACCCGGAGAACACGACTCGGACTCTCCAGACAATACATCGGTATCAACAGACACACCAAATACCATGTTTCGTAATCCACATAGAAAAGACACAGGAGTTGCCATTTCATCTAAAGTGATGGACTGGTGGGGTGAGTTGAGAACCAATAAGCTGTCATCAGAGGACCTCAAAGATGAACTTGAGAGCCATACAGTATCGCTGGAACAGGAAAAATTCTTCCAGCCACCAGACCTACCTTCGGCTGTTAAGAAAGTGTTCAAACAAGCAAATGCTACACTTGTGAATGCAGATGACAAGCTTCGTACGTCCCATGGACATATCTTGAAATCGGCCATGCCTCTACTCCATCTTATCGATGCCTTAGCAGACCCAGATAGTCCGGATGCGGTAAGCAAAGATTTGGTATTAGACAATTTGTCTTCTGCCCTCATTTTGCTCGGATCGGCCTGCCACAGCCTATCTATTTCAAGACAACAGCTGTTTAATGAGGTACTTGATCGTCGTTTTGATAACCTACGCCGCAATTCACCTTCCATGAGCGAGTTATTCGGCTCCTCCATGATTAAAGATATTGAAGAGACAGAGAAAGCCAACAAAGTTGCCGCCAAGGTAACTAAGAGCAGTTTTGCATCTAAGGGAAACAGATTTACACCTTACAACCGTTTCATTGGCAAGACAAACCGACGACGCTTTACCCGTTTATCTCGTGGCTCTTACAGCAGCAACTACCGAGGTTCATCAGATAATTTCAAACAGAAGTCACGCAGTTCTTTTCGTCAGCCTACAGAAAAGAATTCAAAAAACTAAAGTTTTCTCCTACTCCAAGCAACATCACGTTTCCAGCAGGTCGGATTCAGATGTTTATAAACAATTGGGAACTGATAACAAAAGATCAGTGGATTTTAACAACCGTACAACAAGGTTACCAGTTGGAACTAACACATGCACCTACCCAGGAGCGGACACCGGGTACACGTGCCCAGAACAAGGTACTAGAACTCGAATTCAGTTTAGAAATTCAGAAACTCGTAAACAAGGGAGCAGTGACACAAGAGAAACATGTTGTAGGTCAGTTCATTTCGTCAATGTTCTTGATTCCAAAAAAGACGGGGGATTTGCGACCAGTCATCAACCTCCGCGACTTGAACAAATTCATGAAATACATTCATTTCAAGATGGAAGGGATCAAGGTGGTTACAGATTTATTAATCCACAACGACTACATGGCAGCAATAGACCTGAAAGACGCTTATTTTTCAATTCCAGTCGCTGTACCAGACCGCAAACTCCTCCGATTCATTTGGAAGAACAGAGTGTACCAATTTTCTTGCCTACCATTTGGACTTTCCAGCTCCCCGCGAGTATTTACGAAAGTTCTGAAGCCCATATCAGCACATCTTCGCGGGAAAGGAATCCGTTGCATTTTTTACCTGGACGACATCCTTATTTTGGGCAAGACACACATGGAATGCATAACCAACGTTCAGACAGCACTACAACTGTTTCAAGATTTGGGATTTGTAATAAACTACACAAAATCTCAGCTCCAACCAACGCAGGAAATTGTGTATCTCGGCTTCATCATCAATTCCAAAAGGATGACACTGTCGTTACCAGAACAGAAGCTACAAGCCATAGTTTCTCAATGTCGCGAGGTAAGAGATTCAAACAACTTGACAGTTCGAGAATTGGCCAGCCTCATCGGACGTATGTCCGCCTCAATTCAAGCAGTCCTCCCAGCACCCCTTTTTTACCGTTGTCTCCAACACGACAAGATTCTAGCTCTTCACAAGGAGAACTCGTACGAAACCCAAGTTTGTCTTTCGCAAGAATCAAGGGAAGAACTAAACTGGTGGATAGAATCCCTCCAATCTTGGAACCGACATTATCTGTGTCACCAAACACCGACGCTTTGCCTACAGACAGACGCATCAAAGATGGGCTGGGGTGCCTGCTTCGGACAGATGTCGACCGGTGGACGGTGGACTCTGTTAGAACAGAAGAAACACATCAACCACCTAGAACTCCTTGCAGTTTGGTACGGCGTCCAAACGCTACTGAACAATATTCACGACAAACACGTTCGTCTCCAGACAGACAGCACAACAACGGTGGCATACATAGCCCACAAAGGAGGTACACACGCACATCAACTATCTCGTCTGGCAGTGAAAATCTGGGTTTGGTGTCTCAAAAGAAACCTTATTCTCCTTCCAGAACATCTACCAGGAGTAGAGAACCTGTCGGCAGACAACCTCTCGAGAATGTTCAACGACCGTTCCGAATGGAAACTACACCACGACATTTTCAACCAGATCATGAGTCACTTCTCATTCCATCCCAATGTCGACCTATTCGCGACAAGACTGAACTCGCAACTACCCAAGTTCGTTTCGTGGCTACCGGATCCGAACGCATGGCGAGTGGATGCACTGGTCATAAGCTGGTCAGGTCTGAGAGCGTATGCTTTCCCTCCCTTCGCTCTGATTACCAAGTGTCTCAAGAAAATCAGCGAGGAAGTGAACGAAATTATTCTCCTAGCACCAGTTTGGAAAACCCAACCATGGTACCCGAGACTTTTAGAGCTAGCCATAAGTCACCCAGTACTTCTGCCCAAGCGACCAGACTTACTCCGTCTGCCGCACAATTCACAGATTCATCCCCTCGCAGATTCAATGCAGATAGCCGCATGGAGACTGTCAGGCGAAACCTCGCGACAAGAGGAATTTCGCGCAAAGTGTCGGAGACTATCCTTTCGTCATGGCGGGTTAGCACACACAAGCAGTTTGAATCTTCGTGGCGACGATGGAATAGCTGGTGTGTTAGACGACATTTTAATCCAGTTCGAGCATCTATAGCTACAATTCTTGTATTTTTGCAAGAACTTATGGATAGCGGTTTACAGTATAGAACATTGAACGTGTACAGATCCGCAATCTCCTCGGCACACGATTTCATTGACGGTTCGCCAGTGGGTCAACATCATCTCATTACAAGATATTTCAAGGGTGTTTTCAACCTCCGGCAACCTCAACCAAGGTATGAATTTACTTGGGATGTGAACAAAGTGTTAGCCTATTTCAGATCTCTACCTGACAATAGACGTCTCAGTCTTAAACAGTTGACTTTAAAGCTAACTATGCTCATTGGTTTAGTCACAGCGGGACGTTGCTCATCGCTAATAGCGTTGGATATTTCACATATGGTCAAATTGGCTAATGGTGATTATACTTTCTTTTTGACTAAACTCGCTAAATGTTCATCCATGACGCGTCCTAACCGTGAGGTGGCCCTGTTTAAGTTTTCCTGCGAACCGTAAACTTTGTGTCGTCAAAGCTTTAGAGGAATACTTGGATAGAACCAGTTCTCATAGAGAATCTATATCCCAGCTGTTTATTTCACACGGTAAACCTTTCCATCCAGTTGTATCATCTACGATATCAAGATGGTTAAAAACAGTTATGACAGAATCTAACATTGACACCACTCGCTTTAAAGCCCATTCTGTAAGAGGAGCCTCTACTTCAGCAGCAGCTCGTGCCGGGGTGACAACAAAAGACATCCTCAAAACGGCAGACTGGTCATCGGCAAGGACCTTTGCTGTTTTCTACAACAGACGAGCTGAAAGTGACAAGAGCTTCGGGCAAGCAGTACTGTCATCTGCCTAAAAAGGTATCAATAGTATTTGTTTTACCTTTTTAAAAATTCAATACTATACTTCAAAATCTACAGCTCAAGTCTCTTCGGAATTAGCGAATTATAATTCTCTAATTATATAAAGGTTACTTACCTGCAATATAATTTGGATTATATGAGCTAATGGAGAAGAGACTTGAGTTCCCGCCCTTTTAATTGTGTCTGTAGTTTGTACTTACAGGTATACCCTCCCTATGTCAGATGACAGTTTAGAGGTGATGCGACCACAAGCTTCCAAAAGATGAGGAAAGATAGTGACGGGTTTCCAGCTAACCAAGCGGAGAGCTCAATAAATTTACATAACAAAGATGGGTGGAACCATTTCTTCTAAGGGTGGAATCTGACTGCAGCACAAGGGACATAATACAGCTCAAGTCTCTTCTCCATTAGCTCATATAATCCAAATTATATTGCAGGTAAGTAACCTTTATATAATTAGAGAATTGTAGCGGTTCTTGTTATGATTTTCAAGGCACTTAATGTATCTGACCCGGTTTTCCCTTCAACCTGGTTCTATGGTTAAAATAACCCGTAAGAAAACTTGTCGAAATAAAGGCAAACGTTAACGATAGTCGGACTCGAACCACAGACTTTTCGATCTATAGCTCTCCTCTCTACCAACTATGCTATTGGCGAGTTGGTTGAGAAAGCCGTTCTTTAGAATTCTTTATAGTTAAGTTCTGTGTATACGAGTTGTCATTGCTCTTCACATATTCACGCACCACCCAGCTCCTGTAAAAAAGTGTCTTTTCTAATTTTCTTAGGGAGAACTCACAAAATGGCGTGCACTAGCCGACCGCATGGCGATGGGTAGAGAGGTGGTGTACGAATATAGGGGAGGGGGGGGGGGGGGCTTTGGCTTTCAAACCCTTACAAAAAATACTAATTCACATGCACAACTCTCGAGCCAAATCTTGGCTGACTCAGGCAGGGTCAGATGTACAATGATGTCAGATGATGAAACTAAAAATGATTATACTCCACATGGGTGGCCACGTACAGTACATAATTGTACAGTATGATAATGCAGCCCACACTGATCACATGTAAATTTACGTTGCAGATACAGCACAGCCTTGTATTCAAGGCTATTGGAAATAGTGCACAATGTTTAGTCAATGGTGATCGGTGATGCAAGTATAGTCACCGTGACGAACCGGATTGGCTGAAAGTTTGCTAATGATTAATGATTATTTAATGCATGTGTAGTTGTTGTGTTAGTTCGTTTTGTGGCCTCTTTAAAAATCGTTGGCGCGTAGAATTCCTGGCACTGGCCGGCCTGCTGTCCTACCCAATCATGACATTCTTGACATGTAATATTCGTGACACGGACTTTGTTAATATGAATTACTGCTTGCCAGTCACAAAGTCATGATTAGTGAGATGGTTGTATCGTGAATACTAACATTCTCCCCTGGTATTTGAATAACTGGATGATGAAAATCGGACATCTTTTCCTTTGCTTTATTGGTTAAACCCTCTCACGTGACTGGCCATTCTCCTCATTTATATCTTCACTTCAATGCGCCCCCAATCGTGGCCCAGTTACACATTCTTGATGACTCACAAGAGGGGGCGATAACAGTCTAACGGTCAGGACCTTGCGACAATATGCAGTTTTCTTGGTCGAATGAGGGCGCTGTAACGACGCTATTTTCCAGGCTCCAACTAGCAAAATAATGTTTATTGAAGTAGCTTAGGAACCGTACTAAACATTGGAAAAAAACTAAATACTGGAAACATTTTTTTTTGTAGGGATGTGTAAACTTATACGTGAATTATCTTTTTTTTATCGAATTTGCTAATTACTCGCAATCGCTCGTTCGAGAAAACGGCCTATTGATTGAGGGCCAAGTGCTCGGAAGCCCCCCATCAGGAAGTGAACTTACATGCTCTATATAACAAAAATCTATGGATCACAAGCAGTCACAAGCTTTTGTTCCGATTTCATAATCTATGATAATATTTAAACACAAATCGATTAGGGCTGCTTCATGAAAGTTAGTTACACTGGACATAAATTCAGAGTTGAGAATAATATTGTGCATGTGCTACGTGGATGCACCTAATCATAAACGATTTTTTGTTTTTGTATTATGTGTAGATTAGTGTGCTTTTTTTATAATATTGATATTTTTATGTATATATATGTGACCCGTTCCTACAAAACCCGACATAAGTCGCACAGGCTATTTCGAGATACATCTCATTAAAGTTCGAATGGGGTGTAAAATCTGGCGGACATCGATTTTTGTTTTTCGTTATTTTTTTATTCTTTAATATGTATACTTTAACCCTCAGTTAGGTTAAACAAAATCAACTTTATTGATGAGAAAGTACACAGATCATGCATGTATTGAGACAAACTGTGTCCTAAAAGTGGTAATTTATCTTCCAAATACATCGAAATAAAATCCTCATAAAATTGGAAGTATGTATGGTATAAAGGTGGTTTTGGTACCAAATGAAAGCTGACGATGTGTACTAAATGGAAATAACAATATCTCACAATAACAAAAAAACACTTATGTCTGTTTTTGTGGGAGCAGGTCACATATATATTTTTTTTTTATATATTACACTTTTTAAGTGTATTTTTTTTCTTCAGTCTATTTTAAAGAATTGTACATGTAAAGCGCATTTGAACATGCATTATCATAATGGTGGAATTTACGCTATTTAAATAAATTTGTTATTATTATTATTATCACTAAAACACAATAGAAGTCTTCGGACGCAGTAAATCCACTCAGTGACATCTTGTGTTTTAAATTAGCAATTTTATTAGGTTTCTATGTTCAGGTTTTTCACTAATTTCACTGTTTTGGGATTTAGCGGTGTTGGAAGCAAAGAGTTTTTGATTATTGTATACTAGGCATTTCACTTTAAAATATCATTATCTCATTTTACATGAAAGTGGCGGTTAGCGGCTTTTGCGCCCGAAGTTATTGATTAATCATCAGATAATGTTACACAAATCCTGCAATTTTTCTCGGTGTTTTATTTTCAATTTCATCAGGGAAGGGAAAACCGGGCAGTCGAATCGTTAATTCCTTGACATAGTCATCTACATTCTAGGACTATTTCAAATCACACATTCCAATTAATACAAGTATCAAATATACATTAAAATATGTCCTCATTTATATATTACACACACGGGGCTGCTTGTCTGCTCGTTATTAATGTGTGTCTGTTTTTTTATTATTATTAATACACTCCACACGGTTAAATAGTAGAAAACGGAAATTATCTTAAATATCATACAATAAAACCTCTTGCGATAATCAGTCCTGATACAACTCCATAGAAGATGATATCAGTTTATGTGAAACATGTTCAATCCGATTGTTAAGGAGTTTACGTAAAATGCTATAATTCTAGGAAGCAGTTGGCCTACTGCTAAAAAGTGATTTGTATTTTTTAAACGTGACATAAAGATTGACATCACCAATCTCCTTTATTGATCAAAATATAATCAATCCTACGGATAATGACACTTAGCTTACACTGCGGTGAAATGTTCGCATTCTTTCTTTTTTTCACGAAACCATTTGATGCTGCTCTCACACTGTGGCGAATATGCTAGCGAATGTGCTTACGCATGGAAATATTTGACAATCGCTCAAACTTCGCAACATTCGCCGTGTCTTCGTAAGCGTTGGTAACAAATTCGGAACGTTCACAAGTCATTCTCCACCTCCTTACGAAGATCGGTCAATTTAGGAAGCGCTTCCTAAATTTCAGCGAATGTTGTGAAGATGGTCATTCGCCGTCGATTTTCGTAAGCATTGGTAAGCCATTGGTAACGTTGGTAAAGCATTCGTAATATATTTGTAAGCTATTTAAGAAGAGGTCGAGGGACGACCGACGGGTGACCGAGATGAAACTATTCACTATCCAATCGCATTTTTTGGGCGAATTCACCGCGAAATTCAAATATTCGTATTCTCAAGAATATTCGTCACAGTGTGAGAGCAGCATAAACTAAAATATTTCTAACAAAATTATATTCTTGCAAGACAAAGGCGGTTAAATTAATTACTGACCGTATTATTTACAAAATAAAAAGCCGATTTGAAATCTGCGTCCAATTCAAAGATTATTATGCCTACTTGTTGGTCTTGGTACAAGACAAATTTTGATTTGTTATAGCCACGGCGGCTTGGCCGCACATGAGACTAGCTATGTTTGGTGAATGAAACCCACTAACTTCTTCGACCAAGACTAAAATACGTGAACCAAAAAAAATTCACTTAGCATACACACAAAGGTGTGGGCCCTATTGAAAAGCAGTTTTATCTATACTGAAATGGGCTACAATAAAATAAATAATTCTTAAAATTGTTCAATCAATGGCATGGCATAATATTTAAGAAGAGCGGGATTGTCCAGAAAATGTCGGTAAATTTCACTTTAAATGGACTGCATTCGGACCAAAATGTTGGTTAGGTTTCCATGTACGAAAATCAGAAACACATTACCGTCCGTCTTTTTCCCCAAACGTGACAGGCAATAAACAGTGGCTATTCATTACTGAAATTAAATAAATACATTCAGTGGAACCGGGAAGCACATAATGAGGGCGCACTTTCCTTCTAATGGACTATTGCTTCGTTCCAATCGCGTCTTGTTTATCGTGTTCACCCATGGAGCAATAATCTAGTTTATTGCTCCATGGTTCACCGTACTTGTGAATTTCTCCATGTTCACGAGTGGGTTGCATTCCAAACGTTACCCACCAAGACGCACACAGTCGAGTTAGTCGTGCGGCACTCGTTCTTTATCGCACAAGAACTCATACGTGAACCTTCGATTATGAAGTCGTGAACATGGAGAACAAAATTCCACCTCGAGTTCACCACTGGTGAACACGAGTTACAAGGCAATTAGAACGCCATTATACGACTCGTGAACTCGTGAACACGATAAACACGACACGATTGGAACGCTGGATATGCTCATCTCACTTTATTTTGACCCATGTTTTCGTGGTCTTTATGCGAGTTTATGAACAGCGCCACCTAGTGATGGATGGTGTTCAGCTGTCGTTCAACAACTCCTCTCCCTAACAGCGCCACCCAGTGATAGTGTTCAGTCCCTCCCCTCCTAAACAGCGTCACCTGGTGTTGAATAGTGTTCAGCCCACCCCCCCCCCCCCTTTTTAATTTGCAACGTCTGGGAGAGTTTCATGATAGTCACAGATTTGCGTCATTGTCGAGTACGGTCCGAGTCCTTGTCGGTCAAGTTAGTCATGGTCCGTCTGTAGTCCAATATCCAATATTGTAGTCCAATATAGTCCAATACCTGTATCTTTCTATTGTCCACATTGGTTTTTATAATACGAAGTTTACAATCAGTCCGAGTTTTGGTAGGCTACAGATTGTCGTGTTAGGTTTCAGTCAGTCAGTCTTGTCGGTGCGGTCTGGTTAATATTCGAAGCTGCTGGTGGCACATTTCTACAATCGAGTTCCATGTACTAAATTATTGGAAGATTTCAATATAAAACACAAAAAGCAGTAAATTGCAGTGTAATGGTACAGGTATTTGTGGTCTGCGGGTAATTCTGCAGGTTGTGGGTTCGTGGTGCGTGTGCCCTTGAGCAAGGTACTTTGTCACTCTTTGCTTCTCTCCACCCAGGAGAAAATGTGTACTTGCATGTGAGGGCAGAGATGGTCATTGTGGTTGATTTTTAGCTGCCTTGTGCGAAAATGGCAGCTCCCCCTGAGGCCCAATGGAATTGACACAATGGAGTTGACCCAATGGAATTGACACAATGGAGTTGACCCAATGGAATTGACCTAATGACATTGACCCAATGAAATTGACCTAATGACATTGATCCAATGAGCAGGAGCCCCAATTCTGGTGGATATGGATACGTGCACTTTGTAAATACGCATGATTAATTATTAGGCTTTCAAGGGAACAACTTAGTTCTTGTCACTCGGGGCTATTGCATTTTGCGACCTCATTAGCTGAAATGTTGGGGGATGGGGCCAACAAAATCTATCTGGTTGCTCGTCTGAATCTCACGGCCAGTCTGGTCGCTCAGTTCTAAATTCCATACTAACAAACGTTCAGTCCATTTCATGAAAACCGTACGTGGTAAGCAAATTAAAAAACAAATAATACATACCAAGGAAAAACAAGATATCACATCAATCTTAATCCAATGGCTATCAAACGCATGTTCGTAAAATGCGTTACGACGATTCTGCTTACCGTACCAATGAGCAGCGCGCGTAGGGGCCCTTGCGTGCGCACCATGCAGCAAATTGTTGGCCTAGCGCCCTCTTGTGGCGTACACCGTGCATCAAAATACAAGTCTGAATTAAATATTAATGTTGATTGATTAGATAACCCGTACGAATAACCACAATGAATACGAACAACAGTTTTCTTATGTTATTATAATTATACGGGAGTACAGCTACTGAACCGCCCATAAAAGCTACTGCGTAGCAAATAAATAAATAAATAATAAATAGAAATATATAATTAAAACGTCTATAAACATGTACATTGTAAATTGTTTGTCATCAAATATTAACTATGACAGCTGTCACATTCGAGCGTGTCAAAGGGTTGATTTTACGTCGAGCTACAATCTAGTGCATTTTTTACACCGAAGAAAAGGATGAGGGCGGCAGAGCGCAAAGCGAATTCGAAATCCACCGCTCCCTCTATATCGCTTATGTAAAAGGGCTCCCTCTTGTCTATCGTAGCTCAATTCCCGGGGGCATGAAAAATGGCGGCGCCCTAGAAGGCGCACGGACGCCTTGATAGTTTCTAGAAGTAGGCTACGTCAAAGTACTGGGCCGATATTCATAAAAGCCTGCTAACTTAGCAGCCAATTAGGCCTTGCAGCCCGCTAAATCCGTAGTTTGCTGCTCCGTGGTTACCAACTAATGTTGTATTCATACAACCTTGCTAAGAATGTTACCAGCTAGTTGACAGCTAGATATTTTAAGCACGCAACTAGGGCATCAGGCAAGTTGCCAGCTAGTGACTTGGATACACCCCAGATCAACTATAATGTTAGCAGTTAACTTAGCAACCAACTATAAGCTTAGCAAAGTTTTATGAATATCACTTAGCTTCTAACTAGGTTAGCTGTCAACTATAGAGGCCATTTTAGAAGCCAACTAGGCTTAGCAGGCTTTTATGAATATCGGCCCTGGACATTTTGACCAAATCATTACAAAATTGCTTTAACATTGAATTCTGGGTCAGTGTCGTCGTAATAAGACTATACCCCGTTACACCAATAACGAATAGCTGTTAAACTCCAGCCACTGTTTCCAAAAAATGCAATGAGGACAATGGGAGTCAAAAGGTATAAGGCATAATTCTACAGACGAATAGGTCTCTAAATGGTTTCACGACATAGATTTTTGGAGTTTTACTAAAAAACTAGGAATTTTCAAGTCGTGTTTATCAATCGCAAATTAAAGTCTGAGGTCTAAGGGGTACTAAGTTACTTTGAAAATAGCTCTCGACGTTCTGAAAGCGATGTCTCCATAAGGATACAGAATTCGGAAAGGGTGTGCAGAACAGAGGGAGGAAAAGACTACCAGTGAATATAAAAGAGTTGTTGTGTGTTCCGTGGCCGCCTTTGACGGCTTGCCTAGTCTTGTTCTCGATGTGTGGGGCATGTACGCAGCGTGGGTGTGGCGAGCTATCATACTTGGCTCTCGTTAATCAGGCAAGATTTCTCGTTCACGTCTCTGTCCTCGATTGAACCTGCACACAAATCGAAACGAAAAACGAGTGCAAAAAGAGAATGTCTGAGTTAGGTTGACCAGACTCGAAATATTTACAGTCGAGTACAGCTTAGCTCTCTAAATGTAAAAGAGTGAAAAATCCATTGGACTCTGTGCTTTTTCTTTTGTGTTTCTCCCGCCAACTGTGATGTGCATCATGCTGAATGTTGCCCTATATAATGTTTGTTTCTTGTACACAGCCATTTTGTCTCTGAAGAAGATGTTGTTAAGATCGAAATATTAGGCCCTCTTATTTGACTCGCCAAAACAATTAGAAACCGAGAGAAACTGAGTTTTTCAGAGTGAAAACCACTCCAAAAAAGTAAAATTTGTTTTACTCTTTCGAGAGGCCATACATTGTTAAAATGGTGTTACAAAAATTGTTTTTAAAACCAAGTTAAACAACCCAGGTTGTTGTTCCTTACTTTAAACAACGCACACATTTTCCAAACCCAAACTTCGTCTTCGTATCAGGCTTTATTCATGCAGTTTAGCAATAGGCTGGAGCCGGAGACAGATCCGAAGCCAGGGGTTTGGAAATTAGCCCTAGTTGTTTTATGAGCATGGCACTTAAAGGTAGGATACACCTTTTGCAGATATACAAAACAATTACTACTGAATTATTAAGAAATAACTTACTTATTTCAAAGTAAATAATAAGTTTAGACATCCAGCAAAAAGATTGCGCTAGATATCATGTAATTGTTCCGACAAATTTAGTTTTATAACCAAATGGGAACAATTACAGGATATCTAGCGCAATCATTTTTCTGGATGCCTACAATCATTATTTACTTTAAAATAAGTACGATATTTCTTAATAATTCGGTAGTAACGAATTTCGATATCTGCAAATGGCACATCCTACATTTAAAGCGATAACCCCGTGCACAAGCTCTTTTATTAATTTGTTAACAATCAAAGTCAATCATCCTACTTACCATGGTTAGAGAAAAAAATCAACAATAGATCAGATGTAAAACTTAAATCGAAGGGGTTTTAGTTGTTGTCAGTTTAAGTGCGCGTAATGGAATAGAGGTGCCTCGCGTACCGAAAGGATACACACGGAAAACAAAGCCAGGACACAATTTATCTCAAAACAAGTATACGAGATATTTGAAACAGAGAACAACACATTCAAACCATGAAGGAAAAAAAGAACACACGGGATTGAAAACAAGTAAGCGGCAACATTCACTTTGAAAGAGACAAACAAACATGTACAGTGGAACGCCGCTATACCGAACATTCGGCTATACCGAACACGTTCCTTGGCTCCCGATTTTTGTGTCCAAATATAACAAACATGGGCCAAGTTCGATCAAGGACTATAGTTAACTATAATTTGACTAACTCTGATCAAACTCGGGCTAGTCGACGATGGTTGGACTAGTCTAGTCGACTATTCACGACCAGCCTACCGCGGTTGGTCGCATCGATGGTAACCAATAGCCGCTTTAATAGCACAGTACAGAGAGGACCACGAGTTTGGCAGTTATCAATAGTTCGACAAGAGTCGTTCGCACTTCAACTTCAGTGCGCATGCCCTAATGACGTCACGAACTAACCACTAGTTAACTATAGTTCCTTGATCGAACTTGTCCATTGTTGTTGAAAATATGTCAACAGATTGTTTTGGAAACCACTGGGTATATAAAACGCTATTTAGGCCGTGTTTAATTCCTAAACGTCAAACGGCCGGTGCTTTATGTTCAAGAGTGATGAGTGGCTATTATTTCTCTAATAAATAGAAGGCAAAAGCCATTTTTTTTTAGAATTCGATGTGATGAATAAAAGAAGGTGCACTTAAAGGTAGGATGCACCATTGTTAATTGTTTGAATTCTCATGAATGGGTGGATTTGGGGGGTTGTATTTTATAGTATGCTGAGAAAAGCACGAAAAACGGCCTTCGTTTTCAACCAGCGTCGGGCAGTGGTTCTTATGTTGTTCTTGGTTTTATTGCGATCGCCGTCTGGCGTGATTTTTTTTTTTTTTAATTCGATTTTTCGGAATTAATTTTGGATATCTAGCGCAATAATTTTGCGGGATGCCTAGAATCATTATTTACTTTTAAATAAGTAAGATATTTCATAATAATTATATAGTAATTTGTTTTGATATCTGCAAATGATGTATTCTACCTTTAAGTAGGCTACAAGATGGACACCAACTCAAAAAATGAGCATGTGATGGCCCGGTGGCCGAAAATCGCTGTGCCGAACGATCGATATACCGAACCAAAATCTGTGGATCCGTGATGTTCGTTATAGCGGCGTTCCAATGTACATGTACCACACTTTGCGCAAAATCACATTGCACCAAGCCTGCAGCAAAACGGTTATTTTGCACCTGCGCCTAATTTGCCAGACGTGGTTAAAACTTGCTTAGCACGCCTGGACAAGTATCATACATTGAGTCAACTATGAAGTCAACTCGTACGCAGGCTATCGCTTATTAGATTGAATTACAACGTGTATAGTCTTGACTCAAGATGCTATGATAGATAGCGGTGCACTCCTGTTAAAAGGCGAAGAATCCGTCTGCCGAGGTCACAAATACAAGTTATACACTCAAATTCGTCTATTATTAGAGAGTTCTGAGAGCCATGGAATTTGGGAAATGAAGACATGTGAAACTTAAACTCTGGCCTGGACTTGGAGCTTCTAATTCTGAGCATTTGGGCTGCAATTGGGTCATAAAGTGGCACTATTTTATAGCCCTGTTGTTGAGGTATCCTTTTTTTAGTTTAGTTGTTTAGTTTCAGGGCTGTCCTTCTTTGGGTGAAAATATTTCAAAAAGTGAAGGGTCAACCCACCACCGAATGACAATGGAGGGACGGGGAACCGGGAACCAGTCTACTCTATACTGTGAGCAGGTGGGTTTATCTAAATCATGCCGTGAGATTGCATAATATTAAATGGACGTGAAACGATATTCATGATCCACTATCGATCGCTATGGCGCCTTGGGCCAAGACTAATTACAGCAGCATAACTATAGCGTCAATGTAAAACACCCTCAGTGTGGCAGTTATGGCACGTCAAAGCGGAATATATTCAACCCTGCACGGCATGCAATTGTCAACATTACAAAATACAAAAACAAAACAAAACAAAACAAAAACCTACACATTTCGAGCCTTGAGACATTTGTTCACACGCTAACACGGTCAAAACATGTCAAAAACATCCTAAACAAACTGATATGCAAACCCGCTGAAAAACATAATGTCAACATTAAATAAAAACCAATTCTAATCCTAACCCTAAATCTAAACCTAATCCTAACCCGACCTTGTTGGCACATGTTTTTAAATAATGTTGCCATGTTTTTTGTTTAAATGTTGAACGGTAACTGTTACTGTTGTGGTGTATTATGTTATGTTGACAATTGCCGTGCAGGGTGGAATAAATTTCGCTTTGGCGTGCCATATATAGCACATCCAAATCAGGAAAAAGTCGGAAAATGACCTTTTGAGATAATGCACATATAGTAAGATTGGAAATTCAATAAGCTAAGCTTTCTAATGATAATCACCACAAGCCTTTACCTCATAGCCAATAACTACTGAGCTACAAGCTCGTGATAAATATCCAATCTTAGGATTTCCAATCTTACTATGCACATATCTCCAAAAGTCATATTCCGACTTATTCCTGGTTTCGATGTGCTGGGTCACAACTAAAACGTTTCATTTAAAGGGATCGTAATCATCGTATACGTTTGGTAATTACTCCAAAAAATAATGGCAACAAAAACTTACTTGGTAAGAAGTACAGCAGCTTTGGATAGTATAGCCTAATGCATTTTTAGAAACTTTTCACTTCGAAGTACTGCGGTTATAAAAAAAGATATCACTTTTTATCCCCAACAATTTGAATCTGAGAAGCGTTACTGCAGTGACGTTTTTC
The DNA here is from genome assembly GCA_037893245.1 of Crossaster papposus. NCBI lineage: Eukaryota > Metazoa > Echinodermata > Asteroidea > Velatida > Solasteridae > Crossaster > Crossaster papposus. The sequence goes on from JBAIAA010000017.1 coordinate 2,722,806, forward strand.
AGACTGTGTATTCCAATGCAGATTATTCTTCCTGCGTGGACATAACCGCTCCAGATTTTCGGCAATATCTCGAAATCGCTACCACCTTTTAAAATGAAATTTGTACAGGTTAATTTTATGGTATATATCTATAACTATATGGGATTGAAACAAACAATGGGTTCCAATTACCAAACGTGTACGATCCCTTTAAGCAGTAAAGTATTTTGATTAACTCCATATTTTCAATGCATGTCCCCCTCCCCACCTGTAGTTACGCCACTGGTGGCATATCTAAAGTGATATTGGGTGCAGATTGTTAATTTATTTTACAATTTCGTCTGAGTGTTGACTTTGTATTAGTTCATCTACAACTATCGGTGGAAACAAATTAATGAAAGAATTGGGAATACCAAGTATTCTCACAGGAATAGAGGTGCAAAGTTTGTTTGCAGAATGATATTAATGGCCATTAGTAGTAACATTATCTCATCCCATGCCGAATTGGAAGCAAGCTCGCGTTAAATTTCACTCTACACTGTACGTACCCGATATACCGCGGAAATTGTTTTGACGCACAATCAAAAGATTGTCTCTTCAGGAGCTGGGGAAATGTTAAAATAGTTGAGGTGTCTAGACAATGGGCGTCACAATGTTAACAAAATACGGACGGGATGAGCTGTCCGTTGGTACTTACGATGACTTGGTTGACACCATCGATTCCATCATTATCACGATAATTTACCATTAGTGTGATTATAATGTGACTTGATAGCCTCCGTTAATATGCTCGGGATTGCAAGATGATGCTTCTGAGGGTGGTCTAGACATTATGATTATTACCACTTGCCCCGACCTTGCCATTGCCGTAAATTAATTACCCAGTGTTATATAAAACATCGCTAATCGAGACATTTACCGCAGCCTCAATACAAAATAGTGCTGAGGGTTCAATCTGTACGCATGCAAATTACGCGTTCGCAGACAATAGTTACAACAAGAACAGTCCAGACTATTGACTATCCAGTCTATATTGCGCAGGCGAACACGACATCATGCCTTTAAGGTAAAACGTTAAAACTGCCGTAAGAGCTAACAACACTAGAGCCTGGTTACCCGACCAGAGGATCCCCGACGTTCCTTAATCATAGGTCAGGTATAGCAGTCACATTAAAACAAATTATGATCATAAGGGCAGGAATGTAGTCGAGTCCATCACAAGTCCCTGCAAGTCCCTGTAAGTACCTGCAAGTCCATCACAAGTCCTTCAGTTCCAATTCAAATCACAAGCTATTCAAATCAGCTTGGACAAAAGCATTCCCTTGTCATTGTTCATCCAGTTACTTGTGACTGCCTTTATGAAGGGACTTGTGACTGGCTTAACGAAAGGACTTGTAAAGGGACTTGCAGGGACTCGACTACAACCCTGCATAAGTTTTTTTTCTCGAAACCTTCGCTTCGTCGTCGGCTTCGCCTCCAGATCCGACTCCGGCTTCGGGATCACTGAGAAGCCAACCAATGGAAGTATTCTGCCTTTTGGGGTTTTTACTTACTGATTGAATGTTTCTGAATCGCAACATACACTATAATGTGGCTGGAGTTCCCGCAGTTGGGAGCCTAAATTTGCCTTTAGCCTAGGACGATGACGAAGCCAGGAATTCGAAACCGGGCTCTTAATGTTATGTCAGGGTAGCCCGCAAGGACCCCAAAGACTTTGAAAGAAAAGTATTGAGCATATATAATGAAACAACAATTTAAATCGAGATATCTAACAAACACAAAACATACTGGCAACACGGGCGACCCAACACACACTATGAACATCTAACAAAAAAAACACACGGTGCACTAACAAGTCCCTTGCTGCTTGGCACTAAATCCTGTGCTACTTATTCACAGTGACAGCAGTCGTAAAAAATGGGTTTCATGAACATTAAAGTTGTGCAATCTATGTTAGCGAAACCTTCAAACTATTTACACAAAATGTGTGTTTTCTTCAGTTACTTTTCTTACCGCTCCCTGCTCCCTTCTCCATTAATTGTTTGACAATAATATCTAGCGATTTCTTGCGATAGCCAGTATTTTCCTGCTATATCTCAAGCTTTCTCGCAATATCTCCAATTTTCTCGTGATATCTCGCGCGTTCTCGCGATATCAAATGCCTTCTCGCGATACCCAATGCCTTCTCGCGATACCCAATGCCTTCTCGCGATACCCAATGCCTTCTCGCGATATCCAGGGCTTTCCCTTGATATCTCGTGCTTATCTCGTGCTTTCTCGTCTGCGTCGCCTCCCCACCTACCTGGTAGTGACACCTTGCGGTTGGTAGTGTCGTCCCCGCAGTCGCTGACCGACAGTTGTTCCCGGGGCGAGCCGGCCGGCTTGTCGGGCTCGCCGTTCAGGACGACGACGTTGGTGGCGGTCAGCAGCGTATGGGTGGAGTCTGTGTTTGGCTCGTCCTCGTCGTGTTTCCCTTCCACCCAGTAGGTGATCATGATGCCTTTGCCCTGCAGTAGCATGTATATGAGCGTGTTAGTGTCAAAGTCAGTCCGAGGTGCGTTCCACTTACGCGAACTGTTTGCGCGAACGTTTGCCTACGTTTTGAGTTGGCGCCAGTTGAAGTGGAACGATATTTTAAAAGCTACGTTTTCAAAATGGCGGCGCCCAATGACAATGACATCGTTTGGTTGGCTGCTTTTTGTCCAACTCATTATTTTTCTTTAAAAGATCTCTGTAACTGCTCCAAACAATCCACCATTTATAGCGAAAAGTATGAAACGTAAATCAAAACCGTGAAAAGAACACTTTCGTCTGCTAACCTCTTCGCCATCTTTAAAATACGTCACTGACCAACACAGCGAACAGCTCGGAATGACGTTCGCCGTTTTCGCTAACGTTCGCCAACATAATTGGCGCACATTTGCGTTCCACTCACGCGAACAACGCTAACGTTGGCCAGCCAACGTTGGCAACGTTCGCTTGAGTGGAACGCGCCCCAGGTGAAGTGAATATTCTTCTGGGGTTTCTTCCCACCTTCTAAAACTGTAATTTCTTCCCATTGTCGTCTTAAATCTTGCAAGCTTTGTGACATTGACGCTCTTAAGGAATCCTTATAACCCCTTATGCTGGATAGATTTTAGATGAGAAGCGCCTTAGATATATGTAAACATTTTGTAAGGTGGATGAGCCTATGGGCCTTTTTCCAATCCCTGGTTTCGTCTTCGTCTTTGGCTTGATGCGAGTTTAGATTCCTAACTGCGACATCTCCAGCCACATTCTAATGCATGATATGCTTCAGAAACGTTCAACTGATTGATGTGAACAACAAAAATTGACTATTTCCATATGTCTCCATTTCTATTTGCTTATCATTGATTTGGAATTTGGAGGCGAAGCCACAGCCGAACCGGAGCAAAGGTTTCGAAAAGACCCTATACGACGTCGCACTTTGTTTACGTATTTTGTTCACATTATATAATTGCCACAAATTTAGTTCAGGCATTTTATTCTAGTGTACGAATACATCGAGTTGCAGTAGTCCGAATGTATTTTAGATCTTCGAAAGTGAAAGGTTAAAATTACAGGAAAAGCAAGCAGAGCCATTTTGCATTTTTCTTTACATTTTGTTTGTTATTTTTTCTAATCAAGGTCCCCGAGAGTGCGCCATTAAGGGCTGAACTTCAATGCCGTATTGCCGTGCAAGTGTTTTAGGCATTTATAATAAGTAATCAAATCCAGCAATCGGTACTTTCACAATCGTTAACTGTTGCCACGCGTGTGGCGCCAGTTGCAGCGAAAATGACCGGCCACGTCTCCTTGCGAGCCGCTGCTGATAAAATATTAATTGTTATCTCTAACCAAAATTATCTCTCTTCTTTATTATTACCTTGACTGGCATCTCCCCGCGCACCACGGTGTCGTATCCGCCCAGAACCTCCAGGATTTTTACGCATGCTTCGCTGGCCTGGATCTTAAGAGCTGTTGGAAATGGGAGAAGACACGAAACAAGTCTAAGAAGCTGTCGGTTATATACTAAAATAGTCGTTGGCGCATGGCAGCTGTCAACTAGAAAAGGGTTCATTTAGCGGTACACTGCGCATGACATCAAACCATGGAATCGTCTATAAGTACACGAGCTAAATGGCGCCATAATGATAATTCTCCTCGTTAACTCTGGTTCAAAAACTAATCACACGCCGTTATGGTGTCAATGACGCTACGACCGATCCATTTTAGAAATTATTAAGGAATATATCATTCTGTGTATACGCCAGACTGGGAAACAAAAACAGTCGCTGTCGTTTCGTTGAGAATTCGAAGATTTTGATTTGAGTGTCAGCGCAGCGGCCATATATATACGTCCGATCGGTGTTGAATTCGTACGTCATAATGCATAATTCAGTTAGAATCTGTCAAAACCTTCACATTAAATATACGTTTTATGCGACTTGCATCTTTGACAGTTTCTATAAAGTGGTATAAGATCGAGTGCCATCATTTTTCGGTGCACACTTTTGGAAAGCATATCATCAGAACTGTTAACTTCTTTCCTACAAACAGCAGCTATGATAATGTAATACTGAAATATTGTGACGTCATGTGCACTAATTATTGTGCCGTGTAAATCCTTAGGCTGCAAGCAAATATAATTATGTGTGTTTAAAGGTAGTATACACCATTTGCAAACATGAAAAAACTACTGAATTAGCACGGAATCCCTTAACACTTGCCTGTAAGTGAATAAAAGTCTCAAGTATTCCGTGAAATCAGAGCATCTGGTGGGCTGTAGTTTTCGAAGAAAAAGAATGGATTTTGTATAAATTTCCAACGATTGCCGGCTGGCAATCGTTGAAAAACAAAACCTGACTATTTTCAAACACTGTCCCCAATTTAATAAATTTTGTTAGTCCACAATTTATTTGCAATATTGTTACACATCCATGAATGAGTCTGGTTTCTGAACCTGATAATTCCACGGACGTCTATAAATTGCTCCGTTTTATCTGAAGGAATCAAGGAACCAAACTAAAAAAAACTATTACCTTTACAGCAAAAGTAAATGGTGTATATCACCTTTAACACTCTATACAACTGCCAAATAATACAATGTGTCCCCCCCAAAAAATAAAAAAATATAAAATAAATACCACTAAAGTGAATTCTTTATATTACATAGTAGACATGTCTTGATCATCTTATTCAGCCAAATGTGATCTGTTGGATCTGTTGGTGAAGTTGTATCGGGCAGCATGGTTCAGAGTGTTTTGACTTTGTCAATCTCTGTCTGGAACGGGAACACCACAGTGGATGACCGGAAACGCCTCAGTCGTGTAGTTAACACTGCCAGTGCTATCATTGGTTGTGAGTTACCCACATTACCCACATAAGTTTATAAGTCACGTATCCTAAACAATTCTAGGTCAATTATTATAGACGAATTCCACCCTGCATTCCCTGCAAATGATTCCCTGCAAATGATACACTATCTAGACTATTGTTACCTCATGCTAGGAGTCCACTGGGCCGCGCCAGTTGGTGCCAGTTCGCGCCAAAGATTATGTGATTGGCGCGCTAGTGGCTCGCTGTGGCGCCGAATTAATGTCCGCTCGGCATGTGTCGCCAAGTGGAATAAACTGGGTGCCATATGGCGTGCGCCAAATGCCACCCGGCTTGCTCCAAAATGTTGCGCCAGTTCGCGCCATTACACGGCCATTTGATTCCAAAATTCACCCTGTTGGCGCCATTCGCGCCAATAGACGGCTACTTTGCGCCACTTGGTGATTAGTTTGTGCCAAAGGTCGCCAAATTGGTTTGAACTTGCCGCCGCTTGGCGCTACTTGCCGACTATATAAATACCGGTCAATGTATACCACTGTAATAAAGAGACTTGGTTTATAGAGGTGTTCAAACTTGTTTGGCACCGTTTTGATTTGTTTTCAATAACAAACACGTTATGTGGCGTCAGAGGTGTTATACCTTCTCCCGTGGACTCCATTCTAGACGCCGTGTTGACCGTGTCGCCGAATAGACAATATCTGGGCATTTTGAGACCCACAACCCCCGCTACAACGGGACCTGTGATTGGTGGGAAACGACAGAAAATTGGTCACACATCTGAAACAATGTATACTGGTCTTATGGAGCTTTTTACGGATATCAAAAAATGTATTTATGAAATACGTGTACATGTAGATTGAGTTTCAATGACTGAGTTCTTCTGATTTTAATAATAGCGGCCACGATTGGTCAAAACAAAGGCTTAACCTCGTTCAGAGACTGAACGTGGCCAATGACATTGCAGATACTATTTAGCGAGAGAAACAGTCTTTCCCGTACCTGAATGAATACCCGCGCGAATTCTGAGCTTGACGTTCTGCCTGTGCGGGATGACAAATGTTGGCGGCTACGATTGGTCAAAACACAGGCTTGACCTCGTTCAGAGACTGAACGTGGCCAATGACATTGCAGGTACTATTTAGCGAGAGAAAAAAACAGTCTTTCCCGTACCTGAATGAATACCAGCGCGAATTCTGAGCTTGACATTCTGCCTGTGCGGGATGACAAATGTTTCACAGACTTCAACCAAGTCCAAGGCCATGCTAGCGACTTCTCCTGCGTGGAGTAGACCATTGCGTTTTGGAATGCCGGAAACCACCATATCTGGGAAGAAAAGTCCAAATCAATTGTGGTGTAGGCCTACCAAGTATTTTGAAACAAATTAAGTGACTTATCATTTATTAGCTCAAATTTTAACAAATAGCTTTGGCCAAATGTTTCATTTCTTGTGAGCTTGTCTCTGTGAGTAAAAAGCTCACTCTTTTTAAATTATTGAGTCTCATAAAACCACTCAAACAGAATTGGGTTTTCCAGAGTGAAAACTACGTCATAAAGCATGAAAACCAATTGTTACTCTTTTGGAGTAATTTTCACTCTTTTTCATTTCAGAGAGTTTAATTTCATTCAAATAAAGTAGAGCTGTTCATTTTCGAATAATTTGGTATTCGATTATTGGAAACTGCACTGACCGAATTATTCGAAACGGGTTGATCAATTTGTACACACGCCAGCTGCTGGGGCCAATTTTATAGAGCTGCTAAGCACAACAATTTGCTTAGCACCAAAAAGTCTTGCTCATTAAAAAAACCAGGTTACCAGCCAAAATTCTACAGGTTTTTCATGCTAAGCCAAAAACCAGCTGATTATCAATCGAAAACAATAAAGATCACGTGAAAATTTGGTCTGTAACCTTGTTTTTTCCAAGGACAAATTGTCATGCTAAGCAAATTGTTGTGCTTAGCAGCTCTATGAAATTGGCCCTAGGTTTCTCGCTGGCCAAAGGTCAAAGGTTGCATACACAACACTCCGGTTACACTTTGCATGTGGAGATGGCTATTACCATTACGGGCCGCTGGAGTGTTTTTCAGTATGCTGCGTCTAGATATTTGCGTACTTAAAACTAACATGTTAAATCAACACTTTATATAGGTATGCGGTCAGTGACTACTCTTTAAAAGTTGGAATTTCAAACACCAAGCGCGGTTATATAGTGCCCTGAAGCGGTTAAAGCGTGATGGGCAGACCATACCGCCCGAAACGTCGAGTTCCCCTCCAGGTCTTTTTCAGAACCACACAAACTCACAAAACAGATTCACCACATGGTGCGACCGCAAACAACTGATCTTACTTTTCTAACGATTCTTAATAATTGAAACGAGGCATTCACAGGCGATTCACCCCCGAAGGATATACGATACTATTAAAAGGCAGAGCCACCACAGGGGCCGTGCTAATAAAAATGGCAAACAGCAGAAGGCCTAAATCAAATTCCGGTTCTCCGATTACACGACGGCTATTTTTTTGGCTTACACGCATCCCCGATGGTCTCCACTTTGTAGACGTCGTACGCGTCGATGATGGAGTCAAACGTGACGTACAGCTTGTTTAGAAGGGCCACCACCTCGTACGGTGAACTGCCGCTGGAGAGACTGGTGAAACCCACGATGTCACTGCACGGGAAATGCAATATTAGCCACAAAAGATCCACAATAATTTTTTTTTGAGCTTTTTAATCTAACCCCATTGTGGTTATACCGTAAAACGGGGTGCGATTTTTTTTTCGTGCCACAAACGCGTCAATTTGCCCGTTTCATTGGAAGGGGCGACTTGAATGGAGACTTTTATCCTTTTTTCTATAAGACCCTATCTAGATGAGATTATTAACCAATAATTTTGGTTGATAGAAAAAGGTAAAAAAGTCGAGTATACGAAAAACTAGGGACTGTATACAATTAACTAGGGACTGTATCCATTTATTTTTGTGAATTATGGCTGTCAACGTCGTTGGTCTTCATACGTTCCGCGCGTATCAAAATCTGTGGTCTCCATTCAAGTCGCCCCATTCCAATGAAACGGGAAAATTGACGCGTTAGTGGTACGGAAATAAAAATCGCAAACGGGTTAACGTCGGCAGTTTTGAGCCAACTTTGGTCAGATCGTTTTAGGGGTAAATTTTTGCGAGATTTACACAAAATCCAGTTTGATATTATTTTCTAACTCTTTCTTGACCATTTAGATAAAAAAAAAAAACACACAAAATACAAGTAAAAGCATAACATAACAATTATTAGAATGTAGTGCCAACATTATCCCTGGGTGCCAAAGTTATATCATTTTGTGTATGTATTGATGTAATTTGTAAATGTATACAGCTATTTTATGTGAGAGTGTACAATTTCACTTGAGGATGAAAACAAGATTTTAATTCTAATTCTTAATTCATAATAAAGGGAATAAATATGTTGGCCGGTTTTAAACAAGTATGTTATAATACCAGATCTTGAGCCTTGACGTTGTTAATGCCGATTCGAATGCACGGGCCATTAGGCACCCGGCTCGTGAATCTTAACGTTAATAATGCCTGATGAATTTGGCAAAACTGTTAAAAATGACAGATTCATATTAAAACTGTTCAAAATTACGGTTGTTATTACGGATATTAAAGGTAGGATACACAATTGGTAATTGCTTGAATTATCATCAATAGGTGGATTTGTGGGGTTGTATTTTATAGTAAATATCGTTTAACTGACCTGTCCGAAGTTTTACAATCATGGATGCCGAGAAAAGCACGAAAAACAGCGTTTATTTTCAACCGACGTCGAGCAGTTTTTCTTATGTTATCTATTTTTTATTTTTTTGTATAAAATTCTATTTTTCGGAATAATTACAGGATATAGGCCTATAGCGCAATCATTTTGCTGGATGCCTGGAATCATTACTTACTTTTAAATAGGTAAGATATTTCTTAATAATTCGGTAGTAAATATTTTCGATATCTGCAAATGGTGTATCCTATACTTTAATAGATACATGTATAGTAAAAATAATACCGCAAAAATTTCACCGTACAAAATACGGTTTATCATTGAAAACAGGTATGAGTCAACCGCGAAAAGAAAATACGGCAAACCGGTGGAACCTCACTACACAATATTTGTTGTACGTTTACAAACAGCGAGGACTGCATAAACATACACATTTACAGCATGTCGTTACAAAATGGATAGCACTTCGTAAATATTACATGCACCACGCCACCCCCCCCCCCCCTCCCCTCCAAGAAAACAAAACGAAATAAAAGCTTTTTATCTTCGCAAATAGTCTGCGATTCCCGATCTTTAAATAACATTAAAACGGATGGCCAAAATGGGGGAATATTTTAAATGTGTTTTTCACACTCCCGCGCGAGAAGGGATATGGACAGGACGTAATCATGTCTCTCGAGGTGAAGGGACTGAGATTGTATAGCACGCGCACTTGACAAAACTAGGCCCTGACCGTCGTGTTGCGAAACGGAATCCTTAAAAGGTTTTCGATTCGTTCCCCTTCGGCAAACTAGGTCAGTCATCAGCCGATCGTTCTTGCTGTACGCACGCTTCGCATAATATCGCTGCGACTTGTTGATGATTTCAATGTATTGCCGACTCTACCTGTTACATCTGACATTAAGCCCGGAAATCCCCGAAAATGTCATGTTTTTGATTCATTTTGTTATCTTATTTCCAACATCTGGTTTCAAGTTGAAGGAAACCAAACTAATGTCTTACCATTATCGAAAAGAATTTTTTTTTTAAACAGTCCTAACTTGTTTACCCTAACCTTTTTCTCTAAGATCTTCGAGAATTATGCTACATGTATTTAGACCCCAATCTGTCGTTCTAGAGCAAAAACAACTCCCAACTATCGTTTTTTTAAGGTAGCTATAGAAACTTAGAGAGACACTGAAATGTCTCCCTAAGTGTCACTGTCTCCTTATTACCTAAGAACGTACGCTAATTTGTCTCCCTAAGTTCTCATTTAGTGAAATAAATATCATTTTGCGACTTATTCCTAATTTTGATTATATAATATTAAACAGACAGACGTAAACAAACAAAAACCAAAACAGCAACAAAAATAAAACTGCCGGCGGTAACTAAAAGAACTAAAGTCTTTAACAATTTCCTGTCAATTTCACCGGAATTAACTTCCCCTCTCCAGCCCCCTCGACAAATTGCATTCTATATCCCAGAGCTCAAAAATGATTTGCCCGAAGCAAAAATGACTCAATAGTAAATGGTTTAATTTCATTTTAATCTTTCCTTCAAGCATCAAACAACAACAATCTTCGTCCTCACCTGAAAAAGATTGTGCAGCTTTCGAAAGCCTCGGCCTTGCTGGCGATTCCTTGGCGAAGATTGTCCGCGACTGGTTTGGGAAGCATACCTATAATACAGCGAGTATACGAGATGAATACAGATTAGAGAGTTCACAGCATCGAGTTAAAAGTGGATGAACAACGGATCGACCATAGAAATTATGTATCCATTTAGATTAAAATGGCAATGCTTCGCTCGCTGCCTTAGGTTGAATGACTGCAGAAAAACGCAGGAAAAAAAGGATTCAACAAAGAAGAACAAATTAAAAAGGAAAATTTGAAGAGTCATTATCGACGCCATCTTGCCTGACTATACTTGATCATGCTGCTCTCACACTGTGGCAAATATTCTTGCGAATAATTATGAATATTTGAATTTCGCGGTGAATTCGCCCAACAATTGCGATTGGATAGTGAATATTTTCATCTCGGTCACCCGTCGGTCGTCCTCGGTCATCCCTCGACCTCTCCTTAATAATCTTACGAATATATTACGAATGCTTACCAACGCTTGCCAATGCTTGCCAATGACTCACGAATAGCTAACGAACGTTGCCAACGCTTACGCACGCTTTACCAACGGCTTACCAATGCTTACGAAAATCGACGGCCAATGACCATCTTCACAACATTCGCTGAAATTTAGGAAGCGCTTCCTAAATTGACTGATCTTCGTAAGGAGGTGGAGAATGACTTGTGAACGTTCCGAATTTGCTACCAACGCTTACGAAGACACGGCGAATGTTGCGAAGTTTGAGCGATTGTCAAATATTTCCATTCGTAAGCACATTCGCCAGCATATTCGCCACAATGTGAGAGCAGCATTAGGGTGAAGTGACTGATCCCCGCCTCTATCATTTAGAAACAAAACGTTAAAAGAGAGTCCACGAACAGGCTATCTTTTTTTTCTAGGAGGGTTAGGGGTAATTATTATAAATGGGCGTATCTACACCCCACTGAGTGGAAGATACTTAGGTTCTCAGATTCTTACTTTCCATTGGAGACTAAAAAATAGTCAAGGAAAAATAGGCAGAGGCCGAATTCGAACCCCAGTCAAACGATCTAAGACCTAACCCAATATCCACTATAAGCTACCATGAGAGGTCGACAGAAGCCGTTTTTCAAAGTGCTTTGATGTACCTCTGGGCTACGTGTAACTAGTTAAATAAGTAGTAACAATGTATTAGCGTCATTGTTAAAACTACTGAATAATCATGAAGCAAGGGGTCTAGAGTCGCCCATTTATGATAATTACCCCATCAAACTTTTCTGCTATAAATAAGTTGTCTTCATCACTATACTTGGCTTTACGTTTCTTACCTTTACCATGTTTACCATCCTCATCGCCATACTTGTGTAGATTTTAATGCACACATATAGGCCCATGAATCAGATTTACTGATGTTCCTAAAGGTCATTTGACCCATCCAAAACAACATTTTTCGTTTTTGTTTGTTTGATGAACTGCCCAATGTCTTAGCTGCGTGCTTAAAATAGCTAGATGCCAACTAGCTGGCAACACTCTTAGCAAGGTTTTATAAATACAACATTAGTTGGTAACCACGGACCAGCAAATTACGGATTTAGTTGGCTGCTAAGGCCTATAGTTGGCCTCTAAGTTAGGAGGCTTTATTGAATATCGGCCCTGGGTTTCAAATACACCCCTGGTATCTTCCACTCAATGTGGTCTAGATACGCCGAGTTATCGCAATTGCCCGGCATAACCCTCCTAGGGAAAACTACGCTGGTCGCACGACACTGCAACCGCCTAGGCCTGAAGTACGGTGCCCTGTGCAACCTTTTCATCGACTTACTGTACAGCAGTCGGTCGGTCTTCTGTTTCTCAAGCTCTAGGTCCTGCGTCCGCTCGGCCACCAGCGTCTCCAGATGCTTGGAGTACTTCTCCATCATCTGCATCATCATGTCGACGGGACTGAGCTTGTTGGGGTTGATGGTGTGCAACGTTGACTTGATCTGGGAGAAGGGAGGTCGCAGGGTCGGGTTGGTCTGCCAACACCGCTCGATCAGCTGCTCGATTAGCGGCGGGCCGGGGGCCGGGGGAGACAAGAGGAGAAAACAGACCCGTTGATTTCGGAATAGTGTAGGATTGTGGCTTCGGATACAACCCAAACAGTCTCGGTACAAAAATGAGACCCAAAAGATCGAGAGGAGTAATGACCATAGTGATTTTTTTGTATGCACACCTAGAGTTGGGAAATGTGTGACAGCATGGATGCGTTTGTATTGACCGGCAATCGTGGTCGTCGGACAAAAGAATTGGGAGGCAAACAATGGGTCCACGATTGACACAACGTCCACGATCTTTTCCCGTGTACAAATCCTATGGCGATCATCCGAAAACGTTAGAGTATAAACAAAAGAGGGAAGACGGTCGGACAATACCCCGTCCACGATTGCCGGTCAAAACATAGCTGTGTGAGTGAGCGGTGTGTGAATTCCTAATGAAGTGGACACTTATTGTCTTTCTACCAAGACAATTTTTTAAAGGGATCGTATACGTTTAGTAATTACTCCAAAAAATTAATGGCAATAAAAACTTACTTGGTAAGAAGTACAGCAGCTTTGGATAGTATAATGCCTTTTTAGAAACTTTTTACTTCGAAGTACTGCGGTTATGGAAAAAGATATCACTTTTTATCCCCAAAAATTTGAATCCGAGAAGCGTTACTGCAGTGACGTTTCTCAGATTGTGTATTCCAATGCAGATTGTTTTTCCTGCGTGGACAAAACCGCTCCAGATTTTTGGCAATATCTAAAGATCTTTACCACCTTTTGAAATAAACTTTTTACAGGTTAATTTTATGGTATATAATAAATATATAGGGTTGAAACAAACAATTGGTTTCAATTACCAAACGTATACGATTTTTTTTAAGACAAATACCAGCCACTGACAGCAGGTATAACAGCCATTCTGTAAAATATATACAAGTTCTTCAAGTCTCGGTGTAACTTGTTGCCGTATTAGTATTCTGCTTTTCTTATTTCAATAACGACAAATGAACTTATTGATATTGATTTGATTTGGTCAAAACTGAAAATTGGAGTATAAAAATAGACATCGTGCAGTCGCGTTAACTGTCGACTAATGTTACCGTTTAACACATTATTCACCAAGTCTTGGCGGGCAATTATAAGTGATGCTACTTTTTCTGTAAAGATGCGTCGCATTTATACAGGACAAGTAGGCATCGAGGTTTGGAATTTGAGGTTGGCAATAAGCCTTGTTCAGTATCTCGATGAATTAGCCCATGTCAAAGGTTATTTGGGATAAAATCGCAGACGTCATGTCAGGCGATATTACGCGAACGCGCGTTCTTATTTCAATTAACGTGTGCGCGTCATGCGACCACCAGGGGCCAATTTCATAAAATAAAATCTTCCTTGGCCAAAACCCTATTTGTTTAGGTGATGTTTATTGTTTGTGACTGGTATTCAGCTGTTTTTTTGCTTAGCATGAAAAGCACATGGAGTTTTGGATGTTAACCTGTTTTTACCGAGCAAGACTTGTTGTGCTAAGCACATTTTTGTGCTTATAAGTTTTATAAAATTGGCCACTGGTGCGTTCATACGCCCGCGCGTTTATCCCGAATGACCCATGACCCGTGACCCATACCACTATACGCATGATCAGTTGAAATACCGAATTGGCTTATTACTGAATCTTTTATACCCGTACATACCTTTTTGTACTCGTCAGGGCACGGGCATCTTTCGTCGTCCGGCATGACGTCAGAGGAATTAAGATCGGGAAGAGCAGGGCGCCAACTACCGTCTATGTTATCGAGGTCATCCGAGTCACAGGGCTCGTTTCTCGTGGCGATTTCAACTAATATTACAGCGAAACTGCGAAATAAATCAATAAACCCGAATGATGAGTTTGGTTATCATTATTTTTTACCCCGGATGTTATTTTACCCCATATATAGCTCGCAAGCCTGCTACTCTGTTGTATAGCAGAGTTGTAACGATTAGATCGAGTCAATGACTCTAGACTCGAGTCACATTCTGTTGGTGACTCGACTCGAGTCACATTTTGTTGGTGACTCGACTCGAGTCACATTTTGTTGGTGACTCGACTTGACTCGAGTCACATTTTGTTGGTGACTGGACTCGAGTCACATTTTGTTGATGACTGGACTCGAGTCACATTTTGTTGGTGACTGGAATCGAGTCACATTTTGTTGGTGACTCGACTCGAGTCACATTTTGTTGGTGACTCGACTCGAGTCACATTTTGTTGTTGACTCGACTCGAGTCACATTTTGTTGGTGACTCGACTCGAGTCACATTTTGTTTGTTGACTCGACTCGAGTCACATTTTGTTGGGAGTCACATTTTGTTGGTGACTGGACTCGAGTCACATTTTGTTGGTGACTGGACTCGAGTCACATTTTGTTGGCGACTCGACTCGAGTTTCGATGGGAAAATGAATCGACTCGACTCGAGTCACTCCAGGCAAATGACTCCACTCGACTCAAGTCTCTCATCAGAATACTCGACTCGACTCAATCAAAGGCTAATAACACTCGGGTCCCAAAAATATATATCGCTTCATATGGTCACAGACACCCACCTTGTGGTTCTATAGACGATGTGCACTCTGATGTCACGTGTTTACATCTGTTTTCAAATGTTCCCGGCAGTATGCGCACACATCGTGTTTTGCATACAATTTGCAAATGTGACGTCGCAGGTCAGACCACCTTTGAATTATAGTAACCTCTGATGTCATCTCTTAACCAAATTTATGTAAAACATGATGCGTGCGCATATTGACGGGCACATTTGAATACAGATGTAAAAAGAGGCACATCGTCTATACCAAGCACGATATGAGACCGAGGGACTCCCCCCTTAGTCCCACATACCTATACACTCTCTAGAATGACCACCAAAAAGAAGGCGGGGGGGGGGGGGATCCCTTCGTCTCATATCTTGCTTCATAAGCGTGGTTCTGTAGCTACAGAACCGGGCTTTAAACACATTTTTCAATTTGTGGTTTCATCATTGGTACTAGTGCCAATAAATAACTTCTTCTTGTTTGTGTTTGTTTATTATTGAGCGTTCAAATTTATTCGTGGCTTGAATTGACTTAAGCTAAATATTTTACTCGACCTGGTTACTGTGACTCGACTGGATTGATGGCCAAATGACTCGACTCGACTCATCTTTTTAAAAATGACTCAACTCGACTCGGGTCATAAAAACCAGTAACTCGTTACAACCCTGCATGTTAGCAGACCTAACGATTTAGGTACCATATAGAGTGTGGATTATACAGGTCTTTTGTCGGTCATTCTTCAGCTGAATATTTCCAATATCTATCGAGCTATAGAGCGCCCAGTCTGTCAAAATATCCACCTTAGAAAACAACCCGGGATCCATATTGATGGGGGTTTAAAGTGTGAACTGAGCGCAATTTTCTATGACAGGTTGTCGACACCAAAAACAAAAGTGTCAGAGATTGATGGAAGAAAGCAGAATATCAAAACAAATATCAGATTTAGGGTCTGATATTGAACGCAGCAGAGACAGCTTCGAACTGGCGAGGGGCCGGCAGCCGGCTGGTAAGCCCCGCCGAGATTTAATGCCAAGGAACGGGGCATTTGTCACGTTTTGACGTGTATGGATGAGCGCATAATCTTCCCCTCGAAAACCCCGCGTATTCGCGAGTCATTCAACTGTTTCTAGAATAGAATCACCGATTTTCTTAAAAATAAATCTCCAAGACAGAAGGCAGTGAAAAAATAATACGGAGGAAACATTTTGCAGCACGACATAAGGCAGGGAGAACCCACTCCTCTGTGGTGGTAATTAGGCCGAATACATACAAACTAGCGATTGCTTTTTCTCCGCTTTTCCCTTTATTTTGATACATAATACAATTATTTGCTAGCAACTTTTAAGCAAAGGCAAAAAATTGTTTCTTGCAAGCAAAATGCTTCCCAGATTAGCAATTGCTTAAAAAAATTGTAAACATAAAAACAGGCTTTTGTCATTAAGCATTTTGTTCAGGAAAATTTGCTTGACAAGCTTAAGAAAAAGCTGTTAGTCAAAGCAAAAAGGTTATGTATATGTTTCTAAGCAGTTGCTTTTGGTTCTGCTTAATGAGCTTTTGATTTTGCTCGAGAATCGTCTAAACCGACTTGAGTTTTCAAAAAGGCCGAAACCCACCCGTAAAAAAACCACCCTCTATAGTTTACGTATTGTACTACTGTTTACATAGCCCTTATCTAGTATTATTAACTATTAACTATTAACCCAAATAAATCCAGATGGATTTAAGATCCGGTACAGAATGGTAACACAAAATTACAAAAATGATTAACAAAGTTAAGCTGGTACGGTAAAAAGCTTGCTCGTATTGATTAATACTACAATAAACATACCACTATCTACTTGAAACAACATCGTTAAATATACTGACGTATATATTTTTATACAATATATTTTTTGAGGCGAGTTTAGTAGCGACCGTAAATTGGCCAGTCCACAGGGTTCAAATTGTTCGTGTCCCCGTAACATCTGACATAAGATTGATACTAAATTGATACTTAATTGCGAAACTTTTGCAATTGCATCAACAGTTCCCCGGGGCCAAATTTTACGGATCTGCTTTAATAGCCAATGTGCCCTCCGTTTACATCTGTAATCAAAAAATTCTAAGTACAACAATTCAAAGGTCAAAAATTTGACCTGTGATGTCACTCCTTAATCAGATTTTATGCAAAACATGATGCGTGCGCATACCGCCGGGCACATTTGAATACAGATGTAAACAGAGGGCACATCGTCTATAAGCACAGAAAGTTGCTAAGCATAGAAAGATTTGACCTGTGACGTCACTCCTTAATCAGATTTTATGCAAAACATGATGCGTGCGCATACCGCCGGTCACATTTGAATACAGATGTAAACAGAGGGCACATCGTCTATGAGCACATAAAGTTGCTAAGGATAGAAAAAAATGCTGCCGAGCAGAAACAGGTTTTGCGTACCAGTCTAAATATCATGCACTGTACAGGGCTTATGACTGGTACTCTGCTGTTCTTAGTTTGCACCAGCTAGGCACACGAATTTGCTCATGATAATTTTCTGCCTAGGCGCTCCATGAAATCGGGTTCTTGGCCCAATTTCTGGTTGAATAACAAGAATATAAAGGCACTGTTCGAGAGCAACCAAAACGACATCGTCGTGCGGTTTTGGTTAGTGTTAGGGTTGGAGTTAGGAATAGTGTTACAGTTAGGGTTAGTGCATGTTATAGGGTTAGAGTCCGGTGGGGCTAGGGTTAGGGTTGGGTGGGGCTGGGGTTAGGGTTGGGTGGGGCTGGGGTTAGGGTCCGGTGGGGCTAGGGTTAGGGTCGGGTGGGGCTGGGGTTAGGGTCCGGTGGGGCTAGAGTTAGGGCCGGGTGGGGCTAGGGTTAGGGCCGGGTGGGGCTATAGGGTTAGGGTCCTGTGGGGCTAGGGTTAGGGTCCGGTGGGGCTAGGGTTGGGGTCCGGTGGGGCTAGGGTTGGGGTGCGGTGGGGCTAGGGTTGGGGTCCGGTGGAGCTAGGGTTAGGGTAGGTTGGGGCTATGGTTAGGGTCCGGTGGGGCTAGGGTTAGGGTCCGATGGGGCTAGGGTTAGGGCCCGGTGGGGCTAGGGTTAGGGTCCGGTAGGGCTAGGGTTAGGGCCCTGTGGGGCTAGGGTTATGGTCCGGTGGGGCTAGGGTTAGGTTCCGGTGGGGCTAAGGTTAGGGTCCGGTGGGGCTAAGGTTAGGGTCGGGTAAGGCTAGGGTTAGGGTCCGGTGGGGCTAGGGTTAGGGTCCGGTGGGGCTAGGGTTAGGGTCCGGTGCAGGGCTAGGGTTAGGGTCCGGTGGGGCTATGGTTAGGGTCTGGTGGGACTATAGGTTGGGGTCCGGTGGGGCTAGGGTTAGGGTCGGGTGGGGCTAGGGCTGGAGTTGTCATTTTGGTTGCTCTCTCCCTTTGAGTGCTTACCATTTTCTGGCGGTCTTACCTATACGCATCCACGGCTGGCGTGACTACGGAGTTGGGAAACTCAAGGATTTCTGGAGGGAGGTAGACCCGGGCAACCAAGGCGGCGTAGGTCTCATTCTCTCCCGGTTGAACCCCCTCGGGTTTACGGTACTCTCGCAGACCGTAATCTAAAGGCAAAGAGAAATGGGGGCCAGGGGCCAACTTGATAGAGTTGCTTTAGCACCGACAAACCTTGCTTATTAAGTACAACAAACCTTGCTTAGTAAAACCAGCTTACCAGCACAACTCCATTGTTGTGATGTATATTGTTTGTAACTGGTTGTGTACCTTAAAAACACATTGGTTGAAAATAACCAATTGATTGGTAGATTTGTGTCCAATCAGTATATTGGTCAATAATTGTAACCAAAATATTGGTTATGTTTACCAATATTTTTGTAAAAATGACCAATATCATTGGTTATTTTGACCACTATTTTGGTTAAACGACCAATATCATTGGTTGGACACATATTTACCAATAAGTTGGTTATTTTACCCAATCTGTTTTTGTTATTTAGCTACATTTTCCGCTATCGTGAATATATATGGATGTGCAACAGCCCCAGTTTTTAAAGTGTAATGAGATTGTTGCCAGGCGACGAGAACAATGTCTGAAGATGTTTCTTTGAGCCAAGTAACAGACAATGCAGTAACAGTATATTCACTCCGCGTCTGTACAATAATTCTCAAATTAAGAGAATGGACGATAACCACAATTTGAAGTGGACAGCTAGCCGACTCCCCTATTCTGATAACCGGCCAGCATTAAAATAAAATCGGAATTCAAAACGGATGACGAATAAATACGTCACGGGCAAGGCCGGAAATATCTGTGAGTGACCAGCTCGCATGCAGCAAGCTAGGTTGGACATAAATTAGGGCGTGCTACCCACAGATGCCGGCCTGAACCGTTTTCCCGTCTCGGATCGAGGTTCTTGATGAAGAAAAAACAACAATTCCGCACCTGGGCCCAATCAATGTCAAAAATGATCCCGGCGCTATAAACTGCTGGTTGAGCTTACATTCCAGGAATTGGCGGGAATCCCGATGGAATACCCAGAGAATCTTCGTCTTGTATCAAATGGCCCCGATGATGAAAGAGCTCCGGTGCTGGCCGAGTGGTCATACATCATGCTCGCCGACAGACAACCATAACAGCAGGCAGGGCGCTATAAAAACCGGGGTCTCCCGAGGTAAGGAAGGCAAGCCCGAGGAAGGCAAGACCGCTCGTTGGTGGAATTCATAAAAACAACAACTCGCTCCATTAATTACGATCACCAATGTTCCAAATTACGCCTGACAATTCTAAGCCCGGCCTTCTTGCCAGCCTCAGCGAGAATAAAAAAAACACGAGCAGCGTTTGGAGATTGATGATATTGTGATTATTAAAGTCCTACATCATACGCCTCACGCGCGCCCATCAATTTGGCTCACTCGTTACATGTCGGAGTCGAGGATGTACGTTTTCCCCGTGTTTTGTTTGCATTGTCTCATCACACTTCTTCTAGCTTACCGGATACTTTGACCACCCATCTGTCGTCCACTACGCAGTTGGACGACTTGAGTCGCCCGTGGTAGATTCTATTGCTGTGTAAGTGGTTGATCCCCCGCGCTATATCACTGCAGAACGAAAACCTGGCCAAAAAAAGAAGGGAAAAAAAAGAAAAAGGGGAATGTCTTTTTGTCCTAACTCAATCCACTAACATTTATTTCAATTAAATGCTGTCATTCTGAAATTCAATGCACATCAATTACCATTAAATCAACAACATCAGGATTACGCATAGGTATACATGTAAGTTTACAGGTTTAATAATATTTATAAGGGAATACAACGTGTGGTTAGCCGGTTTTCATAGGCCTGAACATTGTTAAAATGCCCGAAGGAGAGGGCGTTCAGGCACATAAACTGGTTTTAACCCCGTGAAGCCGGGGAGCGGCTATGGCCGCGGCCCGCCAACCCATCCGGACTGTGTGACGGGTGTAGGCCTATACGCTTTATACCCAGCACGATATGAGACCGAGAGACCCCCCCCCCCTATACCCCATTTAGACTATTGTTACCTAACGCACCCCCCCCCAAAAAAAAAAAAAAAAAATAATAATAATAATAATAATAACAAAAAAAATACAAATACAAAAACAAATAACAAAAACAAACAAACAAAAACAACTAAAAACCTCTAAAAAAAAAAAAAAAAAATCTAAAAAAAAAGAAACCCCAAAACAACAACAACATAAACAAAATTCCTGAGAAACCACAACATTCCGCCATAAAATAGGGGGGGGGGGGGGCTTCCCTCAGTTTGTTTTCCTGCAAATGGCTTATTGCTCAACCCGAAGACACTTGCACTCCGCCTGTAGACTGGGGGTAAGTCACGAGTAATTTCGTCTTGGCACTTTCTCGCGCGTCTTGTCGAACTTGATATCTACGCGGAACCTCTGCACACTGCGACGGGCGCCACACTTCATCTCTGTCAAATGAATTCACTGTACTATTTACGCACCCTTTGTACACGTACAGTGAAATTCTAGTCTTATAGCCCTATAAATAAGACAGAATACATTCTAACTACATGTACTTTTATCAAATGTGACCTGCTCCCACGAAATCAGAAATCAAAGTTGACATTTTGACATTTTGACATTTTGAGATATTGGTATTTCCAGATTTCATGAATTCTTAGCTTTAAGATGATATATAATTTATTGGGTAGGGTATTTAAAAAAATATATATATAATATTGAGCAAAACCAGCGGTCATTGCACACATTAAATTAAGAATAGTTACTGAGAAAAAACACACTGTAAAGATAGGTCACTAAAAATAATGTGTGTACACAATGACCACTGAGAGGGGCTTTCAAACTTCTATAGCGACCATTATGCGAGGATTACTCAAATACCTTGACATTTTACACACACCAAGATAACACTACAACATACGTTTTACAACTTTTAATACCAATACCAAGCAGCGAATTCGCAGAGCGAAAACGAGTATGAATAAGATATGAATATCATACCAGACTCCTGTAAAAATTGGCGCTCGGTTTTGATGTGTTTTCCCTTCCATATACATATACTCAGCAAGACATGGGACCGAGCGACTCCTCCCAAAGACCGTGTCCGCACTGGATAAACATTTTGGGTAACCTTACCATGACGCCGGGTAACATTCCGATGGGTTAATCTTCCCACCGTCCGCACTTGGATTTAATTGAAGCGGGTAGAATTGCCGAGACCATGGGTAAACTAACCGTGAAAGGTCACTGGCTGATGTGACCTGTGGTCATTCGACCGGGTGATGGAAGATTTAACCGATACGTCGCGTCCGCACTGGATTTTCTGGCTCGGTTAAACTGACCTGGTCAATCTTCCTGGGCACATTTGGCTCGGTTAAACTACCCACGCGGCGTTGGTAAGTTACCTATAAGGAAGGTTACACAGGCTGTTCGCACTGGACTTGAAATGGGTAAGTTACCCATTGGCTCGGTTAGTTTGCCCAAATTAAGTCCAGTGCGAACAGGGCTTTAGTCCCCCATATCCATACACTCCCAGCCAGACCCGCTCCAGGAAAAGGTGACATAAGTCGCGCTATGCATTTATGAGTAATGGCCTGTTAAAGTTAATAGGGTAAATATTTTGTTTAAATCTGATTTTCATTTTTTGTCTTAAATGACATCTTTAATTTCCAAAGTTTCAGAATTTATTAACAAAAAGCTGAAATTCGATAAATAAAGTGAAACAAAACCTTTTAAGAGTGCATAGTTCCAATGTATTGTCTTAGTTTTTTGTGTTTCGAAGCCTGTTTTCTCAGTTGTGTATTTTGAATTCCATGAAACCATTAATATGCAAACACGTCATATCACCAGAACGGGAGGGGCTATGGAGCTGTACTATGTACCAAATGAAAGCTTATATTCTGGACTTTTTAATCATGTACATAACTCTATTTTTATTTTTTGCGACTTTTGTCACCTTTTTCTGGAGCGGGTAGACTGTTGTTACCTAACGCACCCCCCCCCCCCCCCCCTAAAAACCTCAAACGAAACCACAACATTCCGCAAGCGCAATGACCGCCACAAAGTAAGGGGGGGGGGAGAGGTCATTTCGTCCTATATATTGTTTCATAATGTCCATACACGTCGTCCATTGTTGTACGGTGAACTCTGCCAGATTATAAAGAGGTCTTTGTGTGCCTTTTCTACGTCCTTGGGTTTCATTTAAGTTCAGTTGCAATCTGAATTGTTAATGGCCATAACCAAGGCCATTAAAATAGTTCAGGCATTATTTTCGGTTAATCGATCGTGACCAACACGACGATGTGTTTGCGCCATAGGCTGCGTGTATACACTCAGCTTTGTGACTTTTGACAGTGAAAATGGCGGGGTATCATCTGCTGTCCGTTCTCTCTATTTATCTGATATCGCTTGCTGGGATCGGGACCGCCCCGCCGAGTCTTTGCTCCACAGGCAGTCTGCTATCCGTCGACCCGATCGACCAAAACCAAATCGCGCAGATCCAGAATGACCAGGCGGTCATCGAACAGTTCCGACCCAACCCGAGTTTGCTCCACAACCCGAGTCTGCCCCGGAACCCGAGTCCGCCCCGGACTGACCCGAGTCTGTCCCGGACTGACCCGAGTCTGTCCCGCAACCCGAGTCTGCTTCAGAACCCGAGTCTGCTTCACAACCCCACTTATCCCCAGCAACGTTCGGTGGTCACTCTGACCGACAACCAGCGCCAGCAGATCCTGCGCAACTTCCCGAACGTGTTCCAGAGCGAGGAGGAATACCTGTTGACGCAAGGCAGGATCAGCGTACCAAGGGAGGACGGGCAGGACGCACCGAACAGGCGCCCGGGGGGACTGATGCGAGGCAAGCAAGTCTGTAAGCCGGTCGCGGGCTCGCAGCCTTTGATACTCGTTTACCAAGCTGACAGTCAACAAGTGGTCGAGCTAGTACAGGTAGAGACAGTGTTTTGATTTGATTTGAATGCGGTAAACCGTCGTGTCTCTCTGCTATGTTTTGTTAAATATATGTCGGTTGTCGACTCCCGAGTGCGTTCGTGGGCGTATTGTTCTTTACACTGCAGCGCGAAGCGTTTCTAGTATAGACGTTTTCCCCTCTGACGTCACGTGTTTACATCTGTATTTAAATGTGCCCGGCAGTGATGCGCACCCATCGTGTTTTACATACAATTCGCATAAAGACTGACGTCGTAGGTCAGATCGCCTTTGAATTATGGGACCTCTGATGTCCCAAATTTATGTAAAACATGATTCGTGCGCATATTGACGGGCACATTTGAATACAGATGTAAACAGAGGCACATCGTCTATACACTGCCGTTTCAGTTCTTGAAAGCAGACTGCAAAGTGCTGACGGCACAGTGTTTTCTCTGTGTCTTTCGGGATTCCCCAAAGTTTTTTGCTTGGTCTTGTTTCCCTACAGATGCCGGGCCAGGGTTTAAACCAGTGGATTCTGGAGGAGTCGTGTGACGACTTGGCAAACTCGCCACCTGCTGCATTTACCTGCGGTACAGTGAAGAGACGCGTGCTTGCTGTGTTTGTTACTCTTTCCCCACCCTACATATTTGACCACGCCTATATCGTGGTAGAAAGCTGCGTCACTATTTATAATTAATTAATTAAAGTATTTAGGTATTTCTTAAGAGTAAAAGGTACTACCGTAAAACAGGCCATTAATTACCACCAGGGGGAAATTTGCTTAGCACCAAAAAGTCTTGCTCATAAATAACGGGTTGCCAGCCAAAACTCCATGTGCATTTCATGCTAAGCAAAAACCAACTGAATATAAGTCAGAAACAATATATGTTGCCTACAAATTTGGTTTGTAACCCTGTTTTTGACAAGGAAGAATGTTCATGCTAAGCACATTTTTCTGCTTAACAGCTCTATGAAATTGGGAACTAGTTAGGTTGTAATAGGGGTAAGCTTACAACGGTGTCATCACTGAATAAATGTAAGGGATTTCCTTTACATCCACCCATTCCTGATAATTCAAGCAATTACCAATGGTGTATTATACCTTTACATCCACCCATTCCTGATAATTCAAGCAATTACCAATGGTGTATCCTACCTTTACATACACCCATTCCTGATAATTCAAGCAATTACCAATGGTGTATCCTACCTTTACATCCACCCATTCCTGATAGTTCAAGCAATTACCAATGGTGTAGTTATACCTTTACATCCACCCATTACTGATAATTCAAGCAATTATCAATGGTGTATCATCGTGATTTTGTTTTGTGTAAAATTTAATTTTTCGAAACAATTACAGATTATCTACTAGGGCAACCATTTTACTGGATGCCTATAATCATTATTTACCTTAATCAATAATTAAGATATTTCTTAATAATTTGGCAGTAAAATGTTTTGATATCTGCAAACGGTGTATCCCACCTTTAAGACACAATGTACAGGCTATGAGCATTTCTATGTCAAATAAAATGATGGCACTTTGCCTCTTGCTATGAAGAGAACCTAATAAGTGCTGGTCATGCATTCACGTGTGTTTAGAGCATAGGGACGGCAGACGCATTTTGATTGCGCCTCTTCAAATCAATGCATGTCTGCAGCTTTAAAGGACCGACACTTCAGCTCTTTTTTGCGGGTAAACGGAGTTTAGCATTTTAACACTGCACTAATCGATGCTTCGTCTGCATGGCTCCTTTAACCGAATTTTATGAGGGTCCTGTCAGCTAGCCAGCCAGCATGCCGGTCACGTGTGCCGACGGCAAAGCGCTTCCCAGCGCCCGGGCGGTACATTCTGAACATCTCACGGGTACATAATGTACAACGCACGTTTGGGAAACCATCAAACGTTTAACAAAGCGCAGCGTCCGAGTCGATATTTCCTACCCATTTTGGTACAACCCAGCCCCAACTCCTAAAGTCAGGCTACGTGTAGGGCTATCTTCAACCGACTGCGTGTTACAAGCCAACGGATAATTCCCCAACCGATAATGCCATACAAATAATCTTCATTCAGCACGAGATATTCAAGTTCTTTGTCAGTCTAGTCAACGACAGAAATCTAGTAACGTTACTGAGACTGGTTCCGTAAAGATTACATGCCACATACTACATGTCTACGTGGCGGGTACCAGAGGAAATATTTGGCTCTACCAACAAAGCATAACGCACGGCCGGCAGCGAGCAGGGGCCAATTTAATAAAACATGTAAGCACAAAAATGTGCTTAGTACAAAAATGTGCTTAGCACACAAATAGTTTTGCTCAGTAAAATCAGGTTACCAGCTAAAACTCCATGTGCTCTTTATGCTAAGCAAAACCAGCTGAATATCAGTCACAAACGATAAACATCACATGAATATTATATTTGTAACCTTGTTTTTTCCCCAAGGAAGAATTGTCATGCTAAGCAAATGTGTGTGCTTACATGTTTTATGAAATTGGCCTCTGGATACACACCGGGATGACGTCACATGGCAGCGTATCATTTTAATACTCAACGACTCGCTCCAATTTGTTCATGAATATTTATGAGGTGTAGTAACAAAAGTTACTGCACTGTTGGTCATTTATTGTTACATTATCAGTTTAGTGATAGAGTATCGGTCAATAAGCCATTTGCGTGTTAAATTTGAATAATATCTGGTACACTGACTTGTTCACGCAGCTTGGAACAGTTTAACTTTAAATTCTCCAGACCAAAGACACTGTTGCTATATCACGTGATTCGGGGCAAACTCTTGCATAGTTACGTAAGAGACGCTCAGCACCAATACATTGTTCACAATGGCAGAGAATGGCACAAAGACACCAGACCATTCCAGAGCCGGGGGTTGCTAGCGTAAGGCTTACATGAAAACCAATGTTTACATTTGTTTTCAGGTTCTTTATGGCGGCCATCTTGGGTTTTTAAACATATTACAAAAATTATTTTTAATTTATTATGTTCTGTTGATGAGATATGGTCCAAAAATGAAACAAAATCATAAACAAAAATCACACGATGACGTCATCATGATGTCACTTCAATGTATATCTATAACACATCCCGCCATACCTGCATACCAAGTTTAAACCAAATCGGACTTATACTTCCAGAGATATAGGGCATTGGGGAAAAATGTACCTTTAATGAGCCACCCAATGACTTTTCATGTGTCACGTCACATTAAAGATCAATTTTGTTCAAAAGAACCTGAAAACAAATATTGGTTTTCATGTTGAGTATATCCTAACGTTTCCAAAAATGTATAGTTTAGCAAATCTACAACAAAAGAAACTTTTAATATTTAAAAAATATTTGAATCATTTTTAAAATACAAATATAAGACTCACTTACTTAATAATTATCTATAGGGGTTGCTGGTCATGTTCATGTCCTCTGTACATGTAGTAATTTATAGGTTGTTTATGTGGGTGTACACCGATTCAATTGTTGTAATTTAAATTAATTTTGTATACGGGTTTACTGGTAAGTTGTGTTACTTGTGGTAATTTGTGTGTTGTTTATGTGTGTATGTGATCCGATTGTTGTACTTAAATTAATTTCGGTGGGGTCACTACTTGACAAGCTTTGCTTTTTAGAGACCCCCATCCACATTATTGTAATCTGGTTATGCTTTTGTATGGTTTGCCTCTTGTTATGTGGAAAATAAAGTAAGATTGATTGATATGTACATTATAAACCCGACTATCAAACCATGCTGTATTTGTACACTGCACTCTCGGTCAATTTCTGTTAGTGTTACATTATCGGTTAAAACCGGTTCGAGTGATACATTATCAGTCAATCGGTGTGGCATTTCCGGTTGGTGATACATTTTCCGTCGGTTACTACATTTATCAGTTGTAACATCGCGACACGAACTACCGTATAATTACTCTAGGCCACCAGGGAGATATCTCCCTACACCCACGCATCGACATGTAACAATATAATCCCTTCCCTTTACACAAACCCACATACATTGAAAATCAAGACAGGCCTGTGGCAATAGCAAGGGACAAAGGGGGAATAATCTGGTGATTGCGAGAGAGAAAAAGAAAAAAAGACGGACAAAAATACGCACACAAACTAAATTCGCGGTTTAGAAAAAAACTGAAAGTGCCAACAGCGTGCTCCCACATCCCGCTGACGAGTTAAGAGCTGATAACGTAATACGGGCGGCCCAGACGTGACTGTCTCTCCATACCAAACACCGAGTTAACGAGCTACGCTCACTCGGTGCGAAGCCCGAAGGGTTTAGGTAACGATATCATCACTTCGTGAGCACGATCTCTGGACTGATATGACTTAATGCTCCTTTTTCTTCTATATTATAGATACCGAAAGGAAAAATATTCACTTGTTTGCTAACTGTTTATTTCGTATAAGAATGCAGACCTACGGTTTCAAAAGGATCAATTTACAACACACTTTAAATGCTAAATTCAAAAAGTCACAAGAGACGAATGGGTTTTCGTGACTTAGCATATAGGATAGACTGTCTAAGGAATAATACAATTAGAAGATACGTCACAAACGATAGTAATACAAATGAACATATTTAGTATTGGTCATATTCTGTAAATATTTATTAAAGGAATACAAATGCTATTTCTTAAAGGAATACAAATGTGGTTAACCGGTTTAATTAAACAAGTATGTTTAAAAGTAGAATACACCATTTGCAGATATCAAAAATATTTATACCGAATTATTAAGAAATATCTTACTCATTTGAAAGTAAATGTTGATTCTAGGCATCCAGCAAAAAGATTGTGGTAGATATCCTGTAATTATTCCGAAAAATATAATTTTATAAAGAAAAATTCGCAATCGCCGGACGGCGATCGCGAAAAAACAAAAATAACATAAGAATAACTGCTCGACGCCGGTTAAAAAAAAACCCGCTGGTTTTCGTGCTTTTCTCGGCATTCATGATTGTAAAACTTCGGACAGCTCAGTTAAACGATATTTACTATAAAATACAACTCCCCAAATCTACTCATTCATGATAATTCAAGCAATGACCAATGGTGTATGCTAGCTTTAAAACCACATATTTTGTATTCCCATTCATAAATACCCTTTGGCCAAACAAGTCCACAAATTTAGAGCTTTCTAACGATTTTGTTCAACAATTTTACCTCGTGTTTAGAGGAACATCATTCAGCTATTGTAATGGTATGTTCCTCACGCACGTGCTCTTATAAACGCGAGGATGGACGCGTGATATGGCATTGTGGCTATCAATAATACGGACTCATTGGTCATATTGCGCATTCCGTGTGACGTTTTAACCACTGAAAAGGGTCATAGACCAGACTTTATAGGAGTCCAAATTTAATGTGAAAGCGAAAACGCGTTGAAAACCGGTTGGGCCATGTTTTATCGACCGTTTAATCATACCCACGTGTCGGGCTCTCGACCAATAGGAATGGCTAAACTGTATGAGGTATTTATACAGGTTTTTGTATAGGTTTTTCTAGTTTATGTTAACACTTATAAAACACACAACTACACTTTAATTTCGTCCCCGAACATGACCTAGCTTAAAGGGATCGTATACGTTTGGTAATTGGAACCCACTGTTTGTTTCAATCCTATATAGTTATAGATATATACCATACAACTAACCTGTAAAAATTTCATTTCAAAAGGTGGTAGCGATTTTGAGATATTGCCGAAAATCTGGAGCGGTTATGTCCACGTAGGAAGAATAATCTGCATTTGAATACACAATCTGAGAAACGTCACTGCAGTAACGCTTCTCAGATTAAAATTTTTGGGGATAAAAAGTGATATCCTTTTCCATAACCGCAGTACTTCGAAGTGAAAAGTTTCTAAAAATGCATTATACTATCCAAAGCTGCTGTACTTACCAAGTAAGTTTTTATTGCCATTATTTTTGGAGTAATTACCAAACGTATACGATCCCTTTAATAATTCACCAAGATTCTTCAATTTAACGCCGATCGCCCCCATGAGACTAATTTTCAAGAATTTAAGACAAATCAGAATGCTACAAATTTGAATTTTTCTTCAATATGCGCACACATCGTGTTTTGCATAAAATTTGGTTGAGGAGTAACGCCACAGGTCAGACCACCTTTGAATTATGTGACCACTGATGTCGCCTCTTAACCAAATTTATGTAAAACACGATGTGTGCGCATACTGACGGGCACATTTGAATATAGAGGTAAACAGAGGGCACGTGGTCTATACATCTAAAATCTTGGTAAAATAGGACTACACAATGTGTACGCTACAGTGAACTGATAAAAGTAGGCGACGTTGCAATTGTTTAATAGGCGATAATATGTCTTGATGTTGATCACCTTTTGATCATGATGCCAGTCATCCCTCTCCCCGCTCTGCGATGAGTTCTGCTCAGCATATTGTTTTTTGCACATTTTTTAATATCTAGAATCCAAATCTTTTCGCGGCCCTTAAGCGGGCCCCTGACCTCACGACGTAAATGGCTCCGTGCTCGCTCGGCTCAGAGTCGGCAAATTAACTTTCACACCCCCCCTAAATAGAAATGACTTCGCTACGCCCCTGCACAAGATGACGTCATCATGACGTCACTCCAATTTGTATCTTTAACACATTCCTGACTATGTACATGTACGTACAAAGTTCCATGCAATTGGCCTTGCTTGCTAGATAGAAGCGTTTGAAAAGAAAAAAAACTTCAGGATTCTTTGTTAACTGCTCTTTTCATAATTGCACCTTTATCATTCGAATTCACGGATTATAATATTCAAATTCGTCTAGCAACATCAATTTATTGCACTGCGAATTTTGTCATTAGTCAGAAAATTTCAAACAAACGATCACCCATTTTCGCCTAGATTATTCGATTTCGTCTTCTACATACACTAAACATTTATATTTAGAAATAAAATTCCTTCCTGAGTCAAGCACACACAAGACATAATTTTAAATAAGTTTAAAATTGGTTAATATAAGACAAATTCAATCTCTGAATGCTGCCTTTCGGCAACAGCTTAGACGAATTTGATCTGTAATGAACAACATTCTCGACTCGGCGCCTAAAAAGGGGTGAACAAACGTCGAAATTGAATGATAAAATGCTAAAGTGGTTTTGCTAAAAGCGTGATAATTTCTTCTCGGACAAAATTGAATGTAAGGAGTCGGTGAAATTGAATGAAAAATGTTTTAAAATAGCCGGGGAAAACATTTACTAGGTTTGATCAACATCTGACGATTTAAAGTGCTAAAGGTCGAGGCTAGAAAAATCGTGTACAAAGTATATAGGGTGTAAAGAAAAGAAAGAAAAAAAGAAAAGAAAAAAGTCCGAACAAAAACAAAGGTATTTTATTATCGCAATAGTAGAAAAGCCAACGAAAAAAAATCCAAGACAAACTAATTTTCACCTACCTGAAACTCCAGTTCAGTGGAACGTCATCGTTAAGAAGCACATCAGTGAGACTGCCCTTGGGGCAGTATTCCGTTGCTATGGCAACGTTGGGGACCTCAATACACCCTCCCATGAACTTGCATAGGTTAACATGATGAATATCTCTGGCGAATAAGAGAAGATTTGGAAGGTAGATGTTTAACATAGTTTGCATGGACAACTTCAATTAACCATGGGCCAATTTCATAGAGCTGCTTAAGCACAAAAACCCTTGCTTGGTAAATCAAGTTAGGAGCCAACAATTCATGTGATCGTTATGCTAAGCTAAAAAACAGCTAAATACCAAACACAAACAATATACATCACAATATTTGTGCTTAAGCAATTTTTATGCTTAAGCAGCTCTATGAAATTGGCCCCATATTGTTTTCCCGGTCATTTAACAAAACAAATCATTCAAATTTACCAACTCACACATTCAATTTCGTCCGAGAAAACTAAATTCACACGCTTTTACCAAAGTTATTCAATTTTAAATGTGGTCACTCTTGTCTCGGTATATTCGTCATTACAGATCAAATTTGTCTAAGCTGTTGCCGAAAGGCAAATTCACAGATCGAATTCGTCTTATATCAATCAATTTCCAAACTTATGTTGAATAGTCTATGGTGTGTGCTTGACTCGATCACACATCGGACTAATTTACTTAGCATAAGTTTGAAATTGATTGATTCAAGACGAATTTGATCTACGAAAGCTGCCTTTCGGCAACAGCTTTATAGACTAGTATGATCTGTAACATGATGACGAATATTCCCGGGAAACGTTTAAAATAGAGTGACCACAATTTGAAAGTGAATAATTTGAATAATTGATTATTTTTCTTGGACGAAATTGAATGTGAGAAATAGGGAATGTGAATGAAACATGTTTCAGGAATAAGTGATTTTTCACCCACCTCCTTCAATTCTAAAGAATTTGTGTTTATAGTGTTGATGAGTAGCGGGTTTTTTAGACTGAAATAAACCTGGGGAAAAAATGCTATGTCTAGTTTGATTAAATCTCAAGATATAGCCCAATACAAATGGCAATGCACAAAACTAGCTTGTCCACGGGAAACATGCTTATTTACAATGAAGCCCACGCGGACAAGCCAGCTTCGTACAAATGCCATTAGTAATGCGTCATTTCTTGAAATCCAATTAAGCTAGACCTAGCAATTTTCAGGATTATTTCTAAACACCCCACTCATCAACGCAATAGGTAAACAAATTCTCTGGAATTATAGGAGGTCGGTGAACAATCACCTTAAACTTGGATGAAATTTTCTTCTCCGAACCACCCTTTATTTAGTAAAGGACAAATTAACGAGAATCGGGCGGCAATTCAATTTACAAGGTCTGCTGATGAATTGGGACGCCGCGCTATTTGTTTCTTATTCAAGAGTGGATGAATCAACGCACATGACACAGAGAAAAATAATCACGTTGTTAAACGTGACACCAGAAACGTATTCGGCACGGCAGTGCATTTACTGAAGACCGGCCCCATGTTAATTGATCTCCAGCGGTAAACTTCTCAAAATAAACTATATTTGTAGAATGTTAAAACCTATTTATTACCTCCGTCAAGTAGGTTATGTTATTGCCGTCGTTTGTTTATCCGTTTGTCTATATATGTCTGTTTGTTAGCGGGATTACGGGAAAAAAGCACTATATGTATAGGCTAACAAGATTTTAAAGGTAGGATACACCCTTTGCAGATATTGAAAATGTTTACTACCGAATATTAAAAAATAAAATAAAAATCGTACTTATTTGAAAGTATATAAATAAGGATTGTAGGCATCCAGCAAAATGATTGCGCTAAATATCCTATAATTGTTACTTAATCGCGAAAAACCAACCAAAAAACTATAAGAACCACTGCCCGACGGCTGTTGAAAACGAACGCCATTTTTCTTGCTGTCCTCGGCATCCATGATTGTAAAACGCGAACAGGTGAGTTAAAGGTAGGATACACCATTGGTAATTGCTTGCATTATCATGAATGGATGGATTTAAAGGTATAGGATACACCATTGGTAATTGCTTGCATTATCATGAATGGATAGATTTGGGGGGGTTGCATTTTATAATAAATATCGTTTAACTGACCTGCACCGAAGTTTTACAATCATGGATGCCGAGGAAAAACACGTAATATAACATTTGTTTTCAACCGGCGTCGAGCAGTTATTCTTATGTTATTATTGGGGTTTTTCGCGATCACCGTTCGGCGATCGCGAATTTTGTTTTATAAAATTCAATTTTTCGGAATAATTACAGGATATCCAGCGCAATCATTTTGCTAGATGCTTAGGATTATTATTTACTTTCAAAAAAGTAAGACAATAATTTTATTTGGTAATTTTGTTTTTCTTCGATATCTGCAAATGGTGTATCCACCTTTTGCACAGCATTCTGGGGATGCGTACAATGACCTTTCGAATTGGATGTAGCGCTGAGCCGCGGAATTGATGACAATGGGTTAGGTAACAATAGTTGTGGAGTATCTATATGAAATAGAGACAAGAGGGGGAGGGGGCCTCTGGCACATATTGTGCTGGGTAGTCTTGGGAGGATGAACAGATGTCGCCGGTGCGCTATTCCCTTAGGGGCGTGTACAAAACCGCACAACAAATACGTGATTAGTATCAATCTGTCATGTTCCGCATAGCAGCCGAGCATCTGTTAACGGCGCCTTACCAACTAAGTAATTGTCGATGTCTTAGGGGTGTTTGCTTATAATGGCAGCTACACGAGCCGTAACACCCCCCCCCCCCCCCCCCCAACATGAATGTCCTGGCGTAGGGGTTACGGATTAAGTTCAGTATCTGGCTGGGTGATTGCTTCTCGATTTTACACCGCGATGTCCCACATGCTTTCAAGCCCAAGATGTTTTTATCTCCCCCCTTTCACAAGTCACATTCACAAAGGAGGAGATAAGAAACGTCCACCGAATTCACTTCCTAATTTCCAATTGATATCTAGAGGGCAGATTGGATCTGGCTAGTATATAGAGCTAACGCGCCCACATATATTTGATTGAAGCCCTGATATAAATACAAATGCTAGGGAGGAATGAAAGCCAAACAGATTTATACGGGCGTCACTTTCCGCGTCCATTTCAATTCCATTACACCAAAATTCCGTCAGTTGCCGTATCCAGCGAATCGAACTGGCCACCCAAGGTGCTGGATTAATTCCAACGCATGCATGCATTTTAAGAACCCCCCCCCCCAAAAAAAAGGGACGAATTTCCATCTTGAAACGATCCGAGTAACCCTTATGACTACAATCGCCCAATTCGGGGGGCAATCCGTAGAAGGGGTCGCGCTCGAAAAACCAATTTGTTGCAACCTAATTGCTGCGAGCATACATGTGTTCGTGTATACGCATAGGCCTATACTACTAGTATCGTGAACACGCAGAGGTCAGGACTCAAGACCTATTGTATGTAGTATCGGGTTACCCGGCCAATTTTCAAATAAAATGTATTCAGATTCGTGCAGATTTATTTGTTTTTATTCACAGAGAGGTCTTTTCCCCCTTGTTATCGCATTTAATTTTGTTTTCGTGCACAAATGAGTGGTGTTTTGCCAACCATCAGTTTCGCAGTAAAAGGGACAATATAAAATCATTTTTGTCAGTTGTGCATTTTTATCGATTGAATTAAGTAGCAAAAATGCTCAAAATATAAAGAAAGGTGCTTGGCAAAAATACTGTGAATGATGCATATTCTGAGAAAACAATATTCTAAGATTTCAATTTCAATTCAGAATTTGCCAAGTCACAATTTTTAAATGCGAACACTATTGCGTGTCACCAAAGTTGTATTCGAGTCCCATGTAAGTCCTTGCACAAGTCCTAGCACAAGTCCAGTCACAAGTCCTTTCATACAGTCAGTCATAAGTAACTGTACCCAGCACGATATGTGGCAGAGGGGTACCCCCCTCATATCCCTATACCTTATACACACTCAACACTATTGTTACCTAACCCATCCCCCTTGAAACCTAAAAAGAATTCGTGAGATTCCGGGAACACAATGGTTAACACAAAAGAGGGGGGGGGGGGGGGGGGGGGGGGGGGGGGGGGGGGGGGGGGGGGGGGGGGGGGGGGGGGGTCTGCCACATATCGTGCTTCATACGTAAGTAACTGGTTGAACAATGACAAAGGAATGCTTTTGTCAAAGCTCATTTTAATAGCTTGTGATTTGAATTGGAACTGGAGGACTTGTGATGGACTTGAAGGGACTTACAGGGACTTACAGAGAATTGTGATGGACTTGACTACATCCCTGCGTGTCACACACTGAACTGGCCAATAGTACCAACGCGCACGTGCGTCGTTCGAACGCTTGCGCGCACCAATTGCGAAACATGTCAAAAAGTGCGTTTCTAATAATACACATCTTTGAAAAATAATATTTTCTTCAAAATGACAGTATGTCATAAGGGATAAATTAACCGGGAGTTTAAAATCATTATTAATTATTTACAAAAATGTCAAAAGTATTTTGGTTGGTTACCTTTTTAATAGTTGCAAAAAGTATATATATTCCAACTTTAATCGCGGAATGTTCTTGCTGGCCAATTCTAAGGCGGCTTATGGCCCAGGTTCAAAGGTTCACCGAAGATTAATTACTTCGAAGTTGGAACTATTTCCAATACTTGAGGAATGATTCCTGCCATGCAGTGGGATTGTAATACGACACTACGAACATACCACTGTGAACCAACAAAAAAGTACATGTTGTTGACATCTTAAAATGTCATCGCCCTGTCCCTCGCCTAAAGTAAACTCATCCGAAGAGGTCTTGATTAAAAAATGACATCCCGACAGTAAACAGTAACACGGTTCGATACAATCCTTCAGAACGGACAGCGAAAATTTGTCAATGGGGCAATCTCTGGACAGATGATTAAAAAATCAAGCCAGGTATACTCGATTGTACGTTATTCTTGTCAGGCGATTTTCACTAGAGCCACACAAACGCTATAATCCAAATCTGCTTTTCTTAATTTTTTTTTCTCTGTTAGGTTTCCCGTGAGGATCTCTCGGTAGAGGCGGGCACATCAACCTACTGCTGTCATCAACAAAGTCACTGACCGGCGATATACCCGAAAGTGTCCCATGGACAAGAAATATCCCGACTGGACGTATTTCGTACTCGTAGTGGGCCCGAAGAGGTAAAAAAAAATAATAATATTGATTCGGACCGCGCTGATGCAGGCGTCATCAGCAGCTGAACTGTTGCTCTCCCGTACCGATGCTTTCTGTTATCGCTTGGGTACGAGTCGGGAGACAAACGACGCGATTGGGAAATCACCCCCGGCATGTTTGTCTTTGATGGTGAAGGCGGGAAACAGCCGTCTGGCGAGTTGGACGAGTTCCAGCCTTCGGTTGAACAGACTCTACTACATTTGCTTGCTTGCTTTCTTTCTTTCTTTCTTTCTTTCCAAGATAAACAAAACTAGTTTCTTTTGAGACACTAAATCGAGCACAGGTATTGATTTCGGACCTCGCCCCTTGAAGGAGTCAAGCGTCTTGCACCCACACTTCTTACATTGGCGGAAGTTTGCTCGGTCCCGAAAAGCGCCGATACGACTTCACAGGTTTCTGTGACGGAAATGCACGGCATTCCGGGTAATAGCGACCATGACCTTTTTGAATTGTACACAGAGCAGCTGAGCCGCGGACCTGGTGACCTCGAGTTCACAGTTCACATACAATCTATCAAATCAGAGCACCGTTTCTCATTAATAAACAACGGTTTAATTATAAAAAACAGTTCGGTATTCCAACTGCGCATGTATATGTGCACAACAAGATTCGACGAGTTTTTTCTTTCTTGGGATGAACACGGAAGATAAATGCACGCAATGCTATGCGGGGCGTGGTAACCGAATCCGCATTTTGCCGCATTTTTGTGTGCAATCGAAAAGACGTTAACAACTTTTCTTCGAACACAATTTTGGACGCACAAGACACCTAACAACACTTAATGTTATTTTAGAACATCGACCATCTCTAAATTAGCTGGTAACCACTGCGCTTTTGCACGCACAGGATGAAGTGTTTGTTTGTTTGTTTGGTTTTTCTCAAAAGAAAAAATGTCAACTCTTCCTGTGCACATGCGCAGTTGGAATACAGAACTGGCCTATCAAACGACTGATAACTCTTACCTTACTTGTTTCACCTCTTTCCGGATGCATTTGTCCAAGGCAAATGAAATTTTGTTGATAAGTTTAATGGCAATCGTTTGTCCGTTACTGTTGAGATAACAAAAATATATATACAATTAAAGAATTAAATAATTATCATGAATGGTTAGATTTGGGGGTTGTATTTCACAGTAAATATCGTTTAACTGACTTTTCCAAAGTTTTACAATCATGGATGCCGAGAAAAGCACGAAAAACAGCGTTTGTTTTCAACCGGGGTCGAGCAGTTATTCTTATGTTATCTCTGTTTTTTCGCGATCGCCGTCCGACGATCGCGAATTTTTCTTTATAAAATTATATTTTTCCGTATAATTACAGGATATCTAGCGCAATCATTTTGCTGAATGCCTAGAATCATTATTTACTTTCAATTGAGTAAGATATTTGTTAATAATTCGGTAGTAAATATTTTCGATATCTGCAAATGGTGTATCCTACCTTTAAGGTAACACATGCTTTACTTCATGTGATTTTTTATTCATAAATACCTGGGACAGTTTAGGCATTCCTATTGGTCGAGAGCCCGTCACGTGGCCGGTATTAAACGGACGATAAAGACATGGCTGGAAGTGTTTAAAACTAGCTGGCAGCAAAATACGTCACGCGATGTCGCATTATACCCGTTCCCAGGGCTCACTTTATTTCCAACCGTACATCGTCTCCAATAGTAGGGTGGTGTTGGGCGCGTACAGCTTGACACGCTGAAAACGAGGTTGCCAATAGCAGTAATAGTCTGGTTCCTAGTAAATACGCTTTATTGCATGTATTGTGTAGAGCGACAGAGGCGGAAACATGTCATTTGACACGCACAGAATGGCGAAACACCGAAATTTACTTGCGACAATTGTCCGTGATTTTCGGGGCTTTTATGGCTGAATTTTACAAAAAAAGGTATTTATGAATGGGAATAAATGTGTGTTCGGTCGGTATTAATCACTCTGTTTAATACCGCTTGGAGTCTGGGTGCTGATAATTACCCTCGCCTTCGGCTCGGGTAATTATCAGCACCCAGACTCCAAGCGGTATTAAACAGAGTGATTAAAACCGACCGAACACACATTTATTCCCTTAGTAATAACACTTTAACTAACTGAAACTTTTTAAACGTTGTTTCTTGTTGTCGAACGGTTGGAACTTTTATAATATTTTTTTTTTTACTAAATAAAAATATTATTTTGCACTATAGGGAGTTAGTGTTAACACTAACTCCCTAGAGTGTGTGCAAATTAATATTGATTTTGAGGATTTGGGAGGGTAAGGGTTAGGAGGGCCTATTATTTCGATCTTAATAAAATGAAAGTTATACCCAACAAGATATTTGGCAGAGAGCTCCCCCTCTTGTTCTTTTATTAAAGGACTTGTGACTGTACTTGTGACTGTACTTGTGACTGTACTTGTGACTGTACTTGTGACTGTACTTGTGACTGTACTTGTGACTGTACTAGTGTGACTGGACTTGTGACTGGACTTGTGACTGGACTTGTGACTGGACTTGTGACAGGACTTGTGAGATTGGGTTCTAATTAACAATGAGTTTTCATTGTTTATAGTGCACTATGTTTCTTTTGTTAGATGTTGAAAGTGACACAAGCGAGCAGATGATGAACACAAAGGTGGAATTAAGGCAATTGAGTGGATTAAACCTAGAGGGGTGAATAAAAGACATGACCTTTATCAGACCTCGTATATGGCTGAACAATAAGGGTACACCCCTGTAAATAGGCAAAAAATCGGTTTGCCGAGCTCATGAATAAAAGATAAATTATTTTAAATTATTATATATTAGAGAGCCATGGAATTGGGTGATTGAAGAAATATTGCACTGAACCTCTGGCTTGGACTTGGAGCTTCTAATTCTGAGTATTTTGGATGAAAATTGGGTCCGAAAGGGGCACTATTTAGCCAGGTTGTAAAGGGATCTTTACTATAGCTGACTAAGCACGACATTATATTTTGCTTAAGCACCAAAAACCCTTGGTTAATAAATCAGGTTAGGAGCTAAAATTACATGTGATTGTTATATGCTAAGCTAACAACAGCCAAGTACCAATCACAAACAATAATACATAACATGGAGTTGTGGCTGGTAAGCTGGTTTTACTAAAGCAAGAATGTTTTGTGCTTAAGCAATTTGTATGCTAGCTTAAGCAGCAATATGAAATTGGCCCCTGGTTTAACAAAATGGCTACTTTTCCAGTTTGGGAAACATCACTGGTTTTAGACGACATGCTGAATATCAGTTTCTCTGTACAGCCTGAACACCTGTGAGAATTCTGAGTATTGTAAAACGAATTTGTAAATACACGTATGGCTATTAATCACTGGTATCTATGGGAGTTTTTGTTACAGGGGTGCACCCATAATTAGCGAGACTTACAATATTCCGGTTTGTGTAAAGAGTTGTTTGGAATGAGCGGCGGCAGCCATACCACCGGTACTTGATGCTTCGTTGTCGGTCCGCACACTGATGACGCTCCCGGTGAAGCCTCGCATGCCGTTATCTGAAACAAAAGCAGTGATTCGAGGACAATAACTACTTTCCCATCCGTTGGTTGAGAGACAATAGGCACCAAGAACTACAGTGGAAAATCTTAATTTGTTGCTCATTTTGTGTTAACCAGTTCGCGCCGGATAACGTATATAAACGCAAAGTTTTTCCTAGATTCAAAACGGATGACGCATAAACACGCCACGAGCAAGGCCGGAAATGTCTGTCAGCAGCGAGCAAGGCCGGAATTGCGTGGGTGTGGTTCCCGGCACTATCGGCCTGAACCCGCTTCGGATCGAGTTTCGTTAAAAATAATCCCGCCCCTAGGCTCGGTGATGTTAAAATAATCCCGGCGCGAACTGGATGTATAGGATACACCATTTGCAGCTATCGAACAGTTTTACTACCTAATTATTAAGAAAAATCTTACTTATTTAAAATAACTAGTGATTGTAGGCATCCAGCAAATGGATTGCGCTAGATATTCTATATTTGTTCTAAAACGTCGGACGGCGATCAAAAACAAAACCACCAAAACAACATAAGAACCACTGCCCGACGCCAGTCGAAAACGAACGCCGGTTTTTCTTGCTTTCCTTGGCGTCCATGCCGATTGTAAAACTTTGGACAGGTCAGTTAAACGATATTTACTATAAAATGTGATGCGATCTGCACAAATCATTCACATGGTGAAAACAGATTGTGTACCTTTCGAATTGTATAATATGCAGCGCATCGAATACGCTGATGCGGCTAAGCTCGACAGATAAAATACAACCCCCTAAATCCAACCATTCATGATAATTTAAGCAATAATTACCAACGGTGTATCCACCTTAAAACAAAAATTTGACAAGCAAATGATCTATCACGACTCTGTGATTAGCCTTTTGTCAAGGGCTTCGTGGCTTGGACAGCTTTGTAGAGCCGCGATCCCAAGCGACTGGAACGGGAGACCACGCACGCACATGGCGAATCCACGAGGGCCTTTTCTAACTTGTTTGCGGTTTCTTATGTGTTTCTTTATAATCTCGATTTTTGCTACCCGAACGGTAGCAAAAGTCCAAACCAATCAGAAGCGACGGGGGTCAGTGGGTCAGCATACTTGTTTTGCATACAGCACTTTACTTGTTTGCATACAAATTATGAATAATGCACGTTTCATACTCTAGGAATAATTCATAAAAAAACCGCAAACAAGTTGGAAAAGGCCCTCGTGGTTTCGCCACTCGACTCGCGCGCGTGGTCTCCCTTTCCAGTCGCTTGGGATCGCAGTCACGAAGGCCTTGACAAAAGGCTACTCTGTGATGAGCTTGGTGTTCAGTGTCTTGTTGTAAACAGAACGGTAAAGTTCTACCGGACATAGTATAAAACCATGTTAAACCCCATAGTCCAAACTGTTTGGAACTCTCAATACTGTGTGGTGAGAGTTCCAAAACTTAAAGTACTGAAAACATGCAACACAAGACATAAGACTGGCACATGAAACAACGAGTGCAACAGTGCACATTGTTCCTTTGGCACGGTTGACTCGGCACTATAGGTGTATTGGCAACACACCTCTAGTGCCGAGTCAACCAACCGTTGTTGTTTGATGATTTTCAGCACTCCATGCACCAACAATCTCAGGCCGTGTCCGAAACAGGCTTCCATAGCTATGGCTATATATGTATAGGGCGCCCTTTATGTCATTGAAGTGCCCTCCCTATTAGTCAAGAAAAGTGGAGGCGCGCAACTCAATAACCAATCATAATTCAAGAAAAAGAAGTTGCTCGTAATTGGAACAGATGCATTATGGGGGCCCACGGTGCATTGTGAATGATAAACATGTCTGGGCCGTACGTACAGTGCGTACGTGTGGACAGGGTGTTCCAACGATTGTACACATAAATGGCATATAAATCCATCTTCCCTTTGATGATTTCAGGTTTGCATCACCTAATGGTTAATGGGTTACGCGCAACTTCCTTTTCTTGAATTAAAATTAAAATTTTCTTGAATTATGATGAGTTGCGCGCTGCCACTCTTCTTGACTAATAAAGAGGGCGCTTCAATGACATGAACATATTTTCTCCTGTCTCCAGTAGAAATACTGAGAGGCTTTTCATAGCTATGACTATTGTCAGCCTGCTCACGCGCGTAGTTGTAATGGGCGAACACCTACGACAATAGATAGGTTTCGCATACGAACGGATACGCGTACGCGTACGTTTAGCTATACGTACGCGTTTTATACTTACTTGTAGCGAGCGATATATCCGTGCCTTGTTAGCGGATAGTGAGTAACTTTGACGTCATAAGTCCGCAAAAATTGATGACGTATCCGTTAAGTTAACCGTATTCGTTTGCAGGCGAAACCTCTCTAAAAGCCATAGACAACAGACTCGGACGCGGCCTATGTAATATAGGATCCCTGCATCGTGTCTTCCATGACACAAATCTAAATAACCGTGACCTCTGACCTGGCTTGATGTCGTCATAGTTGACGATCCAGCTCTCATCCCAGAGCATCTTCTCCTGTCTCCAGTAGAAATACTGAGATGGAAAAAAAATGAATAAATCAATCAATCAATGAGAGACAATCTAAATGATGACACTGCAGCGGCTCATTTGGCATTGCGTGAATTCCGCGGCAGATGAGCAATTGAGCATGCATTCCCCGCCTTCCTGACTACTTGCTGAAATACACGGCCAGACATGAAGCTTCTATATATAAAAACTAAAAACACCACAAGCTCATCCATAATGTATCTACAATTGGAGATTATTTTGAGCTTTGCGTATACACAGTCACACAAAACCAGATACTCTCTAAGCCAACTAGTTAGCCCATGTGTGACAAAAAGGACTATGTTGATGTAATCCAGGCTCGGGATGCGTATGGTGTATATGCGAGACTGGGGAAAAAGTCGATTCCTTTAACGGCTAGGTGTTTAGATCTTCTCCAGAGGCAAAATTATAGTGGTACAAAGAAACAAACATGATGGGCTAGACATCCAAACATGCAGGTCTCATGCAGGAGAAACACAAAGAGAAACACACCAATCTCTTCTTCCACTTAAAGGGAATAGACACCATTTGCTTTTTCTGTAATTCTCAAAAATGAATGGATTGGGGAGGTTAGTTCTAGCAAATATTGTTACCCTATTATTTATTAACTTGTTTGTATGTTTGTGTTTGTAGATGCTAAGAAAAAAATCCAGAAAACCACTCATGTTCTTGTAGTCTGGTTCCCTGACACCACTTAAAAAACATGGGAAAATGTATAAACGTCGGGAAACTGTATAGTCAGGGAGCCAGACTAGCTGGGGTGTACCCATTCATATATCGATTGCTTTAACAAAATGCGGAATAACCGTGGTAAATTTGGGGTAGTATATTTGAAGGAAGCCATTTATTTTTCAACGGCCGACCAGCGTTTGAATTTGATATAAAATACTACTTTTCTTAAAAAATCACGGCACACGAGGTGCAATAATTTTAAAGGGTGCTTTAGACTGTCATTTCCCAACAACCCAGTGAGGTATTTCATAATAATAATTTTTGCATGTTTGCAAATGTTGTATATTCCCTATAATTCCTTTTGATCTATATCCTGGCCTGTCCCCAATTAGTTCCTTCTTGGCCCGTCATTGCATCCCTTTCTGAATTGTTTCTAACAGTGGCTCTGAAATCCCATCACAGCCACTGCGAGATACACCCGTGTTTGCAACGGAGAAAGAGTTGATGGCGATCCTGTACGACACAATGCCCGATAATGTCCAGGAGAAAACGAAAGGGGATCTTATCAAGGTAATTCCTTCATTAGGTTAATTGTCGATGTCCTAAAGCTTTTCGTAATTTCATTTCGGTTCCATTCACTCGGTATGCATGTACATAATAGTTAAGTCTGCAAGCAGCATTGACAAAGGCAAAACAAATCTTTTATAGCAAAGACGTACTTCGTTCCGCTCTGGAATCAATGGGCCCAATATAGCAACGAATCAATCAACAGCGCAGAGATTTCTTTATGTAAGAAACATGAACTTAATTTGTATTTTACTTGAGTGCATTTGGTTTCAACTAACAAATGACATGACGTTGAATCTTCATCTTCCCAAAAAGTATAATTGAAAGGTTTTACAATGCATTTCTGAATGCCTCGATCAGTCTATTATAGAGGCTCTATATAGAGGCTCTCCCGTGCACTTAAATCCCCCCCCCCATTATATTTGAAAACAAAGTGTCATTTAACGTTAGAAGCAACAACCAGCAGAAAGTACTAGCCAACAACACTGTCAGCCAATCATACACTGCAAATCTTATTGGTCAAAGTTTATCCAACATTGTTAACCAACGTTGGGTCAAATATCAACTGTTCAAAAAATTGGGCAAAACTCTAACCAACATTTGTTGGGCAATATGTCTATGCAACTACTGGGTAAAAAATTGACAAAACTTGTTGGTGAAAAACATTGTCCAACTATTGGGTAAAAACTAATGACCAACTGTTGGGCTAGTTATTGACAAAAATGTTGGTTAAAAATTACCCAAGAATTGAGGCAGTTGATATTTTACCCAACATGTGGCAATAGTGTTGGTTAAAGACTTTTATCGAACGAGTTGGGACGACTGAAATAATAACAGTTTTCATAATCCTTTTTTACCTCAATTTTATTTAGCAAATTCATTAAATTAACGCAGTACATACACGTACACACGTAGTATGCAGTTATGGAATACATTGATGTTAAAGATATCCTCCGGGAATGGGGCCTGGAAAGCCTCAATGAAACGTTCTCACTGTAATGTAAGAACTAAGACAGTTGTTTATGTTAACATATAGAACTATCCAGGTGCACGGATTGACTTTAGCGTTTTCACGAAGAGGCAAATTTGGGGCGCAGTGGCAACCACATGTAAACATGGTCAAAATTGCAAAAACGGTAATTTTGTACACAATTTGTCTCATAACCCTCCGGTCTTC
This sequence comes from Crossaster papposus, assembly GCA_037893245.1. NCBI lineage: Eukaryota > Metazoa > Echinodermata > Asteroidea > Velatida > Solasteridae > Crossaster > Crossaster papposus. The sequence continues at coordinate 2,767,624 of JBAIAA010000017.1, forward strand.
GGCCATCGGGAGGATGGTGGTTTACGATTATCGTAGCTAGTTCGGCACGAATTTGGAATTGCAGATTAACCCTAACCCTCCTAAATCCTCCAAACTCGATATGATTTTGCACACACCCTATGGAGTTAGGAGTACTGTTTCTCTTTGATGAATATGACTAGACAATAATGACACACCTGGCCTGGATAGTTCTATGTTAACAGAAACAACATTCTAAGTTCTTACATTACCTGAGAACGTTTTATTGAGGCTTTCCAGGCCCTATTCCCAGAGGAGATCTCCAACATCAATGTCTTCCTTAACTGCATACTACGTGCGTACATGTACGTGTATGTACTGCGTACGTACGGTTTGTATGTACATGTACATGTACAAATGTACAATGTACATATATATGTACTAGCTGTGTGCACGATTGGCCGGCGGGGCGGGAACTTTGCTTTTGTGTTGGTTAAAAACCTAGTAGACTTTTTCCAAGTCCGCCATATAAGAAAAAAGCAAACAACGGCCTACCATTTTGCAATTAAAATTCCAAAAAAATTCCAGTAATGAAAATTACTTTAAAGATAATCTAAAGTACACTTTAATATAAGGTTTAGATGCATATCACTCGTGGCAAATTGCATGCACTTTTTGTAGGTAGATTTAGGCATGGGCAAGTCTATGTTCATGCCGCACTCCCGTTGACCAATTCTTGGGTAATACATTCATTGACCAATAATTTAGTAAAAGACAAAGATATGTGTTGGGCAAATAATAATGTTTACCAACATTCAGCATTTTTGACCAACGAGTGGTGAAAACGGTTTACCCAACATTATAATTGACCAATAAATTTGCAGTGTACAGAGAGCTCAAAGTTGACCAACCAAAGGTCTAGGCAGGTAGGTCAACACATCTGCCAGCCACCCAGTCGGGTAACAAGACTTCCGACAACCAATAAGATAGCCAGAGGTCAAACTTGTCAACAGTCTTGCCAACACAACCAACAAACATGCCAGGCAACCAACAAACTACCAGGCAGCCAACCCAGCAATCCACCAGCCCAGCAATCCACCAGCCATCAACAAGGAGACTGGCATTATAGCTAACAAGCCAACAAACCAACCATTCACCCAGTTGACCAAGAAGTCTACCAGCAAACAAACCAGTCCGTCACCCACTCAGCCAAAACCAGGGAGCCGACAAGTAAGCCAACTATTAATATGAAAGTCAACTAAAGACCAAGCAATTATGAGCAAGCAAGCCAACCAGAAAATGTTTGTATTAGCAACAACTAGAGTAAAGAATTCGCCCATTAAATACAAAATATTCATATCTGATGATATAGAGGCTCAAAAAATAGATGCATCCAATTACCCAGCCACGTCGCCATCGCAAGAGGAATGGTAATTTAACTGAGTTTTATATTCAACATAGGCTGCTGGTAGTGTTATCTCTTTTTTGTTTACAGTTTCCTTGACACCAGGTGGGGCACTTATGTGATTTACACAGAGAATTATCTAATGGTACCAGACTAGAAGCAGAAAATGCATCATTTACAAACTCACGAATCTATTTGTGATTTCAGGGATTGCAATAACCTCCTTTGTGGTCAATGAGGTTTGGGTGGCTTCCCGCTACTTAAAATGTAGTTAGCTTTTAGGTGGGTACAAATGACGTGCGGAATCACTTCAGAATTCAATATTTCCTGTGAATTAAAGTCCGATTCTGTTGGCATGGCATGATTGCCATCCTGATAAACAATGTCTGATCTCGCCTCTCGTCCTTACATACACACGTGGCATCCAGATTGGCAAAGAAGAAAAAACACCGCTTTTATCGGAATGGCCTAGCCGGATAGCAATATTTTCATCAACTGCAGGAAATTCGAGCCCGGGGCCGCTCTTACGGCCATAGATCAGGACAGATTGTCTAGGTGGCAACGGTTGATATAATGAAGTCCTCCCGACGAAACCGATTACATCGAGAAGTAATCGGCGAAATCTTTTCTCTTCCCCCAGGGTTCTCGCTGTGGCGGAGCTAGCGCGACGCGGCGCGTCCGCGCCATTCCGATGGTAAATTGCTGGAATATTCCCGATGATTAATCCTGACAGGTTGGTCTTGATCTCTCGGCCCTACAGGGGATGGCACCTGTGGCAGGCCAGGGAGAGGCTGAAGCAAAGCCAGTTAGGATGACACCCCCCTTTTTGTGTGCCTGGGAATCCTGTGTATTTGTTCTGAGTAATCTACGGGAAGGTACACCTGCTACGTTATTCGTACATCTTATTAGTCATGCACTGTGGTTCGCACGACACATTACTTTTGTTGGGTTGCTTTCTGCGGCTTCTTGGGTCTTAAATGGCTTAGTCTGTGTTCTTGAGACTGACGGTGGCTACTCACCGCCAGAAGGGAAATTTCCAAGTGCAACCAAGACGACATCGCTGTGCGGCTTTGGTTATAGGGTTAGGGTTAGGGTTAGGATAGGATTAGTGTTTGGGTATAGAGTTAGTGTCCGGGTAATATGGTTCGGGCATGGAGAAATGGTTCGGGTAGCCCCACTATCGTGGCCCCGGTAGGGTTAGGGTCGTCAGTTTGGTTGCTCTCTTAAAGTGACTATACCCTATTTATGGCCATGTACGACTTTGAAGCCAATCGTTGCTTGACTGTCTGTAGCCGCAGACAATTATTATGCCGTAAATTAGACACGACACGAGAGTGTCATTCAAGTCTAGGTTCTGTCTAGAAGTCCTGTGCACGGCTTCCACTTGTTTGTTTACAAACCCTCAATTCATATAAATTGAGGTTATGCACAATTGCAAATCGTGATTTGACTCGCTAGTACGTATAGGCAATTTTCGGCTTCGCCAACCAACCCCGGCCGTCGGTTCAACAATTAGGTCGGCGATCACATTAACCGAGGTCGCCAAAACGCTCAATCAATGACTGGCGATTGAACCAATTCTTGATGACGTCCGCCAAAATGCGCCCCTGGATTGCACCCCTTATTACAAACATCCCCACGTCCAGTTGCCACGTACGTTACCGATAAAGACGTGCACTGCAGAAACACGTGCAGTATCATCGCTTTCAGCCATTAAAAGAATTGATACAACGACTACTTACGATGCGTTACCCGATTAGGAAAACAATTCATGAACGTCTAGCATACTAATCCACTGTTGGATCGTACACCAGTTATAGTGACAGAACTCTAGCTATCTTACCCCGATAACAATACAGAAGACGGCCATGATGAAGACGCAGGTACAAGCTATGGCGGCAATGGCGCCCTGAGCTAGCGGGCACGTGTTACAATCAGCCGGACAAGTGGAACAATCCTCCCCTTCCACAGTTTCACATATTTCGTTGCCGCAGACTGCAAATCAAGAACACACACAACAAAAGAAATCCTTAACATTTAGGAAAACCCAGAATCATTGCTGTTTAAATTATTATAGAACATGGGATTATCGGTACAAAAAAAAATAAAAAATCCTGAATTCCGTAATGCCTACTAAATGCACCACATGAATGTTGGCATGTCTAAAACACTCTAAAACAGATGGGTTGAAAATACAAAATATTAGTTATTTTTACCAATATCTTGCTTACAATTACCAATATCATTGGTTATTTTGATCAATATTTGAATAAAAATTTACCAATAGCATGGGTTGGACACATATCTACCAATCGGTTGGTGATTTCAACCATTTGTTTTTAGGGTGATGGTGTCAGGGGTGTAGATTGCAAATATGAATTTTGCTAAGCCGTAAAACTGCATACTTTGTTTTAATATATGTACATGTAATACCAACTTTAAGTGTAGGCCTATATAGAATAATGAATAGAAAACAGTGGGCGGAGACTAGATTCAAGATTTAAGATTCAAGATTCATTGTATTAGTCATGTAAAGAATAAATTACATGAGATATGAGAGTTACATGTAGCATAAAAGCAATAGAAACGTATTTTTAAAACAGTAAAACGAGATTCGGTAAAATTTCCTGTCAATAAAACGTGAGCACTAAAGGATTTAAATTAAATAAAAACACAGAATTAAATTAAAACTGCAGACAAAGATACGACAGTACACACCTAAAATATTGACAGGATAACAGGATTTTCACTTGGGCTGTCTACACCCCCGCCCCCTATCCAAAATTCATCGAGACTGAAATCTCATGATTCATTAAAAAGCTGGATTGCACAAGGTAAGAATGCGAATATACGATTTGTTTTAGTGATGGCGCAATTCTACCTGATCTGCATTAAAGTGACCTGGCAGTTAAACGGATGGGTCTTGTCTGCACAGACCAAAGGCTGGGGCCAATATCATAGAGCTGTTAAGCAGAAAAAATTGCTTAGCACCAAAAAGGCTTGCTAAAAAAACGGTTGCCAGCTAAAACTCCATGTGCATTTCATGCTAAGCAAAAACCCACTGAATATAAGTCAGAAACAATATATGTTACCTAAAAATTTAGTTTGTAACCCTGTTTTTGACAAGGAAGAATTTCATGCTAAGCAAATTTGTTTGCTTAACAGCTCTATGAAATTGGCCCCTGGTGGCAGTTGCGCGAACGTATTTTTATATTGTTGGTGTTGTTATTCTTAAAGTATGTGAAAGAGGCTGGCAGTCTCGTAATTTTATTGGTCTATTCCGTGCCGAACCCCTCGACAGGAACAATGTTTCTTTTGGGTAATCCTTCGGGAGCTGAATGGCATTTTGCCTTTGTCTTGGTTGTTATGTTTTGTACATTGCATCTAAAGCTTTTATTTTATATTTTATGTTTTTTTTGTAATTTTGGTCTGTGCATTAGTTGATGTTGCCCGAGAAATAAAATAGAGAATAGAGAATAGAGAATGTGTTGTCATCCTCGACTTCATGGGCGCGTGCGCGTTCCTAAGATCGCGCAAGGCATGATGGTAACGAAATGGCGCAGCAAGATCGTAGCCTTGGTAACGAGGTTGATGTGGTGTACCTTTTCCCGAAAATTTCGATCACGAAGTAATTTTTATTTTCTGTATAGTTAAAACAACAATTAATATGAAAGACTTTTGAGAACCAACATCGTCTGTAGGTGTTTTTACCGATTTTTAGTTAACATTGTGTGTGCTGCATAAACGGGCACCACGATTTTGAATATTTTTTTGCTGTCATCCCATTGTCTAATACCTTTTGGGGTAATTATGCGAAGCCTATGTGAAGACATTTGAAAGTTAAGAAACATTATTGAACGAACGTTTCTTCGGTTAGAATAAACACAACAATCACGTGGATACCGAGGTAGATAACATAATAAAAAATGCATATTGATTCCAACCGAATATGAATTCGGTGCACAATATTTGTGTTAGAAAGGCCTTAGCTTAGAACAGGAAATTAAAATAACATTAGGCCTATCATTCACAAAGAAAACACAAGACGCCTCTAAGTCTAGGGTAACGCCGAGGCAACGCCGTTAAGTAAGCAACATAATGTTTGCAATGAAAATAGAAAATAATGCTCGCTAGCTGGCTATCATAACACATAGCGTATATGGTGGTATTAATACACAACTGTAATTAGGGTAACCTCGTCCCCGCGGATTGCGTGTGCTTTCTATTTCAAACCAGCAATGTATTGCCGCGACTGAGAGAAAGGGCTGCATCAAAGCACCTTGGGGACGAGGCTGGTGCCTCTTTTTTGTTTACTGTTTAAACGATCTACTACTCATAAATATCGGAAATCTACAAATTCTACATTTTCTATATTTTCTATAAAAAAAGCAATACCTTACAGCTACAAAATGTGATTTGTTGATATATTTGCGTCAAAATATTTGGATAAATCACCATTAGCGCCCCCCCCCCCAAAAAAAAAAGAAAAAAAAAAGAGAGAAGGTATTGGGGCATAGTTGGGGCAGCCGCGCATGGACCGGCCTAGCCGCGATTTGTTTCCCAAACGACATCTTCATAGAACTGTTTTTTTAGAGCATCTGATTGGCTATCTGTTACGTCATGGTAGTAAATTTTACTCTCAATTTATTGACCCTAGGATTAAAAAAAAAACTTCATGTGTGAGAAATATTAGTATTTGGTGAAATTTGATCGATAGTTCTTAACTACACGAATACAAGGATGTCCACACAGTGATAGTAAGGTTCTCATAATTGGGCCGAAGAAAGGGCCGGTTTGTAAGCTTGGATGAACGCGCGTATTGTGTATGAACTTCCTGGGCCGAATTTGAATCCCAGTCCGTCGCTGAATTGACTAAATCACCTAATGTTGAGTAAATATGTACATTATTGACTAACCCTGGATTCATAAAACAGTTTTACCGATTTTCGCTCACCCAACTTGGTTTGGGGTTATAACATTGACAGTGTATACGACCATGGATGAAAGCACGGAACAAGAGTAGGACAAAAATGTGGGAATACCCGTTTAATCGTGCGCGACTAATGACCGTATGGAGAGCCGACGCCAATCTCCCGTCGCAATGATGAATAGCAATCCCAATAGCTCCCCTATCGCACAATCCATCGTTACACTTAACCAATCAAGTAATTAAACTAGAAGCAGGCTGCTATTTTATGAAACTGACCTTGGTTCTAATAATGAGCGATTCCAGTCATTTTGACCGGGCTTCTGGATGTAGCTATTCCCTGTCAATTTGAGCAAATAAGCGTTCAATTTAATCACCGCGTCATTCGGTTTCGCGCGATGATGCTGCTCCAAGGATCTTCACTCAATTTCGTTTGCCGAGTACCTAAAAATACTCTTGCGTCATGCGATCTAAACAAAAATAACCATCTAAATTAACATTGCATGCACCTAAACAGTGCTTGCAAACGGTTTTGAACGTCAAATTAAATTTAAATGTCTCTAAAACGAAACTATAAACGACACCTGAAAGTGAATGAGAACCACAGAAATTGGCACCACGACCAAAATCATTTGAATACGTACATTCGTAAATTAATTAGAACGCTTTTCTTACGAACTTGATCGAGAAAACCTATATTAAAGGGACCATGCGATGATTATTGTTTCCTTGGGAACACATTTTGTGTGAATTTCTACTCTTCTTGAATGTATAAGACATCCCGTTTTGGTTAATTCTATCGAAAAATTTACTTCTTTTTAAACACTTTCCAATGCCTTTCCAGACAACTAAGGGCGCTGTTGTCGTGACGTCATTTCAGGAAGACACGGTTCAGTTCAGGGGTTCTCTGTTCAAACTGTGAACCCAAACTTCGTTAATTTTTATGTTGAAAATACATTTCGAAAGCACCAACTCGTCATAAGAGGTATTTGGAAATGCACCGACATGGGCCTCTGAGCGGTTGATGACGTAGGCTACAGTCGGTTTTTTTTCCTTATCGTTTGAAATGTTCCAATTACAGCATAGTAATTCGATTTCTGTTTCAAAGTTTGTTTTTGTTGGTTTGGTCGCAGATCGGAAACGCGATATGCGATGATAAATCATCATGACGAATCACGTTGTTTATGGGGATGCTTATTCGGAAATAGTTGCCATTTTTGTCTTGCTTGGTCTAAATCGCGAGTGCGCGCGTGCGCGCGTGCGTGCGCGCCTTGAAATCATTAGACGGAAGCGGCAACGGTGTTGTAAACCTTTCAGTCAGTGCCGTTACAATCATGTCCTGCCTCAAACGGACCACAGTGAGTAGTAAAGAGGCCTCAACAACATTGCCAGGTACTGAAGTCTGGCAGCTCAATCGAGCGGGGGAAATTAAGCGCGGAAGACCCGACTAGGAGAAAACGCCGTCCACCCGAGTACTGGACTTTTATCGGACAGGCTTAAAAATAGCCGAATGTTTATTGCGTTAAAGGCCGTCGGCGTTTGGAGTCCAGAGTTTTGGTATGCAGGAAACTATGGATGGACCTTTCATCTATTCCGGGTAACCATGTTTATATTGACGAGGGCTCCACATCTGGGGCACGTACTCATGTACTGACAAGACCGCGAACTCTAATTAACCTCTTTTCACTCATTCGGAACGAATACCGTGTTCGATTACTTTCCCCGCACTTGCTCGGGTAAGCGCAACACCGTTCGATTTGACGCTCATGTTACTTCTCGCGCTTACTTGGGCCTGGCGCAAGTACCCGATCCGCCGGCGATAATTTTATCTGCAGGTAGGTTGGTACATTAGCCAATCAGAACACAGATGGTGTTGACGTCATCGATGATGGTAGAGTTGTCTGTGACAACCCTTACCCCTAACCCTAACCCTAACCCTAACCCTAACCCTAACCCTAACCCCTAACCCTAGTCAGATCCCAAACAACTCTAACATCATCGATGACGTCAGCACCATCTGTGTTCTGATTGGCTAATAAATGTACACTATGTACCAACCTACCTGCAGAAAAAATTATCGCGAGCCGCCGGCCTATTTTTTGTCCTAAGAGGGTTAGGGGTAATGAACATAAATAGGCGGCTCTACACTCCTCGCGTCATGATTATTCAGTAGTTTTAACAATGACGCTAATACATTTGTATTGCTCATTCACCTAGTTACACGTAGCCTAGAGGTACAATTAAAGCACTTTAAAAACGGTAGACCTCTCACGGTAGCTTAGTGGATAATGGGTTAGGTTATAGATCGTTCGGCTGGGGCTCGAATTCGCTCTCTGCTCATTTTTCATTGACTATTTTTGGTCTACAATTGTACTGTTTAATTTAAGGGAAAGTAAGGATCTGAGAACCTAAGTGTCTTCCACTCGTGCAGTGTAGTAGATACGCCCATTTCACGGTGATAATTCCCCCTAACCCTACTAGGAAAACAAACTGAGCCGGTTAGCTGGGGGCGTATCCCATAAGGCCATGCGTAAACATGGTTGCCACGCCCGGCGATGCGCCAGTCTGGGTAAATTCAAAAAGAGATTTTGTTTTTAAAATTAGTCTGGACGATGTGGCGACATGAATCAATTTTAAGAGTATTGAAAGAAGAAAAAATACATAACTCTTGCATGTGGCCGCGTATTTACGTACGTACGAACGTCATTCGTTGAGTCTAATGACCCGAGATCGTTCGTTCACTCTCATGTACTGCGCACATACAATCGTTGCCCGATTTAGAGGCATAAGCGCCGGTGAGTAATCGAACACGCTGAATGAGAGTGATTACAAAAAAAGGCAAGTGCGCTTCGGAGGATATTGAAATGGCGACAGGTATCACCGCGGGTGGTTTCACGTTCGCTACACACATCGTTTAGTCTACATTTAGACACCAACAAGGGTGCAACCAAACAGGAAGACTTCATTAGGGCAAAAACGGGAGAGATGGAGTACGGTCTGCTATGGTCCTAGACAGCAGGTGGAAGCTATCTAATTCCAGACTGGTAGATGAGCATCGACAAATTGACCCACGAAGAGGGAGAGAGCGCGGGAGATAGAAGAGAAGAAGAAGATGAAAAAAGGCAAGTCGAAGTCGGGCACTCAAGGAAGCCCGGTCGATCAATACAGGGACCTTCTCGTTGGGGCGGCACGACTGGCTACGTGTTTGCTCATATTGGCGAGGATCGCGCACCACACTCCCATAGGCCAGTATATAGTAATAGAGAAACACCATTGGAAGGAGCAACCTTGGCTAGCTTTCTGTTGACTGAGGGAGTGATCTTTTGTGGGTTTTAGCTTTCCCGGATTTCGTCCCGAGGCTGAGCAAACACACCCGATCCCCCGAGCAAGCGACAAGTTTTCGCCATATTTTGTAATCCTCAATTTGTTCTTTTCTGTTCTTAGGTTGGCAACAACCTTGGTTATTCTCACGCGACGTTTTTTTTCCTTCCTAATCACATTGATTATCGTTCCGTCTTCTGTTGACGGCTGTGATGCGACTGCTTCGGTGTTGTTCGGTGTTGCAAAGTGGAAAAGTCGGTTCCTTAGTTAAGGTTCTAATCTTGTACAATCTAGGTTCACTTGAACTTTTCATTCAGAAACAGTGAAACGGTCTTGTAAGTTGTAAGTTGTAATACGAAAGCAATTTCGTGGTAAATACAAAGATTTGTATTGGGATGAGGGGGGGGGGGGGGGGGGGTATAGGAAGGGGGAGGGGGGGGGGGGGGTATTATTGCGAGCCTGCTATACACACAAACCTTCGAATCCAACTCAATCTTATACTAATAATAATAATGATTTTTTTTTTAAATAGCGCACGTATCTACCAAAACTGGTACTCAAGGCATTGTGTCACTATCATCCCCGCTCATTAGGCCCACAAAACATTCCAAATACCATCTCAGCTCCCTGGGGAGTATACAGCTCAATGCTGACATTTTGGCAACAAAAAAACAACTACCACAATAACCATCTCTGCCCTCACAGGTATCCATTTACTCCTGGGTGGAGAAAAACAACGAGGGACAAAGTGCCTTGCCCAAGGGCACACGCACCATAGCCACAAGCCAGACTCGAACCCACAACCTGCAGCTTTACCCTAGATTACAAATGCAATGCTCCAAACTACGAGACCACGGCTCTTGCTTCAATTGAACCTCTGATAGAAGGGGGTATACAGGTGCCCCCGTGGCCCCGTATAATTACGTCCCTGGTTTCCCCTCTTGTTATGTTCACAAGTGAAATTGAACTCAGAATCGTTTCTGTAACATTAAAATTGAATTATAGGAGAATGCGCAAAGACTTTGTGAAGACTAATAGTTAAACTCTTTATCTGTTCACGCAGTGCGCCCGCTAACGAACACCAGCGCCCCCACTAACCCTTGTCGCATCAGAGGAAGAGTAGGTGCAATAAATGTGTTTAATACCAAGAAGAATTCACCACACGAACTCTTTAAAAGCAAACCTGCGTGAATATGAGGACAATCCACACCCTAGCTGGCAATCCGCAGAGCACGAACACACGTAGACATTATTTATTTTTAGTCCCAAACCCTAGGGGGATCTTTTTTAGAGGGGATAGATTTCAAATCAAGTCGGATCGCTTCTTAAGATACGCTCGTGGCTTATTAACGCGCGTGGAAGGCAAACTCGGCAGCGTTGTTTGCGCTTGATTAGGCGTTTTCACGATAACCCCTTATTTCGATAAAAACCAAAATGCCATCTTAGCCGGAATACTGTGGGAACGCCCGGGGCTGAAACTATAATAATAAAAATAAACTCTACGAAGAAAATAAAGTAATTTGTTCTCATAAAGTGAAAATTGAAAATGATCAACGGCTTTTCTTAATATTAAATTTGTTTACTATCAGTGAAAAAATCGTTCAATTCTTGAACAACAATCATTACAGAGGTAGTTTAGAATCACTTACATGATAACAAATTTTATGTGTCGTGAATAATACCTTTTTTTCTCAAAGGTATTTTTGTTTAAAGTAATCTAAAATGCAGCTTGTCAAATATTGTCTGATCATATCATTACAAATCGCCGCGGACCGCGCAAAATCCGAGACTAACAAAACAATCCCACAGGGCTGTCTAATAAGGGGCTGAGCCACGTGCCAGCGAGCGATAGTTCAATTAAAAGCAGAAATTTATTTAAAAGCAATCTTTTCAGACGCCATTGTTTAAAAAAAATGATACAATTCTGCTAGTTGAGGAACTAGCAGCATACGTTCTGTATTTTCGAGACAGCTGGAATCGTTATCATGGTTGCAACAGATAAACGCCTGAAGACTCGTACACAAAAATTACTATCAGCAAGTTCGAATACTCACCCGCGCTTACGCGTGCCTCTAAATTTGGGAACAGTTGTAAATGCGCAGTACATGAAAGTAAACGAACGATATCCGGTCACTCGACTCAACAAGTGACGTTCATTAATACTTTGAAAACTCTCAAAATAGATTCATGTCGCCGCATCGTATATATAGCCTAATTTCGATACAAAAATTATTTCTTGAATTTCCCACCACTGGCGCATCGACGGACGTGGCAGCCATGTTTTCACATGGCCTTGTGGGATACTCCCCCAAGTAACCAGCTCGACGGGTCAGTTTACTCGCGCCAGGCCCGCTCGCGATAATTTTATCTGCAGGTAGGCTGGTACATAGTGTACATTTATTAGCCAATCAGAACACAGATGGTGTTGACGTCATCGATGATGTTAGAGTTGTCTGGGACTGACTAGGGTTAGGGGTTAGGGCAGAGAGAAAGGAATTTTCTCTAGGGGTTAGGGTTATTTTGTCCCAGACAACTCTAACATCATCGATGACGTCAACATCATCTGTGTTCTGATTGGTTAATGTACCAACCTACCTGCAGAACAAAATTATCGCGGCCCGCCCCAGTCGGGGAGAAGTCACGTGAGCGTCAAACGGTGTCGCGCTTACCCGGTAATAACGCGGAGGAAGTAATCGAACACAGTATAATGCTTAAGGGAATGACAGTCTTCGTTCGACTTTCTGTATTGTGGCACGGCACGTGCTCGTGATAGGCAGGCGATCAGCCGTGTAGCCCACGGTCAATGCAATTGTAACGAAAGTCACGTACGCCCGCACCAGAGGCGCTTCATTCACTCGCGAATCAGGAAATGACGTCACGTCACCTGAATAATTTAAACCGTCATCAGCTCAGCCCAGGGGCTCTAAGCCCAAGGGTCAGCCGCGCGGGCGACTCTTCTGATCTGAAGGTCACTCAAGATTGACACCAATTGCTTTTAAATTAAGAGAATTAGCGCGCGATAAATGAACGTAAAATTGTTGTGCACAAGTCAATGGTTTCCAACCCATTGAATATTAATTATTGCCTTAACCAGAAAAAAAAAAATATCTTAAATAAAACATTGGTTTGGCATATGTTCTTGGCATCCGTTGTACGCCCATGCAGTTCCATGGTAATACAGACCCGGTACCGGAATATCTGACACTAGTTAGGTCTGTCGGGCGATCAATAAATTACCAATCTCAAAAGAACGGTTTACCTAATGGGTTATCGTATGCTGAAAGTGCACTGCACTTTAACAATGAGTTCCAACGTGGTATACATTCGCTTCCTGCAAACAACAACTGCAATTGGCACAGCCTTGCTAAGTAATAATAGATAGGGGCAAAAGCTGAACCAAGATGACACAATAGAGTTGGAGTTAATCATTATTATGATCTTCCTCCACCTGTTTTAAACAAACTTGTATTAAACCAGCTAGCATTATTACCTCAAACAAACAATTTATTAACTCACCATGTAATAGGAGGGACCCCGACCAATTAAGTGTAGGTTTCCCAGGAAAGAAATGTTGGCCAAATAAAGTGAAACGAAGTTGATGTCGGAATTACATTTCAAGAGCCTAACATGAGTACCTCTTCTTGTAAAGGCCCGGGGATTTGTGTAAACGTTCGTTGAGACGTTGTTTGCGGTGAAAGCATTAATAACCGCGGTTTAGACTTTCCAACCATATAGGCTGGAAATAAAATACTCAAAAAGTCGCCAGGGTTTCGCTGGAATTTGAGAGTTTACGACGTGGGCTTTAAAAAACGATCCTTTATCCTGCTCGCTGCTCGCAGTAACTTAGAGCAGAGCGTGTATGCGTATCACCTGTTCCTTAGTTAACGGGCTTTTCCATTTATCAGTCCCGGCTATCTTTCGCACAATCAAATCGCTCAATCCTTTCAGAGTTTTTTCAAACAACTTACACAGCAGCATAATGGATTAGCGCTTAGCGCGTACGTACGTGGCGGCTGCGTTTGAAGACTTAGGTAGTATAGGCCCTATACACTATTTGCTTTTCTTGTAAAATGGACGAGTTACGGGTTCATATTTATAGCAAATAATTATTGTGACGCTGATCTGTTTATACGTTTTGTGTTCACAAAAATCAAGAACAATAATATCCTAAATTTTAGCCACTGTTTGTGCTGAATTAACTCTATTATTGATGTTTTTGCCCGAGATGACGTCACACTTCTGCTCATGAATATGGTAATTCTCATTAGCATCAAAACAAAAAGCACCAAAATACCCTTGAAAATGCCAAAATGAAAGCAAAATATCATAAATTCTAACTACTTTTTGTGCTAAATAATATTAACTGTAACATTGAGGCTTCCGCCCGAAATGACATCACATCTGAATATGGAAATTCATAGCAAAACAACTTCAACACACACAAAAATGGCATAAAAGTACCATTGAAAATGAAAACAAAAAACATACATTAAAAATTGAATGTGACACAAAGAGGATGTTTCAAGGACTGTAATAAAAAAAACCCACACCAATTACAATAATGTATATTGCACGAGCCCTTTAACTGTTCATATGGTCTCATTTATGTACATGTTGCAATGAAGAGGTTACATATTGCGACCTTCTCTGTGCATTAATGCACGCATTCCTTTATAATAAAGATCATTGCTGGTCATGCGGAGAATCGTCAGTCCTAACCATGGTCCTCCCCCTTCCTTAATAATAAACCCGCCAAAAATACCCTTGCATTGTCCAAATGTCTTTAGATCTCATACAATCCAATACCGAGAATTATCTTGACAGTTATACGCCTCTGTGATTAATCGGTAAATGATTACACAAGGAGAAGACTATAATTATTTAACCCCCCCCCCCCCCCCCCCCCCTCCCCCTCCCACCCCGTGACGGTGAAGATGCATAATGCAATGGTACCAGTTGGTATAGAGTTCAACGACTGCTATGCCGAACTAGACTAGTGGACGGCCTTGTTTTTGTTTTGTGTATGCTAGACACTTTCTAGTTTCTATATAATAATATAATACCCGACTACCACGCTGTAATATTCACGGGGCTCGTAATCACTGTGAATTACGATTAATTGGGAATGATGGAACGCCGACCGATCGCGATATGCACTGATGCGAAATTCTATCTGGTGCAACGCCAGCGATAATCTTGATTTCAATTGAACGCGCGGGGATCGAATACGGACGGCGCGTTACGCCGCTTCGACGTATTCCATTAATAACGAGTCAGGGTTGTAGTCGAGTCCCCGCAAGTTCGTTCACACGTCCTTTCGTGAAGCCAGTCACAAGTCCCTTCGTAAAGGCAGTCGCAAGTAACTGGATGAACAATGACAAAGGAATGCTTTTGTCAAAGCTGATTTGAATAGCTTGTGATTTGAATTGGAACTGAAGGACTTGTGATGGACTTGTAGGGACTTACTGGGACTTGCAGGGACTTGTGATGGACTCGAATACATCCCTGTAACGAGTTTATTCTGTTTAGTTTGAAAACTAAAGCAAATTTCAAACTGCACACGACCAAATGAAGGTTGACATGTAAAGCCTACTTGGTTGTGTTCCTGTGAAGTCAAAACTGTCTTTGGGATTACTTTATTTTCAACCGGCGTTTCCAATAGTAAACCCTGGGTGGGAAACTAGTCTGGTTCCCTGAACTGATATTTTGTTTTTCAACCGGCGTTTCCAATAATAAACCCTGGGTGGGAAACTAGTCTGGTTCCCTGAACTGATATTTTGTTTTTCAACCGGCGTTTCCAATAGTAAACCCTGGGTGGGAAACTAGTCTGGTTCCCTGAACTGATATTTTGTTTTTCAACCGGCGTTTCCAATATCAGACCCTGGGTGGGAAACTAGTCTGGTTCCCTGAACTGATATTTTGTTTTTCAACCGGCGTTTCCAATAGTAAGCCCTGGGTGGGAAACTAGTCTGGTTCCCTGAACTGATATTTCATTCACAGACGTCTAAACTTTATGTCAGGTAGCCACCGGCGACAAAATTAGATTATGACGCACTGCAGGCAGTGCACGTAGCTATTAATAAACGATGCAACTATTATTATAACGGCTTAAGGCACAACGCCTGCAATGGCTATAAATAGCGATAATATAGGTTTTCCCAGCCAATTTCGCAAAAAAAAAGCGTTCAAATTCATCCTGATAGTGGCCAATTTAAAGCGAATTAGCTCTCTATTGTCCTTGGTTTGTATTAGATTTCAGACGTTCGTATTAGAATTCAGACGTTGTTCATACCTGACATATTCATGTTTTACTCATCCTATACGTTGATTTTTGGCATTTGGTTTAACCTGAACATCGCGAACGTTAACGATAATACCAAGGTTTTGGGAAAACTTCGGGCATTTTCGGAAATGGCCAGCATTCCTCCCGTTTTCGTCACGTGACACTGGCGGCTTCCTGACCTAATAACTCATCAAAAAATGTTCTGAATGAATTGATCTGGAAACCAGACTAGAATCTGATTGTACACATTATAAATATTGTACACGCATCACCGCCGCGCCGTTCATCCAATTCCGTAGTCTCTGCTCAATGCGTGAATTCCAATCCCCAAGGTTCGTCGATGCGCAATGAAGGAGAGTATGTCATGTGCGACCATCAACGCGCGCGTGAAGCCGTATGATTCATTTATAGTATACAGACCACGCATGCCCAACAGATAGTGAACAAAAAAAAACCTGCGGCATACCTCTCATTGTTGAGCCATGTCGCGCCAATTACTAGCGCAGGACTCCCTACTGCATGCACCACCGGGACGCATATTAAAATCCGTATTGGTACGGTGTCTACGTACCTATGTGCTCTAGGTAGGCGATAAATTCCCGTTGATTTACTGTAGGATGTACAGGCGTCGACGCTGCCGGGCTAGCTCGACAGCGGGCGCCACATTCATGTGGCGCTACCGCTGGGTTTTGACATTCAGGTATCAACACCTATTACTATATTGTTACACATTATGAGAATCACGTTCAGTAACCCTAACTCTATGGTGTGTGCAAATTCAGATTGAAATTGGAGGATTCAAGACCGTGTTAAGGTTTTAACGGTCAACAACACACTTTAATAATACTTAATAGATACAAACCTACCACGTGAAGTAGCCAAAATTGTATACAGGGCGCCCTTAACGCAGCACTATCTCCTAATCACGATATGTTAAGTTATAGACATGTTTAGGCGATCTCGTAGTCAAGTTTGAAGAATATTCGAAATACATTGGGTGAAATATTACTGATTATAGTACATAACCCAAACTTCCAATCCTAAATGGCCACGGTGAAAGGTCAGAGATGAATTGAATTTTGCTTACAATTATCCCTGTAATAATCAGGAACAAGACCATTTTCCTCAGCAGCTCAAGATCAGCGCAACTTGATCTCCACCTTCACAGGGATATAAGCTATTCACAGGTAATCATTTATACTACTTAATGAAATGAGGCAATTGTAGTAAAGTGTCTTGCCCAAGAACACAAGCACCGTAACCATTGGACCACAACACCCCACTAAAACGACGACAACGGTGAGTAGACAATGCGTCTCAGAGACGCACTTTTGGAAATTTTCATTAGCAGTTGGTCCAAAATCGAAAACTTATTTTCTCGGAATATACAGCAGTCACAGAGCTAGGTTTTAATTGTCAAGTACCATTCCGAGAACTTGTGCTGCTAAACGATAATACAAATGAATACTGACAAATGGTACTGGTATACTAACGTTGAGACGAGACTACGAAGTCTATGAGACTACACACAGAATAAAGAAAGGTACCAACGTATAACTTTTAGTAACAGTAACTGTTATCAAGGATGAAAAGATGGCGCAAGATTATGAAGGACGTCCTCCAATGCAAAATTGTACACATAACATAACTCAACTTAACTAATATACTGATTGATTCAGCGCTCAAGTAAAACACTGCATGGAAACAGTGGCACGCTGGTAACACATCAAAGGACACATCATTCAAAGGCAAGGTCGTATACTGCGTAGCAAGGGTATACAATGTATCCATGGCGCCGTTTCAGTGTGAAAATTAAAGGGTGACGCATTTCGCGCGGTTAACTTCGGCCGGCAATATGGACGCCGACGAACGGGGACGCCGGTGGTTTAGCAGATCGTTGAAGGCTTTCTGTTCTAGCTCCCAAAGTCGATGACTTCAATAAATTAAAAAAAATCAAGCAGATGCCTTGGACTTCTGATAAGTAGACTCTTCGGGATAGGCAGGTATACGGCCGTCAGATCTGTTACCAATGCCAATTGGACGGCGTTATAAAGAGGCCGTGACTTGACCGTTAAATCTCACACGTCCGGTATGCGGTCGTGGAGGACACGGTACCGACACAACGCGCGCCCATAGTGAGAAAAGGCGAGAATAATAATAACGTGTTTTATATAGTGCCAGCTATAAAAATAATGAAAGCTTTGAAATAGAATACTCGGCAGATTAATTAAATTCTGCTTTTGAGTATAAGGTACAGTTTCCATCCGTGAGTGGGTGTTTTCTTTGAAATGCAATACTGGCCACGCATATAGGCGTTTAAGTTCATCTCAAGACGCAGTTAATACTTCAGGACAAAACACGATCGCTTTTATCCAGCCCGCCCCACAAAATAAATACACTTAAATAGTTATAAGAAAATGAATGTAACGAAATACATCAAAAAATTACAAACGAAATGAATCAAGAATACCAGGGAATGGGGATGAAAGTTGGGAGCCAAAACTTCTTGGACCTGGGGCCAATTTCATAGAGCTGCTTAAAGCACAAAATGTTGCTTAAAGGTAGGATACACCATTGGTAATTGCTTGAATTATCATGAATAGGTAGATTTTTGGGGTTATATTTTATAGCAAATAAAGTAGGATACACCATTTGCAGATATCGAAAATATTCACTACCGAATTATTAAGAAATATCTTACTCATTTAAAAGTAAATAATGATTCTAGGCATCCAGCAAAATGATTGCGCTAGATATCCTGTAATTATTCCCAAAAAAAATTATAAAGAATTTTATAAATTAGATTTACTATAAAATACAACCCTACAAATTTACCCATTTATGATAATTCAAGCAGTTACCAATAGTGTATCCTACCTTTAACTGACCTGTCCGATTTTTTACAATCATGGATGCCGAGAAAAGCACAAAAACAGCGTTTGTTTTCAACCGGCGTCGAGCAGTTATTCTTATGTTATTTGGTTTGGTTTTTTTCGCGATAACCGTCCGGCGATTTCGAATTTTTCTTTATAAAATTAGAATAATAACAGGATATCTAGCGCAATCATTTTGCTGGATGCCTAGACTCATTATTTTCTTTCAGATGAGTAAGATATTCCTTAATAATTCGATAGTAAAATTTTTCGATATCTGCAAATGGTGTACCCTACAAAAACCCTTGCTTTGTAAATCAGGTTAGGAGGAAACATTCCATGTGATCGTTATGCTAAGCTATTACAACAGCTAAATATCAATCACAAATAATATACATCACATGGAGTTGTGGCTGGTAAGCTGGTTTTACTAAGCAATAATGTTTTGTGCTTAAGCATTTTTTATGTTTAAGTAGCTCTATAAAATTGGCCCCAAGTCCTTAAAAGGCAGTGTGCAACATTTGCCTTTGCTGTAATTTTTAGAAATGGATGGATTTGGCGGTTAGTGTTTTATACCAATACTAACCTGTTTAAAGTTTTGTTTGTATAGATGTTGGAGGAAAAACCAAGAAAACAAGTTGTTCTTGTATAGTCTGGTTTCCCGACCCAACTTTAGACAAAACACAGCAGTTTAATATAGACGTCAGAAAACCAACAAAGCTGACTTGCACACATTCACGGGTGTGGACAAACTCCAGTTTAGTGAATATATAGGGGCAGTAATTGAAAACAGTCGGTTTTCGGCCGACCTTCGTTGGAAATTGATACGAAAATTCACCTTACTTGAAAATGACAAACCAGCTATTTCCGAGATTTCACACGATGCTCGAGACTGTTCACTTACAGTCAAGTAAAGGTATTTCAAATTATTTGTGGTAGTTTTATTTGTCGATGTTTGCACATGTTGCATTCCCTTTAAACAGAATGCAATTAGGATAGAAATTCAGCATAATTTCAACCCTCGGACTTTATTCCAACATAATTAAGACCTAACGAGAAACAGAAGAGTGTAACATGCAAACAATTACTACACAGCAGCATCTAAAATTACATTTAGTCAGGGGCATATGTAACCAGAGAGAATGGGTTACCAACATAAGTACCCTGGTAAAAGATCTTAAGTATCGCGTTTCCGACAGCGAGCCGCAAGATATTGCCCGAACCGTCGCACGGAAGGAACTTGGAAAGCACCCGGAAGGACGGAGATGAACATCATGAGAAGATCTTGACTCGCGTAGTCCCTCTTGTCTCCGCATTGTGTGGATGCTGTTTCGCGCCAATGGCAAAGCTCGCGCTGCACCGTCGAGCGATTGTTATTGCCACGCGCGTGTCAAGCCGTCGTCGCTCAAACATCGGACAATCAAACAAAATCCTTCTATTCCGGTTTTCTTTTAATGGATCAAAGGAGATGCAGAATACTAAATTTCTGCAACTTAACGCGCAAGTGCATTCACAACTCTAGTCTGGTGTCAGTGTGCCCTGCTTCACAATTGTCATACAGCTCTATGTCGATTTAGTGGGTTTTGTTTTAAGAGAGACGCTATTCTGCGTAAATTGTACCCTACAGCGCCCTCAAGCGGTGTAACCCACGTAAATAGTAGAGCGGTTTTCTCGGTCCTACCCGCGCCCATACTGGGCGCTGGAAAGCGCAGATGCGGCTTCACATATTTCTATGAAGAAAACGCATGGCATTACCACGACTTTTCCGAATTGCACGCAGCGCAGCTAAGCCACGGAACTGGTGACCTCCAGGTCACAGGTTACACACAATCTATCCAATCAGGGCTCACAGCGCATCAGCGCTTTCCAGCGCCCATTATGGGCGGTGGGACCGAGCGAAGTATAATAGTTGCTCCTATGTACTATTTGTTTTTTTCTCGTATCAGACTTCGGTTTCATCCGTGGCTCTAGAATAAGAACCACTGCCCGAAGCCGGTAAAAAACAAACGCCGTTTTTCTTGCTTTCCTTGCCATTCATTATTATAAATCTTCGAACAGGTCAGTTAAACGATATTTACTATAACCCCCCCCCCCCCCCCCAAATCCACCCATTTATGATAATTCAAGCAATTATCAATGGTGTATCCTACCTCTAAAGACTAATTCCACTTTCAAACTTCTGGTCCCTATAGTTTCCGACTGTGGTACATGTAGTAATTCTTTACTCGGAGTGAAGTTCCACTCTATGAAAATAAAATATAGTTTTCACAGAATCTGCTCGCGTTAAACATAGACGCTCTATCATTATAGCTGTGTTCCCATACAGTAGAAGAAAAAAAACATCACTCGGCTCAAAAAGAATACCTGAAATACATTCATGTTATCATAATCGATGCAAAGCGATACAAAGGGTGTCAGATCTCGGTGTACAATTCCTAAATGCATGTATATTGGTAATAAGCAACCTAACACTGTAATTAATTCAGTACCATTTCTCATTAACACGAACCCAAGAAATACAAGCGACGGCACTGTCACTCGGAGATTTAACATGCAGATGTCCGCCAATTTCTTTTAGCTGCATGTCAATAAATCCAGTCCGTGAGATCGTCTTACTAGTTTAAAGGTAGGATACACCATTGGTCATTGCTTGAATTATCACGAATTAGTAGATTTGGGGGTTGTATTTTATAGTAAATATCGTTTAACTGAGCTGTCCGAAGTTTTACAATCATGGATGCCGAGAAAAGCACCAAAAACAGCGGGTTTTTTTCAACCGGCGTCGAGCAGTTATTCTTATGTTATCCTTGTTTTATTCGCGATCGCCTTCCGGCGATCGCGAATTTTTCATTATAAAATTCTATTTTTCGGAATAATTACAGGATATCTAGCGCAATCATTTTGCTGGATGCCTAAATTCAACATTTACTTTCAAAATGAGTAAGATATTTCTTAATAATTCGGTAGTAAATATTGTTGATATCTGCAAATGGTGTATCCTACCTTTAAGATGTATACCCCTATACGCACTTCGCTTTTTTCGGGAAATATTCTTGACGGAGTGTTTAGGCCCCGAGGGAACAATTTCCAGTGACAAGCGGTTAGCGGTGTCTAACGGACTCTCTCCAAGTCGTGAATTAATACGTATTTAGGCCTATGACTCCTTTTGCTTTGTACATTCGAGAATGTTACGGTCTGGCAGAGAGCACAGACGGTTAAGCGTGCACTCTAAAACAAAATCTGGTTAAATTTCACCAGAGTCTGGGTAAAATTTCACCAGATTCCTGGTCCGTTTACCACCCACTCTTTCCTGGTTAATTTCACCAGGATTTCCTGGTTAATTTCACCAGGATTTCCTGGTGAATGTATATGTCAACCAGAATCCTGGTAAAAAATACCAGGACACACTGGTGAAATTTCCTGGTTTTTTGTTACCACATTCCTACCACAAAAAACTTCAGACACTTCCACTTTAGATTCAGTAGAATGTACACATACTATACGATAAGCCTGAATGCTATACGGTAAGTCTAACTACTGCACTACTACAACGTATACTACATCAATGACTATACATCTTACAACTATACTCTACATACCAATAACGTGTCGCGGTTTCAATTTATATTACGCTTATTCCCGCCACGATGAAGTCACGGTTTTACCACGAATTATTCGTGTTAAAATACAAACAAAGAGATTTCATATACAATTCTTTTTTACTTATGTTTGCAAAAATCTAAATGTTATCATTGATTCGTTAGAATAATTACATATTTCGGTCAAGAAAGTGCATTTTTAGACAAAACACCACAACTTAACATGACTTTTGTGAACCCAACTTTTGTGAGTTCTGATTGGTCAGTTGGAAGACGGCCACGTCACAGGATTTCACCAGATTTATGTTGAAGTAATTTACCTAAAATCAGGATGATAATACACATGGTTTGATCATAATCAGTATCATGTTGATTTTTGGTGATAACCAGTATAATGTTAATAATATGATTCACCAGGAAATTTTCACCAGAAATGTTGTTAGAGTGTGTTATGTTTAGAAATCTTCAATGCGTAAGACCCAGGTCAACAATGACATACAACCTCACGTATGATAGGCTAAACCCAATAAAATTCGATGACGTCACAGTGATAAGGTATAGGGCGGGGAATCAAAGAGCAAATTTCAGGATATAATCTCGAACATGCATGGCGACCTCTCTTTTCCCCCTTTTTTTTAAGCCGTGCTGTGTTTTCAATAACACCAGATCGTATCAAAATTGAGTTTGATGGCTTGGCACATTATACGTTTCCAATAAAACCGGGGCCTTGATATCTCTGTTCAGAAAAACTTGAGCATTTTTACTTTGCGAGCGGACGAGGGAAAAACAAATATGTGTCAACCTGTCAATAAAGCAGCCTTGTTGTGACACTAAAACGTGGGAACGGTACGGTGTGCGACATCGACCGCGGAGAGAACGCTATAATGATGTAATGAAAAATGCCTGGCTAAGCATGAGCGACGTTAGCAAATTGACACACACAATAATAGGAATTGTCAGTGGACATCACACCACTATATGCCATGACTATAACCCTAGACTTGTTAACAAGTCAGGGTTGCTGCTTGGTCTGTGCATGGAGCAATAAACTAGATTATTGCTCCATGGTCTGTGCCGAAAGTTAATGAACCCAATCCTCGTACGGTATAATAACGCGCGCCCTAATGCGTCGAATTTAGACCAACATTAGGACGCAGCGACCCTTTAAAAAAAATTACAACGTATGCTCTGTCATGCACACGTTTGTACCAACAATACGCACAGTATGCGCGCATACGGCACTGATTAGTGGAAAGCGTAATGGGAAGTGTAACTTGTCCCGTTTCTGGAAAGATGTAAACGAAGTTGTTTGTCTGATTTTGCATGAAATACAGGCTGTTCAAAACGGAACCTCGTACTTCCTCGATTTATAAGCGAGACCTACATTTTGTTGTTATATACATGAATAGAAAATATAGAATAAGATTAACACTGCTGCAAACTGCTTACTGGCTGGAATAACCTGAAATATACCAATCAAATAAGTTTAGGAGGGCCTAATATTTCGATCTCAACAAGACCTTCTTCAGAGACAAAATGGCTGTGTACGTGAAACAAACATACAAAGGGGGACATACAAGCTTCTTGAGAGAAGAAACACACAAGAGAAAATACAGAGTGGAGTAGAACAATCAACAAAAGAAGGATTAGGCCAAGGGAATTAAAGATGAGATCAGTGTGGGTAGGATCAAAGATAGAGAAAGGGGGTATAAAGAGGTGTGAATTTGGGTGGGGAGCAAAAACGGAAGGGGTAAAACCACAAGGAAGGGGTCCAGGGTGAAGATCAAAGGGAAGAACTAACAAAGAATTATGACTGAAGATGTTCTACCCATATACATGTATATATATAAAAATGTAGGTCTCTGAATAGTAAAAGAATAAGGTTAAGTTTTTTTTTTTTACCACCCTATATATACGTGAGCATAAAGAAAAACTAAACGTCACCGTTAGATTGAAAGCAATTTCGAAGTTATTGACTTAATTTTGAAGTCATTTCTGTTTGCGCGATGTCGTGTCTTTTGACAGTAAATTTAACAGCAAGTAATGATCATTTCCGATGAAACAGCTAAACATTAACCTTAGGCTCATATACGGAGTAGGCTTCAAAATATTTTCCTAAACACTATTTAAACACGTTAATGGCCGGTGATTTCCAAATCCATCACCGCCGACACTAAAAGGCGACGGTGTTATGTACGAAAACAACTTTCACAACTTTAGGTAGATTTGGGTATAGATTAACAGTCACCTTTGCACCAAGCTACGGGTCAGAGTATAGTAGTCGTGTACTTTCCGAGTACCAGCTTAAATACCTGAAATTTAGATGGTTTGGTATAGATAAAGCTGCATCACCACACTAGACAGTAAATACTTTGCTAAAGAAATTAACAACTTTGAACAATCAGAATTTTGAACGAATTAGGCTTTTAACGCATTCGATAAGTCCTCGGCCAAGTATTTTCCTTTCCCCAAACAAAACTCTTTTGGGCCCTTCTTTTTTCTATTTATATTGACGATTTTCCAACCTTTTCATCAATCAACAATCAATTTCTTTTGTTATGTTTGCTGATGATTTTAATTAATTTTATTCTCATAGTAATGTTGACCTACTTTTTGACACTGTGAACTCTGAACTTTGTCACCTTTCCAATTGGATTAAAGCCAATAAATTATCGCTTAATATTAATAAAACATTCTTTATGTTATTCAGTGGTTCAAAGATTAATAATCCATGTGATATTATATTTGACAATGAGCCCCTTAAACATATTGATTGTACTAAACTCCTTGGTTTATTCATTAATGAAAAACTTAATTAGAGCAATCTTATTAATTATTTATGTAAATTGATTTCTAGAAATAATGGCATTATTAATAAATTAAAGCATTTCTTTCCTTCAAATATACTGTATAATATTATTTATAATGCTCTAGTACTACCGCATATATCTTACAGTATTCTTGCATGGGAAAAATCGAGTGC
Organism: Crossaster papposus; assembly: GCA_037893245.1. NCBI lineage: Eukaryota > Metazoa > Echinodermata > Asteroidea > Velatida > Solasteridae > Crossaster > Crossaster papposus. The sequence continues at coordinate 2,792,973 of JBAIAA010000017.1, forward strand.
ATATTTATTTAACAGAATTCTTTTTGTACAAAAGAAGGCTCTTAGAATTATCAGGAAAGTTTTTTTTCAAAATCCTGCTGACCCATTGTTTTATAATCACAACACTCTTCAAGGTTAGTGATATATATTTGTTGCAGCTTGGTGCATTTATGTATCAATTCAAGGCTAAAAACATTACCAAAATCCTTTTGGAATATGTTTACTTTAAATACTCAAGTTCATTCGTATCATACCAGATCTGCCAGAGATTTTCATATCCCCGTGTACGTATTTCTAAACCCATGAATTGTGTGTCATTTCAGGGTCCTAAGCTCTGGAACTCTCCGAGTGATAATCTCAAAACAGATAATAGTGTCCAAGCTTTAAAAAAGAAACTTAAATCATGGCTTATGAAAGAAATATTGTCAAGATTGATTAATGCCATTTGTATTTACTTGTTTTGTAAATATTTGTAATTATCACTCTTGATCATTATTAGTCAGGTTTCTTATGTATTTTCCTCCACTTTTTGTGTAGATTTGCTAAACTATACATTTTTGGAAACGTTAGGATATACTTAACATGAAAAGCAATGTTTACATTTGTTTTCAGGTTCTTAATGGCGGCCAATAAACATATTACAAAAAGAATTTTAAATTTATTATGTTCTGTTGATGAGATATGGCTTAAAGGTCCAAAAATGAAACAAAATCATAACAAATCACACGATGACGTCATCATGATGTTACTTCAATGTATATCTATAGCACATCCCGCCATACCTGCATACTACGTTTGAACCCAATCGAACTTATACTTCCAGAGATATAGGGCATTGAAAAAAAATGAACCTTTAATGTGACACCCAATGACTTTTTATGTGTCACGTCACATTAAAGGTCAATTTGTTCAAAAGAACCTAAAAACAAATGTAAACATTGGTTTTCATGTTGAGTATATCCTAACGTTTCCAAAAAGGTATAGTTTAGCAAATCTACAAAACAAAGTGAACGAAACTTTCAATATGTACATTATGAACCTGACTAAATTGTTAGCCTCCTCATACGGTCTTGCCATGTTTGTCCTACATTGATGTCGTTAGATGTGTATATAGTAACTTACTTAACTCATTGTGTACGTTTATTAATGTCATACTTGAACATTTATAATTTAAAGGTCATTAAGTACACATCAGGGGATCTCCGGTTTACAAGCTTTGCCTTTTGGAGACCCCCTCCACTTGTAGTTATTGTAACTAGCTTGACAACTCCCAATTCTTATGAATTGAATAAATGAAAATAAATGAACTGAACTGAAGTGAACAAAGTTACAGCCAACGTCAGTGCTTTCCAAGTAAACGCGGTATAAAATGGTATCATCGTTTCCAATATTTTTTTAAAATATATATATAGTAGTTCGCCCTATATTTCGCCGACTTGCCATTTACAATCACCGTACACTTATACCAATTATCTTCACTGGCGCACTTCACCCGACCAATTGGGAAAAGGCCATTTGCAATAACTGAAATTGTCTTTCGTCACCTCGCAAATTGTCAGAGATACAGAGATGCAGGGGAAAAGGCAATTTCGCAAAATAACAGAAGACCTCGATTGAAAATGACCGCGCGCCCTAATTCGCCCTCATTTAACGGTCGAATGATGACCCAACGGATTACTCGAGTCTGATCAGATCTCACAACTTGGGAAGGCCGCCTTTTCCCCCACTTTATACTAAAATCGTCGTGTCGTCATATACGAGATAGGCAGTTGACAATCTCGCATAACAAACAGCATAATTGAAAAAACAACAGTCAGCATCAATTGTGACCTATTTTTTTTACTTTCAGCATAACAAGCCCTCTATTTATATAGGCCTATGTCAATCGCCATTTCCTCGGACATTTTGTCTATTTTTAATGAAGAAACTCTTTTGGACTAAAGCCTAGGTCACACCAGAGACCCGGCAGAACCCGGCAGAACCCGGCAGAAGCCGGCAGAAACCCGGCAGAAACCCGGCAGAAACCCGGCAGAAACCCGGCAGAAACCCGGCAGAAAACCGGCAGAACCCGACAGGAACCGGCAGGAACCGGCAGGAACCGGCAGAGTCCGGTCGCCTCGCCGGGTCCTACCATGGTCTACCGGAATGAAATCGCGTCGACGGTCGCGTTACGGTAGACGCCGGCAACAACAGGGCAGCAACACGGTAGCGACACGGTAGAGAGGACAACCCTGGCAGACCCTGGTCGACCGGAGTCAGGATTTAAAGTTTTAAACATTAAACAAAAACGCTCTCCCGGCAACCCACGGTAGCCCCCAGTAGAGCTCGGTAGACAACGGCAGCAATACGGTTGATTCCCCGGTAGGGCACGGTAGACCACGGTCGCCTTGCCGGGATCTACCGGGTTCTGCCGTGTCTCTGGTTGGCATTCACTTGGGGTAAAGTACAATGTGCTACAAAATACTACGCAATTCGCATAGGTCAGTGTAGTAAGAGTACTGCACACTGCAGCTATACCCAAGTAGTAGTTTGTACTATAGTAGGCGACGTTAGTCAAATATCTTTCTCATGCCATACTCTGACCGTGTGCCAAATGTCATGTTTGTATAATCAAAACTCACAATTCCCTAAAAACATTTCCCATTTTGCCTCACTATTATAATCTAGTGGTCAGTGGCAGATTATTTTTACATCACCGAGCCGAGGCGCGGGATTATTTTTAACGAAACTCGATCTGAGGCGGGTTCATGCCGATGGTACCGGGAAGCACACCCACGCATTTCCGGCCTTGCTCGCTGCTGACAGACATTTCCGGCCTTGCTCGTGACGTGTTTATGCGTCATCCGTTTTGAATCTGGGGAAATCTATGTGTGTATATACATGGGTGTATATCCACCGGCGCGAACTGGTTAAACGCTTTTAATGAATCCATGTCGATTTATTCAAGGAACGATTTGGCTAATTGCCTACCACGACTGTTGCCGGTGCGCGCCAGTCAAACAAAGACACCGAATTGAAAAGGGTTTAATACGGCCCACGCCACGTTTATTTGCAGAGTTATTTTCACCAAGGTTTGGCTGAAGCTCGATATGATTATTAATAAAACCATAACCATTATAACCACACACAAGTAACTTGACAATTATTAATATCTATTTTTGTGTATGCCTCTCCCGATTATCTTGCTGGTCTCCGTTTGCTCTTTAGCCATTACCCTTTATGTGTATATACAACTGGCCAAACAAAAAAGGACAAGAAAAAACGGACCTGACGTACACGCCAAGGGGTAACAATCTCACATCGGACAAGGGAAGGCATGGCAGAACGTGACACATGAACAAGAGACGAGCACAACGATCGAAACCCAAACACCTGTCACCCGTACGGTGAATCAATTTACACTCTAGGAAATCAACAGAATAACCCTTGTTTGGACAAACCCTCCCCCCTCCCGCAAACAACAAAAAGATTCTCCCCAATATCCTGCATCGAACTATCAGCGGCGGGAAAAAAACGCGCGAGATCTTCGCAGGTCAGCGGCGCAAATAGCGCGCCAGCGGGTGATTTTTATACGATACATGTTTATATAAATGGCCCGGGAACGATTTTGGTAAACGAAGACGTGCTTTGTAGAGGGTTGAGAAGGAGGGGGAAGATAGGTGCAATTGGATCGAAGAATCGAGGGTGGTCTTGGGTGAAAGTCGCGTCCTTTGCACGCGCTTTGTGACTATAAATGACGCCAAAAAACCGAAGCACATCCTGTGACGCTCACAGATCGTCGCCATTTGTATGCATTTGTCTAGGGACATCTTCAGAATGTTTTATCGATCGATATTGTATGGGATATGGCGAGGTCATTTTGATGACGGTTTATGTCGCAACATTCTTTCTTCCTGGCGCGAAATACGGTACCCTCTGGAGACGTGAACACAATGGGGACAATGGGAGTGAAAAGGTCTCCAAAGGGTAATTTATATATATATGAATAGGTATCCATTAGGAATTTCACGAATTAGATTTTTGAATTTTACTCAAATTACTCAAAAATGAGTGGGTTAGGGTTAGTGTTTGGGTTAGAGTATAATATAGGGTATATTGGGTCGAAATTTCAACCCAGGAAAATAATTGTGGTTAAAATGGGAGCCTTTTGGAAAAAATGCTCGACTTTCTAACCATTTTGTACACGAGAACAAACCCATGTCTCCATAGTGATACATAAACGCGAATGCGTGTGTTAATATTTGATATTCCTGTCTGATCAATGTTTAGGTAAGGAGTTCTGATGTCCACAAAAGCCATATTCGTGTAGAATATCCGTGTGTGCAATTTAATTATCCATAGTTATTTGATTCCATTCACTAATACGATGTTATCTGTTGACTTTCTATATTCGTTTGTGATGATACGAGTCGATCTAAGGAGACAAAATACTGAAAGTTGCAAATTTGATTTTGAACTTGCGCGATTCAACTTTTGCAGCCAATTTTTGGCCGATTTTGTTCACATTTTACCTCGAGATAGACAAGGCATGGTTGTCTAAAGCTTAAGACGATAAAGCATTCTTAAAAATATGGCCTTAACAAAAAGGTAATTTTATAAATAAATATTTTATCATTTTGTTAATATTGTTTTTAGGGGGGGGGGGGGGGGCACCCTGCATATCGCAACCGAATTACCCAGATATCACTCCGCAACTGTTTGCGAAGATCATTCGCCAGTCTTTACTGATTAATTGGTGATCAGGCAAATTTGGCGGTTTTTTTTCCCAGACTCGAGTCACAATCGGACTAAAAAAAATCTGGTATCACCAGCCGACGAAAGATCCCGCCTCCCGCCCGACTGCCTCGGCGCGGGCAGCGACGGACATTACCTTGAGAGAAGAGACCGTTCATTGAAACAAGCTGACCGTTAGTTATCGGCGTATATTAATAAAAGCCACAATGGCGCCGCCATTAACATTTTATATCCAATCTTGCAGTCGGCCCTCAACGCGTAAGCGAGCCTGATTTGTAATTACAAACGTGGTTTCCGTGCTATGCATGTACCAAAGGGATCCAGAATCCCCGTAATCAAAGTTGAGTTTATTCATCGTTGACGTAAACCTCGCGGGTTCGGATTTCTAAATTTGTATATAAATACCGTTTGTTTTATACGAGAATAGAAAAAGTCCGGTGTAGAATTGCAATCGAATTGGGAATGTTTTAAAACAGGGTGAACTGTCAGAACGCGCGAAGAACGATAGAATAACTGTTTATAAATTTGATAAGTCAGTTTGTTTATATTGGCCCTGGCGCGCTACGGGGCATTTTGTGTCAGGTAACGTAATCAAGTTGAGTTTAGCATTGTGATCATTTTTTGGAGATTTTGTTTAGGAAACCAGGTTTTCCAGGGCAGATACACCTTTCAATTACAGTGTTGATTGATGGGAGTATAGGTTGAAATACTACCAGCATTTACGCGGCTTAAAATTAGTATACACCATTTTGCTGTTGCTGTAATTACAACAATTGATGGGTTAGGGAATTCACATTTTATAGTAAATATTGTGACGCCGACCTGTTTAAAGTTTTGTGTTCATAGAAGCTGGAAAAAACCTAGAAAAAAGTGCTGTTCTTACAGTCTGGTTCCTTGACTTCCATCAGACGAATTCGATAAATTCGGGGCAATGTTTGAAAATAGTCAGGTTTTTACAACGATTGGCGGCCGTCAATCGATTGAAATTAATACACAATTCCACTTTTCTTGAAAACCACATCACACCAGGTGCCGTGATTTTAATATCAGGATGCTTGAGTCAAATATAAGGTATTTTTTTGTTTGCAAATTGTGTATACTACCTTTAAAGGGATCGTATACATTTGGTTATTACTCCAAAAATTAATGGCAATAAAAACTTACTTGGTAAGAAGTACAGCAGCTTTGGATAGTATAATGCATTTTTAGAAACTGTTCACTTCGAAGTACTGCGGTTATGGAAAAAGATATCACTTTTTATCCCCAAAAATTTGAATCTGAGAAGCGTTACTGCAGTGACGTTTCTTAGATTGTTTATTCCAATGCATATTATTCTTCCTGCGTGGACATAATCGCTCCAGGTTTTCGGCAATATCTCAAAACGCTACCACTTTTTGAAATGAAATTTGTACAGGTTAGTTTTATGGTATATTATCTATAACTATATAGGATTGAAACAAACAGTGGGTTCCAATTACCAAACGTATACGATCCCTTTAAAGGTAGGATACAACATGGTAGATGCTTGAATTATCATGAATGGATCGATTTGGGGTGTTTTATAGTAAATATCGTTTAACTTTACCTGTCTGAAGTTTTACAATCATGGATGCTGAGAAAAGCACTACAAACAGCGTTTGTTTTCAACTGGCGCCGAGCAGTTATTATTATGTTATCTTTGTTGTTTCGCGTTCGCCGGACGGCGATCGCGATTTTTTTTAATATAAAATTCAATTTTTCGGAATAATTACAGAATATCTATATAGCGCAATCATTTTGCTGGTTGCCTAGAATCATTATTTACTTTCAGACGAGTAAGATATTTCTTAATAATTCGGTAGTATAATTTTTTTGATATCTGCAAATGGTGTATCCTACCTTTAAATCTGAGGCAAGGTGTTACGGATAATCAATTGATGTTTTGTCGGTGTTTCCGCTTATCGCTTTTACACGGTCTTTCATCCACAACAGTCAAACATGCTGAACATCGAGCGGGCCTTGCATGTACAGACTGTCCCTGGGAAATCGACCTTCTGACATGATTAGACCATGGAGCTATGAAGCTTCATGATTAGACACGGATCTTGCGGTAACGGTAAACGTCAGACCTTCTTCACTTAAAGGTATAGGATACACCATTTGCAGATATCGAAAATGTTTATACTGCCGAATTATTAAGAAATATCTTACTTAATTGACAGTAAATAACGATTGTAGGCATCCAGCAAAAGGATTGCGCTATAGATATCCTGTAATTGTAAAAATGATAAAAAATGATAAAAAAAAAATTGAAATCACAATCGGCGATAGCGAAAAAAACAAACCCAAGAACAACATAGGAACCACTGCTCGACGCTGGTTGAAAACGAACGTCGCTTTTCTTGCTTTTCTCAGCATCCATGCATGATTGTAAAACTGCGAACAGGTCAGTTAAACGATATTTACTATAAAATACAACCTCCCAAATCCACTCATTTATGATAATCGAAGCAATTACCAATGGTGAATCCTACCTTTGAAAGAGCGTATAAGTTGACTTCGAGATTTTACGAGAACACATCACATCCGGGCACAATGTCTAGAATCTACAACGTGCCAACCATCTCATTTTTGTTTTCATTTTCTTGGCATCATGATTGGGCCCAATCCAATTAAGGGCAATAAATGGGTAATTTGAACGAAAATAAAGCATTCTAATTGACAACATATTGAAAAAAACATGACAATTAGGGCCTATAATATTAAATGTGTCGACCTAAACTTTCGTCCAATCGGTCATGCAGATAACAGTTAGGTAAATTCAAACACGGGAGTCTGTGACTAGACAACCACCTATTGTAGTGTTTGGTACCAAGATAGGACCACTCACAGAAAAATTGAACCTTTTACCCTTTCAAAGATCATAGTTGTTGATAACTGAATAAGCCATGCATATATTCTTTGTGCTTAGCGAAATAAATTATACAACGATAAGGTAAATATTGACTGGCGTGCTGCAGATGCTCTCAATGATACAAAACTCAAGGATTGTATTAGGGTATTTAAAGGTACGTAGTAACCATTTAGCTTTTGCTGTAATTCCCAGAATTGGATAGATTTTAGGGTTAATATTTTAGAGAAAATATTTTTACACTGACCTATTGAAAGTTTTTTGTTCATAAATCCTGGGAAACCAAATTAAATATTGTTCTTGTAGTCTGGTTCCCTGACCCTACTTCAGCAGACGATACCATGAGATCATTATTTATAGACGTCAGGGGAATATCAGATTATATGGAACCAGACCAGCTGGCTTGCGGCCATTCGCAGATGTGTAATCGATTGCAAACAACGATAAATTTGATAAATCGGTGGTAGTATTTGAAAATAGTTATAGGATTTTTCAACGATAATCTGCCGACAAAATTCAACTTTATTTATTTCACACGATGTATGAGACTACATGTATTAGTTACTTACAGTGAAGTAGGGTATTTCATAATAATTTGGTAGTTTTGGGAGGTTTTATGTTTGTGTACACCTTTAACCGTGCCCGTTTACCACAACACAACCGACGGAGCACTGTTATGTGACACACTAAGCTTATGCTCTGCCTGGGGGTGTTTCTCCAATACCAGACGCTGGCCCCGTCACACCATGGTCACACCAACTCATCACCGCTGAAGTGTTCACGCATCCCCGTCCCATCCAGACCGACTCCCCGCCGCAGCTCTCACCCAATCTCCACATTTACACCTCCCGGCCATCCCCTTTCCCTTCCGTGATTCCCTCCAAACATCTTTTGTTCTCGTTTCTTACAACACAACCCCCACTCCCCCCTTTTCCCCCTTCCTTTCTTGTTTGCCTCCCAGCGACTCCGTCCAGACTTCAAGCTCGGCCCCAGCCAATTTGCTAAGGTAAAAGTATGCAGTGCAGATGTCCTAACGTAAGATCTCACAGTCCTTCACTCGCTATAATCGCCGGCCCCAGTCGATATTGGTCGCCCCAAGCGGCCAGGTTTTTATTATTCGCCCTGTCAAACTGCAAGACACAGGGACGGCGACGCCTCGAAGGCTCTCAAGCTAGCCGGGGCCTGCCTGCATGCCCTGATGGTTGGCAGCTCGTCGAAGCGTCCCGACACATCTTCACGCCTTTAAGGTGGCATTTGTAAGTGATCTCTTTGTACAGCGAACGATGATAGCTTGTTTAAGTGGCAAAGCGAATCGGAGAAGAAGAAAAATTTAAGAATCTGCAACCACAATTATTTCTTTGGCTCAAAGTTGTGTCTTTTTTTTACAGTCTTGTATATTTTTAGTCGCGAGCTTTCGATTCGTGACGGAAGACAAAGAGGGCGGTAAGCCGAGCGAACAAATCGATCTGCGCATGAGCAAAACCGAATAGATTTCCGTCCTGTTGTATCTAGATGTGCTTGGGTAACCCCATTTTAAAGTCTTTTACCATGGTTTTACCAAGCCAACTGGTCACTGTCCAGTGTACCGCTTATATATTTGTTGCACCTGCGTCTTCCCTTATAAAAAGTCCGATTGAGATCAGAGGTAACATACAAATAACAAAGTTGTTTTTAGGTTCCCAAACTCAACAGGAGGGAGACATGTTCGGGTTTTTTTACGCATGCGCAGATCGATCTTTTTTGCTTGGCTTACCGTCCTCTTTGTCTCCCATCCCGAATCGAAAGCTCGCTGTTGTCTCCTATGACGACCACTTGGATGCGAAATGGTTGTTTTCTAAATCAGCACCAACCCGGACCCAGGACACCTTAGGGGTGACGCAAAACGCAAAGGTTATGTGTTGTCTACTTCATCGTCTATGCGTATACGTAATGTTACTTTGAACAATATGGAAACATAAAAGTGTGTAGTACTCGAATGCAGCAATTCCAATTGTATTCCCTTTAAAGGTAGTATACACCATTTGCAGATATCGAAAATATTTACTACCGAATTATTAAGAAATATCTTACTCTTTTGAAAGTAAATGTTGATTCTGGGCATCCAGCAAAATGATTGCGCTAGATATCCTGCAATTATTCCGAAAAATTAAATTTTATAATGAAAAATTCGCGATCGCCGGACGGCGATCGCGAAAAAACTAAGATAACATAAGAATAACTGCTCGACGCCGGTTGAAAAAAAACCCGCTGTTTTTTCGTGTTTTTCTAGGCATCCATGATTCTAAAACTTCGGACAGCTCAGTTAAACGATATTTACTATAAATACAACCCCCCAAATCAACCCATTCATGATAATTCAAGCAATGACCAATGGTGTATACTACCTTTAAGGTTATCTTCCAAACACAGGCGAGTATGGCACTTTAATAGTCATCTCCGTTTATTTGCCGATACGCCCCGCCTTCTGACAACCAGACTATTGTTGTATGTAGACAGCGTGTCACACACTGGCATTATTAGCACTTGCGTGTGAGCTGTGCAGTGCGTCAATAAAGACCGGCTGCAAATCTAATTTACCCCCTTATTTTTGACGTGTGGCGTGTGTGTTTCTGCGTTTAATTACCAGCCAATTTCTCATCTTTCCCTGAAACAGAGCACGAAAGTTGCACTGCGTTCGATGACTCCGTGTCGTGTTCTGCGGATAATCATCATCCCACGTTTACAAACATGTCCGATAATTTGTTATACGATTCCAGATAGCCATTGATTGAATACAGCTGTAAGGATCAGCAGATGGGCTCCTAATGAATTCGATGCAGCGTGGTTTTGCAGACCCCAATGGATTACGGAAGACATGTAATACAAAACCCGTGTAGCTGGGTAGTGCATTCATGTATATTCATGAGAAAGAACAATGGCAACTCGGCTACATTAAAGAACTGTATAAGGAACAGCTGTCCTCAACCAATTGACCATTTGCGTGTTAAATTTAAATAATATCTGGTACACTGATCTGTACACAGCTTGGCAAAGTTTAACTTTAAATTCTCCATACTGAAGACACTGTTGCTATATCACGTGATTCGGGGCAAGCTCTCGCATAGTTACGTAAGAGACGCTCAGCACCAATACATTGTTTACAATGGTTGAGAATGGCACAAAGACACCAGACCATTCCAGAGCTGGGGGTTGCTTGAGTGAGGCTTGCCACGAATCACGTGATATAGCAACACTGTCTTCGGTCTGCAGAATTTAAAGTTAAACTGTGCCAAGCTCGGTGAACAAGTCAGTGTACCAGATATATTTTTTAATTTAACACGCAAATGGTCAATTTGCCAATAGCCTAGTTGGTAGAAAGGTGAGCTATGGATCGAGAGGTCTGTGGTTCGAATCCGGTTAACGTTTATCTTTGTCTTCGCCAAATTATCTTGCGGATTATTTTAACCATAGGAGCAAGGCTGAGGGAAAACCGGGTATAAGGTTACCGAAGTGCCTTGGAAAATACAACAAGAACCACTACACGAGATAGTTTGTATAGTGACGTTATTGGTGGTATTGCGCATGCCCAAAGTGAATATAATTAGAAGAGTGACAGGGTTTAACTAAATACCAATAATAGAGAAAAGCAATTTCCATAGCAGCCTGGTTTTGATATGAAACCGGTTTGCAACGATTTATATGTCGTCGATGTGAGCTTTCCTTGTTGTTTTATCATGCTAAAACACTGACTGACAATGACTGAGAATATATTTGTTTAAACTCGCCTCATAATGTAACGTACATTTTCCTTGTATTGTTGCCATTCTCACAATATAACTCTAACGGTATAGTGCAGTCTTTCAGTAACCTAACGACGGGGGCCACCCCCCCCCCCCTAACCCCCCGATGTACCTTCATTTAAATTTCCAATTGCACACATACAATCAGTTATCATTCAGTTCCCCCTTTGAAAAATTGGTTCACGCCCAGGTGCGCCCTACAAATTCAACCCAATAGTAACTGTGCCGCTGTCGGCTTGTCTTCGTCCGTACTACAGTACTTATTAATTGTTTCGTGTCTATAATCTTGTACGTCTCACCTCTTTACATGACCAAGGGCCAATTTCATAGAGCTGTTAAGCACAAAAAAATTGCTTAGCACGAAAAAGTCTTGCTCAAAAATAACGGGTTGCCAGCCAAAACTCCATGTGTATTTCATGCTAAGCAAAAACCAACTGAATATAACTCGGAAACAATACAAGTTATCTACAAATTTGGTTTGTAACCCTGTTTTTGACAAGGAAGAATTTTCATGCTAAGCAAATTTTTGTGCTTAACAGCTCTATGAAATTGGCCCATGTGCTGTAGCGAAAATAATTGTCATTCCGAACCGATTGGGAACAGACCCAGTCCTATCAAATAGCGATTCCAGTGTTGTCTTTGGCAATTTAGCGGGTCTAGTCTTCGTCGGATGCCGTAATGACGCACGGGACGTTTTTTCGTTAATAGGAAGTTCAAAGATGACGGGAAATTGGGTACGAGACGAGCATAATGGACAGGTTTATGGCACAACAAATGGACATGTTTTCAATAATATCTCGATTTTAGAAATTATTGATTGAAGTTACTGCAACAAAACAGAAATTACAAGTGAAGCAGACGACAGGATGACATGTGTTTATTGTTTAATGTCCCGCCCCTAAACAACCTTTGATCTTAGTTTTCATAACATGTCTATAGGTGAATACACGGCAGCGTTCGAGCCTCGTTGGTGTAACTTGGGCATAAACGGGAAAGCTAATCGAACGCACTCTTAGAAAAGGACATTTTTGGCGTAAATAAACAATAACAGCCGCGCCATACACGTATGCGCCTATTTCTGCCACTCAAGGGGGACTGCATCAAAGTTTCATCAAAAATCGATGAAAGCATGTAGGCCTAGAAGTTGTACAATTTCCCCCCCAAAAAATTAAATATTAGTCCATACGAGGACACAGCCATAATTGTCTCACATCAGCTGAAGGTTTATGGTATTTATATGGGGGCCAATTTTTATAGAGCTGCTAAGAACAATAATGTGCTTAGCACAAACATGTCTTGCTCATTAAAAACAGGTTCCAGCCAAAATTCTACGGGTTTGTCATTCTAAGCCAAAAACCAGCTGATTATCAATCAAAAACAATAAAGTTCACGTACAAATTTGGTCTGTAACCTTGTTTTTGCCAATGACAAATTGTCATGCTAAGCAAATTATTGTGCTGAGCAGCTCTATCAAATTGGCCCTTGGTGCCAATTTCATGGAGCTGCAATTAGCGCTTAGCCACTAAGACACGCATTAACCCTTCGACGCCGGTGTCAATTCCCCACTGCAGCGGATTATACGCATGACTTATACGCACAGCAGCCCGTGTCTAGCAGCTGCACTGCACAATGGACCCGAGCGTGCAGCTTTGAAACACGCCTTGTGCTACGGCGCAGCACAGCTTACAACAGCATTCCGAATGGATTACTGGGCCGCGGCCGGCTATAGCTGCTCCCCGGCGTCACGGGGTTAAAGAGACACCACATCTTTGTATCCCATGGATTCTAAAGCCTAGTTGTTTACTTACCGCTTCTGGGCTTGACTGTCAGCACATGGTGCAGCGCCGCTTGTAGGTTCCCGATCCGAATGTGCGCAATGATCGACGTCACCCCGACGGGCACGAGGGCTACCGACGTGGACCAATCAGTGTGGTTTAGGCTGTCGACCTCGGAATCGGTGTGCGTGAAGATGTCCCCACGTGGCGGCACCCACGGACCACACAGGCCACTCACGAGCTGTTCAGAGTAAAGTAAAAATGGCACCCAAATTAGAAATCACACGCAGTCAAAACTATCCCTTTCCAATCTGTTTAATCGAGGACACGTCACCAAATTGAGGACATAAGATGATTCGAGGACGTCCTCGGTTGGAAAACGGGTACCTATGTGAGCTGTTGCAAAATAGTTATGCAAAATAGGAACAAAATAAATCCTTAATTGTTGGGCATGTTTATGGTGTAACTTGCGGACACACAATGTAAAACAATATCGACGAATCGAGAACGGGGAAAAAACCGAGGACGTCCTCGATTGGAAAACATATACAAAACCTTCGGGAGCTATTGCAAAATAGTGAAATAAAGAGGAATAAAAGAAATCCTCAATTGTAAGGCATGTTTGTGGTGTACATCGCAGACACACAATGTAAAACAACATCGACGAATCGAGGACGGGGGAAAAACCGAGAATGTCCTCGATTGGAGAACGTATACAAAAGCTACGTGAGCTATTGCAAAATAGGTAAATAGGGAGAAACAACAGAACTCCTCGATTTTGGGGCATATCTATAGTGTAAATCAAGGACACACAATGTAAAATAACGTCGCCGAATTAAATACGGGAGAGGAATCGAGAACGTCCTCGAATGGAAAACGTGTAAAAAATCTACGGGAGCTATTGCAAAATAGTTATAGTATGAGTAGAACAAGATAAATCATCACTAGTGGCCATGTTCATGGTGTAAATCAAAGACACACAATGTAAAGCAACACAATGTAATCGGTCCTCGATTAGAAAACGTGTTGCAATTTGAACAAAATAGTAACAAAATACATTTAAAAACACAGTTGGGTTAGTTGTCCATTTAGACAGAGGACCTGAAACAATGGATGTAAATCGAGGACACACAAGAAATTGTGAAACAAACGTTGGAAGTGGCATTGGCGACGTCCTCAGTTAGAAAACATGTTTTAAAAACAAACAAACTAATGGGAGCTGTTGCAAAAAAAGTTAAAGTAAGAACAAAAAAAAACAAAAGAAAGTTGCCAGTTGCTCTTTTGTGCAGTGATGTGGAGAAACCGCTTTCAAACTTACCATAGGGGTTGGTAGATTAAAATCAAACAGTCGTTTGTAAGCCCTAATTACTATCAAGAGCGTGAAGGGGAACCGTGTTTTAATATTGCAAGTGTCATGAATATTATGAATAATTTTCAAGTAGAGGTGTCCACTTTAATATATTATCTGATCCGTTTTTTTTCTACAGAGAGTGGTCATAAGTGCATATAAATTTCAACCGAGCCTTTGCAAAAACAATATTGTACTACCTCAGTATTCAAATGAGTGTTCTGTTCCGTTAGGTCATGGGCTGTTTTAAAAAGTTGTATATGACCTGTTATTTTCAGTAGTTGTCTTTACGTTACACTTTAATTGCAATGTCGGGCAACCACGTTTTTGGTCTTTTCTCGAGGACAATAAGACACTAGGTTAGTTTCCTTTTAACCTGGGGGCCAATTTCATAGAGCTGCTAAGCACTAAAAATTTGCTGAGCATGACAATTTGTCCTTGGCAAAAACAAGGTTACAGACCAAATTTTCACCTGATCTTTATTGTTCTGGATTGATAATCAGCTGGTTTTTTTTGCTTAGCATGAAAACCACGTATAATTTTGGCTGGTAACCTGTTTTTAATAAGTAAGACTATTTTGTGCTAAGCAAATTTGGTTGCTTAGCAGCTCTATATGAAATTGGCCCAGGCCTTTGAAATAGGGTATGTCAACAATCCTAAACATGACATTTCAGGGGATTTCAGGGGATTTCAGGGCGGAGTGCCCCTTTAACGTTGACTGGTAGATATTCGTGAACCTATTTAGTGTGATTACTGTACATAAGACCGACTGCTAGTAAAGGATGCCGACAATGCAGTTCTGTTAACAGGGAGTTATAACAGATTTGTTCGTTGCGACTGCATTCGGTAAATACTGTACTTAACTTCAATCCTACAATGCCAACCAGACTGTGGGACGGTTACGATATCGATGGAAGTTAATTTCGAACCCCCCCCCCCCCCCCCCTTCTCCTCTTCTCCTTAACAAAAAAGGGCGAGAAGACATCAATCGACAATCGAAGAATCGATTTCTGTGCAGCATATTGAAAGGTGCGACTTGACCATCAATAAAACAGTGGGGCGGGCGTTGAAGAGAGGCGAACTGCAGGTGCCTATGGGCCCGAGTGTATTCACCCACGTCAGCCGGCTCACTCACATATTCATGTCGGTAAAAGTTTAAAATGCCATAAACTATACACTGGAAAAATTATTTATTATTCACAACGGAGCCCTCAATTTTTGTTTAACCCACGCAGCTGGAATTTATAAACTCGTATTTGTATTTTATCAAAAATATTGGGTTTTGTTTAACGCAGATCGGTTGAAAAAGTGAGACTTCTATAGCGGCGCAGATATGGAAATATTTGGGGGAGAATTAAGCCTGTGATGACACAAGCATGACATTTGCCACACAATCACCGTGTATCTTAAGAAAGAGAGCCATCGACGATTTGTCATTTGAAAAAAAAGAGAACTATAGAATAACAAGCAATTTCTTTAATTTTCAAAATGGCTGCCATTGATAGTTATTCCACCTTTATTTGCTATGGCCTATTTTTTTCTTCAAATATCTCCCTAATGACATAGGCTACTCTGACTGTGTGCCAATCTCCATGCTTGTATATCACCAAAATGCACAATCCTATCACCTATCTGCCGTACGGGTTGCATTGATAAATTCATAGTGTTAATTCGAAGTACTGGTCACGTGGATTTTAAAGGTCTATATTTTTAAATCAGTTTTGTCTGAAAAGCAAAAACAAAAAAAGTGCATCACTTTTAGTGATTGCCCGAGTTATATTTGAACCTTCTCCGCTCTTATCGGCTTCAAAAAACAAAACCCGAGAGTTATGTTTTCCTAACCTTCCCGCGCACACAAGCCTCGGAGCTCCAATTAGGAATTCAAGCTTTCTGTTTTTAACCAGGGGAAAATTAGAGATTGGCCTGGATACAAATGGAAACAAGCCCAGCGTTTGTCGTGTGTCAGACAGAATTAATACGTGGTGCAAACAAAAATGACGGAAGGGGGTATAAAAATGGCGCGCTATCGGGCGTATAACGTGACCGATAGGACAAGGTTTGGCCGTGTTGACACCGACAACCCCCTTGACTCGACTCGGCAGAGTGCACACCAATCGACAAACGGATAATTTTCTGGCGAATACAAAATTCATACCAAGAAATATCTCTAAAAGCCTCGAATGTTTGCGTTGTATGTATTGAGTGCCTTGCTTCCTTGCATAAGTTCAAACTAAATGATTTACCTAAACATGCCGATCTCAACCAACACCGTTTCTACAATCAA
This sequence comes from Crossaster papposus, assembly GCA_037893245.1. NCBI lineage: Eukaryota > Metazoa > Echinodermata > Asteroidea > Velatida > Solasteridae > Crossaster > Crossaster papposus. The sequence goes on from JBAIAA010000017.1 coordinate 2,809,762, forward strand.
GCAAACCTCGTAGACAAATGGAAATACTTTGAGGATTTCGGCATCACTTAGTTCATTGTAATATCTGTACAACCAATAATAGGTAGTTACGGGTACCTCTTAATTGTCAAACCTAACGTCCTTCTATTGTTCTTCTTTGTTCCTAAATCTTAAAATACATAGCGTTAAGCGCCCCTAGATTTCTAAAGTCGAACTTGGTGGTAGCATTGTTTCTCCCGTTACCCGTTGTTCTCTTGTAACCCTCCCCACAATAGGACCATCTAGGAACACACATTGTCGATTGTCCAATCAAGACCTACAATATGTCGATTGTCCAATTAAGACCTCCAATATGTCGATTGTCCTGTTAAGACTTCCAATAATATTGCAAAACATATTATGTTTTGCACACGAGAAATATATTGCCCTCTATTGTTCAACGTCCACCATTGAATGAACAAACAAACTCATCCACACCGAAGCAATGTCTTCCATAACACAAAGTCCACAAGAAATGATTTGATACCAATTTGAAATTAGTCCGACGAAAAAAATGTTCTTGCGCGCTAAGCGCCTCCGTTGTCCCTTGTTGTTGCACGGCAAAGCAAACATTAAGAAAACAATCTGAAAGCTTCGATGGGTCAGGTTACCTAACTCCAGCAGAGAATTCTCGTAATAGGCCAGTTGATTTGATACAGGCCGTGCCTCAAAAGTCAGGCTGTCTGCACCGCACATGACCCGATTCGAAACGGGAAACCAACATCAAGCGAATCTCCGACGTCGCCCAGCCGACAAAACATAAATGCTTCGCTTCTCCGATGTCTAATGTTAAAGGTAGGATACACCAATGGCAATTGCTTGAATTATTACAAATGGGTGAATTTGAGGGGTTGAGTTCTATAGTAAATATCGTTTAACTGACCTGTCTGTTCCAAGTTTTACAATGGATGCTGAGAAAAGCATGAAAAACGGCGTTCGTTTTCAACCGGACTCGGGCAGGGGTTCTCATGTTGTTCTTGGTTTTTTTCGGAACAATTACAGGATATATAGCGCAATAATTTTGCTGGATGCCTACAATCATTATTTACTTTCAAAACACACTATAACATTGGTTGTACACTTGAACGTAAACCCAATCTGACATTTGCAAAGAAGTAATGATGTAAAACTACTCATTTCACCTGCGGACCAATTTGTTTTTGGACAGAACTGCCTAAGCTATCAAAAATCATCCTCTAAGCAAACTCTTTTTTTTTTTTTTTTTACTGTTATCACATTTTTTTTGTTCAGGGTGGAGCAATGCTTTAATAAGCGGACTTGCAAAATTGTCTTCAGGAAATTAATTTTGACACAAGGGGATGTGTACGACAAGACAGGAAATTAAACTGAAATAAAAAAAAAATCAATTTCACGGAGCAAACAAAATTCCGATATCTAAACAAGTGAAGGACCTCGTAAAAGTATATCCATGCTCGTTAATATTGTGTTATCGTCAGTTAAATACAGTTTGGCATTTTTGTTTATGTATAACTTGCTTGTGACGCAAATGTGTAGATGTGATATAACTTTAAAACAGTTATTTTTCATTTTTGAAACTTGCTGATAGAAATGCCCTCAAGTTAATTACAAATTAATACCAGTCTTCTTATCTTGCCTCAATCTTTGAAGCCACATTTAAAACAAAAATATTGGCAATGAGGCTAAAATGTAAAAATAAATAGTCTGGCAGCATCCCATTTAAGAGTTCACAATTGTGTTAATACATTCAGGGAACACGACCAAAATGGCTACTTCTTGAATAAGGCCCATTATACAAGTCAGTGTCCCTTACTATTCCCTAACTTAGTTTTTCGTTCAAAAAACAAAACAACAAACTTGGAACAACCCTAAACCATTCGAGGGGATAAAAAAACAGGCTTTCGTTCACCTTTTATGTTTCCACATGCAAGAAAAAGCCTTGCGGCCAATTCCATTTCCTGGCAAAATTGACGACATGTTCTCAAAAAAAAACGGGTCTCCGAAAAAACAAAACCCGGCCCTCGGAAGGTTTTTCACCTTTGTTTTACTGATGGGTTTGCCTTTGGGCATGCAGCAAAACAAAATTAATTTTGAATGGTGTCGAAAACGCACGCGAGCCACGGTCACACTTGCCTTGTTTTCAACGATGCTTCTTTGGGGAAAGAGGTTTGTTTTAGTGAGACAGTGTCCTTCTCAAATACCATCTTACATTTATCGCTAGTCGCCAACTTCTTAAAAAAGAAACTTTTTCGAAAGCGAGTTTGTTTGGGGAGCTTTCAAAAATGTTTGCCGACTGTGCTATGTGAGGGGGCGGATCTAGAAGGGGTGGAAGAAAAGAGGGCGCGTAGGAGGGGAAGGGGGCAGGGCGTTGGTGGGGCGTTGGCAGGGGAGGGGAGGAGGGAAAACAAGTGAAGTGAAGTAAAGTGAAAGTGAAGTGAGGTGAACAAAATGAAACTTCTGCAAGACCTCACACAATCATAACGGTCCTTGGAATAGCTCGACGAACGCACGAACGTATTCGCATCTCACCTGTACGGTCGGAGAATTTACTGTCGCATTGGTGAAACCGCCTACCGATTTTTTGACAACAATTTCCCCTGCTTTTTTGTTTTGCTGCCTTGGGTTTCGAAATAATAAAACGTCTGGTCAAGTGTCGAAACACGTACGCCGTTGTCGATTGGAAAAACAAAAACCGCCGATGTCCAGACCTTTACCTTGCCCTTAAAAAAGGTTTCACTCAATTCGTCGCGCCGCAGTAATTTGACTGTTTCTGGTGTTTCTGTTTTGTCCAGAGTAGTGTAAAATTACTCGAGTCACTGTCTCGTGTCCAAAGTCATCCTCGCAAGGCCGCGAGGGTTAACGGCCGCGTAAACTTGTTTGTTTGCTTGTTTGTTTGTTTGTTTTCCCCAAAGTATTCGGTACCATTTTCAAGATTTAACTATTTCAGAGGTCTCTTGAATCTGTTGACACAAGGTCCTTATAATACACCCATGCAGTAATTGACAATTGACCAATCACAGTGCATGATTTTAAAGCCCAACAAAATTAATAGTCGCCATCTTGTCCGACCAAAAACTTTACTTAAAGGGATCGTTTACGTTTGGTAATTGGAACCCACTGTTTGTTTTAATTCTATATAGTTATAGATATATACCATAAAACTAACCTGTACAAATTTCATTTCAAAAGGTGGTAGCGATTTTGAGATATTGCCGAAAATCTGGAGCGGTTATGTCCACGCAGGATGAATAGTCTGTATTGGAATACACAATCTGAGAAACGTCACTGCAGTAACGCTTCTCAGATTCAAATTTTGGGGGATAAAAAGTGATATCTTTATCCATAACCGCAGTACTTCGAAGTGAACAGTTTATAAAAATGCATTATACTATCCAAAGCTGCTGTACTTCTTACCAAGTAAGTTTGTATTGCCATTAATTTTTGGAGTAATTACCAAACGTATACGATCCCTTTAAGCACAGTTTAAAGCACAATTTGTCTGCCTGTAGTGCTGGTTGAGTTTCATGTAGCGCTCTTGTATTCGTTTTACCTTCCGTACTCAGGACTTGTTATTTCTAATACTAAGCATCTGCGCGGTGATAATACAATTAAAAAACAACATGGCACAAAAAAGGACCTTACTTGGCCTTAAATTAGCCGCACAACATGCCTCTCCCACGCTGTTTTCTCATTATTTGACGCCCTTTTCGAATCTTTTACGCATGAAAAACAACCATAAGGGGGTTGTTTTCACCGTGTTTCCCCCTTATTCATACGGTGACAGTCGATCACTTGGAAAGCCATTACGCAGCGACCATGGATTATAAGTTTGGACTTGGTGGAGTCTAATGCACATCTTTCCCTTTACATCTAACTATATTTCTTATACACACTTCTTTCCCTTTACATATCTAAACTGAGCAGGCTGAGTGAGGTGTAGATCAGACACGTGGAATAACTCTATCTCTGTCTTCTACCTCAGTTTGGCCAATATTAAACGCTCGACATTCTGTTACTGGCATTCTCAACAATTCATACGCACGTACAGAGAACGAACGCACTTATTGCTATTGGAATCAAGCCTGGGGCCAATTTCGTAGAGCTGCTAAGCACAACAATTTGCTTAGCACAAAAAAAGTCTTGCTCATTAAAAAAGGGTTACCAGCCATAATTCTAAGTGTTTTTCATGCTAAGCAAAAAAAAAGCTGATTATCAATCAAAAACAATAAAGATCACGTGAAAATTTGGTCTGTAACCTTATTTTTGCCAAAGACAAATTTTCATGCTAAGCATAATGTTTGTGCTTAGTAGCTCTATGAAATTGGCCTCTGGTTGCAAGTGGGTCTTTAATAGTATACATTGAAGACAAGTATTTGTGTAATAATTAAGAGAACAACAGAAACAATAGTATTCATGTTTTAAAATCCATGAATGGAGTTTTTTGCCCGTGCACTCTTAAAAAAAAGGAAAAAAAGGCTGGTTTAGTTCAAAACCGTAACGTGGATATAATAGGTTTTCCTGGCTATTTAAAAAAAAAAATTCAATTTTACCAACCCTCACATTCAATTTGGTGCTTAAGAAACTAGTGTAAGAATCACTATGTACAAAACAACGTTGAATAAATGTGAATTGAATTGAAACAAAAAATGACATTTCAAATTCATGACGACACAAACATCTCACCAGGTTGGAATCATAATCTACCGAGTACGCGCTACTGCCCATCGCCATTATGATGCCTCACTGTTCGGGATAATGTCAATTTTTTAAATTTATTTATTGATATTCTGTAATCATCCGTGACGTAATTATCCAACGGGTAACTCAACAGCAAATGGCTTTACTTAGAGCAGCGAAAAAAGCATCGGCAGTATAGTGTAGTACAGTACAGACTAGGCTATTATCTAATTCTCTCTGCGGCGAAAACTCCAAGGTCATGATGCAACAACAGGCTGACGACTGCGGGTATATTATACGTTGCCTAGAAATACAATGAGTAGGTATAATCATTTACAGATGCAATGCATACATTAATAACCTCTTCTGTCTCTGACAAGTACATGTACATTGGGTTGTATAAATATAAAACTAACAATTGCTAGGAAGTACAAGAAAACAGTAACATATTTTACTTTGAAGGAAAAGCATTAAATGTAGGATACACCATTGGCAATTGCTTGAATTATCAGGAATGGGTGGATTTAAAGGTAGGATACACCATTGGTAATTGTTTGAATTATCAGGAATGTGTGGATTTAAAGGTAGGATACATCATTGGTAATTGCTTGAAATATCAGGAATGGGTAGATTTGGGGGTTGTATTTTATAGTAAATATCGTTTAACTGACCCGTCAGAAGTTTTAGAATCATAAATGCCGAGAAAAAAGCAAGACAAACGGCGTTCGTTTCCAACCGGCGTCGGGCAGTGTGGTCTCTACCTTTACAGGTACCTATTTATACTTCTAGGTGGATAGGGAAATTTATTGCAGTAAAGTGTCTTGCCCAAGAACACACGCACCATGTTCCATGTCAGGGTTCGAACCCACGTACCACCGTACACGTGCCAAACACCATTACCACTGGACCCAAGCGCCCAACAGCACCTTGACTTACAAAATAATGCTTCCAATAATGCTTTACGAATTCTGTTTCCTTCTTACAAAATGTTATGAGGTATTATTTACTCCAGAACAAACGAGTTCTGAAAAGTCATCTTTGCGGTCCGATGAACAAAACATTTACTCCTAAATTGGTTACCCAATCCAATAGTTGAAGGTCGCGAAATTTTCTTTATAGAATTCAATTTTTCGGAATAATAACAAGATATCTAGTGCACTAATTTTGCTGGATGCCTAGAATCATTATTTACTTTCAAATGAGTAAGATATTTCTTAATAATTCGGTAGTAAATATTTTCGATATCTGCAAATGGTATATGCTACCTTTAAATCGTATGCGCCTTTACACAATATTCCCGATAAGGACAAACAAAAACCAAAATACTCATAACCTTTCGACCCTGTTGACCTTAATGAATAATTCGTCAGTGATTAAAATGGGCTCGCCTACTCTTACGCACTATGAATACTAATAAGAATTGGGAGCCATTGGTGAGACAGCGTACCCAGCCGTGCATGACAAAAGCAATACATGAAACGTAAAAAAAGCCCAAAGGACGACATTAGTATTATACGTGGCCATGAGGAATCGACTTTCACATAAATAAATATCCCACATGGGACTCCATACATTAATCTGGTTCAGCTTGGCTGGCAATTTTGAAGGGGACGGCAATGCACTTGTTGTCAAGAAAAGAATCTAAAAAAAAATTGTATTAATGTTTATATTCCATCGGTGATCTTGCGACGTGCCTAATTATCACCAATTAACTAAGTCAAATGTAGGAATTAACCAGTTTGCGTCGGATGCCGTGTATACACGCAATATCCGGGATTCAAAAACGGATGACGGATAAACACGTCACGAGCCAGGCAACAAATATCTGTCAGCGACCGGCTCGCAGCGAGCTAGGCCGAAAATATTACGGTGTGCTACCCACGGATGGCGGCCTGAACCCGTCTCAGATAGAGGTTCCCGCGCCTGGCCCCGTCAATGTCAAAAATAGTCCCGGCGTAGTTAAAATGTCGTGGTTAAAATGTATAACTTGCAAAATGGCGAATCAAAGCAATTTTGTGTCAATTAAACATATTAAGTTCAGTTGCCAATTGGCACTATTCCAGTGCAAATACAAAAGTATTTCCTTTTACCGCGAACATACATGTACATGTACATTATACATGTTCCGGGTTAAAAACGAAAAGGTTGTCAAAACCAGACCAACAAAAACCACCGCAATAACCAAATGACGCCAACTTTTTTTTTCACCGTTAAATTTGTTCTTTATCGTTTGTTGTTAATATGTCGCCAAATCTACGGGTAAAAGATACGACGGTGAATGGTCAAGGTATATGCACACCTAACCTTAAAAATCGAAACTTAGTCATGCATATACGTCGGTCTGATCAGGTCTTCACGGCTCTGTTTATAATGTTTAGTCTCTATTCTGGCCTTCAGGAACCCCTGCAGTGTGTGACACGCACGAACCGGTAAGCAAAGACACTGCAGCGCCTCAAGGAGAAGATTTGAACTCGGATTACAGTTCACTAGAAGACAAAATGTCAACTCGCGTTCCCTCTTGAACGTCCAGCCAGCCCCGGTGGATGGTACACGGGGGATGGGTAACGCACAAGCTCCATGCAACATCATCTGATGACACGCGCAGAATTGCCAGCACTCAAGCTCGTTTTGTATATGTTGAAAAAAAATGTCAAAGCATCCGCTGTCGAATGGTAATGTTGCACTTGCGTTTTCTATTATACACCGGGCCAATATTGGTATAACAACTTTTGGGGGCCGTGGGAATAATAAAGAAAATAGCAAAAGTACCGTGGCCTATAGTTATCCCGGAGCATTGGATTCGCTGTCTGCTGTTATTTCTGCAGGTTCGAGCCCAGCCTTGGCTAGGACACTTCAACGCCTAACGTGGGTAAAGGCATTATTAGTGCCTTGCTGTGAACTATAGTTATACCATTCCCAACCCCATTCATACTGTGAAAAGATCAGGTTGTCTGGTTTCAGTGTGAGGGGCGGGCTGGTTCTTCAACATTTTCCTCTGTAACCCACACCTCGAGTGGCCTTTGGCCTTGTGTTCGGCAATTTACATACAAATGCTAGATAGTTTAATACTTTAGAGTAAAAACAATAAAGAAAAGCAAATGTTTGAATTTGTTTGAATAACAGTTCAGTTTTACTGTTCAGCACAAGTTTGCTTACTGAAATGGTAGTAAATGCTTCAAACTTACCGTTGAATGCGTAGCCGACGGGTTTATAACAATAGAAACAGTTCAGTTTTACTGTTCAGCACAAGTTTGCTTACTGAAATGGTAGTAAAGGCTTCAAACATGCCGTTGAATGCACAGCCGAAGGGTTTGTAACAATATAGTTTCCATTGTGTATGCCACCAACACATAGCAGCTATTAATAAACGGGGGTGTTCGAATGAAATCGGAACCTTAAGTTGCGGCTTTGCAAGAAATTGTAGGCCGTCTGTGTCTCATTTCTTTCTTCCAAACCAGTAAACCGGCTGATATTTTTATTTTAAACACGACCCTCTCCCATGCATATACATTTTACAAATAATAATACTAATAATAATGTTAGTTCTTATATAGCGCTTTAGACTCCCACAATGTGGGTGTATCAAAGCGCTTCACATTATTACCCTTGTCATAAGGCCCATGAAACATTCCAAATACCATCTCAGCTCCCTGGGGAGTATACAGCTCGATGCTGCCATTTCGGCGCAAAGTAGCTAAATTCAACCACAATAACCATCTCTGCCCTCACAGGTACCCATTTACTCCTGGGTGGAGGGAAGCAATGAAGCAATGAGTGACAAAGTGCCTTGCCCAAGGGCACCCGTACCATAGTCCCAGGCCGGACTCGAACCCCCAACATGTAGCTTTACCTACAGATTACAAATTCAATGCTCCAGACCACGAGACCACGAGACAAATGGCAAAGGCTTTTTAGTAAAAGTTTTTTGTTTATTAACAATGTTTAAAAATTAAAAGCAAATGCTAATTAGTATTCATACGATCCATTATCTGCCAGTCTCAATCAGCCACGACTTGTTCCAAATGGTAAAAATCTTACTCTAAACAGACATTTCGCACCTCTGGCGCACAAACGCGCAGGGAATTCGAAACATCGATACTACTCACTTTGCTCAGTTCCCAACGTAACCAATCCTAATTAAAGCGAACGCGCAATGCACAAAAACACGCGAATATTAAATAATTCGCCGAATATTACCATGTGTCGAGTGATAAATCCCCGCGCACACTTCGTGTAACGTCGGAGGCATGTTCGGTACCGAATGTCGTTAACTGTTTCAATTTCGATGCGATTACCCGATATTAACTATATGTTATAGATTGACAAATCTGTATGTAGACCAAACACAATGATGATGAAGGTGATACTACTGAAGGCAATACCACTGGAGGCGATACCACTGAAGGCGATACCACTGAAGGCGATACCACTGGAGGCGATACCACTGAAGGCGATACCACTGGAGGTGATACCACTGAAGGCGATACCACTGAAGGCGATACCACCGAAGGCGATACCACTGGAGGTGATACCACTGGAGGCGACACCACTGAAGGCGATACCACTGAAGGCGATACCACTGAAGGCAATACCACTAGAGGCGATACCACTGGAGGCGATACCACTGGAGGCGACACCACTGGAGGCGACACCACTGGAGGTGACACCACTGGAGGCGACACCACTGAAGGCGACACCACTGGAGGCGACACCACTGGAGGTGATACCACTGGAGGTGATACCACTGGAGGTGATACCACTGGAGGTGATATACCACTGGAGGTGACACCACTGGAGGCGACACCACTGAAGGCGACACCACTGGAGGCGACACCACTGGAGGTGATACCACTGGAGGTGATACCACTGGAGGTGATACCACTGGAGGTGATATACCACTGGAGGTGATATACCACTGAAGGCGATACCACTGAATGCGATACCACTGGAGGTGATACCACTGAAGGAGATACCACTGGAGGTGATACCACTAAAGGTGATACCACTGGAGGCGATAAGGCGATACCACTGGAGGCGATACCACTGGAGGTGACACCACTGGAGGTGATACCACTAGACAGGGCCCAGACCAGGAAAAACTAAGGGTTTTTCCTGTCAAGGTTTTCTCAACGGTTTCATCATCCTGAACCTCAACCATTTGATATTAGCTTGGGGGCCACCCTGATTTTTGCCCCTAATTCAAAATGGCCTCCAAAATCCAAAATGGCCGCTAAAATTACATAAATTACATATATACTGCTAATTACGTTTAATATCAACGTTTTTTTTAGTGATTCTCTCATCTTGAATGTACACCCATTGAATTTAGCTCCAGAGCCACCCAGAATTTGGCCTCAAATTCAAGATGGCCGCCAAAATCTAAAATGGCTGCCAAAATTACATAAAATACATATATACTGCTAATTACGTTTAATATCAACGTTTTTGTGTGATTCTGTCATCTTGAATGTACACCCATTGAATTTAGCTCCAGAGCCACCCAGAATTCGGCCTCAAATCCAAGATGGCCGCCAAAATCTAAAATGGCTGCCAAAATTACATAAAATATACTGCTAATTACGTTTAATATCAACGGTGTTTTTGTGATTCTGTCATCTGGAATGTACACCCATTGAATTTAGCTCCAGAGCCACCCAGAATTTGGCCTCAAATCTAAGATGGCCGCCAACATCTAAAATGGCTGTCAAAATTACCCTAATCAGGTTTATACTGCTTCTTGTTTGAGTTGTTTTCAGTGATTCCGTCATTCTAAGCCCAAGGCCTTTAGGATTAGTCTGGGAAATACTCAGGATTTATTGTCTAATCCAAGATGGCTGTCAAAATGGCTGTCAAAATGGCTGCCAAAATGGCTGCCAAAATGGCTGCCAAAATGGCCATCAAAGGCATCTTACTTAAATTTAAAGCACATCTTCATTTTGTCCTGTTAAAGCTCACTAAAGTTGGTTTCATTGTGGCGTCCTGAACCTAAGCCTTTTGAAATTAACTTGTGGCTACCCAAGATTTGTCCGCCCAAATCTAAAATGGCTACCAAAATGACCTTAATCGGATTTAAACGGTCTCTTATTTATCCCCCATAATTTAGTAAAAGACCTGGCTCACCCATGTATGCACATTATTTAGGAGAGGATAACTCAACTGTTCTAGGCTGATATGACCCCAAGGAACAACTTGGGATGTGTGCCAAAATCTCTATCCGGGGCGAACAACCCGGAAATGACCACGCCCTTTTTTAAATGACCATGGAACTCCATTAACTGTCTTAGACACATAATTACGTTCTGTATAAAATTAATATATAACAACAAATATTGTTTATCTAAGCCAAAAATTGTTTATCTAAGCCAAAGTGGGATCGCTCAGTATGACTTAAGACGCGCATAGACCACAAACACCATGCACTTATTCTCTGTGACTGTGACCAAATTAACAAACTAAGAGGACATGAAGTTGATTTGTGATCCAAATATTAATGCACAGTTAACAGCAAATGATACGTTTGTTTCCAGTTGTATCTGTCCACCTGTCTCGCTAGTTTCGTACGGACCAATTGGCCAGTTGTTCTCGTTATTTTGACGAACCAATAAATGAGCTTTATATTAACAAACGCGGTGACTGTGAATGTAAAGCAGCCGTGCATAACGCTTTGTATAAAATTCGATAAATTTAATTATTTAGGTGGCCTGCCCGTCTTATTTCACTCCTTTCCCTGTTCAAGTTGAGTATTTAACAAACCTTTGTAAAAATGAACTGGGGTAGAGCCTGAAAGTTGACTGGTGGCGTGCTTCCAGACCCCTCAAATAAAATATTGATTTTAACATTATATTTGGTACAATGATTTCCTAATAAAATCACCCCTGGAAAATTGCTGCTAGCGCTATTATGTGACCGAATCCCTCGAATGAGTCTCAAGGACAGGTTTTTAGGTATTTGCTTTATCACTCAGGTTGACACCTTATAATGTACAATTGTTATTTGGGTGAAAGGGTTGACTGCTTCCCTTAATTTATCTAGTGTATGACACTGTTAAAAGGTGTATTTAATCAAAAGTAATTCTGGCGACTGTGGTTGGACCAAATATGGAAACTAAACAATTGCGCGACGCGGAAGAAAAATATCATTTACAAACGAATCTAAAACGACCGTTGATTGTTGAAAAAGTGCAAGCGCGGATCCACGAATTTTTTAGACGGGGGGCACACCCAAAACTGTAAAATGCGAAGCTCGCATGTTACAGTAAACAAACAAACAAACAGTTTTGTCCCCATTTCTTGTATTATTTGAAAGTAAAGAATGATTGTAGGCATCCAGCAAAATGATTGCGCTAGATATCCTGTATTTGTTCCAAAAAAATACATTTCATAATTCCGGACGGCGATCGCGAAGAAAAAACCCAGAACATTATAAATAAGAGCCACTTCCGACGCCAGTTACAAAATAAATTACAACCACCCCCCCTCCCCCCAAATTCACCCATTCATAATAATTCAAGCAATTACCGATGGTGTATACTACTTTTAAATTATTATTAATAGAGTTATAAACGAACGCGAATGGCTGCCAAAATGGCCATCAAAAGCATCTTACTTAAATTTAAAGTACATCTTTGTTTTGTCCTGTTAAAGTTCACAAAAGTTGGTTTCATTGTGGCGTTCTGAACCTAAGCCTTTTGAAATTAACTTGTGGCTACCCAAATCCAAAATGGATACCAAAATGACCTTAATCGGATTTAAACGGTCTCTTATTTATCCCCCACAATTTAGTAAAAGACCTGGCTCACCCATGTATGCACATTTTTTAGGAGAGGTTATATAACTCAACTGTTCTAGGCTGATATGATCCCAAGGAACAACTTGGGATGTGTGCCAAAATCTCTATCCGGGGCGAACAGCCCGGAAATGACCACGCCCTTTTTAAAATGACCATGCCCTTTTTAAAATGACAACGCCCTTTTTATCGGAAGTGCTACTTCCGACATAGCTGTATCTTCTAAACCGTTGGAGCTAGACATTTTCTGATGTGCTCAAGATGTTCATTGGATATTTTACAAGAACATTTCTAAAAACCATTCGGTCAACTTATTACCAAATACATACACCGGGAATTTCCATATATATTTATTAATTAAACTGTCCAAACTTAGAGCAAAGTTAGAACATTTGTGTCATCTACTAGAGTTTAACTGACAATTCGGAATTTAAACAATACAAGGATTTTTAGAGAAAGAAAACAAGCATTTAATTATTATAAAGTAAGACAACAGAGTCCAGGTATGAGAATTATGAGCAGTGTTCATTCAGTGATGGGTTCTTACAACAATCTCCTCCCTTGCATTTGCAGTACTTGCAACAATGGATCCAAGCAACTCGCCTTCTTGTTTTGAGATCACAATCTCGAGGACTAATGAATTACACCTTCTTACAAAACCATAAGACGCGGCATTCAAAATCAAGGTTCACTTTCCTCTTCTTCCCCTCTCTCCATTCTTGATGCTGTCCTCTCTGTAATTGTCAAAAGACATGGTGACTTTTGGTCATCTTCCATCAGCAAAACTGCTTTCCAGGCATTCTATGTTTAGTGGCTCACCACCAGATAACAAGACACCAAACATCTATACCTTGGTATATCACCAAAGGCATGGATTGTGTCAGCTGTGTGTGCTTCGTCATTCCTTCGGCTCAACTGCACACACGAGGAAGCTGATGAAAGGATGATGTTCCATGTGCAGGACGTTCTAAGTCACCGGACAGGACCTACATCCCTGACTCTGCCATCAGGTGACACAGATGTGTCATCAGGTCAATTTGAGAGATATTGGCCTCCAAGAGTTCTGGCTCATCCACAACTCAAGGGTGAAAAAATCAATATTACCACTCCACGATATCTGCATAACGCTGGGAGATGAGCTCACAAAGTACTGTACTTGCATCTCAGATGGCTTATCGAGTACTTTTGTGGCCGTTTTAAGGGTGAAATCGTCTTAATTCATTAGTCCCCGAGATTGTGATCTCAAAACCAGAAGGCGAGTTTCTTGGATCCATTGTTGCAAGTACTGCAAATGCAACGGAGGTGATTGTTGTAAGAACCCATCACTGAATGAACAGTGCTCATAATTCTCATACCTGGACTCTGTTGTGTTACTTTATAATAATTAAATGCTTGTTTTCTTTCTTAAAACAAAATACGTTGTATTGTTTAAATTCCGAATTGTCAGTTAAGCTCTAGTAGATGACACAAATGTTCTAACTTTGCTCTAAGTTTGGACACTTTAATTAATAAATATATATGGAAATTCCCGGTGTATGTATTTATTTGTATGGTAATAAGTTGACCGAACGGTTTTTAGAAATGTTCTTGTAAAATATCCAATGAACATCTTGAGCACATCAGAAAATGTCTATCTCCAACGGTTTAGAAGATACAGCTATGTCGGAAGTAGCACTTTCGATAAAAAGGGCGTGGTCATATAAAAAAGGGCATGGTCATTAAAAAAAGGGCGTGGTCATTTCTGGGCTGTTCGCACCGGATAGAGATTTTGGCACACATCCCAAGTTGTTCATTGGGGTCATATCAGCCTAGAACAGTTGAGTTATCCTCTCCTAAATAATGTGCATACATGGGTGAGCCAGGTCTTTTACTAAATTATGGGCGATAAATAAGAGACCGTTTAAATCTGATTAAGGTCATTTTGGTAGCCATTTTGGATTTGGGCGGACAAATCTTGGGTAGCCACAAGTTAATTTCAAAAGGCTTAGGTTCAGAACGCCACAATGAAACCAACTTTAGTGAACTTTAACAGGACAAAACGAAGATGTACTTTAAATTTAAGTAAGATGCTTTTGATGGCCATTTTAGCAGCCATTTTGCCAGCCCTTTTGGCAGCCATTTTGACAGCCATTTTGACAGCCATCTTGGATTAGACGATAAATCTTGAGTATTCCCCAGACTAATCTTAAAGGCCTTGGGCTTAGAATGACGGAATCACCGAAAAATCTGACAGAAAAAAAAAACTAGAAGCAGCATAAACCTGATTAGGGTAATTTTGGCAGCCATTTTAGATTTTGGGGGCCATCTTGGATTTGAGGCCAAATTCTGGGTGGCTCTGGAGCTAAATTCAATGGGTGTACATTCAAGATGACAGAATCAAACACAAAACCGTTGATATTAAACGTAATTAGCAGTATATTTTATGTAGTTTTGGCAGCCATTTCAGATTTTGGCGGCCATCTTGGATTTGAGTTCAAATTCTGGGTGGCTCTGGAGCCAAATTCAATGGGTGTACATTCAAGATGACAGAATAACACAAAAACGTTGATATTAAACGCAATTAGCAGTATATATGTATTTTATGTAATTTTGGCAGCCATTTTAGATTTTGGCGGCCATCTTGGATTTGAGGCCAAATTCTGGGTGGCTCTGGAGCTAAATTCAATGGGTGTACATTCAAGATGACAGAATCACAAAAAAAACCACGTTGATATTAAACGTAATTAGCAGTGTATACGTAATTTATGTAATTTTAGCGGCCATTTTGGATTTTGGCGGCCATTTTGGATTTTGGCGGCCATTTTGAATTAGGGGCAAAAATCAGGGTGGCCCCCAAGCTAATATCAAATGGTTGAGGTTCAGGATGATGAAACCGTTGAGAAAACCTTGACAGGAAAAACCCTTAGTTTTTCCTGGTCTGGGCCCTGTCTACACTGGAGGTGATACCACTGGAGGTGACACCACTGGAGGTGACACCACTGAAGGCGATACCACTGAAGGCGATACCAATGAAAGTGATACCACTAAAATACTAAAGGTAATACAACTAAAGGCGATACCACAGAAGGTGATATACACTGAATGTGATATACACTGAAGGTGAAACCACTGAAGGTTTTACCACTGAAGGTGATACCACCGAAGGCGATACCACTGAAGGTGATATACACTGAAGGTGATACCACTGAAGGTGATACCACTGAAGGTGATACCACTGAAGGTGATATACACTGAAGGTGATACCACTGAAGGCGATACCACTGAAGACGATATCACTGAACGTGACACAAATGAAGGCGATACCACTGAAGGAAATATACCACTGGAGGCGATACCACTGAAGGAGATACCATTGGAGGTGATACCACTGGATGTAATACCACTGAAGGAGATACCACTGAAGGTGATACAACTAAAAAACTAATGGTGATACAACCAATGGTGATACAACTAAAGGCGATGCCACTAAAGCGATATAAAGGTTATACCAATGAAGGCGACATTAATGAAGGCGGCACCAATTAAGGCGATACCAATAAAGGCGATACCAAAGAAGGCGATACCAATGAAAGCGATACCAATACAAGTTATGACAGTGAGGTTTACACAAACAAAGGTGATATAATAATACTACTGTGATTTGAAGATGTTGAACTGCATCTAAGTATAATGAGACCTGACATACCTGAGACCTGACGTACATTCGCCTTTTCCTCGGCGAGTTTCAGACTGCATCCATTAATTCATTACCTTGGCAGCCAGCGAGCAACTAAAAATGCAATTCAATAAAAATCGGAAATCCCACCTCTAAAACCTATCGCCCAAATCGTGTATATCGCACCCCTATATAATACGCCTCTCTTACGCCTCGAAATCAATTCTATAAGAGCCCTCAAATTGTAATATGATTTTGCACACTCCCAGGGAGTTCGAGTTGACGACATAATTTGCATTCAACATTTACTGGCGATTTACGGAAGCATTGCTTAAAGCACTGATGACGCGTTAATAGGAAGTCTTCGACAACCCGTACTACAAGGCCTACACCTGTTTCCACTTGAGACGTGTCGACGAGAGACAAGTACCTCTCCTCACATCCCATCATTTCCCTCCCCGCAACCGTATTTTGCTTCCATTTCCACCGGGCCTGGGGATCCCTTTCACAAATAGCATTGATGCTCCGATCGCCAAGGCATGCATATCACCGATCATACGCCAACCACTTCAAACCAAAATTCAAGTCTGGAATTACACATTAACCAGTTTAAGTGGCCAGCTCTTCAATATTTTACCAGTTGTCAAAATTGATTTCCGCCATTCAATTAATCGACGCTGCGTTGCCCGGCAACAAAATCCGGTTTTTCTTCAACTCGGGAAAAAGGTAAACTTTCTTGTATTCCATTGCATTTAATTCGCACAAATTCGTGGCACAAGATACAGATAAATAAAAACTATGTATACAAAATATATATATATATATTTGTAATTATTCAATTCAATAAAGATTAAATTGACATAGATACCATTAATTATAATTACTTTGGAGACATCGGTGTCGTTAAAACAATTCAAATTTGACAATGCCGTCTCTAAAACTAATGATGTCCTTTACGAACACACGTTTTATTTCATTTCATATTAACATTTACACATGCTTTCCAGAAGTCATTTGGGTAAACAAAAATAGTGTCCAACATAAAGATTGATACGTAGGTCACTACAAAATTGTCCGTACGGTCCAATACATGTAATTCAATAGTATAGGTTTTCTCCGTCACTTTCAGCAAATAAGCGTCTATTTTAATAACCGCGTCATTCGGTTTCGCGCGAATTAGAATGCTGCTTCGATTAAATCATCCTTCAATTTTGTGTTCCCAGAGTACCCAAAAAGTCCTGCGATTTAAACCAAAATAACCCTCCAAATTAACAATTCATGCACTCAAACAACATTCAAATAAAAAAATAAAAAAATTTGAATGTCAAACTAATTTGAATGTCTCTAATAAACGAAACATAAAAACCATATGATTGGCACCATGACCGAAATTGCTTGAATATACGTCCATTCAAAAACGAATTTGAACGTTTCTCTTAAAGGTAGTATACACCATTTGCAAATATCAAACATATTTACTACCGAATTATTAAAAAATATCTTACTCATTTGAAAGTAAATATTGATTGTAGGCATTCAGCAAAATGATTGCGCTAAATATCCTGTAATTATTCCGAAAAATCGAATTTTATAAAGAAAAAATCGCATAAGAATCGCATAAGGATAACGTAAGAATAACTGCTCGACGCCAGTTGAAAACAAACGCTGTTTTTCGTGCTTTTCTCGGCATCCATGATTGTATAACTTCGGGCAGGTCAGTTAATTGATATTTACTATAAAATACAACCCCCTAAATCTACTCATTCATGATAATTTAAGCAATTACCAATGGTGTATCCTGCCTTTAATACGAACTTGATCCCCCAAAACTATTATTTAGAATACCCGCACATTTGTAATATTAGAATTTGGCGATAAATAATACCTTTTATGCTATTGAATGTATTTGATCAAAGTCGTATCCTGATTATTATAAAGCCATCACATTTCCCACGTAGTTTGAACTATATGTATTGCTTGAATCGTGTACACAAGATGGGATAAAGAGATATCAAGACGACCGACGCCCCTGTCTACCCCCCCCCCCCCCCCCCCCCACACACACCCACGCACGCAAGTGGGTAAATGCCGTCAATAGGGGACGGGGCATTGTCCGACCGTCTTCCCTCTTTTGTTTGTACTCTAACGTTTTCGGATGATCGCCATAGGATTTGCACACGAGTCTGAATCGGGGACCTTTGCGGAATAGGGGACCCCATTGTTCCCTTTGTCATACGTCCCCTATTTCAATCAAAAACAAACGCAAGTGTGTAAAGGCCTTCGATCGTGGACGGGGTATTGTCCAACCGTCTTCCCTCTTTTGTTTATACTCTAACGTTTTTTGATGATCGCCATAGGATTTGTACACGGGAAAAGATCGTGGACGTTTTGTCAATCGTGGACCCATTGTTTGACTCCCAATTCTTTTGTCCGACGACCACGATTGCCGGTCAATACAAACGCCCCCCCCCCCCCCCCCCCCCCGCCCCCCGGCCGATCGAGCTTTGTGCCGCCAGTTTCACCCGGTCCATTGTAACTCGATAGCACCAATACCGTGCCTTGGATCAATATTCATTTGACGTGATTTTCAATGGCGCAATTTCTACGCTTTTTGGTACCGACAGCTCAATGACATGATCTGCGCTTTGCAAAATAACTACAGGAAGATCACAAAGTAATAACATTGTTCTTTAAAGGGATCGTACACGTTTGGTAATTGGAACCCATTGTTTGTTTCAATCCTATATAGTTATAGATATATGTGACCCAGCACGAGTAAATGAGACACTTGGAGGCAAAAATGAAAATTGAGATTTTGATTTCATCATTTAAAGCTAAACAAGCTTTAAATGATGAAATCAAAATCTCAATTGTCATTTTTGCCTCTAAGTGTCCCATTTACTCGTGCTGGGTCACATATACCATAAAACTAACCTGTAAAAATTTCATTTCAAAAGGTGGTAGCGATTTCGAGATATTGCCGAAAATCTGGAGCGGTTATGTCCACGCAGGAAGAATAATCTGCATTGGAATACACAGTCTGAGAAACGTCACTGCAGTAACGCTTCTCAGATTCAAATTGTTGGGGATAAAAAGTGATATCTTTTTCCATAACCGCAGTACTTCGAAGTGAAAAGTTTCTAAAAATGCATTATACTATCCAAAGCTGCTTTACTTCTTACCAAGTAAGTTTTTATTGCCATTAATTTTTGGAGTAATTACCAAACGTATACGATCCCTTTAAACAAACCGTTGTTTTGTTGAGACCAAAACGCCGTCTAGGCGGCGTTGTACTTGTATCTCGCTTCCTGCTCAAATAGCAAGAGTTGTTTTTCGTCTCTAAACGGCGCGTGGGGTTTCTTTTAAAACAACTTGTCCGTCTCTTTTATTTTGTCTTTGCATATCGATTGCCGGCGCTATTTTGAGAGTGGCTAATTTTCGTAAATGAGCTCGTGTTGTGGTATACCCTTCCAGAGCAGCCGCGGCCCTGCCGGCATAATACGAAGCTAGCTAGGGTCGGTTTTGTTTTTGCATTCCAAGCGATTTGGTATCGGGGGAACAGAACTACGAGGACGGCCCAAAAGGTCAGAGGGGGTTAATACGGGCCGAGAGCGGTCCGCAACGGCAGGCTGACTGACAAAATAGGTCAGAAACCAGCCTGAGTTACGATGTTAATAGCTGGAATTAACACCAGGTACAGTGACCACCACTGAACTGGAGCCAATTCCACGGAGCTGCTAAGCACACAAACAAACAAATTGCTGAGTAAACAATTCTTCCTTAGCAAACAAAACAGGATTCAGACCAACATTTCAGATGGTGTGTGTTGTTTGTGACTGGTAATCAGCTGGTTTTTGCTATAGCATAAATAAGCACACGCAGTTGTTGCTGGTAACCTTTTTTTAATGAGCAAGACTTTTTGGTGCTAAGCAACTGTTTGTGCTAAGCGAAGTTGGCCCTGGCTCAGTGGTGGTCGCTGTGCGCGGTGTGAATTCCAGCTGTTAACATCGAAACTCGGGTCGGTCTTGACGTTAATTTTAGGCGGTACATGTAACCGTATGTACCGCATTCAACCGTCTGCGAAGCAGTTTGGGTCCGGTTTCACATTGCGTTTCTCACGTCGATTTGGAGGCCACAGGCTTAATAAAAGGTAGAATACACCATTTGCAGATATCGAACATTTTTACTACCAAATTATTAAGAAATATCTAACTTTGTTCAAAGTAAATAATGATTGTAGTAGGCATCCAGCTAAATGGTTTCTCTAGATATCCTGTAATTGTTCCGAAAAATGAATTTTATTTTTAAAAAATCACGATCGCCAGACGGTGATCGCGAAAAAAACCCAAGAACAACATAAGAAAAACTGCCCGACGCCGGTTCAAAACAAACGTTGTTTTACTTTCTTTTCTCTGCATCCATGATTGTAAAACTTTAAACAGGTCAGTTAAACGATATTTACTATAAAATACAACCCCCAAAATCCACCCATTCGTATGATAATTCAAACAATTACCAATGGTGTATCCTACCTTTAACAGAAGAAATACCCATGCGTACGCTAACTCCCTAATAACCCAGGCCGCAAATTAACCGATAAAGCATTTGACCCGCGTGGTCAACTTCTCCTTCTAAGCTGGTGTGATAATTTACAGCAAATCAAATTGTATGTAATTGTAAAAAAAAAACCAGGGGTGTCGTTCTAGCCTGTGAACGCAAATTAAGGCCAAGTTCAAACGGTCAAAGGTATAATCGTGACTTATCTGCATGATATGATTATACGTGAGCCTGGCTCGTATTCGCTTTGCCAAACCTTGTTCACTCTCAAAACATGTATTAAAGGTAGGATACACCATTGGTAATTGCTCGAATTATCATCACGAATGGGTAGATTTGGAGGGTTAATTTTTATAGTAAATATCGTTTAACTGACCTGTCCGAAGTTTTACAATAATGGATGCCGAGAAAAGCACGAAAAACAGCGTTTGTTTTCAACCGGCGTCGAGCTGTTATTCTTATGTTATTAAGAATTTTTCTTTATAAAATTATATGTTTCAGATTAATTACAGGATATCTAGCGCAATCATTTTGCTGGATGCCTAGAATCATTATTTACTTTTAGATGAGTAAGATTTTTCTTAATAATTCGGCAGTAAATATTTTCGATATCTGCAAATGGTGTAGGCTATACTACCTTTAAAGGTAGGACACACCACTGGTAATTGCTCAAATTATTTTATAGTAAATATTTTTTTTACAATCATGGATGCTAAGGAAAGCAAGAAAAACGGCGTTCGTTTTCAACCGGCGTCGGGAAGTTGTTCTTATGTTATTCTTGTTTTTTTACCAGCGAAAACTGCATGTGCTTTTCATGCTAAGCAACAACAAAACCAGCTGAATACAGTCACAAAAGGTAATACATGATAACTGAAAAAAATAGTTTGTAATCCTGTTTTATTGTAAACGAAGAATGATCATGCTAAGCAATTTGTTGTTATGTTCAGTAGCTCTATGAAATTCGCCCCTGTTCTGGCGCCGAGAGATGACGCGCGAATCTGCACTCCATCATCCTGTCACTTGTATAAAGCTCTTCATAATGCATGTGGGTTCAGGACGGAACCAAGAAATGCATTACCGCTGCAAATGAATATTGGTATGATCGTTGATCATGCCTGAAAAGTAAATAAGTAAAATGTTGACCGCAAAATTAACACGTCATGATCTGGGTGGCTCAACAGACCGTATAAGTCTCGCCAGTTCACACTTCACGCTCACTTTTTCTGTTAGTGTTTTGGTCAGGGATGTAGTCGAGTCCATCACAAGTAAGCCTGCAACGGTTACACGGTTACACGGTTAACCGACCGTTCAAACGGTTACATTTTTCTTTTTTCCCCTTTTTTTAATGTTAGTTACGGTTAACCGTTAACCGTAACAGCAAAACAACGGTTACACGGTTAATTTAATAACCGGAAACTGGCAGCCTTAATCAGATCTGAAAATATATAGATGTCGGAGATTCACAAGTCCCTGCAAGTCCCTGTAAGTCCCTGCAAGTCCATCACAAGTCCTTCAGTTCCAATTCAAATCACAAGCTATATGCAAAACAGCTTTGACAAAAGCATTTCTTTGTCATTGTTCATCCAATTACTTGTGACTGCTTATATGATGAAGAGACTTGTGACTGGCTTCATGAGAGGACTTGTGAACGAACTTGCAGGGACTCGACTACAACCCTGGTCTTGGTACCAAACACTGACTAGTCTAGTCACAGACTCCCGTGTTTGAATTTACCCAACTGTGTTATCTGCGTGACCGAAGGTCGACAAATGTTACTTAATAACAGTCATATTGGCTGTATTTTTTCAAATTGTTGTAAATTGGAATGCTTTATTTTCTCTCAAAATACCTCTGTATCGGATGGGACCAGTCATGATGCCAAGAAAATGCAAACAAATGTTTGTTCGACACGTTGTAGATGCTATACATGGTGCCCAGATGTGGTGTATTCTCGTAAAATCTCGAGAGAAAAAAATTCACGCTCGATAAGCAAAGTTCCGCTTTAGACCAACAGAAAAAGAAAGAAAAAATGATTATGTTTTCCTTGTTTGCGTAATTGTTTTCCAGGACGAATGAGGCCGAATGGCGTATCTACACTGCACTGAGTGGAAGACACTTAGGTTCTCAAATTCTTACTTTTCCTTCAATTAAACTCACTCCAACAATAAATTCGGAGACCAAAAATAGTCAATGGCAAATGAGCAGAGACCGAATTCGAAACCCAGTCGATCCATTAAGCTACTGTGAGAGGTTGACAAAAGCCGTTTTTCAAAGTGCTTTAATGTTCCTTTGGGCTACGTGTAACTAGTTAAATGAACAATAACAATTATAATTAGCGTCATTGTTAAAACTACTGAATAATCATGACGCGAGGGGTCTAGAGCCGCTCATTTATGATAATTATCCCTAACCTTCCTAGGGAAAAACAATACGCGTACACTCTAAAAACTGTGTTTAGCGAGTAAACACCTTTCTTGCTATCAGTTTGTAAACATGTTTAGAAGCTAAATGCACGCATCCAATTCCTAAACATCAATGGCTAAACACAATCCGTCCTCATGCTAAACATGTTTAGCATTTAAACATGTTTACAAACTTATTCATGTTTACAAACTGTTAGCAAGAAAGTGTTTAGAAAAGTGTTTACTCGCTAAACACAGTTTTTGCAGTGGACGGCCCACGGAATCACCATAGTTTGTATGTACGCATATGGCTATCGTATCCCTTGCAGCCATTTTGAGAGCAATACTGGTCCTAAACTCTCTCTCTCCTGACAACAAAATGTCAAATACTTGTTCCATGGCTCTGGACATTTTGAAGTGGTCACCTACATATCAGAACATCACCTGTCTAAACACGCCCGATCGTTAAAGGAGAGCAATGACAACATCGTAGCTAATAGTGTACGCATGCTGAAGCCACACGTTCGCTTTTATATACTGCATAGAAAAACAAAACAAGCGTGCAGTTAATTTTATCTGCAGGCTGCTAGCAGTGTTAAAGTAAATTTACACGCCGTCAACTTGGGACGGCAAGTTGATGGGACGGCATGTGCAAATGGAACGGCAGAGGCAGATGTGTTTTCTGTGGCAGCGGATATGAACACACGTATTATCAAATTATGATGGTACATATGTACATCCAAATGTATTGCGTCAATTTCGTTTGCTGATTTGAGAAATATATTCGGAGTGCGTCCTTATAATACACCCATGCAGTAGGCCACACCCCTCGAACAATTGACCAATCACACTATCACAGTGCATGATTTTAAAGTCCAACAAATAGTAGCCATTTTGTCCGACCAAAAATCTTTACTTAAAGGGATCGTACACGTTTGGTAATTGGAACCAAATGTTTGTTATAACAATCCTATATAGTTATAGATATATACCATAAAACTAACCTGTACAAATTTCATTTCAAAAGGTGGTAGCGATTTAGAGATATTGCCGAAAATCTGGAGCGGTTATGTCCACGCAAGAAGAATAAACTGCATTGGATGGAATACACAATCTGAGAAACGTCACTGCAGTAACGCTTCTCAGATTCACATTTTTGGGGATAAAAAGTGATATTTGTTTTTCCATAACCGCAGTACTTCGAAGTGAACAGTTTCTAAATTTGCATTATACTATCCACAGCGGCTGTACTTAAGTAAGTTGTTATTGCCGTTAATTTTTGGAGTAATTACCAAACGTATACGATCCCTTTAAATGTAAATTATTTACGGCAAGGGACACTATTTTGGTTACAAATAACTTTTTTTCTTTCGAAACCCTCCATACCTTTTAGTATTCCACATATATAAACATTGCTTTATCGATTGTAACATGAGACTTGATAATTAGAACATAATTATGTACCTTTGAATACAATTTAGGATGATTGCAGATTTGTGATACATGTATTACGAGAACAAAATCAAGATGGCCGCCATCAGCTGATAAAATGCCTTTGATACGTCAGGTCAAAGTGCATTGTAACGATAAGGGTGTTATGTACATCATAATCGTAACAGTACTTTACATATATCTCTCTTATTTATAAAGAGTGAACATTCACTCCATTCGATTGAACATTCACTCCCACAGTCTGAAACTAGGGACCAGACGTTTTAGAGTGAAATTATTTTACTCGAAAAAGATTGAAATCTAATCAAATTCCACTGAAATCTAATCAAATTCCACTAAAATGGTACAATTTGTAAGTGTGCTTCAATCTAAATTCAGAGTGAGAACCACTACGTCTAGTCCCTAGTTTCATCACTCTTTGGAATTTAGACAGTATATATATCTTTTCTACGGTGATAGAAAATAACAAATATCGTTACTCGGGGGGGGGGGGGGAGGGGGTTATAAGCGAATTATATGGTTCACGGGATGAATTGTTCACATTTTGCCTTTTGTGTGTGTGTGTTCCTCTTCAATGTATGAAAACTGTATGCATTCCTGTTTGGGACATGTTATTGAAGAGTAAACACACAAAATGTGTTAATAAGGGAATAAATGTGTGTTCGGTCGGTTTTAATCAATCTGTTTAATACCGCTTGGAGTCTGGGGTGCTGATAATTACCCGAGCTGAAGGCGAGGGTAATTATCAGCACCCAGACTCCAAGCGGTATTAAACAGAGTGATTAATACCGACCGAACACACATTTATTCCCATTCATAAATACCTTTTTTGTAAAATTCAGCCATAAAAGCCCCGAAAATCACGGAAAATTGTTGCAAGTAAATTTCGGTGTTTCGCCATTCTGTGCGTGTCAAATGACATGTTTCCGCCTCTGTCGCTCTACACAATACATGCAATAAAGCGTATTTACTAGGAACCAGACTATTACTGCTATTGGCAACCTCGTTTTCAGCGTGTCAAGCTGTACGCGCCCAACACCACCAGACTATTGGAGAGGATGTATGGTTGGAAATAAAGTGAGCCCTGGGGACGGGTATAATGCGACATCGCGTGACGTATTTTGCTGCCAGCTAGTTTTAAACAGTTCCAGCCATGTCTTTATCGTCCGTTTAATACCGGCCACGTGACGGGCTCTCGACCAATAGGAATGCCTAAACTGTCCCAGGTATTTATGAATTAAAATTATTTGTGACAAAGGTTTGGCCAATGGCTTCACGTTGTTGTTCATAGTGTACTGCCTGTGTAGTCGCATATACTGTTTTCACACTACTCTGGACTTACCCGGGTAATTAATCACCCGGGTAGTTAGTTGGCCATACCCGGGTAGAAACTAACCCGGAGAATCGGTTTCACACTACAAAGTTAACCCCGCAATTCAGCTTACCCGCTTTAGTGCGCACCCGGGTAATTTTGTAACCGCTTCCATACTAAGCAAACGGCAACCCGGAGAATATATGCATTGCTTGACCTCTGCCCTCCCACAATCCTTTGCGCTCACAACAGCTTCACAGAAAAATGGCACCCGACATGGAATTTGAAACAGTGGCCAGCCGATTGAAAAATGTGTTCCCCTACACGTGTACGTGTTAATACTGGTGCCTTGCATTAAGTGTACGTAAAACAAACTTATCAAGACGAGTTACCGAACACCACAGACTGTACAACGTCCAACGTAAATAAATAATTAAAAAAATGTGGTTGAGTTATATTAACTCAAAATAATACATAGTCGCTCTAAACGCTTAAAACTAAAGTGTTGAATCAACATTATACGTGTGTGATCATTGACTACTCTTCAAAAGAATTCAACATTCATCAGTTTGATGTTCGAAATTACAAAGTTTAAAGAGTAGCCACCGTGACCGCACAATTATAATGTTGATTCAACACTTTAGTTAAAGCGTGCCTATCAGATTCATATACGGTCTGAAAATTATACCGAAGTACATCATTCATGTCTCGCAATGGTTGTCACCTTATCGCTTCGATAGCGTGCGGGTGTTATAACAACATCATGAAGTAAAAGATACAACTTGGATCCAATTGGTGTGTTCGAGCGTTTTACTCGTATTACCACGAGCATACCCTAAGCACACAAACAACAGAGTACGACCCACTGATTATTAGGAGTATACTCTCGGTCAGACCGGGGGTGTATTCAATCAAAACCGTTAAACCCTGTTCTCAAGCGGCCCGCGAACGGTGTTCTCGGGTTGCCGATTACGAACGCCACACGGCGATGTGAGTTAGTCTTGCATACGCACTGTGGACCTCCGAACAATATAGGTCCACACGATGCGGGAAGAGGTTACGGTGTGTGGACTTGCACACGTCCACAATCCGTTTTTCAGTTTCCGAAAAAGAGCGCTAGAGGAAAAACGGGTTAGGGTTATATATAGAAAAGATAGAAGGGACAGCTGAGAGGCCCATAATCCAAATTTGAGGGTAAATTTGTTTTGGGGAAGCGAGAAAAATGAGTATTTAGTCAAAGTTTGTTAACTACACGAAGACAAAGGAATGTCCACAGTGCGTATGTAAGGTAAAGCTGTGTGTGCATGGTGTGCATTACGGTGTAAAACCACCCGATGCTCGATGGGGACAAAATGTCATTCCAGAGAAGCTATGTTGACGTTTGCAAGTTTAATTGCGTTCTGATGGACAACAGCTATAGTATAATTGCAGCGCGGAACGATCATTTAAGTCGTCTATAATAATAATAATAACAGGCATTTATACTAGAACAAAACTTAAATCTACTATTTAGGAAAAAGATAAGTTTTACGTTTACTCTTAAATGTAACAACACAAGTAGAATCACGGACACTAATTGGGAGACTAATCCAAAGTTCAGCAGCAGAGTGTGAGAAGGCGTGTTTGCCATAAGATAAACTTGAGTTGTGAGTATTAAGTCGAGTTCTAAGAAGAACGGAGTCCTTGACGATTGCTTTGGTGAAGATGAAACATATCGGAGAGATAAGGTGGAGCAATGTCCTTCAAACATTTAAAAACATATAGAAGAGTTTTGAACTGGATGCGTTTCTCCATGGGTAGCCAGTGTAGTTCAGCGAGTAAGGGGGATCCATGAGTTCTCCAACAGTTAACAGTGAAAACAAGTTTGGCAGCTCTGTATTGAATACTGGTGAGGCGTTTAAGATGT
The DNA here is from genome assembly GCA_037893245.1 of Crossaster papposus. NCBI lineage: Eukaryota > Metazoa > Echinodermata > Asteroidea > Velatida > Solasteridae > Crossaster > Crossaster papposus. Next base: position 2,837,505 of record JBAIAA010000017.1, read on the forward strand.
GCTTTGGTGATTCCAGATAACAGGGAGTTACAATAGTCTATGGCGGTGGAACTTCCAACAAGAAACTGAGACAAGTAATGGCGAACAGCCTGTCAAAATAAACTTAGCACCCTGACGCCAAACACACAAACACGTAGGCACTACTAATGGCTTTGTCTATAGTAAATTACCTCTATGTACACTAATTCCTTTGTTCTTATACAAATAGTTCGACTTCCTCCAACGAGGTTTTCTCGGAGAATAAACAACTTAGAAATACCCCGAGACACGCGTTAGGTGTCGAGGTTATCCACACCGTCCAAGCCGAACTGTTTTTTTCTCAGCATTTCTTTTTTACGATTTTTGCCTCATGGGTTTTTGACATAGGAAACCGCGTTTTGTTCCGGGGCGCACTTTTAGTTTTAAGAACGTCTGCACGACACCAGTACACCGCGTATTATAATGAGCAGCAATTGGCGCGCTCGTTTGCAGAAGCTATAAAAACAAAGAGCGCGCATCTAGTTTTTATAGTCCATTGGTCACATCGATGTCGAATACAATCCACTTGAAGCTCAGTATACCGCTCAGACTACAAAAATACAGACTACGGGCGCATCATCTGCGCAATCTTTTCCAACATCTGCCTTCGTTTTATGTCCACTTACGGATTACTACTACAGTCATATGAATCACTAATGCACTTTTATTTTTACAATCTTGGTAACATTGCGCGTATAGGCTAGAGCGATACCGATTAATACAGTAACAGTGAATTGTGATAAACAATAATGACCTTTTCAAAGAATCGATAAGGTACAATTACTCTCGGCGCGCTCGTGACATGTTCGCCAAAGTGCATTCTTCTGATAAGTTGGTTATCTATCCAGCACAATTTAAAGGTGGGATACACCATTTGCAGATATCGAAACATTACACTACCGAATTATTAAGAAATATCTTACTCCTTTTTTTAAAGTAAATAATGATTATAGGCATCTAGCAAAATGATTGCGCTAATTATCTTGTAATAGTTCCAAAAAATTGAATTATATTAACAAATAAATTACGAACGCCAGACGACGATCGCGAAAAAATAAAGAACAACATAAGCACCACTGCCCAACGCCGGTTGGAAACGAACGTCGTTTTTCTTACTTTTTTTCGCCATCCACGATTGTAACTTTGGACAGGTCAGTAAAACAATATTTACTATAAAATACAACCCCCTAAAACCATTGGTAATTCAAACAATTACCAATGGTGTATCCTACCTTAACATCCACCCATTCTTGATAATTTAAGCAATTACCAAAGGTGTATCCTACCTTTACATCCACCCATTCCTGACAATTCAAGCAATTACCAATGGTGTATCCTACCTTTACATCCACCCATTCCTGACAGTTCAAGCAATTACCAATGGTGTATCTTACCTTTACATCCACCCATTCCTGACAATTCAAGCAATTACCAATGGTGTATCCTACCTTTACATCCACCCATTCCTGACAATTCAAGCAATTACCAATGGTGTATCCTACCTTTACATCCACCCATTCCTGACAGTTCAAGCAATTACTAATGGTGTATCTTACCTTTACATCCACCCATTCCTGACAATTCAAGCAATTACCAATGGTGTATCCTACCTTTACATCCACCCATTCCTGACAATTCAAGCAATTACCAATGGTGTATCTTACCTTTACATCCACCCATTCCTGATAATAACAAGCAATTACCAATGGTGTATCATACCTTTAAGGTAGAGAAAACTAATTTTGTCTCAGTGACCTTTACACACTCCAAACTATTGTTACGTATAAACACATCCCCCTATATAGCTGGAAGAAATTCCTGAGATTCCGGGAACACAATGACCAACACAAAACAGAGAGGGGAGGGTTACCTCTGCCTTGTACAATGCTTCATATGTGGTTATCCATTACAACCGCATTGGGACAATGGGAAGTTAGTAATGACAATGACCCCGAGGACCTGAGCCACGTCCTCGGTAGGTTTTGGTGTACAAGCCTTCATGGGAGATGCTGAAGAAAAGTTACAAAGGGAACAATGGAACAATATAGCATGTCCTCATATAGGTAGACACGGAAGGTAACGTATCGTAAATAATGTCCCCAGAGTGTTATCCATTGTGATACCAATAACCCCGGGGACCCGAGCCAAGTCCTCGGTGCAATGTGTTAGAGTCTGGAGGTGCTACTATTGTATCAACCATAGGGTGCAAATTTTAATATTTATTTCTTAGTGTGTGTCCATATATATTGTTCGTTTGATTTTGGTTTTTAATTATTAATATTCGTTGGGTTAGTTTTCCATTGTGATATCAATAACCTCGAAGACCCGAGCCAAGTCCTCGGTGCAATGTGTTAGAGTCTGGAGGTGCTACTATCGTTTCAACCATAGGGTGCAAATTTGAATTGTTATTTCTTAGTGTGTGTCCGTATAATATTGTTCGTTCGATTTAGTTTTTTAATTATTAGCATTCGTTTTGATGTTATATATTTTTTTTTGTATTCCGATTTGTTTCCGAATTATTTGTGTGTTGTTTATATAATTGTACTGTCGAAGTCAAATAAATAATAATAACAATTTGTGATTAAATCATCATTGACCCGTAAGCTAACTACCCACAACGTTTCGGTAACATTTCTTTGACCAGTAGTTTGCCCGTAATCCTGCTTACAGACAGACAGCCCCGACAGACAGCCCGACCGACAAACAGACAGGTGTGAATACATAACCTCTGTCATCTGAGAGAGGCGGAGGTAATTAATTTGTACCACTTTTAAAACAAAAAAAAACACGGGCGGAAACATCGGCCTTTGAAGGGCTGGGGGCGGTACCGCCCGATGACCGCCGGCTTAGCCCGCTAACAGCGTCAGCTCAACTGAATCCCGGAAATTGGGCCAATTCAATTACCACTCTCGGAGTTATTGATCATCGCGACCTCAATTCTAAACGCGAAAGGTCCGCGCGCTCATCAACAAGTGATGCTCTAGCTCGTATGTTCTCTCATCGGGACAGGGGAGGGGGGCGGGGGTTACAGAGAGGTCGATGAAATGTAGAGTGATTTCCAGGCTCTATGAGCTGATGTTACGCACGCTTAAGTGAAGATATTAGGAGCGTGTCCGATCACGTGAGAGCACTGATGTTGCGCATGCTCAAAGGTATAGGACACACCATTAGCACATATCGAAAATATTTACTACCGAATTTTTTAAAAATATCTTACTCATTTGAAAGTTAATAATGATTCTAAGCATCCAGCAAAATGATTGCGCTAGATATCATGTAATTATTCCGAAAAATAGAATTTTATAAAGAAAAATTCGCGATCGCCGCACGACGATCGCGAAAAAGCAAGGATAACATAAGAATAACTGCTCGACACCGGTTAAAAACAAACGCTGTTTTTCGTGCTTTTCTCGGCATCCATGATTGTAAAACTTCGGACAGGTCAGTTAAACGATATTTACGATATCTACCTGTTCCTGATAATTTAAGCAATTACCAATGGTGTATCCTACCTTTAAGTGTAGATAATTAGGCGAGTGACTGGTCACGTGAGATGATTTACCCAATAATAACTATAGAGAAAAGGAGTCTGTTTTTTTCCACAGGAGTATGATTTTCATTTTACACTGGCTGTGGTAGGCAGATTGGTGTAAACATTTTTCACTCAAGTGATAAAAGCATGGAATTTGATACACAGTTATAGAGAATGTCATGATAAAGATATAGGCCTATTTGGCTAAAGGTACATCGCAGATTTGTCCTTTGAAAAAAATATAGATGTGGTTGTAAAAACCTGACTATTTTTAAACACTGTCCCCAATTTATTGATTTTGTCTGAAGGAAGTCTAGGAACCAGACTGCAAGATCTTGGTTTTACTAGCTTTTATGATGTGTGGCAAATTTTCCTATAAAATATGCTAAAATCCCGATGATATTCTCTGAAATATCGAAACGTGTATGGCCAACTAATTGAAAACTGTTAATAATTGGCAATAATAGTGTGTGCCATAAACCTGTCAATGAGGCCTATACTCGCTTCGTATCAAATTTCTCATCATCTTTAAGCTTCCTCGGACTGTCAATGAAATTGTCCCGGTGACGTCATTACACCCGGGCAGAGACCCGCTCTCGATCCCCCCCCCCCCCCCCCCCGTACCACTAACGCGTCAGACTTGCCGTTTCATTGGAATGGGGCGACTTGAATGGAGACCAGAGCGCGCGCTTCAATTCGAATCAATTTTGATACGCGCGGAACGTATGAAGACCAACGACGTTGACAGCCATAATTCACCAAAATAAATGGATACAGTCCCTAGTTAATTGTATACAGGACTTTGATACCTTTTTCTATTAACCAAAATTATTGGTTAATAATCTCATCTAGATAGGGTCTTATAGAAAAAGGTATAAAAGTCTCTGACCAAGTCGTTCTGTGGAATAAAATTAACCGATCTGACGCGTTAGTGGTACGAGAAAACAAATCGCGACCCGCTCGTGAGCTGGGACAGTGGTACGGTGGCCGACACCGCAGTGGCGGACATGAGAAGAAACCTTACTTACTTAGAAGCTATACTAGGCTGATACTAACAATGTCCAGTATAGTTCACTGGAGTTTACAACTAAATTGTAATTCATAAAACCTTACTAAGAAACTTGCTAACTAGTTACATACTAGTTACATCATTTAGTTGCATACTTTTGAGTGGAGTGGGAAGGTATGGAACGTGATGACAACAGATACGATAGTGCGACAGGTGTATTAGGCTACTCCACACCCAGCACTTGCATGAATTAGCATAGCACGACAAAGTTATACCAATTCCATGATTCTTCTAGTCATGCAATCACGTCGGTGGTCAATGATACAATGATATAGCTGCCAACAATAGTGACTTAGAGTTACTCTGGATCAACTCTAACTTTAGTAAGAAACTTAGAAGGTAACTAACGCTAGTAATGTTTCATGAATATCAATTATTTACCAACTGTGCTTAGTAAGCAACTATAGGCCTTTTTACTATGCTTAGTAAGCAACTACAGATTGTGTTGATGAGCGCCATCTACAATACTATACATTTAATGCAATAAATTATCGTCCTCAGCCAATTAAAGCAGTCGGATAGCTCAGTCGGTGCACGGCGTAGAGACTGGAGAATATGAATTTGAACCTTCGACGTGGCTGTTTTTCAATTCTGTTTTTTTTTTCCTTTTTGTAATTTGCGTTTTGGGGGGAGTTTTTTTGGGGAAATAAAGTCTGAAGTTTCATTAGGTTCGATATGTTTTATTTTGTAGCTCCAGAGGATTTTTTTAAAGAAAGTACAGTCTGAAATCTGAAAGCGTACGGATGTCGTTTGGGGTAAAAAATCGCCACCGGTAAAGACACGAGGATCACGCGATGGCTAATCGAACGATCTCGTGTAACATTTGCATTACAAAAATGTAAGCTAAACGAACCCACCCACCAAAACCCTTTCTAAATTGTGCGCGTGGTATGACGACATGAAATGATCGAGTTGTCAACGGCATGGACAAAGTTGAGCAAGTTTTAGACGATCTCGAGAAACGAGAAAATATTTATTCGCGTTTTGAATTACTATTTTGACAGACTATAATAAAGACTCGGGAGATGTATATGTTTATGCGGATTTTTGGGACTTTTAATAATAGCAGAAAAAACCGCACATTATTTGGCCAGCCAGCTTGGCGATTTGGTATACGCACTTCGCACTTCTGCGGTGGAACATATGTGAAGGATCCCATTACCGGGCAAATTAGGGAGCCGTAACGCACGGCGCGGTGCAACCAAGCGCACGAAATATGTTACAAATGCTATCAAAACAACATTTGCATTGCAAATTGGCGCATTTGGGGCTTGCGATTAGGATTAACCGAATCATGCGAAGGGCTGGGCCAGGCCCCTCCGGGGAGAGACAGACAGGGACATGAAGCTAAACGCTCCCCTATGGTGTGGGTGTGTGTGTGTGCCGAGGCACGAACGGTTTCCCACCGCCGTAGCTAGCTAGCACCGTCGATCGAGTCGACGGAACATGTTCGGGCAGGAAAGATCGACCCTGAATGTTTTATAACGGAGCGATTGGGGAGTATCAAGTCAAGCAAGTCAGGCTGATCTGATGGGAACAAATCAAGCAGTTGATTTCCGCGGATAATTACCTCCGCTGCACTCCGAGTGAAAAAAACAAAACAGGTTTGGTCGGCTGTGTAATTCACCGTGCAACCCGGAGCATGAGCTGACGAAACTCGCGTGTGAGGAGAATTTAAACAAAAATCAATGTTATTCTTCCACCCATTTATACAAAATCTCCTTAATATCCGTCGGACAACGCAAACGGGTTTGAAATTTACAATGCCTCGGCCTGTATTTTAAGACAATAAATCCGCTCTGCAAAAATGAGTCTGATGTCGCAAAATACATTTTTACGTAAAGGGCTGTTTATTTTCTCGGTGGTGATTTTCCTTTCAACATTTTTTTAAAGGCATTTTGGTTTCTCCGACACCTATATTTTCAGATCTGATCGATTGAAAAGATTGTTTTGATCCCTAAATCAAATTTAATACAGGTTTTGTCATTTTTTTACCATAGCATCTGATGAAGCACTACAATTGTAAATCGTAATTTCTTTTCAAAGACATTTTGAATATAACTCAGAAAATTTCAGCAAATTTCCCAAAATTGTAAAAGACCAATGCATTACACTACAGAGTTGTGCCATATATCAAATGAGAGCTTATTTCCTGTTTTTTCTGACCAACTGTAAAATTGAAAAGAAAATATTTTTAACACATCAGACTTATTTGCAGAGTGGGTCACAATTAGAGAATAAATTTAGAAACATTGAGTCCACTTTTTGCCCCATTTGGGTAGTATCGTAACATTAGTCCTGAAGTGGGGGGGGGGGGGGGGGGGGGGGGGGGAGGTGCCGTCACTGTATACAAACGTGTGAACTCATATTGAATGCTATAGTCTTGGGTGGTTATGCTTCCCAAGACGATCGCGAAAAAAAAAATAGGAAAACTGCCCGCCGATGGTTGAAAACGAACATCGTTTTTCTTGCTTTTCTCAGCAACCATGATCGTAAAACTCCGGACAGGTTAGTTAAACGATATTTACTATAAAATACCACACCCAAATCCACTCATTCTTGATAATTCAAGCAATTACCAATGGTGTATCCTACCTTTAAATGCAACCGACCTGGCTCGGTTCAAATTGTCATAACTCTGGAGCCATAGGCTACTACTGATTGAGCTGTTTGACCCTTTATTTTAAAGCGTAATAGAATACTCTATCGTTTAAAGGTAAGATACACCATTACCGAATTATTAAGAAATATCTTACTCATTTGAAAGTAAATAATAATTCCTAGGCATCCAGCAAAATGATTGCGCTAGATAACCTGTAATTATCCTGAAAATGAAATTTTATAAAGAAAAATTCGCGATCGCCGGACGGCGATCGCGCAAAAACAAAGATAACATAAGAATAACTGCTCGGCGCCAGTTGAAAACAAACGCTGTTTTTCGTGCTTTTTCGGCATCCATGATTGTGAAACTTCAGACAGGTCATTTGCTATAAAACACAACCCCCCAAATTTACCCATTCATTATCATTCAAGCAATTACCAATGGTGTATCTTACCTTTAAGCACAAAATCTTATTTTTAATGGAGATTTTACAGTCCTTTGTGGCGACAGGTCACATTATTATTATGTTATGTAACGTTATGTTTTGTTTTGTTTTTATTCCAATTTGGAACACACCCAAAACACGGGGAGTATTACATTAACAATTCAACCCTAGATATATACAAGTCTGCAGCAGAGCTATCATAAAGTTCATAAATAACAAACATTTATTTGGCAACACAATTAATATTGTTGTGCTAAGCAGATTTTTGTGCTTACATGTTTTTTTGAAATTGGCCCCAGAAATGTTCACCCGGATTTAAGTAACCTGCGGTGTGTGTTTTTTTTATTTTAATTTTTTTTATTTTTTTTATACGCATCATTTGTTGATTTTTTTCTTTTCTCGATTTTGATTAAATTTTACGAAAAACATGTTGGAGAGCTTCGAAATCTAATAATTCAATTGAAGATGACCATGACATCACATTGTTGCCCCCGACGGTTAACAAGGTGACAACCCCAGATTCCATTCAACTCTATACCTTAAATAAATACAAGCTGGTCTATAGAAAATCGTTTCCTCCCAATCTTCCCTTACGGCGCTGCAAAACCTATAGAAGTATTAACCGCCACAGAACATTGCACGCGCAGACCACTCAATATACCACAAGTATACACAATCGAGTCCTAACACTAACAGTACAGAAACTTCACAAATCTACCCTCAATATACTTCACTTCACATACCACACTAATTTCACTCGCAAATCGTCTCTGCAAAATGAATTCACTAAAAACAGGGCGCTGAATAGACGACTGGAATCGATATTAAAAAATATATAACAAAACAAAAAAACGTGTCGAATTAAATTGGATAAAAAGAAAAGTATTGTGTAGTTATACACGCTGAAATTGAAGACACTCGAGCAAGATTAATTTAGTATCTGACAAGGACGCAACGTAGCACCTTCAATTAACCGAGGCAGGATGTGGCTGGTGCAAGTTCTAAAAAGACGATCGAACGCGGGAGGTTCCAGCGAAGTTGCGCAGCGGGGGGAGGTGAACAAACTGCAAAATAGGAAACTCATATAGCGAGGGCATCTGAAAGATTCATCTTCCGATGCGCGGCCGGGGTGTTGGTTGCGCGCAGTGCTAGTGGAGCGTATACAGTAACGGAAGGAAAGTTGCCACGAGGTGGAAGAAAACGCAGAAAATCGATACAAATCCATACAGTTGATTTCGAGGAGGGGCGGACGGAATTACAGGTTATGAAACTTATCCATTCCATAATAGTTGTATTTTAAAAGCGCATACTTTGTAGTGAGGTACCTTAAAGATGGACTACAACGAAAACTCACACATTAAATTTATTATCGGACCTTGTTTATGTTGTGTTCAGGTAACACTTTATTGTTACGGTCATGTTTTTCTCCAAATAATTTTGTTACAATTTGACCGAAAAAATTAGACCTCGGTTCTTCGATTTTGAAATTTCCCGCCCTGTACTGGTTCCCGGCAAAGATCCACTGAAAACCACCAATAAATCCACGATATAGTACCAGCGGACTTGTAAACCAGCGAAAAGTGATGACGTACTACCCATGAAAACGCATACATGGTGGCCCTGAAGGGACTCCGCAGATCGTTAATATCGACGTCAAATTTGACGTCAATATTCACGACTTTCCAAAAAAGTCGTGAATATCGACGTCAAATTTGACGTCGATATTCACGACTTTCCACAAAAGTCGCGAATATTGACGTCAAATTTGACGTCAATATTCGCGATCTGCGGAGTCCCTTCAGGGCCACCATAATGTAGGCCTATGCGTTTTCATGGGTAGTACGTCACACACAAAGTATGAATTATTCATGAGTTAAGGGCTTTTGCTGAAACTGAGTTTTTCTGGGTCGTAGAACGCCGATCAATTTTGTTGTTTTTTTTGCATGAAGGAACAAGATTTATTGAATACTATGATGATATATTAGTAATCATTATACATTTCTCGAACAAAAAACAGCAACACAGCCTTTATCATTATTCCGTTGTAGTCCATCTTTAAACTCGATTATCTCAAAAAGTGATTTGTTGCGTGCCTGGGCTGTATAACGTCCTTTTCCTTGGCACACGACGAACTGCTCGACGCCGGTTGAAAACAAACGGTGTTTTTGTGCTTTTCTCGGCATTCATGATTGTAAAACTTCAGACAGGTTAGTTAAACGATATTTACTATCAAATACAACCCCCCCCCCCAAAAAAAAAAAAATCCACCCATTCATTATAATTCAAGCAATTACCAATGGTGTATACTACCTTTAATAAACAAAAATGCCAGAGATTATTACACGGTGGACAAAAGCACTTTTTTTTCACCAAAGCATCTTTATGGGATAACCTTTCGAGAAAAAAGTAAGCTGCACACAAATTGATGAATGGGAAGAGCAATTTATGGCGTCATTATGACGTCATCAGATAATTATTACACATTTATATATACATTTCAAAGTGAACAAAGAAACTTACAAGACGGGACTTGAACCTGCGCCCCCCGGAAAACCGGACCAGCGCTCTACCAACTGAGCTACCTTGCCCTATCATGGTGGTTTATTTGTGAATTATACATACAATTAGTTACGAGTAAGACATGGATTGTATATTCTGAACTCAAAATAATATATGTTTCTGAGAACAAGGAATGCAACGCAGTTAATGATTGTGTTCTAAGATTATATTTAAGGGATTTGAATCAAATAAAACAAGAGACGGTTCAACATTAAACACAATGAGTTAAATATGTATAAAGATATACACGGTGTCCCAAAAAATTCAAACAAAATATAACGAATTACCACACGTAGAATGTGTAACCAACAAAGATAATATAGGTATATATGGTTTGAAAGATACACATTTCCACTTTAAAATGAGATATTAATCGTCAAATTCTGATATTGATTAACAGAGTTATGAGTAATTTTACACTAGAGATTAAAGTGACCATGTTACCAACTTGTTTTGATTTTGTTCGGATACTGTGCAAGTGTAGACTTGGATTCAAGTCGTAAGACACTGTCGTGTTTGTTGTCCGTACAAGCGCCGAATTAACCAGCGCTGGGCCACCATGCCCGCCGCCGTTTTGTGCCAATTTGATGAACAAAGAAGAGGTAAATTCTGTCTTTCAAAAAGGTGCAGGGCAACTGGTACCCATTTAAAACTTAATACTGCATACTGGTATTTAATGTATATATATTGGAAACTACAAGCGTATGGGCTTCGTGCGCGAACAAGAATTTGCATTTTTTACCATTCAATATGAGAGCCCTATCCGGACCTGTGAACGCGAAATGACGCATTGCGCGTACTGGTCTGCGCGCGTATAGCGCAAAATGTACCCACTGCTAATAACTAGTGTATTCAAAAATGTGCAGAAAGCCATAGCGTGAGCGTCAATGTCACTGCGTCTGAATGACTCTCGCCGTGGTTTCCCCAACTCTCCTTTTTTTTCAATGGGGGGCCGTGGGGGGACGTGTGCATGGATCCATACTGCTACAGACGAATTAGCAAAAGTTTAACACAATTCGACACCGGCGAAATTTTGCGGCGAATGCTTTGTGACGTCAAATTCGTATCGCGTTCGCTTTCGCGGGAAGTATAAACCGGGATACTACCACCACCGGCGAAATCGGGCCGATTGTATAAAATTATGATTAGTAACCGAAGTAACTCGCTATAGAAAGCAGACTAGCCTAAGAGGATGTATAGTGGATTTCTTACCTTATCTACGGGACACGAGTGAACATTGACGTGGTGGAGACAACAGTTGTACTGATCGGCATCGGACTTGCGGGTAGGGCACGCGGTGTGACGACACCACCGCCTCGCTTCCAAACCAGTCCTATAGGTATTGACGGAAACAAAATCATACAAGAGTGAAAGGCATTAGATACGCCAAAGATGGACGAGATGAACGAAAACCTGAAGTACGAGTATACGAGTACGAAAACAAGAACATTCACTCTGTCATACGCAGGATGTGTTATGGGATATAGTGCGATTTTTGTTGTTGACATTATCGCCTAAGCCAAGTCCATTTTCGTGTGCCAGTACCGTTATTTCTACATCAAAATATCATTATCTACCCCGGAAAATGTGGACCTTTTGGTAATTTGGGGAAGGGGGGTGCGTACGCACCCGTCGCACCAACGCCCCCCCCCCCCCCCCCCCCCCCCCCTCCCCCCACCCCGCGTACGGACCTGCTCAATGAGTATATACGAGTATGCCACACACACAAAAACATTTAAAATTATTTTTCCCTAATTTCAGAAGTTCAAGTTGGCGTCTTTATCATTCATTGGGTTATGTGGAAGTTTTTACTAGTATACAACCTATCACAGGCATAATTATAGGCGTATACGTCCATTAGACAGGCAGATTTAATGAACAAAATTGTTCAATCGAATTATAAAAGCATGGAATTTGGCACACAATGACACTATTAATAATATGTCATGCATATGACAAAGGTATTTGGATATAGGGCCATCGCAGATTTTTCCTTTGAAAAACTATAGGCAGAATATAAACACAATTTTCGCAATAAAGCAATTTTCACTTTTCAAAATGTTTGCCATTGCATGTTATCCTCGCCACATTTTTGTTCAAAGGTCGAATCTGAGATTGCCTCACATCCAAATATCTTTCACATCACATACGCTGAAGTGTGCTGCAATTTCATGCTTCTACCATAGATAAAGGAACCTTCCTTTTTCTATGCTTCTACCAACATCATGAAGTGAAGAGTTCTATCAATAATGTGCAGCATTCTGCTTGAATAGATATGCCCTTCTAATTCTGCGTCGCTCAATTTAATGGGTAGCGCGGAATTACATACAACGGCCCTATTCAGACTCGCGTATGATGCGGCTGTTAAATATTAGACATGCAAATAAAATGACCTTCGGTTCTCCGTCAACCTTCAGTATATAAAGAAGACACGCCGTTTCCTAGTGGTAATTAAACATTTTAATAACGGCATCGCATTATCGGAGGGATGGGCAAATATCCCTCCTTGCAATTAATATTGTCGATTAGTTTCCTGCAAATAACGTCGGGACTAATTGAGCATTCATATTTATATGGGAGAATAAGATGAGCTAAAAGATTTTCCTGTTTTTTATCGAGTAGTGTACAGATAACAATTGTAGAGCCATTTCATCTCGTGGATATTATTATAATAGGCCCTACATGTAGTGAGGACGATTGGTGCGACATGTGATAGAATTCTTATTTGGATGCTGTGGAAATCAAATAAACATGATAAACCTAAAATCTGATAAAATTTGGCACACAGTCACAGTGTATGTCATATGAAAGATATTTGGCTATAGGGCCACCGCAGATTTGACCTTGGAAAAAATTGGTAGAATAACATAATGGCAGCTATTTTGATATATTTTTTTAGTTGCTTGTTATTCGAGATATATTTCAAAGGACACATCTGCGATGGCCCTAAGGGGGCTGCTCTGTGTTCCGACAGCCCTATGTTCCGACATCCCTATTATGTTCCGACACCCCTATAATAGGGATGTTGGAACACAGCCCCATAGGGGTGTCGGAACATAAGGGGGTGTCGGAACATAAGGGGGTGTCGGAACACGGGGGTATCGGAACACGGGGGTATCGGAACACGGGGGTATCGGAACACGGGGGTATCGGAACATAAGGGGTATCGGAACATAAGGGGTATCGGAACATAAGGGGTATCGGAACATAAGGGGTATCGGAACATAAGGGGTGTCGGAACACAAGGGGTGTCGGAACACAAGGGGGTCTGAACACAAGGGGGTCTGAACACAGGTGGGTAAACGGCCCAATCCAAATAGCTTTCTCGTGACATACTCTTTGCCAAATTCCATTATTTATCATTATTTGACTGAACTTGTTTTTCACCGATCTGTCCGACTGTATATTATTACCCCATCTGCGCATGAAGCTAACGTTGTAACATGTAATTTACTGCAAATGTGTCGGTTGTTCGTCGTTTGTGGTCTGCACGCATCATCCGTATATCTTCATTATCCATAACAACAGCTTCCGTGTACAAATCGGATTTCTCCGTATACAATCGCTCCAAACTAACGGTAAAACAAATTTGGCAGTTTTTGATGTTTTCTGATTGAGATAAATGTATTTTTATTCTATCCGCGTCAATTAAACGCGTCCAGCGCCAACCATCATTCATCTCTTATAGTCTAGAGGCCATAAGCGAACTTCAGGGTTATCTAAGTCCCCCTTAGGGTGTTGTAAAAAATATATGCATGTGTACGAGGAGCAATGCGCCTATGCGCCTGTAGTTGTATACATTACGATGTACGTGCCTTAAAGGTAGATTACACCATTGGTAATTGTTTGAATTGTCATGAATGGGTGGATTTTGGGGGTTGCATTTTATAGTAAATATCGTTTAAAGGTAGGATACACCATTTGCAGATATCGAAAAAAATTACTACTGAAATATTAAGAAATATCTTACTTATTTGAAATTAAATAATGACTCTAGGCATCCAGCAAAATGATTCTGTGAGATATCCTGTAATTATTTGCGAAAAAACAAAGATAACATAAGAATAACTGCTCGACGCCAGTTGAAAACAAACGCTGTTTTTCGTGCTTTTCTCGGCATCCATGATTGTAAAACTTCAGACAGGTCAGTTAAACGATATTTACTATGAAATACAACCCCCCAAATCTACCTATTCGTGATAATTCAAGCAATTACCAACGGTGTATACTACCTTTAACTGACTTGTCCGAAGTTTTACAATCATGGATGCTAAGAAAAGCAAGAAAAACGGCGTTCGTTTTCAATCGGCGTCGGGAAGTGGTTCTTTTGTTGTTCTTCTGGTTTTTCGCCATCGCCGTCCGGCGATCGGGAATTTGTTTAAATAACATTTAATTGTTCAGAACAATTACAGGATATCTAGCACAGTCATTTTGCTGGATGCCTATAATCATTTTTGTTCTTTAAAAAAAGTAAGATATTTATCATTAATTCGGTAGTAAAAATTGCCAATATCTGCAAATGGTGTTTCCTACTCTTTAAGAATGGCTTACTGAAACATTGGATATTGCAAATGGTAATGGAATACGTTAAAGGGATCGTATACGTTTGGTAATTGGAACCCAATGTTTGTTTCAATCCTATATACATAGATATATACCATAAAACTAACCTGTAAAAATTTCATTTCAAAAGGTGGTAGTGATTTTGAGATATTGCCTAAAATCTGGAGCGGTTATAGTCCACGCAGGAAGAATAATCTGCATTGAAATACACAATCTGAGAAACGGCAGTAACGGCTCTCAGATTAAATTTGTTGAGGATAAAAAGTGATATTTTTTTTCCATAACAGCAGTACTTCGAAGTGAACAGTTTCTAAAAATGCATTATACTATTCAAAGCTGATGTACTTCTTACCAAGTAAGTTTTTATTGTCATAAATTTTTGGAGTAATTACCAAACGTATACGATCCCTTTAACATTCTAGCGAAAATAAATAAGAGGCCTTCCCCGTGGCGTCTGTTTTTCTATTAAAAAAAGGTACGGTAAATTCCGTATAGATACTGGTTTGTAACGTTGTTTCTTCTTCTACGGAATTTCACGTAGATCGGCAGACATATTCAGTCGACAACGGTATACTATTTTACATTTGTGACGCACTATAAAGTATTCTCCCTGACATCAGTGGGTATTATTTGGAGAAAAAAAACCCAATGGTGACTAATACTGTGACTCAACCACAGTGACAATGGCGCTATTGTCTGACATATCCTTCTTATTCCTCCATGGGCAGAGGAACCCCTCTCCTCCTTTCCCTATTCAATGTGTTCCCGGAATATCGGGAATTCTTGTCAGTTATCTGTTTTTTGAACACAACACATCGGTCAAATGCTCTTCACTAGAAATCAATGGTCGGACAAAAAACCAAAAAATGGTATGGTTTTTACTAAAACATTTCTCAAACGGGGCCATTGCCATACATAGATCCACAGAACCAAACCAGAAAACAAATATTTCCTGAAGAAAAAAAACCCACAGAGTTTTCTCGCATCTCGGTGATATGTCTCTTCTCACCTAAAAGACTTGCTTGGGTCATGATTATTTTTCCGTAAAAAATAGGGGGAAAAGAGGGGGGGCATCAGCACAGAGCTATTCTCATTAATTATCGCAGGCATCTTCGGGTTGATTAGAAAACATTCCAGGCGGTCGACGGCTGCGGAATGGTTTACACAAAACCAGATTATCCTCTTCACCAAACTCCCTTGCAAAAATAAATACACACACACGCGTGCAAGGCTTTATACTATACGTGTACAACGGCCAATAAATATGCCAGCTTTCCGTGTTTTGAAATGTCTGCGGGGAGCAAAATTTATCGATCTTTTCATGTTTTTCAGCGTCTGTCTCTTTATTGTTCGGCACATTTTTCATGGAGTGTGGACGACATTGCGACCCGATAAAATTGAATAGTAACATTGTTAGAGTACACAAAACCGACCGCAGATAAACAACAATGGGGTCGATTCGGGATTGGCACGCGAGCGTATAATGTAAATATTACGTGCGAGTAATTCGCAACCATGGCCAAGTTCGATCAAGGACTATAGTTAAAGGTATAGTATACACCATTGGTCATTGCTTGAATTATCATGAATGAGTAGATTTAGGGGGGTGTATGTTATAGTAAATATCGTTTAACTGAGCTGTCCGAAGTTTTACAATCATGGATGCCGAGAAAAGCACGAAAAACAGCGGTTTTTTTCAACCGGCGTCGAGCAGTTATTCTTATTTTATCTTTGTTTTTTCGCGATCGCCGTCTGGCGATCGCGAATTTTGCATTATAAAATTATATTTTTCGGAATAATTACAGGATATCTAGCGCAATCATTTTGCTGGATGCCTATAATCAACATTTACTTTCAAATCAGTAAGATATTTCTTAATAATTCGGTAGTAAATATTTTTGATATCTGCTGATCGAACTCAGGCTAGTCGACGATGGTTGGACTAGTCTAGTCGACTATTCACGAACAGCCCATACCGCGGTTGTTCGCATCGATGGTAAACAGTAGCCGCTTTAATAGCACAGTACAGAGAGGACCAGTTTGGCAGTTATCAATAGTTAAGTTCGACTAGAGTCGTTCGCACTTCAACTTTAGTGCGCATGCCCTAATGACGTCACAAACTAACCACTAGTTAACTATAGTTCCTTGATCGAACTTGGCCCATGTTGTGAACGAATCCATAACTAAACCCTTTAACGCTGGAGAGTTGCTATATAGCCGCGGCTCACTAATCCGTCCAAAATGCTGTGGCCATGCCGTTATGCCGTTTAACACGGCCTGTGAGGCAGCTGCACGCTCAGTCCAATTGTGCAGCTACCTTTCGCGATCGCCGTCCAGCGATCGGGGATTTTGTTATACAATTAAAATGTCGGAACAATTACAGGATATCATTTTGCTGGATGCACAGAATCATTATATACTTTATTATATACAATTCTTTAGTAATTGAAGTAATTCTTTAGTCACTTGTATGCTTTAGACAATGTTATTGAAGTAAGGATGTGTAAGTAGAATCACCAAAATATACTTTTTGTTATAAATAAAAAAGTATATAAAAATTATAACCAAATATGGGAACAACATTATTACACGGCAGGTATGAACGATTTGTGCAAATTAGACTAAAAATTGCGGTTGGGAACTGGGGCCAATTTAATAGAGCTGCTCAGCACAAAAATTTGCTTAGCATAAAAATTTGTCTTTGGCAAAAACAAGGTTACAGACCAAATTTTCATGTGATCTTTATTGTTTTCGATTGATTAATCAGCTGGTTTTTGGCTTAGCATGAAAAACCCGTAAAATTTTAGCGGGTAACCTGTTTTTAATGAGCAAGACTTTTTTGTGCTAAACAAACTGTTGTGCTTAGCAGCTCTATGAAATTGGCTCCTTGTTTTATCGGATTCAGCATACCTAAATTATGCTGAATAGTCTGGTTCCAAACTTTTACACCAAATCGCTTCTAATATTCACATATTTTTTTAGAAGTCCCACCATAATATATCCCAAACTAACCCCAAAACCCCAACCTTATAACCTCACAATACTTACTTTAATTTGAGGTCGGGGTGGAAAATGGGCTTGTAGTTCGTGGCGTATTCTGTGTCGTTTCTAACCCCCCAGTCGAAGAAGGAATCCGCCACGTGAATGGTGAAATTCACCACAAACTTATCCGCGCTGCGGACTTCGGTGGGCGGGTCCTCCAACCACGCCATCGTAAGGCCTGAGGGGGGAGAGACGAGACAATTATTATAACATATTATAACATAATCATTCAGATTTCACCAACCCTCTCATTCAATTTTGTCCGAGGAAAAATTTCACACGTTTTTACAAAAACTAATTTAGTAATTTATCGTAATTGTTTTTTACATTAATTTGGTTACCCGGTCCCCCTTTTTTAACACCGGGTCGAGAATATTCGTCTTTATACCCCTGTCACACCGGAGCTACGCTGCCGTTGCGCTCCCACGGCGACTAAAAAAGTTGAAAAATGCAGTAGAAGCGCAGTATGATCGCCAATAGCGTAGTGGGAACGCAGTGGAGTCTACCTAGGTCGTGGAAGGGTCTCCATGGTCGCCTAACATCGCAGAGGGTCGGCGACCTGGTCCAAAACGCAGTGAGAGCGTTGTGGGATCTCAAAGAACGTACTACGGACGTAGTGAAGTCTACCTGAGCGTGTCATAATCGTAGCAAGAGCGAGTTGGTATCGCCGTCTGCCCAATCTGCGACTGATACCCCTGTTAGACCGGTGTGCAATCCCACAGCGACCTTACTGCGATGCAGTTTTCACTGCGCTCTCACTGCGCTCTCACTACACTCTCACTGCGACCTATGCGTTCCCAGTTTGATTATCGCCGCGCTCTCGCTGCGCTCCCACTACGCTCTACGCGATCTCGCTGCGACCAAGGCGACCTCGCTACGACCTCGCTACGACCTTACTACGCTGTCACTACGTCCCCACTACGTTCTATGCGTTTGTACCGCGTTCGCGCGGCGACTATAAAAACAGCGAGCTCGATGTTGCTGGATATTTGCTATCTGTTGTACAATTATTATGTTCTGCCTCTCTACATCCATGGTGAAGAGGAGATGCACATTAGTATGTTGTGTGGAGGATATAGGCTGCATTTTTACCATTTGTGGCCATTACGCATGTCAAAGTCAGAACGTACTATACACGCAGTATAATCTAAGTATAATCGCACTGTGAACGTACAGGAAGCTCCGTAACTTCGCCATGGACGCATTAGGGGCGCCATAGTCGTACTGGCAGCCCCGTGTGGACGCAGTATGAGCGTGAAGAAGTTCTATACGACGTAGTAGAAGCGCAGTAGGAGCGCGGTAAGAGCGTAGTGAGAGCGTGACAAGCGTACAGTGGTCGTTCTTCAGACGTACTTCAGTCGCAGATTGGGCAGACGGCGATACCAACTCGCTCTTGCTACGATCATGACACGCTCAGGTAGACTTCACGGCGTCCCAAGTACGTTCTTTGAGATCCCACTACGTTCTCACTGCGCACCCAGTGCGTTTGGACCAGGTCGCCGACCCTCTGCGATTGTTTTGAGCAGGCTCAAAACAATCGCCGAGGTTTGGCGACCATGGGGAACCTCCCCCGACCTAGGTAGACTTCACTGCGTTCGGACTACGCTCTTGGCGATCCTACTGCGCTTCTACTGCGTTTTAGTGTTTTTAGTTGCCGTGGGAGCGCAACGGCAGCATAGCTCCGGTGTGACAGGGGTATTACCACGGATGTAGAGAGGCAGAACATAATAATTGTACAACAGATAGCAAATATCCAGCAACATCGAGCTCGCTGTATTTATAGTCGCCGCGCAAACGCGGTACAAACGCACAGAACGTAGTGGGGACGTAGTGAGTGCGTAGTAAGGTCGTAGCGAGGTCGTAGTGATGTCGTCTTGGTCGCAGCGAGATCGCGTGGAGCGTAGTGGGAGCGCAGTGGGAGCGCGGCGAGGAACGCATAGGTCGCAGTGAGAGTGTAGTGAGAGCGCAGTGAGCGAGTCAAGAGCGTACTGTGAGCTACCTACATCATAGATTTCATGTTTTTTTGCCAGTTTTCGGCGACCCCACTGCGTTTTTGATGAAAACTGCATCGCAGTAAGGTTGCCGTGAGATCGCACTCCGGTGTGACAGGGGTATCACATATATGTGACCCGCTCCTACGAAACCCGACATAAGTCGAACAGGCTATTTTGAGATTTAGCTCGTCAAAATTGAAATGGGGTGAAAAATATGGTGGACATCGATTTTTGTTTTTCGTTATTTTTGATTCTTTAATATGTATACTTTAGCACTCAGTTAGGTTAAACAAAATCAACTTTATGGATGAGAAAGTACAAATATTTTGCATTTATTGAGGCAAACTGTGTTCTAAAAGTAGTAATTTATCTCCAAAATACATCGAAATAAAATCCTCATAAAACTGGAAGTACGTATGGTAATAAAGGTGTTTTGGGTACCAAAGGAAAGCTGAAGATGTGTACTAAATGGAACTAACAATATCTCACTTTTCAAAAAAAACACTTATGTCTGGTTTTGTGGGAGCAGGTCACATATCAAATTCGCCTAAGCTGTTGCCGAAAAGCAGTATTCGGAGATCGTCTTATATAAATAAATTTCAAACTTAGGCTCAGTAAATTAGTCAGTTGTATGGTTGACTCAAGTAAACATGAGACAAATTGATCGAACCTAAGTTTGAATCGATATAAGACGAATTCGATCTCAGAATGCTGCCCTTCGGCGACAGCTTAGACAAATGTTGATCCATAACGACGAAAATTCCCCGCCGAGATAATGTTTGAACAAAGTGACAACAATTTGTAATTGAATGTAGATGGCTAAATTGGTTTGGTAAAAGCGTTTGAATTTTTTTTCTCGGACGAAATTTAGTGTGAGAGTTGGTGAATTTGAATGAAATGTGTTTTACAATAGCCTGGAAAATCTATATTAGTTTTTCTATAGTCAATTTCAGCAAATAAGCGTCCATTTATTGTTATCACCGAGAAAAATGTAATAGGCCTACTGCTCAAAACCGCCATCATTCAAATTAGGTTTATGATAAGTATGGGCAACATATGAATAATTCTTGCGTCATGCGATTTACACTAAAATAACCATCCAATTTATAACAATCTACTCAAAATTTTGAAGAGCATTTTGCGGCGTGTATTTGGTCATGCAGGATTGGGTGCTGTTAAAGGTAGGATACACCATTGGTAATTGCTTGAATTATTATTAATGGGTAGATTTGGAGGGGTTGTATTTCATAATATCATTTAACTGACCTGTCCGAAGTTTTACAATGGATGCCGAAAAAAGCACGAAAAACAGCGTTTGTTTTCAACCGGCGTCGAGCAATTATTATTATGTTATCTTTGTCTTTTCGCGATCGCCGTCCGGCGATCGCGAATTTTGCTTTATAAAATTCAAGTTTTCGGATTAATTACAGGATATCTAGCGCAATCATTTTGCTGGATGCCTAGAATCATAATTTACTTTCAAATGAGTTATATATTTCTTAACAATTCGGTAGTAAATATTGTCGATATCTGCAAATGGTGTATCCTGCCTTTAAATTTGGAAAGCATTTTGCGGCGTGTATTTCGGTCATGCAGGATTGGGTGCAGTTAAACTGAATGACGCAATTTTAAATTTAGCCGTTGTGGCCAAAAAAATAAATTAGTGTCTCTAAACGATTACTGAACGCCTTGAAAAATTACTAAGAGCCAAACATTTTGTCACCATGATCAAAATCGCTTGTGAATACGTACATTAAAAAAAATGATTCTGAATGTTTTTCTAACGAATTTGAGCGGGAAAACCTGCATAAACATTACTCCCGGTTTGAGTTCACGTGTACTATTATATTCTTGTAAGAAGATCACTTGATTGATCTGACTGAAAATACAGAGACGAGAAAACTTTACGTGAAAATTCTTGCAATCGAATCGGGGCAAGGGATCGAGTTTACAAACGAGTTTCAAACGGAGGAATTATATTTCAGAGTATATATTTCCATGTCAAACTATTAAAGCGATCGCCGACTAAATCGGGTGCATGATTTCTACAACAAAATCAGAATAATTGACCCCATTTCACCCTGCGTTCTTATAGTAGTTAAAGGCAGTATACACCATTTGCACCCTGGTAGCTGGTACTCGGAAAACACTTGAAATTACAGTACAAATGTGCAGAGAATTATTTTTTGTTTGTATAGGATATGAACGCCTTTTTATTTACGGGATATATAACTTTGGGTATGGTACCTCCTCGTCATGACCACACACGATAGCAGTTTACGCATTGGATACCAGACGAGACGCATGTTGTCCCCGTGTATAATTATCAACACGGTTAATAATACAGTAATACAGTTCTTTCTGTTCAGACTTTATAAGATTTCAGCTGCTGCTTTATATGACAAGAAACTCGAACCTACGGCTTATTTCACTAATGCAGTCTGTTTTTACACTCCTGGGCCGTTCATGCCCGGCTAGGAATCGGCGCCCTTCACGCCTCGCGCGACTCTTCACGCTCCCCGCCCCGCAGTGATTTCGCGCCAGTCACCTCAATTGCCGTGCTGTATGTAGCGCATGCAGCGTGAACTACACAGAAATTAAAACAAATCCCACTTTTGATTTTCACGACATGACGAACAAAACCTGCATGTCCTCATGTCTATATTTTAAAGGTAGTATAATTATGTGACCTGCTCCCATAAAAACGGCGTAAAGTCGCGCTATGCTATAATTAAGTTATGATTGAAAATAGCCGATTTGACAGTGAGGAATCGGTTTTGGGTTTTACTTTTAGCATCATACAATTCCCACATATGTTTTCTTTCGAACTACCAAGTATTTTTTGCAAAAGATTAGCAGAAAAAAAAATCTAAATTTGATTTTACTGAGCGTACCCAAGAAGTAAAATGGCGAAATTAATTCTTAACTATTCTTAATTTGATGTGTGTAATGACCGCTGGTTTTGCTTAATATATATATTGTTAAACACCTATACCCAATACAAAGTCACAAAGTCATTATACACAATTTGCAAACATCAAAAACCACTGAATCATTATGAAAAGCATTCAAGGCCGGTTCATATATATATTTCACGCGAAAGCGAATGCAAAGCGAGTTTCAGGACATAACGATTTTCATTGTGAAGTTCTCCGTGGCCTCAACGAATTCGCTTCGCAATGACTTTCGCGTGAAGCATGAACCGGCCGTATGTCAATAACAGTGTCAAGCATCCTACATTACGGAACCTGATGTGCTGTGGTTATGGAGAAAAGTATCCGGCAATCGTTAGAAAAACCTGACTATTTTTCAAACCGCTGCCCCTAAATTATTGAATTTATCTGACTGAGAAATCAAAATACCAGACAAAAAAAAGAAAAAAAGCTTCAAAAACCAAGAAAAAAGAGCTGTCATCTAGACAGCTCTTTTTTCTTGGTTTTTGAAGCTTTTATGACCAAGCAATTTTAAACAGATCAGCGTCACAATATTTATTACTATAAATTATAAATCCCCTATATTAAAGGTAGGATACACCATTTGCAGATATCGAATATATTTACTACCGAATTATTAAGAAATATCTTACTCATTTGAAAGTAAATGATGATTCTAGGCATCTAGCAAATTAATTGCGCTAGATATCCTCTAATTAATCCGAAAAATTAAATTTTATAAAGAAAAATGCGCGATCGCCGGACGGCTAACGCGAAAAAACAAAGATAACATAAGAATAACTGCTCGACGCCGGTTGAAAACAATCGCCGTTTTTCGTGCTTTTCTCGACATCCATGGTTGTGAAACTCCGGACAGGTAAGTTAAACGATATTTACTATAAGATACCCCCAAATCTACCCATTAATGACAATTCAAGCAATTACCAATGGTGTATCCCACCTTTACATTCACCCATTTCTGATAATTGAAGCAATTACCAATGGTGTATCCTACCTTTACATCCACCCATTCCTAATAATTCAAGCAATTACCAATAGTGTATCCTAAAAATCACGACAAAAGCGAATGAACGCTACCTTTAAAGCCGAGATTTCCATTTATAACGAGACGACGCCATGCAGTGTGACACGTATTACTGTTGTCCAATAGAAGATAAAAACGGAGATTGAGATAATGAAAACTTCCCCTCGGGGTGTTTCATTTTGGTATTCAAACTTCATTGGAAAGGTTGAAAAAGCAAAACCGAGGAAACGTAAAGTAACATCCATATATTTTCTGCTTTTTGAGATTATCACGAAGTAACTTAAAACCGAGTCCGCTGCAATGTCTATTTCCCACCGGACGCAAGGACGTCGAACATCGTACAGCTTTTTGCGAAATTCATAAAACCCGACAGAAACCTAATGGGACATTCTTTCAAGAGACGACCAGCCACGTGTAATTTAATTAACGTGATAGTGGTTGGGGTTCAATACCTTCTTAGATCCTGAATTCTGCATAACCCTCAACACATGGTGGTTAGTTTGAAAGTATGTAGGAGGGTTTAACCAGTTCGCGCCGGTATTATTGTAACATTTACCGAGCCGAGGCGCGGTAAATTATTTTTAACGAAACTCGATCCGAGGCGGGTTCAGGCTGATGGTACCGGGAAGCACACCCACGTATTTATGCGTCATCCGTTTTGAATCTCTGAAAAAAACCTGTGCGTGTATATACGTCCTCCGGCGCGAACTGGTTAATATGCGTTGAATGTAGCCCGTTTCTTTAGCCGATTCGCAATTTTCTGAGATTCAAAACGGATGACGGATAAACACGTCGCGGGTAAGGCCATAAATATATTTCAGCGACTGGCTCGCAGCGAGCGAGGCCGGAGATATCAGGGCGAGCGTCCCACAGATGCCGGCCTGAACCCACCTCGGAACGAGGTTCGTGAACAAAATATGCCGCGCCCGGGCCCGGTCAATGTTCAATTATTCCCGGCGCGCGGGCGCAAACTGGTTAATACAAAATGATTTACTAACTGGTTGATGTCTCTACCAAGTTTAAAGTCAATCGAATTGATCAAAGTGCCTAACGTGCCGGTAAGAACGGGGGCAAAATGTTCGTACATGACGTGACGTTCAGGAATACGCACGCAGTACGCACTGAATAGCCAGTCAGCGTTGTTTACGTATTATTCACGGCCATGGTGGCGAGGCTGATGCATTTCATCATAATTTCGTATTATTTGTGGGATTTTCTTTTATATTTGCAAAATGTTGTATGCTACCTTTAGTGTGTTATTCACTTTCCAACCGGTGGTTTAGTCTTTTCATCGGAAAGGGCACGGACGTGTGTGGCTAACATTTCGCTGAGTAATCACGGTAAATTTGTTCGGTATGGTATTATTATATCTGTTCACGACACCTTTATGTTGGAAACTAGGGGCCAATTTCATAAAACATGTAAGCACCAACATTTTGCTTAGCATGAAAATTCTTCCTTGAAAAAAACCAGGGTTACAAACCAAAATTTCAGTTGATGTTTATTGTTTGTAACTGGTATTCTGCTGTTGTTGTTTTTTGCTTTGAATGAAAAGCACGTGGAGTTTTGGCCGATAACCTGTTTTTACTGAGCAAGACCTTTTTGTGCTAAGCAAATTTGTGTGCTTACATGTTTTATGAAATTGGCCCCGGTACTGTACGTCAGAAAAACCTATCTTTGATTTAGAGTTATAGGGTTGTGAAACGCTTGTACTTGGCAGCTATATTATTTATCTCCGTTTTACAAACACTGTGTATGAGTTCTTTTGTGTATCTTTTGTGTATGAGTTCTTTTGTGCTAAGCAATTTTTTGTGCTTACATGTTTTATGAAATTGGCCCCTGGTACTGTACGTCAGAAAACCTGCATTGGAGTTGGAGTTAGGGTTGTGAAACGCTTGTACTTGGCAGCTATATTATTTATCTCCGTTTTATACAAACACTGTGTATGAGTTCTTTTGTGCATCACAACAAAGCACCGTCATTCCGTAATCATGAAAAGAATAATAATTCCGGAAACATGAAAAAAGCCCCATTATTACCTCCCAGGAGAAGGTTACGTTTTGCCGTCATTCATTGTTCGTTTGTTGGCTTGTCTCCAAGGTTACGTTGGGGGGGGGGGGGGGGAGGAATACTAGAGGGATTTTAACAGAACTTGGTGGGTAGACAGTTTACGGGTAAAGGATGAATTCATTACATTTTAAGATTAATCTGGATCCAGATCAGTAATCTTTATCACTTTGAAGGATTTTTTTTTTTTACTTGGCAGATGTGGCTTTGTGTTAGATCGTTTTCTTTAAAAAGCGCTCTCTGTTGGTCATTTTATGCAGGCCCTATTTGTTGTTTATGTTGGGGCTGAGGTCTGCGCGCGCTCTGCCGAGTGCCCTTGGCCTTGTTCTAGATGCGGTTACATTAATAAATTAACTGTCTGAAGGCTCGACGCATGCGCAATGTGTGATTCGAAAGCGTCAATCGCGTGTGCTCCAGTCGAGTGCAAAGGCTGCATGGGGCCTCCACAATGCACACAGTCGTGACCCTTGACTTATAAGTCAAAAGGTTTACTACATAAGTATATGAAGCTTGTTGTACGTTGTACATGACAGGGACCAGCCTAGCCTGGGACTCTTTCGATATAGTCTTGCTAATTGGCTCTATAATGACAAAAGGTTATACGAAGTTTACTATTTTACGTCACAGGCACTATAGCCCGTTTCTTGACTACACACAGAGCATTATTTTCATATCTCCCTCACTTTAATTGAACGTTGAAATCCGAATCTATTAAAAATAATTTACTTTTTAAACTATTTCTTCAGTCCCGTATGAATTATATTTGATGAATTGATGAATTTTTTTTAATGTAAAAAAAACCAAGACAAAACACCGCGGTTAATGACCGAACGGTTGCTTTAAGAGAGCTTATAAAGATGCAAATTAGTAATTTTTCCGCATGAGATATATGTATTTCTTTTTTGTGCAACTGATTTCACGGTAATGATTTTTGTGACATTTAAGCTTGATTAGCGGCGTCTAGCGACCGCAGCGCCGCCCATTCAGAGCCGACGATGCGAGATTTCGCGGCAAAAATATAAAAAAACACCAAAAAACAGGTGTAACTCTTTGGATTTAGCTTCAGATTGGCATGTCGACTGTATGCTTCAGATGATGTTTCATGCAACATTTTTTTTTTGATTCATTTTTATCAACGTTTCACGTCTGTAATTTAATACATATGACATTTGACTGCAATTATAGTGATACAGTGATTCTATACTTTTCGAGTCTGGTTCCCTGACCTGACAACGCCAATATTGATTAGAAACAGTAAGAATCATTTGGTAATAGGAACCAGACTGCATACTTTTCCTCCAATCATACTTTGTTCTAAGTACAGTAGTAGCAATTTCTCTTGTTTGTTAACCGAGAGACATTACGTCCTGGAAGCGCCCAATTGGGCTATAAAACGCATTTTTAACGAAATGATGTTAATCGAAAAGAGCATTTAAAAGTAGGATATAAACATCAACATAACCATCCTGCAAACACTAGGCGTTTGTGTGTTATTCTTGTGTAGAATGAGTTTCAGGGTTCATTTTTGCGACCCCACAAACTCGAGCTGTTGGGGTGTAGTCGTGATTCCAGCCGTAACGTATTCACCTTTTGCGGACGTGTAAGAAACAACATTTGTGCATTGGTGATGTGTGTAATTTTATGTAACACGCACAACGTGTATCGTACATCGACTGAAAACGACTGGAAAAACGTATGCGTACTCCGTCATGTACGATGTAATTAAACCACCGCACTGTATTAGTCAAAATAACGTCAATTGGTCATAACGAGGCATCATTTTGACTAATTTTAGTCAAAATAATGCCTAATGTTACTAATTTACGTTTTTTGACTAATAATATGTGTTATTTTATTTATTTATTTATTGTAATCTTTAACCCTCCTATATACAGTGCAGTTACCATAGAGCTGTCAGACCTTTCAAAACCTTTCAAGTTTTCTGGACTGAAGCGTTTTGAAAGGTGAGAAAGCTGTCTGACAAAAATAACCTATGAAAGGTTTTGAAAGGTAAAACAACTCTCTGAACAAACTGGTGTTAAAAAAAAAAAAACTTTCAAAAGGTTTTGAAAGGTGTAGTAGTGCAGTAGCGAAAAATTCTGGAGCGTTTTGAAAGGTTCATACTTATTGATAGCCATTTTGCCCATTAAGCAGATTTTAAAAGGTTTTGAAAGGTAAAACCATAAGAGGGTTAAAGGGGTGTGTTTTTGTTATCGTCTTTTCTTAGGAAACGATAAAACATTAGGTTGGTTTCCTTTCAACCACTGATGTTTGCAATAGGATAAATAAACAATCCAAAACAATTCAGTATCATTCAGGGCGTAATGCCCCTTTAATATCTTCCTTTCGTTACACATCCACGCGTTTTCAATGCAACCCAAGTCGCATGTTACAATTTGGCCCAGAAAAAAACCCACTGACGAACTGGTTCAACGGCCTAGCAAAGGAGGAGCCAAACAAATGAAACAAATCCATAAGAGATACCTCTGGCTAATTTAACAACATGCTCGCAATCCGTCGTAAAAGTCTTCAGTTCAGTAATACCCCCCAAGCAACAAGCAACATCAAAACATAGGAGGTGTGCGTGAGAGAGATATTAAACCAAAAAAAAAAGAAAAAAAGTGAGTGACATTCAACATTCCGCAGAAGCCCTAAACTAGTGTTATTGTAACCTCGCATTCCCCAACTTTGACTGCGACATTGATCCGACGATCTCAAAATAGTATATTTTTAGACTCGTGGAAGTCGTGTATCCGATCTCCCGTATATCATGAATGTATGTACAGGATAGAAAAGCTTGGTTCAGATGATATATCCCGCGGGATGTAAAACCAAAAATGTAACATGTCTTTGGCTATCGGACTCCGATGTTTGTTAAAATGAAAACAAACGTCAGCGTAGGACAAGAAACAGACCCGAGCCAGGAACATCCTTTGATACAGCAAGCCACATACACGCAGTCTATGTACACATTAAAAGCACATTCAGGTTTACAAATTACCAGTTTTATTTGGTCACACTACTTTACCTGGGGCCAATTTCATAAAGCTCTAAGCCTACATATTTGCTTAGCATGAAAATTTGTCCTTGGCAAAAACAAGGTTACAGACCAAATTTTCACGCGATCTTTATTGTTTTTGATTGATAATCAGCTGGTTTTTTGCTTAGCATAAAAAACACGTAGAATTTTGGCTGTTAACCTGTTTTTAATAAGCAAGACTTTTTTGAGCTAGGCAAATTGTTGTGCTTAGCAGCTCTATGAAATTGGCCCCTAAACTCGGCAGTTGGTCAACCGTTTACCATTTTCGGAGGTGGCGACATAATTGGGTAAAGGTAGGATACACCCTTTGCAGATTTCAAAAAAATGTTACTACCGAATTATTAAGAAATATCTTACTTATTTGAAAGTTAAATAATGATTCAAAGCATCCAGCAAAATGATTGCGCTAGATATGCTGTAAATGTTACGATATCCTGAACGGCGGATGGCGATCGCGAAAAAACAAGAACAACTGCCGGACGCCGGTTAAAAACGAACGCCGTTTTTCCTGCTTTTTTCTTCTTGGCATCCATGATTGTAAAACTTCAGACAGGTTGGTTGGACGATATTTACTATAAAATACAACCTCTTCAATCCACCCTTTTCTGATAATTCAAGCAATTACCAATGGTGTATCCCACCATTACATCCACCCATTCCTGATAATTCAAGCAATTACCAATGGTGTATCCTACCTTTACATCCACCCATTCCTGATAATTCAAGCAATTACCAATGGTGTATCCCACCTTTACATCCACCCATTCCTGATAATTCAAGCAATTACCAATGGTGTATCCTACCTTTACATCCACCCATTCCTGATAATTCAAGCAATTACCATTGGGGTATCCTACTTTTAACCTGACCATTCTTTTGGTCAAGCTATATACATTTGTTTTTTCCAAACCCCAGCTTATGGGCTTCGTCTCCGGTTCTATTGCCAAACTACACGAACGAAGCCAAGGACTGAAACGAAGCTGTGGTTTTAAAAACGGCCCAGGCCTCGTTAATAATACAAAGTTGATGTCATTTTATAAGCAGTCATAAATTGGGGTTACAACTACAAGGGAAAAACAAGCTTGCCTATACCCGCATCTTTCGATCAAATTTTTCTCGCTTTCGAAATTCTGCGTGCACTCAAACTAAAATGTCAAGTAAACAAATATGGGTATTTTATGTTTACGAGACAAATAGAGTATTTAAACCTCGAAATTGGTAAGGGCGATTGAATATCATGTTTAGTTGAACGTCGAATTGAATCTACGCTACATAGGATAATTACCAAGCGCATTGCAATTTAAGGTAGGATACACCATTGGTAATTGCTTGAGTTACCAGAAATGGGTGGATTTTAGGGGGTTGTATTTATTAGTAAATATCGTTTAACTGACCTGTCCGAAGTTTTACAATCATGGATGCCGAGAAAAGCAAGAAAAACGGCGTTCGTTTTCAACCGGCGTCGGGCAGTTATTCTTAATATGTTGTTCTTGTTTTTTTCGCGATCGCCGTCTGGCGATCATGAATTATTTAAAAATGTAATTTGGGAAACAAAATGTAATTTGGGGAACAATTACAGAATATCTAAAGCAATGCCTAGAATCATTATTTACTTTCAGATAAGTAAGATACTTCTTAATAATTCGGTAGTAAATATTTTCGGTATATCTGCAAATGGTGTATTCTACCTTTGATTCATTTACGCAATTCTCGAAAATACATCTTTGCCATTTTTAATTATTGTTTTGCCATTTTGGGGGTATTTTGCTGCTTTAGGTGGTTTAATGCTAATGCGGATTTCAATATTCACGAGCAAAATTGTGATGAAATTTCAGGCAGAAACATCAATGTTACAGCTATTTTAGCGCCAAAAGATGGCCGAAATTTGGACATTTCGCCATTGTAAATGTTCTTTTCGTTAGTGATTCGTCAGTACATGGCAGTAAGCCAATGAGCAAACGTTTCTAATACATATGTGACCCAGCACGAGTAAATGAGACACTTAGAGGCAAAAATGACAATTGAGATTTTGATTTCATTATTTAAAGCTTGTTTAGCTTTAAATGATGAAATCAAAATCAACATTTTTGCCTCAAAGTGTCTCATTTACTCGTGCATTATTTTGTGAAGAAGCAAACTTTTGGGTTCACAATCTGAACAGAAAACCCCCTGAAATGACGTCAAAGCAACAGCGCCCGCAGTTTTCTACTAAAACATAAAAATTACACCCCCAACAAATAGGCCTATTGTTCTTTTCAATATAATTTGCCGACAAAAAAATGATCCCAACTATTTTTCACACATTTAGGACTTGGGTAAAAAGTTGCCCTAAAAATATGCTCCTCAGAAAACAAATCATTCTTTGGACACTTTAAAATGACATCAACAATCCTACTAATGTTGGTGTTTCATTCAGATTCTCTAATACCTATCTTTAATATTCCGATTGAATTTTTACACAGCTCAGTTGAAGACAAGGCCCCGTTTTTGAATGGCATGATTGGAACTAGATCTCCGCGGATTGATTCCCCTACTTTAGACATACACCATGAATTCAATCTTCACAGAGTTATTTGAATCCTGTCCAGTTCATATCACACCACACCTCTCAATTTATATCGGGACAGAAATGAATTTTTTCCCCATGGTAAATAGGTGAGATTTTCTGACTGTAATAAAGTCCGGAGTTCTGTCAGCCTGCGGGCTTTATCATTATGGTGTCATCCGTAAATTCTTCGTGAGTTGTTTTTTCTTTTCTTAAACGTGGCTTTAAACTCCTGTAAATGCTAATCGTTTGTTAGGTTTAGTCGGTTTAAGTAACGCTGTTGAAATAAATAAACGGTTTAGGGAAAATGGGTATTGGTTAGTTTTTATGAATATTTTAGTTCAATATCTACAATTTCTTCAATTGTGACAATGTGACATTGTTCTTGTTGTTGAAAGAATGATATTAAGGGAAAACAAAATGTGATTGGCCTGTTTTAAACAGTTATGTTTAGAACCGGCTTATCGTCCTGGACATGTCAATGTCCAAGACGAACGATTCGTCGCCTTTTTGTATTGCAAAAAAATAAATAATAATAAACAGGTTGGCCGCTGTATACCCAGCACAATATGAGACCGAGGGACTATACCCCCCTCTCTCTTCCCCGAGTTTTCGCTTATAGTGACCCGGGTTTGAATCCCACCACCTGGGCCAATATGACTACGTGGACTGGATTTTCAGTCCCTGCCTGATTCCGTGGGTTTCATCGAATACTTCTGTGGTGCATAAATGCATCCCAATCACTAAAAATGGACCCCATAAAAAATGCACCAAAACAGGTTTCACGGTATCTTTATAGATAAACTGTTGTCATCATCTTTCTTATAGAGCGGCAAAAAAAACATAACGCGTGTGAAAAATCATCAAAATGTAAGTGTTGAGTTTTTCCAAGCCCTAAAGTTGCCCTTATTATAGGCAGAATGGGGGCTTTTCCTGGATGTTATCGCTCGACATCGCCATTTCTCGCTGTCGTAATACTCTGAGATAGTGTGTACAGATCGTGTGTATTTAGTTCCAAATGATGATGCCCGCTTCATTCAAAGACTACATGTTTTCAACACGGGCCCCATATAGTACGAACACTGGTTGATTGGACATTCATAGTCTCAGCCACCTTGGGAATTCGGCGTATCATTTGGGAAATAATAAAAATCCATTACTTTGAATTAGTGATGGAGCGGGAGAGCGCGGGGAAACGCAATTAAATCAACGGGTATATAAATGCTGGCATGTTTACAGATAGAGCGAGTGTTTACTCGAACTGCAGGTATATACCACTGAATAATCATTTCCAATTGTGCTTTTTTTGTTATTGCATTTTTGTGCGTGCACACAAAGTTTTCGGTAAACATTATTATCTCCCTGCACCTTCATGCAAATATGTGTCTCTGAAAACGCATGCACAACATGATAAAGCAAAATGATAATGTCTTTATTTCTTGCTAGGTTTGACGTTCAAACAGCGCGTCCCACCATTGTATTCACCAGACAAAACTACAGTATCATTTAATACATCTACGTTTTAAAATTTGCTTTTAGACATATAAACCACGTTTTTATTTTTACATTAATAGACAAACAACGCATTACGTTTACATTGTATTTGTTTTCTTCATAATGCAAGGGTGCATTTTGGACACCACGCACGTTCACATGCGTTTGTATAGACCGGCAATCGTGGTCGTCGGACAAAAGAATTGGGAGTCAAACAATGGGTCCACGATTGACACAACGTCGACGATCTCAACTCGTGTACAAATCCTATGGCGATCATCCGAAAACGTTAGTACAAACAAAAGAGGTAAGACGGTCGGACAATGCCCCCGTCCACGATTGCCGGTCAATACTTAGGTAATAACAGTGCGAGAACCCGGTTATTACTGCGTGGTAATGACCGGGTTGGGGGATGACCGCTGGTAATGGATCGAGCCGAATGGATCGAGAGAAAAATGGTGAAAATACTCCGAATTTCGCGACTTCGCGGCTTCTTCTAGGCCGTTTTACAAACGCAGCTTCGTTTCCGTATTTGGCTTTGTTCATGTAGTTTAGCAGTGCACAGTTGTTTTCCTAGTCCCGCATTTGTCCTAGTTCCGGACCGCTTCAAATAAAAACCTATCTTGTTATGGCTTGGTCTCCAATACTATTTGTTTAGACGAAGTGCATTTTGAAAAGAATGATACAAGCTTCTTGATGCATAAGTAAAAATAAGTCTAAAAGTCTCCAGTATTAACAAATCTGCCAAAGAAAAGACTGAACGTTCATTTTTTTCCTAGTTCCGGATCGCCCGTAAAATACATGCATCAACTACACGCGCGCAAGCGATTTCATATGACGTGTTCTGTTGGACCATGGAGTTTATTCCTCCATGGTGGGACCATGGAGGAATTCCTCCATGGTGGGACAAAGTTTATCGGCTCGTTGCCGCGCGCCACACACGTACACGGACAAAAAATTTCAAAGCATTTCCTTGCAAGTCCTCTTTTTAAACTTTTATATTGGAAGTGAAAGTATTTGAAATTTATTTTAAACTGTATATTTATAAAAAAATAATGAATACTTTATCAGAAATATAGGCTTGATTCGGGTTGGTTCTAGCGTGATAATTGTTCATGTATATACGAAGCAGTTTTTTTTTATACTCGATCCGGAATTGGTTAAACTGATCCGCAACTAGAAAAAGGGATGTCGGTATATTTGACGTCGTATTTTCAAATAAAGAAGAGCATAAATATCGAAACAAAAACTGTAGTTTCTCCATCACTCAAGGTAAACTACTAAACCTATTTTATTTAAATTTCGAAAGTTAGACTTGCCGAAAACAGCCTGAATATTTGTTGCGATCCGGAACTAGGAAAACGTCTGTAATGTGGCCAGAATGCAGCCGAAGCCGGGGTTTAGAAAACGGCCCTTGGAAAGCCCATGATATTACTACATATAATGACCGGCACGTGATCGAGTCTCGGCCAATCAGAAGCCTTCAACTCTCCTAGGTATTTATTAAATGATTGTAACGTACATGATTGTTACGGGTCCACATACAACGTGAACAATGGGATGACAACCATTGGGATAATATGAAATTCGGATACAACGAACACTGGATTTCGTGATAACGGGAGTCGACTGCACGTTAACAAAAAGGACTTCTTTTTTACTTTGACATCCGACCAAATAATATCTTTCTCAAAACATACTCTGACTGTGTGCCAAATGTCATGTTTTTACCATCAACAATTCAATGGGCACTGATCTGCTTGACTATTATTGTTCTGGACCTAAATTAGTGAACGGTTCTTCAGTTCGGAATACTTGACCCGATTTGTTTTCTTTGTTGTGAACATGAATGATACTAACTCCATTTTACTAGGCTTGTGTAAGGCGTTCGTCGCTATCCGTCCGAAGTCCCCGGCCGCGCACTGCAGTTAACAGTGCAAAAATACAGCGGGAACAGCAACCTCACGCGGCCACTATTGTATGCAAATCAACTGAAGACTACCGAACGCCTTGTTTTAACCATCCATGAAATCTTATGTTTTTCTTTATTTTGCGTTATATTTCCAGCGCACGACCTCGTATATGCGAATACAGATAATTATAGGCGGGGCTAAGATGTTGAGTGTCCAATCACACCTTGGTTAATCCCGATGTCATCAAATTATATGCAGTTATGCATTGCATGCGTATACCGCGACACAATGGCGACAATTTAGCGTTGTTTGTCGTCCAGGTCTTTTGAATTCTGCAGCGGATAAATTATTCCTCGAAGATTTTCGACCCAAGCGTAGAAAGGCCTTAGAATCCTTTATTCGTGATCACGAATGTTTATCGTGAATTTGCCGACAGGTTGTGGGTAAATCAATTTTGTTGTTCAGGCAGTCGGCCCCATTCTGCTTAGAGCTTGCTTTCACTCCTTTTTATAGCTCATGCTTTCACAGACGGCCAGGCACATAAACCCATGACGTGAAGTCATGTAAGTACAACTACATGTAGTTTTGACCATTATATTGTCAACATTCAAGCAAATACCCCGCAAAATGAGCGAAAACTATTTACCCTCATCGATCAAGCCAGACAGTTCCCGGGGACAGTTCCAACCTTAATTAAGGACCCAGTGTGCAATTTCTCAAAATCCTTCGTTAAAATCACTATACAATTTTACAAAAAAACTTACAGGTCCGATCTCCAATATTTTTAGCATGACCGTGTTAATGTTATGACCTTTCTCCTCTGACTCTAAACATACATTTTCTATGCAACGATAGACCAATAAGAAAACGGCTTTAAAGGTTAAAGCTTAGGCTATTAGCATAATGAGCACCACCCCCAAATCCTCACACGGATGGTTGGAACAAGGCGTTCGGTAGTCTCCAGTTGATTTGCATAAATAGTGGTCTCGTGGGGTCGCTGTTTGCGCTGTAGTTTTGCATAAAATATAGAGGAAAGAGGGGGTACCCCTCTGCCACATATCGTGCTGGGTATATGGGACTTTGGATGCATAAAGATATTTTGTAATCAAAGTTTTTAGGACAGAAGTACTCGGAAAATACTAGGAATTTAATTTACGCGGTCAAGTACTTACCGAATGCCTTTGTCTTAACAGCTTAATTTATTCAAGAATCTGATTGTCCCAATTAAACACCAATCTTCAGCAAAGTATTTAAATGATTTAATACTGTCCAGTGTCTGTGTTATGCAGCTTTATCAATACCAAACTATCGTTAGCTGCAAGAATAAAACTTGTTTTAATAAATAAAAGCCCCACACGAAGGGATGATGAAAACAAAATCTCTTTCTCTGAACAATGCAGGAACACGAACACTTCTGAAAAACAAAATCTCTTTCTTCAGTGTTTCAGAGCGGACGCGTGACCCGTTATCTCTATACGCGGCATATTTTGGCAAGCACAGCGGGAACAAAATCAATGATTTTTGAAATACGAGGTTCAATCCGTAACATAAACCAAAGACACGAGACTCGACAGACCTGACACGCAGACAAAAAACCGAGAACCAGGGGCCAGATTAAGAATGCACTATTGGTGATGGTTTCCATATGGTTAAACCTATATAAAAATACTAGCCAGGTAAACAAGTATATAGGCAACCATTAAACAAATATATAAAACCATATATAAAATGCCCATGGAAAGACAAACGAATCCCATTAAATCCAATTAAAAATGTTGTAATGTTAATTTGGTTGTTGTTTATATATCTTTTTATATATCTTTATATAAGGTTTGTTACTGTTAGTCATTGGCAACATTTTCTTTTTACTAATTTGTGATTTGGAGGAAAATGAAGTGCGAGAATCCGACTTACAACTCACATGTGCTGTAAACGCCCCAAACTCATCAGTGGTTTACGGGAACAAAATAACACGCGCGGGCGGAGATTACGGACGGATAACGATAAACGCATTGCACAAGAGTATCTTTTTACATGAAAATTAGTTAGAACGATGCGAATAATTTTTTTTGTATTACTAATGGCTATTCTGCCTTTTTTTTTTTTTAAACTACGAGAATCAGAGACCAGATTAAGAATGCACTATTGGTGAAAGTTTCCATATGGTAAAACCTATACAAAAAGAAAACAGCCATGGGCCAATTTCATAAAACATGTAAGCACAAAAATTGGCTTAGCACAAAAAAGTCTTGCTCAGTAAAAACAACTTATCAGCCAAAACTCCATGTGCTTTTCATTCAAAGCAAAAACCAGCTGAATACCAGTCACAAACAATAAACATCAACAAACATTTTGGTTTGTAACCCTGTTTTTGTCCAAGATGAATGTTCATGCTATGCAAATTTTGGTGCTTACACGTTTTATGAAATTGGCCCCAGGTAAGAAAGTGCAGGCGACCATTAAAACAAAATAATAAAACAATCTATAAAAAGCTCATAGAAAGACAAACGGCGAACAGACGTTATTTTGTTCCTTTGTATTACTAATGGCTATTCTGCCTTTTTTTTTATTTTACAAAAAACAAAACAAAAGGGGAATCAGAGACCAAGGGCTAATTTCATAGAGCTGCTGAGCACAACAATTTGCTTAGCACAACAAAGTCTTGCTCAATAAAAACAGGTTACCAACCAAAATTCTACGTGTTTTTCAAGCTAAGCAAAAAACCAGCTGATTATCAATCAAAAACAACAAAGATCACGTGAAAATTTGGTCTGTAACCTTGTTTTTGCCAGGGACAAATTGTCATGCTAAGCAAATTGTTGTGCTTAGCAGCTCTATGAAATTGGCCCCAGATTGAAAATGCACTATTGGTGAAGGTTTCCATATGGTAAAACCTATACAAAAAACAGACAGGTAAGAAAGTACAGGCGACCATTAAAAAATAAATAAAACAATCTATAAAATGCCCATGGAAAGACAAACGGCGAACAGACGTAAAGCAGACGAGTTACTTTGTTCCCAGAATGAATTCTACCGCGCAAAATTAGTTCCTAAATGCGATTACGGATAAGGTTTCTTGCCTTGGCTTTATAGCCCGGGGGGCTCCGGGCCAGTTTCTGCGGTATGTCAAGCCGGCTGACGCACCCTTGTCAAAGTTCACGTTCAACGTCGCTCAAAGCTGGCGTGGCCGTTGGTCAAAAATATTCCCCTTTTTTTTTTGGCTATCCAGGGAATTGGGTCGGGGAAAATTAAGGTTTTAAACTGCTTTATTGTGTATTGCAGTTCTGATTTCAGAGACTATACACTGTAAAAAAAAATAAAGCCGTAATTTACGGCAAGGTTCTGGCAGTCGGGACGCTGTATACTGTAATGTAAACGGTGGCCATATTTTGTTCGGGACGGGCTGTTTTTTTACGACTTTCCTGTCATTTACGTAGCTATTTCTGTAAAAAGACGAGGTAAACAAAAAATAGTATTCGGCTATAGGTTGCCACAAGTAACCAATGTTTGAATATCAACAAATCATGGTCAGGAAAGTGCATTTTTGGTATACAAAAAACAGAAGTTAACATACTGTTTTACACAGCCATTTTGTCTCTGAAGAAGATCTTGTTAAGATCGAAATACACTATTGGTAATTGCTTGAATTATCATGAATGGGTAGATTGGGAGGGTTGTATTTTATAGTAAATATCGTTTAACTGCATGACCTGTCCGAAATGTTACAATCATGGATGCCGGGAAAAGCACGAAAAACAACGTTTGTTTTCAACCGGCGTCGAGCAGTTATTCTTATGTTATTTGTGGGTTTTTTCGCGATCGCCATCCGGCGATCGCGACTTTTTTTTTATACATTTTTATTTTTTTGTAATAATTACAGGATATCTAGCGCAATCATTTTGCTGGATGCATAGAATCATTATTTACTTTCATATGAGTAAGATATTTCTTATTAATTCGGTAGTATTTTGTTCTCAATATTATGCAAATGTGTATCATACCTTTAAATAACAACAAATCATGGTCAGGAAAGTGCATTTTTGGTATAAAAAATACAGAATTTAACATACTGTTATGAACTACAAATTTGTACACAGCCATTTTGTCTCTGAAAAAGATCTTGTTAAGATCAAAATATTAGGCCCTCTTAACTTATTTGAACTACACATTTTCTCAGTTCTGATTGGTTAGTTGCTGCGTAATGAGGTTACTGTGACATAACAGTAGATTATCTGTATAACAAACAACACGTTGTTTGTGTTATCGTATATCTACACACAATGTTGTATTTTGATAAAGTGATCTTGTAAATATATATCCTCTTTGTATAAATTAACGTTAAAATGTGAAAAACGTGATGCCTGGTATTTTCAAGGTCACAGTACCGTAATTTTACGTTCAAAATCCGTTAAACTAAATACGGCGATGGTTTGTAAAAAAAAAAAACACGTTATTTTACGATTTATTTTTACAGTATAGCTAAGGGGAGCCAGTCATTATTCAAAACGTTTGTACGACAACCGCACCACGTAGTCTGGTTCCCAGACCCAACGATTCAGACTATTTCTGATGAATCTTAGTTTTTTTTTCGAAACCTTTGCTTCGTCTTTGGCTTCGCCTCCGTTGTTTTTAATCTCTGAGAAGAAAATAGGAATGAAAGCAAATAGGAATATCCGAACTTTTGGCATCATATCAACGAATTGAATGTTTCTTATAAATTAATGGCAATAACAACTTACTTGCTTGGTAAGAAGTACAGCAGCTTTGGATAGTATAATGCATTTTAGAAACTTTTCACTTCGAAGTACTGCGGTTATGAAAAAATATATTACTTTTTATCCCCCAAAATTTTAATCTGAGAAGCGTTACTGTAGACGTTTCTCAGACTGTGTATTCCAATGCAGGTTATTCTTTCTGCGTGGGCATAACCGCTCCGAATGTTCGGCAATATCTCAAAATCGCTACCACCTTTTGAAATGAAAGGTGTACAGGTTAGTTTTATGGTATATATCTATAACTATATAGGATTGAAACAAACAGTGGGTTTCAATTACCAAACGTATACGATCCCTTTAAGAACAACATGCATCAGAATGTGGCTGAAGTTTTCGCAGTTGGGAGCCTAAAATCATCTTAAGCCGAAGACGCAGACGAAGCCAGGGATTCGAAAATGCCCCTCGGGTCAGGTAGCCGCCAATGCCACATGACCAAAACAGAAGAAGAAAACAAATCCTCCCGTCTCCAAAAATGTCGAAGTTTTCCGAATACATTTCACTGAAATTCGATATGACTATCGTCAATATTCGCGATGGTCGAGTGTTTCCGGAATAAAATGCATTTGTAAGATAAACAACCATCCCGATTTTTGTTCCGTCTGAATAAAATCAGACGAAAAGCCTAATGCACGTATCACTATACTTCAAGCCAATGCAAGGGGTTATAACGGTCGTTTTGGGTAACGTCGTTATTTGAAATGTTGCAGCATCTAAATAGAGGACGGGTCGGGAAACTGCGAATGGATCATCAGAAGTGCGCGTTGGTTCGCATGCCTTTGGCTGTTTTTTGAACCCCAGCTTTGTCTTCATCTCGGGCTTCATTCATACAGTTTAGCAATAGACTTGTAGCCGGAGACGGATCCAAAGCCAGGGTTTGGGAAATGGCCTTGGTCTGTTTGTAACGGAGGCTCTGATTAGGCGCATGATTTTTCGCGCTAATAACCACGGATCTGGCCGAATGTCCGCACGGGTTTGAGCGCTATTAGTAGAAAGCGCGTAAAAGCGCTGCGTGGCTCAGGATGGGAAACTGGTGTTTTACACTAAAAGTGGGCACTAAAAAACACGGCATAGTTATTATTTGCACACCTTTCTAGACCCTTTTACTGTGTTGCCGAGATCTTGTCAGGAGCGAGCCAGCATTTGAGTGCCTCAAGAGCTCTCCACTGTTAAGGGTGCGAGTAAATAGACTAGTTTCCTAATGTATTTAAATAAAATTTGTATGCATGCACATGCGCATTTATAGGCCTTAAATCGCGGCGTGAATCACATCGGTTTGTGCCATAGCAATGTGATTCGCGCCGCGCGATCAAGTCCCTGCGATTCTGCCCCAAAAAATGGTACCCCGAAAAAAAGTCACATTTATTCTCTTTGACTCGTGGGGAAAAGGAGCACTGTTGATTTTCCCCTGACCTTGTGCGCACGGGACGAAATTGTTGTTAAGGTTTTAATTGTGTACATCCTAAAGAAAAATCACTTAGACCAGAGGGGTGGGAGATGACAACCTTCACGCGGTGCACCTTGTTTCCACTGATGTCATCAAAACCGATGTATGCAGTTTAAGCTGATCATCATCATACGAAAGGAGAAGACTTTACAGAAAGTAATACCTATGACGATTTCAGGGACAAATCCTGGAGAAAATGACTAAACATTTTGGGCCATTGCACATTTTTAATGGGCCGGTTTTGCTTCTTGCCTTCGGGCCTATTTATGCGCGTGCGTGCGTACATCATACATCTGATTTTTTTTTGGAAACTGGTCCATAACTGGGTTATAACTGGTCGTTTTACTGGGCAGGCTACGGTGCTATTTTAAAATTGAAGGATTTCACTGGAGGCGGGAATAGATTGTGCTGAAACGCAAAATCGTGATCTAGATTTGTACCGATTGATTTATAATAGCACTATAGCTGTTTCACACCGGCCCCATTATCATGTCGTATATCCTATGTATCACAATGGCTAAGTGGTACATTTCTGCTTGACTATTTCAATTTTTGAGCATTGGTGAAATATATAAAAAAGTAAGAGCTTTATTTATACACATATAGAAACGTTGTGACGTCATCCATGTCGGATAATAACACCCCCACCCACCCACCCACACAGCCCCCTCCTTGTACTGTGGGACGTTAGCGGTTCATTTGGTTTGCTGCTGAGAAAATACGTGTTTGTTTTCCTGTTTCAGATACAAAGTTCAGCAGAGCAAATTTTGAAATCGCCAGAAATTCCTAATTCCTCTCATGGTCGCTTGGCAGACCTTGTTGCTGTTGAAAGAAGAGTCCGACAACCCGATTTTTTGTTTGGCACTTTTTATTTCTGCTGAGAAAATTCGTAGTTTTTTCCTGTTTCATCAGATACAAAGTTCAGCAGAGCAAATTTTGGAATAGCCAGAAATTCCTAATTCCTCTCATGGTCGCTTGGCAGACCTTGTTGCTGTTGAATGAAGAGTCCGACAACCCGATTTTTTGTTTGCACTTTTTTATTTATAAATTGTAGGGAACGACCGCCATTTGGGTGGAAACAAGTGGGGAAGGTAATTGCGGACAGTTAGGTGTGCGGTATACTTCCCGGAGCCCGTAAACAAACTTCGATACGGGCTTTCTTGCAAATGTCAAAGATACACCATTTGCAAATATCTTACTTATTTGAAAGTAAGCAACTTTTATAGGCATCAGTCAATATGATTGCGCTGTATATTTTGTATATTTACAGATTTTGTAAATTAAAAAATCCCGATCGCCAGACGGCGATCGCGAAAAAACAAGAACAACATATAGAGGAACAACTGCCCGACGCCGGTTGAAAACGAACGCCGTTTTTGTCTTTATGTGAATGCTGTATATTCCGAGGAAATAATATTTTGAGATTTCGTTTTGAAACCACCTACTATAGGCCTAATGGAAATTTGAAAAAATGCGTCTCTGATTGAGACGCGTCTCAGCGGACTTCTTCTAATTAATTTCTTCAAAATGGCAGCGTGCCGGGAGGTATAATTTCACAGGGAGTTTATTTTGAGTCAATAAAATCTTTACATCAAGTAAGTTTTTGTGACACAACTATATAAACAAAGTCGCCAGAGCTATACTTTTGAGTAACATGCCTTTTAACAGTGTCCCACACAACATAAATCAATGGAAACAGTAAACCCTCCCCCGTAAAAAAAAAAAAATAAATAAAAAATAAATAAAAAAAAATTTAAAAAATTTAAATTAAAAATTAAACAATTAAACAAATAAAAATATGTATATTATATTATGTTGACCTAAGTGATACATTCAAACAAAGAGAAATTATACGTGCTTTTTACTGCATTAAAAAACCTAATACCTTAAAATTTACCTTAAAATACCTTAAAACGTCGACTCATTTCAGAAGATTCTGTCACATTAGTTACTTTTTGGATCTCGTTGCAAAAGGTATACTTTCTCAAAATGTCAAAAGACCTCGAGCAAGTATCCCTGAGTACTGAGTGTAAGGGCTCAGGGCTCAGGCCCTAACGGTATGCACGTCACCTGCCGTCCCTAACAAGGAATAGTTAAACCCGTCACGCATGCATGCATCGTGATCATTAAAATAATTAAT
The DNA here is from genome assembly GCA_037893245.1 of Crossaster papposus. Lineage (NCBI taxonomy): Eukaryota > Metazoa > Echinodermata > Asteroidea > Velatida > Solasteridae > Crossaster > Crossaster papposus. Next base: position 2,880,725 of record JBAIAA010000017.1, read on the forward strand.
GGCTATAAAATATTAATAAATAAATGACGGCATTGCCATGCCATGACTCATTTTGAATTTCGTGTGGGGCCTGGTATACCGAAGTCCGGTGAATATATATCTTTCAATTTTCTCAGATGAGTTTGTGTTGACATTTCCCATATCCAAACACGTTTCAATTATTAAACAGCTAGTAGGAATATAGAAATCCAAAGCCCATCTACCGGACATGAATTGATGGGGAGAAATTATCAGCACAGCGCACCGGTTGGGAGAGATTATCTGATGACTGATCGAAGCCAGGTTCGTTCAGGTATGGCGCCGCTGAGTTTCGAGCGCGAGTGGCTTTTCCCGTGGCGACTGATTCTATACATTGATCTCTTCCGCATGGATATGGAAGGAAAAAAAGGTATGGGACTTGGTAGGATTTCTAATTTTTTGGCTATATCTACTGTTGTTCGTCCTTCGGGGAAACTCCAAAAGCACCGATTTGAATGTCCAGGCATCCCTTGCCGCCGGCCCGATCAGTAATTCCTTTTACGTAAGGAAGGCTAAATGTATTCAAAAATACCGTGTTGGACACGATGATCAATCTTGAGTCGACAATCTTGAAAATCAAACTGAAATCGCTTCGGGTTTTAGCACTCACTATACTTCTACACTTGTGTGGTATTGTATATGGTTTTTGTAGCAGCCGTTCCAATTTGGTTAGAGCCAAAGAACTTAGCTAACAAGAGACGGAATATCTCAGTATCTAGGTTTTTTCAGGAAGACTTGGTGTTGATATTCGTGTCAGACACCGTGAGCCAGAAGAAAAAAAGTATCTGGCTGTAGCTTTTGTTGATGAGCTTGGTTAGATCACAGTGGAGGAATTCCTCCATGGTTGGATGCACACGAGGGATGTAGATGGCGAAAGCCGCATCCGCAATGAGAACGCAACGAACAGACGGGGACTGAAGTCAGGCGATCCCGAACCAAAACGATTCCTTGACTTCGAGAAATGGCCGAAAGTCAGTTTGCCTTTTTGAACCTGTGGAAGACCTAATAATAATACTGGGAATTTTGCTTGCGTCCACTTGGCAAAATGTCACACCCACGTGGAAAGCTTTTAAAATCCCGTTTTATGGCTGTTGCGATGGACAGACTTTAATATCCCCGGGGAAATGAATTAGGCAAATAGGTGCGTTTTGGCACGGGGATGTTTGCCAGTCGAATTGGAAAGGATAGAAGCTGATACGAGAGACGTAGTTAAAGGTTGGGTGCTAAATTAAAATCGATTCGTAGACGAAGAATATGGCAGTGCTGTAGAGTAGGCTCAAATTTCTTGAGAGAAATTATATCGTCAAGTCAGAGCGAAATTGAAAACCAACAAGAACCTCTGACGATTTTTAAAAAAAATAAAAAAATTATTAAGACACATTATTTTCAAAAAAGGGGAAGAAAAGTTCTTTAATTGTGCTTGATGCTGCTTGGTAATTACTATTGTGATATTATGAACTTATTAATTCATTTATTCGGGTGTTAATTCCCGAGTTGACTTGGACTCGCTCGGACTTGAGTCCGACTCGAGTTCCATTTTCCGAGTGACTCGGACTCGAGTCACGATGACAAATGACTCGAACTAGGATTCAGAGTGAGTCGTTATATGACATATGACTCCGACTTGGACTTGACAAATGATGACAAATGACTCAGACACAGACTCGAGACACGATGACAAAATAACCCGGACTCCGACTCTAGTCACGATGACAAATGACTCGGGCTCGGGCTCGGACTCGGACGCGAATAACTCGACCTCTTGTGGCTCGCAATTTGGACTCCGACTCGACTCGGGACTCGGTTTCGAGAGAGGTGACTCGGGCCCAGCGGTTGGTGACTCGAATACAAATCTGGTCAGTTCGGTACAGTTCATTTCCGTTTTCCATTTGCATTGAAATTTGATATAAACCACGCGGATGGTCTGAACGATACTCGAACAAAATAATTACAAGTTGCTTTCGCATCACTGTTTTTTAAACGATCTACATGTATAACGGCGGAGTCATGTTCATCTCTGTCTCGTTTTGTGCTCTGACAAGTGTGCGTGTGTGCAGTGAGCGTGCATGTGGGAGGAGGGGGTGTCATTATACATGTGCTCTCATCTTGAAGACGGCCGTCATCTCGAAGACAGTCAAGGCCGAAGCAACGTAAACAAGAAAAACAACATAAAACATTAAACAAATCGATGAAATATCATCATCTTAATACTATGCCACTGGAAATGTTTTGCATATGGTCGGCAAAATGCCGGGTGACATTGATTAAAAATGACGGAATCGAATCCTTGAAATTATATGTATTATTTTATGTACGCATAACTCTTTTTTGTTTTAATCCAACATTTACAAACACCTAATCTGACAGTTTGGCTATTCGTATTGTGTGAGAGCACGTCACGTTGTGGTTTTAACGGCCGCTGAAATACCAACCGATCATTTAAAGGTAGGATACGCCATTGGTAATTGCTTGAATTATCACGAATGGGTGGATCGTTTTACTGACTTGTCCGAAGTTTTACAATCATGGATGCTGAGTGAAGCAAACTAAAACAAAACGGCGTTCATTTTCAACCGACGTCGGGCAGTGGTTCTTATGTTATTGGGGTTTTTTTCGCGATCGCCATACCTTTTGCCGCCCCCATATTGTATAGTAAATATCGTTTAACTGACCTGTTCGAAGTTTTACAATCATGGATGCCGAGGAAAAAAAGAAAAACGGCGTTCGTTTTAAACTGGCGTCGGACAGTTGATCTTATGTTGTTCTTATTGTTTTTTCGCGATCGCCTTCCAGCGATCGTGATTTTTTGTTTATTAAATTCAATTTTCGGAACAATTATATGATATCTAGCGCAATCATTTTGCTGGATGCCTACAATCATTATTTGTTCTCAAATAAGTAAGATATTTCTTAATAATTCGGTTGTAAACGTTTTCGATATCTGCAAATGGTGTATCTACCTTTAATCATGCTTATTTACAATGAAGCTCCAGTAGACAAGCCAGTTTAGTACATAAACCATGGGCCATATATGAGATCCAATTAAGCTATAGACCTATACATTTCAGGATTATTTCCAAACTCTCTATTCATCAACACTGGGTAAACACACATTTTCTTGAATCGTATAGGAAGTGGGTGAACAATCAGCTTAAAGGGATCGTATACGTTTGGTTATTACTCCAAAAATTAATTGCAAAAAAGAAATTACTTAGTAAGAAGTACAGCAGCTTTGGATAGTATAATGCATTTTTAGAAACTTTTCACTTCGAAGTGCTGCGGTTATGGAAAAAGATATCACTTTTTATCCCCCAAAATTTTAATCTGAGAAGCGTTACTGCAGTGACGTTTCTCAGATTGTGTATTCCAATGCAGATTATTCTTCCTGCGTGGACATAACCGCTCCAGATTTTCGGCAATATCTCAAAATCTCTACCACCTTTTGAAATGAAATTTTTACAGGTTAGTTTTATGGTATATACATGTATCTATAACTGTATAGGATTGAAACAAACACTTGGTTCCAAATACCAAACGTATACGATCCCTTTAAACTTGGATTAACTTTTCCGAACCACACTGTATATTAACACAAACTATAGGCCTATACGTCAAATTACATTTATTTGTTTAAAGGCAGAACAAATAACTGGCTATTCCTCTTTGAATTGAAAAACAAATACAAATGATATCACATATCCTTCAAGTTTACCATTAATCAAACAGCGCTTAATACGGCGGGGGGAGCCTCAAGTTAGTACTGCGCGTTACTTCTGAAGTACACACTTTAAACGCGCGGCACTTAATTCCGATCGGTTTAATCAGATTCCCCAATTGATGGTAATAAATTGGTGTTGATTATCGCGATCTCACTCTTAAACACCGCACACTCCCGAGTCTCAACGGCTAATTCTGGCGGACGAAGGGGCAAAAGATGAAAATAGATCAAACAGAAAAAACAAGACGTCTGCTTTTAAGTCTATTTAATTAGAACTCAGAAGAGAGAGAATTGGTTTGTTTTGTCCAGCCAGTACGGCAAACAAGAAAGAGAGGACGAAATCTGTGCGAGGTTCATTTTACGCTTCCGTCTTTTTTTTTTTTTTTTTTTTTTTTGCAAATCTAAAATATAAAAATAGACCCCGGCATTTAACTAAATACTATGTGCCCAAGGCAGGCATGTTGCCAATTTCCAATTTACAGGCTGGATTTAATAAGTCGGTCAACGACACGCCAACATTACTAAAAAAATGTTTCCCGGCTCTGTCTCTCTAAATTGCCCGGTTTCTCTGGAGGTGCGAACCCGGAAGGATCAAACTAAGACCGCGTCAAATGAGAACTGTGTTGCTATGGAGACGATATCCCTGTCCCACAGGTCATAACTATTTGAGGGAGTGTGTTGGGGGGAGGAGGGGGGGGGGGGGGGGGGGGTAGGGGCATATAGTTTTAAAGCGTTTAAATAATAGGGAAAGCACCCAAGGGAATTGGTCAAATGGAATCTTTGTCTTTCCAACATTAATGTGATGAGAGACGACTGTTAAAGGTAGGATACACCATTGGTAATTGCTTGAATTATCAGGAATGGGTAGATTTGGGAGGCAATCATGGATGCCAAAACAACACAAGAAAAACGGCGTTCGATTTCAACTGCCGTCGGGCAGTGGTTGAATCGTGGATTAATTTTTTTCGGAACAAACAACAGGGTATCTAACGCAATCATTTTGCTGGATGCCTGGGATCGATATTTACTTTCAAATAAGTAAGATATTTTTTTTAATAATTCGGTAGTAAACATTTCGATATCTGTAAATGGGGTATCCATAAAATTACTGATGAATTAAATACTCAATGTGTTGAATTCATCGGTTTAATGGTTGAAATCTCAACTTTCAACCAGTTCGCGCCGGGATTATTGTAACATTCACTGAGCAAAGGCGCGGAATTATTTGTAACGAAACTCGATCCGAGGCGGGTTCAGGCCGATGGTACCGGAAAGTCCACCCATGCATTTCCGGCCTTGCTCGTGACGTGTATATGCGTCATCCGTTATACGTCATCCGGCGCGAACGGGTTAAAGACTAGTCACTGACCGCACAATTATAATGTTGATTCAGCACTTTAGTTGTTTAAACGTGTACCGCGCGAGATACGTCTGTATTATTAACTTTTTGAACAGCTCTGTTTAAGGTCAACTTCGATTTACTAATGTCAAGAATGTCGAATTGTTCAACGAAATGTCCGACGCCTACTCCCATAAAGCCCGGTCATCGTTTCACCATTCAAATTGTTTTGAGGAGTTCAATAAAATGAACCACGAGAAAATCAAATTCAAACATGGTTGGTTCTGAGGTTCTAAGATTCTAATGAAAACCAAACAAGTTGATGACACGTACAGGAATTTGGGTTTCTGGATTTTAATAAAGTGGCTAACTCATAAAGTAAACAAATTCCAACAGCCAGTTCAGCGCAGTCATGAAAAAAAAACACGTTCAATGTCTCTTAATAAAATCAAACAAAGCTGCGCATATGCACCTAAGGTTAAAACCAATACATTCCGTCATGTACTAGCGGCCAATTCCGGGGCTGCAAAGAACATTATAGTCTCGTTCACTGACACAACATTCCCGAGGGGAAATGTATTGTTATTCGGGAGGGGAATAAAAGGCGTGCGGCGCAGCCCGGGCAGGCACTGCTTCGGATAAACAGCCCGGTCACTCAATAGAGAGCTAAGACGCAAGTACAAGTACAAGCAACGGCGTCTTAACAGCGAAACTATACGTCACATCATTTTCGATATTAGAAAAAAAAGTGAAACTTTCCAGTAAGACACGGACACCCGACGATGTCAACGTTCGCTGCTGGAGTTTGAGATATCCTCCAACCTCTTAGCGATTTTCAATGAGTTTACACAAAACCAAGTCTCCGCACTCGAACATGGAACTTTCCCCAGTAAAACCATGATATTTTTGTCTAGTGCCAATTTAAGAGAGTGCAGGCACATGAATATGGCACGGTGTTATATAGCGGGCGGAAAGAGCCGTAGCAAAACATGTCTCGCCGCTTCAAAAGTACCGCAGCTGAACACTTGAGATGCGAGCCTGCGCTTCTTTCTTGTTTGGGAGCGCACCATTGATTGGTCTAAGTATTCCTTTACCTTGTTTTAGCACCACAAACGGATGTTGAGGGCCTTCTGCAAATAAATATAAATCCTAGTACTACATGTGTGTGTGTATCGAGCGTCTACTTTCTGTTTTCCTGTACCTTTCAAGGGTTTGAGCTCCATCCGTGCATCGGATAGCAAACTCGGTTAGATCTCGGAACCTGCTGGTCAGCGAAACTGAACGAACTCGTGTTCACACAAATGGCCTTTTTCAAATCCCTGGCTTCGTCTTCGTCTTTGGCCTTAGGCGATTTTAGGCTCCAAATAATGCGAGAACTCCAGCCACATTCCGGTGGCTGTTTGTGCTTCAGAAACGTTTAATCGATTGATATGAATTTGAATATTTCCGGTTGCTTCCATTTCTATTTGCTTTTTATTGATTCGAAAGTCGGAGGCGAAGCCGACTCCGAAGACCGGCGAAGCAAAGGTTTCAAAAAGGCCCCTAGAATCTGTACAGGACGTGAGCTGCGCAGTACTGGATTAGTCTGGTTTCTGCCCTCTGTGTTCTGCATTTAATATAATGCCGATAGCGGGTTGATACGTACGCCTTTTTATGAAACATGGTTTCGATTTTCGCTCAATTATAGACAAAAAGAGGCTATACGTGTACTTGCTTAGGATGCCGATTTTGCCTCAAACTGCCGCGGTATAAGCGGGACTTTTGCGGCACCTCAAGTTGCGCTGTGTGCTGGAGTCTGGGTTGCGTTCCACGTAAACGTTCGCCAATGTTCGCTAAACGTTCGCGATTTGTTTGGGCCTGCCCAGTGGGACATTGTTTTGTGTATAGTTGGCAAACTTTGCCAACGTTCGTATGATTTGACAGGCATGACAAGGTGCCGAGTTGTAAAAGTGCCCAATTACTGTTAGTCAGGTGCCCACAGTTAATTTGTGTGCATAGCAATAACAAGCCCAATTGGCATGGCTAGTAGATGCCGAGTTGGTAAGATGCCGAGTTGACAAAGTGCCGAAGCGAGGATTCCGAACTGTATGAACGTTGTTACGAACAAACATAACTCTAAAGGAAAGACATGTGATTTCATGAGCTGTTATCCGCGGTATAAAGAAAACCACAAAAAACGCGTACGTGATTTATTCCTCAGTGCTTTGTGAAAATTGGAAACAAATCGATTGGCGAACGCCTTTGAAATATTACGAAACAAAGCCGCAAGGTTGTGCATAATCTAATTGAAATGACAAAAAGGCACCCGAGTAGAAAGTACGTGTACTTGGATCGTATAGAATGTTTTCGTGCAACCCTAATGATGTTTTTGTTTTCATGTAGATTTAATTGCTTGGTTTGTTTTGTCATCTTGTTCAGCTGTGTGCTGTTTGTTTTGTTGACTTTTTGTCTGTCTTTGTTGTTTTGTCTTGTAGTATATTTTCTTGTTTCATGTTTTTTTTGTCCCACGTTGTCATGTATTGTCTTGTTTTCTTTTGTTTGTTTGGTTTAGTTGTGCGCTTTGTATCCTGGCTTACGAGGCAGTGTGTAGTGTCTTGTTTTGTTGTTGTCTTGTCTTGTTGTTGTTTTTATCTTGTTCTATTTTGGTTTGTCCAATATTCATAGAGTCTTATATAATGTGCAATGTAAATGTTTAAATTTTAAATGTTATAGATTTATTTTCACAATTTGATCTTTAACCATAGTAATTGCTATTGCTTTTGTTTCCCCATTGCTAATCTTTATAGTGATATATGTTTCATGGCATGAATAAAATAATAAAAATAATAATAATAATAGTGAATAATTCTTTGTATTTTCATGAATGCTACCGAGGCGATGAAAACACACGCCTGCATATAAACTATGCCCACAAAGGCTCCACAACCGACAAAGTTGTCGAGGTGAATATGCGTTGGAATTTATTCGGGTATCGGACTTTCCTCCCAAAGAATTGCATCCAGATTAAAATTCATCGCAAGGTTACCGATGAGGTATTTTTGTATTATCTATTTTTCACGGTTGACTGAACGGAATTATTATGACAATACCCGTGTAGAGCGACTGGACGACTTGTAACCGCGGCTAGGCCGACAGTATCATAACAGACGTTGGGCTTTTACCTAACATTGCTGAATCCTCCAAAATCAATATGAATTTGCACACATCCTATAGGGAGTTAGAATGAATTACGGGAAAAAAATTAAAAATCCGTGCGTTGCAATAATACGTACGTATATCAAGAATTTAAAGATGATCACCCATGTTTTTTTAACAAATATGATTTGTTTATCTCTTAGATCAACTTTCAACTTGTATTATAATGTACACCAATTTCCAAAACACAATTTATAACTTTTTACACGATTTGTTGTTATAGTATAAATGTACATTTATTACTCGATATTTAGCAGTTGGTTCGACTGGAGGTTTCCACCAAAGTGGGATTTTCATTTTTTGTTTCTTAATAACCCGTCTTAGTGATCGAGGGTGTCTTTATGTATAATTCTTACCCCGGTTTCTCATTGTCCATTCACGCGGTTTCTCCTTTAAACGAAGTTTAACAAAGCGTCAATTAAGTTTCACAAATTCCACAAAAAGAACGCCAAATAACGAATTGGAATGACGAAAAACAAGCCGTGAAATTAAAAGCTCCTGTGAATTTGAAAGCTATTCGCGTGAATTGTTAAATTGTTTTTTTGTTTTGTTTTGGTAATCGCATGACGCAATTGTACTATTGCCTACCCATATTAAAGGTAGGATACACAAATTATTGTTCATTGCTTGAAGTATCATGAATGGGTATATTTAAGGGGTTGTATTTTATAGTAACTATCGTTTAACTGACCTGTCCAAAGTTTTACAATCATGGATGCCGAGAAAAGCACGAAAAACAGCATTTGTTTTTAACTGGAGTCGGGCAGTTATTCTTATGGGTTTTTTTCCGCGATCGCCGTCCGGCGTCCGAAATAATTACAGAATATCTAGCGCAATCATTTTGCTGGATTCCTATAGAAACATTTTTTACTTTTAAATAAGTAAGATATTTCTTAATAGTTCGGTAGTAGATATTTTCGATATCTGCAAATGGTGTATCCACCTTTAAATAAAAAATGAAATTAAATTACGGTTTGGAGCAGCAATCAATTTCGCCCGAAACCGAATGACGTGGTAATTATTATTGGCTGCTTATTTGCCGGAGTTGACCGAGAAAACTTATACATGGTGGTACAAACAAACACGCAACCTCAAAGTTCCACAATTCAGAGACCTTCACTTTTGCAGGGATAGAAAATCTTGTTGAAAAATGATACCTGATTCGGTTCAGTGTAGTTTTGATTTCATTTTTGTGAATGTCAGGGGCTCTAATTTACGATTATCGCACTCAGTAAACATCCAAGACCAAATAATATAACCCCTGACCAAGGTTCACAAAAATGGCGATGGAATCAAAACTATACTGAACCGAATCGGGAGTTCTTGGTATCATTTGCCTTCAAACAGGATTTCCTGGCCATGCATGTGAATGGTTTAGGCTCCTGGATATTGGAAGTATGAGGTTGCGTTTTTGTTTTACCATCCTGTTTATAATTATATAGTAAATGTGACCTGCTCCCACGAAATCAGAGTAAAGTTGACATTTAGTCTGACCATGGTCTGACAGAAATCCACATAACCCACTCTACACGTCCTTCAATTTAATGTCCTTCCTATGTGACCGAGAATCGTTCTAATACCAAAAAATAAGCTGCATGTATGATGATTACGCCCGTTCCCAATAAACACGTTTCTCATTGCTATTCTCTTGCAAAAGCACAAGTTTCATCTTCAACTATAAAACCTAAAAACTATAGTCTGACAGAAAAAAATCCACATAACCCAGCGTTACACGTCCTTCATTTTATTGTATTTTCCATGTGACCGGGAATCGTTCTTATAAAATTTTAGTTAAACGTATGCTGCACGTATGATTACGCCCCTTTCCAATAAACACGTTTCTCATTGCTATTCTCTGACAGAAACAAATTCACATAACCCAGCGTTACACGTCCTTCAATTGAATGTCCTTCCCATGTGACCGAGAATCGTTCTTATAAATTTTTAAAAAGCGTAAGCTGCACGTATGATTACGCCCCTTTCCAATAAACACGTTTCTCATTGCTATTCTCTTGCAAAAGTACTTAACCTAACACTACAGTCTGACAGGAAAAAAATCCACATAACCCAGCGTTACACGTCCTTCAATTTAATGTTCTTTCCAGGTGACCGAAAATCGTTCTAATAAATTTTTTAAAACGTAAGCTGCATGTATGATTACGCCCCTTCCCAATAAACACAATACTTGGTAGTTCGGAAGAAAACATTATGTTGGAATTGTATCATGCCAAAACCCGAATAACGATTCCCCACTGTCAAATCAGCTATTTTCAATCATAACTCAGTATAGCACAGCGCGACTTTACGCCGTTTTCGTGGGAGGTCATATGCATAGGTATACATTATCTTACCATGACAGTCGTGGAGATAGTTCTTCTCGTCCGGATTAATGAGGGGCCAACAGTGGAATGGGGAGTTGTCGAGTTCGTGCCACGCCCACACGGGGCTGAAGGACACCTGTTTGTGAATAGACGCAGAAGAAAAAGAAGATAATTGAACAGTCCTATAAAGGAGCAGGTGGCGGGAGATAATTCATGGAATTCCAGACACAGGTGCACGCAAGCCTCAATAGAGGAGAAATGAGGTGGGAAGGCGGGGGTGGGGGATGTCTCCTTGACCGAGACATTGCAAGTCAGGGCCGACTTCTATAATTCAATATCCGCGGCCTTCGTGCGTAAAGGCTTGGAATGTCACGGTTTTAAATAGGTGGGCACAACTACAATGTAATTATTTCGGATTGTTGCACCGATTGTTACGCCGACTGTATAGTTTAATTCACACTGGAGATAACATACATTTAGTACAAATTGCGTTAAAATGACAACTAGGCCATCAGCCTGGAAGGTTGGTAGGTATTAAATGGGGGGGGGGGGAGATACTCAAGATGATTTTTGGCAAGGTATGGAAAATAATTATGTGATAGCATTGCAGCGGTGATAGCTTATTGTGGAGCGCAGTGGCCTCGTGGTCTGGAGCATTGAATTTGTAATCTGTAGGTAAAGTTACAGGTTGTGGGTTCGAATCCGGCCTGGGACTATGGTGCGTGTGCCCTTGGGCAAGGCACTTTGTCACTCATCGCTTCTCTCAACCCAGAAGTAAATTGGTACCTGCGAGGGCAGCGATGGTTACTGTGGTTGAATTTAGCTGCTTTGCACCGAATTGGCAGCATTGAGCTGTATACTCCCCAGGGAGCTGAGATGGTATTTTGGAATGTTTCATGGGCCCAATGACCGGGGTGATAATGTTAAGCGCTTTGAGACCGTTGGTGATAAAGCGCTATATAAGCACCGCACATTATTATTGGGCGTTATCACTTTTAACAAAGTATATTCGGATATTTTGAAAAGAATAGAAAAAAGTGATTACAAAAGTCTACCACCGCTCACACTGCATGCAATGCTGTCACACATTTTCAAATTCTAGGTGTGCATACCTTGCCAAAAAGCGCTCTGAGCATTCTCCTCTCGATCATTTCGATACCGGTGGCCGAATCTTTGGACCGAGGCTGGTGCCAGTGTGCAATTTGCATGGAGAATATTGTCTGACTTGGCAAGTGCCGTAATGGTATCTGACGATTTAGTCCCAAATTTAGTCGCCATAAAGACAACAACCGGTGCGAATACGCTTTCTGTAAAGACTTTTAGTTTCGCACCAATGTCAGGAGACAAAAAACAAATATAACAAAAAAATTGAAAGAATATATAGTATCCTGCCGCGACGTCTTTGATTGTGTACAAAGTCTATGGAAAAATGAGGGCATGTTCAAAGTATTGTCTATAACAAAATTGAAAGTGTTTTTCAGTCCCAGTCTTTTCGGCATTTTCGCAATGGCTCATGACTGGCCTTCGTTGAGATAATATTTTGTATATGATGATGAAAAGAAAGTGGCGTAGGATGCAACATACGTTCCAAAACATGTAATCAACCATTGAACAGAAATCTGTAAAGACCACAGGACAACGTGCAAAAAGGGCACTTTACGTTATGGTACAGTAAATACAAATGTGGATTAAAAGGATCGTATACGTTTGGTAAAATTACTCCAAAAATTAATGGCAAAACAAACTTACTTGCTAAGAAGTACAGCAGCTTTGGATAGTATAATGCATTTTTAGAAACTGTTCACTTCGAAGCGTTACTGCAGTGACGTTTCTCAGATTGTGTATTCCAATGCAGATTATTCTTCCTGCGTTGACATAACCGCTCCAGATTTTCGGCAATTGAGAGGTTTCGTTAGCCAACGTTTAGTGCAACGCCTACCATTAGTTCCAAACTGGACGCGCCACGCACAACTATCTGTAGACGGCTAACGCACTGCACTGCGTCTCGTGTTCATACTGCGCAGAAACTGATGACGTAAGGAGAACTAAACGTAGTCGTTTCTCTAACCGTGCGCGACCGAAACCTCTCTAATATCTCAAAATCGCTACCACCTTTTGAAATGATTTTTGTATAGGTTAGTTTTATGGTATATATCTATATAGGATTGAAACAAACAGTGGGTTCCAATTACCAAACGTATACGATCCCTTTAAGCAGGGTTGGGGTTTTAAAGGTAGTATACACCAATTGCAAATATCGCAAAACAAAACTGCTGAATTATTATAAAATTACAGTACCTGTCAGTGTGTTCTGTGTGGAATTGTGCATCAGTTTCTAAAACCTGTCTATTTTTCAAACACATCCCCTAAATTGATTATTTATCAAATTGAGTCAGTCCACATCCGTGAATGGGTGCCAGCCAACTAGTCTGGTTTCCTATCCTGATGGTCGTCTATAAATTGATCTGTTTCCTCTGAAGCAAGTCAAGAAACCAGACTACACGATTCTTAAGTTCTTGGGTTTTTGTTCAGCATAAACACAAAACTTTAAAACAGGTCAGCATCACAACACATGTATTTGCAATAAAATATGAATTCCAACCCATCCATTTTCAAATATTACAGCAAAAGCAAATGGTGTATACTGCCTTTAACGGTCGTACATTAAAACAAACAAACAAATCAGTAAAAGTCTACTTACTAAAATGAGGTGAGAAATAAGAAATCTTCCCCTTTCCAGCGTAATCATGACCCCTCTGGGCGATTAACTGCATGCGTACGGCACAGGTAAACAACCGAATCCACGGCACCGTTAAAAAAATGTCGCGGTTTGAGTGTTAAAAATAAAGTCGGCACAAATCAAAACTGCCAGAGAAAAAAACCTGTGCCAGCAGTCTAGTCCCAGACTTGGGGGTAGTCGAATGAGACCCGACTTTAAAGTTGAAGACACTCAAAACCAACAGTATCCTATATCGCCAATATACTGACGGTTGGAACACGAAACTTATCTTGATCAACTTCTACTTATTCCCAGCTCAGACTTCGGTTTTATATTCCAACCTCCGTTGCTCTTTCCCAAGCGATCGATGGCGTGTTGTTTCCAGTTACAGTGTTTCACGACAAATCGAGTCGATTTGGAGGTGTGGCGAATCGACAGTTATTCCTCGCGACATGAACACACCTTTGCGACAACAATAAAAGCCAGGTTTTTTGTTTAGTTTTTTTTTTTTTTTCCCTTTCTCCCAGCAGCCAGCCCACCGCACAGGATCAAGATGTACAAATGTTCAGCAGGCGTTGACGAGTAAAATCCAGCGTGTTACGTGACTGACACTCCCATTGTACGATGTGACAACGGCCGGTGGTGGCATCCAGCGGTGGGCTGTGTAATCGCTTATCACAAACCTACCACCACTTTCTCCCCGTCTATACTGCGAGTAACTGCTCTTGTTGCTCCTTTACGCACCGAGTCGTTACTGCAAATGGCACACCACACGCGCGCGCACCGAGAGAGGGAGAGAGTACATGGTTCAGGAGTATGCGCTGAGTGATTCTTAGGGCTTCTGAGCAGTCACCGCGTTTCTGCATTTTGCCTGTTGTATTAAACCCGCCGTCTCATCTTGCATTCAGCTCGATCCAATGACCTTCCGTGTAGACTGGCGGTTCATTCGTCGTTGCGCGGCGTATCAAATGATACGGCTCTCACCACGGTTTGTTTAACGCGTAATGAGTGGGAACAGAGGCACAGATCGGCTTACAGGAAGATATTAAGTCAGCAATAATTTCCTGGCCAACAGTAGTTTACTGTACGTTACTTTGGTCGCATTCCGATTTTTGGTTTTTTGTTTATATACGGGGTTTGCTTTATTTCCCTGTTTTGGGTTTTTTTTCGTTCATGCACACGTAATGTTTGGTTTTGCCATTTCGTGTTCGTTTTTTGGTTTATAGGGTTTTTGTTAACGGCGGGTGGTTCAGCCTGCACGCGTAATGCCCAAGCCGAAGGCGATGGCATTAACAAGGATAATCCGGTTTTGAACATACTTGTTTAATACCGGCCAACCACATTTTTAATCCCATTCATAAATACCTTTTGGTTAAAAAGAAAACAGTCAAATAAAAACAAACATTATACACGTATGTTTTATCGGCCGTTTAATACCCACGTGTCGGTCAATCGACCAGTAGGAATGGCTAAACTGCCTAAGGTATTTTTTTAATACATTTGCACCACACCTTCCTAACATTTTTTCCGAATGGTTCAATTAAATTCAAAGTAGCGCACGGATTTGATATCCGAATTTTGTTTTCTTTTTTTTGTTTAGAGTCAATCTATCCGAGTGTTCAATGTTGATGTGTGACATCACAAAAATATGGATTACTGGATTAGGTAGGCCTATCCTCTCTTTATTTCTGAATTAATATGGTCTTGTTCCATGATCACAGTCTAATCCTTGGAATCGTTATTATTTTGTGTCTATACCGCTGTCTCAAATTGTTGTACTCGTCATTATTTCCGTTTACTCTGTTTGTAGTTATTCAGACTATTTCAAATTAAAAAGTTGGGAGTTTTTTTTAACAAAGCCATCGTGAATATAAGCGAAAATCACCCTTTATATATACCACAGAAACGAATTTGAACGCACGCGTGAAAAATGTGTTGTCAATTAATCAAATTCCTGATCAATTCTTTTGTGAGGCCTTCGACGGAGTCTAAAGGAATTATAAAACAATTATTTGAATTTGTATAATGAGTTCATTTATCGAAATACTACTCAAATAGAACGACTCTTTTTTGGGGGGATATATTCTAATGCTCACATAAGGGAGTATTTTTTTAATAGAACTTGTATGGGCATTGTGCTAAATTGATCGGGGTTTTTTTCTTCATAAAATTGGCCAATAAAACTTAAGAGTTAACTATGCAAACGATAGAGTTAAAAGATGTGAAATATGTGCTCAGAAACTGAGATGAAGTAGACATCGAGTGAACAAACAGTATGTAAACAAAGTTTAACATTATGATGAAAGTTCCCCCCCAAAAAAACTAAAAAAACTAAAACAAAAAAAAAAGTGAAGCGATCACATACCATACTCAAGTTGAAATAAAAATTTGTTGAAGTTAAAGTTGAAGTTCAAAAATTACAAATTTTCAATTGTTTTGGCATAAAGTCGATTCCACTTAATTAATACAGCAGTTTTTTCCCCGAAGGCTGATCGCGACGCGTGGTCTTTTAATTTAGATTCGTATGTGTGTGTATGTGATGTCTGTGTGATTTCTGTGATGCGGAACTGATTCATTCTGATGGCAGAGCACTCGCTGCTTCGAGACCAGGTTGTGTTGCCTGTGTGTGTTACCTGAAGGTGTACGGATACTCCACAAACAAATAGTGCACGAGCTGATTGGGTCAACATAATTATTGGTTGGCGTGTTTTAATGGCGAAGGCTCTCAAGCCGAATCTGATGGTGTCTTTCAGATCTGAAGTCGTGGAAGGGTTTAGGCCGGCGGGGAGCCGAGAAAGCATAACAAGGCCATCGGGTGCAGTTTTTGTTTTGCGATCAAAACCCCATTCGGGACTCGTGAGGAAATGAAAAGGTAAATCAGTCGTGCCAGGGATCGGGAGGAAACTCCGATGCATCGGGATTCAGCGACTGCAATTATTATTATTGTCGGATGGAGTGCTTCAGCACTAGCGCAGCGCAGCGCAGCACAGCGCAGCTAGCTAGCTAGCTAACGGGGAACAGAAGAGCGCCATCATGCGGTGGCATGGTTTCCATGATGGACCCTGGATCTGCGCGCGCATGATGATGCTGAATGGAGTGGCGGGAGATGCCGCCACCCGTTGGCGCTTTTTCTTTCCGTACCACTAACGCGTCAATTTGCCCGTTTCATTGGAATGGGGCGACTTGAATAGAGACTTTTATAACTTTTTCTATAAGACCCTATCTAGATGAGATTATTAACCAATAATTTGGGTTAATAGAAAAAAGGTATAAAAGTCGTGTATACGAAAAACTAGGGACTGTATACAATTAACTAGGGACTGTATCCATTAATTTTGGTGAATTATGGCTGTCAACGTCGTTGGTCTTCATACGTTCCCCGTGTATCAAAATCGATTCGTATTGAAGCGCGCGCTTTGGTCTCCATTCAAGTCGCCCAATTCGAATGAAACGGGCAAATTGACGCGTTAGTGGTACGGGAAAAAAAATCGCCACCCGTTGGGCCGCCGAAAAAAACGCCCCCTCCCTTTCCGGAATTCCGAGCGTAACAATAACACAATCGACGACGCCCTCAACATGCTCTCGCAGGTCTGATGACGGGGCCTTTTCTAATCCCTGGCTTCGTTTCGTCTGCGGCGGCTTAGCGATTTTCGGCTCCAAATTGCGGGAACGCCAGCTGCATATAGTGTCTAACCGTGCTTCAGAAACATTCAATCGCCGGTGGATATGAACCCCAAAGTTCGACTATTTCCATTTGCCTAGCTCTATTTCAATTTGCTACTGAAGCTCAACTGAGGCAAAGAAGTTTCGAAAACCTCTGTAGGAATCATCATTCATCCGAGTTATGTGAACATGACTTGTGTTCGGATGCGAGCCCGTGCGCAAGCTAATCGGGGTTACCTTCAGAAATTGTGGCTTCATTTCGAGCATAAAATGTGGACTAATACTAATGGCTGTTGATTGAACAATTTAGATGCCACGTGTTTGTTATACAACACCGGGTTACCCCTAAGTTTTTCAGTTAGGATTATTTTGGTTTATAGTTCACCAATGCCAATGACTCATGTTAAACATAATTTTATTTATGTTAATAATTTCATTAATTATTTATAAGGGGCCAATTTTTTCATTATTGAGATATTCCTGTTTACAGCAGTGGGTCTCATCACAGCCGGCAGTGTGATGGCCAGACTCAGCAATTAAGGTGCATGTGAAAGAGCAACATCAGCTTCTCCACCATGAAGTACTGGCTCTTCAAATCTCTGGTGCTCTCCAACCTTCTCTATGGGTGCGAGTCTTGGACACTGCTTAAATGAAATGCCTAAAGAAGTTCCTCTGCATCTCCTACTTGGAGCATAAGACTAAAGGTCGAGAGCCCATAAACTTCTCCTTCCCATCATTACAGAAGCTTTTTTTTTAAAGCAAATCACCCATCACACTAGGCCAAAGGCCACTCGAGGTGTTGGCGACTAGAGAAAAATGTGGAAGAACCAGCCCCTCACACTGAAACAAGGCATTCTGATCTGGCACGAATAGAGTTGGGATGGGTAACTATAGTCTACAGCAAGGCATTGATAATGGCTCTACGCATATTATGTGTAGAAGTGTCATAGCCCAGGCCGGGCCCGAACCACCAACATGCAGCAGAACTACCGGCAGACCACGATTTCAAAGCTCAAAACCACTAGGCACTTCAGGCTGGCGTGGTTCAGCCATGCCACACGAGACTACAGCCTTTGCAAGACTATCATGCGGGCACCTTTGAGGGCGGCCACAGGCGAGGGCAGCAACAAAATTCATGCTCCGACAATGTATAGTGGATACACAGGACCATACCAGACCTCTTGGTGCAGGTCACAGACAGACCAGCTTGGAGGAGAACTTCAGCTGCTTCTGTCCTCAGGGGCCAATTTCATAGAGCTGCTAAGCACAAACATTTGCTTAGCATGAAAATTTGTCCTTGCAAAAAAAACCTTACAGACCAAATTTTCATGTGATCTTATTGTTTTTGATTAATAATCAGCTGGTTTTTGCTTAGCATGAAAAACCCGTAGAATTTTGGCTGGTAACCTGTTTTTAATGAGCAAGATTTGTTTGTGCTAAGCAAAATTTTGTGCTTAGCAGCTCTATGAAATTGGCCCTAAGTCTCCCCAAACGGGGCGACTACATTAGTGAATATCCCCAGTCTACAATATTAATTGTCTCTATTCTAAATGACTCACCTGGCTATCATGTCTTTGAAGGTTGATGCATCACCTAGGTGTTTGCATTACTGGGGAGTGAAAACCTCCTCTTGGTCATGACAGCTAACAGTAGTTGACCAAAGTTATATTTCTGTCATAGCATTCCAATCTGAAACCCAAAATTATGAACTTATTTTCTAACAATAACATTCAGTGGTGGACTGATGTCATAAAATAAGTTTTCAATCACCCCCCAAAAATGCCAAAAATGTAGCATCTAATATATGCTGTCTACATGTATACCAAACAAAATTCAAACAACATTAAAAAAATATCCACTGGAATCAATCAACAATATGTAATAAAAACAAAAAAATAAAATCAATCACAGATTATGACTAGCCCTGAAATATTTCTTTGATTGTAGAAGAGCAGATAATCATAAGGAAAGGAAAGCAGGTTCGTGTATGCATTTTTCTTGTGTTTATAACAAAAAATAACATATTCTTAAGCAAGGTTATTTAAAAGGTTGCATTGTCTATTGTATGATCAGCCTACAGCAAGTTCGGGCGCGAACTATAGTTAACCATTAGTCAGTCTCTGCTTTACCAATGCGCATGCTCAAATGCAGTTCGCTCGAACGGCTCTAGTCGAACTATTGTTGAAAAGATGGCAACCGCTTTGTTTACATTTGCGACATGAATGAAATGGGTATTGCCACTATTCTTCCACGCATATAAGTAGGATTTAACGTTAGTCATGTTGGTCCAAAAACAAGACAAAAATTACATTAGGCCCGCCAGATTTTCACTTAACGTTACTGCCTTTCCCTCCGTTTGACTGCTGATACCACCTTTTTCTACGTCACTGGTTCTCTCCATGTTTTCCTATAAAAAGAGTCAACCAGCGGCAACCGTGCTCCATGGTCTGGTTCCAAATAGTCGACTAGATAGTCCAACCATTCTGCGTTCGAGCGACGTTAGTCGAACTATGGTTAAATATAGTTCGCGCCCGAACTAGCCTTTTGACAAGGCCTCGTGACTCTGGCTAAGCGGCTGAGATGAGTCTAGATACCTGGGGTGAACGCGCGACCGAGTGACGAATGTCACGAGGCCTTTTGCAATGTAGGTTTCACTGCTCGGCATGAATTATTCATAGATACATATTAGCATGCCAATACGCCCAATCAGAACGGCGATCTCCCAGTTGGCTTCGTTCGTGATTCGTTCAATATCAAAGCATGTAAGAAAAGGTAAAAAAACGTAAATAAATGTTGCTTCTGAGTTGAATATATGAATGATAAATACAAGATATCACATTTAAATCTATTTTACATGCAAAATTGCAATAAATTAGGAAGCAACTAATGATTTGAGCTAAATATTGTAAGTGACATGATTGGACATTCCCTGTTTGTAAAATGAACTAGTCCAACTTAAATATAAGCTGACGCCACGCGGAGATACGTTCGCTGATTGGACGCTACCATTTCGGTAGCGAATTCCAGTCGGAAACAAAGGTTAACATAAGAAATCCAAACCAGATTGATAAAGGCCACTTGTCTGGGCAATTCGCACTGGCGTTCACTCAGGTTTTCGCGATTAGTCTCTTTTTAGTCGCTCGGCCTCTATCAGACATGTGGCCTTGTTTAAAGGCTACGCCCGAACTTGCTCCTAGTATAAACAGTATATCAAAAACAGCAACGCGGCACTGGACTAGGCATGTAGGCCTAGCGTAGTATTTTTGTTTATACCGTACGTGGCGTGAAGTCTGTAATTTTTGGTCTAATAAGCCGATTCACTATTACAACTGCGCATGTCCGTCACATGACCTGACGACCGCTTTTGGAAGATAAACAATACACCCGCGTAGTGCGGCGTAGTACCTTAGACCGAACCGTTACCGTCGCCGTATTTTTAGAAAATTTGTTGTCATTTGTGGAAACGAACGTGATATAATATATTTATTGTATACTTATTCACTTTAAGAACATATTTCATACGTTTTTATCCACATATCGTCAAGTTTATGGTGATTTCTGAGGATAACCACGGACTTCCGGGTGTCGAATTCGGCAACCTTTTCTTCGTACGTAGCTATGTAAGTTCGCTGTGATCAATTTTACGCATGTTATTTGTAATGATTAGTAATTAGTTTTGCTTCCATCATGCTAAACTTAATATAATCTTGACTACATTTAAAGAGGATGAGTGTGGTTGTGATATTAATTGTGTACTGTGTGGTGTACATGTACATCCATCATGTAGTTCCTCAGCCGGATCAGACTTTTCTTTTTAATGGATTGGTGGGTACGCTGAATAACTAGAGTTTTTCAATCTATATAGATAGCCAACATAAAATGATAAACACCAACCAAGAACACTGGTTTAAAACACCTCTCCATGCAGTAATTTAGGCCAAAATACATAGACCTGCAATACACCTTGAATTAACTAATTGATTACTCTGATAGGTTTAGCCTAGGGAACTCTCGTTACCCTTTTCTTCCTAATTATCACTGCACGAAGCCCTGCTTTAATACCTATTTTTGTGCTGTTAGTAGTTTTTATTATCCTTTATATCTAAAAGTTCTTCCATAAAATTTACACATCTTTTCATTTTTTGTACTTTTCAGACAAGTTCATCATGAGGATCTGTGCTGCTATAAACTGTGGCAACGGCACCTTGCAGATTGACTATACTGACTATCCTCTGTCTTACTGTAAGGCTGCATAAATTGTCATTAAAATAAGGAATTTCAATTTGTAGACCAAGAAGAATAAGTGTTATTGACAATAACAAAGTTTGGATACTGTAAAATTGTTTAATTTCACGGCAACTTAATTTAGAAAATTAGCATTTAGGCCATTTTCTGAGGCAATTTTCTGAGGCAAATTTTATTTCACTAATTGAAAATAACTGAGTCAAAGGAAAGCACACAATTAATTTTTTGTTTTTTAAATAGCACACAATTTGAAATTATTTTGAAAGAACATAGTTTGAATTATTTGGAAAGCACACAATTCAAATTCATAACACAAAAGGTGAAATAGTAGCCTAATTAACATGATTGTTGTCAATAGTTCAATCAGACAAATAAATTACAACATTGTAATTCACACACTCCAGTTTTTTACTTGGCCAAAACTGCTAATTCCAATACCCATTTTCTCAATTAAATACTGTTGTTTAAATACTGTTGCTTAAATACTGTTGTTTAAATACTGTTGTTTAAAAACTGTTTTTTAAATACTGTTGTTTAAAAACTGTTTTTTTAAATACTGTTGTTTAAAAACTGTTGTTTGTATACTGTTGTTTAAATACTGTTGTTTAAATACTGTTGTAACTGTTATACTACAACACACTGTTTGCATTTATTAATAAAATAAGTACATGTAACACTATATCAATTCCAGTTTTGGTGATTTATCCTTTTATCTGTACTTATTTTCTGCAAGTTGTACAGAACCAATCCCCATCTGGACTTTGTACAGGCGGCCATTGGAGAACACCTTTTTTCTCATGAATCCATCCATCTTTTAAATCAGCTAATGGATCAGGTAGTCTTTGGCCATTTACTTGTAGAAGTTCTGCATAATGCTGTGATCTCGATCGGTCTAATTCCTCGACCTCATCAGGTTTAATGTCAATGTTAAGTTGGGTACATGCATACACCAATGCCTGTAACTCTACCTTTTTCCCTGTTACTTTTAGGCCCCTTATACGTAAAAAATCCTTTAGTGAGCTTATACTGTCCAGTGGTTTATCTCTTCTCTAATGTAAGACCTTCCATTCTACTTCAAAAACAAAACAGAAATATCGCATGTTATGCCCAGAAATTGCCACACATCGTTAGTGTTTTTTGCAAGGGAGTTAATACGTTACCACTGACAACGCAATTTGTTTATCTTCCGTGACCTTTGACAATACCCAGCATGCAATTGCGCCGCGATAATAGTGAATCGGCTTATAGGAGAGTACTATAGTACTAACTCACACATATATTCATGTGTGAGTAAATTAACACTGACGCTAGCCCAGGTTAAACGACGGTCTTCATTGCAACGAGAAGGGAGTCCATTGAGGCAGGCTAACCGTGTATTACTGACCTAACCAGTCACAACGTACCAATAAGGTTGTTTCACGTTCCAGTTGCGCATGCTCAGTAGAGCGCCCTCTGTAGGCCTACTACATGTAGGAGAGGGGAACACCCATATAAACACGCTATCATCCGGGTAAGTTGTGTACCCCTTTTTGCGCTGAATCCAAGATGGCCGCGGAACGTGAAACAACCTTATTGAGCCTCACAAATTCGTTCTATCTATAGGCGTCTTTCTTCCGCTGGTTTTAGCTTCTTTTTTGAGTTACTTCTTCGGTTCCTACATCGTTAATTTGCCATAATTAGTTGGTGTTGACATAGCGGTGTTTTGTTCGTAACAATTATTATTGTGTTACTATATATCCAGTTTTTGGACAATTACGGTTCGTCTGCCAGTTGTTTCCGTCGCCTAAAAACGCGCGTTAAGCAAATAAATGGGCCAGTATGTTTGCTGCCCTCTATCGGTAACGTTCTCAAAAATAAAGGTTATCGTCTGCCAAAACACGTAGGTTTTCAAAACCTTTGCTTCGGCTTCGGCTTCGCCTTTGAATTCTGAATCACTGAGAAGCAAACATAAGTCCTTGCAAAATAACTCAAAGTCGAAACTGTCATTTCTCCATGATTCTACCAAATAATAATTACAAAATGGCGTCGCGCGAACTGTCTCGGTCGTCGTTGGTACGGTCATTGGTTGAGCATTTTGGCGCTCGGATATTTTATGACTTTATTACGTGACTGTTCCGACCAACATTGAACAGACGGTCGGGGTCGGTTGCAAATTGAAATTAAAGAAATTGGCGGAAAGGTAAACATCGGTTGCAAAACTTTACGAAATGTGTGTTTTCTTTAGTTTGGAGTGGTTGAGTTGGTATTTTGAAAATATGCAATTGAAAATTCAATCGTGCGCAAATAGTAAAAATAAGTCTATGTATCACAACTGAAACTTGCTGAATCAGAAAACATAATTGTGTCGTCTGCCAATTGTGTCGTCTGCTACTCAAGTTGGTGGTAACGTTATGCCTACGTGAACGACGAACAATTCCCGGTCATGTGTTTCTACGTGCTTTCCGTCGAAATAATGACATCCGAAACAGCTCTTAGTCAAAGACGCCCCCAAAAGACCCAGGGGCCGGGGGGGGGGGGGGGGGGTTAAGATCGCTCAAAGCATGATGGGAAAATATGACGCAGCAATTTCGTGGCCATGGTAACGAGGTTGCTTTAACCTATCTCCAATTTCAACAGAGGGCGCGCCCGGGCGCCTTGTACAATAGGTCAAAGGTCGGGGGTGTTTCCCCATAAATATCCGGAAGAGCACACGAAAAATGAAAACAGTCGTAACTCGAGTCGTATTGACTATTGACGTTATAATTGGGAGTTTCCCTCGGAAATTGTATAATGTAAAGCCACGTGCTTCCATTGAAGAAGTCCGGAGTTAAATTTATAAAAGCATGCGGTTTGAAATTGGAGAGTCAGTTTCCAGTTGAAGATCGGGTCGAACTGGAGAGGCGAACAGCATGAGATATTCCGAGCAAGAACTGTACCGCATGGCTTGCTCTGCCGCCGGCGCCAGCGAGGCAACCATGCAAGGGCGGCTGCATTACAAAGGGATACAGCAGGGGAAATTGCGGCCCGTCCGTGAATTACAGGGTAAAATAAGAAAACAATGGCCCCGCCCCCCGCACTACAACTTTATGGAGGAATATTAAAGTAGTACTGCTAATAACTTTTAGTAATAGTAGTAGTAGTACTGGCCATATTACTTGGGCACTTCCGGTGATTTTGGTGCCATAATAATTAAACCTGTTTTTTTCTTCTTCATCCAAGTTGACAGTCAGTTGAAAACTGTTTGAAGTAGCCAAATCGGATGACCAAATGACTTATACCTTGTAGTTGTATAACTTAATTAATAGGTTGTACATTACATTAAATAATTAATAGGTTGTAGTTGTACATTACATGTAGGCTAGGCCTATATCTCGTACATGGGACTTATATCTCGTACGCAACACTTAAGTTATATCTCATACATTCTTTCCCCAAGGTTATGATGTGGATAAACTTGCCATTTACTAATTCCGAAAGCTCCTCTGGCATTCGTCAACTAAAATTTGCATAAAGTCTTTTTTTTTAAGGCTACATAGGAGACAACTATTCGGAAAGAATGTTGAAAGCCGTTACCTGACGCTGGATTTTTTCTTTTCATATAATTATAATCTCAACGAAGGTCAATCAGAACAAAAATGTTGAAAAGACATGAATCTGGGACTGCGCAACATTTTCAATTTCGTCAGGAAATATTTTCTCGACTTTCTGTACTGTAGACTTTGTTCACAACCGCTGAAGTAGCGTCACAATTTGTCACATTCCATTCCAAAACTCGTGTTGGGAAATTTCATTTGATGCTAATCAGCTACCTAGACACGCAGGCTAGGCGTAGACACTTAAACATTTTCACAACTTTGTTCGGTTGCTGAAAAGGTCACGACTCCACGCACTTCAAAGTACGAGTCAAGTGATTGTGATTTCCGTGCCCTCTGGAATCCTCCAAAATCCTCAATTAATTTCAGCGTAAGGTAACCTTCTCATGAGGTCCGTGGGTCGCTTTGAGCACATAGGCCCACGGCATCGTGGGCTACTTGACCGGAAACCGTAGAACCCCACGTGTGCCTTTTAGTGCATGGGAAGCACCCTTCAGAGTCGTGGCGCGAAGATACATTTCTGATGTTTTTCATTCTTTTTGTGTGTGCAAAATTTACTAATTTGTTGTCCACTGAAACTGTGTGAGCCATTTTACTCCCAAGTGTACTAATAATAAAATAGGACAAAACTTAAGGCAATTTTGACATTTGAAGGCAATTACTGCATGTGCTGTGTTTACAGTGCACAAATTAGTAGTATCTCCTTATCAAGTTGAATGAAAGAGGAGTATTTAACCGGATTGTATTTGGTATTTAACCGGTAAATACATGCTCTTTCTTTCGTATGGACCGAAGTCCTGATTGACAGCTTTAGTTCGAGAGGTCTTTTTTCTCTTAGCTGGATCACCACGAGAAGGTAGCTGTCTTGATCCTCCAGAAACACCAGGGCAAACCCCTTCTCTTAGCGATAAGTTTTTTGGGGTTCTTTTACGTGCATTACACAACACACGGGACCTCCAGCTTTACGTCCCATCCGAAGGACGAAGCAATAGTGGTTTAATTGCCTTGCTTAAGGACACACTTGTCGACACCGGGACTCGAAATCGCGCTCTGCGGAACAGAAAACCGGGTTCTTAACCGCCAGGCCACGACACTCCACATGCTCTTACCTTGTGATTGTGGACAACATGTGTGATTTTTTGGTAAATTTGTCTCCTACAAAAAAAAGAATGAAAAACTGTTAAATAGCCTGTTGTGCAAATTTAATTAAATGTAAAGCCAAAAATGCGTAGACCCATCTGTACCAAGTCAATTCAACTTCCACAGTTGGAGTTTGGCAGGTTTAGTACTGTTAGGTAATAAGTACAGTTAGGTTCAGTACAGTTAGGTTCAGTACAGTTAGGTTCAGTATAGTGTACCAATAACTACTGAACCTGTGTGAGCTGTTGAAGTTTGTTTGGTTTCGTATGCTTTCTAGTGAGAGAGCCTAGAGGGTTAGGGTTAACTACTGAACCTGTGTGAGCTGTTGAAGTTTGTTAGGTTTCGTATGCTTTCTAGTGCGAGAGCCTAGAGGGTTAGGGTTAACTACTGAACCTGTGTGCAGCTGTTTAAGTTTGTTAGGTTTGGTATGCTTTCTAGTGCGAGAGCCTATGGGGTTAGGGTTAAAGTGTGTTTTGTATCCCAGTTTGGGCACTTACTGAACGGAATACCCCTTTAAATTGATAGATGCAATTCTGGGTGATTACAAATGATGCTGAACTTCCGACTACATGTAGATCTAAATATTGGGTTTCAATTTGATTGCATTTGATTTTTGGTTTCCTCTTCAGCATTTAGGGAACGAGAGTTCCGACTTCAAGGCAATTTCCTGTTTTACTACAAGCCGGCCGAAGACAGGAGACTGCCCGAGGTATAAATTCAGTTAAAAAGCCTTCTAACTTAAAGGAGTCAAATGTTGCACAAAACACTTTAACAAAATGGGGCCCTTTTTTTTTTTCTTAAAAATAAATTGGTTTTATTTTTAAAGGGCTGGTCACTTTTGGGAATCTCAAAAACCATAAATGTTCACAGATTTACAAATAACTTACACGGTAGAAACATTATGATGTTAGAAAACTTCCCATGGAATAGTTTTGCCTGAAATGCTATAGTCGTTGAGAAATGAGTAAAACGATTAGTTTTGGTCTCATGAGACGAGAATTCATCCACTGATCCCAATTTTTTTTCTTTGTGTTGCCATAGTTCAAGCGGCCTTACCACTGAGGCCCTGTGATGAATGACTGTTTGATAGACAAATTCTTTTTGAGATTCATTCCGTATTGCATGATAGTTGATTTAACATTTTGTGTCTGTCTTATTCTGATTCAAGCCACTGGGAGCACTTCTGTTGGAACGCTGCACCGTCCAGCGAGAAATGAACACAGAAAAAGGCTTCGTCTTCTCAATAGGTCAGGGGTCGTTTTCAGCCTTTTGTAACGATGCGCGCTCACCACGGGCAATTTGTCTAACATTTAACCAGGGGCCAATTTCACGGAGCTGCTAAGCACAAAAATTTGCTTAGCACCAAAAAGTCTTGCTCATTAAAAACAAGTTATCAGCCAAAATTCTACGTGTTTTTCATGTTAAGCAAAAAACCAGCTGATTATCAATCAAAAACAATAAAGATCACGTGAAAATTTGGTCTGTAACCTTGTTTTTACCAAGGACAAATTTTCATGCTAAGCAAATTTTTGTGCTTAGCAGCTCCGTGAAATTGGCCCTGGTTCGCGCCGGGATTATTTTAACATCACCAAGCCGAGGCGCGGGATTTTTTTTCTTCGAAACTCGATTCGAGGCGGGTTCGATCGATGGTACCGGGAAGCACACCCACGCATTTCCGGCCTTACTCGCTGCTGACAGACATTTCCGGCCTTGCTCGTGACGTGTTTATGCGTCATCCATTTTGAATCTGGGGAAAACTTTGCGTGTATAGACGTCCACCGTCGCTATAACTTACACATTTTTCCAAAAACTCTGACGTACATTTTTATAAACACGCTTAAACAAATAAGTCTTTCCATTAATGCAACAAAGTGGTGCGACTTTTTTTTTTTATCAAATTTAAAGTGATTTGGTTGCAAGAATTCCACATAGACCTTAAACCTATTTTGACGACATTTCGGCGCAATTTTTTTTCTATTTTTCTGCAGCATTTCAAGAGGACAGGGAAAGAAAACATTCCTTCTTGGCGCCTTCGGCTCAGCTTTGTGATCAGTGGGTGTTGGCGATCCGCAACGCCAGCTACGAACAGCTCAAAGCTACCTGGATTATGCTCCACAGCAAAGTCAAGAGGTTAACAGATATGGTGAGATCCAAATTTTTAAAAAAGACTCATTTTACAGTTGAAAGAAAAAAGAACATTGCCATAATTGTGGGGGGTTCTGGCAAAATGAGACGGAACTGGGCAGAGGTTGAAATGAGGGTGTATTCAATTTTTTTCAGCTTTAGATTACAGCCAAATTTACATGTTGGTAGCAGCACATAAAAAAACACACAAAACAGTAGACCGGAAACGCTTGCACAAAAGGATACATTGTAATTCTTTTACATACCACGGGATGGTGAGTTAAACAGGCAAATGTTGCTTGATCCATCGATATTCATGCGATACTGGTATTAATTTAGGAACAAAATATGTGAAATTTAGGATAATTAGCATGTGTTTTAGGGGTTTGGGTCGGGTGAGGTCGAATTGGAGAGTTCAGATCGGTTTTGCCAGGATGCTTGCCGTTTGGACAATTTCGTAAATTTGTTTCACTTCTCAGCCAGTTGCTCGGCAGCAACAATCGACTGAAACTCAGCTGAAACAACACCGACCACTGGTATCCACGAGCACATTAGCGGCCGCCAGACCCCCGTCGGCCAGGCCACCCCCACCCAGACTAGCCCCAACCCTCAAGCCACAGAGGAACGCACCCCCAACCCCGACGGCCAAAGCAGCCACCAGTACTCCACAGGAACCAGCAGAGGGACTACTTATAGACTTTTCCTAAAAACTCTCCGAATGTCTGCAAAAAAGGTGGACGGACTGAAATTTAAAGTAGTACGCTGTATTAAGGGCAGGGATGTAGTCAAGTCCATCACAAGTCCTCCAGTTCCAATTAAAATCACAAGCTATTCAAATGAGCTTTTGACAAAAGCATTCCTTTGTCATTGTTTAACCAGTTACTTGTGACTGGACTTGTGGAAGGACTTGCAGGAACTCGAATACAACTCTGATTAAGGGCTGCTGAAAGAGAATCATTGAGGCAAAGCAGCGTTGTAGTCGAAACCCTCGAGACCAAGGCTTTCAAGACTGAGAGTTTTGCAGTCCTAGACCAAAAATAAATAAACATGTGTATGGTGTTTAAAGGGATCGTATACGTTTGGTAATTACTCCAAAAATTTACTTGGTAAGAAGTACAGCAGCTTTGGAAACTTTTCACTTCGAAGTACTGCGGTTATGAAAAAAGATATCACTTTTTTATCCCCCAAAATGTGAATCTGAGAAGCGTTACTGCAGTGACGTTTCTCAGATTGTGTATTCCAATGCATTTTATTCTTCCTGCGTGGACATAACCACTCCGGATTTCCGGCAATATCTCAAAATCGCTACCACCTTTTGAAATGAAATTTTTACAGGTTAGTTTTATGGTATATATATCTATAACTATATAGGATTGAAACAATTAGTGGGTTCCAATTACCAATTGTATACGATCCCTTTAAGTCATTACCGGAACCAGTCTATGGCCGACTTCATAAAAACAAACATCGATGAAGATGGAACAGTTTTGACCTCTTTACGTAGTGTCATACAGCGTAGTTTATGTTCGGAATGAAGACTAAATTTGTGTGGTCTCTAGGGTAGCATCCGAGACTTTGCTAGGACGAGACAAGGTCTCAAGACCATCACTGTTCGGTAGGCCATCAGCTTCAGTCCAAAGGGCGGGATCACTGACCTCTACACATGGACGGATCATTGCCCATTCATGCTTGAAGTCGGCGCGAACGAGAAGTGCAACATGGCGGAGCCAATGAAATGTTAAGGTGTAGAGGTCTGTGGATACGGTACGTATGATGTAATGTTTATAAAACCCACTGACCTCTACCACCTGGACATTTCATTGGCTCACAGAAGTGACGTCTTGGGTCCGCCATGTTGCACTTCTCGTGGCAGAATATGGGCAATGATCCGTCCAGGTGTAGAGGTCAGGGGGTGTGATAGGTAACAATAGTCTAAAGAGTGTATAGGTATGGGGGAGTTCCTCGGGAATTAAACACGGCCTAAATAGCGTTTGATATACTGTACCCAGTGAATTTCTAAAAATCTGACATGTTCCACTGTGGTTATAAATACCAGTGAAAGTTTATTCACTGCAGTGTACCTAAAAGTAGAATGGTAAACACTGTGCAGTTTATATTTTATTAAATGTAAATAAAGATGTGTTTTTCACAATATCGATTGAGTAATACTGTATAAATTATATACATTATAATTCTTTATTTGTTAATGATTCGTTTCAAATTAGGTTTGAATAATATCGTAGTATATGAAACGGCCAACATTGTATTTGGGGATTCAACCGGGGGAGTCGGGTTGGTGTAGCGGTTCTTTCCTCGCCTTCCACCGCTGTGACCTGGTTTTGAATCCCGCCTTGGCCAATATATGACCCAAAACCAGGCGGAAGTCGGCAAATGCCATTTCGAGATATGGCATTGTACACAACAAAATGTGTTGCCGGTCGATTTTTTTTTTTTTCATAAATCGTTAGTTAAAACTCTAATTTATGGGCTGTTCATGTTTAAACCTTTTGGAAAATCCCCGAAGGTTATAATATCGGTCTTCTCCTGATTTTTGTTGTCGTTGCTATTACTCAAATTAAGCAAACTTGTTGCCGCGAACAGCAACAAAATGTCACTTTTTGAAGCGTCGTTACTTTTCATTCCATAGCGGTACTGGTGCATGTGATGCATCATTTTAAAACTTAAAACGCTAGCAATCGAATGGTATAAAAATCTCTCATATGAACAATTTCGACTTTAGCCTGGTTTTGGGGTGGTGGGTCACATGTGGATTGGGGTTTCCTCCCACCTCTAAAACTGTGCCTTGGGCGCTTTTGAGGGATCCTTGGTTTCATTACCAGAATAATAATTTTTGTACAATTTTCGGATTTGTCTTACTGAATATGTCACGTGCACAATTTCACCTTGTTTTTTTATGAATCGATAATAAATAGACAGAGAAATCGGTGATACTTGGCATATCAACACCAGTTTATTCTTGTTTTGTTTCCTCAACCATTCACTATAAGGAATAATGTACACGTTTCACGACCGAGAACTATAAACAAACAAAAGCTTGGATTTTTTTTTTCCATTGGGGCATTGTGATATCTACTAAGTCAAGGAAAATGCAGAAATGAAAGTTGGAAATAAATATCACAATACATTGCTTACATAAACTACTTTTGTTTAAAGGTAGGAAACACCATTGTTAATTGATTGTGTGGGTTGTATTTTATAGTAAATATCGGAGGTTTTACAATTGTGGATACTGAGAAAAATGCGTCGGTTCTTATGTTTTTATACAAATTCAATTTTTTGGAACAGGATATACTATCTAGCGCAATCATTTTGCACTTTCAAATAACTAAGTTATTTCTTAATAATTCAGTAGTAACATTTGTTCGATATCTGCAAATGGTGTATCCTACCTTTAATTGTGACAAGAGGTTGCTGTGCCAACCATTGAGGTGGATGCCCAACCTAAAATGCCATTTTTCTTATAAAAAACACTTGGTATTAAATTTGAAAGCTTGCTGGCAACTACATGGCAGTGGTTTAACTTCAAACAGATAGATATTTTTTGTGTCCCCTTTTCTAATCTAGCTGGTTCCCTGAACGAGCGACCGGTTACTACTAAGTGCTGTCTGATCGGTACTGGCACGCTAGCTAAATTTCACGCACATACATTAGGGAAGACATACTTATCCAACCAGCAGGGGCCAATTTCATAGAGCTGTTAAGCACAAAAATTTGCTTAGCATGACAATTCGTCCTTGCAAAAACAAGGTTACAGACCAAATTTTCACGTATCTTTATTGTTTTGGATTGATAATCAGCTGTTTTTTTGCTTAGCGTGAAAAACACGTATAATTTTGGCTGGTAACCTGTTTTTAATGAGCAAGACTGTTTGTGCTAAGCAAATGTTTGTGCTTAGCAGCTCTATGAAATTGGCCCCAGGTAACTGGAGCTGGTTCATTTTCTGATCTATAATGATGTCACTGGACAACAGAGGGTTATGCATGACTGCCTGGCAGTAGGGGGTTCTTACTGGGCAAACAATTATTCCCAGCTCTCTAGTAGACACAATGGATGTATTCAGGTAAAGTTTATGTCCAAGTTGTGGTTTCTATCATACACCATGTTGGCTTTCTGGGGTTAATCCTGGGGGTAAATGACTTGATTTTTAATGAGCCCATGGGCCAGGCTGAATGACCTCTTGCATATATACATGTACCAATATTCATGACATAGGCTCATCCTTTTCAAAATGCTCAGACACTGGAAAACCGCTGGTTGGATAAGTACGTCTTCCCTTACACATGTATTATACGCCATACTCAAGATAAAGGATTGCCTTCAACATTCTGTATACTTCCGGGTTTGTGGGTTTTTTTATATTTTTCTTCGCAAAAATGTCCTGTTTTTTTTTCTTCTTCATTTTTCTCCACTTTGGAACGCGACCAGTTCCACTATACCAAAATGAACAAGCCTGGCTTCAAATGTGAAAATCACTGTGCTCTTTAAGCACACCTCATGATGCGATTGGTCAAATTGTCTATTGAAGACAAATTTTACCCCAAAAAAGTTTTCTTTTTTTAGGCGTTCCGTCATGTCATTACTTCAAAATTTGATCAATTTGAATTTTTTTGGGGTGGTGGGTCACATATGTGGATTGGGTTTACAGTCCCTGCCCGACTCCATGGGTTTTCCCCGGGATATTCTTCTGGGGTTTCCTCCCACCTCTAAAACTGTACCTTCTTCTCTACAGGCTTGCGAGCTACAGTACCTTGGGTGCTTTGGAGGGATCCTTGTTTCATTACCAGAATAATAATTTTTGTACAATTTTCGGATTTGTCTTACTAAACTGAATATGTCACGTGCACAATTTCACCTTGTTTTTTTATGAATCAATAATAAATGGACAGAGAAATCGAGATTGATACTTGGCATTTCAACACCAGTTTATTCTTGTTTTGTTTCCTCAACCATTCACTATAAGGAATAATGTACATGATTCACAACCGAGAACTATAAACAAACAAAAGCTTGGATTTTTTTTTTCCATTGGGGCATTGTGATATCTACTAAGTCAAGGAAAATGCAGAAATGAAAGTTGGAAATAAATATCACAATACATTGCTTACATAAACTACTTTTGTTTAAAGGTAGGAAACACCATTGTTAATTGATTGTGTGGGTTGTATTTTATAGTAAATATCGGAGGTTTTACAATTGTGGATACCCGATACTGAGAAAAATGCGTGCGTCGGTTCTTATGTTTTTTATACAAATTCAATTTTTTGGAACAGGATATACTATCTAGCGCAATCATTTTGCACTTTCAAATA
Source organism: Crossaster papposus (assembly GCA_037893245.1). Taxonomy (NCBI): domain Eukaryota; kingdom Metazoa; phylum Echinodermata; class Asteroidea; order Velatida; family Solasteridae; genus Crossaster; species Crossaster papposus. The sequence continues at coordinate 2,914,109 of JBAIAA010000017.1, forward strand.
ACTAAGTTATTTCTTAATAATTCAGTAGTAACATTTGTTCGATATCTGCAAATGGTGTATCCTACCTTTAATTGTGACAAGAGGTTGCTGTGTCAACCATTGAGGTGGATGCCCAACCTAAAATGCCATTTTTCTTATAAAAAACACTTGGTATTAAATTTGAAAGCTTGCTGGCAACTACATGGCAGTGGTTTAACTTCAAACAGATAGATATTTTTGTGTCCCCTTTTCTAATCTGGCTGGTTCCCTGAACGAGCGACCGGTTAATACTAAGTGCTGGCACGCTAGCTAAATTTCACGCACATACATTAGGGAAGACATACTTATCCAACCAGCAGGGGCAAATTTCATAGAGCTGCTAAGCACAAAAATTTGCTTAGCATGACAATTCGTCCTTGCAAAAGCAAGGTTACAGACCGAATTTTCACTGTTTTCAATCTTTATTGTTTTGGATTGATAATCAGCTGTTTTTTTGCTTAGCGTGAAAAACACGTATAATTTTGGCTGGTAACCTGTTTTTAATGAGCAAGACTGTTTGTGCTAAGCAAATGTTTGTGCTTAGCAGCTCTATGAAATTGGCCCCAGGTAACTGGAGCTGGTTCATTTTCTGATCTATAATGATGTCACTGGACAACAGAGGGTTATGCATGACTGCCTGGCAGTAGGGGGTTCTTACTGGGCAAACAATTATTCCCAGCTCTCTAGTAGACACAATGGATGTATTCAGGTAAAGTTTATGTCCAAGTTGTGGTTTCTATCATACACCATGTTGGCTTTCTGGGGTTAATCCTTGGGGTAAATGACTTGATTTTTAATGAGCCCATGGGCCAGGCTGAATGACCTCTTGCATATATTCATGACATAGGCTAATCCTTTTCAAAATGCTCAGACACTGGAAAACCGCCGGTTGGATAAGTACGTCTTCCCTTACACATGTATTATACGCCATACTCAAGATAAAGGATTGCCTTTAACATTCTGTATACTTCCAGGTTTGTGTTTGAATTTTTTTATTTTTTGCAAAAATGTCCTGGTTTTTTTCTTCACTTTGGAACGCGACCAGTTCCACTTTACCAAAGTGAAGAAGCCTGGCTTCAAATGTGAAAATCACTGTGCTCTTTAAGCACACCTCATGATGAGATTGTTTGAAGACAAATTTTACAGAAAAAAAATGTTTTTTTAGGCGTTCCGTCATGTCATTACTTCAAAATTTGATCAATTTGAACACCAATCTCAGAGAAAAAGATTGAGAGCATGGTTTTTATAATCAATCAAAGATCTTTTAAATTTGATAAAAAAGAAAATGTCCTATTCTAGTGTCTATTTTTGTACACTTCTCTACAGCTACACTTCTGAAAAGAAGCATTAAAATAAAAATGAAAACAGAATTAAGTAATACATGTATATACATGACTGAATGTACAATAAAGATGGTTTGGACTCGGACATATTCAAGCCAAACTACGAACCGAAACTCCTAAAACCTATTTACCTCTGCCCATCTCTGATGGCAAAGGTTATGTATTCATGTCTGTCTGTTCGTCTGTTTGCTGGATTACAGAAGAAATACTTGAAAGCGGGTGGGTAGATGTCTTAGGAACTAGGAAGTCACTATAAACTATCACGTGTAGCAGTTCTTGTATTTTTCAAGGTACTTGGGTAACCTAACCCAGTTTTCCCCTCAGCCTTGCTCTACGGCTAAAATAATCCCCAAGAACATTTGGCGAAGGAAAAGATAAACGTTAACGATAGCCGGATTTGAACCAGAGACCTTTTGATCCATAGCTATTCTCTCTACCAACTAGGCTATTGGGCGAGTTGGTCGAGAACAGCTGTTCTTTAGTTAAATAGACGAGTTGCCATTGTTCTTTCTCATGAATATACATTCACGCACTACTCGACTGCTGAAAAAGAATTTTTCGCGAACCGCTACATGGGTTAGTATTTAGTGTCTTCTGATAGCTTACGAGTCGAGGATGATTCCATTACATTTTCAGATTGATCTGGGATCCAGGTCGGGAATCTGGATCACTTGGGCATTTTTTGCGGTCGAAGGGGTGCACTCTACCGAGTTCCTTTGTTTCTTATACCCAGCACGATATGTGGCAGAGGGGTACCCCCCTCTTATCCCTATACCTTATACACACTCTACACTATTGTTACCTTGGACATCCTCCCTTGAAACCTAAAAAGAATTCCTGAGATTCCAAGAACACAATAGTCAACGCAAAAGAGGGGGGGGTTTTCTCTGCCACATGTCGTGCTTCATATTTTTGTTCTAGTTTCTCATTAAACAGTCTAGTATCTAACTTGTAAGCTTACAAAAGATTGTCATCTAAACATAATGGAATATTCTTTTGGCGACTAAATAAATGCAGTCATTTTCTGGATTAAAACTAAAAATAGCCTTTTGGTATTAACCAGTTCGCGCCGTTTTTTTTTAATTTTATTTACCGGACTCAGGCGTGGGATTATTTTTCACTAACTTCAACCCCAGCGGGCTTAGGCTAGCAGTCTATGGGCAGCCCACCCACACATGCCAGCTATAAGCCGGTTGCTGACGGATATTTCCGGCTTCGCTCCGAGTTGCTCGTGGCTTGTTTATCAGTCACCCATTTCAATTTTCAAAAAATATTTGCGTGTATACACGTCTTCCGGCGCAAACTGGTTGTTTTATATACTTTACACAATGTTGGGCTCCAAAATCCCAAACAATCTTCGAGTACGCATCCATATTTACAGTTATTTATATTTTACGGGACATCATGGGTACAGCACGAAAAGCCTGTTTATAAACTAGAGTTGCGATCAGGACAATCACAAGTTAATTCTGGAGTCAATTCACGAGCCTGGTCAGAAGTAATAATGATAATCATTTTTTATAAAAGTGCACGTATCCACCAGACAGGAAATATTCCAAATACCATCTCAGCTCCCTGGAAGGTATACAACTCAATGCTGCCATTTGGGCACAAAGCAGCTAAAAGCAACCACCATCTCTGCCCTCACAGGCACCCATTTACTCCTGGTTTGAGCGAAGCATTGAGTGACAAAGTGCCTTGCCAAAGGGCACACGCAGCATAAGCCCACACCCTGCAAAATTACTCGCAGACGGCGAATTAAATGCTCCAGACCACCAGGCCACGACACTCCACTAGTTAACAAGTAATGCAAGATTAACAATGCCTACATCACATTTTATTTTATTAAAAAATAAAAATTGACTGGACAACTTGTGATTGATTTGTGATGTCTTGCGACCGACTTGTGACCGACTTATGATTGGCTTGTGACCAACTTGTGATTGGCTTATGACTGGCTTGTGACTGACATGTAATGTCTTGTGACCAACTTGTGATTTGCTCGATTACAACTCTAGTTCCTACTCTGCACAAAAGTAAACGCGGATGCAAATTTGTGACGTAGCTGCAAACTTTCAAAAGTTCAATGAAAACTAAATTGCCTATTACATGATGATGTCCAACTCGCGTCACGTTTCCATGACGATCGCACCAGCCAAAGACGGGCGAGTTGGCCGAGCCCTAGTAACGACCGATGGTCACCCTGCTGGTCAGTGACGTCCACTTCGGCTGCGGCTGGAGTGACTAGGCCGGGCAGAGCCCGATGTCCGTCGGATGAACTCGTCCACGGCGGCAGCATGGGAACGTGGCATATCGGCCTAGAAATGGGAGAGACGGTAGATGGAAAAAAATAACCTTTGACCTGAATACTTGACCTTAAACACAACCGCGATATGAAGGTTACACTATTGCATCTATGACCCAAGTTTAATTGGAATCGGACTTAACTTTGCATACAAGACCAATCTTTTGAAACGAACCAAAATGGCACACACATATGTGACCTGCTTCAACGAAACCCGGACAAAGTTGACAATTTGTTTTATTTTTTATTTAGCTTTTTTCAAATTTTCAAGGTTCTCAGTTTTAAAATGATAAATCATTTACATATGTACCCCCACCCTATCTCCCCTGGGTGAAGGATTTAGTGATAAAACCCTGACAATTATGAGATAAACAGCTTTGAAATTCAGAAAAGCGTATTATTTCTATACACAATCGTTGCACAAAATCGACAAAAGAACACACTTCTGGGTGACAGAGTATGTTCAAATTTGGGGATTCAGGAAAACCCCAAACCTAAAAATGATAAAATCCACTCTGAAATGACTTCACGAGTACATTGTGATAAAACACATGGTTTCTTTGGCACGGGTCACATATGAAGGCTAATATGTGACCCAGCACGAGTACCGTAATTTCCTGCGGATAAGGCGCTCGGCGGATAAGGCGCAGGTCCCTAAAATCACCCTCAAAAATTCAAACGTTAACAGATAAGGCGCACCGCCGAATAAGGCGCATGCTTGAACGCACCCAAAATAACACCAGGCGCCACCCGGTGTAGGTACATCGCCAGAAAGGGGTCATTTTGTTGCCTTAGAACGATCACACTAGTCCAAGAAAAGACCAAAGTAAATTGATACCAACCTTCATCTATCAAGCCAACGCTGTGCATGATTGCGGTTTCTGACCCTACAATGGTGCGTCTTTTTCCAAAAGAAATAAGGTTCAATGAAGTAACCCTTTGAGTGAGCCGACACGAAATGTATCAACAATCGCAAACCCCAGATGTTCCTGACCGCAGAGTTTATACAATGGAAACCGATACATGTGCCTCTCCCGCAGATATCGGGTTTCAAAACCACGTTTAATGTTTTGGTCTGTGGGATTGTAAAATAATTCAGTCAGTGATATAGTTTCTTTCCAGACAACGTAATCAGACAACATAGAGTTAACTTAATATAATTCTGCACAAGCTATAATTATTAGAATATTTTAGAGTAGGCACAGGCCCAATTTAAAAACCTACATTTATATAAAATCAAAAAAATAAATGTCTATAGTGTTTTTCAGTTCATCTTATTTTTTTGCTAAAGTTGTCTTTTGTGGCCGTTCTGTTTACTCGATGTTTGTCTTAGATGGAGGGTTACTGGTTATTCTTCCGACACACGTCAAGTTATAGGCCTGCCGTGCGTAATTAATAGTAGGCCTATACCGATCCGAGCACACGTACTGCACGTGGTCACAGTCGCGCCATTCTACACTACACTCGATCGACCGGACACGCGGTGGGAAAATAATATCATCAATGACCGCGTCGCTGGTTCACGTGCAGTATTAGGATACATATTGCAGGGAACCGCGCTGCATTCGGTATAATATTTTCACATCCTACTGCGCGTCTGGGCCAGTGTTAACTGCGAGCGAATGTGCGTGTGTAATGTGTGTTTGAGAGGTAAGTTGTTTGTTGCGTTAATTTTTTTGTGGGATCTGCAGATAGATCACACAGACATCGCAAGTTTTGACAGTCGCTATATTTCAGCTCATTTTCTGTGTCATTTTTTAAGATTTATGTCGCATGCAGAATATCGTTTAATATATTTTTTCAGGAGAAAGGGCACGGCGGCAATAACAAAAAAGGGCACGGCAACAATTGCCGTGGAAAGTGGGATTTTTGAAGGGCATTGCGGCAATCGGTAGGGGCATCGACGGCAATTGCCGTCGTTGCCGTCGTGAAGTATCAGGGCTGATTTTACACACGTACCCAATGAATGAAGATTTTAACTGGACTTCAGGGTTGGATAACGATCTTTTCACGGTTGTAGGGGATCAACACATCGCGGCATTGTTGGAAGGGAAGCACGGTTGTAGGGGATCAACACATCGCGGCATTGTTAGAATGAAAACATGGCCACAATGTCCGGAGAGTTAAGCTAATTGGTTGACCGCATTATTGAGTAAGATTGCGGCGTTCAAAGAATTCTTCACACAAAGACCGTCACTTTTAACTCAAGCGACATCAGATAAGGCGCACCGAAAGATAAGGCGCGGCGATGTTTTTGTGGTCTAGAAAGTCAGATAAGCCGCGTCTTGTCCGCAGGAAATTACGGTAAATGAGACACTTTGAGGCAAAAATGAAAATTGAGATTTTGATTTCATCATTTAAAGCTTGTTTAGCTTTAAACGATGAAATCAAAATCTCAATTTTAATTTTTGCCTCAAAGTGTCTTATTTGCTCGTGCTGGGTCACATATGGCTACAACCGAAGTTTATTGGAATCAGATTTCAACTTTACTTACAAGACTAATTTTTCGAAACGAAGAAAAAACACACATACATAAGGACCAAGTACAGAAAAAGAAATTGCATTTACCATTCTCCTGTCCCGCATCTTGGCCCTGTCGCGGTCGCGGTCCCGCCCTCTTTCCCGGTCACGCCCCCGTTCTCGCTCCCTTTCCCTCTCCCGGAGTCGCTCCTTCTCTCGCTCCCGTTCTCGCATCCGTTGCCTCATCTGCTCCCTCTCGCGGTCCCTTTCACGCTCCCTGTCCCGGCCGCCGCGCCCCGACGGGGGCATGAGGGGCGTCGGGTAGTCCCCCATGCTGCCACGTGGGTGGGGCATGGGTCCCGGTGGGGGCATGCGGCCGTGGTGGTGGTGGGGCGGTGGTGGGTAGTGGGGCGAGAAGTTGTCCACTGGATACATCTGCCGGAGAATGGGACGAAGCCAAAATTTTCAGGGATGGTCAATTTTTTTCGTGCTACCTATCTCCTTTATTTTTGTTCTGTAAAACACTTCTAAAACATATTTTATTATATTTGTAACAGTTGACAGAAAACTATCACGTAATACAATCACGTACGGTAGTTCTGCACATTCTATATACGACCGAGTCGACTAGTTGTTGGCGTATAAATAATTTGTTTTTAAAACCATACACGTTTCAAAAATCTTTTCAAATCCATTTCTTCTCCAAAACTATAACTCTAGACCGACATTTCGTCTTTAACGAGAAGATAATGCAATGATTTCCAGACGATAATGCACGTATCAATGAGATAAAAGGACCCTCGGACCGATCTTAAGTTAAGACAAGTTCAGCCGCAATGAACCCGTCTCAACTTTGTTGAAATTGATCCTAGGGCGAGTCGCAAGTTAACCAGTTCGCGCCGGGATTATTTTAACATCACCAAGCCGAGGGGCAGGATTATTTTTAACGAAACTCGATCCGAAGCAGGTTTGCCCTGATAAGCCGGGATTATTTTAACATCACCAAGCCGAGGGGCAGGATTATTTTTAACGAAACTCGATCCGAAGCAGGTTTGCCCTGATAAGCACACCCACGCATTTCCGGCCTTGCTCGCTGCTGACAGACATTTCCGGCCTTGCTCGTGACGTGTTTATGCGTCATTCGTTTTGAATCTGGGAAAAACTTTGCATTTATATGAGTCATCCGGCGCGAACTGGTTACGATGAGTTATTCTTCCTATAAAGACGCGTCTTACCGGCTGGTGATGAAACTGCTGCATGGGCATTGGGGGAACTTGCCGACTGTACTCTCGCATGTAATCCGAGTAGGACTGAAAACACAAGGAAAGAAAACATAACAAACAAATATCATCAATGCAATTAGTAAAGAAAATACAAAGATAAAACAGTTAAAGTGATCGTATACGTTTGGTAATTACTCAAAAAATTAATAGCAATAAAAACTTACTGGGCAAGAAAGAAGTACAGCAGCTTTGGATAGTATAATGCATTTTTGGAAACTTTTCACTTTGAAGTACTGCGGTTATGGAAAAAGATATCACTATTTATCCCCCAAAATTTGAATCTGAGAACATTACTGCAGTGACGTTTCTCAGATTGTGTATTCCAATGCAGATTATTCTTTCTGCGTGGACATAACCTCTCCAGATTTTCGGCAATTTCTCAAAATCGCTACCACCTTTTGAAATGAAATTTGTACAGGTTAGTTTAATGGTATATATCTATAACTATATAGGATTGAAACAAACAGTGGGTTCCAATTACCAAACGTATACGATCCCTTTAAATAGAGCGTGAAAGTTGACCTTTAAGAACGTACAAGACTTTACGAGAAACCAACTTCGGGGCACTTCGTAAAGGAACTTTAACGTGTATAGCGAGCGGTTTTCTTGAAAAACTTTGTTTTGACACTGTTTTTTGTTACTGAAAGGTAGACAAAAAAATTGAAATAAAATAAAATGTTCAGAAGATATAATCACACACAAAAATAAGACTTTTGTGGGCTTTTAGGAGTAGCCTTTGTTGCTACTCCACAATGTGCACAGCATCATTTGGCATGTTCTATACCCACAACAAAGCCTTGTTCTCTAAAATCTCCCGAAACGAAAGATGTAGACAAACCCTAGATTCTTGGAGAAAATAAAAAAACAGAGACTGCCAATTCTATTTGTACCAAACTTTAGAAAGAAAAAAAACTAGTGGGAAAAACTTACACCATTCATCACCACGTCTCTTGGAACATCCGAGTAGTGTGGCCTGAAACGAATAAAAACAAATTTCTGAGAACCAGAAGTAAAATAAAATTGCCTGTTGAATAGACCGTTTGTGCCCTCTAAGTCACGTGACCTATAGTGGGTATCAAACTTCAACAAACATGGCGTCCTCCATAGCAAAGTACCGCTGTTGCAAAGTACATGATGATTGTTGCATTTGTTTCTTCGATCGAGTATTTCTTTCTCGAAATCACTAGTGCCGGTACCAACGTTCCGTGCCAGTACCACATCGTGAACATAACGTTCCTTGCAGAATTTTCAAGACTTGCTGGAACTGTCCTTACTGGCTTTATTCAGCCATTCCGGTAAGGTCCCGAGTACAAACTCCGGAATATTCTTCCAGAGATTTTGAGAAATAAAAGTCTCTATCGAAGAAACAAATGCAACAATCATCATGTATTTTGCAACAGCGGTACTTTGCTATGGAGGATGCCATGTTTGTTGATGTTTGATACCCACTATACGTCATGCGACTTAGAGGACGCAATCGGTCTATTCTGTGAGGTACAGGGCAGGAAAGGCACGAGAATTGTACAAATGTTGGAGTTTGGGGAATGCACAGGCATTTATTCGTGGGCGACCCACGGCTAGTCACTAAGAGATGTACATGTACACCCTGTGTGTCCCCACTGTACATGTACATGTCTACCACTGGCCAGTAATCACTGCACTGTTACTGAACAATACATTGACCCATCTGTACCAACTCAATTGAACTTCAACTGTTGGAGTTTGGCAGGTTTAGTACTGTTACCAATAATTACCAAGAATTGGTTCAGTACCATTAATTACTGAACCTGTGTGCAGTTGTTGAAGTTTTATATGCTTTCTCGTGCGAGAGCCTAGGGGGTTAGCGCTAACTACTGAACCTGTGTGAGTTGTTGAAGTTTATTAGGTTTGGTATGCTTTTTAGTGAGATAATCTAGAGGTTAGGGTTATTGACTAAAACAGTTTTATTCTTAAAAAAACCGGAAAGAAAGCAATGAAACTATTATTTACCTTGGTCGCTTTCTCTCCATGAAAAAGGCTGTGAAGGAAAAAGAGTGTATTTTGTGATTAGACTGTACATGTTTTACAGGAATGAATTAACAAAACTGTTTGAATATTCAAACCCCCAAAAGCTATTCGAATATTCAGTTGATTGAATATTCAAAATATTTGTTATTATTTTAGACAAGCCCCAACCTCAGCATAGTTTCGCTAAAAATGGTAATCCTAAAATTTAAAGAAATCATTTTTTGAAGAAATATTTTCTTGTTCTTAGAAAACGTCTAGAGAGCCAAGTGTTGTTTTACAGATCAAAGTCTGTTTTCTCAGTTGCGTAATTTGAACTCCTTCAATATGCAAACTTGTCATATCTCCATAACAGGAAGGGCTACAAAGCTCTATCCTAATACGACATTGTGGGCTTTTCAACCACATATATAACTTTTTTGAGACATAATACCCTTTTTTGTGTGGAGCGGGTCACTTTTAACCAGTTCGTGCCAGGAAGACTGGTTCAGCCGGCATCTGTGGGTAGCACACCCTAACATTTCCGTCCTCGCTCGCTGCGAGCCGGTCACCGAAAGATCAGCCTTGCTCGTGACGTGTTTATCCGTCATTCGTCTTGTATTCCGGGCATACACGTCTTCCAATGCGAACCGGTCAAGTGCAAATTAACTTTAACTTTGGAACACCAGTTTGAAGCTCCAAGATAACGATACGATCTACTTACGATCTCTAGGCATGGGTCTACCCCTGCTGGGTCTAGTCTCTATGTAACCCTCACGACGCCGTCTGCTACTGTTCAAGGGAACAATAAATAACTCACGTTTGGTACAACTAAAGAAATCACAAAAACACAATAATGTAAACTGTTAAGGAAAAACTGTTGACAAAAGAAACATCCCATAATAGTTGCCCAGTTCTTTGAAAAGTCGCCTTAGGTTTCTGAAAATAATTTTCAATGCCTTGGTTTGAATTCCGGTGACGAGTAAGTCACAGACGGTCATATTACTCACGCTTTTTCTATTTGATTTTGATCATTGCTGACAATTTTGCGCAATAAGGCAATCCATTAGACCTCGCTCACTGGTAAATTGACAACACCATGGGCCAATTTCATAAAACATGTAAGCACACAAATTTGCTTAGCACAAAAAAGTCTTGCTCAGTAAAAACAGGTTATCGGCCAAAACTCCACGTGCTTTTCATTCAAAGCAAAAAACAGCTGAATACCAGTCACAAACAATAAACATCAACGAAAATTTTGTAACCCTGTTTTTACAAAGGAAGTATTTTCATGCTAAGCAAATTTGAGTGCTTACACGTTTTATGAAATTGGCCCCTGGTCTGTCTCTTCTATGCATGTTCCGGCTGTGCGCAGCAGAGTTGTAGAACTCGTACTCGGGTACATTTGTTTTGGTACTCGTACTCACAAGAAAACTTTACTTGTGGAAAGTACTTGTACTTCTACTCATACTTGTATTCAAGTACGTCTTTTGGTATTTTACACATACTCATGAGAAAAAATTGCCTTGTACTCATTGCAAAGTACTCGTACTTATACTCATGACAAGGTACTCGTACTCATACTCATGGCAAGGTACTCATACTCGTGGCAAAGTACTCGTACTTATACTCATGGCAAGGTACTCGTACTCATGGCAAGGAACGAGAACTCATGGCAAGGGTACTCATACTCGTGGCAAAGTACTCACACTCATGGCAAGGAACTCGTACTCGTAACAAGTATTTGTACTCATACTCATGACAAAGTACTCGTACTCATATGCATGGCAAAGTACTCATACTCATCGTAACGTACATGTACTTGACTACAACACGAGACCACAGGTTGGACAGAAATAATGGCCATGATTGGTCAAAAATATAGCGTTGGGTTTAATGGATTTGCCTATTGTTTTGCCACATTTGCCATCCTTTTTAATACTGAAACATGTTCTTTTTTCAAGAAATGTGTAACTTTTTTGATTTCCAAACTTTTCAAACAACTTAAGATTGTTTTTTTTCTCAAAAGTATTTTGGAACAGATGTAATGTTGACCGGCTGCGATTTGGAATCTCAAAGGCAATTTGGAATTTCGAAGGCAATTCACACGGGCTTGACGCACAAAGTGTGCAAAAAAACACCACAATTTCGCAACTGGATTTGAGAAAATTGGTCCTTTGTCACCAAAAAACAATCCTCCAGATTTTTGGCGACAGAGGCCCGTTTCTCGGACCCACTTGTCAGCAACATTTTTAAAAAATAATAAATTGGCTCATCTTCCTAGCTTGAGCTTCTAGGAATAGTTATAGAAGGTCATAGTTTGGAAACAAAACTATCCCATATTGGCACAATTCACGATTTTCGTTTGTGCCGTTTCCACAACTATTTGTTCTGCATTTCAACAACAAAAAATCATTGCCCACAAGAAAAAAAGTGGATAACTGTGAGACAGTGGGCAATGTAGGCTTTACATTTTAACATACCAGATGTCTGCAAAAGATGATAGAAAGTCCAGGCATCGTAATTGTCCATGTTAGCACAACGGCCATTTGATTTGAGAAAGTTCCATTTTTTTTTCTAACAAGACGTAATAACACTCCTCACACATTGTAATTGTCCACATTTTGAAAACGTCCACTGATAATGGTATTTAGTCCAGTTGATAGGTGTTCTTGTAGTATACAGACAAAGTGATGTGCCGGTTGGTGTGGTTGAAAATGCATGCCCACTAAAACATGTGATACTCGGTAATCGTCCATTTCCTCCGTCATTGTTAAAAATCCGTGTGCACATTTCGAGCAACCGCTGGATACAGCTCTGAACACGGTCGGCGACCGTGCATTTGCCCTAAAGACCGAAAAAGTTCCAACTGCCGTACCATTGCATGCAATCAGGTTTTGGCGCCGGAGCATTCTGCTTTTTAATAGTGTCGTCACAAGGGATTGTGGGATACTTGCGGACTCAGCGACAACTACACACTGGGTTGTGCACATCATGATCAACTACTACATGTACGTGCTCGTTTATCGGCGTCCTTCTAAGGAAACATCATGTGACTGCACAGCAAAATCTCTTCCGATTCTGCGTCGAGGTGGTGGCATTAAAAATCTCAGTAAATAGAACGTCAAGTTTTAATAAACCATTTCCCAACTTCATTGCTACAACTGAGTTCTCGGTTTCGGGGTCACGACATTTCCCCCACCATCATACTGTCCAGGTCCTACTACTACGGACAGGATGAGCCTGTAGCTAAAGAAAACTAGAGGCAAAAAGGCGACAGCCTTTGTCGATCTGAGAGAACCCGCTTCAGGAATCCTCCGTCGGATAACGACCACCTTTTTGGACACAGGTTTTGATTTCTCTCCCCCGCACATTCTTAACCAAATATGCAACAGCATATCTGGTCTGAAGCAGTGACGAGCTGTGACGAGGAGGACTTATAAAAAGTGCTTAAGCACTTCAAAAGTTCAACAGTCCTGCCTAAGGAAGAAATAATCAAACCACATATACAGTCCGTGGGGTGTGGAACCCTCGGTTTTCAAAGTTGCAGCGGACGGGTCTCCGCCCGATTCAAACTACCGACGCTCAGCTGAGAGTCTCTCACCCAGGGGGTGGGGGGAGAACCCGACGGCATCCATCACCAATTCTGCTCAGAGAGTGGGGTAAAAAGGTTCATTAGCTTGAATAGTTAGTAACGATTAGTGAAATGCATGGATACGATAGAATTGGGTGCGTACTAAAAAAGCTATAATCATGCACATTTGACACAAAGGGTCAATTGTAAACTGCAAATTTTGGCGGTGCCCAACGGGTAACATGCAATGTCATAGGAGTATATAAGCAGGCAAGCAGTGCACGTTTCCGAGTGCCTTTTGGAATGGAAACAACAGGTTTGTTGAATCTGTCAACTGATTCGGAAGATTTTGTTCTCAAATCTCACAGTTTTTGAACTTGTTTTCCAACTCTAAAATGTGTTCTTGAGCTGTTTCTCCTGATCTTTACAGGCGAGTTTGTATCCGCATTCAAATAGTGGACATAGAACAATAGAGGACAACAGGGTCCACGATTGACAGAAAATCGTGTACAAAACGTATAGAAGGCAAACAAAAGAGGGACAATAGGGGGTCCACGATCGGAGGCGTTTTCACACAGGTGTGCATTAGTATTGACCGGCAATCGTGGTCGTTCGACAAAAGAATTGGGAGGCAAACAATGGGTCCACGATTGACACAACGTCCACGATCTCAACTCGTGTACAAATCCTATGGCGATCATCCGAAAACGCACAAACAAAAGAGGTAAGACGGTCGGACAATGCCCCGTCCACGATTGCCGGTCAATACATGACTGTGTGAGTTTGTGTGTGTACTAATGACGGAGGTTGTTTTCTCGGACATGGGGAAAGGTCTTTCTGACAGAAGCAATACAAAAAACAGTGCGCCACACAAAGCTTACCGTGGGGAGGCAATTTTCATAGCTTTGGGTAAAAAACACCAACGATTGACTATCAGCCGCTAACGTAAGCAGTAGCCACGCGCTGTACAAACACTCTTACTCTACGTATTGTTCTAAGCGCAAACAGCGACCTCCCACTGGAAGGCTATAATATGCAATCCAGTTTGAGCTGGTCACAAATTTTAGCGTCCAGCACGCGCGAGGGGGGGGGGGGGGGGGGGGAAGGGATACTTGCAACACACATTTAATACAAGCTTTAAATACATTTCAGATTGTGTGGTATCAACTGTAAACAAGTGAAGGACGGATTACTGAGTGATAAGTAAGGAGTTGACTGTTAACTTTAAAACGTGGCCCCTCTGAGGGCAAACGCTTGTTGGCAAACTGTGCTGTGAATTAACTCCTATTATGCTAAAAGGAACAAGATTGCCTGAAATGTTGAGACGCTCCATGCAGGGTGCATGTGTGTTGTCCAGATGGGCAACACGCACATATTATAAAGACATAAACACATGAAACAGCACCTGGCGCACTGGAAACCCAGTCAGAATCGCCCAACAGTTCAAAGTTTGCAACTGTCCAAATAAATTGCCAAGCGGCACGTAGTTGGTTTAAATCAACCCTCCCAAAAAAAGAAGAAAGCTGAAGCACGTGCGTTACAACAGAGTCTGACACGCTCAGTTGCGGTCTGACATCCAGACTCTAGACATGGCCTTAAAAGCACAGCCGGGAATCTTCTACAGAGGCGACCTAGCCGGTGTCGGTCGGAAACGCTCACCCGTTGAAACAATCCTCTTGGGTTTGTGAAGCGCGCCACCAGCACCAAACTGCATTTAGGGTGTCCTTCGCAAACCTGATGCACCTATTAGAATCACACAGATTGTCCTGTCCTAGACAAGTCTCCCTCCCCCGGGAGACTAGTCGGTTGGTAAAAACAAGCTATAGATTTTCACGTCCAACCTTACCGTAAGCCAGCTACCGTGGCCAGACTTCTCAATACTTTACATAGTTCAGTTGCAAAGGGACACACAAACAAACAGTCCTTTTGCCCGCGTTCAGGGTCATGTGACCCCTTCGTCTTTACTGCACAAGTCCGCATCAACTCAAGCGAGAGGTTGAAACCTATCTCCGGGGGTCACATGACCTCTTGACCCGCAGCAGCGTCCATGCGAGTTGAAGTCCGTGCTATTTAAGGCCAGAAGCCCGGAGTTCGTGCTATTTAAGGCCAGAAGCCCGGAGTCCTAACCTCAAAGGTTCGCGGTTCCTGCGGGTGGCCATCTCGCGGCGCCGGCGTCGGGCGTCTCGGAGGATCTCCACCACGTCGATGTGCTCGTCTTGCGGGAAGAGTCGGCACAGAGCCTCACCGCAACGCGTCTCCACCTCCTGAAAGGCAGAATGAATTGGGATCAGTTTTAGGTCCCCGGTACCCATCCTAACAGATCCCAACAAAACCTGGTGTTGGAGTTTGACTGGATGAGGATTGATAGCGTTAAAGAATCAAGGAATTTGACCCAACAAACAAGATATGTAAACCTAAATTAATTTTTAAAAACATTACTTTAGTAACCAAGTACTCTAATCACATTCCAGGAAGTTTCTGTTTTAGAAATGGTCTACACAACTGTTCAGCGGCTGCCAACTGTTCAGCGACTGCCAACTATTTTTCGAGTCAACCTTCAATACTCTATATACACTACTCTTTAGCCCTTTTCAAATTAGAGCCTCCTAACCCGGGTTAAACTCAACCCTAGGCAAACCCTAGGCTGCCGCCTTGAGTTAAGTATTTTGATTTGTCAACCCTGCCTTTAACCCTGTGTTGTTTTACACTTGCTTCATGCAAACTGGGGCCAATTTCATAGAGCTGCTTAAGCATAAAAATTGCTTAAGCAATAAAATATGCTTAAGCAATAAAATATGCTTAAGCAATAAAATATGCTTAAGCAATAAAATATGCTTAAGCACAAAACATTCTTGCTTAGTAAAACCAGCTTACCAGCCACAACTCCATGTGATGTATATTATTTGTGATTGGTATTTATCTGTCGTTAGCTTAGCATAACGATCACATGGAATTTGTGCGCCTAACTTGATTTACCAAGCAAGGGTTTTTGTGCTTAAGCAACATTTTGGGCTTAAGCAGCTCTATGAAATTGGCTTCTGAGCTTATTTCGATAAGCTTGGTTAATGCTATTTTGAATCCAGGACGAAGAGTTTCAGCCCGGGTTGAACAAATCTCACCCCTGGTCTGGAGAAGGGTCGATTTCAACTCGAGTTGAAATCAAACTCAGAGATGACGCAGGGGTTGAAATATTTCAAGTGTGAAACGTTCCATGTTTTCAGGGAGTAAATAAACAGGTAGGGTATTTTTTAAAGTACAGAAATAAACGCACGTTGAGGCAGTACAAAGAGTACCGGTTCAAGAAAAGTGGTTCCTTACCTGTCCATCTCGGCCTATCTTGACTGGCTTGTTGTCATTCCAGCTGTTGAAGAGATGTCCAGTCTTGCTGAAGGCAAGCTCTTGCCTTGGAAGATAACAATAATTATATAATAATAATATTTTTTCTTGCTATTTTTCTTTGCATCCACAATTGCAAAAACTTCGGACAGGTCAGTTAAACGATATTTACTACAAAATACAACCCCCCAAATCCACCCACTCATGTTAATTCAAGCAATTACCAATGGTGTATACTATCTTTAACCAGTTTTGCGCCGAAGGACGTATATATAAAACGCAAAGATTTCCCCAGATTTAAGACGGATGAAGCATGAACACGTCACGAGCAAGGCCGGAAATGTCTGTCAGCATCGAGTAAGGCCGGAAATGCGTGGGTGTGCTACTGGGACTATCGGCGAGTTTCGTTCACGCGCGTATAATCATGCGCGTTGGCTCGGTGATGTTAAAATAATCCCGGCACGAACTGGTCAAGTAAGGTATTTTTGTAATAGTTCAGTAGATTCTAACTGGTTAAAGGTGTAAACTGCAAATTTGCGAATTAAAAATTCCCAACAAATGACATTCAAAACCTTTTGCTTTCCTTGTCTGAAAGGTTTACCAATGGAATTTGTAAAATTGGCTTCAGGTACTCGATTCCATAATCTGGAATCGGTTCCTGACATCAACGGTCGGGTGCTCGGGTACCCTGCATCAATCCACAGCCTTAAGTGCGATCGCAAAACCACTCGCTAGGAAACCAGTGTGAGGGTACTTGCGCACGAGGAAGACAACCAGTTTTCTCCCAAAACAAATTAGTGTATTCCCCCAACTAAAATTGTAGCGAACAATCTGAAAGGGTTTTGAAGATTCTGAGATGACGCCTTTTACCTTGTGATCCAGTCTATTTTGAAGACGCCACCCAGCACCGAACGACTCATTCCGTTGGGCAACACCCAGTTGATGTTGGGGCCGTCGCGTCTGGACTCGGACCTCATACGGGCAAAACCTGATTGGAAAATAGAAAAACAGTAAGAGCAGAATTACGATGCCAGACTGGTCGCTGACGCAAAAAATAATAATTTTGTGCTGCTTCCCGACTGAATTCCCCCACATCAAAGATGACAACTGAACTCACCCTGGAATTTTCCGCTCTCTTTGACGGAGAAAACCAGCAGAACGTTGCGCGATTCACGGAAAGCCTGATTCAGCATCTGCTCGTTGTTGGGCAGGGTGGACCACACTCCCTGTTACAAATAAGGGGAACACATAATTTTACAATTTTGCACTTTCACGACACATTGTAAACTTCCAGGTATTAACGAGTGATTCTCGGATCGTGCCGCCTTTTCCTGTGGTTTGCCTGTATGTTTTGTAATCTGTAAAAAAAAGAGCAAATTTTGTGCATTTTCGAACAATGACCTCAAATGACCCCTAGATAGCCTTTGACCTCCAATTTCGAAAAAATTGGGATAAACGCCAACTTAAGGGTCACTCTAGCCAAGTTATGTTAGATGTATCAAATTCTGTAGACAAAGAAACATTTAGATATCTGATGAAGAGTTGTAACTTCCCACCCAAGAGTTACATGTACTGCATCCAAGTTTCATTAAAATCTATGAAAGTAAGCAGAAGTTATACAATTTGTTCAAAACCTAAAACCAGAAACATACACTCAAGGAAAAAAGAAACGCACCACTGAATTTTTTTTTTTAGTTTTGCCCGAATTTTGTGAAATCAAATGCATGTGTTTGAATCGTTACAAATAGGGTTAGGGGTTAGGGTTAGGTTTGCAGACAGTCCAGTGGTGCACAGCACACCGCCGCTGGACATTGCAGAGATGGTCGCAGGTGGTTTTCAGTGACGAGAAGAGGTTCCAGTGCTTCAGGGCCGATGGCAGGGAGCGGTAGTACAGGAGACGCCACGAGCGGTACGCCGACGCTTGTGTCTGCCAACCTAACCCTAACCCTAACCCCAATCCCACCCCTAACCCTATTTGTAGCGATTCAAACACATACATTTGATTTCACAAAATTCGGGCAAAACTATAAAAAATCTCAGTGGTGCGTTTCTTTTTTCCTTGAGTGTTCATACGAAGCTTTGGAGATGTTGCAATTCAACGCCACGTTTTATTTTATATATTATCTCAATAAAGGTCAATCAGTGCAAAAAATGTTGAAAAGACATGAATCTTGGACTGAGAAACATTGCCAATTTTGTGTAGGAATATTTTTATTTAGGCGACACAAAAAGTGACTGTGTTGCTGGTACCCACCCGAGCCTTGGCCAGTGCCACATTCTCGTGGTTGTTACTCTTGATCAGGAAGTAACGAGCGTCTCTGAACAGGTACTTGAGCTTCGAGGTTGGGTCTGCTGGGGAAACGAGAGAAAGAGACGGGAAACCAGACTGTCAACAACGCCATAAGAACCAAGTGTCGGTTAAAAAACGAACGCTGTTTTTCTTGATTTTCTCAGCATCCATGAAACGTAAAAACTAAAGGTCAGTTAAACGATATTTACTATAACATACCACCCCCCAAATCCACCCTTTCCTGAAAATTCAAGCAATTACCAATGGTGTATCCTACCATTAATTGTATTTTTAGATGAAATTAACCAGTTATCTCATAAATCAAGCAGAGTCTGTGGGGTGAGGTGTTATAAAACACATATTGATACAAATGATAAAGTACATGTAATACCTTTGCGAACTTTGCTTGTTGACTCTACTGGAACCTGTTTTTCATTTCCTGGAGATTAAAACAATTTTTTGTTTACATTAAGAATACATGTAACTCCCTGTTTTCATTTAAATTTATTATAACCAGTTTGCGTCCGATAACATGTATACATGCACAATATTCCCGGAATTCAAAACGTATGACTGATAAACACATCATGAGCATGGCCGGAAGATTCTGTCAGCGACGGGCTTGCAACAAGCGAGGCCGGAAATATCAGGGTGTGCTACCCACAGACGCCAGCCTAAACCCGTGGGGTGTCGTGGCCGGGCGGTTAAGAACCCGGTTTTCTGTTCCGCAGAGCGTGAGTTTGAGTCCCGGTGTGGACACGTGTGTCCTTAAGCAAGGCAATTAAACCACTATTGCTTCGTCCTTCGGATGGGACGTAAAGCTGGAGGTCCTGTGTGTTGTGTAATACACGTAAAAGAACCCAGTAACACTCATCGCTAAGAGGAGGGGCTTTGCCCCGTTGTTCCTGGCTGCGCCTCGGAATAGGCAACTAGATTGATGGCGCTTTACAAATGCAGATTGGATTGGATTGGAAACCCGTCTCGGATCGAGGTTCATGAAAAACAATCCCGCGCCTGGGACCGGTCAATGTCAAAATAAGACACCTATCAATTGCTTCCCCTACCACTCCCCCCTGCCCCAGGTTTTATGTCAGGGTTTGGTCACGTCCCAGGGTGGGTATTGTGTCACTCACAAAT
This sequence comes from Crossaster papposus, assembly GCA_037893245.1. Lineage (NCBI taxonomy): Eukaryota > Metazoa > Echinodermata > Asteroidea > Velatida > Solasteridae > Crossaster > Crossaster papposus. Next base: position 2,933,838 of record JBAIAA010000017.1, read on the forward strand.
CACTTTTACCGTTGGTATGCCCTCTTAGGTGGGGCAACCCGGAGGAAGGGAGGGCGACAACTGATAGGCACATAATCCTAGCACGAACTGGTTAGATAGTGCCCTCTGTTGGCCATTTTATGCAGGCCGTGTTTTCTGTTTCTGTTCGGGGCAGAGGTCTGTCTGCTCTCTACTATTGAGTGCCCGCTTTTCTAGTTAGTATTAACCAGTTCGCGCCGGAGGACGTATATATACGGACAATTTTTCCCAGATTCAAAACGAATGATGCATAAACACGCCACGAGCGAGGCCGGAAAAGTCTGTCAGCAGCGAGCAAGGCCGAAAATGAGTGGTAGGCTTCCCGGTACCATCGGTTTGAACCCGCCTTGAATAGCGTTTCGTTAAAAATAATTATGCACCTCGGCTCTGCGATGTTAAAAAAATTCCGGCGCGAACTGGTTAATCCTATTACCTGATTCTTGACCGCTGCCTTTCTTGCCAGATCTCTCATATACGATGGGAGAGATAGAACGCTTGTGCCTCCTATGTTTTCTGGGTTTTTCCTCTCCTGAAGAAGTACAAAATAGATCAAGTCTTTGTATCAGAAACAACTTTATATTAAATAAAAAAACAGACCCAAATTTCATCTTATGTAATATTTGGTTGCGGTACCCCGTGCTATTCAGATTTGAACCAACCAGCCAGCCGGCCCCGGCAAGCTCGGTGGTCGAGTGGTGAGACAGCTGCACTAGAAAGCAGGAGGTCGCGGGTTTGATTCCCACCCGAGTCACTGTTTTTTTACTCTTTTTTTTTAAGAATCTATATTTTAAAACTCGACCTAAAATGACCTTTGACCTCAGTACTTCACCTTTAACACGATCATGATATGTGACGTGTTCCAACGAAACCCGGACAAAGTCGCACAACATGTTTTATTACAATGTACCCGTGAAGTCATTTGGGGTGGATTTTACCATTTTGAGTTTTCCTGAATCACAAACTATTAATCTACGATCTCCCCCAATTTGAACATAATCCGTCACCCAGAAGTGTGTTTTTTGGTCGATTTTGTTAAACAATTGTGTAAAGAAATAATACGCTTTTATGAACTTCAAAGCTGTTTATCTCATAAATAGGTTGTCAGGGTTTTATCACTAATTCCTTCCCCCAGGGAAGATAGGGTGGGGGTACATATGTAAATGATACATCAATTTAAAGCTAAAAACCTAGAGAATTAGAAAAAGCAAAATCTAACAAGCAAAAATTGTCAACTTTGTCCGGGTTTCGTTTGAGCAGGTCACACTATTGCATCCATGACCCAATTCTACTTCGACTTTGTATGCAAGACTAATTTTTCCAAAATGTTACCAAGATGACCCACACACACACAGACGAACTATGTACAATTGGACAGACAGACAGACTACGTACAGAAAGGGTGATTGCATAGTCACTTTCTCAACTTCGTTCAGGCGAGAAAAAAAACCAAAAAAAACAAGCCCCTCGTCTTTACCCGAATGTTCGGCGCTGACATCTGACAAGCTGGAGTCTGTTTCTTCGCTACTGCTAGCCTCGCTGCGCGTATCAAAGCCCTCTAGGTCCTGGACGGTCATTGGATCGGTCTTGACCTCCTCGGATTCTTTGACGTCTTCCGGCTTGACTTGCTCCTCGAATCCCAGACCCGGGATACTGGCTTCGGGCTCCTCGAGTTGGTCTTCCGATTGCTTGACGCTTTCCTCCTCTGAAAAAATAACAGATCAGAGTTGCTGTGACTACAGTCCTGACTTAACCCTAACCCTGCCAGATCCAGCACAGTGCATCTGTGGTGACTGCTTGACCTTGCTGGACTCTGCACACAAGTCAATGTGACAAAGTATGCAATCTGTTGCGTCTGGCAGGGTTTCTAGCCAAAATACCCTGGAGGGTTAGGGTTAAATCACACTTCTACAAAAAAAAATCAAAGCCGCGACTTGACTCAAATTAATGATTAATTGAAATATTGGGTAATGATAATAAGGGAATAAATGTGTGTTCGAGAGGTTTTAATCACTCTGTTTAATACCACTTGGAGTCTGGATGCTGATAATTACCCGAGCCGAAGGCGAGGGTAATTATCAGCACCCAGACTCCAAGCGGTATTAAACAGAGTGATTAATACCGACCGAACACACATTTATTCCCATTCATAAATACCTTTTTTGTAAAATTCAGCCCAAAAAGCCCCGAAAATCCCGGAAAATTGTCGCAAGTAAATTTCGGTGTTTCGCCATTCTGTCCGTGTCAAATGACATGTTTCCGCCTCTGTCGCTCTCTACACAATACATGCAATAAAGCGTATTTACTGTGAACCAGACTATTACTGCCATTGGCAACCTCGTTCCCATGATGTCAAGCTGTACGCGCCCAACACTATACGCTCTTATTTTCGTAGACGAGGTACGGTTCAAGGTTGGAAATAAAGTGAGCCCTGGGGACGGAATGTTGTTTCCAGCTATGTTTAAACACTTCCAGCCATGTCTTTATCGTCCGTTTAATACCGGCCACGTGACGGGCTCTCGACCAATAGGAATGCCTAAACTGTCCCAGGTATTTATGAATGATCATTAATGATCATTAACCCTAAGCCCTTAGGCACTAGAAAGCATAACTAACCTAACAAACTTGAACAACTGCACACAGGTTCATTAATTATTGGTACTGAACCTAACAGTACTAAACCTGCCAATCTCCAACTGTTGATTGACTTGGTACAAATGCGTCTATGGTACAAATGGGATAAGTGTTCAGGATCAGGGCTGTGATGACTGACCATTGGTTTGATGTATTGGAGTGTGTTGGTGTGTACACATGTACAAGCACAGTTGACCAGTAAACTGTCCCGTGACCAGCCTGAGCTCACCCACGAATAAATTTGTTTATATAAAGTCTCATGCCTTTCTGCCTTAAACCTTAACAGAATTCAACAGGGTCTCCCTGGGCCTTTTGTACTGAGTCGAACAAAGTCCAACAACAATTTGCTAGGGTTTGGTACCAAACCTAGCAAAATTCCTGCAGTTGGAGTTTGAACGGCTTGGGGTAGTTAGGGTTAAATGACTCCAGTCAATAATCAGACCCCTAGTTACTTCTGGCAGGAGGTTATCGAGACTAGTATATTCAGAGTTCTAAAAGCAACATTAATTTTATGGCAACGATTTGTATTGCTACCGCTACTCGATCGATTGCTCCCCGATTAGAAGCATTATTTGTTGATTGGCTAATATATTTTGTTTGCACATGTCATCGGCACTAATCAGCATCAACACTACCACTACATGTTTTGTTAGAATCTATTTGAGTGAGTACTGCACGAGTGAATGCGTCTTTGCACCTTCTTATAAAGTAAAACTTCATTAAATTGAAGAAATACATCGGGCATTTAAAAACTGACGTACCGTGAACTGCATCCTCCGTGTCAGCAAGCTCTGGCTCTGTCTCCTAATTTTTTTTTTTTTAAAGCAAACAGAAAAACAAGAAATGATTTTGGGTTTTTAGATTCAAATATAATAGTGGTGGGATCTAAAACAGAATATGATTTCTGTTGCACAAATGTCTACCACGACTTGCTAGCGTTATAGGGGGAACAAGGGGGACATTCTGGAATTAGTGCCAAGTGCATAAGCAAATTGTAACAAAAAGGGACACAAGATGGCTCTCGTACCTCTTCAGAGGCTGCTGCAGCTTTCTTTCTGGTGGGTGTGCTGGTCTTGCTCGATGTCTTCACTCGGGCCTTCTTGGGCGGCGGAGGGGAGATCACAGGGTCTTGATCATCCGGTTTGTCCTCTTTCACATCCTCGCGTTGGACTGACACAGCAGGTTCCTCCCCTTCACCCCCTTCTCCCTCTTCGTCTGTCTTGACGGGCGTGGCTATCTTCTTTGCCATCGGTCTACTGCTTCCGGTTCTCTTCTGGGTTGTCTTCCTGGCAGAAGACTTGGAGCTGCTGCTTTTAGTTACCGAGGAGGCTTCTCCTGATGCTGCTGCAGCAGCCTTCTTGGCGACTTTCTTGGTCCTGGCAGCTGCGGGGGCGGTCTTGGTCCCCGGCACGGGAGACTCCGTTTCGCCTCTGTCTCCTGATGTCTGCGAGACTGCTTTCGGGGTGGACGATTTGGGTGTGGCCTTGCTCGCCGTCGTCTTGGTGGCCGACGTCTTTGCCGTTTTGGTCTTGGTGGCTTTGGTGCTGCTTGTTCTGCTCGTCTTGGGCGTGGTCCTTTTAGCAGAGGGAGGAGTCTGTCCTTTGGCTGCCAATAGAAATCGAAATTACAATTTCATTGTTTTGTTTTTGCTTGTGAATTTTACGTCTTTGGGGTAGGGCAAATGCAACATTGTTAAAAAACATTGCAACCAAAATAATTGTTTTTATAAGGTGTCCGTTTCTTTCCTTTTTCCTCGTTTTTGGGGGTAGTTTTTGAACTGACAAGTTTTTTGCTTTTTCAGGTCATTTCGTTTCACTTGCCAGTTATGCCGTCAGCTTTTAAATAGAGTCAAATAGGCAACGGACACGAAACAGACTGAAAACATGCCTGTGAAACTGTGGGTTTCCAAAGTAAAAATCACCTGGCTTCTTTTCCGCAGGGGACGTATCCATTTCGTCAGCAAATTCGTCATCCACTGGAGCCATCAAATCTGTCAGCACATCTACCACATCTTCTCCTGATACAAATAAAAACACACACACAAAAAGTGTACAAAAAGACTTACTTCGCAATGAGTAGGCCTTGTGAAACTTAAACATTTAACAAGTGTCGACAATACAAGCCAACCCTAGTGCTAGTGTAGGGTCCGCCATGATGGAAAATAATTCACAAAAGAAAAACATCCACGCCACGGTCCACTTTTTGTGTCGTAACTTACCTTTGTCCTGCTCCGCCATCACTTCTCAAAATGCCTCCTTGCAACTCTTGGTTTTATCGTATCAGCTTCCCACCTCAGTAGAAAATGTTTTTGGTTGTCGCACGTCTAATTATCGACGCACAAATTCTTCAGTTTTTGGCGAGAAGATTTGCACGCGCGCGCAGAAGCGAAAATAAAAAATGGCGTCGACCAAACGTACGTGACGTCATTAAAGGTAAAGGTCACGCGTCAGCCGCGCGCTAGACTTGCAACGAGCCGTTGTACACAATGTTGCCTCACCAAAGTCTCAAAGTGCTTAACATTATTACCCCGGTCATTTGGCCCATTAAACATTCCAAATACCATCTCAGCTCTATCGGGAGTATACAGCTCGATGCTGCCATTTCGGCGCAAAGCAGCTAAATCAACCACAATAACCCACTCTGCCCTCACATGTACTCATTTACTCCTGGGTGGAGAGAAGCAATGAGTGACAAAGTGCCTTGCCCAAGGGCACACGCACCATAGTCCCAGGTCGGACTGAGAACCCACAACCTATAGCTTTACCTACATATTACAAATTCAATGCTCCAGACCACGGGGAAACGGCACTCCACAAATAATGACTACATGTATAATGAAGACATCGCAAAATTTAAAGTGATGTAACTTGTTAATACAAGCTTGTTTTAATTTCTTTTTTTCGTTACTGTCTTTAAACAAGCTTTAATTTGATTATTAGTACATTTGTATACATTTGAGGTTTTACGAACGTTAATGCACAATATGCACGAAGCATAGCAATTAGCTAGTCTTTGCCAAAGACCATTGCATTCGACAGTGCGCCCGCTAACGACACGATTTATATTAATCAGCTCCCTCAAAGACGTAATGATCTATGCAAATTGCTTAAATAGAGCGTGACCTTTTCATGCTAATTTGACCATTCGAATATAGGAATAGCATCTTCACACGGTAAACTGGCGTTCAACGGTCGCGCTGGCCTGCGTTGCATTATAACTAGCGATGCCACACAAAGTAATTTCGTGTATGGGCGTAGTACGTGTTGATAATCGCAGTTCTGCAATCGCGGAAATTCTGCGAAAAAATACGGAAACTAAATAACTCTGTAAGTCTTTGTTCTAGTTCGTAGTAACAATGCTCAAGGCATAACCTGTATTTAATGATACAACAAATCATGAGATTACTATCTCTATGTATAACATACTAAACATAATATCCTCTAGAAACAGTTATACCGCTAGAAAGCAATTGGCAAAGGCGTATTCGTGAGCGAGGGAGCTGGTCTATAATCGTGTCGTTAGCCGGCGCACTGATGGGTGAAAAGAATATGCGACTTAAGCCCTGTTCGCACTGGATTTCATTTGGGCAAACTAACCGAGCCAATGAGTAACTTCCATATTTCAAGTCCAGTGCGAACAGCCTATAGGTAACTTTCCTCATATGTAACTTACCCACGCGGCGTGGGTAGTTTAACCGAGCCAAAGGTGCCCAGGAAGATTGACCAGGTCAGTTTAACCGAGCCAGAAAATCCAGTGCGGACGCGACGTCTCGGTTAAATCTTCCATCACCCGGTCGAATGACCACAGGTCACATCAGCCAGTGACCTTTCACGGTTAGTTTACCCATGGTCTCGGCAATTCTACCCGCGTCAATTAAATCCAAGTGCGGACGATGAAAAGATTAACCCATCGAATGTTACCCGGCGTCATGGTAAAGTTACCCAAAATGTTTATCCAGTGCGAACACGGCTTAACACGTTCGACCAAACGCATTCGTTTGGCAAAGACTAACCATACATAAACGTAGCTAGAGGAATGTTGCACAAAACATTAGTATATAATTGTTGAACAAAATAGTGGAAAACATATTTTGTATTTGTTTTTAAGTATTTTACCTGAAAGGTATTTATGAATGGGAATATATATGTTGTTGGCCGGTTTAAAACCCTTCAAATACATAATATTGATTCCCTTAATATGTTGTATGTTACATTTGGTGTGAACGTACTCGTCAAATATTTTATTTACATTTGATTTGATTTGTTTGCCTTCTAGAGGTTGTTATGGTGGGGTTTTTAGTAAAATATTTTAACAAAATGCACTAATGCTGTATATATGTAGTAAATATGTGTGTATACAATTATGTACATTAATGTACCGTAGAAGCCTGCAGCCACTTCTGTAGGTACAAACAACTACATGTAATTGGGATTCGAACCCAAGACCTAAGTAATTTGAGTGCAATACACGACCCATATATTCAAGCTATCGACGTTATAAACGTTTTATACATCAATCTCCGTCATTATGACCGAATCACGTGCTTTGGAATATTTGTCCGAATGCACAACTACGGCGGCCGCACCGAAAAAAGTTTTATTCAACGGTGAACAGAACTGCCATTGCACGGTCACATCTTTGGCCGCGCTCTGGCTAATCGTATGGCGAGGACTCGGTCATGTGTTCTATAAAACAAACAATGAATGTTTCACGTTCGTGCAATGGAAAGAATAATTTCATTCTGTGACTGGTGGACTGAAAATTCCGTCTGTCCCCTCATGAAAATATGTTTACCATCGCATCATTTTGTACAATAAGTATTCTCTGCAATCTCGTAAAGTTTTGCATTATGTGTATAGCGCCCACTGTTGTTATTATTTAAATACCCTTTATACTTCGATTTTATGCAAAATCCGAGTTGGTTTTTAAAGGGTCCTAGCAATGTGGTTTTTATTAGTTTAAATGAAAGATTATAACTAATTGAGTGATTTTTAGTTTATACAAGTTTTATTTTTGGGTAATTAATATGAGAAGTGCTTTGGGGGACCGGCCCCGCCCCTAGAATGGTAGCTTATTAACATGTAAAATTTGCATAATACGGTGACGTATGTTCGGGAAGACTTCGACGTCGCGACAAGCGTGCCCGTGCATGCATGCATCATGTGCCACGCGTATCGATGCAAAATAATTCAGTCGATGGTTGACAAAGTTATTGTCAAAGGAATTGTTCCGAGTTTTCTTTTTTAAAACAAGAATGCTAGCCAGATGTGTTGCTGCAGGTTCAGATGTAGGACCTGATGATACTGCGGATATTTCGTCCGATTCTGTGGAATATGCGCTCCCCGGCCCCGAACTGTCGTCTTCACTCGCCATGTCTGAACAAAATCTGCTGCGTGCGTAACTGCGTGCATGGCATCTCGCATGTACATGTACAGTGTGTACAATGTACATGTACATGTACATTGTACATGTATTTATTTCTAAATTAACTGAGAGGGCCGCTTGTGACCAACTTTATTGTCACATGTCAAAACATTCCATGTTTCCGGTTTTCCAATCATCTTACCGGAAGCATCACAGTACAGAGACGGCGCTTATAAAGGTTAAAAATGATTTACTGATGAGGATGAATTCCCAACATGTTATTCTGCTTATTCTTTTAGACCTGAGTGCAGCATTCGATACTGTTGATCACGTCATTTTATTGAAACGTCTGCAGTCTAAATTTGGAGTCACTGGCAAGGCCCTCGATTGGTTTTCGTCTTATTTGTCAGATAGAAGCCAACGCGTATCCATTCAAGGTACCTTATCAGACAAGTTTAATATCAACTGTGGTGTTCCTCAGGGATCCTGCTTAGGACCATTTTTATTCATTGTCTACGCCTCTAAATTGTTTGACATCATTGAGCATCATCTGCCTGATGTTCATTGTTATGCCGATGACACTCAGCTGTATCTATCTTTTAGACCTGACGATATATCTTGTCAAGCTGCTGTAACTGTAATGGAAAATTGCATCAGGGACATCAGACAATGGATGTTGCATGACCGGCTTTTAATTAATGACGCTAAGAGTGAATTTTTGATCATCGGATCAAAGCAGCAGTTAAAGAAAATTAATATTTCTGATATCATGATAGGCGATGTTAAAGTTTTCCCTACAACATGTGTTCGTAATTTGGGGTCATGGTTTGATTCTGAACTTACAATGAATACCCACATCAATAAAGCTTGCTCTGCAGCCTTTTTCCATCTTCATAACATCAAACGAATTAGTCAATTCCTGACGCAAGACTCTCTTGTAAAACTAATTCATGCATTTGTGACCAGTCGTCTTGATTATTGTAATAGCCTTTTGTATGGTCTGCCAAAGTCACAGCTAGCTAAACTGCAAAGGGTTCAAAATGCTGCAGCCAGAATTGTTACTAACACACCCCGGTTTGAACACATTACACCTATAATTCGTCAATTACATTGGCTGCCTGTTTCGTACAGGATTAATTTTAAAATTCTTTTGTTGACCTTCAAAGCTCTTCATGGTCTTTCTCCAAAGTACTTACAGGATCTTGTTTCCATCCGGAAAGTATCTTCATATCAACTTAGGTCAGGGAATAATGGTATTTTCTTAGATTATCCCTCTGGTAAAATGTTGACTACATTTGGTGACAGGGCTTTTTCTGTGGCAGCCCCTAAGCTTTGGAATGCACTACCGTTTCATATACGTAGCGAACAGAAACTCACCTCTTTTAAATGTAACATAAAAACCCATCTTTTTAAAGCCGCTTTTTAGTGTGTTTTTGGTGTTGTTATTTTTTGTCTTTTGTTTGTCTTTCTTCATATGGTCGCCTTGCCAGTTTGTTTAGATTTTTAGTATAGATAGGGTTTGAGGCGTCTGTCTCCTGAAAAGATCAAGACATTACCGATGCCAGCAGGGATAGGCCTATGTAATTAGTAACTATTAGTTCTCTGTTGGCGGGACAGACGTATCCCCATACTTTTGTTTGGGCACTGGCCTGGTGATCAGTCTTTTTTCTTTGTCTTTTTCTTCCATTCTGTGCTTTTTAACATGTGTTCTGCGCCTTTGATCATTTTGTATGTAAGGGGCGCAATATAAATTTTAAATATTATTATTATTATTATTATTTACGTACGCGGATCGCATGCTGCACGTACGCCGTGAAGCGGCACCATACAGGGCTTATCTAGTGTCCAGACGTATTGTCAGGTACCATACTATAATTCTGTTTCTTTTGGGGGGTTGCCGAATGTTCGTCACGAACAGCGCCACCATTTGTCAATGTTTGAACATGTGAATGAGGGGGGCCAATTACATTTACGGTGATTAACCCCAATTAATGTCATTTTATACCATTTTATCACCTCTGGCGTATATGCTCTTAGTATCACTCCTGATACCACAGTGGTCTTAAATTCCGTTGGTCCTCAGCTCCTACCACGACACAGTCATAAGTTCTGTGCTCAAAGGGGCTTGGTCGTAATTCCCTGCAACTCCTGGTCCGATATGCCTTTCATGCTGGAGTGCTGGACACAGGAGCCAAGCGTGTTAACGGCCAGGCACACTCACCGTATAGTTCAATTTGCCAAATCGCTTGCAGTTCATGATCAACAAATCTCTAATTATATGTTGTCAAAGGCTTTTCATTACATATCGAGAGGGCACAGTCTATTCCAAACATGCAATGCAATTCAGCTGGCGTTTCCGTTAGCCCATTTTGTGCATTTGCAATTTAACGACAACCACAAAAGAGTTAGGCACTGTCGTCGTGGTTATCTGTTTGTATGAACAATTGATAAAGTTACAGTGGATAGTCCTAGATTTGTTACAACTCCCTAATTCATCAGTGACGGTAAACCCTGTTTGATCTTTCATCCACTGCTTAAGGTGGTACTTCCTTGTCGGTTGCACCGTCTTCTAATCTGCAAGATTTCTCATGTCTTATCAAACTAGAGCTGCACGAGAACCGCGCTGCGCACCCCTTACACTCGTAAGGTTTCTCCTTCGTGTGGATGCGCTCGTGAATTCGGACATAGCCTCCACTGGCGAAGCCCTTGTTACAGTAGCTGCACCGGAAGGGCTTCAGGCCATCGTGGGTCAAGGAGTGAAGCTTAAGCGAGTAACTGCGTGCGAAGCTCTTGCCACAAGTTTTACACGTGTACGGTTTTTCTCCGGTGTGCGTGCGTTCGTGAATGACGCAGTCCTTTCGCGTCCAGAAACCCCACCCACAGTAGGTGCACTTGTGCGGCTTTGTCTGAGGAGTCTGGCTTTTGAATCGCCTGGCCTCCGACTGCGATTCTGGCTTCGATGGGTCTTGAATCAAGATATTACTGGCTTCTGGTTGTGCATCTGGGATACTAACAGGGGCAGGTGATTCACCTTTCGTAGGGCTACCCACGGCTTCTAAGCTACAAGTTTGACCATGAGCCACGTGGGTCTCTGTGTGCTCTTTGAGCGCCTTCTTTGTGCCGAAGCATCTGGTGCATTGTTGACACTTGCGCCGTTTCTCGCTTGCGTGCATCATTAAATGCAACTTTAGCGCATAGCCATGAGAGAAGCTCTTGTTACAGACTCGACATGTTACAAAAGCGCGTCTGGCTCCTCTTCGCACTCTTTGGGTAGAAACAGATGATGTGGACTTCGGATTCTGACCGGATTTGAATTTGGTTGTCACATCTTTTGATTCTCTGACGCTAACTTCATGGGGTGAAAAACTGTCGGCACGGCTTTCTTCTCCAAGATCTGTGGCTGCGGATTCAATGCTTGGAAGATCCTCATTAGCAGTCGACGATGGATCTAGCCAGCCCTGCTGCAACTTGCCACATTCTTGTTCACTGTATGGTTGCTGCTTAGGTTCAATGTCTGCGTGAGTTTGTTCCAAGTGTGCTTTGAGCTTGTCCGTCGTCTTGAACCTCTGAACACACAAGCTGCACGGAAAACCGCAGGATCTTTGATGGAAATCCAGTTGTTCTTTCTTGTGAAAACTCTCTTTGCAGTTGCTGCAATAGAATCTGTTCTTTCCCGTCCCGCGTAACATTCTTCTTTGTCTGCACTGGTGGCGCCTGAAGATGCTCGAATTGCTAAACTGCCAACCACAGTAGGTGCATCGATGCCGCTTTGTTAGACCCCTCATCCTGGCATCACCCAAAGAACTAGCATCTGACGAGCACAACGGCCCCTCAAATTCTGTTGGTCTTGGTTCAACTTGCTTGAAAAAGAAAGGTCCCGAAGGAACTTGACGGTACTCCAAATCATTGTTCTCAATGAGGTCTTCTTTTTCCCTTGGAGTTTTCTGCGCCATTGAATTGGTCATTAACCCTGCATTGAATGACTTACACTCTTTCGAAGCCTCGTGCCCGGCTGAAGAAGTATTCATTTCAACACTTTCGCCAAATCCTTGATGAACGTTGGGAAGTTCATTAGTGTGAGTCAGCCGATGGGCTTTGAGCGACTGAATGCGGGACAGCTTTTTGCCGCATATGTTGCAGGTATACGGCTTGTAACCTGTGTGGGTATTTTCATGCTGTTGCCAGTCTTTCTTGTGACGGAACCGTTTCTCACAGAAACGACATTTAAACTTGAGTCTAATTAGCGCCAAACACTTATCAATGTCAGTCGCGGTCGACTGGTTCATTTGCTGCTCTCGTTTGGATAAGTACTTGACGATCACATCTTCTGGGTCCGCTTTGTCCGATATCAAATTGCCTCTCTTGTTTTCCGAGGATGCAGAGCTGTTTGAGGTCGCAAGTGTTTTACCCACCGGCGCATCCCCGAAGAACTTTGAAGCAATATCTCTCACGGTCTTACCGTGGGCACCTCGAATGTGTTTCTCGAGATCGTCCAGTTCATTGTGTGTCATTTGGCAAATACAACAAGTGTGATCCAGGGCCAGCGGGTGGTGGTGTCTTTGGTGAGAAAGAAGGCTGCTTCTGTTCTGGAAAGTCTGCGTGCAGTATTCGCAGGCAACGGTGTTTTCTCCCGAGTGTGTCAACATGTGCTTTTTGAGGGAGTGGAGTCGGGAAAGTTTCCTTCCGCACAGTTTGCACGAATACGGCTTGAAGCCAGTGTGTGTGTATTCATGTTGGCGCCAGTCTCTCTTATCCTTGAATCTCTGGGTGCAGTAAGTACAGTTGAACCGAAAAGGGCGCACTTGGTCGTTTTGAGTAACATCGACGCCCTCGTTTGTCATTTTGCGTTGAGCATCGCCTTCGTGAGGTGGATGAATGTCCTGTGTCACATTACTAGTTTCGCCACCGTCCCAGTCAAGATGAACCTCGCCCCTTGTTCGGGGGTCGTATCCATTGGGGTAAAACCTGATAAACAGTTCAGGATTTTCTTCCTGGTGAGCCTCCAGATGCCTGGCCAATGTGCTTTCCTGCTCAAAGATTACCTGGCATATTTTACACTCGAATTTCTTGTTTCTTGCGTGGGTCAGCTCATGGGATCTCTGTCCACTGCGGTCCCGGAAGGTTGCACTGCAATACGAGCAAGGATGCGGCTTGCTGCCGATGTGACTCATCATGTGCATTTTTAGTGAATGTTGACGGGATAGTCTCTTCCCGCAGACCTTACACTCGTACGGTTTGAAACCAGTGTGAGTGTTCTCGTGTTGACGGCAGTCTTTCTTGTCGTGAAAAGCCTTGTCGCAATATTGACACGAGAATCTTGATTCTCGCCAACGTCTCGGGCCAGAGATAAGCTTGTTATATTTGTCAATCAAGATCTGTCGATCTCGTTCTTGCAGGTCTTCAGAAGTAGACGGCAGGTACAAACCGCTCAGTTCAGACTGAAGGTTGTCTTGTGACTGAAAAGACCTAACATCCGGTCCACTTGGAAGTTCACTTGTACACGTAGATGTTGAACTTGAGGCTTGGTCGTGTTGACCTGCTAGTTTAGGAGAGATATCTGCACTATTGCCTGGCTCTTCCTGAGAAGGAATGGCGAGCTCAGTGTCCGCGAGAGAAAGGCTGATGGGGTATAGTGCGGTCTTCTCAGTTGCAACTTCGTCTGCAACCTCATGCGGCAGGTAGGATCTTGCAAACATAACGGGGTCGCTATTGAGGTGTTGTCTCAGGTGGTCTCTGAAATCGGCAACCCGTTTGAAGCCCTTTGGGCACATGGTGCACCGGTGCTTGTGCATCTCGGTGTGCACCTTGTCGTGCAAACGGAGACTGTTGGCATTGGTGAATGTCTTACTGCAGTGTCGGCAGGAATGGGGCCGTTCGCCTGCGTGGGATCTCAGGTGAAGCTTCAAGGTGTGGCCGCGAGAGAAGCTTTTGTCGCATTCCTTACACTGGTAGGGCTTGTGGCCTGTATGCGTCCACTCATGCTGGTTTTTATCCTTCTTATCCCAGAATCCCCAGCCGCAAAACTGGCAGGTGAAGCGAACCCCTCGCTTACCGCCGCCCGGGGTTGTCTCTGAAAAATTTGCAAATTGCTTGTGTTTGTCATCCACAGCTGTCTCTTTAAGGAGCTCTGCATTCGATGTGTTGCCGGTGTTTAAATTGTTCAAACTGTATGCATGTCCACCTGCAGATGGAGACGAAATCGAAGGCTGAGCTGCTACAGTAGCGGCACCCTTATGTGCATATGACTCATTATCGTGGTGGCTGACTTCTGCCTTCTCGGCGGTTTTAACAAGAGGGGTGGCTTTAGCTTGCGCCCGTTCTTTGTGCGCGTATTTACGATGTGTGATGTAACTGCGCATGCTTCCAAAGCTCTTCGTGCATTTGTCGCAGTTGACGGAGGCAGGGATACTTTCTCGGCCGTGTACCCTCTTGTGCTGGGTCAGTGAGTGAACCCGTGAGAACCGCTTGTCGCATTCGGAGCAGGCGTAAGGTTTCTCCCCCGTGTGGGTTCGGACGTGATGGATCATGTCTTTCTTCAGGATGAACCGCCAGCCGCAGTACTCGCACGCGAAGGGCTTGAGAACCATCTCGGGCTGGCAAAATGCCGCGGTCTCATTCGCGAGGCGTGCCGTCGAGGTCTTACTGCGCACGTGTTCGTGCCATCTCCTGTGGTCTTCTATGTATCTCTCGTCCTGTAGCTGGAATCCACACTCTTGGCACCCGTAGGTACCAGACGTGCCTGGTGTGCCATCTCCATCAGGGACAGTTTCATCCACAGGTTCGGTCTTAATTGTGGGGTGGTCTGTGGTTGATGTGGTTTTAAAGTAGAAAGCCATAGCTACGAAGGCTAATCTACGTCTGTTTTGCTATTTCTTCTTCTTCTATAGGGCAATCAACACAGGGCAACACACCAGAGCATCCTGTAAGGACCAAAAGGTAACAAAATAAGTAATGAGAACATCTGATCAATTTGTCAAAGCAAATGTACAAGTCGATTGTCTTGGCGTGTAAAATGGCATGTGAAATGGCATGTGAAATGGCGTGTAAAATGAAATGTGATTAATGAGACTAACCTGTCTTCGTAATCCAAATAGTGTTAGGCGTTAAAACAAAATCCCCAGAATATCTTCTGACGTGTACATCTACGAAAATAAATAAATGAAAATAAAGATGGACAATTAAAGCATGTAAGTTCGTTCCAGCCTATCTCACACTCGCAAACACGAACGATGGGTGATAAGTTCGCGACCTATAGTGTAGAAGGAGCACTCGATAATAGCACTGAAATCTTTACTAATTAATTAAATAAATGGCTTTCGACGACGGGCAGAGTATATTCTCCGAAACGTTGAGTTCCCCTTCGGTTATTTTTCAGAACCACACATCTCACTAAAGAGTATTACCGTGGTGTTACCGCAAACTACTTATCTTAAAGGTAAGATACACCATTGGTAATTGATTGAATTACCATGAATGGGTGGATTTGGGGGTTGTATTTTATAGTAAATATCGTTTAACTGACCTGTCCAAAATTTTACAACCATAAATGCTAAGTTGAGAGAAGCACGAAAAAACGGCGTTATTTTTAACCGGCGTCGGGCAGTGGTTCTTATGTTGTTCTTGGGGTTTTTCGCGATCACCGTCCGGCGATCGTGAATTTTGTTTATAAAATTCAATTTTTAGTAACAATTACATGATATCTAGCACAATAATATTTCTGGATGCCTACATTCATTTACTTTCAGATAAGTCAAATATTTTTAATCATTCGGTAGTAAGATTTTTTCGATATCCGCAAATGGTGTATCCTACCTTTAAATGGCTCATGCAATGTATTTGTTATAATCAAATCCTTAAAACGCACTTTTGTGTCCCATTTAACCCTCTTTTTTTCAAGTTTCGTTTGTCCTGTCAAGGAGTATTTTGGTTCATTTTTAAGGTAGGATATATACACCATTTGCAGAAATCGAAAACTTTTACTACCGAATTATTTAAAAAATATCTTACTTATTTGAAAGTAAATTATGATTAAAGGCATCCAGCAAAATGATTGCTCTATATATCCTGTAATTGTTCCGAAAAATTGAATTGTATTAAAAATGTATAAATGTACAAGAACAACATATGAACCACTGCCCGACGCTGGTTGAAAACGAACGTCATTTTTGTTTAGCATCCATGATTGTAAAACTTTGGACAGGTCAGTTAAACGATATTAATATGTGACCTGTCATCACAAAATGAGCGTAAAGTCGCACAGAGTGATTTCCCAGTACGGCCACTCAAAGTCAGAATTTGAAGGGGTGGTCGATTTTGAGATTATGTTTTTTTAAAGACTAAATCCTCAACAATCAATTCCCAATTTTTCAGGACGATCAGATAAAAACAAAATTAGTTTGAGACAATTTTCACTATGCCTTTCTATGCCTTTCACACAATTTCTCGCAAGAAATTCCCGTTTTCTCATAATCTCTGTATTAAAATTTAAATAAAAAAAAAAAATATTGAGTATCAAACCTCCAAGTGTTATATACCATTGGAAAGCTCTGTTTCCACAGAATTTAGAAATACCCATATCTCAATTTTTGATTTTGCCGACTTTACGCTCATTTTGTGATGACAGGTCACATTTACTATAAAATGCAACCCCCCAAATCCACCCATTCATGATAACTCAAGCAATTACCAATGGTGTATCCTACCTGCACATGCGAGTTTCCATATTCATTAGTACAAGTGTGATGTCATTGCAGGCACAAACCAACACGTTACAGCTATTTCAACATTAACATAAATTTTCTACGCAGAAGTTTGGATATTCTGCTGTTGTATAATGTTCTTTCCTTTAGCGATAAGTTGCACTGAGCAAACCTTCACACATATCAGGGGGGGGGGAACAACATCTTCAAATCGTCTTGAAAATACTGTGTTTTGTGTGTGTTTGTTATGCTTCAAATGCCGCCAGAGAGCAAGTTGCCCATCTCCCCCCGCTAAATATTATATGCCACTAACAAATTGTAAATGTTTAAAGGGATCGTATACGTTTGGTAATTACTCCGAAAATTAATGGCAATAAAAACTTACTTGGTAAGAAGTACAGCAGCTTTGGATAGAATAATGCATTTTTAGAAACTTTTCACTTCGAAGTACTGCGGTTATGAAAAAAGATATCATCTTTTATCCCAAAAAAATTGAATCTGAGAAGCGTAATACTGCAGTGACGTTTCTCAGATTGTGTATTCCAATGCAGATTATTCTTCCTGTGTGGACAAAACCGCTCCAGACTTTCGGCAATATCTAAAAATCGCTACCACCTTTTGAAATGAAATTGTTACAGGTTAGTTTTATGGTATATATCTATAACTATATAGGATTGAAACAAAAAGTGGGTTCCAATTACCAAACGTATACGACAATCCCTTTAAAGAGCGGAACTTTCATTACAATTAACCAAAACGAAATACCACTAGTTTCCACGAAACGCAAGATGTGTTTCTCATACAAAAGTACATTGATTCTCCAGACAAACAAACGGGGTAAAACAACTGTTAATTTGATTTTGCTGAATTTGTTTTTAGCTTCCATAAATCGATATGCTGACAATTTTACAAAAGGCCTTTTCCGGGGCTTGATATTCTTGTATAAATGCCGATTCCAGATTCTTTGCGGGTAAATTTTCCTATTCATGTCACGGTCTCCGGAAGCGCGCCACCAAGGCTAAGTGGCCAGCTGCCACTGAAGAGCCAGTGGCTATATTATTATATTGCACAAGTTTGAACTTTTCGAGAATTTAACACAAGACGTTTAGAATTTCTTTTGTGTAAGGGGCTGTCAAATGTGACAATTTGGCACACACCCTGGGGAGTTAGCGTTAAACCACATGCCCGGAAAATAGTCACCTGATCAGAAACGATTGGGCAATTAATTAAGCAAGCCATGAAAAAGCTAAATAAGTAAATTAGGAAAACGGTTCAATCCTTACATTTTTATAGGAATTTGCAAACACCTTGAGGGATTGGGGTTAATGAACTGAAGTTCAAGTAAAGACTAGTTGGGCTCTGTTATACTTCTAGTTCCGGTGTGATATAAAAAGCTGACTCCTTTATATTGAAAATCAGACCCCTTTCCCAACCGGTCTCCCAGTTATCTTCACTTAGACATGCGCAGTTGCGCTCTAGTAATAGTACATGTACGTGCACAAACACAGGGCCAGGGAGGAATAGTACTAGTCCAGATTTGATAGAGTCCGAAATTCACACTACAACCAACGACCAGGGTTTGCCGTGCATCAAAAAACGCCCATCAAAATAATGGAGCCGTTTGCATTATTTGAGTGACCTTCCGTTTTTACGTTGGTAGTGCATTATATACATGTACTGCATGATTTGTGCTAGATATGGCACGACTGTAGACTAGGGGTTGGTACATGTACATGTATGACTACTATACGAGTATGACTATACGTACATGTAGGTACATGGTAAATCAAGCTGTATGAAACATTTGTACATGCATGTATGATGTACATGTACGTACACGTACATTAATGTGTGGTCACGTACACGTGTTATGTACACGTACTGTATGTACATGTTCTGTACCGGTATAACATGTCATCACATGTACATGTACATGTACAATGTACGTACATGTACAATGTACGTACATGTACACGTACACCCCAGTACGTGTACATGTACATGGACGTACACGACGTGTGGCTCACAATCTATTTATAAAAACTACACCTACCTGCCCGGACGAAAGTGATCAACGCGCCCAACACACTCCAGTTTAAACCCTCGAAATTATCACCAGTCGTGGGTAGGAACCCCGCAGACGACACTGAAACGGGTAAAGGGTGAAAACATACCACGGTATTCCCTAAATAGAGGCGACTGCTTGTGTTGCCCGTGCGTACGTGTCTCGTGTATGTAGCCCTGGCTAAACAAAGACGTGCCCTGCCGGGCCCGGCCCTGCATAATGCGCATGTGCCCCTGGTGAGTAATAGACGTTCTCTCCAGCCGTCATAAAAAAGGAGAAGCAGTCATGGTCAATCTCTATAGTGCATGGCCTATATTGTTATCTCTCAACCAGGATCCGCGCATCCAGTGAAGTTACTAATTTGTAATGGGGAGGTCGAGGCAATTAATTACAATACATATGTCGTTTGTGTGCAATTCGAAAACTTAAAAAAAGGGGGGAGAGGCACGGATCTCCGCCAGAAAAAGGAGGGGATGGGGGGGGGGGGGGGGGGGGGGGGGGGGTTGTACTTAGCTTTCCCCGTAGTTACCCCCACGCAAAACATCCATAAAATTGTGAAACTTTGGTGAATTTTCAGACACTTTTCAATCTATTTCTGCATATTTAACACTAATGATATACATTCCCGTGCTATTTTGGACAACAGACTTGGGTTTGAGCCAATAAATAGTTTTGACCGGAAAACAATTTTTTTTGACATAATAGGAACAGCTCGGTGGTTGATGGCAAGACAAGCAGGAGGTCGTGGGTTCGAGTCCTACCAAGTCGGTGGATTTTTTCGAAAAGATCTCTCAGCCGGACAACAGTGAGCATAGGCCTACAGTAACGTATGTGAAGGGCAAACATCTATCTTTGAATTTACGTTACCTTACGCAAATTTCATCTTATGAAAAAAAAATTAACTCTCCTCAAATAAAAATGAATACATTTGTATCAGTACTTAAAGGTAGTATACACCATTGGTAATTGCTTGAATTATCATGAATGGGTAGATTTAGGGGGTTGTATTTCATAGTAAATATCATTTAACTGACCTGTCCGAAGTTTTACAATCATGTATGCCGAGAAAAGTGATAAAAACAGCGTTTGTTTTCAACCGGCATTGGGCAGTTATTCTTATGTTATCTTTGCTTTTTCGCGATCGCCGTCCGACGATCGCGAATTTTTTTAATAAATTATATTTTTCGGAATAATTGCAGGATATCTAGCGCCATCATTTTGCTGGATGCCTAGAATCATTATTTACTTTCAGTTGAGTACGATTTTTCTTAATAATTCGGTAATAAATATTTTTGATATCTGCAATTGGTGTATACTACCTTTAATTTGATTCGGCAATGGTAAGGCTGTGTCCGAATTGCTGGCTTTGGCTGTGACTTCGGCCGTTGCTATGCAGTTGCTATGGGCAGTCATTATCCAATGTTAGCAACAGCATAGCAACGGCCGAAGTCGCAGCCAAAGCTAACAATTCGAACATAGCCTTACTGTTGGGTGCATCATAGGAATAGACGGGTGCACGGCACCCCAGCAAATAAATTCCATTATAGACACCAGTGATATAAATACCCATACTTCAAAGGTATAGGTATTTAGACTGCATATAAACAATTATGAACTCCAGTGATCTTTTGTTTTCTCTTTCAATTTTTGGTGGGTTGATCGGTGACTTTTTGAGAAATTCTCACCCAAAGAAGACGACCCCTAAAATAAGTGATGTTTCCCAAAGTTGAAAAGTAGCCATCTTGAAATGGGATCCCTCCGTGCACAACATGCTGGCTAAATAGCGCACAGTTGCATCAAAAATGCTTATTGGAAACCTCAAGTCCGGGAAATTGAGGTGCATATCTCTTCGATTCCCCAATTCCATGGCTCTCAGAACTCACTAATAATATATAATATTTTAAGTCATAACGTTTATTCATGAGCTCGGCAGGTGTAATTTTGGTTTA
This sequence comes from Crossaster papposus, assembly GCA_037893245.1. Lineage (NCBI taxonomy): Eukaryota > Metazoa > Echinodermata > Asteroidea > Velatida > Solasteridae > Crossaster > Crossaster papposus. The sequence continues at coordinate 2,954,564 of JBAIAA010000017.1, forward strand.
TTGGCGTATCCCATATAGCGCCCTCAAGCGGCGACTTTGCACTGCACTAATCCAAAACCCATTGAAAACAGTGTAAAATCAACAAAGTTCAGGGCCAAATAACATGCAAGCCGACATCACTGAGATCTCTTAGACAAAATATGAAATTATTGTCTGACCCTTCATCTTTCTATTTCTTTTCAATTTTGAGTGGGGTAGTCAATTACATTTTTTTATATTCACACCAAAACAAACCCACCTCCTAAAAAGTGATACATGTACTTCCAAAACCTGCTTGCAGCCATTTTACAATGGTATCCCTCCATGTTCTCAGGCAAATATGACCCTTTTTTCAAGCGTTATGTTATCAAGTCTGCACTATGGAAGCCCCCAAACCAGGAAGTTGATCCTCGGCTATATTTATACAATCCCACTTTTTATAAAGCCAAACTGTCTCCTTTTTTAAAACAGTTTTCATGCTAATGAGCTCGCGTAGAAATTCTCATCCGAATAAGCCATTTGCGCTTGACCCCGAGTTAAATTTGAATAACATCTGGTACACTGACTTGCTCACACAGCTTGGCACCGTTGAACTTTAAATTCTCACTGTTGCAATATCACGTGATTCGGGGCAAGCTATTGCATAGTTACGTAACAGACGTTCAGCACCAATACATTGTCCGGGTGTACGGTATATGCACTGACCTCTACACATGGACAGGTCATCATTGTTTCACACTTGAAGTCGGCGCGAACTGGAAGTGCAACATGGCGGACCCACGACGTCACTTCTGTGAGCCAATGAAATGTCCAGGTGTAAGGTTCAGTGGGTACGGCACGTATGACGTAATGTTTATAAATAAAAAATGTATAGAGTAAATCCACTGACCTCTACACCTGGACATTTTCATTGGCTCACAGAAGTGACGTTTTGGGTCCGCCATGTTGCACTTCCAGTTCGCGCCGACTTCAAGCGTTAGCACAGCAGAATATGGACAATGGTCCGTCCAGGTGTAGAGGTCAGTGTGTACATGTATATGGCACAAAGACACCGGACCATTCCGGAGCTGGGGGTAGCTAGGGTAAGGCTTGCCCCGAATCGCGTGATATAGCAATTGTTTTGTGTCTGGAGAATTAAAAGTTCAACGGTGCTAAGCTGTGTGCGCAAGTCGGTGTACCAGATGTTATTCAAATTTAACTCGGGGTCACGCGCAAATGGCTTATCAGTGCAGTGCACCCTTATGGCACAATTACTCTAGTGTCGCTCTCATAATAAAGGGCGCGCCTGTGATTGTCGGAAGAGCGTTCGGGGTGTACTCTAATTGCTGCTGGCTGGCGATATAGATAAGACACAATTTTACCAATTTTGCAATTCTATAGTCTTTCCTTTATTGTCTCGTCAACTACATGACAAAGCATAGATTGGAATCACCAGTAACATTTCCAATGCTAAATAAAAGAATTAGATATAAATATTATTAGATCTTTAATTTCTTTACTTGTGTTTAACTAGAGCAGGAATCTTCTTTATATTTAATTGGAAAATAATCGAAGAAGGGATATGTAAGAATCTATAGCTAAAAATTAACAGATAATAAAAACCTTATTATTTGTAATCGTTGAAATGAAACGTTATACACATTCTGTTATTTAAATGAAACTAAATTAAATCGAATGCTCGTTTTGGCAAAAATGAAACCCGGATATACGTCGCTATCAAAATCCCCGCGAAATTGAATGCATCTTTTCCAAATGAATGCGCACAGTTTTCGATAACGTCCGGGGAAAAACATATAGTTAATACACAGTCTAACCCTCAAGAAATATTATTTTTCGATATTCAAGATCTGATGCCCAGAGGCACACAAACTAAAATTGAGAATTGATCACGATCTTTTAGAAATACTATGTCTTAAAACATGATTACAAAGCCTACGTTGTTTATTAATTTTAATGATGCTCGTAAAATCACGTCGCCTGGCCCAGCCTATAAACTCTCAAAACAAGTATTACAATTTGGTTGGTAAAAATGTGTACATTTTTTTTTCAAAGATGATTAATGTTGGGGACATTTTACCCAACGTTAGGTAAAATCTTTAACCAATTTTTGTACCGACTGTTGCGTTGTTCACCTGTTAACCAAAGGTGTATTAAAATGAGTAAATTTATCCAAATTAACGCTGGTTAAATTTGGTAATTTTTTTTTCAACGTTGGGTAAAATGACTCAATTTTACCAACCGTTGGTTACCAGGTGAACCACACAGCAGTTGGTTAAAAATTGGTTAAAGATTTTGCCCAACGTTTGGGTAAAGTGTACCCAGAATTGGTCAAATTGGTTTAATGTACACATTGTTGGTTAAAATGTTAACCAACAAAATTGTAATACATGTTTTTGAGAGTGTACAAATATACAGAAAAACATGTCTTAATTGCTACAAACTCGCGATAACATCTATATCCAATCCCGATAATTCACTCCTGCTGCCGAAAACCTGTCCAACGCGATACTTTGAAAGAAATGACTGGTGCTCTTCCTGGTCTAATCAATAGAGTGCTTGTTAACGCCGTAGGCCTATAGGACCTAAACCAAGATGGCTACTGTGCGAAACGACTGCCTATATAACATAAGTGAGGTAAAATCACGTGTATATGTAACGTGGCTGACAGGGAACAGTATAAGATCATATCAAATAGTTCCATGTAGCAATATTTTCAGCGCGATACACCTCTGTTCAGAAACTAAAGACATATTTTGTTAAAAATGTCCACATGGTATCATTCCTCCGCACAGAATTAAATTAAATGGTTACTGAACGGATTGTGTTCGGGCTTAAGCATTTTACCTAATGTGCATCAATCTACGTGTGTGTGTGGTAAAAGTGGTAACAAAATATCAGTGCATGCTAATTGTGCCTACGCCTATACTATTAAAATTTGAAGAAGTATCCGGTTCGTAAGTGTGACGTCAATTCAACCTAAACCACGCCCACTTCACCTTTGGAACCGCATCAGGGGTGCGTTCCACTTACGCGAACTGTGTGCGCGAACGTTCGCCTATACGTTTTGAGTTGGCGCCAGTCGAAGTGAAACGATATTTTAAAAACTACGTTTTCAAAATGGCGGCGCCCAGTGACAGTGACATGGTTTGGTTGGCTGATTTTTGTCCAACTCATTATTTGTCTTTAAAAGATCCCTGTAACTGTTCCAAACAATCCACCATTTAAAACAACAAGTATGAAACGTGAATCAAAACCTTGAAAAGGACACTGCTGTCTGCTAACCTCTTCGCCATCTTTAAAATACGTCACTGGCCAACAGCGAACAGCTCGGAATGCCATTCGCCGTTTTTGCAAAACGTTTGCCAACATAATTGGCGCACATTGCGTTCTACTCACGCGAACAATGCTATAACGTTGGCATACGTTGGCAACGTTCGCGTGAGTGGAACGCACCCCAGGTGAACGCGCTACTGCGCGTTTAGCCACTGAAGGAGCCGGTAACCAGTGGTGCGTGCGCGCGTGTGACGGGGTCACGTACGAACCGGATTGTCTGCAGTTGCAAATTATTGTTCTAGTTCATCAATTAGTGTTGTGGCGGTGCTTCTATACATGCAATTATAATTACAATGTTATTTACACTTTAAATTAGGGCGTTTCGTGTTCAGTCCAGTGTACTCAACACACTAGTTTTAAAAGCCTCTTGTTTTCCAAACACACCTATATCTTGCTCTGAAGTAGTCATATTATTGTCAATACATAAAAAGATCTTTGGAACAGCAACGTTCAGTTAATTACAAATGAGATACAACAGCGAACATGTCAATTAATAAGTCTCCTTTAAACTGTTGCCATTCGAGTATGTTTTAACTTCACATCTTAGGACATCAAAGATGTCTTTAAAATAAGCAATATACCTTATGCATAGCGGCCATCTTAGAGGGCATATCGTGTACAATGAATGTATACAGCAGGTTCAATGACATACAAAGTAAAGGCATTGCATTGCCCTCTAAGATGGCTGCTACGGATTATGGTCTATAATGAGATCGAAACAAGTTCTAAACAGGCAATATTAAAATGAAAGCTCATCCACGGTCCACAAAAAGGTCATGTCAAACACTGAACCAGGCTGGTTCAAGCAATGCTATTGGTCAATAAAAGGTGTAGCCAGTTCGTTTGTTGTGGTTGGTTTAATATTGGCGATCCTCGTTGGTTCATTGGTCGATATCGGCCGCGTTCTTCGCTAGGCATTTGGTAGCGCACGCCTGCTTTTTGGCTTTGCAGAGCGAATGGCAGTCTTGCCTGTCGACACCGCAGATCATCTGGCAGTCAAACTGTTCCTTGATGCAGTCAGCAAAGAAGCATTCTGTATAAAAAAAAACACGGGAGTAAAGATGAAATGGGAATCAAATACATTTCGTTTAAAATCAGGCCGCGCGTCCGAATAGCTATGAGTCTATGGTAACTGAGGCAGCCACTTCGCACAGACGTAAGTTGACGTTTTTACATTCACCAAAATGCCGAATTTGCTTCGAATGTGGTTATCTCTTTAAGGTAGAATACACCATTGGCAATTGCTTGAATTATCACGAATGAGTGGATTTGGGGGTTGTATTTTATAGTAAATAACGTTTAACTGACCTGTTCCGAAGTTTTACAATAATGGATGCCGAGAAAAGCAAGAAAAACGGCGTTCGTTTACAACCGGCGTCGGGCAGTTATTCTTATGTTGTCCTTGTTTTTTTCGCGATCGCCAGAAACATTACATTTTTCGGAACAATTACAGGATATCTAGCGCAATCATTTACCTGGATGCCTATAAACAATTATTTATTTTGAGATAAGTAAGATACTTTTTAATAATTCAGTAGTAAATATTTTCGATATTTGCAAATGGTGTATACTACAAATAAAGGAAAACTGATTATTGTACTGATTAATGTCTTTTCACGGTGGCCCATACGCAAATTGGCGCAGGTAGTCGAGTCCATCACAAATCCCTGCAAGTCCCTGTAAGTCCCTGCAAGTCCACCACAAGTCCTTCAGTTCCAATTCAAATCACAAGCTATTCAAATCAGCTTTGACAAAAGCATCCCTTTGTCATTGTTCATCAAGTTACTTGTGACTGCCTTTACGAAGGGACTCGTGACTGGCTTCACGAAAGGACTTGTGAACCGACTTGCAGGGACTCGACGACAACCCTGAATTGGCGTAACCACAATACCAGTTTACCCGAAGGATCGGATAACTCGCGTTGGGTACGTTGAATGAAAGCATGCTGTGCATGTTTGATAGTTCATTTTGAATAGGAGGGTTAGTCACCCGCTGCGACGCGGTCAAGTGCGTGCCGCGGACCCGCAAGCCTTGCCCCATGAAACACCACAGTCAGGCACAGTATACTCCGGGGACAAGGCACAAGTGGTCCACGCAGCTTGTTCCGGTCCATTTAAACGCTCTCCATCCAGCCCCCGGGTCTAACCCGACGAGGGAGCGGGGGATGTTGTTCTTGGGAGATAGGTAGACGTTGTGGGAGCCTGTTATGGTTGCACGGTCAGAGCACAGAGTCGGGTCGGAAGTACCGTTCCCCGGCAAACGATCGCCATACCTAATGACGCTGCACCCCAAAAATGTTCCGCACTCTCGCTCGTTATCTATTCTACGCGCAAATTTCCAACTCTTCAATTCTAAAAGCATATACCACGGTACGTGTATGAGTACGATGTCAATACGAATTTTCGTTTGTGTTTCCATTGGGCGGGGGAAGACTTTTAACATGCAAAATGCTCTGCAATGTTTTCTCAGCAAACTTGTCGCGGACGTGGAGTTTACTCAAGAGGAAGCGGGCATGGATATTTCTACAAAAATCGAGTGCGTTTGATCGGGAAAGGTTCTAGTAACCTATTTCAATTTTTAGCCAATTCTCGGCCAATTTATTTTTTGGGAAGTGCAAACGCTCACCTCCAATAGTGGGTGTTCCTAACTTGCGCTGTGAATTTGAGTAAAGTATAGAGTGTCTGGTGAAATGTTTAAGCAGTAAATTTATGCTTCATGGCGTCATGTGCTTCTCATTCTTATATTATAGTGTGGGTTTGACGCAGTTGTTATCATTTTATAATCTTCCCCAGGGACTCAATCCCCATCATGGTTTTCGTTCTTTGTTCCGTTTTTTGTTTTTGTTCTCCTTCAGCTTTAAACTTGGAACAAATATCAACCCTGATACAGAGATGGGCATACAAATGTGACGTCAAAATGACGTCACCCATGAACAAATTACAAAATTATTTTTTTATTCAAAACGTGACCGATTTATTCAAATCATAATCCATAAAATATGGTTTGAGACTTGGCGTTTGCCTTGTGCCAATTTCGTTTCAAAGCCTGGACAACTTGAGTGCCACCAGAGGGCGACCTTTCACGTCATGACGTCATCGTACCTTCTTTTATGTTTAATCTCCGAGGCAAACATTTTTGTTATTACAACAAAATGCTTTCGTTTGTAAGTTATATTCATTTACGATTTTATTTATCCTGAAAATAAAAGTCCAGTGGTTTTGTGTCCACAAATTATGAAGCATTGCCCAAGACGAATATCTATCACCTCACAACAATGAAACAATAAAAATGAAAGTATTTTGTCAATTCGTGTCCTTGCTGTTTAATATGCGATATTCTGGCTCCCAGCCGGCGACAAAAAATAGATCATGACGCACTACACTGCGTAGCTATTTTTAGCTAATGCAACGTCAGCATCGGCTTTAAATAGTGATACTGTATTTCGTCGATTTGATGCAACCGCCCCCCCCCCCAAAAAAAAAAAAAAAATTTAAAAAAAAAAATAATAATAATAAAATAAATAAATAAATATATATATAAAAAAATAGATCGATGAGCTAATTTTGTTAACGTTGTTTACCTTATAACCACTTAACTCCCGGAAACACTCGAACGTTAACGATAATACGCGACCTCTAATAAAACGTATTCGGAAAACTTTGGACATTTTCGGGAAAAGGCAGCATTGCTCTTTTATTGTCATCAGAAGAAAAAATCTAAATTATTTGGTCTGGGAACCAGACAAAATATGCGATGACGTCACAATGACGTAAATAAAATTCACATGTGTAGACAAAGAATCATATTTGTTTTATTTGAAGGTTTTAACGTCATCCCTTGAAATCTTTGTCAGAAATGTTGATGCATTTCGTTCGTTTGTTATTGTCATTGAATACAATACACGGAAGATCTTCTTTTTCTCGACATAAGGCGATTATATCTTTTACAACACAGAGAAAGGCCTCTGGGAAACGACAAGGTGAATCGCCTACAACTCTTCGCTAAAAATGCTCTTCAATGGTATTGTTCTTCCGGCTTTATACTTATGGATACTAAGCTTGCTAGTCTGTATACAAAAATATGCAAACAAAAAGTAATAACATTGGAGACCAGATTATGAATACTCACCGCGAAATCTGTTGTAAACAGTATCGGTGGACTTATTACGTTCTTGGTGTTTATGTAATATTATGTTTATCTAGAAAAAATAAATGTTTCTATGGCTTTTTGTCCTATAGTTTGGGCGTAATATTCCGCTCTGAGCTAACGGAAGAATATTTCGTGGTACGAAGTATCAATATTCTGCATTCAGTTACGCGAGTTATAATTGAAAGCGATCTGTCACTTTTTTTAAAACTGAAATCACTTGTGCATGATACAATGACACCATAACGTAACACTTGTATGCACATCTCTGGGTTAAACAGGGTTTATGTTCATACCAAGTTTGAAGTTCGCGCGTTGTTCTGTTATTTTAAAGGAGAAAACCCACAGAACTTCTAGTTTCCTTTATGTTTGTGTTAATTTCAAAATTTGGTAATTTTTGGTGCTGAAATAATCTCGAGGTCAGTTTTTACCTACACGTTTGGATAGCGCCATGTTTAGATGTACAAATTACCTTGCGACGTGCCACCGTACTTTTTTTCGAAGTCGCTTCGCCGTAAAAAAAACCAATTGATTTATCATCATTTGTTAAAAAATATCATATTACCTGTATTCGTAGTTCAAAGCATGCCGAATAGCATGGTAAGTGCCGCTAAACCCTAATGGAACCGGTGACCCAGCTTTTAGCAAAGCAAAGTGCTGCCCCACGAGTATCCCATTACATTGTGTACATAAAGGGGCCTTTCAAGTCTGGGTTTTCCAGACTTATACCCAATCAATTAATCATGCTTTTGTTGCCTTGCCCCATTCAACAACACCAGCTGGGATCGAATATGGAAAGTACTGTGTTGACATATAAAGCCATAAAACCGAACAGCATGGGGGTTACACACGAAATACAACCGACTTTGAAAAAAAGTACGGACGCGCGTTCGTGTAAAAACAAAATGGCCGCACGTCGCAAGGTTACATCTCGCTTTTGAAGTGGGCTGGTTCATCAGAAAAAGCGCCGAGTTTTGAATACTGCAAAGGACTTGGTTCAAATCCTATACTTGCAGTTGGTGTCATCATGCTTTAGCTTTTCGAGTTATTCTTACTACATGTATAGACCTACCGGCTATATAATCTGCAGCGGAAGCTCTGACGCAAACTGTGTTATCTATGCAAGGGGGAAATAAATGGAGAAAGAATTCATAATGAATACGAGATACGATTACACCTCTTTCCCTACGAGTCCCTGTACGTTGAATACCCGACAAAAAGGTAAAACCCTGGGCTCTTGCAAAAACAGCTGTAGAACATTACCGGCCGATTTGGCGACAACAATTTAGAAATGCAGTGAAATTGAGACGGGGAGGGAGCGGGGAAATGCAGAATCGAACTACGTTTCTTTTTTTTCTTTTTTTCTTTCTTTTTTAAAAGTTTAGCAACTGCTTCTGAAATTGAATTCTGCAACATATCAAGTACGGTTTTGCACAATCATGTGTGGCGTTTATCCACAAATTTCGACTCGGCGCAGTGATGGCCGGTATCGATTATTGCATCGTATGTATTGCCGACTGAAATCGATTGACACGGTGAACTTTTTGAGAGTGGGGAGTTATTTTTCAACGAAATTAGTGGACGTGAGACTATCAAGTTGTGTCATATTTAATTTGCCGCGCTGTCGAGCTAGGACAATGTCCTTTTGGTCATTGGTATCCCTCCGCTATTATCTCCGACGGTTGACCTTTACGTAAATTTGTGTATGGCACTCACGAAACGGGTTTCATGTCCGTAGCTGTTTTACATTAAAATCTATCGAGTCATTTATTTATTAGTTTTCTGCATTCCAAGTCCGAAACCTAAGACGTCAATGAATTGCGTTGGCGTTTGAGGGGGGAAAACACCCCAGAAACTTTTTTAAAACAATTTAGATACTATTTCACAATTGTTGTTTTGTTCTCAAAGGATAAATTCACTGGTCTGGACAATGCACTTACCTTTACTTGCACTTTTCTTGTCCACCCAAAACACTGTGTGAATAAAGAATATCAAAGGATAAGAAAATTTAACTTTGTTTAACACTAACAGTCCAGAATCCAACCAATTCCCATGTGACACGATCAAGCGAAATCAGTGGGATGTCGGCCCCGGTCAAAAAATAAGTTTTCATGTAGTTTCAAAGAGGGCATCTGTACGTTTTAAAAACTGAAAACCCCATGTTGATACGATGTTTTGTTGTCGAGTTATGTAAATTTGTTTAAATGCCAAAGATGAACAAAGTGCATTTTGGGGATTCCCCGACATCCGACTGATTCGGCTTGATCGTGTCACATATGGTTTTACACATGATATGGGTGAGGGTTAATGTTTTCATAAAATCTTCAACCAGGCGAGAATTTGTCATTCGGTGCCTCTGTTAGAGTTAGTAAGATTATCGGTAGAAAACCAGGGGTAATGGCGCAGGGACTATATCCCTGGTCACACTATAAGTTATGTTTTTAAAAATCCAATTAAACCCTTGCAACTGGAAATCAGTGGTTAATTGGAGCGGTGGTTTTTTTTTAAGATAACGAATCTGTCGGTTCTCTAAAGCTTGGTCCCGTTTATGTCGACCCGTTTATTAAACCCCATAGGCCTAAATATCTGAATAAGATTAAAACTGCTGCAATCTGCTTACTGGCTGGAATGACCTGAATTATACAAATCCAATAAGTTAAAAGGGCCTAATATTTCGATCTAAACAAGATCTTCTTCAGAGACAAAAAAAGAAAAAAAGTCATAAATATCTGATCGCTCGACAAGCTTTCAACGACAGAAAGCCGAGAGCCATTGAATACTTGAGTTAGATTTTGATCAATTAATTATTCGTGGCCTTAAAATTTAGCGCCGTTTTCTTTCTCTTCAAAATGTCTTGCTGTGACCCGATGTCGATGTTGGGCGTAGATAAAACGATGATATGTGACCTAGTTCATTTTAACAGGCAATATATGTGTTCAGTTGCTGTTGTAAACTAACTAACGATCGGGGATTTGTAGACAGACCGCCGAGGTTCAAGTTACAACGTGGACCGCGCGCGCCCGAGGTGCTGTCATATTGCGTTCAGTCCGCGCTATCTACCGTAGATAACTGATGAACTACTACGTCGTAATGTACAATAATGCCGCAAAACAGTGTATAGGGTAACTACCAATAAAGCGCGCTGAGCTCCCGCACTCTATCAATCTCGCCCACCAGCAGCTAATGGGAAGGCCTTGTACACACTGCGCATCGCGGCTGCAGAAATTTTAAAAAGACAGTATCCAGCGGCCATGAAGAGTTTTTTTTTTTATTCCTTTAAAAAAAAAAGGAAGACCTAATGCTTCCTCCTCTTAACACATGCCTAGGAGGAAAACTGCGAAACCAACGGCTCTGGTAATTTTCTCATAAGACGGACGTGGACCCACGCATGCATACATCCGTGTTGGTAATTTACTGAACTCTGCGAGGATATTTAATTGAGGTCGGTCTTCAGTAGTTACTTACATCTTTTCGCTCTGTCTTGCGAAGCTTGGAAGGCTAGTGCAGTGGCTGTACGGGAAGAAGAAAAGAAAAAAAAAGAATGAAAATAAAAATGCGAGATATAAGCTCACATTGTCGAGACATTCTGGACCAAAACATTCTAGGTTTTTTTTGCGATCGCCGTCTAAAGATCGTTATTTTTATTTTGTTTATTAGATTTTTAAAAACAATTACTGGGTATCTAGCGCTATCATTTTGCTAGATGCTATCATTATTTACTTTCAAATAAGTAAGATATTTTTGAATAATTTAGTAGTAAACATTTTCGATATCTGCAAATGGTGTATCCACCTTTAAGAACATTTTTTGTGTGTATATACTTGTCTGCCTGAGTTGCAACATTGAAAGGAAGTGATGTTGACATTTTACATCACTCTGTTGGTACTTAAGAAAGGTTTAGTCACGATTTCTTTCCCAAAAGTAAAGAAATATAAACCTCGGAATATTGATCTTCTTTTCATGAAATTGTTTTCAAGAGAATCGTCAATATTTACGTGACAGGAATGTACCCTCAGTGGGACAAGCACGTCAAATCGTTTCTGAATATACTATTTTCGTTAGGTATAACTCGACAACGGCAGTTGATAAAGGACGTGTTTCGGCATGGTGAGTCCCGGCCGGAGAAACATTTTGTTATTCCGCCTATCATTCAATCCAGGGGCGGTTTTAGCTCTGAGCCAACGAAAAAAGGGGGGTGGAGTAACGGCTTGCCAACGGGTCCGGAGCATCTCTCCGAAAAAATGTTAAAATCTGCAGCGCTTCGGCTTGCATAGTAAGCCAGCTATCTAGCATTTCATCTAATTGTTGTTGCTGCATTTTTGTATTATTAGTCCATAGCTGAAGGGGTGGGTTTTCAACAGCCCCATCCCCTCCTCCCAGATCCGCCACTGCCATCCCATCATTTGATCACGTGATTGGACTTCCGCCATGAGCATGCGCAGAGAACAGCTGGTAATTTGGCAGTCAGAAAAAAAATTCAGAAAGTAAATTCACGTCAATAATACAAACTCGTCCCAAGCCGAATCGCAAGACAGTCACGCGTGGATAGTTGTGTCTCAGTTTTGATAGGCATATAGACCTCGGCTTCATGAATTAAAGGCAGGATACACCATTGTTAATTGCTTGAAAGATCACGAATGGGTGGATTTGGGGGGTTGTATTATATAGTAAATATCGTTACCGACCTGTCCAAAGTTTTACAATCATGGATCGCGAATAGTTTTTTTATAAAATTAAATTTTTCGGATATTTTTTTATCATCTTTCCTCAAAATTACAGGATATCTAGCGCAATCATTTTACTCGATGCAATCATTATTTTACTTTCAAATAAAAGTAAGATATTTCTTGATAATTCGGCAGTAAATTTCCTTCGATATCTGCAAATGGTGTATCCACCTTTAAAGTTCAGATCAACCCAAGCACGTTTGTACGCCTTTTTTTTGTTTAAAGCCTTATCAATGTTGATATGCATGATTTCAACCTGTTGTGTTTTGTTCTCATGCGATTTTTGATTGTCATGTTTGAACGCGCGTGTAGCTAGCTGGCGAGATTGGGTTGTGTATAACAAATATTTAAAAAAACACACACATAACCGGGGTGGAAAATGAACCCCAAAATGCCCTGAGATTGTTACTTAATGGTTAGAAAACTGGAGGAATCGCAATTAAAGGTAGTATACACCATTGGTAATCGCTCGAATTATCATGAATGGGTCGATTTGTGTGGTTGTATTTTATATTAAATATCGTTTAACTAACCTGTCCGAAGTTTTACATGAATGCCGAGAAAAGCACGAAAAACAGCATTTGTTTTCAACCGGCGTCGAGCAGTTATTCTTATCTTATTTGTGTTTTATTCGCGATCGCCGTCCGGCGATCGCAAAATTTTCTTTATAAAATTATATTTTTCAGAATAATTAAAGGATATCTAGCACAATAATTTTGATGGATGCCTGGAATCATTATTTACTTTCAGATGAGTAAGATATTTTTTTATAATTCGATAGTAAATTTTTTCGATATCTGCAAATGGTGTATCCTACCTTTAATACAAATTGTATATAGGCAAGTCCAATGTTTAACTCACTAAATACCTTTATTTTTTTTGATGTAAACCAAAAGGACGGTGTTTGTAATGAAGTTCACATTGTCTCTCTAGCATTCTGCTTAGAAATTGCCCAAAGTCGTATACATCACCTTGCTTATTAGACTAATAGTAATTGCAGAGTGTCGGAGGAAGGGGGAACCGCGCAGCTTTTTATCACCTCTCATATTGTTTTTCAATACAAAATGATCAGGCGCCCTAGGCAAGGCAATATTCGCGTGACAAAAAAAACCACAAGAAACTTCTGGTGACAGTTAAGAAGAAGAAAAAAAGAAGGAACTATCTAAGTGTTCTCGTCCCGACTGTAGACCGGAAACCGTGCATCAGAAATGAGCGCATCCGAAGGCAATTTTGAATGCAAGTGTTGCGTGACTATTTTTGCTCTATTCCAAGTTCGGCCACCGTACGAGGACACAGCACTTGGCGTGTGGCAGCCCTGTGGATAACTGCATAAAATATCGAAGTATAAAAGCCGACTTGTGAATGGCTATTATTATGCAGAACTGAAGTGTTGAAAACACTCGTATACTCGGGACCCATTTTTTGTATACATGTATTTTAAAATGATGTCTGTATACATGTTTATCTTGTTTCTAAATTCGGTACCCTGTGGAAACCTGGGACCAATTTCTTGGCTCTGCTAACCACACAAATCTGCGCTTACGGTCACCATTTTCCGCTAACCGCGCTAGCAGAAACATCATTGCGCTAACCCTGTAAGCACAGAATCCTTAGTTACGGGATGTACGCATGCTCAGAGACTAACATTCCTCGCTAACGCGTGAAATACGTTTACCGTATGCACCGAATTTTCTGCTATATAGTAAGCAGAGATTTTTTGCTAACGGCAAGCAGAGCCAAAAAGATTGGGCCCTGGACACAATGTGGACAATGGGAGTCAAAAATTGTCCACAGGGTAATTTCTATAGATGAATAGGTCTCCACAAGAAATTTCACGAAATAGATTGTTGGATTTTACTCTAATTACTCAAAAACTAGAGTTAGGATGTGGGTTAGGGTTAGTGTTTGGGTTAGTGTATAATATAATGGTATATTGGGTCAAAATTTCAACCCAGGACATTTATTGTGGTTGAAATAGGAGCATTTTGAAAAACGTGCTCGACTTTCTAACCATTTTGTACACGAGAACAAAGAGATGTCTCAATATAAGGATACAAATTTGAGGACGAGTGTTTGTACTGACGCGTCGTTACCTATTTGATGTTATTCTGCACTCTGTTGCAGTGACATGTTGTTCTATGACGGCATACGTCAAAAGCTGCTGATGTGAAGTATTAAACTTCCGCAATAACATGCCACGGTACAAACAAAAAACCAAGTAGAACCTTTGCTTGCCTGCTCGCTCTGTGAATGTATACACACATTGAAAACGACTTTCTACTACATCAACCTCCTGAGTCAACACATTTTTGGTAATTTCCTTTTATAAAATGTTACACACGCTTCTAAAAACACACGCTTCTATAGCTGCACGATGTCAACTTTATGAACTTTCGCAGAAAAGCTCTGGCATCGCAGCAGGAGTCACAATCGCGAGTTGTTTTTTACTGTGTGCCTGGCAGAAGGGCATAACGTTCCCAGCAAAAGGGCATATGCAAAAAAGTTTCATATAATTTATTAAAATTTTAACATTTCTGTTAAAATTTAACACAGATGGCTCCCAAAATTTTTGATTCAGACTTGCGTCAAATGTAAAGTTTGTACGATTTATGATAAGTTGGAGAGAACATCAGATTCATAACACGTATGGGGGAACATTAAAGCCTTCTAATGCAATTTTCATTAAAGTGATTTTCACGTCAGAACGCTCATATGCCCTTCTGTCGGGCACCCGACGTAGTGCAATGCCCTGTTAAATTGCTTGGTCTCTTGTACTAGACCTGCAAAAGTAGCGGTACTCGAATAGCAGTGTACCATACGTGGCGGTCTGTATCCGTACCGCCACGTTCGCAAGTCTAGTCCACGGTATTGCTATGCTGCGTTTGGGCAGCTTTTTTGAGAACCGCTCCCCCAAACAACTTTAAACTTGACACTGCATATTCTTGGGTTCTGGCCCAATGCACCTGCCGATTTTCAACTCCATTCAGTGCCTGGTTCTGGAGATAAACGAAATACGGACAGACGCGGAGTTTCCTGGAATTCTAGATAGCTATAAAATTATAGCTGAGGTTTTTCCCCGTCCGGCGGTGCGGCCCGCGGGTTTACATCGCCACGCGATTATGATTAGGCCTATACTGCAGGACAACCGCGGCCGTAATGTCATCAACACAGCTAATCGCCACTCGTAATAACACTTCTCGCTCTAATGGCATTGCTTTGCACCCCCCCCCCGGCTTACGGGCACTCTAAACCCTCTCGCCTAGAGCTCGACGGGAGGGAAAAAGCCAGGAAACTTACCGGCATGATGAACTTCGCTAGCTTCACAATGTGAAACAATCCAGCATTTCGCAAAACAAAAGTGACTCGTTCGGATGCGCATCTAAAACACGCTATAACCAAGCCACCATACCGATATGACCACCGGGACGGCGATCGCGAAAAAACACACAAGAACAACATACGAATCACCGCCCGACGCCGGTTGAAAACGAACGTCGTTTGTCTTACGTCGTTTGTCTCCTCGGCATACACGATTGTAAAACTTCGAACAAGTCAGTTAAAGGTAGTATACACCATTGGTCATTGCTTGAATTATCATGAATGAGTAGATTTGAGGGGTTGTATTTATAGTAAATATCGTTTAACTGAGCTGTCCGAAGTTTTAGAATCATGGATGCCGAGAAAAGCACGAAAAACAGCGGGTTTTTTCAACCGGCGTCGAGCAGTTATTCTTATGTTTTCTTTGTTTTTTCGCGATCGCCGTCCGGCAATCGCGAATTTTTCATTATAAAATTATATTATAAAATTTTATTTTTCGGAATAATTACAGGATATCTAGCGCAATCATTTTGGTGGATGCCCAGAATCAACATTTACTTTCAGATGAGTAGGATATTTCTGAATAATTCGGTACTAAATATGTTTGATATCCAAATGGTGTATACTACCTTTAAACGTTAGTACAACCATGGAGGATTATTCCTCCATGGTACAACCCCCAAATCCATGATAATTCAAGCAATTACTAATGGTGTATCCTACCTTTAAAATCTATTTTGAATTCATCGTTAACGTTAATGTTCGGCTGCCCTGGACTTGTATTGGCAATGTCCCAACACAAAATAACATTTCACTAATAATCTGTTTTGCACATAGGGCTATATTAAAGTAATATAGCTCTATGGTTTTGCATAATAATACACTGTTACCATAATATATTATTGGCACGCTATAGCGTGGTATTATAACGTAAAAGCCCCGGTTATTAACGACGGTGGGTAGTCGGATCGGCTGCTAAAACTTCCCGCGAATTTTTCTTTTCTTTCAATTGATAACACGTTCTTAGAAGATTCTTATTTCTAGAAGAAAAACAAAATCGAGATTTTGGAAAGCCTTTATATGAACCGAAGTCTATAACTGACCTTCCACTTAACTCCGAGGTTTTCCCTCGTGTAACTGTAAGAGGCTCAGCGGGATTTCCGATATGTTTCCGCCGTGTGCCACGGCTACCCGGTATAGTGCGGTCGGGGGCAACTCGCTCTCGCTGACCAACTAATGTCATAGTGGCTATAAGCGAGCAGCATCCATACAAGGATTGGACTTTTTTTGTCTGAAATTTGACCTTCTATTCTGGTGCCTAATTCTGATTTAAAACAATTCTGTCTTCGTCAACTTGTTTACAAGAATTGTTTCCAAGTCGGAGTTTGTCGTCAATGCTCATTAGAATTCTAAAATAATTACAAAGTCCCATTTTGTTTATTTAATTGTAAGGACCATCGTACCTACAAGTCTAGAACAGTTACAAATGTGCTACCAATGCGCGCGCACCGTCGGATAGAACGTGTTGGGCGTTGTGGGTTCGCGTCGTGTGATGGGTCGAATAATTCAATGCACGTGATCGACGATTCACCAATCGGATGGCGGGGATTTATCCAGGCGTTATATAATACACAAATAATGAATGTTTGTTAGTGCAATGGTAAGAATAAATTCATGAGGTGACAGATGTAATTTTGATTCCACGAGGCGAACCCGAGTGGAATGGAACATTCCATCCGTCACCTGATTGGTTTAGAGCGCGGCCAATGGCGCGACCTTGGAATGGAAGTTATATTCACCGTTGAATAGTCTAATTAACGAACGAATACAACGAACCGTCTTCGCACGTATTTAATACGCAGTCGTACTTTTTTGACGTAAACGTTTACACACGAGGCGAAACCGAGTGGAATGGAACATTCCACCTGTCACCTGATTGGTTTAGAGCGCGGCCAATGGCGCGACCTTGTAATGGAAGTTATATTCACCGTTGAATAGTCTAATTAACGAACGAATAAAATGAACCGTCTTCGCACGTATTTAATACGCAGTCGTACTTTTTTGACGTAAACGTTTACACCAAGGTAGAGAAATAGATTTATAGGTCAATGTGAGATGTTCGATTGTTCGAGAGATATTGTCCGGACCCCTTTACTTCGGCATAGATTGTCAACGAGTTGATCTCTGTTTCTCATCGATCGACCGTCCTCGGCGCGAAGGTACTTTGAACTCAAGCACTCCGACTTTACTTCCGTTTACCCACTTCAAGCGGACTCAAAATGCACAGTAGACCCTGGGTGCCAGACTTAGCCGTTATACAGGCGTGCCGAAAGCACGATGCGGTACGTGGTCCACAGCAGTGCAACAACTTCCTCGGTATCCTCAGCGAGGCCTACTTTTGGAAATCCACCCTGCCTCTTCGGGCGAGTACCGCCGTGCGCACGTGAGAGTACCGCCGGTGTGAGCACGGACATTTCCCCTTAGTAGTGTGCACGGTGTTTCCTCTTTAAACTCCCCTCCCGTAATAAAAACCGGCCGTATTACTTTCTTGAAGGTCATTTTTGTCCCCTTGCGCTAACAGTATTACGTTTTAAACGCATCAATAGCCTCAATGTATTGATGACCGAATACGCACTATTTACCGAAGTGCATCGCACAAGGGGTCATCGCGGCAATTTTCATGCTCGACATTTTTTTGACTTTGTGACTCCCGATCCCGAGAAAAACCCTCTGCACAGTTCAGTAATCATCCTTTCCTGTCTTCTGACGCGTGATCAGTCCAGGGATGTCGGAATTCTGTACCGGTACGGTACGTAAAAGTATAGCAAGCGTCGAGCGTCGAGCGTGAACCTCAGTAAAAACTGCATGCAATGTCGTGCATGCAGTGAACAGTGGGTTACGTTCCCAATACATAGAGCTATTAGTTTGACCTGTGTAAGTCTCGCCAGTTCACGTTCGCTTTTTGTTTCTGTGAGTGTCTTGGTACCAAACACCGACTAGTCTAGCCACAGACTCCCGTGACAACAAAATAGGCAAATAAATTAATCAACGAAACTGTTATTTTGTACACGTTGACTTTCCTACGATGTCCCATTTATCCGATTATCTAGCTGAAAGGAGCTCTCGAAATTCCGGTCCAAATTTGTTTTTAAGGGG
The DNA here is from genome assembly GCA_037893245.1 of Crossaster papposus. Lineage (NCBI taxonomy): Eukaryota > Metazoa > Echinodermata > Asteroidea > Velatida > Solasteridae > Crossaster > Crossaster papposus. The sequence continues at coordinate 2,973,223 of JBAIAA010000017.1, forward strand.
AATTGTTTTCTGCACGACACGTCGAGGCAGAGATGTAACCTCATGTCTAAAGGTAGAGACGTATAAGGCACTGTTATGCTTTCATTTGTTGCATGTGTGGACATGTCAATGTGGTTTTGCTTGTGTCCACGAGCAAGGCAATTTACCCTAACCAAACACCCGCGTGTGACGAATGACGCTATCGTCTGCAACTCAATGCATTTGCGCACGTGCCATAAACGCACCAAAAGAGTGCAGGTACACGCTTAAAACTAAAGTGTTGAATTCCATACACAAAACTGATGAATTCAACATTCAATGTGCTTCTATATCAGTTGAATGGTTGAAATTCCAACTTTTAAAGAGTAGTCACTGACCGCACACTTATGATGTTGATTCAACACTTTTAGTTTTAAGCGTGCACGAAACGCTGTATGCGAATCGTATTATGTAAATTGTATGGCTGACTTACCAGACTGCGTGACAATTCCGGCGATAATCAGACACGTTGCCAAGGTAACCACTGTTGACGAATGCATCTGCCAAATAGATACAATAAAAAGAAATCACATAATAATTATAAGCTGGCAAAATTTCAACTCCAACCTTATTTGCGAGTTGTCAATGGTATAGACCACGTGCCCTATTATGTTTACATCTATATTTAAATGTGCCCGGCGGTATGGGCACGCATCGTGTTTTACATAAATTTGGTTGAGGTGACATAATTATTAGGTCCCATTCATGTAAGTTAAAGGAGATCTGACCTGCGACGTCAATCCTCAACCAAATTGTATACAAACCACGATCCGTGCGCAAACCGGCGGGAACATTTTGAATGTGGATGTAAACAAAGACAGCCACTCCTCTTTGCATCTCTCCTTTACAGTGATTCATTATGATCACTTGTTCATTTATCAAATTCAAGAAAGCTTCTAAGATGGCCCATTAATTTTAAGTCGGTGCATTAGGCCACAGTCTAATGCGAAGGAAAGTAACTATTTGTAGATTTTGTAATCTGACCTTGCAATTGCATCATAACGCACGTCCAATTGTTTGTTGTTGTCACTAGAATAAAACCGTCAGTTTTCGCCGTTGTCGATTAGACCTATCGCAAGAGCCTCGGTGCGCGTGCGCAACACGGCGTCCCCAACACGCGTCCGCGCCCGGAAACTTTTACCAATTACTAAAAGGCGGTCCGATTTCGAGTTAATGCACCCAGGGATTTGTCGTGTTTATATCCATTTCCCCGCCTCGACTTTCTTTCCCATAATCCACAGGCAGCCCATGTCCCGTCTTGTAAAAATCGCCACCCATCAATCTCCAATCTTCGTTAGCGGTTGATACCGCTCCATTGAAACAAAATAGGGATTGGGGTGGGGGTTAGGGGGGGGTTGCATCACTGGATGATGCGTTGATATGGGGAGAAGTTAGCGATCTCTGTGCATGTGCAACGCGAATTGACAGGTAGATTACGAGTACACGTGCAATGATAATGCATGTCTGGGGAGAACAGCTGGCCGAGCGAATTACTCCCAAATCACTTTTCGATGGATGCAACATATTACACTCAGTTCAGAAAAAATATAAAAAAATTGAACGGAACTAACATGCGCAAATTCTTTCTAAGTCTGATAGGAAGACTAATGGTACCCATTCAATAACTGAAGGTGGACGATTTCTATTTATAGAGTACCAAAGTGTGACGTCATCTGTACCAGTAATGGCTCCACGCATTGACTAGTCGACTTAAAAAGTCCAATGTAAAAGCACGGGGAAATGGCTGAGCAACTTTTGGGTAGAGCCAATTGCCTTGGCAACAGACAAAAGATGACGTATTGACTTCGGTACTTCCACATTAATGACACTTTTGTCCGAAATTGTGTAGTCTTAGTGGGAAAACAAAATAATTTCGGCCAGAAGTTGTTTTATGTCAGATCTTTTATCTAAAGATCTTGTATCGGACGTGCGTCTTCAGAGCAATGCATTCATGCTTGAAACTTTACTGATTTGTAATTCGACATCGGCCACAGGTTCTCGGGGGAAAAAACAAGAAAAATAGTTGGCAAACCAAATCTCTAACAGCGTTGATATTGCAGGCTCCATGATATCACCCAAATAATTATGTGACCCGCTCCATCGTAATCAGGAATAAGTCGCTGAGGCCGTTTTACGCAATCGGCCGTTGAAGTGAACGCATGGGTGAAAATCGTGACTAAATCGATTTTCTGAACATTGTATTTTTAGGAAGGGCAGTTATCACAGATTATTGTCATTAATGTCTTGTATGTAAAATTGATAAATAAAGATGAAAATTAAGAGGATTTATGTGCGCTGTCCGTATGATTTTGGTCAATTTTGTTTATTTAAAAGCTATTTTTCTCGGAATGTGGATTCGGCAAATAAATATACACCCGTCATCTTCATCAGACCATAACTCGTTAACCTAAACAGATACACACTTGTGATAGGTATCATTAGAAAGCGTATGAAATTCCCTTTCTCACCATGTGCATATCTCCAAAAGCCATTTTGAGACTTATTCCTAATTTCGATGGAGCGGGTCACATAATGTCCCTGAACTCAAAAAAATGCGTAATTTGGCAACGCGCAGAAGCTATACGGGGCCATCAAACTCGCGCAGCGTCGAGTGTTATCGATCTAGGGGGATACAAAAACGCCCTTGTGACCCGTAGCGCATTTTCATACCGGACTTGAAAAGAAGATTTACAAACGCAAACACTTTATGGCTCATGTTTATACCGCGATCAGGTTGCGGTGTTGAATTTCGCGCGGCCTGTTTCATTCTGTGCTCTATTCCATGCATAACGAGAACAAAAATGGGGGGCAAAAATAAGCCTACTGGAAGAAAACATGTATATCGCATGTATGCAAGTTTGATAATTGTTTTAAGACCTGTGGCGAAACAGCATGTGATATCTGATATATTTCTTATTTTTTAATCCGGTACATCGGGAGTTTCCAAATTACATAGAAAATATCCAGAGGGCGCGACGGCCGACATCCAATTTTACCGGACACCCAATTAATGGTTAGAATGCAACACAAAATGTGACGTGAACCGTGAACTACGTCAACTGTGTTCGTATAAAACCAGGTGTTCGTTCCATTCGGGCGAACGTTGCCGACGTTGGCCAACGTTAACGTTGTTCGCTTGAGTCAAACGCAATGTGCGCCAATTAAGTTGGCGAACGTTAGCGAAAACGGCGAACGATATTTCGAGCTGTTCGTTGGCCAGTGACGTATTGAGGTTAGCAAACGACAAATAATGAGTTAGACAATACCATTGGTGCAGCAAGCCAACCAATCGACTGGGCGCCGCCATTTTGAAAACGTATTTTTGTTTTATTAAAATCGTTCCAATTCAGTGGCGCCAACTCAAAACGTATAGGCGAACGTTCACGTCACGCAAACAGTCCGCGTAAAAAGGGAACGCACCCAAGGTGTTCGTTGCACTCACGCGAACGTTGCCAACTATACGCGAACACATTTCCCATCGCATGTTCACACACAAAAATGCGAACGTTAAAATGTGTGCTCTGCAAGGCAATATAGACGGCAAATCTAAGTGCGCCACGTTAGGGGCTGCGCCACGTTATAACATCAACAATATCATTATGAAGAAACATACAAAAAGAGTGCATTTTCGTCGACTCTCCCATAGTGTGTGATTGACGATAAATTCCATAGGGGACGTTCACATTTCACAAGGCATTCCATTAGCCAGCTCATTGAACACGCACGTTCTGTCGTTTAAATGCCGCCAACATCGATCGCCTGCGTCAATTGAATTGGCAGTTTATTAAATTTACCGTTCCAGCCTTTTTACAAACTGTTTGTGTCATATAACTCGGCACCCTTTATATGTTCACAGGTTATTCATAAATACCCGATATGGTTTAGCCATTTCTATTGGCCGAGAGCCCGTCACGTGGGTGTTTATAAAAACACCAACCATTTTTTACAAACATTTTCCGGGTGCACTATACGTTTTGGGGCTGGTCCTTAAAGGGACAATATACCATTTTTCAGTTGTGTATTGTTATCGTTTGAAGAAGGAAACGTGCTCAAAATTATAAAGAAAGGTGTTTGACAACTAACCTTGTAAAGTCTTTATAGCTATGTGAATGATGCTTATTCCGAGAAAATAATATTATAAGACTTCGATTTCAATTCGAAATGTTACCGAGTCACAGCCAGAATTGCGACCCCAATCTTCGTTTAGGGCGCGTTCTCAGCCAGCGGCCTGCATCCAGCTACTCGCGTTTTGCGAAAATGTCCAAATGTGCGTCTCTGATCCTGACGCACATTTGGAAATGATATTCCTTTGTTATCTTCTTCAAAATGACAGCATGCCAGACGGAATAATTTCACAGGAAGTTTAGAATCATTCATATCTTGCAACAAGTAAGCTTTTCAACAGTTTTTTTTCAGTGGCAAAAGGAATATCTTGTGACACCATTTCGCTAAAAATGGTTTCGACCGAAAGAGCGAGGTCGGCAAGGTCCTAGAGCTAGAGACGAACAAATAATATCGTCGTTTAATATTCGTTTCAGCGGGAGATTGTTTGCGTGTGTGTAGTATACGAGTAATGTAATTGCAGGTTACTCAAATAGTAGTTTGTAGTATTGGGTGACGTTAGGGTTTAAGACGCAAAACGCCGTGCGTTTTAATAATAAATTGTGATCGTAATCATCGTTACTCGCAGCTGGGGCGCTTATAGTTCCGAAGGACGCGGCTACGCGTATACGCGGCTAGTTTATAGGCGCCTCTGGCAGCTAGCCATGGCCATACAACCAAATATCTGACCACGGAGCATAGCCAAATATCGTAAATGTTGATTTTATTTTTCGAAGAAAAGGAAAACCGGAGAACTCGGAGAAAAAACAACCTGTTTGGCACAGGAGAGAACCAAAGAACAACTCTACTCACATATTATGGTCCGGGCCGGGAACCAAACTCGGGCCACATTGGTAAGAGGCGAGCGCTTTACACACTCGCCACCCGTGCCACCAACAAAATGAGCTCAAACTTAAACAGGGTAGTTGCTGCGTATCATTTTAAGCAAAGTTGTTGCAAATATACACAAAAAAGATGAGTGCATACCTTTAAACCGTCGGATTGTTTCGCAGCTATAGACCATGCTTTGCTTTCAATTGGATTAGTACGGGTAAAGGAGTAAGAGCTAACGGTACCCGTTTCTGATAACCGCATGCGTTCGAAATTCCTATACCGTCAACGTAAATCCCGACTGGCGTAAACAAAAACTGTTCTTATGTATTTGTGCCTATGTCTTCGGTGCGTTTTATTTTCTCGTTTAAACAAACACAATTTCTCAAAATCTTAACCAGCTAACACATAACGTTTAACCTGCTAACACATAACGTTTCAGAAACGTTCCCAGAACGTTAAACGTTCTGGGAACGTTCCTAAAACGTTATGTGTTAGAGTACAACCTCTTAAATTGTTAACTCCGTGGATTCTATACATTGTAAAAAAAATATAGAGACAAAGCGTATGTGGGAGTTTTGGGCGTCGTAATCTGCAATTCTAAATTAACGCATGCCCGTAAAACGCGTACACGCACCCAACCTATTCTAACGATACCATTACAAGCGGAGTGATTTCACAGGATTTTTACATTAGTCTTATCTCAACTCTGAGCAAGGTTTTTGTTATTAAGTCGGCACTTATACTTCCCTGGCAATTACCACCGATCCTATACGACTTTTACATTATACAACTGCGCATTGTTGCCAGCCTGAATTAAGCAACGTTAAACGTTAACGATTGCCACAAGTTTAAACTTTTTCAAAAGACAATAAACTAAGTGCGAGTTAAATTTGAATAGCATCTGGTATACATCGACTTGCTCAAAGAATACACCATTTGCAGAAATCGGAAAAAAATAATTGATAGGCATTTTTTGCTAGGCATCTAGCAAAATGATTGCGTTAGATATCCTGTAATTATTGTTTCAAAATATTTTTTTTTGTTTTTTTAATCTCGATCGCCGGACGGCGATGGCGAAAAAAAACCAACTTTAGAACAACTGCCCGACGCCGGTTGAAAACGAACGCATTATTTTCTTGCTTTTCTCAGCATCCATGATTCTAAAACTTCGGACAGGTCAGTTAAACGATATTTACTATAAAATCCAATCTCCCAAATCCACCAAGTTCTTGTTCACCGTTGGGTGAAAATAGCACAAAAACACCAAACCATTCCGGAGCTGGGAGATAGCGTAAAATTAGCTTGTCCCGAATCACTTGATTTAGAAACATTTTTTTCGGTCTGGAGAATTTAAAGTTTAAATGTGCCAAGTATTTTGAGCAAGTCAGTGTACCAAATGTTATTCAAATGTAACTCGCAGATGGCTTTATTGGCGTCAACCTTCTTTTTTTAAAGCTCAAAACGGATAGTGCTTATTCCTTTAAGTTACCGTTTTACATAGTAATTCATTCATGTTACGATATCTAACATACCTTGAGTGCTGTGTGTACTGCGTGCTTGAAGCTCTGTAAGCCGTGCTATTATAGTTGACGATAGTTTGGTAGAGATGACACCACCGAATAACAGTTTGTCTTAAATCACCGTTTCCCGTGCGAGCGCAAAGTTGTTTCACCGCCGTTGTTGGAATCCCAAATGCTTGGCGTGCACGGAGCTGGCGCGCCTTTTATACTCTACACACCCGGCGCTTCGCGCAATCGGTGATAGCGAAGGCTAGCTGCACGTACATTACATCCAATGTGCTTGTAGCGCCCTGCCGCCGACGCACGTAGGCCACGCAACAACCAAAAAAGCCACTGAGGAAGGCTCTACGTCAGAGGACCACGTGACATAATCTTGTCTGAAAAAGAAACAGCGATTCAATATGCCACTGTACACTGTTCGATATTTTATTGTACATTTAAAGTGTTTTCGTATGTCAATTGGCACCACAAGGGCTATACCTCAGTGGACAGTAAGATCTACTCGAGGTTTTTTGTGATGTACCTCAACAGACATTTTCGTTGTAAAATAACAGTGCCGGCTCACTTATTTGTATGTAGACAGTACATCTTAAAAACAGATTGGTTGAAATAACCAACTGATTGGTAGATAATGTGTCCAACCAATAGTATTGGCCAATTTTAACCAAAATAGTGGTCGAAATAACCAATGATATTGGTGATTTTAACACAAATATTGGTATATTTGAGTTACAATCGACCAATATATTGGTTGGACACATATCTACCATTCAATTGGTTATTTTTAACCAATCTGTCTTTAAAGTGTACAATTTTATATTTTTTGCCAAAAAGTAACTTGCACAATTACATAAATTCATTAAATAAAGTGTGATTCAGACTGGTAACAACTTATAGGTTACAGTGTACAAATGTATGCCGCTCTTTCGTCATGGTAAAGTCACGGTATTCCATGAATGCCGATTTACATATTTAAATACAAAAATAAATTTAATGCGATCCCTTACCCATTATGTTTGCAAAAATATATCAAAATGTTATCATGGGATTGTTTAAATACTAACACATTATGGTCACGAATGTGAGTTTTTGTAACTAAACACGTTGACTGAACATGACTTTTGTAAACGCACGTTTCCTCGGTTCTGATTGGTCAGATGCTGCGTAATGAGATTCATGTAGCCAATTTCATAAAACGTGTAAGCACCAAAATTTGCTTAGCAATAGCATGAAATTCTTTCTTTGAAAAAAAACAACCAAAATTTCATTTGATGTTTATTGTTTGTGACTCAGGTATTCAGCTGGTTTTTGCTTTGAGTGAAAAGCACGTGGGGTTTTGGCCAATAACCTGTTTTTACTGAGCAAGACTTTGTTTGTGCTGAGATGTTTTATGAAATTGGTCCCAGTAGATTCTCTGTAAACAAACAACACTTCGTTTGTTTTACTATACACATGGGTTTATAATCAGTCACAAAGAAAACGTGGAATAACTAAATATGAAAAATTAGGAGCAGTACATGTATATTAAAAAGAAAAACAGTTGTTTTTTTGCAACGCTGGTCGGCCGACCAGCGTTGGAAATTGCTACAAAAATACCACTTTATTTGAAAATGTCAACGCGATAGGAGTCATAGTTTTACAGGAAGCTTTAGACTGTTATTTTTTAGTCCATATTTCGAGAGAATTTTTGTCATTTTGACTTTTTATGTTTGCAAATGTTGTATGTATTATGAATTAGTATAATTAAAGACCATCTTAAATACCATCGATTTGGATAATTCAAAATGGAACAAACCTAGCGAGTGTGGTTGGTTTTTTTCTTTCCGATTCGTGATTCTCTGCACGGTGTACGTCCCCAAGCTTGCCAGCACGCCCACGACTCGCCGCGCGCCGCACATCAATTCACAGAATGGGCGGCACATGCAGCCCGCGTGGCTGCTAGGCTCCACATGCCGGTGGGTCCGGGACCGCAAATTTTGGTTGGAGGGGCGCGCTGGGCGGTTCATCAGCGGCCAGCCACTTGAAGGAACAACTGGAGAGGGGGTGAGCTCGGGGAAAGCAGCGACCGTGGCGAGGGGCTGAGTGCCCTACAGAGACCGTGTTTGTCGTCTGGAAGGACAGATCTCCCCTGGGCGAGTTGGGAGAAGAATACTAATCAATTTGTTAAAATAGAACAGTTACCGGTATTCATTTTTCATCAGTGCAGCTAAAGCGGTCTATACAGCTACCAATAATACACCTCGTAAATATTCATGAGCAAATTGGAGCGCGCCATTGGCCGATTCCGCCGCGCGTCCGGGAAGTAAACAAATTAACGATACGCTGCCATGTGACGTCATCCTGGTGAGTATCCAGCTCGCTGCCGTGCTGTATTCCTTCTGACAGCACCAGCAATTCCTTCTGGAACCTGCCTTTGTAGACATGTATAGTTTTTGACATGTAGTTTTTACGGAACCAGTCTCAGTAACGTTACTTGATTTCCGTCATTGACTAATTCTACCTCCATGACTAGACTGACAAAGAACTTGAATATCTTGTGCTGATTATCGACAAGGTATAGTGAATATTAATGAGGTGTGGTAAAACAAATACAGCATGGTTTATTTTATTTTTTTAAATAGTGGGAATTACTGGTCCCGAGGTGTAGGTCAGCTCGACTACCTCCCTCCGCTTCACGTCGGGAGGTAGTCGAGCTGACCTACACCTCGGGACCAGTTATTCCCACTACTTCCCTTCAAACCATGCTGTAGTTGTATACTACCCGATGTACCCTTAGATGCTATCGATAAAAACAAAATAAATCAAATTTCCATCACAATAAACGATATCTTTTTGTAATGGTCAACACCAATACTTATCTTATAATACAAATCGTTAAGAAATACGCCAATTATACACAATTGACCATTATTTTGCGTGTTAAACTTGAATAATATCTGGTACACTGACTTGTTCACATATATAGCTTGGCACAGTTTAACTTCAGATTCTCCAGACCAAAGACACTATTGCTATATCGCGTGATTCGGGTAAGCACACATTCGCGTTTTTGTATCACTGTGGAGACATGGCTTTGTTCTCGTGTACAAAATGGTTAGAAAGTCGAGCACGTTTTTTAAAATGCTCCCATTTTAACCACAATTATTTTCCTGTGTTGAAAATTCGACCCAATATACCCTATATTATACCCTAACCCTAACCCTAACCCTAACCCATATCATAACCCTAGTTTTTGAGTAATTTGAGTACAATCCGAAAATCGAATTCGTGAAATTCCTAGTGGAGACCTATTCATCTATGGAAATTACCCTTTCGAGACCTTTTCACTCCCATTGTCCCCATTGTGTTCAAGTCTCCAGAGGGTACCGTATTTCGCACCACAACGCTAGCAACCCCCAGCTCTGGCATGGTCTGGTGTCTTTGTGCCATTCTCAACCATTGTGAACAATGTATTGGTGCTAAACGTCTCTTTCGTAACTATGCAGGAGCTTGCCCAGGATCACGTGATATAGCAACAGTGTCTTTGGTCTGGATAATTTAAAGTTAAACTGTACAAACTGTGCAAGCTACGTGAACAAGTCAGTGCACCAGATATTATTCAAATTTAACACGCACATGGTCAATAACAAAGATACAAATGTACACAGACTATGTTAACTAATGCCATAACTGGCATCACAGCGACTAAAAATAGCTCACACAAAGACGAGCAGTCATTTGCATGCTTGCGTAGTCTCCATATCCAGCATTCGCGGCTCCGGCGCCCTCTTAACGATACGCCTTGAAAGACGGTAAACATTCATCGGGACGTTTCAAGATGACCGTGCGCAGGGCAAGGATAATGTCAGCCCCAAAATATTTCCATTTCGAGAGTACTTTAAAGGCAGTATTTGCAAACATTATGAAATACCCTATACTTGACGGTGAGTGAATAACAGTCTCAAGAATTCTATGAAATCGCCCAGGATACCGAATTATTTTAAGAAACAAGGCACCTGATGTAATGTGGTTTTCAAGAAAAGTAGAATTTTGTATCAATTCTATTTGTATCTGACTATTTTCAAGCACTGCCTCCAATTTATTGAATTCCTCTGAAGGAAGTCAAGGAACTAGACTGCGAGAACAACACTTTTTTTGTAAGTCTTGTTTTGTTTGTTCAGCTTCTAGGAACACAAAACTTTAAACCGGTCACCGTCACAATATTTACCATACAATATGAATCACCTAACCCACCGCATGTATACTACCTTTAACGGTACTATTAACATTACAAGGCACTTGGAAAACACTGTTTTGTTTAATCCTGTTTACGGCCGCCGTTTCTTGGAAACTCTTCTTCAATACTCGGGTCTTATAAATGAAAAAAAAAGACTGGCGTGCGTGTGTGTTGCACCCATTGTTGCACTGATCTGAAATTCGGTACCCTCTCTCCAAGGAGACCTGAACACAATGTGTATAATGGAGACAAAAGGTCTCCGGAGGGTAAATTTCTATAGATGAATAGGTCTCCACTGGGAATTTCACGAATTAGATTTTTGGAGTGTGCCTCAAATTACTCAAAAACTAGGTTTAGGATGTGGGTTAGGGTTAGTGTTTGGGTTAGGGTATAATATAGGGTATATAGGGTATAAAGAGATGTCTCCACTGGGATACAAATTTGAGAGTTAATGATTATCACTGTCTATAAACATTCCAATATTTACCAATAAAAAAACCGGCTGAATTTGTTTCGCGCAGTGTGATAATTCATATAAGATATTTTTAATCTAGCTTATATCAATAGTATAAATAAACAATTTGAAGTGGTTAACAACAGTTAAAGTGGTTAACAACAGTTAAGTGGTTAACAACAAGATGAAGGTTATAACCACTTACCAACAATATATGTGCCTTTAAAATGTCCGAGCTCCGAATGCACTTCAGCAGGCACGGTGCACCTATCATAGGGGTCGTTTTGCGATGTCCCTTTCAAGGCCACCGTAGAAATCTTCTCGGCGCGAACGCGATTATTTGGTTCACATAACGTGTGCAATACATGCACACGTACGTACACCCATGTACACATGGTCCGAAAACGTTTGTTCGAGGTTCCACGAAAAACGGTCAAAAACAGATGAGATGAAATACTCGGCGAGCACAAGCCGCAAAATCACAGTGTAACAGTCAATATTTATAAGGACGACGAATAGTCATAGGCGTAGTCCTGTCGAAAAGCTGAAGAAAACGGCAAAAGTTATCACTCAACAATCACAAACGTGTCTGTCGTTTCTGAAAACCAACTTGCGAAGAGAACTGTCAATACTTGTTTTCCTATACGCAACGCGTAGAAAGTCGTCTAGAATCCAGACTAAAAAGAATGACCGCTCGGTGTACTTGGTGCGCGTGACAAATTCTAGATGTAACAATTAATTTGCGGTATTTACAAGGAATGTCATAAAACAAATTTACTACAAATTATTGTATAAATACCTGAGACAGTTAAGCCATTTCTATTGGTGTAGTTGGGCACTGGCAGATTGGAATAACATAATAAATTGTTCATAAAAGGTTTAATTGCATTGCCCATAAACGAAAGGAAAACAAAAACTAGCAACAAATTCACGTGTGCTTCAAGAAGTCTTAATTGGATTTCATCAATTGTAAGTAGGTATGCAACTGAAGAATGGTGAAAATATTGTCTTGAATGGCTAGTATAAATGAAATAGAATGACTAAAACGAACTTGAATGAAAAGAACGAAATCGTGTGTGCACAAATATGAAATTTAATGCAATATTAGCTAATAAGAAACCCTAGTTTGATTAAATTGAATAAGGGAAATGCGCGAGTTTTAATGTGTGTTTTTGAAATTTTGAAATTGGCTGGGAAAACCTGTATTAAATTTATGAAGACAAGGGGTGCAAAAACATTTCCAAGAGGGAGGGTAGTCTACAGAAAATGAAATATATTTTGCTTAACTGGGAGGTTAGGTGGGCACGTAATTTTTTTTAAAGCTTTTTTTAAATTTACTGATTCCACAGTCTTCATACCTACCCGTTGCTGCCAACAAATCGCAACACGATTCAGTCATTATTTTAGACAACTGTTCCTTGAATTTATAGCAATAAACATAAAATAATATAAAAAAGGCCTTGGTTGTAGACATCTTCAATAACTATACACACACACACACACACACGTTGAAATATATATATGGAGACTGGGCTAGCGAAACCTAAAATCTTCGGGTATATATTCCATCTTCAATTCATTAATTTCTAGTCTACTACCCGTTTTGATAAAACACTCGTACTTTTTGTTTTTGTTTTAACAATTCCAAAGGTCAGTAGAGCCAAGACGTGAAATGGAACCCCTAATTGACTGCGTCTTGTGCCTCTCGGAAGCCAGGAGAGTTTAGTTTTCCCCGCATCTTGAGATGAAGTGTATTTGATCCAGATCTTATGCCCATACTAATGGCTCCGCTAGTTTCTCCCGTGTATGGCGCGCAAATGCGGAATGTATTCAACCCACGGCAATTTTCAACATTACAACATACACTACAACTTCGATGTATACAGCAATATTTAGCGTACAACATTTTTATTTTTAAATGGCAAAATTTTCAAAAAAGTGGCAACACGGTCAAAACTTTATGTCAACATAATAATAATAATAATAATACAAGGCATTTATATGGCGCTCTACAAAAAACACAGTGCCTCACATCAACAACATAATTAATACAATGAAATACAGAAAATGCAGTAAAACAAACAAATCATAAGCTGGGAAATAGGTGAGTTTTGAGTTGGCGCTTGAAGGTCGCATGCAGTAGATGTCGCTTCCCTGATAGCACACGGCAGCTTGTTCCACAATTTAGGGGCAACAGCAAAGAATGAACTGTCCCCAGCCTTCTTTTTGGATCGCGGAACAATCAGCCGGGTGACATCAGAAGAAGAGCGAAGCCCCCTGCGACCTCCAGGCCCCTCAGTATTATATACATTTAGACCGTCAGAAATGTAACTTGGAGATTGCCGTTGGAAAAAATTTTAAACAAACAGGAGAATTTTGAAAGTGATTCTTTCCTTGACGGGGAGCCAGTGAAGTGAGCACAGTAATTGAGCTGATGAGAATTGATCTCTAGCGCATGCAAACACAAGACGCGCAGCTTTGTTTTGAAGTCGTAACAAAAACATGTCAACATTTTTAAGGGTTAGTTTAAAGGGTAGGGTTAGGGTTACATTTTTCATTGGATTGGCACATTATTGTTTTTAAATGTTGAAATATGTTTTTCAAAGATTTGCCGTTTTTTAATATTTTTTTAAATAAACGTTACTTGTGTATACTTATTAAAAACAAATTGTGGTGTATTTTGTAATGTTGACAATTGCCGTGCAGGGTTAAATAACTTGAATTCCGTTTTTGGCGTGCCGTACCGTTGTACAGAGGAGGGGATATACCGGATGCATCAGCTAGGGGGGGGGGGGGGGGGGGGGGGGTGGCTATTGCTAAGAAGTCGCTCGAAAAACATCCAATGCGGCTTATACAGGGTTTGTTGATTTGGAAGTAAAAACAACCGTCGATTTTATAAGGGTCTATACGTCATCGGTGTGGCCGAGCGCCAGACGTGACTATTTTCGATGAAATTGGGCGAAATTCGATTTATAATTAATAGACCCCCCCCCCCCCCCCTCAAATTAAATATTAGGGTTTAATATTAGACGACGCGGATTTATACTGATTGGGTAACCAGTTTTCCCTTGGGCGCTTTCGAATCAACAGGGTGTTTTTTCAACTGTGACGTATAGTGATGTTTGTTGTCGTTGGCTAAATACTCATTTTTCTCGCTTCCCCCAAACAAATGTAACCTCAAATTTTGATTCTGGGCCTCTCAGCTGTTCCTCTTACCTTTTCTATAGGCCTATATAACCCTAACCCGTTTTTTTCTCTAAAGTTTTTTTTTTTAGAAAGGGCAAAACTGTGTCCACAAACCGTAACCTCTTCCCGTATCCTGTGGACGTCAATTGTTCGGAGGTCCACAGTGCGTATACAAATACTAACTCAACACCTAGATATCCTGTATTATTGTTACGAAAAAAAGCACGAAAATAGATCAAAAAGCTCAGCCTGTAGACATCCAATTATGTCACTAGCAGAAACACATTAGGTCGACAGGTGCTACAGGTGGAAAAAGTATTACTGTATCGGGAGAGGAACGCTGGTTATTCAACATTCAGTTGCCAAGGTAACAATAGATAGACTCAATGGAATAACTTGAATGACGTAATGGTGGCGCCATAAACCTCCACTCGCAGACGTATTTATACCCCTTCGGTTTGGTCTGGACGTCTAGAACATTGAACGACGTCTGACGCGCGCAAAGTGTGGTGTAATTTCTGACGCAAGATATTTTTTCCCGCCTCAATCGCGTCGTGATTCTTGCCTCAATCACGTCGGTCATGTTAAGTCTAATTACCTCTAGATGCAAAAAAAAAAAATCGACAAAAAGATAATTTTATTTTTTCCCCCCCAAATAACCAAAGAAGCCGCGGGTACAATCCTGTGGTGCACTAACATCCTAAAAACGATTAGCAAGTTAATGCGTGACGCTCGTGTTTAAAGGGATCGTATACGTTTGGTAATTACTCCAAAAATTAATGGCAATAAAAACTTACTTGGAGAGAAGTACAGCAGCTTTGGATAGTATAATGCATTTTTAGAAACTGTTCACTTCGAAGTATTGCGGTTATGGAAACAGACATATCACTTTTTATCCCCAAAAATTCAAATCTGAGAAGCGTTACCGCAGTGACGTTTCTCAGATTCTGTATTCCAATGCAGATTATTCTTCCTGCGTGGACATAACCGCTCCAGATTTTCGGCAATATCTCAAAATCGCTACCACCTTTTGAAATGAAATTTGTACAGGTTAGTTTTATGGTATATATGTATAACTATATAGGATTGAAACAAACAGTGGGTTTCAATTACCAAACGTATACGATCACTTTAAATTTGACGAACTATTACTACCCATGACGCGAAAGCATATTTTTATTAGACCCTATAGAGCAGTTTATTAGGCGCAATGTTAAAAGATCTTGAGGAAACTTTATTGTAGGCCTTGTAGTATAGCTCCAAGCCCCCCGTTTTATTCTCTCATCTTCTATTTTCTTTGCGTATGACGCCATGTGTATGATTCTAAATTCGTTACCTTGTATAGACATGAGGACAATGAGGACAATGGGAATGAAAAGGTCTCCACTGGGTATATTTCACTAGATAAATAGGTCTCCACAAGGTTTCACTCAATGTAATTTTCGAGATTTACTAAAAAAAACTAGAAATTCTTTATCTGTCACAATCGGCCGCGAAATGATCTTTGAAATCTAGGAAAGAATGGGTTAGGGTCATAGCCAACAAAATTAAATCTAGAGTAAAATAGGACCACTTAGAAAATAGACCTCTACGTTAAGATAATGTTGTACTCGAGAACAAAGAGATGTCTCCACAAGGATACACATTTGATAACATTTGTACATCTCAGTGTTATGATGATGATGACGCAGCGTGCGAGAACCCCTCTTGGTTCTTAAGACGCTGTCGGACACTAATGCATCTCGTGGCGTTCCCGCATAACAGCACGCGCCAAGGGACAGAGGATACTTACTAGCCAAAACAGAGCAAACGGCCTACTGCCGTTTCATGTCGCGAAGAACTTTGTACAGACATGGCGTACCAAACAAATCGCATTTGCCCATAGGCCCAATGGAAACGTCTATAATTTCTGATTAGTGCCTGTGTATTGTTTGTTCACTTCTTAGACCATGCTGGGTTAATTGTTAGTAATGCACTGGAACCAGTTACAGAAGTATATGTCTTATAAATAACATAATTTGGGTTTTATTGAGAGTTTTAAGAGTGTTTTAGTAGACAAATCAATTATTGAATAATTTTCCGCGGGCCTCACGGAGATCTGAAATGACTTTGCTAATTATTATAAGAAGGCGAGCCGGGATAGAGATTGGTTGCGACATGAATTAGCCGTTTGGTTCAACATTGAAAATGTCCATGGTTAAAAATCATGCTTGCAGGTCTACTACGATTAATTTCAGGGGATTAAAATCCAACGGATTTCGTATTTTAATGCGTGTATTTTCTTTTGATAACACCAAGGCCAGTTTATTTTTGTGACCTAATACTAGGCTGTAAAAAGAATTCATTCTTGGATTATTTTCTTTTACAAAATACAGAATGTTTAACTAAATAGTTTGGTAATGAAACAATATTAACATTACCGGGGCTTTCGTCTTTGTTTGAAACCTAGGATCTTGTAAAGATTCCAAAGAATCGTGCACATGTTCGTGGTTTACGAAAATGAGATGTTCTAAGGCAAAACGACACTCGATCGAAACCCCAGCTGGATTTTTTTGTCAGTTGTATTTTATTTGTTTTCGCACACCTAATACTGACTAAAAAAATAACCTTTAAAATAATACCCTAGTTAAATTTGCCCCCCAAAACAGTCAAATCTGCACCTAGCTGACCCTTGCTGTAGTGAGCTGGGTGCGAGTTTGACTATTTTCTAGTCAAAATTAACTAGTGTCCTAATCCCCCTCCCCCCAAAAAAATTATAATCATAATAAAAATAGCAATAAACAAATAAACAATAAACAATAAACAATAAACAGTAAAATAAAGAAATTAATAAAGACATTAATTAATTAATTTAAAAAATATATATATACATTGTATATATAATTAAAACAAAATATACATATATATATTTTTAAAAACGGGAAAAAAACTATTATAATAAAAATAAATTAAAAAAAACATGACATAGCAAATAACAAATGACATAATAATGACAAAAGACAAACCGATGACATAACAAATAAAATAAACTAATAAAATAGTGCAGTTTAGACGCAATCCAGATTCTATCAAAATGAAGTCTTGAACAGTCAACTAACTATTTTTCTTATTTTTCTTTCTTAAGTGAATGTTATGAACTCACAAACAGAGAAAAGTCACGCTCTGAATATAACCCTGCCTATATTTCCGAACATCTGCAAATCTAATGTCTAATAATTATGTAACAACGCCATATTTTGTTAAATTAAATTACAAGTTTTGTGGAGGGAGGGAAGAGGTCTCTATCTCGGATTTCAAATAAATTCGATACATTATGATTTTTTCGCCGAAGCTCTTCCTACCTTTCGGCCTTTTGAATGTAATTGTGTTGACCATGTTTATAAAAGCGAGGTTGACGAAGGAAGCACTTCCGAGAGGTAACGCTAAAGCTTTCCGGCGCGGCGTGTTCTCACCCACGCTAGCCCTGCGGCCCCGGGGCTTGGAGACGCACCGAGTCGGCCTCCGATAACTTGAATGCGAAAATAAGGTAAAAAGCTTGCTGGCGATATTTTCTTTTCATAAAAGAAAGTAATTTTTTTTAATTTATTTTTTAGTATAGTTGGCCTGTGAGGCTTCCTAATAATTATAAACTTATATAAACTACACAAAACATGAACTGTTTTAGTCGTCGTTTATACAAATTTTTGTCTCTGTGCTCTACATGTAATAACAAAATAACGATTTTGGCGTCCGGTTGCTTTCATTTTTTCCACATTACTATTTTTGCCCCAATATATATGTATAAATATATATATACTTTTGTCTTTAGATGCCAATGAGCAAAATCAGAGGCTGCACTGTAGTTTATAGATACAGGAAAATCGAATTATTTGGTAAAAAATTAAAAAGATTCAAGATGGCGCCCGTCCTTCTAAAGAGCACCCTCTGCCCACTCCATGTGTGCCATCTTTTATTCATCACACCGAATTCTTAATCATCTCACCGAGTTCTTAATCATCACATTAAATTCTAAAGCAACAGTTGGTTTTCCAGCCTTGTATTCATTGGGGCAACAATAACCACCCGTCACTCTTTAACATAAGGCACCGGTCGTTTGACGTTCGGAAATAAAACACGGCCTAACTATAGTGTTCGATATACCCACGTAGATTTCTAAAAGTCTGTTGACATAATTCAACAACAATGTTCGGTATGTTTGGACACAACAATCGGGAGCCGAGAATGGTGTTCGGTATAGCCGAATGTTCGGTGTATTGGTGTTCGGTGTACGTATAGCGGCGTTTCACTGTATACGAAGGGTTTATATCAACCTCGTTGCCAATAGTAAGCAGTGGGTTGGAAGATTGCGCCCTGTATACCGATTCGCTACTTCAACAGCAACGATTAATTGTTCAATGTGAACAAAATTTACGTCTAAGCTACAAAACAAAACTTTTTTTCATTGCGTTATCATAGGTTATACTGCATATTGACTTTGAACTGAAAACTTGATTTTGGCTTTGAACTTGTGTGTAAGGGCATTACCGCGCGTGAACTACGTGACGGTGGCGTGAACTCGTACGTGAACCAACACGCATCCACGCCAAGTTCATTAACACGAGTTACCAGCCGATTATAATGCCATTATACTACCAGTGAACACGAGAAACACGACGTGATTGGAACGCAGCATTAGCCTAGCTCCATGAATTGGACAGAGACAAGTAACGGGTGAGAGTTGAGAGACCAACATATTCTCTATGACACGCGCGTACAAACTCGACCACTCGGCGAATATGTGGTTCGGGTTGCAAGGTCCCCTCTGATTTTTCTGTTCAGAGAGTTAAAAACGTCTGAATCGAATTGCCGTACATCAATCTATAACTTAAGCAAGGCTTACTCACCCTAACTTACATTGGACCACAGAGCAAGGAACCTATTGCAAGTTATGATGACTTTATCTTCCTAAGATTGAACTTATAGTAGCACTTGGTAAAATCGGACACATGGCCGGTTTTTGCTCTGCGATTTTGCAAAAGTAAGTTGAACACATTTTAAACTACGGCGAGTTTGGGCAGCGAATGCTATACGGTGATGTCGATTTCGCATCGCATACGCGGAGATTAAAGTATGAACCGGCCTTTAACCAGTTCGCGCCGGATGACGTATATAAACGCAAAAAAATTCAAAAATTCAAAACGGATGACGCATAAACACCCCAAGTTTAAGTTCGGAAATGTGTGCTCGGCTCGGCGATGTTAAAATAATCCTGGCGCGAACTGGTTAACGTGACCAACCGTGATCAGTGTATGCGAGAAAATGGCCGAAGTCCAACGAGTATACAATGTGGGAATGAGTTCTCAAGTTTGGTCCGTGTGACTCATTCTCGAACTTGGCAGCACCCTCCATTAGTTAACAAGGACCTGTGTATGCCGATTGTGATACGCGATATCGTCGCGTTGGGTAACTGCATGGTAAAATAGGGCCTAGAAAACCCACGTGCGCGTGTGGTCGGCCTATTATTAAAGCCCATCTTTCAGCGCTAACTTTTGATTTAAGGGGGTTTATGTTTCGCATCATGAAGATGAAAGCATGGGGGATTGCTGACAGATGATGGAATGCCTAGTTAACAGCTTGTCATCTATCTAAAGTGAGGGAGGAGTAATCTTGGTGATGTCGTCACGCGTAAGATGATCTGTCGCCAGATACTATTCTCTCGCTGAGAGTCGATGCTTCGCCAATTGATGAGTTGCTGGTGCATATATGAATTAGCGTGGTTCCCTCTTTCTTGTATTCGGTCATATTTTTTCCAATTTAAAACTCATATTCATACTCTGTCCTCCCTGCGACTTGGTTCTTTCATGTAGTTGTACCATTTTAAAGGTCTTTCCTATTTCCAGGCCGTTTTCAATACCGAAGCTGAGGCTCCGTCTCCGGCTCCATTACCATTGCCAAACTGCATGAACGAAGCCAAAGACGGAGAGGAAGTTGGGGTTTGGGAAACGACCTTTAGTCTAATTGCTGATGTCAATATGTGACCTGTCATCACAAAATGAGCGTAAAGTCGGCAAAATCAAAAATTGAGATATGGGTATTTCTAAATTCTGTGGAAAAAGAGCTTTCCAATGGTATATAACACTTGGAGGTTTGATACTCAATATCTGTTTTATTTTTATTTTTTTGTCTGGAGTCTTAATACAGAGATTTTGAAACCTTCATATTAATGTACGTGCATCTCTTATCAGGAATACGGTTCCTCTTTTATAAGCAAACACGGACATTCAGGAACTCCTGAAGTCTCATTATAGCTCGTTCCCAGACCCATTTTCATAAAAACTGAATGGTTCCTCTAGAGTCTGAAATGCTGAACAGTTGCGACGACGTCATTCCCAGAAAGTGTTTAACGTGTTGACGACTTTAGGCATTTCTAAGAATTGTTTAGCAACCGGTGATTAGCAACAATATATCAAACCGGTGAAAGCACGTGCTCACAAAAAGCATGTTTCCACCACCAGCTGATGATGTAATGACGCCCTGCCCAAAACCGTACTAATCTTCATGTTCATCTTTAAGGGGGTACGGTCCAAGGACCTATACACTACACACAGATGAGCCCCTAGTTTGCCCTCTTGCGTGTTTCGCCCTCATCACTAAGCCTCTTCCCAGCACTTGAGAAACTACAGAAGACCAGCGAAGGTCTCGTATGGATTCTCAAGAGGAACGGGACGTCATCAAGCGCCACTTCATGTTGCAGTGCACGATTCCCAAGTGGGGGGATTTACCAACGAAACCGACTCACAATCGGGGACAAACAGCTTAACTTCTTCAAGTCACAACTTTCTTTCATCGCCGTTTTTTCCTCCATATATACCGACCTAACTTGGGGTACGTGCGTATATAGAGAGCCACCCCCCCCCCCCCCCCCCGCCCCCCCCCCCCCCCCCCCCCCCCCCGCCAACCAATTTATCAATATTTCCAGCACGATTCTAATCCGTCTCCTAGGCCGCATTCGAGACCTCTTAATTTCCGATGAAGAGGCAATTACGGCGCAGGGTAAGGGGCTAGGGGACCGGGGCTCGCAGACCGCTGGACTGGGGCTGTTGTGCACTTGGGGTCCCGCTTCGAGTCTTCTTCACGTGGAATCGAGTCAGAGTCTGGAGGGGTTGTTTTTCTTTTCCTTTCCCAATCCGCCGGGGGTGGTTAATATTAGCTGCGTGCTGACATGTCCTTTGGCGTACGTAGGAGTCCTGGGGAATTGGACGTGGGATCTATATACCCGCACTGATTGCATCCCAAATTAAATAGTTTCAATTTGTGGCGTTTTTTATTTTATTTTCGCTGAAACTCGGCCGGCTAAAAAAAAATTGTTTTATTGCGTCTTTCTGCGTTTTCGAGGGATCTTCCTGACGCATTCAGATTTATTTTGCTACACAGGTACACCGAATTACAATTTGTGGATTAAAATGCAGTTCGATAACAGCAGATCAGACTTTGTCGTGGAGAAACCCCCCCCCCCCCAGCCTTCCCGCCCACCCAAAAACAACAACAATCACCCCCCCCCCCCCCCCTCACACACACACCCACACATTAACGTTTGTTAATGGTGTAAATGGAGGACACATGCCTGGCGACACGAAGGTGATTTGGCATTAGGGTTAGAATCGAGGACGTCCTCGATTAAGATTCGTGTACAAAACCAATGAGAGCCGTCGGAAAAAGTTAAAGTACAAACAAAGGAAATTATCGTGAGGAACAAAAGAAACTCCTTGATTTACACCATAAACAAACGTACCAGCGTATGCAAGACTTACTCACGTTTCTCTGATCTCCCCAATTTGCCTTATTCGTCACGAGGAAGCCATTTTGGTTGTGTTCCCTGAATGCATTTTATAAATTGTGAACTGTTGAATGGGATGGTACCAGACTATTTTTGCATTCTATAGAATCACTTTCAAATATATATATATTTTTTTATATGTGATATAATCACAATTTTAACATTATTTAGCATAGAAGACTGGTACTAATGTGTAAAGTAGGTCATTTCTATTCGCAAGTTCCAACAATGAAGATTTTACCTCACTTTCAATTTAAAGGTAGGATGCACTATTGGTAATTGCTTGAACTATCAGGAATGGGTGAATTATTTATTTTTTGGGTGTGTGTGGGGGGGGGGGGGGGGGGGGGGGTGTATAGTAAACGTCGTTTACCTCACCTGTCCGAAGTTTTACAATCATGGATGCGGAGAAAAAAAGAAAAAAAACGGCGTTCGTATTGTACCGGCGTCACGCAGTGGTTCTCATGTTGTTCTTGTAGGTTTTTTTCGCGATCGTCGTTCGGCGATCGTTAATTTGTTTCTATAAATTTCAAATTTTCGGAACAATTGCAAGATATATCTGCAAATGGTTTATCATACCTTTAATATGGCCGAGTATAGTGAATAAAGCCCCTAGTCAGACATATGTGACCCAGCACGAGTAAATGAGACACTTTGAGGCAAAAATGAAAATTGAGATTTTGATTTCATCATTTAAAGCTTGTTTAGCTTTAAACGATGAAATAAAAATCTCAATTTTCATTTTTGCCTCAAATTGTATCATTTAATCGTGCTGGGTCACATATTGGTACATGATATCATTGTTCAATTGATGATAACAGAACGAAATTTGGCACACTTTGTCATGAGAAAGATATTACTCAAAGTATTCATTTTATCCGCAGAATGTAGCCACTTTAATAATAGGGCTTGACATTATATCTATGATAATTCCCCTTAATACCTCGTTTATCCACACCCGCTTCCAAATTTAAAATGCCAAAAGTGACTCTGGTTATTATCCGACCTCGCTCACCACGAACTCGACCCGAAACTCCCGAAGTAATATAGGCCTAATGCTATACAATTCACAAAACTGATAAGATCAAAGGCCGATTTTTGCTGAGATGGTATAAACACAGACAAAAACCACATGATTACCTCCAACAGATTATCAACCACAAGGTAATTCTGAACCTAAACCTGCGACTGTTTAATGGTTAGCATTGACATTTTTCTGAGCGATAAGCAGCGTTCAGCGAGGTTGGGCTCGGACATATACGGCCGGGAGACTCAGGAGTACAGCCGTTCACCCGTCCTCTTGTATACAGCGGCACCAGGTGGAGATGGCGATCTTTAATCCACACCCAATCAACTATCCAAATTGTGACCAACCAAAGCCGCGCGTAACCCGGTGGTCATACCGGGCTTAATTTGTCGAGTGCCCGGCCAAGGTGATTGGGCCCCGCACGCTGGTGGTGCACCTCATCTCGCAAATCAATATTTTCATTGACGGGTTTTAAGGGGCGAGATTGGTTCGGGGAGATAACTGTGCTAATAAGTGGCTCTAAAATGTCGAGATGTTGGGTTTTTTTATTGTAATGCGCCGTTGGGTATTTCCCTTGTATACAATTATAAGAAATTTAAACCAAATTGGTATATTTTTTCGAATTAATGTGGACTACGTCTTATTAGTGTCAATAAAAATAACTCGAATCAATCCCCAAGAAACACCCACAAACCGATGGGGTTAATTCGAAGTTCTCCTGGGGCCGATTGCACCAACGGTCTTAAGTGCTGTACTCTTAAAGTTACGAACGAAAATGGGATGCACCATCGATGTCTTACGACATGTACTAACTTCCTTGCCGTACGTATTCTGACTTACGTGTGGTGTAAGACAACTTTCGTGCAACCAACCGAAAGAAATTACGACACAACTGTTGCACCATCGCAGCTTACGCATTAGTAGGACATGGATTTACGACATGAAATTACGTTTAGTGGGAAGGTGACATAAACAGTTAGGGTAGCCAGTCGCGGCAATTATGTTCGGGTTGAAGTACAGTGTTAATTATAATAGTTTAATGAAAATATTGAAAACAATACTTCTGCATGTTTTAACACCATTTGGTTGTCAACAACAATTGAAAACAAAAACAATATTTTTTATTCAAAACTAAACATTTTCAAAAAACCAAATAGCATCACATTAGACGAGTTTTCGTAAAACACGAAAATCGTGTTAAAAAAAGATTAGGCAATAAGTTATCAAAAAATCTTTCCGAAAATCAGTAGCCGAGGGAAAAGAACAACTAGACAGCGATTTAAAAAAATGTTGGGAGACTGCACGTGCGATTAACTATTTAGATTTTGTTCAAATGCTCCAATTGTTTCGACCAAAAAAATACAACAATTATAGCAGGGTCGAACAAAGTAGGGTCGAACAAAGTGAAATTGTTCAATCTACAACTCGAAATTGTTTTGATCGACACGGAAGACGCACCAGACAAGTACAAAAAAGTGACCGAATTTGAAGGAAGCAAATGAAAATATTTGGCTCACTCCAAGATATATATATATCTATATGTATTTTTTACGGGGATATAAGGTATACATTTTATTGACTTGCAAAACAAGAAATGCAAAAATCGCCATTACTATTTCGGTGGAAAAGTGTTCACTTGTTCCCCATTCTAAATACAAAATCTGACAATGCAAATAAGGTTTTTAGTCTTAATTTCAATTATTAAAATCTCATTTGTATTTGAATTCAACAGCTTCCAATAGTATTCCATGCACATGCATAACTTCTGATAGCATGGATCAATTTCAGTAATTTGTTTTTTCGAAATGAGCGTGAGAACTTGCTCTTTATTGACATGCTTGATTGGTGTATCAAAATTGATTGCTTTTTAAGAAAAATTAAACATTTTTGATTGAAAACATGCTGTGTACAGTTGCTATATCTAATTTCGGGATTGTGACCTGCGTCGGTCCCAATACAGTTATAATTATACAATAGGACATGTCCTACGGCGTGTGGTAAGATATGCATTTTGAACAGGCCTAAAAGCTTTTTGGTGCAACCGCAGTTACGACATGTCTTAGGGTTGTCCTAAATTTCCTATCTTACGACAAGCATATAGGGCATGTTTGGTGCAACCGGCCCCAGGGCACATATCCTAATTCCAGAGCAGAAACCAGAACTCGTAACAAACAGGAAAAAGAAAAAAAAACGACCCGAAATTCTTCCTCCACACGCAGACAAATTACTTTCTAAAATGGAACCACACGCCTTAAAATTTGTTAGCAAAACTTATTCCAAATCGACCAAACTTATTACCAACGCTGAAATTATTACAATAATATGCCCAAGTGTTTGAATGACAGCGATTCGAAGCAAAATACGAGTCGAGGTTTTATAAATACCCATGCATGCGGGGACTCAGAATGTTCGTATTTACATGTACATGTACTTCAGAACCCAAACATGACATGTAGGCCTATACGTACGTATACATTGTAAGAGAACGTGTACAGTGATTGTATGCAAGTGTGCACTCGAAATCAGAGGTTCGCCACAAATTGAATGCTACACCTAACACACAAAAAGACTTTTTTTATTGCAAAATCGCTGCAACCAAAATTGGCCCGGGCGGAGATAAATTAACGCAAAGACAAAACCAAGAAATATAAAAACAAAACCACCAATCTTTTACTTTGGTAACATTCGACGGAATTTGTTTGTTGAATGTCTATAGAATCATTATTTACTTTAGAATAAGTAAGATATTTCTTAATAGTTCGGTAGTAAACATTTTCGATATCTGCAAACGACATTTAAAACACCGGGCAAGATCGATGTTAATCTTCAGCTCGGACATTAACGCGTCCAGGCCCACGTCAAGCCGGTTTTTTTTAACAGACTTGTTTAAAACCAACCGCGCATATATTTTTTCATATTAATACTTGCAGTCAACAAGTCAAAACAAGTCAAAAATGTACAATTTTCCACCGATAGCCTAGTATTGTTTAAGGTAGACATAACAGACTGATCATGTTCCGAACTTCTAAGGACTGCACTGCAAACACTAGTGTAGACGGGCCGGACGGACACCGGTACGGTACGTAGCCACCCTATCCCCATGCAGTGGTATCATTCCACCTGGACCGTGAAATCACCGACGTTGTTACCCGTGGCAGTACTTAAGAATCACCCGTGGTGGTGCCGACGACTCGCCCTTATTATGACCACCGTGATTGCCGACTGCTCCTTAAAAAAACACCTTAGTTTTTCTTGTGGGTTATCACTTGCGTTTAGATAATCTTTTGAACACACCCTGGCAAATCGTCGACTCTATATCAAACTTTGTACACGTCGCGCAAGGAGTCAAACGGATGACGTATAAACACGCCACGAGCAAGGCCGGAAATGTCTGTCAGAAGCGAGCAAGGCCGGAAATGCGTGGGTGTGCTTCCCGGTACCACCGGCCTGAACCCGCTTCGGATCGAGTTTCGTTAAAAATAATCCCGCGCGTCGGCGGTGATGTTAAAATAATCCCGCGCGTCGGTCGGCTCGGTGATTTATCAAGACCTTCCACAAGATCGCCAATAACGAACTAGTATTAGTGATGATCAAGGCAGTTCAAGACACTTGTTCCACTGAACTATCAATCTTCGTGTAGGACAGAGACAACTCGAATTGATAGACCAGTATACATTGTACTGCACACTCACAATTATTTGTTTGTACGTGTATAGGCCAGGGCCCGTTTTGTTTTGAATAGAGTGTGTACTTATACAACTTCATATTTTGATCCTTGAAATTATTATTACATTGTCGACTCAGTTCATTCATTTCATCTTAGTGAAGATTTGAGGCGTGACGTCGCATGACGTTACCTTTAGGTCTTTCTTTTACTAAAATGTGACCCACCACCCCAAAACTAGGCGGAAGTCGGCAAATGCCATTTCGAGATATGGCATTGTACACAAAAAAAATGTGTTGCCGGTCGATTGTTTTTTGTGATGTATCATTTTAAAGCTTAAAACGCTAGCATTCCAATGGTATAAAAATCTCTCATATGAACAATTTCGACTTTAGCCTGGTTTGGGGTGGTGGGTCACAAATAACAGATTGTTTATCAGCATGTCATTGATTGAGTATTGGTGTCATTCTTTATTTGACCTCCAAACATCTACGGGTCACACATTCTGTATTAAACTACAGGCGTGTACGTGTACACAATAGAAGCTGCTAGGAGTATGCAAAATATATATATTCTCACACCTAATTAACTTTATTGGCCCAAGATTCCCTCAATAAGCATAATATTATTATTACATGTACTAAAAAAATAATAAAGAGATTCAGTTATACATTCAAAACATCGCATCGTTTAACGGTTTTTAGAAAATATACCATTACCCATCCTAAATCCTACAAAATCAATATGATTTTGCACACAACCTATAGGGAGTTAGACTCGCAATCACTTTATAAATGTTTAACCGGCTATGCCAGCGTTATTGCCATTTGCTTTCAAACTATATTACTAATTATAACACCTCACTCACAGATTCTGTGTCTTGATTGGCCGAGAGCGCGGCACGTGTCACTTGCTATTTTTACTATTTTTTACTTGCGCTATCCAAAAAGACTATACCACGCAAAAAGGACTATGCGCATAGCAACACACGAACTATGCGCATAGCAACGAAAGCGTGACTGAAACCCAGACGTGTGTTTCGGTGCATTGCGTAAACATTGCTCTATCACCCTCGCACCCGTTCATCAAGGCAACAAAGTACACGTATGATCGAGAAAAAGGAGATTCGGAGATTTGTTGTCATTACTATACTTTCAGGAAGCTTAAATTGTGCAGAATCTGTGAGTGAGGTGTTATAAAACAAATATTGACTGCTTTATTTCGCGGTATAGTAAAACTAGCCTCCCTCGGTGATCCATGGAGCATTCTATTTTCCCTCGGTGATCCATGGAGCATTCTATTTTCCCGAGGCGAAGCCGAGGGAAAATAGAATGCTCCATGGATCACCGAGGGAGGCTAGTTTTACTATACCACTCAAAGCAGTCAATATTTGTATACTATACTACATGTTGCTGAATGTACAATAACGTTGCCAGTGATGACACTTTCAGGCTGAATATGTGGCTAGTCTGGTTCCCAGAACAAATCATCCCGACTATTTCGGCCGAATTTTTATTAAGTCCGGTAGGTGCCGATGTCACGTAACGTATTTTGCGTAAAGGGCAAATAAGCTGTCCGTTTTCGAAAATGACCGAAGTTTTCCGAACACGTTTTCTCGACAGTCGGATATTATCGTCAATATTCGTGAGGTTCGAGCGTTTCACGATTTCACTATTTGTATTTTTTTATTTTTTATATTTTATTTTTTATTTGTTTTTTTTGGGGGGAAGTCGTTATAATTTAAAATGGTTGCATCGTCTAAAAAACTACGTAGTGTAAAGCGTAACGATCGACGTTTGTTGCTGACGGCTACAATTTGGGCATAAACAAAATTGTCAGGTCAGGGAACCAGACTAAATGTGGGAAAACTATATCTAAATAATCTATATACACGCAATACAAAACTCGGCGTACGGCGGTTAATTAGCTCGCGCTCACCGCCCATACTGGTGCCATAGTTATGTGAAGGAAACGCAAGGCATTATGGGTAGCGTACCATGACCTCCAGTTTACAGGTCACACAAAATACATGTATATCCAATCAGAGCACAAAGCGCATATGACCTACCCGGCACCCAGGGCGGTGGGCGCGAGAAAAGGCAGTTACGTCATTTTATTAAAAAAAATATTTAATTTATTTATTTTTACTGCTTTTGTTGGCGAGTGGTGACCAGCATCAGTTCGTTGTTAAATATCTGGTTTATAAGTTTTTCTTTTTGCGCCACTTTCATCTAGAAACTTGTTTGCCTTTCATCCATATTGTTTGTTTTAATTCTAAATTCTGTGTACGTCCTAATTCAAGTTAATGACGGGATCCATACCCTACAAGCTCATTTTTGTTAAATGGATTCCGCATCTCTACAAATGTTAATTTATTATCTGATTATTTGTGTGTATACTTGTAATTACTAAAGATGAAATAAAGTTCAAGTAAACAACAGAGGGCGTCCAAAACTTCGGCCTAGCTACACATTTGTATCGTGTCAAACGAGGTAGGGGGGAAAACAGCTAATAATACTCGACTATATGACCAAACATGATAAATTACAGCATACACATGTCAGTAACAAACTGCATCTACTTTTAAGATTTACTCAACATGATACTTCACCATTTTGTTCACAAAAAAACCCACCTAATCTACAACACACTGCTTAATATTCCTGTTTATGTCAAATTTTGGTATTTGTTTCCAAGGTTTATTTCTTTTTTGAAGACGGCGTTTTAGTCTCAATTATGGCAATAATATACTATATTTTACCACGAAGCTATAACTAGACATTCCCTGCATTAAAATACTCCCACTTCAGCCTTCAAAAACAGCAGCAGCTTCAGCATCGGAACAGCCATCTTATCTAGAAAGGAAACAACAAATAGGTAATCGTTACCTTAGGACCCCGTTTCTAGTATTACAAGGTGAAAATACTCCCCAGCAAACTGACTAAATGACACCCAAAAGTGACATGACATTCTGATGTTTCTAGACACACCCAAACAACTGGTAATGACACCTTCTTGAATATCAACTGGTTTAAATGTGTGGAAAGAGGGCAGGGCTTTGATCTATGAAAGTATGAAGGAAACACGAGGTGAATAGACGACGACAACCAGACTAACTGGTTTAGCTGGTTTAGGTACGGTACTATATCCACCAATACACACCTCAGTCTGTCTGACTGGTACTATCCACCAATACACACCTCGGTCTGTCTGACTGGTACCATCTACCAATACACACCTGTCTGTCTGACTGGTACTATCCACCAATACACACCTCAGTCTGTCTGACTGGTACCATCTACCAATACACACCTGTCTGTCTGACTGGTACTATCCACCAATACACACCTCAGTCTGTCTGACTGTTACTATCCACCAATACACACCTCATGTAGTCTCATTTATACTAACCACTAATACACACCTCAGTCTATCTGACTACTATCTACCAATACACACCTCAGTCTGTCTGACCGGTACTATCCACCAATACACACCCCAGTCTGTCTGACTGTTACTATCTACCAATACACACCTCATGTAGTCTTACTGGTACTATCCACCAATACACACCTCAGTCTGTCTGACTGGTACTATCCACCAATACACACCCCAGTCTGTCTGACTGTTACTATCTACCAATACACACCTCATGTAGTCTTACTGGTACTATCCACCAATACACACCTCAGTCTGTCTGACTGGTAATATCTACCAATACACACCTCAGTCTGTCTGACTGGTACTATCCACCAATACACACCTCATGTAGTCTCATCAATACTATCCACAAATACACACCTCAGTCTGTCTGACTGGTAATATCTACCAATACACACCTCAGTCTGTCTGACTGGTACTATCCACCAATACACACCTCATGTAGTCTCATCAATACTATCCACCAATACACACCTCGGTCTGTCTGACCGGTACTATCCACCAATACACACCTCGGTCTGTCTGACTGTTACTATCTACCAATACACACCTCATGTAGTCTTACTGATGGTACTATCCACCAATACACACCTCAGTCTGTCTGCCTGGTACAACCCACCAAAAAATACACACCTCCGTCTGTTTGACTAGTATTATCCACACCTCATGTAGTCTGACTGGTACAATATCCACCAATACACACCTCAGTCTGTCTGACTGGTACTATCCACCAATACACACCTCAGTCTGTCTGACTGGTACTATATCCACCAATACACACCTCAGTCTGTCTGACCGGTACCATGGGCGGATACAGGGGGGGGGTCCAAGGGGTCCGGACCCCCCCTTTTTTCTTGAGTGAAAAAAAAAAAAAAACGAAAAAAAAAACGAAAAAAAAAAAAATGTATTTCACCTAACAAGCAACGTACATACATGTACAAGCACGCATACGTGTATTATTCTCAAACCACACACACAAAATAACAACCATATAGACTATGATTTGACTATTTTGGCTTAGTTTTTCGAGCCGCTAGTTTGTTTATTCCTTCTTATTGCATTTCAGGCAATTACATATTTTAATTTTTTTAACGCTTTCTTAAGCTTGAACGGGGCAGGCTTGCCCCAAATGCCATGCTTGGCTCACCACTGGGCCCATTTACTTGGCAGACTTGCCAATAAAAACACTGGAATTTCACCGTTTGAAGTGACGGTTGAGTAGCCCCAGCAGAACGAGTGCAATAGGCGCTAACCACAGTGTTTATATATTTGTCACGTGACCTAAATTTAAGCTAAATTTATGTAAATTACTAAACACTAAATTGGAACAAACACGCCGCTTTTTCCACCGTTTGTAGAGACGGTCGGAATAAACCCCGCTAGCACAAGCGGGCGTTTGGCGTGTAGTTTTTTAAAGATTAAACACAACTTGTAACATTTTATTTTAACATACAACTTTAAATTAAACTTACTTAATAACTATTAGGGCTTGTAATTTGTTTATTATTTTAAATGGAGTCATTGCCGGTCGCTCCCAGCCAAATCCTGCCTATGTTAAGTATGCCTAAGGTTTATGACCAATTAACCGTTACCTCATTTTACACGTAGTGTGAGTCAGTGTGCGCTGTTTTTAAATCCAAACTTCCAATACCGGTATCCATAATATACTCCTCTGGTCAAAATTTATTTCAAGTTATCATTCCAGCTAAAAATGGTAAATATTAGATTTAAAAAAAAAATGGTATAAAAATCAGGCTTCATATTGCCACAACATTAACAAAAAATAGGTAGAAATTGGCCTCAGATTGCGCCAGAGAGCACCTAATAAACCAAAAAATTTCAGGGCCCTTAAGCGGGCCCTGAACCCCGGCCGCAGGGACTTCGCGCTACGCGCTCGTGATGTGCGCTTCGCGTACATGCTTCCCAGTTACATGTACTCAAATTGTTACACACCCACATTTTTATTTTACACACCCAATTCACAAAATCCTGCCTAAGACCTTGGGTGGACCCCCCCTTTAACAAAATCCTGGATCCGCCCATGGGTACTATCCACCAATACACACCCCAGTCTGTCTGACTGTTACTATCTACCAATACACACCTCATGTAGTCTTATGATGGTAGTATCCACCAATACACACCTCAGTCTGTCTGCCTGGTACAACCCACCAAAAAATACACACCTCCGTCTGTTTGACTAGTATTATCCACACCTCATGTAGTCTGACTGGTACAATATCCACCAATACACACCTCAGTCTGTCTGACTGGTACTATCCACCAATACACACCTCAGTCTGTCTGACTGGTACTATATCCACCAATACACACCTCATGTAGTCTCATCAATACTATCTACCAACACACACCTTGGTCTGTCTGACTGGTACTATCCACCAATACACACCTCGGTCTGTCTGACTGGTACTCTCCACCTAATTTAGGAGTAGACGTAGCCTTAATGGTGTCCCTGACTTTATCTTTAAAGCTACAATATTACCACTCAAATTAAAGCTTAGAATGTTGGGCAGTTTTCTATAGCCATAAGAAGTATGTTGTTTTAAAGCAAATACTGATCAATTGAGGATATTTACTAGACGTGTGTTTTCTTGATGGGGGAGGGGGGGCGTTGGTTGCAAGATCTTGCAATACTGCCATTTAAGCACATATGGAAGTTGTGAATCATTAAAATAAACTTTACAATCAATTCCCCATACGTGAATCATGCAGAAATGTGTGGGTCTATGTTTTCATATACGGTTCAACAGTTGTTGATTTTGATCCGTCGCGACAATTCCCGTGTGACAAAAATCTACAGTAAAGGCCGTTTCCCTACAAGGGGTGATTTTGGTGCAAAACAAATGCTTGCAATCGATTCAGAATCATGAAAAAAACACCTATTTTTACCTCTCACAAGCTGCTTAAGGCAGAATTAAACATTTTCAATTTTTCCCTTATAAGGTTACAGGTACCCCAACTTTCAGCAGCTGTCGCAGGGTTTTCCTAGGGGAGCAGGATTTTAAACTTTTTGAAATGTGTTAGTAGACACCTTTACAAAGACATTTGTTCCCAGATTTTCACAATATTCCCCGACTACCAATGAATACTTGGTAATTGATGTAATTTAAGACTCGGTCCGGTGAAATATGGAAGAGCTGCTGAGTGCATGACCGCAATGATTATTACAGTCTAACTACATTACGCGCGATACGAACGACGAATTAGTCGTCATGACTCATGATGTTTGTACATGTATGTGTCATGTCTCGCTAGCTACGCTGCAGTGACCTATAGGCCCTACTTCCACTATTATTACTGGGCCACATGCACACACTGCACAAATGGATGTCCAGCCTGTCCTACACAGTGGCGTAACTTTGGTTCAGGGTGCCCGGGGGCAAGAATGGGTTGGGTGGCCCCTGACCAAATGCGGGGGCCTACATTTTTCTTTGTTATGAAGTCGGCTCGAATAGAACACCTGTAAAACAAGTTGGAAGTTAGAACGCATATGTGACCTGTCATCACAAAATGAGCGTAAAGTCGCACGGAGTGATTTCCCAGTACGGCCAAGTCAAAGTCAAAATTTGAGATTATATGGGTTTTTTTAAAGACTAAATCCCCAACAATCAATTCCCAATTTTTCAGGACGATCAGATAAAAAACAATTGTTTTTAAGACAATTTTGACTATGCCTTTCTTTGCGCGTTCACACAATTTCTCGCAAGAAATGCCCGTTTTCTCATAATCTCTGTATTAAGACTCCAGACTAAAAAAAAATTAAAAAAAATAAATAAATATCGAGTATCAAACCTCTAAGTGTTATATACCATTGGAAAGCTCTGTTTCCACAGAATTTAGAAATACCCATATCTCACTTTTTGATTTTGCCGACTTTACGCTCATTTTGTGATGACAGGTCACAATATTATAACTTCTTCGTTTAATCGTTTTGGCTTGGTAGATTAAGGGCACTCAACCTATTTACAATATGAACATTCAGTCCAAGGCGGATATTTCGATACCAGTATTAATAGATATCAAAAGCTATGATCAGACAGCTTGATGTCTTCTCAAGATTTCGATAGTTATGGTCAAAAGTGTAATCCTATTATTATTATTATTATTATTATTTCTTTTTGGCAATGAAACCGAGGATTCCTCAAAAGCGCCCAAGGCACTGTAGCTCATAAGCCTGAAGAAACCCGAGTAGGAGGATGAACGGTGGGGAAAGTTTTCCACTTCCAAAAGTCCATTGCAAACAAAGCATCATCGTGGGTGCCACACCCGCCGGGTGCCCCCCTAGCCCGGGTGCCCGGGGGTTCGCCCCCCAGAGCGCATAGGAGTTACGCCACTGGTCCTACAGATAATTATAGTGCCGGGCATCCTGACACTATACCTCGTGAAAATGTACATTTTTACTGATGATATGGTATCACATGATATGTCATGAAACTTGCAAAATATTGCACCAGATCGCATCAGAAGACCTTTAATTATTCAAAACAATCGCAAGAGGGGTACACCCCTCCCCTTAGACCCCTGGCTATGTCCCTGTAGTGATGTCAACAGCTTCACTTGGCACGTTCTGTACTCACAACACTTGTGCTCCATCTAGGCTCTTAGAAAGTACAGTTGCAGTACTCCTGCGCCCAAGGATCTTATTCACGAGGAAGCCATTTTGGTTGTGTTCCCTGAATGTATTTTATGAATTGTTAACTGTTGAATGGGATGGTGCCAGACTACTTTTGCATTCTAGCCTCATTTTCAATGCTAGTTACATTATTATTATTATTACTGCAGTATTATTATTATTGAAGTGTCACCCGTCCTATCCCCTCACTTTGTGCTCACTCTGGAAGCTCCTAAACCCGTTGCGTTTTACTTCCTGTGCCAGATAGTGACCGTTGCTATGGCGATATCGTCTCTGGGCCCGGCATAGGATAGCTCTCTGGTTTCAGTCAGCTCCAAGCTTGGAGAAAGAAATGAGGTAAACCAAATTTCCATAATATCCAAAATTAAATTCTATATTTTTTTATTAAAGGGATCCTATACGTTTGGTAATTACTCCAAAATTTATGGCAATAAAAACTTACTTGGTAAGAAGTACAGCAGCTTTGGATAGCATAATGCATTTTTAGAAACTTTTCACTTCAAAGTACTGCGGTTATGGAAAAAGATATCACTTTTTATCCCCAAAAATTTGAATCTGAGAAGCGTTACTGCAGTGACGTTTCTCCGATTGTGTATTCCAATGCAGATTATTTTCCCTGCGTGGACATAACCGCTCCAGATTTTCGGCAATGTCTCAAAAATCGCTACCACCTTTTGAAATGAAATTGTTACAAGTTAGTTTTATGGTATATATATCTATAACTATATAGGATTGAAACAAACAGTGGGTTCCAATTACCAAACGTATACGATCCCTTTAAATGGATTTGGTTGTTGGGATAATGTAGGAAACTACTTGGTACAATGTATTAAGTAGGCCTCTATAACCATATAGGTAAACAAATATTATAAATATTTTCAGAAA
The DNA here is from genome assembly GCA_037893245.1 of Crossaster papposus. NCBI lineage: Eukaryota > Metazoa > Echinodermata > Asteroidea > Velatida > Solasteridae > Crossaster > Crossaster papposus. The sequence continues at coordinate 3,009,039 of JBAIAA010000017.1, forward strand.
CATCAAAAATCGATTCAGCACCCCAGAACATCGACGTCAACATTCTTTAATTAGATTAGATTAGATGTCCTAGGAATGCTAAAAATCTTCTTGGAATAGTGTTGTATGGGGGGAGGGGAATGATTAAAAGTACAAACAAAAGGGGGACAATAGAGGGTCCAAGATTGCCGGTCCCAATACATACATGTACACTAAAAAGAAAAGCTCAATATTCGTCATCAAGATTCATTCAAAATTCCTTCCGAACTTACTGGTTCTCGAGATGGGTCTTCAAGTCATCGGCTCCGTATCCTTTGGAGGAGACAATCACCACGGCGCCGTTGGCACCAATGATTTCCCACAGTCTCAGCAACCAGGCTACGAGCAAGCGAACATTGACCCCCAAAAAATAAACATTTAAAGTGAAAAGAAAAAGACGAATTAAAAAACTGTACTTGCAAATACAAATGTTTATTTTTTTGGTAACTTTTTCTATCAAAGCAGAGTTTTGTTGACGGTGACACATGCTTTTCTCGTGCGGCAGCCATCTTTGTCCGACACCCAGACAGCGCTGTGGACATCCTGGTAAAAAGAGGAATCGCTTCGTCCCAGCACCAGACTATTGTTTGCACCTCGTGCACATGCTAAATGACTGCATGTGAAACATCCAATATGGCGGCTGTGAATTGCTCCGATAATAAAAATGCCCTAACTGTTAGCTTTTCGCACCAACAGTTTGTTCTTAATTGTGTTAACAAAAAAACTAAAAACTTCAAGCTATTATTTACAAACAAGCCAACATTTCTGAAAATTGTTGCTTCTTAAATTTGTAAAGAACTCTGTTTAATAGTAAATAAAGCCTGTGTCACATCAACTACGAGTTGGAAATTGTCTGGTGGACGTATAACTTCTCCTTGTTGTTTAGAAAACAAATTTGGACAGCTGAGCCAAATGGAGAAACAGTAAACAATGAGATTTCATCCACACCTATACATTCTTATTAAGTATGAACAATTATATCAGCGTTATTGAGATTTGAACACTGAAAAATATTGCATGATGGCCCAGCAAAGTTAACGTGTCTTTTTGGGGGGGTTCTCAAAAAGAACATTTAAAAATTGAGACCAAGTTATGGCAGTGTAGTTCAAATAAGTTTAAGTCACTTTTGGATACGTTCTAAGAATATCTAAGAAAAAGAAAATTGTATTCGTGGAAAGTATACGAGTCCATCTGACAAAGTCCTGCTCTATGCAAATTGGATCGAATAAACTCTTTGGGAGAGAAAGACTGTCGCAAAGATTGTTCTACATGTAGGCCTATATTCCAATTTTTGATTTTCAAAAGCTCTCATTTCTTCTTCTTCATTCCCGTGGCCTACAAAATAGAACAAAAAACAAAAAAAGACCCATGTGCCATGCTGTGCTGTTGCGCTGGCCCAAGCAGATTTCCTGTTACCACCAGGTGATCTATGAGGTGATCTATGAGGTGATCTATGAGGTGATCTATGAGGTGATCTATCACTATCAGGTGATACACTGTAGAACCCATGGAACAGCAGAAGGTAGCTCGCACTGGATGAACCAATTGAGGGGTCGTGACCCTTTGACCTGGGATGATTTCACAAATGTTGGTCACCTTGAAGCAAAGCTGTGAAACCGTCGGAGGTGGGTGAACTATTCTGTGGGTGAAATGCGAGATGTGTGCTTGCGAGCTTCGCCCAATTTTATTTGCCAAAAACGCATGCAAAAACAAAACCCCGATTGTATACTTCAAGTGAATTGCGACAACACGCCCACACTAAATATGAATCATTTTATGAGCCTAGCTAGCTAGCATAACAACTGGAAATCAATTTGAAAAAAATTCTGACTTTCTCTAAATATAAAAAAATTAGCTTGCGCCGTCTTTTTTAAATGTGAAACTATTTTTTTGCAGAATGCAGTAACTTATATTACAGACAACTTAAACTTGAAACTAAAAAATTATACCTTTAAATCCACCCATTCTTAATAGTTCAAGCAATTACCAATGGTGTATCATACCTTTAAATCCACCCATTCCTGATAAATCGAGCAATTACCAATGGTGTATCCTACCTTTACATCCACCCATTCCTGATAATTCAAGCAATTACCAATGGTGTATCCTACCTTTAAATCCACCCATTCCTGATAATTCAAGCAATTACCAATGGTGTATCCTACCTTTAAAACCACCCATTCCCGATAACTCAAGCAAATACCAATGGTGTATCCTACATCTTTACATCCACCCATTCCTGATAAATCAAGCAATTGCCAATGGTGTATCATTACCTTTAAATCCACCCATTCCTGATAAATCAAGCAATTACCAATGGTGTATCCTACCTTTAAATCCACCCATTCCTGATAATTCAAGCAATTACCAATGGTGTATCTTTACATCCACCCATTCCTGATAACTCAAGCAAATACCAATGGTGTATCCTACATGTACCTTTACATCCACTCATTCCTGATAATTCAAGCAATTACCAATGGTGTATCCGACCTTTAACAAATTAACAGCATTTTCCTTCTAACAAAATGCCCTAGCCATACATATCAATGGTATACAGGTCGGTCCTAATCAGGAGGTTGCATTTTCTGTTACCACACTGTAGTCTAAATATGACACTTTGGTAGTCCTACCAAATGTAATAATGAAAAGTTAGACAAACAAAATCATGCAAAAAAACTCAACCAAAACATATAATTCTTTAAGAAAACCATGCTTGTTAGAAAATTTGTATTAGATTAGATTTTATGAAGGAACCTTGCAATACAAATATTAATTAATCGTATTATAAAGGTTGGGAATGTTTTGGGGGGTTAAGCCTGGCAAGTGGATTAAAATAATATCGCAGAAATATGCTAACATCTTCTTTAAGGTTAAACAACTAAGCTATACTCGTACTGTTTATGTTTTTTTAATTCTCTACCTAGTGGAGACCGAAACAAGAACGGAAAAGTCTCCACAAAAACATTCTAATTTATATATATGCCAGTCATGTTTTATTATAAAAAAAACAATATGAACCATTACAAAATGAGAAAATTTTTTGGTAAAATTTGCAGCCCCTGAAAAGTTTCCTGCACCAACCATAAACAAACGGGAAATTAACAGGCAAGCATGCATGCAAGCAAGCAAGCAAGCAAGCACCCATCCCGCCTTTGAAAGGCATTTGGTTTCTCATACCGCAAATGACACCTACAAATCGAGAATAAAATAGTTAGTAAATTGGGTCAAGCGTTAAAAATCGTCCAAAAGCAACAATCGTGAACCGATAACAGTTAGGAATTTTTGGGGCAAAGACGAGCAAGAACGGCATATTATTCAAGGCTGGGACGGGGATTATGACAAATATGCCCCAACTGGGGCACAGAACTTTAAAATCTGAAAGAAAGAAAGAAAGAACAACAAAATAAAATAATAAAATCGGAGCGCCCCAAAAAAGAGGCAAATCTCGGAATAGGAGACAAAATCCGCTTACCTTCCCATGGAGAGCACACCTATGTTTATCTTTAGCAGTTTAGTTTAGCTATTTTAGGTTTAGATTTATATATCTATAAAAAACCCACAACGAACACCACTTTGAAGATATCGTCCCTTCCGTCAGATTGATGTTATTGAGGTGTACCATACCAGTACGTGGTGTCATTGTGGGAGTAAGAATCCTTTGCATCTGGCATTCTAACGTGTGAATTCTGTTGTGATTTTACGACTGTATTTTGTTTGTTTCGGGGAATAACCAACTCTTGTTTTTTTTCTTTATTTTTCCACATTGGGTTGGGGCCGAGGGAAGTGATTTGGTGGTGGGTAGAAGCAGGGGTAGAAGCAGGGGTAGAAGCAGGGGTAGAAGCAGGGGTAGAAGCAGGGGTAGAAGCAGGGGTAGAAGCAGGGGTAGAAGCAGGGGTAGAAGCAGGGGTAGAAGCAGGGGTAGAAGCAGGGGTAGAAGCAGGGGTAGAAGCAGGGGTAGAAGCAGGGGTAGAAGCAGGGGTAGAAGCAGGGGTAGAAGCAGGGGGAGAAGCAGGGGGAGAAGCAGGGGTAGAAGCAGGGGTAGAAGCAGGGGTAGAAGCAGGGGTAGAAGCAGGGGTAGAAGCAGGGGTAGAAGCAGGGGTAGAAGCAGGGGTAGAAGCAGGGGTAGAAGCAGGGGTAGAAGCAGGGGTAGAAGCAGGGGTAGAAGCAGGGGTAGAAGCAGGGGTAGAAGCAGGGGTAGAAGCAGGGGTAGAAGCAGGGGTAGAAGCAGGGGTAGAAGCAGGGGTAGAAGCAGGGGTAGAAGCAGGGGTAGAAGCAGGGGTAGAAGCAGGGGTAGAAGCAGGGGTAGAAGCAGGGGTAGAAGCAGGGGTAGAAGCAGGGGTAGAAGCAGGGGTAGAAGCAGGGGTAGAAGCAGGGGTAGAAGCAGGGGTAGAAGCAGGGGTAGAAGCAGGGGTAGAAGCAGGGGTAGAAGCAGGGGTAGAAGCAGGGGTAGAAGCAGGGGTAGAAGCAGAGGTAGAAGCAGAGGTAGAAGCAGAGGTAGAAGCAGGGGTAGAAGCAGGGGTAGAAGCAGGGGTAGAAGCAGGGGTTAAGGGTTCCAGGGGTGAAGGGTTCCAGGGGTTAAGGGTTCCAGGGGTTAAGGGTTCCAGGGGTTAAGGGTGGGTTCCAAGGGTTCCAAGGGTTCCAAGGGTTCAAAGGGTTCCAAGGGTTCCAAGGGTTCCAAGGGTTCCAAGGGTTCCAAGGGTTCCAAGGGTTCCAAGGGTTCCAAGGGTTAAAAGGGTTCCAAGGGTTCCAAGGGTTCCAAGGGTTCCAAGGGTTCCAAGGGTTAAAAGGGTTAAAAGGGTTAAGGGTTAAAAGGGTTAAGGGTTCCAGGGTTAAGGGTTCCAGGGGTAAGGGTTCCAGGGGTAAGGGTTCCAGGGGTAGGGGTTCCAGGGGTAGAGGTTCTAGGGGTAGAGGTTCTAGGGGTAGAGGTTCCATAGGTAGGGGTTCCAGAGGTAGGGGTTCCAGAGGTAGGGGTTCCAGAGGTAGGGGTTGCAGAGGTAGGGATGATTCACATCCAAATTAGAAAAATAATCTGAATTATCCAAATAATGCAAAATGTGAATTAATCCGCCAGATATAAAGGATACTTACACTTTAAAAAAACTAAATTATTTAGGTTTAGTATCAAGATTAGGTTCAGTTTAAATTTCGAATTGCAAAGATGATCAGCTATTAATTAGTCCAACCAATTTCTCCGGATGAATTGAATCCCCCGGCCCTCGACAGGGATGGTTACCAGTGATATTATGGATGGGGCCGAGAGTAGTGAGGTGGTGGGGTAAGGGGGTGGAAGGGGTAAGGGGCATGTGTGCATTTGTATTGACCGGCAATCGTGGTTGTCGGACAAAAGAATTGGGAGGCAAACAATGGGTCCACGATTGACACAACGTCCACGATCTCAACTCGTGTTCAAATTCTATGATGATCATCCGAGTACAAACAAAAGAGGTAAGACGGTCGGACAATGCCTCGACAACGATTGCCGGTCAATACATGACTGAGAGTGTGTGTTGGGGGGTGGGGGGTGGGGGGGAGGGGTTGGGGGGGAGGGGTGGGGGAAGGGGTTGGGGGGAGGGGTGGGGTGAGAGGTTGAGAGTAGGGTTAAGGGGTGGAGAGAGGGGATGGGGGAATAGAGGTAGGGGGTAGGGGCCGGTAGGGGCCGGATGAATTAATCTGCCAGATACAAAGGATACTTTTGCTTTAACGAAAACAAATTATTTAGGTTTAGTGTCACGATTAGGTTTAGTTTAGACTTGCAGGGATGATCAGCTGGTAGTCCAACCAACTTCTCTGGATAAGTTTAATGCTCCGACACTCAGTACAGGGATGGTTACCAGTGATATTATTATTATTATTTTTTTATTTTTTTTATTTTTTTATTTTTTTATTTTTTAAATATTTTTTTTACTTAAAAATAAAATGAAAAATGTTGGTGAAGGGGATTTGCACAAAACACGAGCTATACTCTCCTGGTTATGAAGACTACACGTCTGAATATTCATAAGCGAAGCACCATCCCTGACACTGAGGGCCACAAGCAGCGGCGGTTTAGCGATTCGCTTACGCGAATCAAACTTATATTGAATCCTACATTTACGTTTAGCAACTAAGGTTTAGACTTGCAGGGTTGAAGAAGATTTTTAGGCAGTTATAACATGTCTTACCCCTGTGTTTGGAGTAAAGGAGGGGAAAAATATAATGATTGAGAAGAAATATAAACATACCTCACACAGATAGGTGATAGAATTGTGACTTTAATGATAAAAGCATGGAATTTCAGAGTATTTAAAAAAAATGTAGGTAGAATAACAAGCAAATGGCAGCCATTTTGAAAATTCTTAAAATTTTGAAAATGGCTTTTTATTCTACTTATATTTTTTTCCAAGGACAAATCTGCGATGGCCTAAATAGCCAAATATATTTCTAATGACAAACTTCGACTGTGTGTGTCCTAAATTCCATGCTTGTGTCATCAAAGGCACAATTCCCCTAAATAACATCCCGTGTTATGGTCACATTGTAAGCATGCAACATGTTTTCTGATTGGTTTAATCTGTACCGTCTCTTATAGTTGGTTATCTGCTCCTTTTAGCGATGTATTCTGATAAAGGTTGCAGGCTCAGTGTTGTCTCCGAGAGATTATTAGGAAAAACAAAAACCCACGGCCTCCCATTTTCTAGTGCACATGCCTTACCCCTCGACCACTAAGCCAGACGGGGTGAGCCGGCTGGAATGAATCTGCAATAGCAGCAGGAATCTCAACCAAAATAATGTTAACCAGTTCGCACCGCGCCGGGATTATTTTAACATCGCCAAGCGGGTTCAGGCCGATGGTACCGGGAAGCACACCCACGCGTTTCCGGCCTTGCTCGCTGCTGACATACATTTCTGGCCTTGCTCGTGCATGTTTATGCGTCATCCGTTTATATACGTCATCCGGCGCGAACTGGTTAAGATAGCATTTGCATTTAAGACAAAAGGGGGGTGCGTGAATGTATTCACGAGAAAGATCAATAGCAACTCATATACATTAACGTACTATGAATAGTTATAAAGAACAGCTGTCCTCAACCAACTCGCCAATAGCCTAGTTGGTAGAGAGAAGAGCTATGGATCGAAAGGTCTGTGGTTCGAATCCGACTATCGTTAACATTTGTTGTTTTTTTGTGATAAATTTTTCAGAAAATGTTATATTTAACACAACACACATGCAAAACTCGAGGCAACTTTGCAAAACATTCGCCGATTCTGAAATACTTTCTGAAAACTGTTTTTTTGAATTGTTTTAACCCCAACCATCTCAAATCCCCCAAAATCCTCATTGCCAAAACGGAGGAATTTGGAGGATTGATGAGTGAACTTGGAAAGTTGATGCGGGGGAGGGTTTATAGAGCGTTATAGACGTTGGCCACTGGAGGACAATGCAGGATCTAGGTCATAAGGCCTTAATCTAATGATTGATGATATGTGATCCGTCATCACAAAATGAGCGTAAAGTCGGCAAAATCTAAAATTGAGATATGGGTATTTCTAAATTCTATGGAAACAGAGCTTTCCAGTGGTATATAACACTTGGAGGTTTGATACTCAATATTTTTTTTATTTTTAGTTTTTAGTTTCGAGTCTTAATACAGAGATTATGAGAAAACGGGCATTTCTTGCGAGAAATTGTGTGAACGCGCAAAGAAAGACATAATCAAAATTGTCTCAAAAACTAATTTTTAAAAAAACTAACTGATTGTCCTGAAAAATTGGAATCGATTGTTGGGGATTTTTTCCTTAAAAAAACCATATAATCTCAAAATCGACCACTTCAAATTTTGACTTTGACTGGCCGTACTGGCCGGGAAATTGGAATCGATTGTTGGGGATTTAGTCTTAAAAAAACCCATATAATCTCAAAATCGACCACCCCTTCAAATTTTGACTTTGACTGGCCGTACTGGGAAATCACTCCGTGAGACTTTACGCTCATTTTGTGATGACAGGTCACATATATATTGCAGGATTGAGGTTACTTGGGTGTTAATCCAAACGATCTTGAAGGGTTCAGATTGTTAATTGCCCTGTGCGTATTCTCAACAGAACTGGAGAATTTCGCAGGATTCAGTGGTCCCCAGTAAAAGACAAAAAATGAAAGGGTTCAGGTTATACTTAGAATTGAAGAATACTGAAGGATTCAGGGAGTTAGTTTTTCTCTTTTTTTTCCCCCTACCTAAAATTATTCCTTACAGTCTTGAATCTTATAGTTTAGTTTATAATATAAACTAAAGTGTTAATATTTACCCTCCCAAAAAAATAAGAAAATAAAACAATACAAAAATTAATAAAAAATAAAGCATTGTTAGGTCATCGTTAGGCCAAGTCTATAATAGCGACGGCTGTCACTTCACATAGACTTGTACTTAATTTTAAGCCCTAGCCAAATAAATATCTTCACAATTTGGGAACACTATTCAGTTTTACGACCAAAAAGTTATGGCCGTAATTGTTTTCCGGCCCCGATGTATGTACACGAAAAATGTCCTAACTTTTTATTAAACACAAAATGTTTTGCAAAACTTCCCAATGAGTCGTGGACAAAAACAACAAATACATGTCCCATGGAAAAAGATAAATGTCTTTTTCACCCAAATAACCGGGCTAAATGAAAAACAAATATTCACGTTTGCAAACAACTGTGAAATGATCATCGCATGATGATAATCTGTTATCCACAACTTTTTGTTGTGGTTTTTGAAACACTTTAAAGTGATAATTGGTTTGATTTTTTATTTTTTTTCACTTAATACCGGTAAGATGGGTGATTGTTACAATTTTGTAATGGGAATACAAAACCTTAGTTTTCAATACACTAACCTCTCTTGTTCATTACTCGGTCGATGCCCTGCAGCACCACGAGGTCAAAGTTCATGATTTCGTTGGGAACCCAAGTGAACTGCATCCAACACACAAACACACACAAAACGAATAAACATGATCAAAAATCAACCGAAATGCAATAATTGTACATGTGAAAGTACACTCAAGTAAAAATGAAACGCAACACGTAAAATTTTCATTATTTTAAACCCTCCTACATGTATATATAGGGCAGTTGCCATAGAATTGTCTGACCTTTCAAAACCTTTCAAGTTTCCTGGACTGAAATGTTTTGAAAGGTGAGAAAACTGTCTGACAAAAGGGACCTATGAAAGATTTTGAAAGGTAAAACAACTCTCTGAACAAACTGGTGTAAGACAAAAAATACCTTTCAAGTTTCTTGGACTGAAATGTTTTGAAAGGCGAGAAAACTGTCTGACAAACGAAACCTATGAAAGATTTTGAAAGGTAAAACAACTTTCTGATCAAACTGGTGCGAGAAAAAAAATACCTTTCAAAAGGTTTTGAAAGGTGTAGTAGTGCAGTAGCAACAAATTCTGGAGCGTTTTGAAAGGTTCATACTTATTTACAGCCATTTTGTCAAGTAAGCAGATTTTGAAAGGTTTTGAAAGGTAAAACCATAAGAGGGTTAAGGAAATAGCATCGGCATTGTAAAAATGGTACATGTTCTAGATTTTGAGCAATTTAGAGATAAACGTCGATCTTTATTTATCTCGTTACGGCCGAGTGATTTGGGCAAGTTATAAAACTGTGTTTGTGCATTTTATGCCAATGTTACACATGAGAGAATCCTAGAGATGAGTTTGACAATCCTGTCCTGAACAAAACCCTTGCCTATAAAAAGACACCAAAATGATGCCAAAAACACAGCTGTTCTTGATGCGAATGGAGGTCATGTTAATTATTGAACTGTATATGCCACTTTTGTGAGCGGTGGTGCTAACTTGTTTTGTTTTTGTTGTTAAAAATGAAATAAACATTAGATTACTGGGCTAAAATGTCAAGGACATATGTAGAATTCAAACACATACATTTGATTTCACAAAATTCGGGCAAAACTATAAAAAAAGATCAGTGGTGCATTTCTTTTTTCTTTGAGTGTACATGTCAAATGACCTCAATAAAACTGCCAGTCACATTTGCCTGACCTGTTTGAAATTGACCCGGGCCGGGTTCACCCCCTCTGGCAGATCAACGGCAAGAGTTTTCCCGTCGGGGATCACCACCTGGTAGCGGCCTTTGTCTTGGATGTTTTCCGCAGCTGTTAGGAAAGACTGGCAGTAGTCCACGGCTAAAACCTGTGCAAGCATTTGATAAGAAAACAAAAAACGGGATATGCAAATTGGGGTTTCAAAAATTCGAGTATCGTGAATTGCATGGCGACTTTAAATCTAACTGAAGTTTTTAATTTAGTTGCGTAACTTCATCTGAAACATCCATTGTAGTCGAACACCACGTACAAGAATCTTGGCAGAAAGATAAACATGATGAAAAGCCTTTCAATTTTTTTATTTTGGTTAAAAGTTTTTTAGTTTGCGAGTTGTATTTAAAGGTATGATACACCATTGGTAATTGCTTGAATTACCATGAATGGGTGGATTTGGAGGGGTGGGTGGATTTGGAGGGGTTGGGGGGATTTGGAGGGGTGGGGGGATTTGGAGGGGGGGGGGGGGGATTTGGAGGGGGGGGGGATTTGGAGGGGGGGGGGTGGGTGGGTTGTATTTTATAGTAAATATCGTTTAACTGACCTGTCCAGAGTTTTACAATCATGGATGCTAAGAAAAGCAAGATAAACGGCATTCATTTTCAACCGACGTCAGGCAGTTATTCTCATGCTGGTCTTGTTTTTCTCGCGAAAACATTTCCTCAAATGAATGCTCCTATATCAAAAACGGTTAATTTCCTGGTTTGGAAATTGGACAAATATACCCCATGTTATACCCCAACCCCAACCCAAACACTAACCCCATTTTTTGAGTAAAATTTATTGAGTCAAATCTATTTGGTGAAAACCTTGTCATCTATAGAAATATACACCCTGGGGACCTTTTGAGTCCCATTGTCCCTATTGTGTTCAGTTCTCCACAAGAAACCAAATATAGGAACACCCCCATCCCCCCCAAAAACAACCAACTGTACCTCCTTCACGAATCTGGAGAGCTCAAAACTCAGCCTGCCGCATCCGCACATCAGATCCAGCGCCTTGGTGGTCTCGGCGCTGCCTTGGGCCCCCAGAGCCTGGAGGCAGACCGGAGCCAGCCGGTCGGCCAGACTGCCCTGCATAGGTCTGTACTCTGTCTGGAGTTGCACGGCCAGATGGTCACTCGATTCATGGGTGAACTGCACGTTGGTGGAATGCACGGGGGTATCGGTTTTAGTCCCCGCGGGGAGATAGACATCTGAGAAAGAAAAACGGATTAAAAGGAATAATAATACTTCTTGCCAGATATTTATTTTTGTAATCGAGGAAAAACATTATTGCCACGACTGCACAGGGCGGAGTTGTTTGTTTCCTGCCAAATGTCCAGGGTAACTATATAGGACATAGGCAGATTGGTGAAAAATATGTAGAATTGATATTTTGATGATAAAAGTATAACATTCGGCACACAGAGTATGTCATGAAAAAAGATATTTGGCTATAGGGCCATCGCAGGTATGTCTTGTGAAAAAAATAATAAAGATAAAATAACAAGCCATTAAAAAAAAAAAAAAAAAATCAAAATGGCCACTATTGCTTGTTATTCTATATATTTCTTAAAAGAACAAATCTGAAGTGGCCCTATATAGCCACATATCTTTCTCATGACGTGCTCCAAATTCCACGCTTTTATCATTTGATTTGAACAGTGTTTACCCCAATCTACACTGCCTGACTATAACAGTAGAAGGTGCCTCATATACCACCCTTGGTCAATTTTACAAACAAAAAACACAATTAAACCCATCATTTTCTAGAACCTCTTTCTGTTTAGACGCTCTGCTTGTTCTTTTGGTCTTTTCTATAGATACATGTACTATCATGGTTTATGTAATGTGCTCAGAAGGTCTCTCACTTCTGTTCGCACTTTCACTTCTCATCCCTTTACTGTATCTGTTTCAAAGGCCAATACTGTGAGATATTCTTCCAGTTTTTTTCTCTCGCGTTCCTCGTGATAATCGATCTTCAGTAACAATTTACAAAATTAAAATATAAGCCAACTACTCAGTACCTTTAGTATAACCGTCTGTCCCACGCACAAGGACCATGGGCAGAGTGTCATTGCGATCCGCTGAGCGGACGAGGCGGAAGCCTGCGTGCTGGTAGAAGTGTCTACGGAAGGCAAACCGAGAAAACCGAGACGCCTCACAACCTGTAGACACCCAGCAGCCACCCTTCAAATGAAAAAATAGTAGATGACAAAAAAAATGTTAAATATAAATTCAGAAGTACCTTAGAACTTATTTTAGTACTTAACCAGTTCGCGCCAGATAACTTATATAAACGCAAAGTTTTCGCTAGATTCAAAACAAATGACGCATAAACATGTCACGAGCAAGGCGGGAAACGTCTGTCAACAGCGAGCAAAGCCGAAAATGTCTTGGTGTGCTTCCTGGTACCATCGGCCTGAACCCGCCTCGGATCAAGTTTTGTTAAAAATAATCCCGCGCGTTTGATTGTTGATGTTAAAATAATCAAAAGATTCAAAACGAATGACACATAAACTCGCCACGAGCAAGGCCAGAAATGTCTGTCAGCAAGCCGGAAATTGCGTGGGTGTGCTTTCCGGTACTATCGGCCTGAACCCGCTTCGGATCGAGTTTTGTTAAAAACAATCCCGCGTGTCGGCTCGCTGATGTTAAAATAATCCCAGCGCGAACTGGTTAAGGGAGACTCATGATTTGGACTCAACCTGCATGACTCGAGGAAGTTAACTCAGACTTGATGTTTGGTTACTTGTATTACAAGTCTGTGAGTATGAAACAGATTCTTAATTTCGCACTTGCTTGTATTTTGCACCATCTGACTGAGCATGTCCGCTTTTGTTTCCGACAACATGAGTTTATGGTTGGAAACTGCCCAATATCTGAAGAAATGAGAACGAAATCACAAGACCATTTGTGACCTGTCATCACAAAATGAGCGTAAAAAGTCGGCAAAATCAAAAATTAAGATATGGGTATTTCTAAATTCTGTGGAAACAGAGCTTTCCAATGGTATATAACACTTGGAGGTTTGATACTCAATTTTTTTTAATTTTTATTTTTTAGTCTGGAGTCTTAATACAGAGATTATAAGAAAACGGGCATTTCTTGCGAGAAATTATGTGAACGCGCAAAGAAAGGCATAGTCAAAATTGTCTCAAAAACTACTCTTTTTTTCTGATCGTCCTGAAAAATTGGGAATTGATTGTTGGGGATTTAGTCTTTAAAAAAAGCATATAATCTCAAAATCGACCACCCCTTCAAATTTTGACTTTGACCGGCCGTACTGGGAAATCACTCCGTTCGACTTTACGCTCATTTTGTGATGACAGGTCACATTTGTACTGTAGTCGAGTCCACCCCGAGTCCACCCCGAGTCCACCCCGAGTCCACCCCGAGTCCACCCCGAGCCCGCCCCTACCCCAAATCTTATGCAGAGCCCTACTCAAGTCCACCCAAGTCTCAGGATAGAAGATTACCCAATCCGTTTTGTATGCAAATCCCCTCTGTTTAATAAGAAGAATATTGTCACTTACCAAAATCACGTTATGCCTTCCGTCAAAGGTAGGGGTGCTGAAGTCGTCGTACAGGTAATGCGACGTGCTGCCTGGTAGACCGTTAAAGTGATCCTCCATCCACTGCCAACTGTTTCCAAAAACGTCGTAGAAACCTGGCTTGCTGGGTGGGTACAAGTTCACGGGCTAGAGTAAAAAAGACATGAAAAAAAAAAGAGTCAGTCACATTTTCAAAAGGTTCTTAAATATGTGACCCGCTCCATCGTAATCAGGAATAAGTCGCTGGGGCTGTTTTACGCAATCGGTCGTTGAAGTGAACGCATGGGTGAAAATCGTGACCAAGTCGTTTTTTCTGAATATTGTATTTTTAGGAAGTGTAGTTATCACAGATTATTGTCATTAATGTCTTGTATGTAAAAACGATCAATAAAGATGAAAATGAAGAGGATTTGTGTGCGCTGTCCGTATGATTTTGGTCAATTTTGTTTATTTCAAAGCTGTTTTTCTCGGAATGTGGATTCGGCAAAAAAATATACACCTGTCATCTTCATCAGACCATAACTCGTTAACCTAAGAAGATACACACTTGTGATGGGTATCATTAGAAAGCTTATAAAATTCCCTTTCCGACCATGTGCATATCTCAAAAAGTCATTTCGAGACTTATTCCTGATTTTGATGGAGCGGGTCACATACATGTATGTGACCTGTTCCAACGAAACCCGGACAAAGTTGCACAATGTGTTTTATTACAATGTACTCGGAAAGTCATTTCGGGGTGGATTTTACCTTTTTTGAAGGTTTTGGGTTTTTCACAAACTATTATTCTACAATCTCCCTAAATTTGAACATAATCTGTCACCTAAAAGTGTGTTTTTTGGGGGTAGATTTTTTGTAAAAAATCCAATTGTGTATACATGTACAAAATAATACGCTTTTCTGAACTTCAAAGCTGTTTATCTCATAATTAGGTTGTCACTAAATCCTTCCCCCAGGGTAGATTGGATGAGGGTACATATATAAATGATACATCATTTTAAGGCTGAGAACCTAGAGAATTTGTAAAAAGCGAAATCTTAAAATTAAGTGCTGGATGCCTTCAATCAATATTTACTTAAACAAAAGTAAGATATTTCTTAATAATTCGGTAGTACAATTTTACGATATCTGCAAATGATGTATCCTACCTTTAATAGACTCTGCCAAATGGTGTGTGACAGTGACTTCAACAATAGTGACTTGTGACTCGAAAGTCTTTGTGTGGGCTTAAAAAGCTATTTTATCTTTTTCAATATTGTTAATATTTTGCAGGATTTAACTTACAGTGTTGGTAGTGTAGGCCAAGTTGATGTTGTGTTTCTGGTGCAGATCGCTGTGATACAAGATGTCGGCAGATGTGCCACACTTGACTGGTACCTGGAGAGGTACAAAATAGACGCACATACCTATCACACCCATTTCTGAGGGGTGTCCACGATTCGTACGGAACCAGACTAATGCAATATGGCTTAAATTAACACCTTGATGCCGGGTACCAGCTTATGTCTCTATTCTGACCCGCTAATCCGTCCGGTATGCTGTTGTCAGCGGTGCTACGCCATAGCACGTGGCCTGTGTAATACAGCTACACACTCGGTTCCATTGTGCAGTGCACATGCTGGACAACGGCTGCTGTGCAGTCAAGCGTATAATCCGTTGCAGGGAGGAATTAACCAGTTCGCGCCAGGATTATTTTAACATCACCGAGCTGAGACACGAAATGATCTTTAACGAAACTCGATCTGAGGCGGGTTCAGGCCGATGGTACCGGGAAGCACACTCGCGCATTTCTGGCCTTGCTCGCTGCCGACAGACATTTCCGGCCTTGCTTGTGAAGTGTTTACACCGGGGCAAACCCCTTCTCTTAGCGATAAGTTTTTCTGGGTTCTTTTACGTGCATTACACAACACACGGGACCTCCAGCTTTACGTCCCATCCGAAGGACGAAGCAATAGTATTTTAATTGCCTTGCTTAAGGACACACGTGTCGACACCGGGACTTGAACTCACGCTCTGCGGAACAGAAAACTGGGTTCTTAACCGCCCGGCCACGACACTCCACAGGTTAGCAAACTGGTTAATACCGGCTTCAAGGGCCGGGTTAAAAAGCTACGGCATACCTGTTTGTTTCGGATGGCGACATGCTCAGCTTCCGTCATCATGCGATACTCGGAGCCCTTCCACTTACAGTAGGCCTTGGCCTCGTGGTAGTTGACGGGGACCGGCCAGTCCCAGGGCATGGGGATCTCTTCACAGAGTGTACGCAGCCTACAGGCCAAGCAGCCCCACAAGATAAGAAAGCAAAATTAACCCTAACCCTCCTCAATTCTCCAAAATCCTTATTGCAGTTTTGAAGGATTTTGGAGGATTGAGGATGACTGGCAAAAATTGGCAGCTGATTTTGAAGGATGCTAATTTTTGCAAATTCGCTCCTACCGTAATTTCCTGCAGGAAAAGCCGCACGGCGGTTAAGGCGCAGGTCCCTAAAATCACCCCAAAAAATTCAAACGTCAACAGATAAAGCACCGCCGAATAAAGCGCATGCTTGAACGCACCCAAAAGAACACCAGACGCCACCCGGTGTAGGTACATCACCACAAAGGGGTCATTTTTTTGCCTTAGAACGATCCCACTATTCTAAGCAAGAATTTGCTGAGTACTTGAGTTTATCTGGCACGCAAACAATGAATGAAAACTTCAAACCAGTAGTCACAATATCGCACGAGGTTTACTTTGCCAATACATATCATGTATCACTGCAGTATAAACTGCATGCATGTACATGCACAGTACATGTACATCACATGCAGCGATCGCGTGCGGGGTATCCCTAATTGCGACAACCCCTAGTCTTTTTTCCAGTCGTTGTGAATGCTCCGCGCTGTGTAGTTCGGATGGTGAATTGCATGAAGCCGGAACGTAGACGAAAAAACGTTTAGAAAAAGGCCACATAGTACAGGCCAGCTTTTTATCGCTGTTGTACGCGTCATGTAGCGCACGCTGTAGTCTTGTTTGCAAGACGAACTTAATCGCGGTATATGCAGCGCGCGTAGGCCGCCGATGCGGGCGTCCTCTAACGTTCGCCGTACCATACACGCAATGACCTTCAGTCTTAGCGAAGGTAATTCGCGCGTGGTCTACGGCGTACGTTAGAGGGCGCCCCGCATCGCGAAGATCGTCTTGCAAACAAGACTACGCACGCTGCCGAGTGCTAAATCACATGTATACATGTACATGTACACACATACATGTACGGTCGTAGGAGGATCAACACATCGCGGCATTGTTAATGGAAACACGGTCACAATGTCCGGAGAGTTGAGCTAATTGGTTGACCGCATTATTGAGTAAGATTGCGGTGTTCAAAGAATTCTTCACACAAAGACCATCACTTTGAACTCAAGCGACATCATATACGGCGCACCGAAAGATAAGGCGCGGCGATGTTTTTGTGGTCTAGAAAGTCAGATAAGCCGCGTCTTTACCGCAGAAAATTACGGTAATAAAAAAAATATATCATGTTGAATTGACACGGAATAACCCTTAAGTTGTGTTTCCGTACCTGTACTGGTTCTCATCACGGGTGTTTGCATGTTGCTGGTTCTCATCATGATTGTTTGAATGTTGGTGGCCGTTGTTGGTGTTGTGGCCGTTGCTGGCGTTGTGGCCGTTGCTGGCGCTGTGGCCGTTGCTGGCGCTGTGGCCGTTGCTGGTGCCGCTGCTGGCGTTGTGGCCGTTGCTGGTGTTGTTGCTGGTGCTGTGGCCGTTGCTGGTGCTGTGGCCGTTGCTGGTGCTGGCGTTGTGGCCGTTGTGGCCGTTGTGGCTGTTTGCAGTGTTATTGCCATTGGCGATGCTATCCATTCCTTTTTCACAGTGGCTGTACCCGGCCAGTATCCCGCCACAGTTGGAAATGCAACCTGAAAAAAACACCACAAAATTTCCACAGGATGCAGGAAGGAGGAACAGATTATGGACTTGCAACACGTCCACATGTTTTCTCCTCAAGGAAAAGTAGACGCGGGGTATAGGGGGCTTCCATTGGTGCCTTAATAACTGAAACGCCTTGTAGCCTGTTCGCTACGCGGTTGGATGGGGTAGGCAACAGCATACATGTAGTACTGTAGTTTTCACAGCTTTGTCAATTTTGAAAACCGTTCAGAAGTGCTGTTTTGTTTTCAATGACGCGTGTATACCCAGCATGATACGAGACCAAGGGACTCGGACCCTATTTACCCCCCCCCCCCCCCCCCTAAAAACCTCAAAAGAATTCTTGAAAAAAACAACATTTTTATATGAACGTGTGTACGTCTACTTTGCATGAACAACTTGTAAACACACACACACCTATTCCCATTCCCATTCCCATTCCCATTCCCGTTCCCATTCCCATTCAAATTTTGGCATCCTTGTGAAGACATCGCTTTGTTCTCATGTACAAACTTTTTAGAACGTCGAGGGCTATTTTCAAAGTGGTCCTATTTCAACTAGGATCAATTTCCTCGAACGTAACCCTAACCCTATATCCCTTAGACCTCATGCTTTAAACTACAAAGGAAATACACACCAAGGAAATTGCTAGTTTTTGAGTAAAACTCCAAGAATCTATTTTGCGAAACCCTGTGGAGAGTGGAGACCTTCAGACCTACCGGTCAGTGAAGACGTCTTCAGTCCGCAAATGTGCGTACACACCTTCCATCATGAATCCACCCTCCGTCCCCCACCCCACCCCCATTGTTTGCACAAAATTCAGCAGGCCTCTTATATGCTTTGAACACGAATTTAT
Organism: Crossaster papposus; assembly: GCA_037893245.1. Classification (NCBI taxonomy): domain Eukaryota; kingdom Metazoa; phylum Echinodermata; class Asteroidea; order Velatida; family Solasteridae; genus Crossaster; species Crossaster papposus. The sequence goes on from JBAIAA010000017.1 coordinate 3,027,462, forward strand.
TTCAATCGGGACTTTCTGTCAATCATGGACCCTATTTTCCCATATTTTTCAATGTCCACTATTTGATACCAACTTACAGGCCTACATATTATCAACTTCATTGGTACGGTACATGTACCAGTACATAGGCTGGTGCTGGGGTTCTCCAGAACCCTATTAATTTTGCGACCCCAAAAGGTCAAAGTCATTACCGTTAAAACAACAGAAATAATTAGGTCACGGTACATGTACATGTAACTTGAGAAGCTCTTAAAGGCAGGATACGTTGGTAATTGCTTGAATTATCATGAATGAGTAGATTTAGGGGGTTGTATTTTATAGTAAATATCAATTAACTGACCTGCCCGAAGTTTTACAATCATGGATGCCGAGAAAAGCACGAAAAACAGCGTTTGTTTTCAAATGGCGTCGAGCAGTTATTCTTATATGTTATCTTTGTTTTTTGCGATCGCCGTCCGGATGCCTACAATCAATATTTGCTTTCAAATGAGTAAGATATTTCTTAATAATTCGGTAGTAAATATTTTTGATATCTGCAAATGGTGTATCCTGCCTTTAACACAATTTCAAAATTGCTATGTAGGTTGGTCCTTCTGAAGGTCACAGTGTATAAGTAGGTCATAATCCATCAATAATAGTACAGTATTACCTAGGTAAAAAAAAGTGACCTGGATATCTCCCAGAAAACCTTATTCAAAGGACCAATTCATATCATGGGAATGCGTGCATGTTTGTGGGAATACGTGCAGGTTTGGTTTTTTTTTCCTGCGAGATAAACACACTTTCTCTTGTGAAGTTGTGTTTATTTTGAACACCCGAATCTTTTATTTTGTAACCCCGGCCTGCATCTTTTTCGTATTTTGCCAGACACAATAATCAAGCAAAACAGAAACCGAGAGGAAAACAAAGGGCAATACAGAAACCTTTTCAGCCCAGGAGGCATTGAACAAATCTTCAAAAGCCAGCATACCTGATGAGGTCAGATTTTCACGATTTATATAAGGCAACATAAAAATAAATAATTGTTTCTCATCAGAACCCTTGTGGCAAATAATTCCGTCAGGGCAATTTATATTTTATATTTTATAGAATACAAATGTCCATACCCAAGAAAATATGAACGTCAGGACGTTTTGTATTAAATAATTTGTTCACAGCATAGAAGTAATTTATGCAAGAACATTTTTGTTTAACCCTTTAAACTCGGGCCTGTTTTCGAAAAGATTTTGTACGTGTTGCTAGTTTGTATACTATACAAATATCATTTACAGTGTACAAATCCCATAATTATGCATCATTGGAAAGCTTACAAATAGGGCTATATTTTGGCCCCCCAGGAGCTTTTAAGGGACTTATAAGTCAGATGTAGCGCGGGGCTGAGTGCAAAGGGTTAAGGTAGGATACACCACCATTTGCAGATATCGCAAATATTTACTACCGAATTATTAAGAAATATCTTACTCATCTGAAAGTAAATAGTGATTCTAGACATCCAGCAAAATGATTGCGATAGATATCCTGTTATTATTCTAAAAAATATAATTTTACAAAGAAAAATTTATAACATAAGAATAACTGCTCGACACTGGTTGAAAACAAACGCTGTTTTTCGTGCTTTTCTTGGAATCCATGATTGTAAAACTTTCGGACAGGTCAGTTAAACGATATTTACCGGTACTATAAAATACAACCCCCTAAATCTACCCATTCATGATAATTCAAGCAATTACCAATGGTGTATACATACTACCTTTAACTGAAGGTGCACACAGACAAACGTTCGCACTCGGCTTAGCTCCCCTGTCCGCTACGCACCACCTAAAACCAGCCTAGATTTATTTATTTTCCCAGGTTCTGACACAATGTTACTATTAGTAGGGTTCACACAGCCCTCTGTTGGGTCAGGTCGCCCGTGTTTACAAAAACCTCTCCAATGCGAGTTTTAACTGATATTGTTTACAACAGCATTTTTTATAGCGTTTACATAACATAACAAAACAAATTTATATTCTGCTCTGAATTTCTGTGCGTCCGGTACATTGATATTGTTATTTTTATTAAAAAATAACCACCCGGGAAGAAAAATCTGCCCGGCTGCTGATGAGAAACAAGCTATTTTGTTTAGGTGGCCTAGCTCGTCTTACATAAAGTACCGTAAAATAGAACCTATGAAGTGGAAGAATAGAGAATGGACTATATGGATGAGATTGGAACACAAAGTATAACGTTTTTGAAGATTTAAAATTAAAGAATTTTTCCTGATATTTGTCTAGTATATGTTAGACAGAATTGGGAAAAAGTTATAACATTCAAACATTACTTCCGGGAGAAATTTCACATCTCATAAAAAATGTAGGACTCCGATGGTAACATAAACTCTTTTAGGTCTTTTGTCATGTTCCAAAATTTATTGTACTTTGCTGCATACAACTTACTTATTACAGACCACAAAATGGAACCATGTAAAAATAATTTGGACAGGTTGTTGATAAATTACAAGGAATGTGTTGAGAAAATTGTTTATAGCTACTGGTTCACTTGCATTTCAGGTAAGAGTAACTAACGTAACCATTTTGCGCCGGGATTATTTTAACATCACTGAGCCGACGCGCCAGTTTATTTTTAACAAAACTCGATCCGAGCAGGTTCAAGCTGACGGTACCGGGAAGCACACCCACGCATTTCCGGCCTTGCTCGCTGCTGACAGACATTTCCGAACTTGCTTGTGACATGTTTATGAGTCTTCCGTTTTGAACCTGGGGAAAACTTTGCGTGTATATGCATACATACGTCCTCCGGCGCGAAATGGGTAAAGCTTGTATGGGGTTCATGCCCTGGTTTTGTCCCGATACGTAAACATGAATAGAAAAATTGTGTAGTGATGCAGAAGTACTGAAATTGCCCCACAACAGGTTCCGACCATAATAAGGACATAGTGTTTCAAATTAACATCCTGGGTTAAAGGTAGGATACACCATTTGCAGATATCGAAAATTTGTTACTACCGAATTATACAGAAATATCTTACTAGATTTCAAAGTAAATAATGATTCTAGGCATCGAGTGAAATTATTGCGCTAGATATCCTGTAATTGTTCCGCACGGCCATTGAGAAAAAAAACCACAAAAACAACTGCCCGACGCTGGTTGAAAACGATTGCCGTTTTTCTTGCTTGTTTTCTTGGCATCCATGATTGTAAATCTTCGGACAGGTCAGTTAACCAGTTCGCGCCGGGATTATTTTAACATCATCCAAGCTGACGCGCGGGATTATTTTTAACAAAACTCGATCTAAGCGGGTTGATGCCGATAGTACCGGGAAGCACACCCACGCATTTACGGCCTTGCTTGCTGCTGACAGACATTTCCGGCCTTGCTCGTGGCGCGTTTATGCTTCATCTGTTTTGAATCTGTGAAAAACTTTGCGTTTATATACGTCATCGGGCGCGTACTGGTTAAACGATATGTGACCGGCTCTACAAAAAGGTGTATTAAGTCGCGCTGTGCACTATCATGTAATGGCCCGCTCAACGTTGAGAGGGTAAACATTTCATCAAAATGTGATTTTTATTTTTTGTCATGAATGACATCTTTGATAGCTACAGTTTCAGGTTTCATTCAAAGAAATGTTGATTTTGATAAATAAAGTGGAAACAACTATCATTTTGTGTGCATCGCTCTGTTGTAGTACAACAGAGCCGGCTATTTCAAAGCCCGTTTTCTCAGTTGTGTAATTTGAACTCCAAGGAAGTAATAAATATGTAAACACGTCATATTTGCAAGATAAGAGGGGCTATAGAGCTCTATTATAGACCAAATAAAAGCTTACGTTGTGGGCTTTTCAACCATGTATATAACTCAATTTCTTTTTTTGCGACATAATACACCTTTTTGTACAAACCCCGAAAACCAACCATTCCTGATAACTACAGGATGTGCATTAGGAAGAGCATTTGGATGTGATTTTGAAAATCTTTTGTTGAAATCACATCCTGCTAAGGACCATGTCCGCTTTGAATGCAAACTCACATCATACCCAAGGTAATACATACCTTTGTTACAGATCCAGAACAGCGGGTGCGTCACCTTGCGGAAGTTTCTCCACTGCCAGCCCTCCTTGGTCCAATGTTGCTTCTTCTCGTAGCAACCGCTCTCTACAAAGGCCAGAAATTCCTTGTTGGTGATCAAGTACTGCGACGCCTCAAAAGCAGGCACCCTAAAAAATAAACAAAAGAAGAAGAAAAAAACAAACACCTGTATGTGATCTGTCTCTACAAAACTCAGGAATTATTTTCTCCCATCAGCAATTAGCAGGGTTCTAGCCACGGTGGGCGGCGTCGGGCGGTACCGTCCGTCACTGCAAATTTCTGCCTGGCTCTTGGGTTCAAATTGGCTGTGCCGCCCGGCAAATTTTGGGTAATCAAATTTTGGGCACAAAAGGTATGTATGTACTGTATATGTATGTATTTTAAAAATATTTGTAATTGTTATACATGTACCGGTATGTGTTTTTGTAATGACAATTTTCATGTTTTCATGATGAATAAACGAATTGAATTGAAATAAATTAAAGGTAGGATACACCATTGGTAATTGCTTGAATTATCATGAATGTGTGGATTTGGGGGTTGCATTTTATAGTAAATATCGTTTAACTGACCTGTTCGATGTTTTACAATTATGGATGCCTAGAAAAGCACACAAAAAACAGCATTTGTTTTCAACCGGCATCGAGCAGTTATTCTTATGTTATTTGTGTTTTTTCGCGATCGCGAAAGAATAATTATTAATTTTCAGAATAATTACAGGATATCTAACGCAATCATTTTTCTGGATGCCTAGAATCATTATTTACTTTCAGATGAGTAAGAAATTTCCTAATAATTCGGTAGTAAATATTTTCGATATCTGCAAATGGTGTATCCTACCTTTAAATTGAAGTCAAACATTTCTATTTGGCAGGACAATCATGACAATAGGTGCAAAGCCAAACTTTTAAGTGGCTGAATTCTTTCTTTTCTTCTTCAGATTAACCTTTTTTTGTTCTGTAAAACGTCTTCAAAACCTATTTTATCCCGTTTGTAAGAGTTGACCCTGTATTGACTGTAACGCAACGGCAAGGGAATGAAATTTAGATGGAATCGGGTAGGTTGGGATTAATTTCTTCAAAATGACAGTATGCCACAAGGAATAATTTCACAGGGAGTTTAGAGTCATTTTTAATATCTTCACTACAAGTTTATGCTTTTCAACAGTATTTTGGTTAGTTATTTTTAGGATAGCTGCAAAAGGAATACTTTCGTTTTTAAAACACAGGATCCACAACAGGATCCACGTACCAATGTGGTAACAATTCTAGGAAACTCTTTGTTACATGAAACCCGGACAAAGTGGACAATTTTGTTTGGTCCTTTTTTTCAAATTCTCTAGGTTCTCAGCTTTAAAGGTAGGATACACCATTTTGTAATTGCTTGAATTATCATGAATAAGTAGATTTGGGGGGTTGTATTTTATAGTAAATATCGTTTAGCTGTCCGAAGTTTTACAATCATGGATGCCGAGAAGAGCACGAAAAACAGCGGGTTTTTTCAACCGGCGTCGAGCAGTTATTCTTATGTTATCTTTGTTTTTTCGCGATCGCCGTCCGGCGATCATGAATTTTTCATTATAAAATTCTATTTTTCTGAAGAATTACAGGATATCTAGCGCCATCATTTTGCTGGATGCGTAGAATCTACATTTACTTTCAAATGAGTAAGATATTTCTTAATAATTCGGTAGTAAATATTGTTGATATCTGCAAATGGTGTATCCTACCTTTGAAATAATGTATTATTTACTGTAAATAACATATGTATTCCCACCCTATCTCTCGTGGGGGAAGGATTTGTTGATAAAACCCTGACAACCTAATTGTGAGATAAACAGCTTTGAAGTTCAGAAATGCGTATTATTTCTGTACACAATTGTTTTACAAAAATCAACAGAAAACAAGCTTCTGGTTGACGGATTATGCTCAAATGTGGTGAGATTGTAGATTATTATTATTGTTGGTTTATTAAAAACTCATGTTTCGTGGCCAAAAGGCCAAATTGTACATGATTTACAGATAAATATTTTAAATTAAATTATATAAACAATAATAGTAAACAATTAATAGTTAGTGATTTAGGAAAAAAAAATTAGGAAAAAATCAAAAACCTTAACCCTAACCCTGCCAGATCCAGCACAGTGCATCTCTGGTGACTGCTTGACCTTGCTGAACTCTGCACACAAGTCAATGTGACAAAGTATGCAATCTGATGAGTCTGGCAGGGTTTCTAGCCAAAATACCCTGGAGGGTTAGGCCAAATAAAAAAAAAACATGTTTAGCGTCATGCCTTTTTTTTTTTAAGGAGGAGGAGGCCCTTTTGTTTTAATTTTTTTTTTCTCAAAATGGCCGCCCGACACATCTTAATGCGAGTCATGTAGTGAACATGTCACACCCTATCTTCCAATTAAAATTAAAACATGGTTCACCCACGATTAAAAATCAAAATTCATGTGGGTCGATCATGTATGCATCGTACACGTCACACCCTAGCCTTCCTATTAGAAAAAAATATATTTCCACAGCATGTACACAGTGATGCTAAAGTCTAAAATACAATCTTTTTAATTTATTTTTAATTTTATTTTTTATTTTTTCAAAAAAATGATAAAATTTATCATTTTTTTCAAAAAGAAAAGAAAAAAGAAAAAAGGACGCGGCCCGCAAAAAGGAAGCGGGAGGTGACGCTAAACATTTTTTATTTTTTTTTGGCCTTATGACTTTAGGAGTACATTGTAATAAAACACATTGTGCAACTATGTCCGGGTTTCGTTGGAACAGATCACATTTGGAAGAGGAAGTGAATGAACAGTATTTTATTCCAATCCTTAAAAACACTGATCCTTGTTCTTTAGGTGTGTAACGATGCATCGAAAATCGCCAGACTAAAATGCTAATAGGCCAATTGAACCATAAATCAGTCGGTTTTTTTGGCACAATTGTTCTGAAAAAAATCATAAGCGTAGCTATCCAACTGTACCGTAATGTAGTTTTGTAACATTTGACAAAGAAAAAATAGTATAAAGAAATAGTACATGTACAGTACACACATTTGTGACCAAATGTACCGGTATGACGGGTACGTGTATTATGAAGTTGAGTTATATACATGGTTGGAAAGCTTGCAACGTAAGCTTTTATTTGCTGAATAAGTACATAAACCCCTCCCGGTCTGAAGATATGACATGTTCGTATATTAAAAAAAAAAAGCCTTGGAAATTGATTTTAAAATACCACTTTTCTTATACTTGGATGCTTCACCAGACTGTTATTCGCCAACGATTAAGGCCGGAAATTATCAGGGTGTGCTACCCACAGATGCCGGCCTGAACCCATCTCGGATAGAGGTTCGTGTGAAAAACAATCCCGCGCCTAGGCCCGATCAATGTCAAAATAATCGAACCGGATAAAACGGCATAACTGGACACACGGTTGAAAGACTCAATTCAGAATAATGTTAGTTCTTATATAGCGCTTTAGACTCCCACAATGTGGGTTTATCAAAGCGCTTTACAATTATAATCCCTGTTCACCAGGAACGAGACCATTTCTGCAGCAGCTCAAGATCAGCGCATGTAGTCTCTACCATCACAAGTACCCATTACTCATGGGTAGAGAGAGGCAATTGTAGCAAAGTGTCTTGCCCAAGAACACAAGCACCATGTTCCCTGTCAGGGTTCGAACCCACGTACCATCGTACAGGAGTCAAACACGGTAACCACTGGACCACAGCGCCCCAGAATAAGAAATTTAACAACTCACATTTTCTGGCATGGTGGGTACTCATTGTCCCAGCCATAAGAGGGAAAATCCACGGGTTTCCCGATCGTGACTTCACACGCTGGCACAGACACCATCATGTTCTCTCCGACGCCCTCACCTGATGAAAAAAAAACATAAAAAAAGAAGTAATCCTCGGATTGCGAGTGTTGCTTTTTCAAACGTTCGATCCATGTATGTTTTGTGTTAAAAAAAAAAAAATCAAATTGTGTTCATGTGTAAGCAATGACCTCTGATGACCCCTACATGACCTACGACCTGTTATCCGATGAAGCAATTCGTCTTCCCATTTATAAGGGTCACTTCAACCAAGTTTCATCAAAATCCAGAAGTTATAATTATTTTTTTTTCTATTTTTTTTACTAAAACTGTTACATCGGCTCTTGTACGAACAATGACCTCCAATGACCACCACATGACCTTTGACCTCAGTAATCTGATGAAGAATTGTGTCTTTCCACTCTAGGGTCACTGCATCCAAGTTTAATCAAAATCCATAAAAGCCGATGTAGAAGTTGTACATTTTTTTCTAAAAAACTTAACCTGAAACATTAACAAACAGACATACGGTCATAAAAAAACCTTGCTCTTGTTTAAACTCTTAACATACAATAGTCGCTTCAAAAAAACATTCCCTGTTTTTTTACATGGCACTTCAAAGCAAGGAATGCCACAGGTCAACGGGGTCATCATGCTACCAGGCCATGGTATAATAAGCTCAATTATTAACTACAGAAGTGCCATTAACTCATGCAAAGAATCATCCAAAGCACTGCAGCTTAATTTAGGACTGGTTTAGTGCCCCCAAAACCTTTATTTATTCAACAACAACGCCTTGTTCACAAAGCAAAACTGACCAACTGGCTGAGAAAAAAGTTTTGCATGTCTAACGAAGTTGTGTCTAACAACATTGTTTCAAACAAATCACAAAGAGAAACCGAAACCGACTCTGTAGTTTCTATGTCTAATTTGGTTTTGGTTTTGTTTTTTCTCACACTTTTTTTTTCTGTCCAATTTTCTTTTACACCCCATTCTTGTAATACTGTTTCCCACTCCTTTTCCTCAATTATTAACTACAGAGGTGTACATGGTCACGCAAAGAATTAAGGATGGGTTAATTCAGGACTGGTTTAGTGCCTCCAAACCCTTTATTTAGTCAACACAACGGCTTGTTCACAAAGCAGAACTGACCAACTAGCTGCAAAAAAAGTTTGTGCATGTCCAACAATAGTGTGTCTATAGCCCTGTTCGCACTGGACTTAAAATGATAAAACGACCCTAGACGATGGGTCCTTTACCCATTTTAAGTCCAGTGCGGACAGCCCAGGACGTTTTCCTCTCAGGTACTTCTCCCGAGTCCAGTGGGTACTTCTACCGGCCAACTGCTGCCCGGGAAAACGTCCCTGGTCACTTTTCCCTAGACGATAAGTCCAGTGCGAACAGCGCGACTCGGTAAAAGCGTCCCAGGAAAACGTTAATCCGGCCCCCCAGTGCAAGGTCACGCTAAACAAGGCACTGCGCATGCGCTCTTTGCATTGTTTACGTGAGGGCACGCTGATAAGAACAAGAATAGAAGAGAGCGTGGAGTAGTTGTTGCAATACCGTACGGCTAGCGATGGCGTCAATGATGCGATCGGGAGAAAAAAAAGCGAGCGCGCGATCACGGGGTCAATGCAGAAAGGTCACGCAAAGCGCCCTCACGAGTCATTATAATGACAGCTCGGCTACTTCTCCCACGGTCTCGGTAACATTTTCCTGTGTCGAAAGTCCAAGTGCGAACAGTGGTAAAATTTGACCATTTTTTATTTGACCATCGTCTCAGTAAAACCTTCCCAAAAAAAAGTCCAGTGCGAACACGGCTTATAACAACATTGTACAAGACTTCAAACAAATCACAAACAGAAACTGACCTGGTAGTTTCTATGTGTCTAATTTTGTTTTTGTGTCTCACACCTCTGGCTTCTCCCTTCCAATTTCCCCTTGCACCCCTTTTGTCTGTTCTTGATTCTACCCACTCTGACCTCATTTGTTATTGCCTTGGCCTATAAACCCTCCTTTTGTTGGTTTTTCCACTCCACTTTGTTTTTTGTTTCACCCTTTGTTTTTTGTTTCACTCTTTTTTTTTTCTCTCTCTTTTGTGTTTCTCTTTTGTGTTGTCTCTTTTGTGGTTCTCTTTTGTCAGTTTTATACACAGCCATTTTGCCTCTGAAGAAGACCTTGTTGTAAATAGGATACACCATTTACAGATATCAAAAATTGTTACTACCAAATTTTTAAGAAGTATCTTACTTATCTGAAAGTAAATAATGATTCGAGGCATTCAGCAAAATGATTGCGCTAGATATCCAGTATTTGTTCCAAAAAATCGAATTGGAAAAAAACCAAATATTCACAATCTTCGGACGGCGTACAGCATAAGAACCACTGCCCGACACCGGTTGTAAACGAACGTCGTTTTTGTGTTTTTTTGTGACCATCCAGGACAAAAGGGCTGTAAAGTCGCAAGAGCTTGTTTTGGGAAAAGAACCATTAAAATATGTGAAAAACAATAAAATAAAACAAAGAATTTGTATATTTAGTGTTACTTGTTGTACATGCTATTAACCATGAATACCAACTATGTCTTGTGATACATCATTTTAAAGCTTATTTCATGTAGATTTCATTTCTCTAAATATCTCAAAATGTCAAGATGCCTACTTCACAGCCCTTTCGTCGTGGACGGTCACATTTGGTGTGGTTTATTTTAAAAATATTTTATTGATTAGTTTAATTTTTTTAATTTGTTTTTTTTACCGTAAGTGGTTGGTCCGGGCCGCCAGTCCTGGGGTCTACGTAGAAGGTGGATAGGCATCTGTTGGATCAGAACTGAAGATGTGTCCAAGTGGACCCTCTCATGCTCAAAACCCATAAACAGGGCCCACTACAAAAAACAAACAAATAATATATATATACAGCTTTCCAAACCCAATTCGTCAGCATTTTTTACGAAGAGACGAATTTGGCAAAAATCATGATTTTTTCCCGAAATATGTTTTTCTGGCCGAAATCGATTATTAAGTGGATAGCAGCGATGTTTGGTTTTTTGGGGGGTCAAAAATCAGTTTAAATAATTTAGATCACGTGTTAAAGTTTGTTAAGTTTGGTATGAGAGCCTAGGGGGTTAGGGTTAAAACCTGATTTTCTCAAAACCAATGTGCACACCAAGTGGCCAAATTTGTCTCTTCATGAAATTGCTAAAGAATTGATGCTTATAAATCCAGGCTGTCAAATAGACCAAGATGAATTTTTTTTTTAGAAAAGTAGGATCATTTTTTTTTTAAAGCAGGACAAAAGTAGGACTTTGGTGGACACAATCAGGATAAAATTAGGATTTGTGTAAACTTTCAGTACTAGTATGTGGTGATACTTTATACCCATGTCCACATCATTATAAGCCTCATAGCTAGAGGGGCGTTTCACAAAAGTTAAATTATCTAACAAAATCATACAAAATGTAAAATTGTTGGTCAGTTTTTACTTTTTCAATGAAACATATTAATAACAAGTATGTTAAAGACTGTTAGACCCAAACCAAAATTATCTGCATCCACAAGTTTTAAACGTACTTGTTTAAAAGGTAGGACTCACCATTGGTAATTGCTTGAATTATCAGGAAGGGTGGATTGGGGGGTTTCTATTTTATAGTAAATATAAGTTTTACAATAATGGATGCCGAGAAAAAAAACCAAGAAAAACGGCGTTTGTTTTTAACAGGCGACAAGCAGTTCTTGTGGTTTTTTTTCGCAATCGTGAATTATTATAATAAAATTCAAATTTTTGTAACAAATACAGGATATATAGCACAATCATTTTGCTGGATGCCTAGAATCATTATTTACTTTCAAAAAGGTAATATATTTCTTAATAATTGGGTAGTAATTGTTCTCGATATCTGCAAATGGTGTGTCCTACAGATACCTTTAACACTGGCCCATGTATTTAGTCTCTTCTTCAAGAACATAACCATAAATAAACTCACCCACGGACTTTCCATGGTAACCGGCAGCACCAGCTCGGTGTCTGCGATTACTTTGCGTATGGCATTGCGGATCTGGCGTCGGTACTCCACCACTTCTCCTAAAGGGGGCCACTTGAAAGCGCCCCCCATGCGGAAATTCTCCTGCGGTTTTAAAAGTTAAATAACTCTGTATTAAACTATTGTCAACTCTTTTAACCTAGAGTTGTAGCTTATTAACTACCAGAGCAAGTTCGGCTGCTGCTGAACAAGTATCTTTTGACGATTTTGATTGAACTTCACGCATGTCTGTTTTTTCAGTCGAACGTGTCTAATCGAGGAAATGTTGGCACGTAATAAGATTTTTTTTTAATGATTTATGTGTATTATTTTCTTCACTTAACCAGTTCGCGCCGGGATTGTTTTAACATTACCGAGCTGACGGGCGGGATTATTTTTAACGAAACTCGATCCGAGAACGGGGTCAGGCCAATAGTACCGGGAAGCACACCCACGCATTTCCGGCCTTGCTCGCTGCTGACAGACATTTCCGGCCTTGCTCGCTGCCGACAGACATTTCCGGCCTTGCTCGCTGCCGACAGACATTTCCGGCCTTGCTCGCTGCCGACAGACATTTCCAGCCTTGCTCGCTGCCGACCGACATTTCCGGCCTTGCTCGTGGCGTGTTTATGCGACATCTGTTTTGAATCTGGAGAAAACTTTGCGTTTATATTCGTCATCCGGCGATAACTGGTTAATTTAGTGCAATCAATAATAATCTTATTGCAAAGAGTTATCGTCATTGTAAAAAAATTATTGTAAACTTTTGCAAAGCTTGCCCCAGTTTTACTTTCCCTCCTAAATACCTTCAAATAAATAAAAAACTTTGGACAATCAGAATCTTCAATGTAATTGGCTGAGTACTTTCTAAGTAATTTCAAAAAAATAGGCCGTATCTAACTCGGATGCATTCCTAATTCGGGTGCTTTTTGTAAAGTTGGATGCTTTATGTAAACTCAGTCAGATGCCTTTTTTTAAATTTTTTTTAACTCGGATGCTTCACATGTGGCCTACCGTATTACTTCAGAACAACAATATTTTCAGGTTTCATTCAAAGAAATGTTGATTTTGATGATTAAAGTGGAAAACACGCCCATTTTGTGTTCATCGTTCTGTTGTTCTGTTGTTCTGTTGTTCTACAACAAAGCCGGCTTTTTCAAAGCCTGTTTTCTCAGTTGTGTAATTTGAACTCTAATTAAAGGAAGTAATCAAAAGCAAACATGTCATATCTCCAGAACGGGAGTAGCTATGGAGCTCTATTATAGACCAACTGGAATCTTACGCTGTGGGCTTTCCAACCATGTATATGGGTGTTTCCATAAATTAGGGTACCAGCTTGTGACACAGGTGGTAAATTTTCAAAGTCATGGAATCATATTAAACTAAGGTTAATTTGAAAGCCTAATATGTATATTTGATTAAATTGTAGAAGAAAACATTATTTGAAATTGCATTTTCCACTTCCTGATCAGGGAGGGTAACATGAACAACAACGGTTTCATATGTAAGAGGGGACACCAAACCAAATCCCAGTGAGCTTATAGATTTTCTATCAAAGAGGATTCATACACTTTAAGGACTATTTTAACAATGGTTTAGGATGCCAATAAAAACAATCCATGTTAGAAAATACATGGTCTTGGGGTATTACAGAAAATTGAGGTCATTCATTTCATTTTGTGCTCAATTGGTGCAAATTTCCCTCACCCTGCACACTTTTTTACATACAGAACCATCAACTCATGTGTAGTATTGTAAAATTTCATTTAAATGCATTAGAAGGTGCCATTTTCCATATAAATGAATTTCACATACATCTCTTTCAGGGAAATGGACAATCTTGCCTCGTGTGCTTTACGGTTTCATATGTAAGAGGGACACCAACAAGTTGGTGTCCCTCTTACATATGAAACCAACAGTGGTAGTCAGATCTATGGTTCAAATGGTCACATTTAACATCCTGAAACTCTTTAACTAGTATCTGTTACCCCCTGAACTGGCTATGTACAGTACTCAAAATCACAATTTATCAATTTTCTATATGAAATTTTCTTTACTAGTCTTTTCCCATACGCATATTAAACTTAAAGAATCTGCAACTACCGTGAATTGTTGCCATTAAAATCTTGAAATGGTATGAAATTGATTTGTTGACTGTGCTTTTATTGCAGTAAGGGTTTTGAGAGCACTTCTAAAGTCAACCAAAAACTATTCACTTGCTAATATGTACACAATGGTGCTCTATGCCAAAATGGTTTCTTATGTAATAAGGACACCAAAATGTTGGTGTCCCCATACATAGGGAACTGTATATCGTTTAAATACAAATAATTAAGTAAAAATACACAAAGCTACATGTATTGAGAACTTGTTTTAGTTTTATTTCCCCAGATATGTTCACACTTCTAGAAGGTTGCAGTGGATAATGAAAGACAATCAAATAGGTACAGTGGAACTTTGTTAACGCAAACTCTTTTCTCGTTATATTTTACCATTAAAATATGACTTGATAACAGTATACATGCAACTTTGTGTTTATAACCAAGTAACACTATATTAAACTTTTGGACAAATTGTTCAGTTGTCATTTTTAATTACTTAGTATATTCATTGTTGAGGTTAAGGGGTAGCGTTATAATTAAAAATTTGGGGTTACAATACAGTGGAATAACATCTTCCACTGTCTGGTGATATGATTTTTAGCACAAGCATTTAAATGTGTTCTTATTATAGTGCTACCCCTGCAAGTTTATCATCATGTTAACCTTGTTATTGCTGCATGTACTAACTAACTATTTTACAAGTTTCCTCTGGTTCTCATTTCATGTTCACATATTATATAACGTACTTGCTTATAGAATGACATACAATAAAACCAGTTAAAATTGTTATTTATCAAACTTTAACTCATCATTTTTACAGCGCTCAATCAAATATCAGGGAGTTGTTTATCATCATGTTTACCTTGTTATTGCTGCATGTACTAACTAACTAGTTTCATTTCATGTTCACATATTATACAACGTACTTGCTTATAGAATGACATACAATAAAACCTGTATTGTTATTTATCAAAATTTAACTCATCATTTTTACAGCGCTCAATCAAATATCAGGGAGTTGTAGAATGAACAAACTCCATTTTGATTTGCAAAATATTGATAATTACATTACATTTAAATAAGGGAATAAATGTGTGTTCGAGAGGTTTTAATCACTCTGTTTAATACCGATTGGAGTCTGGGTGCTGATAATTACCCGAGCCGAAGGCGAGGGTAATTATCAGCACCCAGACTCCAAGAGGTATTAAACAGAGTGATTAATACCGACCGAACACACATTTATTCCCATTCATAAATACCTTTTTTGTAAAATTCAGCCCAAAAAGCCCCGAAAATCCCGGAAAATTGTCGCAAGTAAATTTCGGTGTTTCGCCATTCTGTCTGCGTCAAATGACATGTTTCCGCCTCTGTCGCTCTCTACACAATACATGCAATAAAGCGTATTTACTGTGAACCAGACTATTACTGTCATTGGCAACCTCGTTCCCAAGGTGTCGAGCTGTACGCGCTCAACACTACCCGCTCTTATTATTGGAGACGAGGTACGGTTCAGGATTGGAAATAAAGTGAGCCCTGGGGACGGAATGGTGATTCCAGCTATGTTTAAACACTTCCAGCCATGTCTTTATCGTCTGTTTAATACCGGCCACGTGACGGGCTCTCGACCAATAGGAATGCCTAAACTGTCCCAGGTATTTATGAATGCATGTTTAAACGTTAATTGTTTTCTTTACTTGTTATTGTTTTGTTGGAAAGATATTTTACATCCACCAACAGATTTGTTTGATGTTCAATTCGTTCAGATTTAAAGTTAGTTTAAAACTGCTTTGTGTTTTTCTCTTTTAGGTGTGTGTGTTTCTTTGTAGCTACTACTACTAGCAGCAGTGTCGTTGATGTCATCCAGAGTCAGTGGGTGTATACGTAGACGGAACAGATGTTTCTTGGAAGAAGCCATTTCCTTAGTGTACAAAAACAGAAAGAAAGAATGTTGACATGTTTAAGACTCTGTTCAATTACTTTTGCGATATCAGCACATATTTCAGTGATCACCGCTTGTTATTGCAGACAGTTTTCAAAAGAGGCGCTTACAGGCTGCGAGGTCACTAAAATATGCTCTGATGTCCCTGCATGAGGTATATGAGCAAAATATAGCCATACTTTACTTTTGACTTTATAAAGATACACTTAATTTAATTTAGACGAAAAAAGAAGAGGAAAAAGTCCCGAAAGCTTCCCTTGAGACTTGAGATTGTTTATATAAAAAAAAAAATGTTCAATGTAAAACCATGTTTCAAGTGTTATGAAAATAAATACATTTATGGTTTTATCTTTATTTTGCTATGAATTTGATTTAAAATTTGTCTTTAAAATTTTTTTTTTTTTTTTTTTTGGGGGGGGGGCAAAAAACCCAGATTTTTTGGGGAAGGGCAAAGGGATTTTCAGTTTTAAATGGAGGAATCACATCCCTAACTCTGGTACCATTTAATTTACGTTTTTTCTTGGCTAAAAACAGGCGTACGACAATTTATATACATGTAAACAAAAATGTCCGAATGAGAAATGTTACAATACGTTTTTCTGAACTAAGACCAGACCATGCAGCCATAGAGGGTGCAGCATAAATTTTAGACAATGTCAGGATTTTGTTGTGACATCCAACTCAACTAAAAACTGTTACATTACGAAAATTACATATTGTTATAAACTTATATAGCACAAAACCTTTGATTGTTAACTAAATTTTATATTCAATTTCAATTTCATCAAAGCATTTCATAGTTTCCAATACTTCACCCCCCTTTTCATAATGGAATAATCCAATTGTGATTGGCGTCCCCAATAACGTTGTGTATATCGGAACGGAGAAAATAACGCCATTATATTAAATTCTGATGTCTTAAAGAATAGTAAATATTTAAAAAATAATCCCACTAATAACAAGTACTTTCCGGCGGTATTTGGCAATTATCACGCATACTAAATCTACCACATAACAGCTTGACGATTCATTTGATACACCACGTAATATGGGACACTATAATTTTCGTTTCCCTTCGTGACACGTACACTTACGAATTGCATAAGTTAGGCATTGAACCTTACCTGTGATTTTTAATATTTTGTATCGTAAGCATACATCAAAAGGTACAATATAAGAGTAAAATAGGACAACAAAGTATCGGCTTACCTTTGATTGCGTCGCAAAATAAGTGGCACGACGTAAAAAAGACCGAAATCCGTCCCGACGTTAGCAAAGGGACGCGATCTTTTCACAACCTCACCCGCGCGAAATAAAAAAATGGTGGCCTGACAACGCTGCAGAGCACGTTGTTTACATCCGTGACGTCTATAACCCAGGCCTGTTTTGTTCGCATCTGCGCAGACGGTGCCAGTCAAGCACTGATTTCAACACACGACGTAATATATCGAGTGGGACGCAAAGATGCGTCGTTGATAACTAACCAGCGTAATTTTGGTATTCTGTTCATGATTTCAACATTCTTTATGTTCTAAAGTATTTAAATGTGATGCTCTTGCAAAATATGACGAAAAGTGGCACTTCTTTGCTCTATTTTTAACTATACACATCGATGAAAGCTCCCTTTTCATACGTTATAAAGGGGACACAAAAGCTTACGTCGTGCCATCATAAATAAAAGTCAGGGGAAATTTTTTTCGGGTGATATTTGGTTTAACCAGTTCGCGCCGGATGACGTATATAAACGCAAAAATTTCCCCAAATTCAAAACGGATGACGAATAAATACGCCAAGTTCAAGTTCGGAAATGTATGTCAGCAGCGCGCAAGGCCGGAAGTGCGTGGGTGTGCTACCCAGCACTATCGGCCTGAACACGCTTCGGATCGAGTTTCGTTAAAAATAATCCCGCCCGTCGGCTCGGCGATGTAAAAATAATCCCGGCGCGAACTGGTTAACAAACGTGCACAATCAGAGTTTGTGTTTGACTGAATTAATCAAAAAAAAAATTACTGTAAGAAATAAAATATAAATATACTAAAGCATTTGATGAAAAATCGCTTGAAAAATGTCACACAAAACATGATAAAAACACGGGGACACAACCAATTATTTTATTCCTCTAATAAATATACAAATTTTTCATCAATCGGTAATGATAACAATCTTTGATCCATAGCTAAACTAATGGTTATGAAAAAAAGGTAAAACTACATCAAAAAAGGCACAAAAAACATCATAGAAAATTGCTGACCGTCAGTTACACAGTGAGTGCTGTATTTATGGAAACACCCATATAACTCAATTTCACTATTTTGTGACATAATACCCATTATTGTGGAGTGGGTCACATAATGTGAAAGTATATGTGAATATACATGTATTTTATTAAGTTTACACTAGGTTATGTACTGATTTACATAGGCTTAACAGATCTTGAAAGATTTGGGATGCTGATCTTGAAAGAAATGAAAATAACGAGTGGTCACACTGCCTGTAACCAAACTCACCGTGTCATCCCAAGATTGTTCGTCCACGCCCGTCTCAAATGTGGTCTCAAACTCCTGGTTCATCCGTCTGTGTACCAGGCCCGCCAGTAGCAACTTGTTCCAGTAGACCACGGCAGTGTGAGCGTAGTAAAAAATGAGCGGCAGTCGCAGACGATCGGGACACAGGTAGAATGCCTCCTTGGCTGTCAACAGTAAACAAAAACAACAACAATTGTGACCCGCTCTGCAAAAAATGAGTCTGATGCAAAATACATTTTTACGTAAAGGGCTGTTTATTGTCTGAGTTTTTAATTTTTTTTTAACAAATAATATTTTTGGTTTCTCCGACACCTATATTTTCAGATCTGATCGATTAAAAAAATTGTTTTAATCCCTAAATTGAATTTAATACAGGTTTTATCATTCTCTTACCATAGCATCTAAAGCACTACAATTGTAAATCTTCATTTCTTTTCAAAGACATTTTGAATATAACTGAGAAAGATTTCTTAAAATTGAAAAATACCAACGCATTACACTACAGAGTTGTGCCATATATCAAATGAAAGCTTATTTCCTGCTTGCTCTGACCAACTTGAAAATTGAATAAAAACATTTTCAACACATGTATCAGACTCATTTTTGCAGAGTGGGTCACAATTAGTTTCATATTCATCGGCTGATTTCACAAAATCATGCTACCAGTCCGACGCGTCTTGCGAAACAGTATTAACTTATCTCAAAGTTTGCAAACATCAACAAACAAAATTACTGAATTATGAAATACCTTGCTTGACTGTAATTAATAACAGTGTCAAGCATCCTGTGAAATCACAGCATTTGGTAGGCCGTGTTAATATTTTTTTATCAATTTCCAACGATTTTTGCTAGCCGGCAATCATTGGAAAAACCCGACTATTTTCAAACACTGTCAATCCGGGATTGGGCTTCCATCCCGAACCACCCTGACTTTTTTAAACAGTTTTAAAAAGTCGGGGTGACCTCCCGAACTGTCCAGGACTATCCCGATTCATCCAGTACCATCCAGAACTACCCCGGGCCCAACACGAACCACCCAGGAACCAACACGGATAGGACCCCGGATCGGCAATATTTCAGTCCGGGATGGTTCGGGACCTTGATGTGACTGGGGTTTTACTTGGGTATTTATCCAAATGAGGATTTTGAAAAACCTGTATATTTACACAACGCTATCAGAAATAGGTTATATAAGTTGAAAATCCAGGTGACACACTTCTGAGAAGATAACAATGTGGACTTTACACATGGTAATTTGTCACTGTGTGTGGTATTTAGTGCTTGTTATTTGAACTGCACTTGTATCCTAATCACTGAATAAATACCCAAATCACACAGTTACACAACATAACGGAGGATTAGGTAAGTTTTTAAGATAAGAGGCCTGGATATGGATAACCTTTTGTAGGTGAACCAATGGTGCCAGAATGTAACAAATTGTCAGCGTTTTTTTTAATTTTTTTAATTTTTTTAATTTTTTTTAAATTAAATTAATTTATTAATGTTTTTTTATAAATATAAATATTTTTATTGTTTTATTGTTTATGTTGCCCCAAGTGTTTCCGCCCCACTAAAGTGTTCCCACCCTGCTAACATTTCCACTGCCCTGCTATTTTGTCATTGGATTTTCTCCCATTCTACAATGTCTTCACAGTATCCATGGATGAATATGAACTAATGGTTTATCTCGTGTACATATAAGTTTACCTCACTCTGTTGAACATTCAGAGTTTGCCAGCATTCATATTTAAATAAACCACAAGGGAAACTGACTAGGTAAATTTGCACCAATAGCAAAGTGAACAAAGAAATTGGCAAGGCTGGACTGAAACCTTCTTTGTTATGTGTCAAGGATAGGAAACGTTTGCATAACAAGGGTCATATGTGTGGTTCAAACCCCACTCCAGACAATTTCTTTGTTCAAATCAAAAATTACATAAATGTTAAGTGTTTTATTAAGTGTTTTTTAGTTTACGAGTAAGCCAAGCATCATTTCTACATGTACTTACCGGCCAGAGAAGTAAACAGACTCTCGTTCAAGCTGTAGGAATTCTCAAAATACGCAAGAATTTCCCTGAAAACAAATAGAAAACAGTTTTTTGGGGTCGAGATGCCAAAACACAACCACAATGAAACACAAACATGACAAAACAGTAACTATTAGTAGCATGTGTACATCAACGATAATAAAAATGATTACAATGTATATTAACATATTTTAGAAGATTTTTAGAGGATTGAGGACGAATGGCAAAACTTGACAGTTGATTTTGGAGGATACAATGACGGGTCAAAGTTGTAGGCCTTATTCTAAGCTTGCCAGTTTGCGGTTATTAAATTATCCGTGTAACCGTATGTTTTACGGTTACGGTTAACTGTAACCAATGTAAAAAAAAAATTAAATTAAAAAACAAAATTTAAATTAAAAAACAAAAAAATGTAATTAAAAAAAATGCACGGGCCTGTAATGCATCTAATTAGCCCTGCTAATTTGCGCAGTTCTGCGATTGCTAATTGTCTGCATCAATTTGTGTAATGTAGGCCGACTATATGTTAGATAAGCTATCAGTCCATCAGTTGTATTATTTGTGATCAGCTCCAAAGAAACCATCCTTTTTCCCAACCAAAGCTCCAAGGTTAACCGAACCGAAAAAATGTAACCGTTTGAACGGTCGGTTAACCGGGTAACCGTATAACCGTTGCAGGTTTACCTTATACCCAGCATTATTTATGTTCAGACATGAATGCATACATAATATCAACCAGCACTGCTTGATATCTTCCGCACTGCTTCTAAATGTCATCGGTACAAACTAATTACCCGTAGCAGTGATTGGCGGAGGAGATTGGAGGATTCAGGCAATGGTCACCTCTCCACTTAACCAGTTCGCGCCGGAATTATTTTAACATCACCGAGCCGACGTGCGGGATTATTTTTAAAGAAACTCGATCTGAAGCAGGTTCAGGCCGCCAGTACCGGGAAGCACACCCACGCATTTCCGGCCTTGCTCGCTGCCGACAGACATTTCCGGCCTTGCTCGTGGCATGTTTATGCGTCATCCGTTTTGAATCTGGGGAAAACTTTAAGCGTTTATATTCGTCATCCGGCACGAACTGGTTAACCAAAATCCAGAAATAACGGCTGATTTTGGAGGATTGAGGATGAATCCAATTTGTACATGGTGGCAATTGGAGGATTTTGCAGGAATGAGAAGAGTTTCTAGCCAGAAGGGCCTGGGAAGGGGGGGTTAGGGTTCAGGGCAAACAGTAAGTGGAGATCTGCCCGAATCTGAGATTTCCAGCTAGTCAATTCTAATATTTTTTTCAAACAGAAGTCGTGTTCTAGTAAATTCGCACCCTGGTATTTTACAAGTCGTAAAAATCCACATTCACACCCACTGGATCTGAATTTTGATTTTAATGACCTAATAAATCCAGGACGTGAATTTGGAAGAGGAAGTGAATTTGGAAGAGGAAGTGAATTTGGAAGAGGACGTGAATTTGGAAGAGGACGTGAATTTGGAAGAGGACGTGAATTTGGAAGAGGACGTGAATTTGGAAGAGGATGTGAATTCGGAAGAGGATGTGAATTCTGAGAATTTGGATGTGATTTTGAAAAT
Source organism: Crossaster papposus (assembly GCA_037893245.1). Classification (NCBI taxonomy): domain Eukaryota; kingdom Metazoa; phylum Echinodermata; class Asteroidea; order Velatida; family Solasteridae; genus Crossaster; species Crossaster papposus. The sequence goes on from JBAIAA010000017.1 coordinate 3,049,575, forward strand.
TGAATGATTGTCCGCTTTCTTATAGTGCACTGAATTGATCAATGCAACTTAATTGCATTAAGGTCAGTGGCGGATCTAGGTTTTAACTAAGGGAGGGGTTTATCTGAGCGCGCCGAAGGCACGCCTTGCTAGGGGGGTCCGGGGCATTAAACCCGTAAAGCATGACCCCCAGAATTGTTTTTTGGGCAGCCCAAGTGGGGGAAGGTTTAAGGATTGAGAATGGTTTCTAGCTGAAAGGGGGTTAGGGTTAACATCTTTACATCAAGTAAGCTCTTGAACAATAATTCAGTTGGTTAATTTTTGGATAGTTGCAAAGGTATACTATCCCTTAAAGGCATGCAGGATACACCATTGGTAATTGCTTGAATTATCGTTAATGGGTAGATTAAGGGAATTGTATTTCATAGTAAATATCGTTTAACTGACCTGTCCAAAATTTTACAATCATGGATGCCGAGAAAAGCACAAAAAACAGCGTTTGTTTTCAACCGGCGTCGAGCAGTTATTCTTATGCTATCTTTGTTTTTTGCGATCGCCGTTTGCGATCACAAAACTTTCTTTATAAAATCCAATTTTTCGGAATAATTACAGGATATTTACCGCAATAATTTTGCTGGATGCCTAGAATCATTATTTACTTTTAAATGAGTAAGATATTTCTTAACCAGTTTGCGCCGGGATTATTTTTAACGAAACTCGATCCGAAGCGGGTTCAGGCTGATAGTGCCGGGAAGCACACCCACGCATTTCTGGCCTTGCTCGCTGCTGACATACATTTCCGAACTTGAACTTGGCGTGTTTATGCGTCATCCGTTTTGAATTTGGGGAAATATTTGCGTTTATATACGTCATCCGGCGCGAACTGGTTAATAATTCGGTAGTAAATATTTAATATTTAAATATTAAATGCTGCACTAAAAAGAGCATTCCAGAACACATTAGCAATGCTTCACTTGGCACAAATAACCAACACAAGCTTTTCTTCACCCCCCCCCACCCCCCCCCCCCCCCCCCCCCCCCCCACCACCAAATTCCCACCATATGTTGCTGATTCTCCCCTCTTCAGTCATAATACTGGCTCCACATGTTAAAAGCTTCAAATTGGGCCCTATTATTCTACCATAGTCCCATTTTGTACTGCACCATCTTTTGTAATATACATACTGTACAGTATGTGCAAACACTGTTTAGACTGAACCCTGCAAAAGGAGGATTAGGTTTTTATTGGGGAAATAAAACCACAGGATGTCTGTACCATGTTCACATTCAATCCCAAACGTACTTTAATCCTCCTTTTCAGCGGAAGAAAAGGTCACCGAGTGTGTGCAATAGATCAGATGACCTGCAGCTATTTTTTGTAAGCGCTATTTCAGTGCATGCACGAAGCGTAAACAACAAACATATTATTATTATTATTATTAACTTATATTGCGCAAATTTCGTAAAAAATGTTCAAATGCACATTACAAATATACTAATTTTAAATTACACATTAAAGGTAATTACTTGAGTTATCATGAATAGGTGGATTTGGGTGGTTGTAATTTATACATGTAGTAACTATCATTTAACTGACCTTTCCGAAGTTTTACAATCATGGATGCCGAGAAAGGCATGAAAAACAACATTTGTTTTCAACCGGCTTCGGGCAGATATTCTTATGTTATTATTGTTGTTTTCGCGGTCGCCGGCGATCGCGAATTTTGTTTAATATTTTTCGGAATAATTACAGGATATCTAGCGCAATCATTTTGCTGGATGCCTAGAATAAATATTTACTTTCAAATTAGTAAAATATTTCTTAATAATTCGGTAGTAAATATTTATAATATCTAAAAGTGGTGTATCCTACCTTTAACATAAAACATTTACAAAATTACAATAAAATTGAAGCAAACTCAAATGCCCCAACACCCAGCATGAATTTAGTCAGACTCATCGGAAAGGACGGTATCAAATTTTGAAAAACAGCAAATATGATCGACTTTTGAATATTCAATGGTAGAGCATTCCATAATTTGGGTGCAGCAAACTCAAGAGCCCCATCATCAAGCGTGATATGTACCGGTAGGAGGTAGGCTACAAAATGCGGGATCAATTGAACAGGCCTTTTTATTGCCGTCACGCTTCTGTTAAGAATCTGTTCAACTGAAACCACCCCCACCCTCTTGACAAACAAACGTTTTAAACCAGCCCCCCCCCCCCCCCCCAAAAAAAAAAAACCACCAAACAATTACACAATTACAGCGCGACTTAACAAGCTTAAACTACCCAGGTACGTCGCCACGCCGGTCGGCGCCGTTCGGGTCTGACTGGAACTCGCATTGGCCGGCCGGGAGTCCGGGACGGAAGGTAAACTAACACCTTTCCGACCGGCACCACAAAACTCAGTTTGATCAAAGATTTGTTAAGAAATAAGAAAAATAAACATAGTTGCACATCCATAACTTCCCATTTTACTTGTAAAACTATCATCTCTGCTTTGTTTGAATAGTTACCCGTGTTTTGACATTGTTTTCTACTTCGAAAACGGGCTTAGTAAGGGCGCCCTCAATAAGCCCGTTTTTCCGGAGTATGGATAACTGATAACTGCATAGATGCCGTGAGAACGCCTTGCTCTGCTCGCTACGCTCGATTTTTTCGGTAAATTAGCCAGAACTCAAAATGTTGTACCGGTAGCTATAACCCTAAAACTACTGTAAATATACACGAATACAAAAAATATGTCAACATCAGCAGAAGTTTAAGATAGGGAGCAGTGGGGCTTGCAGTGGGGCTGTCAACAACACGATGCACATGAAACGAAAACAAACAACAACAACGCGTACCCATACCAACATACGGGAGCCGATTCTGTTTGCGGAGTACCAGTCATCTATTTTCACATGATGTGGGACCGCGTGGGTACCAGCTACCGTAGTGCAGCCTTTGCGTCGCGTCAATTTCGCGGGCTTTTGTGCTTCTTACAATCTTCTCCCTTACGCTCCAACCGGATGTGGTTGTGTCGTATTGCAGGATTCAATCCGGTAATTTGCGTTTACACTCGACAATTGCTGGATCTGACCCTACAATTGCGAGATTCAATCTTTACCGAAAGAAGGATTGACAAAAAAAAGTCACCAAAAACAAACTAGTGTAGGGTTCTTGTTGAATTTGTTCAAGGCACTTTTGTACCTTCTACCCGGTTTTCCCTTCAACCTTGTTCTATGGTTGCAAAGACCCATTAGAAAATTTGTTGAAGAAAAAGACAAAAAAACGTTAACGATAGTCGGATTCGAACCACAGACCTTTCGATCCATAGCTCTCCTCTCTACACACAAGTTAGTTGAGGAAGCCGTTCTTTATAATTCTTTATAGTTCTTTAATGTATACGAGTTACCATTGCTTATGAATATACATTCAGGCACCAACCAGCTCCTGAAAATTGCTGAAATGGTGCGTGACCTTTTCATGCTAAATTGACTATTCGAATATAGGCATAGCATCTTCACGCAGTCAACTACCGTTCAACGGTCGCGCTGGTCTGCGTTGCATATCTAATTAGCGCTGCTTCACAAAGGAATTTCGTGCGTGCGCCAAGCACGTGTTGATAATCGGAGTTCTGCGATCGCTGATTGGCTCCCTAGGAAAGCCTGCGGAGAAATAAGGAAAAAGTTAAACCGCTAGAAGCTATTTGCAAAGACGTATGCGCGAGCGAGGGAGCTGGTCTACAATCGTGCCGTTAGCGGGCGCACTGCGTAAAAAAAAGAATACGCGACGTATACGTACACGATCAATCGATCAACCGCATTCGTCTTTAGCAAAAACTACCGCTTCAAGGTCAGGCTATTCCGAGTATGTACTTACTCTTTTGTGCAGCAAGACAGATCGCAGGGGGTCTTCGACCTCAAAACGTAACTGCCAGTCAATACATTCAAGGGGTCCATCTTTGAGATAGTTGGTTGTGGCTTCTCCTCCAATTCCGACAGTGTATCGTTAATTGTCCGGCTTGCTTTAGCCCAAAACACAAACAAATGTGTAATTAATTACAAATTGTTTAGGTAAAATTTAATGTCAAATTAAAATGAATCAAATCATGCATAACAAATGTTCGGGGCTGTTTTTTCTGATGAAAAAAAAACAAAATAAAATTTACTCTGCATTTGAAATAACAGCTACCTTTGTCCAGCGAGCTTGTACCCTAATCTTTACCAAGCGGTTTCAACAATTGCAATGGTTATCATTGCCCGGGATTCTAGTACATGTATGTGAATAAAAACTGCCAGTCACCGGCCCCAGATAACCATACAGTATTATTAGGCAAAAGTGCTGACTATGTATGCAGAGCTCTCTCTAGCTCTCATGCTGTTCGCATAATTTACCAGCCCTGCTTTTCATTGGCTTGTTGGTCACCGTTGTATTTGCATAACAAATGAATTCATTGCATGTAAATGTACATTGGGATAGGGAGTGACGAAGGGAAAATCCATTTAGTTAGCACAAATGTGACCCACTTTACAATAATGGGTATTATGTCCTAAAATAGTGAAATTGAGTTATATACACTGTACGTGGTTGGAAAGCCCACAGCGTAAGCTTCTAGTTGGTATATACTGTAATAGAGCCCCATAGCTACTTCGTTCTGGAGATATGACATGTTTGCTTTTGATTACTTCCTTGCGAGTTCAAATTACACAACTGAGAAAACAGGCTTTGAAAAAGCCGGCTTTGTTGTAGAACAACAGAACGTTGAACACAAAATGTGCGTGTTTTCCACTTTATTCATTAAAATCAACATTTCTTTGAATGAAACCTGAAAATATTGGTGTTAAAGATGTCATTAATGGCAAAAAATGTAAATCACATTTTGATGAAATGTTTATCCTCTCAACGTTGAGTAGTCCATTACATGATAGTGCACAGCGCGACTTAATACCCTTTTTTGTAGAGCCGGTCACAAATGATTATATAAAATATAGGGTGGTAAAAAAAAACTAAACAAAAACGCTACGGCCTATTTTTGGATGGATGGGAAATCTTTCTAGATATTGATACCAAGATCACGCCACTAATTTTTATTCTAGTGCCTGGACCTTTTTTTTCTGGATCAAAGTGCGTTATCAATTGAACAGACTTTTTTTTATTGCTGTCACGCTTCTGTTAATAACCTGTCCAACTGAAACCGAACCCCCCCCCCCCCCCCCCCCCCCCCCCCCCTGGTTGCAAAAAAAAGTCTACTGGACCGAATAGGGTAATCTTGGTACCATTGTCGCAAAAAGATATTTGTTGGGGTTGGATCGGGGCCGGGGAAAATGGGGTTGGGGTCAGACAAGTTGGAACGTTTATGGTCACAGATGTCTCCGAATGGTACCACTTATAGTAATCCATTGTTAATATATACTGTATGTATCCAGGCCCATACGCAGGAATTTTGTATGGGGGGCGAATTTGTACTGATGGGACCAAAAATGGGACCAAAATTTTTCGTGTGCCAGTACAGTTATTTCTAAATCAAAATACCATTATTTACACCGACAAATTTGGACCTTTTGGTAATTTCGGGGGCGAATTTGTACTGATGGGACCAAAAATGGGACCAAAATTTTTTGTGTGCCAGTACAGTCATTTCTAAATCAAAATACCATTATTTACACCGACAAATTTTGACCGTTTGGTAATTGTTTTTAGGGGGTGCGTACCCACCCGTCGCACCCCCCCCCCCCCCCTGCGTACGGGCCTGTGTATCACTACATACCCACTGTTCAAATTAACCCACACGCACCCACTATGAGTACACAAGCTAGGGAGTTCGGGTCAAGTCCACTCGAGTATGACTGAAGTAAGATACGTTGTTAATGGAGCCGTATCCGTACCAACGTCTGCCAGCCAACAGTGACGTCATTTAAACACAGAAATGCGGACTAAAGCTACTGATTGGTTGATAGGTGTCAGCTGACCCTGTTTTTTAGTTTTATATCGGAACATGATCGAAGTCACATAAGGTAATTTACTGGTTATGCCTGGAAAAGCTAGCTGCGTCAAAATCAACCGTCTTTTATACTAGGCCTTGTAAAATAACTTTTGCAACATATACACAAGTTCATATTTGTTTTATATGGTAATTTTGGATGAAAAAGCCGCAAGCAAAACTTGAAATTTCTGCCTTTTCACCCAGAATAACCATATAAAATAGAAATGTAATATTTTGAAGGCAATGGGGGGAGGGGTGGGGGGAGTGATTTGACACGGAATATCCCCATTGAAAGCTGGAAGTTTGTGGGGAACTCAAACACAAACAAATATTATCAGCTGATATTTATAAGCAGTTTGTCAAAGTGAAGTCCCCTTAAAACCAGTATGCCCACTTATATGTGCAAAATATTAGAAGTCAAGTGGCAGTTGTTGTGTAATGAATTACCAAATCTGCACAGAATTGTGACCCGCTCCAGGAAAAGGTGACATAAGTCGCGCTATGCATTTATGAGTTATAGCCTGTTAAAGTTAATAGGGTGAATATTTTTGTCAAAATTTGATTTTCATTTGTTGTCTTAAATGACATCTTATATATCCAAAATTTCAGATTTAATTAACAAAAAGCTGGAATTCAATAAACAAAGTAAAACGAAACCTTTTAAGAGTGCACGGTTCCAATGTATTGTCTTAATTTTGTTGTGTTTCAAAGCATGTTTTCTCAGTTGTGTATTTTGAATTCCATGGAACCATTAATATGCAAAAACGTCATTTTACCGAAACGGGAGAAGCTATAGAGCTGTACTACCAGTATGTACCAAATGAAAGCTTATATCCTGGACTTTTTAATCATGTTATACATAACTCAGTTTTTAGTTTTTGCGACTTATGTCACCTTTTCTGGGAGTGGGTCACAGATATCATACAGTATGTACTGTAGACACTTCCAGTTCTATCCATTGTACAGGGCACTTGAAAAATGGAAATGGCGAAATGTTTGTTTAACCAGTTCGCGCCGGGATTATTTTAACATCGCCGAGCCGACAGGCGGGATTATTTTTAACGAAACTCGATCCGAAGCGTGTTCAGGCTGATAGTGCCGGGAAGCACACCCACGCATTTCCGGCCTTGCGCGCTGCTGACATACATTTCCGAACTTGAACGTGGCGTGTTTATGCGTCATCCGTTTTGAATTTGGGGAAATTTTTGCGTTTATATACATCATCCGGCGCGAACTGGTTAAAATCATGTTTTTCATGCTAAGCAAACAACCAGCTGATTATCAATCAAAAGCAATAAAGATCACGTGAACATTTGGTCTGTAACTTTGTTTTTGCCAAGGACAATTTTTCATGCTAAGCAATCTATGAAATTGGCCCCAAGACTTGACCCAGACAGAGGCTTTCGAGACCGAGACTTTCGGGGCCAAGACAAACAGGACCGAGACAAAGGTTTTTGCAGACAAAGGACAACAAGTGATTATTCTCATTGTACCTAGCAGGAACTTATGTGAAAATATCATCTCTGATTGTCATCATGTACAATGTAGTTTAAAAAAAAAACGTGAAAAAGTCACGTACTTCCGTGTCGCGCGCCTCTGTCCGATCCGATCGCGATATTTTGTCATCCAAAAAGAAAGATAATCCCCACAGATTTCTCCTAAACTACTCATTTTATTATCAAACCAACACCTCAGTCTTCTCTTTGCACATTAAGGAATATTCTGTAAAAATATTATCGCTCAACTTCATCAGGTATTTGAGAAAAAACGTGCAAAAAAGTCACGTACTCCCGTGCTGCGCTTTAATCATGATGTGGGCGGTCGCCTAGGTCATGCAGGTGGACTACGTACGGGATCCCCCTACGTACGTGTACGAATACGATCGACTTGTAAAAACGTCGTCCTTAGAACTATTATTACAATTAATGCGTGGGTCAATTTTTAATCCCATGGTACAATCGGTATAATGTACACTGTCTAAAGTAATTGTATTAATTAAAAGATTTACATTATTTTATAAAACAGTTTAAAACGTACAGATGTATTTCTCCTTGGCGTGTGGAAGGCAGCATGCAGCAAAACGATCGGTCGAACGTACGTACGGCCCGGCGTCAGTGCAGGTGTTTAGGCACGTACAAGAACATAGATCCGGTTGACGTGACCGAGTTGTATAATATCAATTAAAGGGTAGTACACCATTTGCAGATATCTAAAAAAATTACTACCGAAATATTAGGAAATATCTTACTCATTTGAAAGTAAAAAATGATTGTAGGCATCCCGCAAAAAGGATGCGCTAAAATATAATGTAATTGTAGGGTTTTTTTCACGATCGCCGCGAAAGAAACAGAACAACATAAGAATCACTGCCTGGCGCCGTTTGAAAACAAACGCCGTTTTTCTGGCTTTTCTCAGCATCCATGATTGTAATACATCGGACAGGTCAGTTAAACGATATTTACTATAAAATACAACCCCTCAAATCCACCAATTCATGATAATTCAAGCAGTTAGTTACCAATGGTGTACTACCTTTAAAGATCTACATTTATATATCCGTCCGCGATTATTGTTTTCCATACCACATAATCGCTATGACCTACGGCTCATTCAACTAGGTCCTTTGATTTTGCGAGGAAAAACCTAAGCTAAGATCTTTGGTGCAGTTCATATTCATATATATATTTAATGATGACACATGTGAAAAAACGGGGGATATATTTCCCGATTTATGCAAATATTTACCCCCTCCACACAAACATCCCTTGTGTACTATTAAGCCCTAGTTACACGGGGCAATGGGCAACCAAGTTGCTGGGTGCACTACCCTAATTGAAGGGAGAATTTCTCCGCCAGCTCATTAGCATGAAATGTGCCCCCCCCCCCTCCCCTCACAATTTCTTTTGAAAAAGGATGCCGTTTGGTGAAAGAAATAGTGGGATTGTGTAAATATAGCATAGGATCAACTCCCTGGTTTTTTAGCTTCAATTTGAGGGCAGACTTGACAAAATTACGGTTGAAAAATGGGTCCTAATTGCCCAAGAATGTGGAGGGATGCCATTTGTAAAATGGCTGCTTGTAGGCTCGGGAAGTATCACTTTTCGGGAGGTGAGTTTCTTTTGGTGTGAATATGTGAATTAGGCCAATTAGCAATCTCGGCAGATGTCTATGGTTCACTTTTACAGAACCGTTATTTTGGTCTAGCGCCCTCTTGGTACTAACTTCATTTGCGCATGTTCGCGTATGCGCACCGCGCGCCCTATAATAGCCATGACGTTGTTTATGACAATGTTTATTGGTGCAATTGAGGGATCTTTTACGAGCATGAAAGCTTGGCTTAATAATTAAGTCGTAGCCGAGTTAAATGGAACATCAATATTTTACCGAATGTCCATAATGACATTCGCCATATATGACATTCGAATAGGTCGTCTTGGCTAACTCACATAATCGCTCGAAAATTCTGAACAGAATGGTTTAGCATTGCATGCGCTGTGATGTTGCGTGCATAATTACGTAACGTAACAGAAACTTGACCAATGAGTCAGCGATTATGCATGTTAATGTCGTGCAATTACTCACGCAACGTCTAACGCGCATGCAAATGCGACAAAATTTGGCTCAAATTTTTCGAGCGATTATGCGAGTTTATAGCCATGACGACTTATTGGTGCGCTCACGTTAGAGGGCGCCCACATCGGCGGTCTACGCTATAAAGTTAGCTGGCTTTTATGCCCATGGTCGTCAGTTACTATTCAATGTTTTGGGAAGTTGTTGATGAGACCGTACTAACATTCAAGTGATTTGCGACTTCATGGCGAGTTTTGTTTTCAATGTGTTCTTCCAAACACTGCAAAGCCATTGGATCGAATGTGTAGTCAAATTTATTAGCGAAAAGATGCCGCCGGGACACCAGATGCTGTACATATCCCATGCTGAACACACAAGTTGATCTGATGTTGTGACCGCGGCACCTGGGTAAGCTAGAACGGCCGTACCAGCGAATAAAACGCACGGTTGATCCATTCGGAGCGTGCCAGCGTCCCCCCGGAGTCCCCTCAGCCGCTTGGAGGGTCGGCCAGTAATTTTCGTCCGGGCTGTAGGTGTCCTTGGTCCATTCCAGCAGATCCTTAGCTGTCTGGTTATTCAGGACATAATCGACAAATCGCCGGCTGGCGATGTAGTAGGCCGAACCGGAGAAAACCGTCAGGTTACGGGGAGCCGGCTCTTTGCGCTCACGCGTTCTCACTATGTGCCCATCATGCTTCACGACGTGGTGGTAGCCCGTCCATTTCTGCTTGTACGACGGCGGCTTGTTTACCCCTATGTCGTTGTGACCGTTGTACGATCGCAGCGTCCTCACTATCTCCAGGTTGGACTTCAAAGGGAAGTCTTGCCCACAGAGGTTGATCACGTACTTCCACGGGTAGTCGAGCGCCGTGGGTCCCGTCGCCAGGTCCCTCATGCAGTTGATGTCGGCCAAAAGGCGCGTGAACCCCGCGTAGTGCACTGTCTCGGCCTTGGACGCCAAGAAGACATTTTCAAAGCAGCTGGCGAAACCCGCCACGGCGCTCTTGAAAATCCCGGGCGACTTGTCGTCGACGTGGATGCAGTGGATGTTCTGAGGCTGATAAATCGCCCTTAGGAGGCGCTCCACCTGCGCAGAATACTTGTGGACGACTATAATGTAAGCTATGGGGAAAGCCGCCTCTTCGCTAGACAAGGGGTGTTGTGGATAACCTCTGACGCGCCTAAAAGTCGTGCAGTCTTGCGTCCACCCCAAGACGTCACCATCTGGCGGCATCAGTGGTTTCTTATGCTTATGGTTAATAACCATGCGCTGTAAACTTAGTATTTTCACCACTCGTTGGATCTCGGCTTCGTTCCCTTTAACGATCTTGAAGCAGTCGGCTTTCCATTTGTTATGGAAAGTTGGTGACGGGCTCCCAACACCTGAAGAGCTTTGCGATGTGTTAGGGTGCTCCTGGGCATGTACATCTGTTGGTGTCTCATGGGTCGGTAATTCACTGGGCACACTGCCGTTCCCAGTACGCTTTCCAGTTGCTATCCTCCTATGGTGGGTAAACAAAAAGGGAGAGTGGACGCTGGGTGAGATTTGTCAGGACTTTTGTCGGGTTTTAGAATTAGTAAAGAATCTCTTCTGTATTATATATAATTCCCGAGGTGTCATCTTCAAGATGTCTTACCTGTAAATGTGGATGTAAAAACCAATAAAAACGGATACTTTATGTTGATTTGGGGTCCTCGTGGACATTTGTGTGGATTTTTAACTTGGATTTCGTGGATTTATCATTTTTGGCCGATCTCACCCCTGGAAAGAATTCCATATCTAGGCCTTATAATATACGAGTTCCTGTGTAGCCTACAACACCAAGGGCCACGACAGAATACAAAGTATTTTTTAAAGGAAAAACTCATTCCTAAACAGTGTTCTCCAACTTCCAAAATGGTGGCACGGTGGCATCGGTACGTGGACGACACCTTTGTCATATGTATCACGGGCAGGATAACCTCCGGCTCTTCTTGGCAATGAGAATACCTCCGCGGTTTTCACAGCAGCATCCAGTTCACCGTGGAACAAGAAAGGGATTGCAATATCTTGATGTTGAGGTGTCCAGAAAGCAGGAAGGGAGTCTTACTCGCAACGTCAACCACAAACCAACTTAGTTCTTTTCATCACCAAACATCAGTTCCTTTCATCACCCAAAAATCACTTCCATCGCCGGGCCGCGATCGTCCGCAGGGCAAACAACGTCTGCGACAAGGAACCTGTCTCCCCATCATCAGGAACTCTACCACATCACCACAGCGCTGCATTGCAACGAATACAAGGCCTTCCAAGTCAGACACAAGACCAGACCCAATCCCGGCTGAAGAGTCACTTATACCCAAAGCCAACTAGTTAGGTTCCCTAGATCCGTTACCTTCCCCTACTTAGAAACCGGTAGTACTTCACACCACATCCAGCGCATCCTCGACCTCCACAAGCACGGAATTCGAGTTTTCCCACACAGCCCCTCTAAAGATCCAGAACCTGCCGACTTCCCACAAGGACCGGCCAGACCCAGAGCGCAGACCAGGAGTGACTGTACAAGATCCCCTTTCAATGTGGGAAAGTGTACATCGGCGAGACTGGCAGGGGTCTCTCCATCATACTTAATGATCACAAAGCTCATGACAGAAAGGGAGACTTCGACAAATCATGCATAGTCGAACACTACCACACCGAAGACCATGCTTCAGAATCAGATCAACTGGAGCCAGGTCGAACTTATTACCAACATTGAACGCTGGTGGCACCCCCGCCACATCAGAAAAGCCACGGTTTCCCAAGACATCGGTTACTCTATCAGCAACATCAGAAAACCCTACCACCACCTCCTATTGTGTCAGCCATACCTCAAAAAAGGCTAATGTTTCGTCTTCGGCTTCGGTTCGCCTCCGAATTCCGAAGCACTATACGAAACAAATAAAAATGTAAGCAATTGGAAACAGTCTAACTTTTGGGTTCACATCAATCGAGTGAATGTTTCTGAATCACAACAGGCACCAGAATGTGGCTGGAGATCTCGCAGTTGAGATTCCAAAATCGCCTCAAGCTAAAGACGAAGGCAAAACCAGGGATCATTCGAAAAGACCCCTGACGCGGTCCCCTACGCTTCATCGCTTATAACCCTGCTTCACCGTTGCAATCCCTCAGTCTCCCGACTCGCAAAAACGAGTCAAAATATTGACAACATTTCAACGATTTTGAGGAACACTCCGCCAGCTATTTTGATGGTACATGTATATGTGCCTCGTGCACGTGTTCATTATAGAGATAGACGTGCGCATGAAAGACGTGTGATATAGCATTGGGGCTATTTTGTGGGAGGTTTCAACCAATGAAAGGGACTTTTTTATTATTTTATTTTTTATTTATTTGTTCCTTGTAATGAAACCAAGGATCCCTCAAAAGCGGCACTGTAGTTCGTAAGCCCGAAGAAACCTGTACAGAGAAAAGATATTGAGAAGAAGCTTAAGGTATACAGTTTTAGAGGCAGAAGAAAAAACACCAGAAGAATATCCTGGGGAAAACCCACGGAGTCAGGCAGGGACTGAAAACCCATTGGCCAAGGCCGGATTCGAACCCGGGTCATAGTGGTGGAAGGCGAGGAATGAACCGCTACGCCAACCTGACTCCCCTATTCATGCGAGTTCAAATTTAAATAATGAGACACCGAACTCACGTGTCTCATACTCACGTGTCGGGCTCTCGACCAATAGGAATGGCTAAACTGTCTCATGTATTTATGAATATTGATTAGCATAATAATACCTTGTTATGTTTTGTGAAACAGACAAAACAACATATGTTAACAAATATACCGCTCGACTCACCTAGTACTTCCCGCCTTAATATGAATCCGCAATGGACGAAAAACTGGTTTGATGACCGGGAAAGCCAGAAAATCCTGCCAATGAACAAGTTGTAGAAATGCAAATACGAGTAGGATCAACAGGAGAAAAAGACACTTAGTTTTACTTGTCGGAATGTTGACTCGCTGTAGTATGCAAGACTTCGCCGCCATCTTTAGCTCTGCGATTACCTATTTCGGTCTGTCATTATAGTTCCATTGTAATATAGACCTACGAAAACGGAGAGTCGATGTGTGGCGAACTGCTTTTACACTCGAGCAAGATTCACATAGGCCCTACATAGAGAATGTTGCTTTTGTTTCGTCAGAAACAAATACCCATGATTCACACGGCAACCTGCACTGGACGAATTCTGCACTAATTCGTTCTATCATAATTCCATATTCGCACCTGTTCTTGTATACACAGACTTTATTGTTATTTGCACTAACATTGATTGGGCACTATTCGCCATTTGAGCAGATGCATCTATAATCGATAATTATATAGTTCATATACGTTTTGTCTACACATGCAGCTTAGGCCTATAGCATGAATTTCAGACTCTGTGAAATACGGACTCACTGGTACTGGTAGCAATGCGCATGCTCATGATAATTAGGAGAGTGGTCGGTCACGCGAGAAGGTTTAATCAATCATAATAGGGAAATGGAGTCTGGTTTTCACAGGAGTCTAATTATCATAATCACACCGGCACATTGGGTAGTATTATGTGGATATTGCTGTTTAGCGCTTTTTTTTCATGTTTTTTTCTTCTTCGATTGAACTTGGTCCCTGATATAATTAAGTTCAGATCATGTATGCGTTCTGCTACAATAAACGGTTGTTTCGAGAAATATGGGAGAAATATAGATGATACTCAAGGAGGAGGAACACTTAATTTGAAGGCAACGAAAATCATACCTCAGTGTGATGTTTATTCGATGTTTATTCAAGTCTTCCATGTCAGGCAACCCTTTAACTACTTTTTAGCCCAATTTATAGACAAACCATTTTTCCCCAGTTTTTGTTTTCTGGGCTAAATATCACAATGTTATTATTGTTCATATGATTTTTCATAAGGTTTTAATATGATAACTGTCCCAGTAAGCAACTTGGTGAATTTGAAGCTCACCAATACTGACTACATGATGATATCTGGAGACAGTGTAATGTGCGCACATTTATAGGGTCACAAAGTTGTCATTTCGGATAATTTATTACTGTGTTCTCATAATTATTCAGTCACTTATATGCTTTAGCAAATGTTATTCAAGTAAGGATATGTAAGTAGAATCACCAAAATAAACTTTTCAAAAAATAAAAATAAAATATATACCCAAATATGGGAATATAAACATATTACACGGCAGGGATTAACGATTTATGCAAATTAGACATATTTGCACCACTTGGATTTTTGTAGATTTTTAGTATGTCATTCTTGGGACCTTATATAAGTGCACTGTGGTGAAAAACAATTTGTTGCGATTTGTTTGAGGTCAACAAAACAAAATTATGTATTTTGCCTGGACTATACCCCCATCTTATCCCTATACATTATACACGCTCAACACTATTGTTACATAACACATCCCCCTTGAAACCTAAAATAAAATCCTGAGATTCCGGGAACACAATGGTCAACAAAAAAGAGGTGGTGGTTGGGGGGGGGGTTCTCTGCCATGATCGTGCTTCATATTATGATAAATCTTTAGAAAACTATTTTCCCCACAGGGACAACGAGCATGAGTTTTGTTGGGGAACATGGGGGAACGCAGGTCTTTCATTTATATGTACGGCTGTCCGGCCGGGAGGATGAAATATTTCACGCACCTGGCATCGGCGAAATGCTTTTACAGAATTGCCCCCTTTTTCCCCACAAATTTTAACACGTGCAGATCCAAAGTGTGTTGGCGACTGTTTTGTGTTTTTGCGAAATGATCGGAAATGAAGTAGGCCTACATGTACTTATTTGTGATTTTTGTAAAATATATTTTGCCGAAAAACACAAAAAAAATACCAACAGCAAAAACATGAAACAGTCGTTCAACACAATTCAGTCATCTGCACGTGGTCGAATCTGCAAAATAGCACGTGGTCGAAACCATTTAAAATAGATCCCGTGGTCGAATTCCGTAAAAGAGCGCGTGATTCTGCAGATGCATGCCACGTGCGTAACATCATTGGAATTCGATCTGTCGAAGAGAAAATTCCTGAGCTGCAAGAATTCAGTGGAAGCGTTCCGTCAGTTGCAACTCTGCCAGTGTGCCACACCAGCGTCTTTCCAATCTACGTATACCGACCACAGGACTGTTTTCACGGCCAGATATGGCTGCCTTGATCCGTTATGTCGCCGTTTTTGCGTGCCTAGCTGTCGTGACCGAATGTGCACTGACAAGGTAAAATTAATGTTTTTTTGTTTCACAAGAACTCTGCTTGATTTCGACGTCTGTCAGTGTTTCCTTTGCATTTATTGCAATGTGTTACTACTGTGTACACGGTGCAAATAGAATCATAACTCACTGTGAATTAAAAAAAAACCTGGTGGATTAAATGTGTACATCGTGTTTCTTTTCAATTTCAGATGCAAGGTTTTGTTTCAGAATATGCATTATTGTCTTTTGTTAATAGTTTGTAAAATTGTTGGCATAGGATTCTCTACATGACATTACTTGACATTTTCTTGTTTCGTGGTGTATAATCTGTAGCGTTCAGGGGCCAATTTCACGGCTGCTAAAAAATTTGCTTAGCATGAAAATGTGTCCTTAGCGAAAACAAGGTTACAGACCAAATTTTAACGAGATCTTTGCTCTTTTTGATTGATAATCAACTGGTTTTTGCTTAGTATGAAAAAACACGTAGAATTTTGGCTGTTAACCCGTTTTTATTGAGCAAGATTTGTTTGTGCTAAGCAAATTTTTGTGCTTAGCAGCTCCGTGAAATTGGCCCCAAAGTTGTACCGAGTCAATGATTTTTGTGACTCGAGTCGGGTCATTTTAAAGAAGTGATTCGAGTCGAGTCAAGTATTTAACTATAATTTGAGTCATTTGAACACTATACAATAAACATGTTACAGAAACACAAGGTGGATCAAAAGTCAATCACGTGGTTCATGTTTGTTGTATAATGAAAGAAGGAAAACAGACGGCTGGTGTATGTATGTATGTATGTATGTATGTATAGCTGTACATGTATACATGATTATTCGTGAACATAAATTTTAACATAAACCGGCACTGGCTGAAGTCATTGCGAATTTTTTTCTTCAAAGTTTTGCCTTTATTTTTGTGACTCTAGTCTTATTAGCCTTCATTTGACTCGAATCATTCTGATTATTGAAAGACTCGAGTTGAGTCTAGTCAATTTCCCGCAGTGTAACTTGAGTCCGAGTCATTTACCTGTCGGACTAGGGTCGAGTTACCAAAAATATGTGAACTTGCTGTAGCAGAAAATTAACAATTTACTTGCAATTTTTTATTTTTTAAATATCTGCCACAGCATGTTTAATTGGTTTATCAAAACCTTACAGTTCTGAAAGTAAATTAAAGTAAAAAAAATATATCTGTTTTTCCGATGTTTTAATTATTATTCTGAAAAGCATTTCCTGGTTTTTTTTTTTTTTAAACAGAGTGAAGTTGACTCATTTCAAGAGCATCCGAAAGCAACTAGCAGAATCGGGAACTAAACTGCCGAAGGACTACGGCCGGCGGCAAACAAAATACGGCGAGTTGTTGAAGAGCAGAGGCCCTGTGCCAGAACCATTGCATAACTACTATGATGTAAGTACATGTATAGACCAACTGTGACCCACTCCACAATAATGGGTATTATGTCACAAAATAGCGTAAGCCCACAGCGTAAGCTTCCAATTGGTATACAATAGAGCTCCATAGCTACTCCCGTTCTGGAGATATGACATGTTTGCTTTTGATTACTTCCTTGGAGTTTAAATTACACAACTGAGAAAACAGGCTTTGAAAAAGCCGTTTTTGTTGTAGAACAACAGAACGATGAAGACAAAATGGGCGTGTTTTTCACTTGAATCATCAAAATCAACATTTCTTTGAATGAAACCTGAAAATATTGGTGTTAAAGATGTCGTTAGTGGCAAAAAATGTAAATCCCATTTTGATGAAATGTTTACCCTCTCAACTTTGAGTGGGCCAATACATGATAATGCACAGCGCGACTTAATACCCTTTTTTGTAGAGCCGGTCACATTTACTAACACTGTCCCAACTTTAGGAAGGGGATCCCAACTATAGCTGGGATGATCCAAAGTACTGACATGGCATATAATAATGGGGGAAACTACAAAATAATGATGGGTGATTTTTTTTTTAAATTTGTATATATTTGTTTATTCATTGATATTTGTAATCTTTAGTTTGCTTCTAACTATATTTTGTTGAGAAATAGTATGGAAGTATCGAAATAAGTGTTTTTAATGAAAAACAATTTACCTTTTTCTATATTACATAGTGTACAACACTTGAAACTTCAAAGGCCTTTTTCACAATATTTAACTTTTGCGACATGTTGATAAATGCAAATTTTAAACAGCCATAACTTGTTAATGGAATGTCTGACTGAAGTACAGCATTGTGCAAAGAAAATATTATCATCTTCTATAATACCTGAGAACCCTCATTTTAACCTCTGCCCGGTTCCGTCTTATTTTGCCAGAACCCCTCATATTTGGTTAGTCTTGTTTTTTGTTTTTGTTTTGTATTTTATCAACTTTGACTTCTAAATCATTTTTACTGCCTTTTTTCATACAACCTTGCTTTTGTTTACACTTGTTTGTGCTGTTAACATGACTTTAATTTGCTGTACTGCCTGTCAACTTTAGAGTAACATTGTCATATTTTCTGTGTTATTTGATTCTTTTGATTCTTGGCCGAATAAATAATAATGAACAGTGGCCGTACCGCGTGCTACATGTACATGTATGTGCATTTGTGACCGTCCACGACGAAAAGGCTGTAAAGTAGGCATCTCGACATTTTGAGATATTTAGAGAAATGAAATCTACAAGAAATAAGCTGTAAAATGATGTATTACAAGACATAGTTGGTATTTATGGTTAGCTGCAACAAGTAACACTGAATATGAAAATTCTTGTTTTTGGCTTTTTCGCAATTTTGCGAAAAAGCCTTTGTTTTTGTTCTGATTTTTTTTTTTCTTTTTTTTTTCTTTTCTTTTAGTAACCTAAACCCCATAGACTTTGTACACGTTTTTTTCTGCCCGTCACTTTTAATCGAAAACAAAGTCGTATTTACATAAAACTTAACCCAGGTGAAGACCCCATAGTGAACTCGTGTCTCGCAGAAATACGTCATGGTGACGTCATCAGGGGTCACGTGACGTCATCTTAAAGGTGTAATTGATTTAATCTTTGAAAATCAATAACAAATCAACCGCAAAAGACCGAAACTTAATTTTTGTGGCAATAGATAGAATAATCCAGGATCTAAACCGGAAGTGCCTCATAATTTGAAAGTGAAAAATGATATGAACTTACTTTCAACGATGTTAGTGTCTGGCTACAATGTATTTTTCAAAAAAAATATTGGTGACGTCATAACATATTATAGCGCCCTCTAGCGGCAGTTTGAAAAATTGTTAAAATGAATAATCTGTTGATGTGTGTGGCGAAGTTTGCTGAAATCACTTTTTAACCGGTGTATTTAATCAGCTTCATGCTAGGAACAAGTTGACGGGAAGAAAAAATTATGACGTCACCAGACCGGAAGTTAGAATGAAAAGACTCTTTTTCCTTTGAAAATTCCTAACAAATTAAACTTGACAGATACAATCTTGATTTTTGCTCTAAAGGTTAATGTAAAAGTAGTTCTCGAACTTCCCTGTGTTTTGGGGCAAAAAACGAACTTGAACATACCCTGCGGCACCCTTGAAATGTAATCGTTTTGGCCTAGGTGCAAAAAGCATTGACCCCTTACGTGTGCGTGCCACACGTATAATATACATGCTAGTACATGTACGTATACACCGATAGTGCATTATGTATTGAGCGAATGTATCACCACTGACATTGTTCGTGCAAGCACATTTACGCTCACCCAAGATGACACTAGCCGCCAACCTGTGAAACAGGATGACGTCATCAAGTTGCCCATGAGGAAGGGCGCCGCGTACGACAGGTAGGTAAACACGCTTTCGGCTACGCAGAATCCAACCCCGTAGACTTTGTAAACGTTGCTTGCACAATTCAAAGCACTTTTAACGGAAAAACAAAGTCGTATTTCCATAAACTCGACCCAGGTGAAGACCCAATAGTGAACTCCAGTCTCGCCGACAGACACCACGAGGAAGACGTCATCAGGCCCACGTGACCTTATCTTAAAGGTGCAATTGATTTAATCTTTGAAAATCAATAAAACATCAACCGCAAAAGACCGAAACTTGAATTTTGTGGCAATTAATAGAATAATCCAGGATCTTCATTTTATTTCCCGTGCGTGAAATCACGTGACCCTTCCTTCCGGTCAAAACCGGAAGTGCCTTATAATTTGAAAGTGAAAAATGATATGAACTTACCTTTAACGATGTTATTGTCTGGCTAGAATAAACTATTCAAAAAAATTCCGGCGACGTCATAACATGTTATAGCGCCCTCTAGCGGCAGGTTGAAAATGGTTAAAATGATTAATCTGTTGATGTGTGTTGCGAAGTTTGTTGAAATAACTTTATAACCGGTGTATATAATCAGCTTCATGCTTAGACCATATTGGGAAGGATAAATATTTATGACGTCACCAAACCGAAGTTACAATAAAAAATCCTTTAAACTTAAAAAAGTCCCTTAAAAATCAACCGCTATAGATATAATCCAGATTTTTGCTTCAAACAGCAACGTTAAGACTGATCTCGAGTTTCTGTTAATTACGTCACAATGACGTCATCAAGTTTCAGATTACAAGCAACCAAATATTTCTAAATTTAATCTTTGAAAATCAATATAAAATCAACTGTAAGAGATCTGATTTAGATTTTTAAGGAAATTGATAAATTAATCCATGGTCTTCATAATTTGTATTACATGCAAAAAGACCTGACACTTCCTTCCGGTCCGAACCGGAAATGCCTTATAATTTAAAAGTAAAAAACGATGTGAACTTACTTTCAACGATGTTAGAAGCTGGCTAGGTTGTAAGTAACAAAAATGTTAACAGTGACTTCATAAAATGTTAAAGCGCCCTCTAGCGTCATGTTGACAAATGTTACGTCATATTACGATTATATTTGAATTATCACGTTTTTAGACGTTGAAGGCATATCTCAGCAAAGGATCGTGTTAACATAACACCTCATTGTGTGTTGTTAGGTGATAGATAGTTGCACAAAAAGTTCAGAAACGTGTGACGTCATCGTTTTAATCAGTTTGAATTTATTTTAATCTGTTTAAATTAACTTAAATTCGTTTTTTTTGAAAAAAATACTCTAAAAAAATGCGAAAGCGAAAAAGCCCTATGTTCTGTTCCTTGAACAGACGTAGTTCTAGTTTTTCATTGTTTTTCACATATTTTAATGGTCCTTTTCTCAATATTGAGCTCTGGTGACCTTACAGCCCTTTTGTCGTGGATTGTCACATTAATACTGTGTATTTATGTATATACTATATTATTTTCTGCCATATTTTCAAATCAGTTGAATTCATGTTATGCCATGGAGTTCAACTTGGCTCGTAGATTGATGCAATAATGGAAACTTGCATGTGATGATGGTGATATTAAAGGTCACACACTGAGGTGAAAGGTCATTTGAGGTCAAGTTGGGAAAAAAGGCTAATCACAAAAATACCCTAAACTCGTGGGTTAAGAACCATCTATTTGTTTATTTATGCGAGCATGATTGGAATATTATTTTGTTTAGGTACACAAGGTAGGACCATATGTGTCCAGCAAATATATTGTTTTGAAAAGGGAAGATATCGCAGAATCTTCACCAACAAGGAAGACTAGTGGTTTTTTTGTGTTAATGGATATTGGTCCAACTTTTTTGGCTTACAGGCCGAGTATTTTGGAGCCATCAGCATTGGGACACCGCCCCAGCAGTTCCTCGTTATCTTCGACACCGGCTCTTCAAATCTCTGGATCCCTTCCTCCAAATGCCCACAACCCGACATCGCTTGTCGTAAGTGATAATTCCCTGACATCTATAAATGGCTCTGCTTCATCTGAAGGAAGTCGAGGAACCAGACTACAAATATAGTATTAAAAGTCTTGGTTTTTTCAGTATCTATAAGTATGAACACAAAACTTTAAAAATGGGTCAGTATCACACTAGTTACTATAAATTTTGAACCCCCTAACCCATCCATTTTTTGAGAATTACAGCAAAAGCTAATGGTGTATATAATACCTTTGAGATTAACGTAATTCTTTGTTTTTTTGTCCACATCTAGAGAAACACAACCGGTATGACCATTCCAATTCTAGCACATATCATCCCAACGGTACCGCCCTGGAGATCGTCTATGGCACTGGTAGCATGAGAGGATTTCTGAGCAAAGATGTTGTCAGTGTAAGTTGATAAGATTGCATTTAACCTATAACTACTACCAAAAAGCTCATCAAACTCCAACTGCAGGTTTTGCTAGGTTTTGGCAGGTTTGGTACCAAACATTAGCAACTTGTCTTCGGACTTTGTTCGACTCTGTACAAATTGCCCAGGGGGGACCCTGTTGAATTCTGTGAGGTTTAGGACAGAAAGGCATGAGACTTGAAAAAATGTTGGAGTTTGGGGGAATGCACAGGCATTTATTAGTGGGTGAGCTCAGGCTGGTCACATCGCACATTTCCTGGTCAACTGTAAGTTTGATGTTTACACCATGTGTGTCTCCACTCAAACACAGCCCAACACACCGAACCAATGGCCATTCATCACAACCCTGATCCTGAACACCGAACAATGCATAGACCCATCTGTACTAATTATAGTATAACATTCAATTTTTCAGAACAATTAAAGGATATCTAGCACAATCATTTTGCTGGATGCCTACAATAATTATTTTATACTTTCAAATAAGCAAGATATTTCTTGATAATTAGGTAGTGAAAAATGTTTATCTGCAAATGGTGTATACTTGAATACTTGTATATAAGTACATGTAGGTGCCATCTTTTTCTGTTACTGACGATTCTTCGTTTTCACTCGCAGGAACCAGTTTCACTTGACCAGTTCTCACCGGGATTATTTTGATATTGATCAGGCCCAGGTGTGGGATTTTTTTTTCACGATCCTCGATCTAAGATGGGTTGCAGGTCGCCATCTGTGGCTAGCCATCTGCGGCCTAGCTTGCTGCAAGCGGGTCGCTGACATATATTCCCGGCCTTGCTTGCGACGACGTGTACATATTATTCATCTGCTTTAAATTCCTGAAAAACTTTGCGTGTCGCTGTTGGATGTTGGATGAAATAAATAAATAAGGTTTATTGATTACATTTTGCATTTTTCGTGAGGTTTTTACATCTTTGGGCCTCGCAGTGTTCGGCTTCTCTAATAAATTTTAATTATTTTTGTTTTCCCTTTTTCTTTTTTAGGTGGACACTGTCAAAGTTGTCAACCAGACTTTTGGCGAGGCAACCTCGGAACCGGGGGCCGTTTTCCAGGACGCGGACTTCGACGGCATTCTGGGAATGGGGTACCCCAGCATCGCTTCGGAGGGAGTCCTGCCCGTCTTTAACTCCATGGTTCAGCAGGATCTGCTTGACAAGTCGGTGTTTTCATTTTACCTGAACAGGTGAGAAATTGACAGAAAAAGGGACAGGATGTCCTGGAAGCATAAATGTTAACCAGTTTGCGCCGGGATTATTTTAATATCACCGAGCCAAGGCGAGGAATTATTTTTAACCGAGGCGGAGTCGGGCCGATGGTACCAGGAAGCACACCCACGCATTTCTGGCCTTGCTCGCTGCTGACCGATATTTCTGGCCTGCGTCATTCGTTTTGAATCTGGAGAAAACTTTGCACGTGTATACATACGTCCTCCGGCGCGAACTGGTTAATCAGAAAGAGCATTTAAAAGTAGGATATAAACACCCGCCCGACCATCCTTTATAAACTGGGTGTTTTTGTGTTATTCTTGTGTAGAATGAGTTTCAGGGTCCACTTTTGCGACCCTAAAAACTCGAGCTGTTTGGGTGTAGTCTTGATTCCAGACATAGAGTTTGCCTTTTGCGGACGTGTAAGAAACCACATTTGTCCATTGGGGCTCTGTATATTGTGACACGCACAACGTGTGTAGCACATGTACATTAGATAAAATTGACAGGAAAAAAAAATGTATGCGTACTTTGTCTTTTCTCTTGAACGGTTAGACATTTGGTTGGTTCCCTTTTAATCGGATGTTTTTAGGATAAGTAAACCATCCAAAACATTTCAGGACTTATAGTGACCCCAACCTTAACCCAAATTTTTTGGGAACACATTTTGTACAACTGTCTACTTCTCTTAACCTTCTTAATTCCACACTCACTGAATTATACGCATGACTGCACGGCAGCCTTTGTGCAGCAGCTGCACTGCACAATGGACCCGAGCGTGCAGCTGTGGCACAGGCCGTGTTCTACGGCATAGAACAGCTGACAACAGCATTCCTGACAAAATCGCCAAAATACCCTAGAAAATGACTCAAAAAAAACCCAAAAAGGTTTTGCAATAAAAAATATATTTCATGGGCCCTTATCAACCAATCAAGGAATATTATTCAATAGTGACTTGGATTGGGACTTGATCCATGAACGGTACGATAACCGAGACTTTTGGAGTTTGTTATGTTGTTAAAATGCAACGTCTAACACAAAACCGCGGTCGTCAATTACACTACATTACATTAGATTACATTTTCTGTTTCGGGTTTTGTTTTTTTATCAGGAATGCCAACGACAGCCAAGGTGGGGAACTGATTCTGGGCGGCTCTGATCCGCGTTACTACAGGGGTAGTTTCACGTACGCCAGTGTCACCATGAGGGGGTATTGGCAGTTTGCTGTGGACGGGTAAGTCCTCCCGACATTTCACCATGGAACAGGATCTGTTCTCTGAAAATTACATAGTTTATTTGATTCTGTATATTTCGGGTAATTCCAGTCAGAAAGCAGTTTGCAACAGTTTTAATCGGTCTCATTATTATTCTAAAAAGTTCTAAAGTTCTAAAAATGAGAAAGGCCTTCATTTCTTGTTTTTTGTTGTTCAATTGAAAGGTGGAAGTAAAATTGTTACCAGAAGTTTCAAAACCATAAACTTGCATATGTTATTTGTACTTGAATTGTGGACTTTTGTGGATTTTCTTCCAAAGTGTTCTACTGTTGTGTGGAATTTCACAATTGACATTAAACATTAGAGATATCTACATCAAGGTCTCATTGACAAATCAAAACCACTTTCTTTCTTTCTTTCTTTTCTTTTCTTTAATTTTTTTTACTGGAAAATCGCCCATCACAAGGCCTAAAGGCCACTCAAAGGTGTAGGCTACAGAAGAAAGAAAAAAGTAAAGAGCGAAGATATTTATTCACATTTCTTTTTGACCAAGGTCAAATTGTAAGTTTATGAAAAGCAGGATACAGGCAGGGAGTTCCAAAGTGCGGCAACGCAAGGGAAAAAAGCTAGAAGAATATCCCACAGTATTGGCCTTTGGAACGGATACAGTGAAGGGATGAGAGGAAATGGCAAAACATGTTTTGCGATTGAAAGTGCGAACAGAAGGGACAACAAGTGAGAGACCCGAGTATATACATGTACCATGATAAATTGTAGAAAAGACTAAGAGAACTAACAGAAAGAGGTTCTATTGATGATGCCAAGTCTAATCCTATACAATTAACGGCCCGCGTTTGAATTCTGTCAAGAAGAGACAGAAAGTATATCACTCCGATTAAAAAAAAAAAAAAAATATTGTGAATTGCAAATTACACAGGATTTCAGTCGCTGGTCACTCTGTATGTAAGGCTGGTTGTGAGGCCATCGCAGATACAGGAACGTCGCTGATAACGTGCCCGATTGACGACTGCGCCGCCCTCAACCAACGGCTCGGAGCATATCTGGACGTTACCAGTGGCATAGTAAGTGCAGATTTTGGAATTCCTAGGACAGGAGAGGTGATTGAATAGTTTGTGGCGTAAGGTACTACATTTTTTTTAAAAAGATATAGGTTGGTCTTGCCTGAACGAAAGCGTCTATGCAGTCACTTTCTGTATACGTAAGCCATGCATAATTATGAAAACTGTGTCATTTTGGTTTGTTTAAAAAAAAATTGTCTTTTTTACAAAGTTGAAGTCCAGTCAAATGTCAAGTACCGAGGTCAAAGATCATTTGAGTTCAAGTTGTAAAAGAGGCTGGAATTGTAAAATTGATTTTATTTGAAAATTTTGGTTCAATTGCACTCGAACCTTTTTAGCTTTTTGTGTGATAATTCAGCAAGATGAACTGCACGCAAATTTTATAGTAAAAACTAAATAGCTCATCCCCCATTCTACCTTGGACCACGAACTTATCAATTGCCCCTTGTACTTTGCCAAAGGTATTAGTAAGAGTTTAAAGGTAGGATACATCATTGGTAATTGCTTAAATTATCAGTAATGGGTGGATTTGGGGAGTTGTATTTCCGTCGTTTAACTGACCCGTCAGAAGTTTTACAATCATGGATGCTGTGAAATAAAGCAAGAAAAATGACATTCGTTTTCAACCGGCGTCGGGCAGTGGTTCTTGTTATTTATGTTGCGCTCGCCGTGAAGCGATCGTGATTGAAACAACATTAAACTAAATCTTTTTGAACAATTACAACTTGTCTGGCGCAATTTTGCTGGATGCCTAGAATCATTATTTACATTTAAATAAGTCGGATATTTCTTAATAATTCGGAAGTAATTTTGTCTCTCGATATCTGCAAACGGTGTATTTTACCTTTAACACTGCAACAGCCCTACAATTTCTCTGTATTTGTATTCAAACTTTGAAAACTATAAATACGATAGAAAACTTGTTTTAGTAAAAGAATATTACAAGTTTTATTAAATCAAATAAGTTAAGAGGGCCTAATATTTCGATCTTAACAAGATCTTCTTCAGAGACTAAATGACTGTGTACAAGAAACAAACATACTAGGGCAAAATACAGCATGATGCACATCATTGACGCTGAAAAAACACAAAAGAAAAAAAAGCACAGAGTTCAATGGAACAAACAACAAAAGGAGGATTAGGCTGAAGGATTAAAGGGTGTGGTAAGTGTGGGTAGGATCAAGAGCGGGGTAGGAACAAAAACAGGGTAGGAACAAAAACAGAGGGGGTAAAGCCACAAGGAAAGGGGTCCAGGGTGGAGATCAAAGGGAAGAACTAACAAAGTTTTATTAAAATCTGAAGCCTTCCAAATGTGTCTTGGGTATTTTATTTTCATTTTTTCTCTCCCCAGTATCTGTTTGACTGTGACAAAGTCTCGCAGCTTCCAGACGTCGTGTTTGTCATTTCTCAGAACAAACTGCCTCTCTCTTTCAGGGATTATGTTGTGAAGGTAAGTATCTGTCCGAAGACCCACTGTAATGGTTTTAAATACTTGTGTACAATGGGTCATGCCACCGAGTTGAAACACGGTGTACTTATTATGTCCAGGAACCGTTGTGTGGCAATTTCAATATACTTCTACATACTGTACTGTAATAGTTTTGCTATGCATGTTTAACCAGTTCGCGCCTGGATTTAATCTCCCGGAACAATCTCCCGGAACATTTGAAAAAATATTGATTCCATTGATAAGTTCAAGATTGCTTTAAAGACGCACCTATTTAACATTTAGGTCATGCATTTTTGTTTGAAACCTAGTACATCTTGTGTTTGTATTCTGTTGTCTTTTTTTTCTTTCTCTACAGCGCATAGGGACATGTTTAATCACTATGTGTTATGCGCTATATACAGATGGTTAATTATTATTATTATTATTATTATTATTTATATTTGTTTACATATCCCATACATTAATTTTCTATAAAAATCTATAGAACGCTTTATAGATCTCTAAAGAGCTCTATAGAAAGGTATACTTTTTTATAAAAAAACTCCTGGATCTTTTGTAGAATATATTTATGTTCTATAGAACTCAGTAGAACTTCTATGGAAATTGCACTTTATAGAAAGGAAATATATAGACTTCTATAGAAGTTAAATACATCGCATATAGACTTCTATAGAAATGTCTTTGCTTATTTCTATACAAATATTTCAGTCTTTCTAAAGTTGTAAACAGTGTCAAATGTGTACATGTGGGTGTTGGTGATCCCCCATATTAGCGTGTGTAATTTTACAAGAAACAATCTGTACATTTACTCAAGCGGTGCTGTAATTGGCATTCCTGTAGTTGTGAATGTCATGGTTCATCATGTACGCAAACATTTAGGGTTAGAGGTAAGGGGTAGAGTTTCTATGTATAGATCCTATAGAAATTCTATAACAATTCCCTAACAATTCTATCGAAAATTACAATTATTTCTAAAGGATTTCTATGAAAAATCTAAAGAGTTGTATAGAAATTCTATACATTTCTCTATAGATCCTATATAAATCGTATAGAAAATCTACACTTCTATAGAAAAGTACAATTAATTTCTACAAAATTTCTACAAAATTCGTTGTTTAGAAATTCTATAGAAAATGGCCAAAATTCTATAGAAGTTCTTTAGAATTTATATAAACATTCTATAGGACTCTTTAGATTCAAATCTATAGAAATACTATAAGAAGTTTCTATAGAAATTCTATAGATTTTTGTTTGTTTATAGAATTCTATATAATTTTTTTGTATGGGATTGAATTAGACGTTAAATTATTTTTTAAGAACCTTGATCCTAGAAGGGTTTAGGCTGGCATTTGTGAGTAGCACACCCTGATATTTTCGGTTTCGCGAGCCAGTCGCTGACATATTTCCATCCTTTCTTGTGACGTGTTTTCCGTCATCTATTTTGAATTCCGGAAAAGCTTTAGACGCGAACTAGTTAAGTAGCGTCGACACACAACTTGAAGCCCCCATCCTAGAAATAGATCCGAAACTTGAAATTCTCCATTTCGCATTGGAATTATACTCGTCTAAATTTTTTTTTCAAATAAATTTTCACCCTTGTTTGTAGCAAATTGTGTCGGGGACAACCTACTGTCTGAGTGCCTTTACGCCCAGGGACGTGCCCCCTCCCTTTGGCCCCCTGTGGATTCTTGGAGATGTCTTTCTAGGGCGTTACTATGCCGAGTTTGACTTCCAGAAGAACCGTATCGGCTTTGCGAAAGCGGTGTAGGAAGATCGCATATCGGCCATCATCATTCGGGGGGGGGGGGGGGGGGGGGGGGGGATAATGCTCATGTTGTTTTTTTGTAAGGTATGCACCTCTGTAATTGGCCATTTGCGTGTGGAATTTGAATAATATCTTGTACACTGACTTGTTCACACAGCTTGGCACAGTTTACATTTAAATTCCCCTGACCAAAGACACTGTTGCTATATCACGTGATTCGGGGCAAGCCTTGCGCTAACAACCCCCGGCTCTGGAATGGTCTGGTGTCTTTGTACCATTCTCAACCATTGTGAACAATGTATTGGTGCTGAGCGTCTCTAACGTAACTATGCAAGAGCTTGCCCCAAATCACATGATATAGCAACAGTGTATTTGGTCTGGATAATTTAAAGTCAAGCTGTGTGAACAAGTCAGTGTACCAGATATTATTTAAATTCCACACGCAAATGGTCAATTGGGAAGTATGTGATAGCATTGCAGTTGTGGCAGATTTTTGGGTGCACGTTTTTTTGACAGACTCGTGCCCTAATCTGTCAGACTTGCCTTCGTGTCGACAGCTCGTGTACTAAACAACAAAATCACGTTTGGCAAATTCAGGTTAAATGAAATAACACTATTAATTATAAAAAAATAGAATAGACAAAAAATTACGTATAAACTGCAAAATGGTGAATATTAAAATAAAAAACAGTGTTATTTATCTACAAGTAAAAGCCATACAAATAGTAATTATTAACTAACAATTAATCGTGATGATAGAGAAATCCTGGGAATATACATGTTAGTGTTTCATTTTTAAAAGGCCCCAGGACAGAAAGGGGGAAATAGTAGGGGAATTGTGCCTTTGACGACACAAGCATGAAATTTGGCGAAGTATGTCACGAGACAGATTTTTGGATATAGGGCCATCGAAGATTTGTCCTTTGAAGAAATATAGGTATAACAAGCAATGGCGGCCATTTTGAAAATTGCTTGTTTTTCTTCCTACATTTTTTTAAAGGCATCTGTGATGGCCATGAATCCAAAAATCTTTCTCATGACGTACCCCGACTGTGTGTCAAATTTCCTGCTCTTTCATCATACAAATTTCATCTTAAAAGGAACAATCCCATTACCTATCTGCCGAACTCGTCAACTCTTACTAATTCATCTAGGTCTGATAAAAGTCAGAAATCTTTCAAATTGTATTTCAGAGGCAGCATGTACATAAAATATATGCAAAACTAATGCAACAGGTGGAAGTACGTAGTAGAGAAGCCAAAAATAGTATTCTTTAAACATTTTGCAATAATCTTTTAAAAGTAAAGGTTTGTCGTTATATGTTGTTAATGTCAAATTGTCCTTTTTTTTTTTTTTTTAATTATTTAAAAGTTGTTGATTGTTGGCCATAAAATGGCCTCTGAATTACCATTATTCGTGAGTGATATTCAGTGTATCGTTTTGTTAATTGAAAAAGATAAGAGCACAATTCGACATTATTTAGGTTGTTAATTGTCAATTTGTGGGGGCCATAAAATGGCCTCGGTTACCTGTATGTGTGAGTGATATTCAGTGTACACAATTAAATATTGCAGTTGAAATCATAAACGTTGGTCATGGTTCTTATCTTTTGCCTAAACGAATATATAACATTTGCAAACATCAAACGAACTAAACTACCAAATGATTATGAAATACCATACTGGACTATTGGTGAACGACAGTCTAAAGCACCCTCTAAAATTATGGCCGTCTTCAACCAACTCGCCAATAGCCTAGTTGGTAGAGAGGTGAGCTATCGATCGAAAGGTCTGTGGTTCGAATCTAGCTATCGTTAAACGTTCATCTTTTTCTAAGCCAACTGCCTTGAAAGGAACTGCTACACGTGTCTATAATTATAGCGAGTTCCGAAAATAATACCCAAATAACCCAGCTAACTAAACGAAATCTGAATTATACGCTTAGTCTGTATTAAAATGCTAAATATGAATGACTTGATGGAGTGAGTGGTTTAAAAACGCGTATAGATTTGATTTCACTTTACAGTTTTGCAACGAGATTGTTTTGGACCAGTTCTTGAAGACGATACCAGGAAATGTTCTTGATCTCGTTAATGGCGAGCTGTATCTCCCGGTCCTTGCCGTTTGCCAGACGCTCCTGCAGGCTTTTCGCAATCTCCGCCGCCTTGTGCTCCCGCGCGCACAGGATAAAAGGGAAGCCGAACTTCCGGTGGTACCTTCGGTTCAATTCATCAAGGGCGTCTGCATCTTGCTGGGTCATCTCGGACATGCTGGCCATCCCTTGTTCCTTTAGGGAGGAGGCCGAAGCTCCCAGCCGACGCATTCGGCCGGCCAGCCGGCCGCTTAGATCGGGAAGAAAACAAAACAAGGCGGCTTTTCCTGCAATTCGAACACAACATAACATTAAGTTCTATGCTAGGTTGTAGCCTTGAATACAAGGCTGTACTGTATCTGCAACGTACGTCCGACCACCGACGCCAAATATAGACTATAGGACCAAACTGTCATCCAGTTGAGTGCACATGAACGTTCTTGCATTCTGGTCTCGTGGCCATGTACAGGGTGAACCTAAAAAAACAAACTCACCGGAAAATGGCCATAATCCCGAAAGTATACATTTCATGGAAAAACTTAAGTCAATATCGGAAAGTAGGACTACAAGCTTTCTTCTGACACCTACATCGCAGGCCTACGGTCACTGGTAACTGAGTACCATTGTCTTGAAAACCATAGGCATATTTCAGAAAAGTCCAAATAGGTGTGCGTGTTGTTATCTTCGTATAGGCAAATAAGGTCGCCTGCAAAAGAACAAGAACATAATTCCCTTTGTTATAACCTGTTTATTTGAAACAATAACAATGAAAACACTTATTTGGCTTTCATAAGCATCTTTCTCAGTCCTTAAGGTCCGATTCCTTCAACATGGCCGCCACCTCTCTCAACGCATATCCTGCACTGCTCTCCTCACCATCCCCGGATCTTGTCGTAAAATGTCAACTTCTTGCTGAATCCTCTCCCGTAATTCCTCAAGGTCCCGTGTGGGACTAGCGTAGACTTATTCTTAAGGTATCCCCAAAGGAAAAAGTCACATGGAGTTAGGTCAGGGGATCGTGGTGGCCACTCCACTTCATGATTCAAGGCAATCACACAATGTGCAAAGATTTCTCGAAGACGTTCCCTGGCGATAAGTCGATGGGCAGGAGCACCATCTTGGGCCCACCACAGACTGATTTGGACATTTCTGAAATCTGCCGTTGTTTTTCAAGACAACGGTACGGCAGTTACCAGTGACCGTAGGCCTGCGATGTAGGTGTCCGAAGAAAGCTTGTAGCTCCTACTTTCTGATATTGACTTCAGTTTTTCCATGAAATGTATACTTTCGGGATTATGGCCATTTCCCGGTGGGTTTCGTTTTTTAGGTTCACCCTTTATAGACCCGTAAATCATGCGGTTTCTCTGGAATCTTACTTAGTCAAGCTTGGAAATATTAATAGTGTCGATATGAAAACCGCAAAATTTATAACTTTACTTGTGTAAAGAAATTGTATCTTTACAATCAGTTTAACATTATGGAGTAACTATATAATGCAGGGCCACTCAACTACTCTAAGTTTTATGGAGCAATAATCTCCAATAAACTCCATTCCATGTCCTAAGGTAAATAGATATACCCAGCACGATATGTGGCAGAGGGGTACCCGTTTATCCATATACGTTATACGCACTCAACACTATTGTAAGGCATAACAACAAAAAATGTTATGTTGGCGTAACGGGCCCCCAAAAATAGGGTAGGTAGGTCGGGATTTTTTTTTTTTTTTTCTTCTTTTACTTCCAGCAATGAAAATGATGTTTTCTAATTGTTTAAGCCGGTAGTGATACACGATAGCGTGTCCAGGTTCAATATTTTCACAATCCACACACACAACAATGAGAAACGGTCAGAAATGGTTTCAAACGTATTTATAACTAGATTTATATAGATTTTAATCATTAAATTTCGTCCCTTGAAAAAAAAAGTAACAAGGGTCGGCCGTATTTTTAGGGTCAGTCGGGTTACGCCAACATAACATTTTTTTTTATGCCTTAAAACCTAAAAGGAATTCCTGAGATTCCGGGAACACAATGGTCAACACAAAAGAGGGGGGGCGGTTTCTCTGCCACATATCGTGCTTCATATGTAAATAAAGCCGAGAGTAGTTGTGAGTGGCCCTGCATTCTATAGTTGTTTGGGGGTTTTAGTACATGGTATGGAATGAATGTTCACCGGGTTGGTCGTTCGTACAGGGACTGTTATTCTAACAATGAACAACTACATGCAGACTACCAAATATACAAAGGGCAAGTTCAAAGACATGTGTCTCGTCTGAAAGCTGAAACTAAAGTGGGTGAACAAACTAAGAAGTATAATGGGCTGGCTATCCAATTTAAAAGCAATAAAGATGGGAAACCAAAGGAATGCAATAAGTGGCTTTTTTAGCTAGGTGATGAGATATGGTGAGCAGGACAAAAGTGAGGCTTGGCTCAGTATTAATTTAGTAATGGCAATCGATCAATTAGGGAGCTTGACACAACCGGGTCGAAGTATGAACATAGAGCAAGGCTCTATGGTATAAACTATGGCTGTTGTTGAGGGCCATGTACAAAGGGTCAAAAGTTTATTTCCTGGGTTCTTTTAATCTATAATAATATGGACGTACGAAAACGCTACACCACAGGAGCCCCCTTCCAGTGAGTGAAAAGTAACAAAGATTGATAAAATACCTAAAAACGAACGTTTGGGCCAATAAACTGTGCGGCCTGATCGGGTAGTACAAGGAGGTGGAATGTCTGGAGATGAGACATTCTGCTTATTTACAGGATTGGTTTGAACTTTTGGGATAGATTGGTTTGGTTTGGGAAAAATAGAATGTGTAGTATGACCAATATCCAAATGGGCACATTTAAGGCGATCTATGCTAACTGTGTCCTTGCGATTGCTCAGTTCAATGACGAAATGTTTGGCTGAACGACTGAGGACTTTGAATGGTCCGTCGTAAGGCGGTTGTGGAGGTTTGCGTACTGCGTACATGCACCGTGGGACGCTGCTGTGCGCGGGTTGTAGGTGGCTGAAGATTCTGCATGGCGCGTTTCAAGCGGTGAACATAGTTTGTGGGCTCTAAGTCGGTGGTATCGGTGGCGTTGTCAAAGAATTGGCCCGGCAGGCGAAGTGTGGTGCCATAGACGCGTTCGGCAACAGTGTGGCC
Organism: Crossaster papposus; assembly: GCA_037893245.1. Taxonomy (NCBI): domain Eukaryota; kingdom Metazoa; phylum Echinodermata; class Asteroidea; order Velatida; family Solasteridae; genus Crossaster; species Crossaster papposus. Next base: position 3,083,491 of record JBAIAA010000017.1, read on the forward strand.
GAAATCGGACTTGACCGCAGTTCGGATTCCCAAGAGAATCAGCGGCAAAGTCTCTGTCCATAGGCTTGTGTCTGGTTGTGCCCGTAGGGATGACTTCAGTTGGCGATGAAAACGTTCCACTAGCCCATTCGCAATTGGGTGATAGGCCGTGGTACGTATGCGTGTAGTACCAAGCAGATTTGTGAGCGCGCGGAAAAGTGCGGATTCAAACTGGGCACCTCGATCAGTGGTGATAACCGATGGAACGCCAAATGAAGAAATCCATCGCGTTACAAAAGCACGAGCGACTGTTTCAGCCGTGATGTCAGGTAGAGGGATGACTTCTGGCCAACGTGTGAAACGGTCAATACAGGTCAACATGTATGTAAATCCATTGGATGGTGGTAGTGGTCCAACAAGATCAATGTGAACATGTGAAAATTGGGCATCTGGAGGAGAAAACTCAGACAGGGGTGCAAAGGTATGGCGATGGACCTTTGATTGCTGACATTGTATGCACGATTTTGCCCATTGACGCACATCACGGTTAACACATGGCCAAACGTAGCGGTCCGTGATGAGGCGTTGCGTAGCGCGTATTCCAGGGTGAGATAGGGAGTGTAGAGTGTCAAACACTGCACGCCGCATCTCCACTGGAACAAATGGACGTGCGTTTCCAGTAGAAATGTCACAAGTTAATGGAATGTCACATGATGGTAGTGGAACTTGTTTGAACGTGAGTGAAGATGACGATGTGCGCAGGCGTTGAAGTTCCTCGCTGGTGTTCTGCAATTCCGCCATTTTGTGGAAATCGATGAGTGCAGTTGGATCCGTGCGAAGAGCGTTTAGTTCGACACGGGATAGGGCATCTGCGGCAGGGTTATCTTCACCTTTAACATGTCTGATATCACAGGTAAACTGAAACAAAATCAAGGTGGCGGATTTCGCGAGGGGAGTATCTGTCCGTTGTGGTGCCGTGAGCATATGTGAGCGGTTTGTGGTCCGTGAGCACGCGAAATGGACGACCCTCGAGTGCATGACGAAAATGGCGGATGGCAAGGTATATGGCCAAAAGTTCGCGACCAAATGTGCTGTAACGTGTCTCTGCGGGTTGAAGTCGCTTTGAGAAGAAAGCGAGTGGTTGCCATGTGTTGTCAATTCTTTGTTGAAGAACAGCTCCCACTGCGACATCCGAAGCGTCCGTCATGACGCACAGAGGCGCGTCTGGCTTTGGATGTGCAAGGAGAGTGGCATTAGCTAGAGCAACTTTGATAGCGCGAAATGAAGCAGTGGCAGTCATTCCAAGGGAGTGGTGCCGACTTCTTTCCGGCATTAGAAAGTAGATCGGTAAGTGGTTGGAGGACCTGAGAACAATGGGGAACGAAACGGCAGTAGAAGTTGACGAGGCCGAGGAATTCCCTGAGTTTGGTGAGAGTTGGTGGTTGGGGAAAATCACGGATAGCACTGACCTTTCCAGCAAGTGGTTGCACTCCGTGACGATCAACGTGATGCCCAAGGAATTCCAGCGACTCTGTGCCAAACTGACATTTCGCAGGGTTGATGATCACGCCGTATTGGCGGAGGCGGCTAAACAGCAAGCGAAGATGCGTTGCATGTTGATCGACATCTGCACTGGCGACTAAGAGGTCATCGATGTATGCGTAACAAAAATCCAAACCTCTAGTTACTTCATCAATGAAGCGTTGGAACGTTTGTGCGGCGTTGCGCAAACTAAATGGCATACGGGTAAATTCGAAAAGCTTAAACGGAGTTGTTATAGCCGTTTTAGCGACATCGTCGGGTGCCATGGGAATCTGATGGTATGCGCGGATTAGGTCGATCTTGGAAAATATCGCAGTGCCATGTAGTGATGATGTAAAGTCTTGGATATGTGGCACTGGATAACGATCGGGCACCGTGGAGTTGTCAAGAGCTCGATAGTCGCCGCATGGACGCCAATCCCCAGGCTGCTTTTGGGGGACCATATGCAGGGGTGAGGACCAGTTGCTGGCCGAAGGCTGTACAATACCTAAGTCCATCATAATTATGTTGGAACTCACCTTTGGCGACTTTCAAACGGTCAGGTGCAAGACGGCGCGGGCGTGCGGCTGTAGGGGGGCCAGTCGTGACGATAATGGTGCTCAACGTTGTGTTTAATTAGAGTGTCGCTATAGGTCGGACGCGTTATGCTGGGAAAATCCTTCAAAATGTCCGCGAATCGAGATGGGGTGGGCGGTTTGAAGATGGGGCTGAGCGATGGCGATGTTGATGCTTTTCCACCGATGCTTACACTGGTCGTAGCATCAACTAGCCTGCAGTTGCGAATGTCAACCAGAAAGTTGAAATAACGAAGGAAATCTGCGCCAATGATTGCATGTTGAACGTCGGCGACAATGAACACCCATCGGCATGTCTGCCGAATCCCAATGTCCAGTGTCAATGACCTTTCACCATAAGTAGCGATTTGCGATGCATTAGCTGCTTGAAGGTCATGTCCCTGGCGGCGGTGGGCGCGGTCGTGGGATGCAGGAGGGATGACACTCACCTCTGCTCCTGTGTCCACAAGAAATTGTTGCTTCGTTACTCAATCCGTGACATAAAATAGGCGATTAGATGTGGAACGGCCGGCAGAGCATGTCGCCCCTACTTGCCGGCTCGGTCGTTTTCCTGGTTACCGGCCTTATTATAGGAACATGGCTGCGTACATTTGTGGGCCATAGCTTCAAATTTCCGGTGGTACCAACACTCTGCAGGGTTATCACGCGTGGCCGTGGCTCCTGGGCTACAGTCGTCAGAACGTTGACGACGCGGTTGACTGCGGCTGTGACTGCGTTCACGTGGACGGCTGGTGAGGGTGGATATCATTGACGTCAAATTCGATACTTCGGCCCGCAGTTGTTGAATTTAGGTTGGTGGCGGAGCTTCAATGGTAGCGATGTGTGCAGAAATGTGTGACTGGGTAGGGGAGACTTCCATGATTTTATCAGCTAACTTTGCCAATTGTTCGATGTCGACCTCCTCTGAGGTTGAAGCAAGAATTAGCCGAGCATTGGTTGGCAGCCGCTGAAGAAAAAGTTGCTTCATTATCGATGGCTCCAATGTACACTCCCCCAAGAGCTGTTGCATCTTGCGGAGCAGTTGGGAGTGCTTTCGTTCCCCCAACTCCTCTGTTGTCAAGAGTTGATGCAAGCGTTTTTGTTCAGATTGAGATGTCCGCTTGATTAGCTCCTTTTTCAGCGTGGTGTAAGGGGCATCTGCGGGTGGAGTTATTAAAATATCCCTCACCTCCTGTGCTATTGTTGGCTGCAAAGACGCCACCACATATATAGGCGTATCTTGTGTGTTCGGAGGTTATGCCTCGAGTGGTGAATTGTGCCTCCACTTGGGTGAACCATATTGTTGGGTCAGATGGCCAGTATGGTGGGAGTTTGAGGCTGATGGTAGCCGTTACGGGTTGCGGTGGTATTGCGCCGGAACTAGTTGGAGCAGGAGTAGTAGGCATCGCTGCAGTTGATTCCAAAATTCCAGTGTTTTGCTGTGTAGCTCACGTCTGGGTCACCAGTTTGGGGGTTTTAGTACATGGTATGGAATGATGGAATGTACACCGGGTTGGTCGTTCGTATATACAGCGACTTTTATTCTAAGAATGAACAACTACATGTAGACTACCAAATATACAAAGGGCAAGTTCAAAGACATGTGTCTCGTCTGAAAGCTGAAACTAGAGTGGGTGAACAAACTAAGAAGTATAATGGGCTGGCTATCCAATTTAAAAGCAATAAAGACGGGGAAACCAAAGGAATGCAATAAGTGGCTTTTTTAGCTAGGTGATGAGATATGGTGAGCAGGACAAAAGTGAGGCTCGGCTCAGTATTAATTTAGTAATGGCAATCAATCAATTAGGGAGCTTGACACAACCGGGTCAAAGTATGAACTATACTGGGCTGTTGTTGAGGGCCATGTACAAAGGGTCAAAAGTTTATTTCCTGGGTTCTTTTAATCTATAATAATATGGACGTACGAAAACGCTATCAGTTGTACCAGCATTTTATATCTGTTTGTGCGAGACACGCCCTAATTAGCGTCAACATGAATAGTTTCCGAGGTAAGTTACTCGACTGCTATACACTGTGTTTCAATGTCAGTGTTCCAATATCAAGTTAATAAGCAACTGTGCTGCATTTCCTGTAATCAAACATGCACTTATTTTGCAGCAAGTTGTTTACAGGGCAATTTGACAAATGTGGATTCGTAGTTCCAAATCCACACTTGACTAAAGATTTGTGAATACGAATCCACACTTTTAACAATAGAGTGACGTTTATAGCGTTGGTTTAACCGCTCGTAGGACGAGCGTCTACGATATGCCAGCAAAGAAGGGAGGGTTCCCCGTCTCAAACCCGCTTATGAGAAAAGACACTATGTCACTGCAGCAGCCTGTGCAGTGAATTATTTTTGTTTTCACATTTTTTATATTAATCATCAACTAGTTTGTTAAATTGTTTAGAATCATAATTGAGACTCGATTTACTAATCTCTTGAAAGAGGATATCTAAAGACATTTTATTAGTATTAGACCATGGGATGAACATGAAATAGGCATTCACATTTTAAGAATTGTGAACCCCCTCTAGAAGCTACCTGATATTTTCCAGAAATACAAATATGATCCTATTGAATTAGAATATCAGGTTCGCCAGAGAAAAAAATTGCACATTAATTAGGCTTAACCAATTAAAATATCAAGCTTGAAAATAGCGCCCTCTGTTGGTCACTTCGGGAGAGGTGTGTACAAAACCTATGAGGAATTGAAATGTACACAAACAAATGGCAGGGGGCGATTTGAGCTCGTCTGGACAGCAATGACTGCTGTTTTTGTTTTCCCGATTTCCTGTATATTCCTTATTTAAAGAAATATTCCTAAACCAAGATCGTTATAGTTTTTTTCATGTTGTCAACAGTTCAGTTTTTGTTTTCATAGTTTCTTTTCATTTTATCAACCGAATGTTTGTATCTTGCCTGTGTTTCTTTTTGATTTTGGGACTCCCCCCAAAAAACAAATTTAAACAAACCAAAAACACAAGAACAGAAGAAAAGAAGAAGAAACAGTTATAAAACAATGACAAATATTGATTATACATTATTGCAAATTTTCACAATAAAATAAACGAGACACTTGTTTTGATAAAATACAAATTTTGTATCATTATTTTTGCAATTTTTTTAACAATATCAGAACTTCATCAAAAACCTTTTTAGAATGGTATACTTTTAAACGCCACGTGATTGACAATCTTCAACCAATTGTTACCCTGAAAGATACAGCAATATTGAATATTGCTTTGTAAGTTATATATGTGCAGTAATTGTAATTCAATGATATTTTAAAGTTACAACAGATTTGTGTAGATAATTATGCTTAAATGAGTTACAGGTAAACCAGCACATCAGCTTCCATCAATGTGAGCAAGTGCTTTGTTTCAACATCTGAAATTCATTTTAAAATTTTGTTATGATGCTTCCGTAAACAAAATTATAACTGCATTTATATACCTGTAAAAACAAAAGGATTATCTTAATCTGAGGTGAAATTGAAGGAGTGATAATTAAAATACAAAATTATGTGTCGCGATAAGTAATTATTTTTGAGGGCAAGACTTTCACTGTTACGACACTGAAAATTAGTGCCATTTTACTTATGTAAATCTTCTCAAGTTTTTTTATTTACATACTCCCATAAAATATGCTATGAAATAAGATAAGGCAGGTAAATTAAACAAATTTTGATTGGATGAGCTTCTCCATTCTTGAAATGACAGTTGATAATCTTGCTGCACAGTGTCATCATTTGCTTTTGACTTGTACTCCCTAGCTACTTTGGTGTACTTTGGTAACAAGTATTTTACCTCTATTGCTACTACATGTAGATCCCTACCCTGAATATCAAGTAACAGTAGCTCATCCTGCCTAATATTTGCTGCTTTAAGCAATTTACCATCCTGCATTGTTTCGCAATTAACTAGCCGTTTCACCTTACGCTTGTGCGTGCGTTTTTCTTTGTTAGTATATATCTTTACAAATGATGCACTGAACAGGCAAGACATGTTTTCTGCCTGGAAGTGGTTGCACGTGTTGGTCACCAGAAGTTAAGGAACGCAGACCAGCTTGAACAAAGGCTCCCAATCTTGTTTGTCTGCCGTTTTTTTCTTCTTCAGCAGCTGAAAAATAACAACATATTACATAAATAAACTACAACAAGCTTTAATTTTAACTTGTTATCCATTTATCCACTCCCCAAAAAAACAATTACATGTACTTCATCTAAAACCTCTAATGAAAGTGGTTAAGAATACATTTTGTTGGCCTTTAACTTACAAAGTAGTATGCATGTTTTTCTATTATTTTATACTATTTTAATATTTCCCCCCAATTTATTTTATGAATCCTCAGTTAATTTAAAGTTAGGATACATCATTGGCAATTGTTTGAATTACAATGTATCAGAAATTGGTAACAAAAATGGGGGGCAGTTGTTGTCTTTTCTTTCGCGATCACCCTAGGACTATATTGAATTTTTGGTAATAAAATGCAAATGTTTGAACAATTATGGGATATCTAGCGCAATCATTTTGCTGGATGCCTAGTATCATTATTTACTTTCCAATAAGTAAGATATTTTCCTAATAATTCAGTAGTAAATATTTTTGATATCTGCAAATGGTGTATCCTTCCTCAAGTCCTATATTTATATTTGAATCTATTTATATTTACATACAAATTACATTATAAAGCAGATGCCAAATGCTATTTTGTGCTGTTTTATTTATATAAGGGATTTTACTACCTTGTTCTATTTCTCTCTGGTCTGCCATTTTTTGTCTGTCTTCAGCCCGTTTGACTTGCAGAAGTGGTGGAGATGATCCCTCGGATTGTCGCTGTGTCTCCTACAGAATAATAATTTAAAACTGTTAGTACAAACTTAGCCCAATGCTCAACGTAACAGTAAAACACCAAGAACTGGAATTAGTTTCATACTCGGCCACCACCACATTTTATGAACAATAAATAACTTTCTAAAAAGGCTTGAAAAAGTTGTGACATTTGGGGAGTTTTAATTTATGAAATAAAATGCGTTGGCCAAATACGGAGTTCTTTCCCCATAGAAAAAATACACTATTTAGTAAGGCCAAGGGACACTTTGTTGTACACAGGGGTTAAGAACCCAGCATCAGTCCCCACTTTGCATAGAATAAATACAAATTAAAAAAATGGCCACTGACTTGAAATCGAACCTTACAACAATGATAAGGCCTGTAACATATTTGCCATGTTGTCCCATTCCTCCATGGCTGTCCTAGCCACAATATACAAAATCTTACCTTCTTTGGGTACGTCCACGGTCCTGGAAAGCATTTGAAAGAGCAATGGGGTGGCTGGCGTCTTCACTTCCAAGAGGCACGGCTTGGCCTTTATTAGTAATAGCTTACCCGGCTTGCCGATGCCGAATACCCTCGTGCGTGGTCTATATCAATGAACGACAACGTACGTAGTGGCAGTTTGGGGCAATTTAAAGCTTTGCCATAGCGTACAACACTCTCTGAATTTAGCCTAGCTCTTCACGCTGAATTGTATTACTTTAGATTTGGAATAAGTTGTGTGCATACAGCAATACAAAGGACTTTCGTCGCCTTCCCCTTTATTCAGCTAAATTCGCGTCCGATGAAGACGCCATCTTGCACAACGTGATCGCACCGACTCCGCTGAAACAAGTCGTGACATTGGTCAACGTTGCATGAGAAACTCGTTGTGATTGGTTAGCAGTAAAAGTCATCGATTTATCTTTACATGGTTCGGGAGTATTTTTTCCAACTCAAATTAACTATTACTTGATAATGCGAATGTTTTAGGCTTGGCGAGTTTTAGGGTGATGAAAGACGGAATTTACACGAATTTTAAGCCCAAAATGTAATAGCTTCTTGAGGGGGTCACAAAATCAACGAATTTGTGAGACCATCCTGCGGCCTATATCTTAAGGAGCCTTAAATAACCTCCTTCACAGAGTTACGTGTGTAAGTGGCTGCACTATGTAGTGGCTGCACTATGTGTAAGTAATGCATCAGTGTGCACACAGCGAGTTAAAGGTTGAATTGGCAGCCATCTTTATTTACCATGTGATTTTAGTAACTTCATGCAGATACATGTAGCAGTTTAGCTCACCAAGTTTGATCAGTTTATTCACTCTTTGTGGACATATCCAGAGACACCATTTTGGTAAGGAATATTTTCCTAAATGTTTTGAAGAACTTTGAATGAGCTTGAGAGATAGAATCAGTGGATTTTCTGAGATTTTACAGTTGTTTATTCATTGACATTTTCGAGTAAAGAGACTGATTGATCAACTGCAGAATAGTGATTAGATTTGACAAATTAGAAAACATTTTGTGACTCAATTTGCAATGTTTAATAGCTAATAGTTTACCGTGCATTGTATTTGTAGTTTCTTATTTTTTATTTTTTCTGCTTTATTAAATTGCAGATTGTTATCTCAATCAGCGATCACCACGAACCATCACCACAGCTTGTCAAGTGACTGAGTTTATTGTGTGTGTTGTTGGTGAACAGATTGTGAATACCAGTCATTTTGGGCATTTCATAAGTTTGAAATTAGTTCGAAATTCCTCACGGCACATGTGAGCCTGAGGCAGCCACAATAACAATCAAAGAGGTACATCAAATGTCCAGTTGTTCTACCAGTGAATAAACCAAGTTCTAAATCAAGTCGTCGCCGTCCCACCATTCCCATTCTTCGTCCAGTCATAAATCCAACAAATCTAAAAAGGATAAAGCAAGTCATGCCAGTTTTGTTGTATCCGCTGCGTCATCTGCCCAGCGGGAGAAACTGGAACTTGCCAAAAGAGAGGCTGCTCTGTAGGTCCAGCTATCCTTTGTAGAGCAAGATAAACAGCTAAAGTTACTCGAGTTAGAAGAGGCGAAGAAAGTGGAGGCAATGAAGATTGAAAGAGATAAAAAGCTAGAGCAGTTACACATAGAGAAAACATTGGCCGAGACCCGAGCTATTATGCAGATACTTTTGGCCTCATCACAAGAGTCAGAAGGCAACTGTTCCATATCGTCCGAGTTGGCCGCCATCCCCGTCGACAAACATGAACAAATGCACAAATTTCTCAATTCACATCGAGGTGAGCACCCCCTCCATGTCCATCAATTCCCCACAGTGAAAGCGCATCAGTGGATAATGCGTCACCCCACTTAGTTACACCAGCCGGACAGGACACTGATAAACAGCCTAATGTACATCAATCTCATCACCAAAATGAAGAAGGATGGATGACGATGTCGTCAGCACTAGAGAAGTGCATCACACAGCTGACCGAGTCCAGTAGACAGCAACATGATGTAAATCAACGTCTAGTGGCAGCCAGCCAGCTACTAAAGATAGCTGTCCCCCTATTCAGCGGTGATCCACTCCAGTACCCCCTGTGGCGGAACTCCTTCAATTCCCTTATTGACAGCTAACCCCTTGACTCCGACACCAAGCTGAACTACTTCAATCAGTACGTGACAGGAAAACCAAAGCAACTGGTGGAGCACTACATGCTCATCGGCACCGAAGAGGCGTACACGTAGCAAGAAATGTGTAAAACGAAAGGTACGGCAACAGCAGTGTAGTCAGCACCGCCTTCACCAGTAAACTGCGTCAGTGGCCGAGGTTAACACCCAGAGATTCAGCGGGCCTGAGAGATTTCTCAGATTTTCTGGGGAAAGTTATTGCATCACGAGCAACCACACCAAGCCTGGGAGTGCTAGACTACGCTAGTGAGAATATTCATCTGGTCGAGAAACTGCCCTTTAATCTCGAGGCTAAGTGGCGAGATAAGATTGACTTTTGGAGACAGATCCACGGTCAGAGTTCCTATCCCCCATTCACCGAGTTTGTAAAGTTTGTGAAGATTGCCGCAGACCGAGCAAATATTCCCGAATTACAGAGTATCGGTCGAGGTCAAGATAAACAACGTTTCAGTGCAGGAAGTGTTCCAACGAAACATGCCAGAGGTCGGACCAGTTCCTTCGCCACTACGACCAGTCGAGGTGACAAGTTCAAAGCATCTGGCCAGAGAGACGGACTAACAAATCGAGCGCAGTCGTCAAGTGACGAAGGTTTATGTTTGTTCTGCAAGAAGTATGGTCATCTTCTTGATGAATGTGAGCGATTTCTGCGCAAGCCTTTCCATGAGCGAAAGGACCTCTTCTTCAAGAGCCGACTTTGCATGGGCTGTGCACGTGCCTGTAATCACCAAGTGAGAGAGTGTAACGACAAGAAAGTTTGTCGGATATGTGGTGGTGCCAATTTAACATGTCTTCATCGCAACTATCAAAACAGGCAGCCAGAAGAAACTGCTTCAAGTCGCCACCACCCAGCTACAGCAAGTAAACAACCAGCTGACAAGGTCCCAACTCCACCCAAAGAAGTCATTGTGCATTCCAAACCAGATGAAGGAATGTCCAACTGCATCCAAGTATGCTCCCAGCCTGACCAAGAAGGTGAAGGTGACCACTCTGTGATTATACCAGTGTTGGTTCGTAGTGTGAGCGACTCAGCGAGGGAGTTCCTCAAATATATGGCATTTTGGACGAACAGTCCAACAGTAGCTTCGTGTCGAAAAGTTTGTGTGAGAGGATGAACCTGCAAGGACCAGAGACGGAGTTGTTGCTGAGTACAATGCAAGAGCAAAACGTACGCAAAAAGTGCTTGATGTCAGCAGAGAACACACTGTTCAACTTCCAGTCTGCTTTGAGAGGGATTGCATTCCAGCCAAGAAGTCCCAGATACCGAAGCCCGCTGTCGTGCATCATTGGCCGCACCTGAAGTCTCTGGCAGATAAACTCATGCCATATGATCCAACCCTGCAGATCTCCCTTCTCATCGGAAGCAATTGCCCAAGAGTGATTAGACCCAGATAAATCATCGCCGGTGGAGAGGATGACCCCTACGGCCAGAGGTCACTACTAGGCTGGGGAGTAATTGGGAACGTGTGCAAGGCTGCACGACAAACCAAGGAACAACTTGCAGTATGCAACAAAGCGGTTGCTGCCGAACCACAATGCCACCAACACCTCGTCTATGGTACGAGGGTGAAAGAAGTCTTAAACCCAGAGAAAGTTCTCAAGGTGTTGGAATTTGACTTTGTCGAAAATCATCAGAGGAAGCCATACTCAGTGGAAGACGAGAAGTTTCTGAGCGCAATGGAAAAGGGAATAAAGAAAACATTCGATGGCCACTACGAAATGCCACTGACTGAAGTCTGACGCTGCAACCCTGCCTAACAACCGCCAACTTGCAGTGAAGAGATGGAATTAGCTGTCTGCCAGGTTTCGAAAGAATGTGAAGTTTCGTGATGACTACATAAAATTAATGAAAGATGTTATCCCAAAGTGTGCAGAGAGAGTCCCCCAAGACCAACTGGAAGTTGAGGAGGGAAAGGTAAACTATGTGCCGCACACCGGAGTCTATCGCCCCAAAAAAACCAGACAAGATAAGAGTGGTGTTCGACTGTTCAGCCAAGTACGGTGGTGTTTCACTCAACGACCATCTCCTCCAGGGTCCTGACTTGACTAATGGTCTTCTCGGTGTTCTGTGTAGATTCAAAAAAGAGGAAGTGGCCTTCATGGTTGACGTAAAGAGTATGTTCCATCAGTTCTATGTAGAGAAGAAGTTCCGTGACATGCTGCGATTCCTGTGGTGGGAAAATGGTGATCCAGAGAAGCAAGCGGTCGAATACAGAATGAAGGTTCACGTGTTTGGGGCCGCTAGCTCACCAGGCTGTGCCAAATTTGGGCTGAAGAGAGCAGCGGATGACGGAGAGGATGAGCTTGGTGCAGAGGCAGCAAACCTTATTCGAGATGATTTCTACGTAGACGACGGACTGAAGTCACTACCCACAGTGGAAAGAGCAGCATCACTGATCAAAGCCAGTCAGAATCTGTGTGGAAAAGCTGGGTTGAAGCCGCACAAGATCATCTCTAACAAAAGAGAACTCTTGGAAAATTTCCAGTCGAGGAGCGAGCCAGTGGTACCAGGGAACTAGATCTAAAGGTTGATGTACTACCCGTGGAAAGAGCCCTGGGCGTCACTTGGTGTGTCGAGAGTGACACCTTTCAGTTCCACATTGAGTTGAAGGATAGACCATTCACAAGACGAGGCATACTTTTAACAGTGAGTTCAATCTACGACCCGAATGCCTACGTGGCTCCAGTAACCCTCAAAGGGAAGAGGATCTTGCAGCCGTGACAAACTTGACTGGGACAGTCCAGTGCCAGAGAAACTACAACCCGATTGGGAAAAATGGCGTCTAGAAGTTCTCAGCTTAGAGAAGATCCAAATCCAGCAATGCTTCAAGCCCAATGATTTTGGAACTGTGACAGTAGTTGAATTGCATCATTTTTCTGATGCAAGCCAAGATGGTTATGGTCAGTGTTCCTACCTGCGACTAGTAAATGAGAACAATAAGGCACATTGTTCCTTTGTAGTTGGAAAGTCCAGAGTGGCCCCTCTGAAGCTCATCACCATACCTCGACTGGAACTTGCAGCAACAACAGTCTCAGCAACTGTAAGTGAATTCCTGCGGCGAGAGCTATGCTACGAGATGCTCAACGAATATTACTGGACAGACAGCAAGATTGTTTTGGGTTACATAAACAATGAAGCAAGACGATTCCATGTCTATGTTGCTAACAGAGTGCAGCAAATCAGAAATCTGACTAACCCAGAGAGATGGATGTACGTAGACACCAAAGAAAATCCTGCTGACGAAGCATCACGTGGTCTGACAGCAAAGGAACTTACAGAGAAGTCCTGCTGGTTATCCGGTCCAGATTTCTTGCAGAAGGATGGCCCCTTTCAACCCCAACCAGCCGTAGTTGCACCACTAAGTGAATCAGACCCAGATGTGAAAAGAGAACAACGCACGGCATCATCACTTCGAAGTGAGCCGACTTGATTGCTTTTCATCATGGAACAGAGCTCACAGGGCAGTTGCTCTTTGTCTCAGGTTGAAGACAAAGCTGAGGAACAGAGTAGTGAAGAAACCTGGTGATGGGAAAGTTTGTTTCACTCCTGCGAAGAAAGCAATCACTGTGGCAGAACTACAGAATGGAGCGATGGAGATCATCAAAAATGTTCAGCGTGAACATTTCAGTGTCGAGTTACAGGCCCTACGAGAAATTGGTGTAATTGGGCAAGTCACAGATGGAAAGACTACAAAGGTGAGAAATGACAGCCTGAAAAAGACTAGTTGTCTGTACCGGCTAGATCCCTTTCTAGATGTTGATGGCACCATCCGAGTGGGTGGACGTATTGCCAGATCCGATCTACCAATTGAAGCAAAGCATCCGGTCGCAAAAGTCATGTCACCAAGTTGTTGATTCGCCATGTTCATGAGAAGGTGAATCATATGGGCAGAGGAATGACACACAACAAGCTACGTCAGAGAGGGTACTGGGTAATTGGTGGTTCATCAGCCGTATCCAACTACATAACGAAGTGTGTGACTTGCAGACGACTCCGAGGTACCCTGCAACACCAGAAGATGGCGGAACTTCCAGAAGACAGGCTACTACCGTCACCCCCTTTCTCCTTCTGTGCTGTAGACTACTTTGGACCATTCCTCATCAAAGAACGGAGAAGTGAAGTCAAGCGATATGGTGTACTTTTTACATGCATGTCCTCCAGAGGTGTTCACCTAGAAACAGCCAACTCATTGAGCACAAATTCTTTCATCAATGCGCTAAGTCGGTTCCTGAGTAGGCGTGGCCCAGTGAGACAACTCCGATGTGACCAAGGTACCAATTTTGTAGGAGCTCAGAATGAATTAAGAGAAGCTCTGAGAGAGATGAGCAAGGAAGAAGTCCAGAAGTATCTTCTTCAGAACGAATGTGATTGGATTCCATTCAAGATGAACCCCCCTCACTCTAGCCACATGGGAGGTGTCTGGGAGAGGCAGATCAAGACGGTTCGTAGTGCTTTAGCCCCCCCCCCCCCCCCCCCCCCCCCCCCCCCCCCCCCCCCCCCCCCCCCCCCCCCCCCCCCCCCCCCCCTACTCAGACAAGCAGGTGGACAGCTTGATGACGAGGCCTTCCGGACTTTTATGACTGAAGTGGAGTGCATTGTGAACTCCAGACCTCTCACTGCATGTAACCTCAGTTCCCCAGATGTCCCAGAGCAATTGACACCAAACCAACTACTTACCATGAAGTCAAAGGTTGTGCTTCCACCTCCAGGGAAGTTTCAGCGTGCAGATTTGTACTCAATCAAATGGTGGAGGAGAGTTCAATACCTGGCCACTCAGGTTTGGCAAAGATGGCGGAAGGAGTTTCTTCTTCAGTTGCAGACTCGACAGAAGTGGGAACGACCCCAGCAGAATCTGAAAGTTGGAGATGTGGTCATCGTCAAGGAGAGCGAGTCTGAAACCCGTAACCAGTGGCCTTTAGCTAGAGTTGTTGAAACCTTCCCCAGTGCTGATGGCAGAGTTAGGAAGGTAAAACTGATGATGGCTGATGGAGCGCTTGACAAGCAAGGACGACGTAAGCACCCTCCTTCCCTTTTGGACAGACCTGTTCACAAGATGGTACTGTTGCTTCCAGCATCAGTCGACTCCAGCACAGCAGCAGCAGAGGACCAGTCCAAGGAGACCAGGGGACTCCCCGACAAGGAGCCTACACCAGATGGGAAGTCTGACGAGTAGTCTGCACCAGAGGAACAGTCCATGCGAGACGAGGTGTCCACCAAGGAAGATGAATGAACATTCTTATTGACATTGATCTTTGACAGTCCAGGTTTGATTAGTTAGTTTAACTGCAAGACGCAGTTAGAGGAGCCATGTCACTGCAGCAGCCTGTGCAGTGAATTATTTTTGTTTACACATTTTTTATATTAATCATCAACTAGTTTGTTAAATTGTTTAGAATCATAATTGAGACTCGATTTACTAATCTCTTGAAAGAGGATATCTAAAGACATTTTATTAGTATCTTAAGGAGCCTTAAATAACCTCCTTCGCAGAGTTTCGTGTGTAAGTGGCTGCACTATGTAGTGGCTGCACTATGTGTAAGTAATGCATCAGTGTGCACACAGCGAGTTAAAGGTTGAATTGGCAGCCATCTTTATTTACCATGTGATTTTAGTAACTTCATGCAGATACATGTAGCAGTTTAGCTCACCAAGTTTGATCAGTTTATTCACTCTTTGTGGACATCTAGAGACCCCATTTTGGTAAGGAATATTTTCCTTAATGTTTTGAAGAACTTTGAATGAGCTTGAGAGATAGAAATCAGTGGATTTTCTGAGATTTTACAGTTGTTTATTCATTGACATTTTCGAGTAAAGAGACTGATTGAACTGCAGAATAGTGATTAGATTTGACAAATTAGACAACATTTTGTGACTCAACTTGCAATGTTTAATAGCTAATAGTTTACCGTGCATTGTATTTGTAGTTTCTTATTAGTGTTTTTTCTGCTTTATTAAATTGCAGATTGTAATCTCAATCAGCGATCACCACGAACATCACCACAGTTTGTCAAGTGACTGAGTTTATTGTGTGTGTTGTTGGCGAACAGATTGTGAATACCAGTCATTTGGGAATTTCATAAGTTCTTGATATACAAGGCGGACAATGATGCAGGAAGTGACGCATGTGTAGGTGCCCATGAACATAAGGATACACCATTGGTAACTGCTTGAATTATCATGAATGTGTGGATTTGGGGGGTTGTATTTTATAGTAAATATCGTTTAACTGACCTGTCCGAAGTTGTACAATCATGGATGCTGAGAGAAGCAAGAAAAACGGCGTTTGCTTTTAACCGGCGTCATGCAGTGGTCTTTAATATGGTGTTCTTGTGTTTTTTTGCGATCGCCACCTGGCGATTGTGATTTCTTTTATAACATTTCATTTTTTTGAACATTTTACAGAATACTTAGCGCAATAATTTTGCTAGATGCATAGAATCATTATTTACTTTCAAATAAGTAAGATATTTCTTAATAATTCGGTAGTACAATTTTTCGATGTCGGCAAATATTGTATCACTCGTATACGGACGCCAAATGCATTTAGTGTTTAAAAATTTATTTTTTAAAGTATAACGGAATACCACACGGGGATGATGTATAACTAACTTCGATAATAGATAAATCGTTTCAAATATACTGGTTTCCACTTTAAAATCTGAAAATGTTTGACAGTTATGAATATTTTTCCAAGATGGGTCAAATTGACCATTCTCACGGTCGGAGGCTGTTCCACCTATTGCACACGCCGTCGGGCAAATGGGTAGCCCTCCATTCAATTTGTACAGGGAATTACGTGTTTTCTATATTTTTTTACAGCAATACAAAAATGCATACTTTTTTTTCGGTGTATCGTGGGAGATTTTGTTACTTTATAAAACAATAAAATTTGGAAATATTTCGGTGTAGTGTTTAATAGATATTAGACAATAATTAATTATTTAGATTTTTTCACATAGACCACAACACTATTTATTGCTACTCATTCCCATTTGAGTCCAGAGGGGGTGATAACTAACAGCCACCACTGACCAATCAGAGACAAGAAACAGGGCCCGGTGACGTCATGCCGACCGCGAGAATGGGACCAGATTTTTCGATTTTGTTTAGATACTGTGCAAGTGTAGACTTGAAATCAAGTCAATTTGACCCTTCTTGAAAAATGATAACTCTGTCAAACATTGTCAGAGTCTGACGTTTAATGTCTCATTTTAAAGTGGAAACCAGTATCTTTGAAACCATGATCAATGTTAGTTATATACATTCTACGTGTTGTATTCCGATATTTTGTTGCAGTTTTTGTTGATACGTGCATCCTGTATAATATGAAGAATAAACGAGATTAAAATCTTTCAGTTAAAATGTCGGTGAATATAAATTGGGCAGTTGATTCGCGCTTGGCCGAGTCCATTAACGAGTCGAGTAATGTACCTTTTGGGTCCAAAATTCAGTGTTATTCAGTGTTATTAACTTGCAGTCAAGTGAGATATTTCATAACAGTTCAGTAGTTGGTTTTTTAATGTTTGCATATTTTGTATAAACTACCTTGAACTTACCTTCACTGGGCATGGCGTCCAGAAACTCCTTAATGTTGATGTGTAGATCTTCGACGCTACTGAATGGCCGCCTAGCCCACGCCGCCGAGGCTACATACGGCGCCTTCTCCACAACGTTCCCGAGAAGTTTCACAAAGTCAACCCAGGACAAGCGATTTACCTCGGCGATTTGGACTAGCTCTTTGCTGGGACCATGACTACCCGCCATTACAGCATGCAGAAAACGCACCGAGTTCGAACCACGTCCGCCCGGGCCACTGTTTTTGTCTACTATACTATTGTGTCAAGGTACGGTTAACACAGGCAAAAGCTGCTCAGCAGCAGTTAAACCCTTGTCAGACCGAAACTTGAATTATAAGGGAATAAATGTGTGTTCGGGAGGTTTTAACCACTCTGTTTAATACCGCTTGGAGTCTGGGTGCTGATAATTACCCGAGCCGAAGGCGAGGGTAATTATCAGCACCCAGACTCCAAGCGGTATTAAACAGAGTGATTAATACCGACCGAACACACATTTATTCCCATTCATAAATACCTTTTTTGTAAAATTCAGCCAAAAAAGCCCCGAAAATCACGGCAAATTGTCGCAAGTAAATTTCGGTGTTTCGCCATTCTGTGTGTTTTCCCCTATCCATGTTCACGGGCCACTGTCAAATGACATGTTTCCGCCTCTGTCGCTCTACGTCACAATACATGCAATAAAGCGTATTTACCATTGATCTCAGTCAGTCCGCAGCGCACTGAAAAGCCGTTCCTTTTATGTGCGATTTATGCATGGCACTTTGTGCGTGACCTCGTTTTTGAATACTTAATGAGCTGGCGACAACGCCTGGAATTTGGTCCAAAACATCCGTTTTATTCACTGGCTGTCAATATTATGTATATTTTCTTTTGGATAAGGAAACATTTTGTTATATTATCAAATCAGATTGGAAATTATATGACATTTAGAGGGTGAAATTTATAACGTAAAAAAAGCTCCCGAACCAACAAATTGACCTTTAAAAAAAGACGAATTTTGTCCACCTTCTGGCAGCGGCCACAACCCAATTTCACACTGATGTTAAAGATAATTTCATATTCTATCACAAAACTGTAGATTTGGGGTTGATTTTAACTTAGTCCAGTCAGGGCGCAGAAAATTATAACGTTCTCAATAAATTAACAAACGGAACATCCCGCCATGACAGTCCATAGTCTTCCTGCGCCCTCATTGGTCGAAAATGACGTCATTGAAAAAGGCTTCGTGGTAACGTGTAGTTCATGCACATTTCAATACGCAGTTTTTTGTGTATTTTTTTAATTGTAAGCTCAAGCGAAAAGGATTCTGCCAATCAGTATTTTGTTTAATCTTTTTAACAGTGGACTGATTAAAAAATAATAATATTGCCTGCGTAATACAATGTATACAGCCAAATATACACAAAAAAAGCAACAAATGAAGTCGTTTAAAATTTATATCTGTATTGTAAAGAAACTGCACTTTTTATTTAAAACGTGCATGTTATTGCTTACATTAATATACCCTGTTGATGTTATACGACTTGAATACAATTGTTAAATTAAACCCTGAAATTGTAAAAACTTATTTTAATTACATCATCATGTACATGTACACAAATACAGATTGAAGAAATGACCAAAATTAGGGTTGATAATGAGATAATAAATGTTTAGCAATTAGGCAAAACATTAACAAAAATATGGCCAACATTCAAATTAAAATAATGACAACATAGTGAAGATGATAATTACCATCATCTTTGGCATAATGTTCAATGTGCAAACCATTAAGATTTATTATAAAAGTAAATAAAGTTTTTTGTATCTTTGCTTGATGTTTTTGGCATAGTTTCTTTGTCATTAAATTATTGTAAATATTAAATTACAATGTATACCCGCTTCTAACATTGCAAAAACAAATGATTTTAAATAAGACATAAATTTAGTAATATAGATGTTAATGCACATAAATTATATCACTGAATAGAAATAATACAATCTGCATCCATAAAGTAAGATGCTGTTTGTGTCAAATTTACATTGTAGCTCAAAACTTTGTTGGCATAGTTTTTGGCATTAAGTCCTAGATGATTTGACAAACTGACCCGACTCGACCAGACTCGGTTTCGATCTGTTTCAGTTGCACTGTGTTATTTAAAACACTAAAATACAAAAACATTTAAATCTGCATGTACAAAGCACGTGCTGCATATATCCACCAGTACATTTAAACTTCTTCAACTATTTTCAACACTTCTTTGGAAACCCAACTCTAGATTATTTGTCCCAACATGAATCATTACAAATACAATATGTCAGGCACAGTTGTGAGGTTGATGTCATGCTGATGAAGCAGATACTTTCTAAGGCCAGAAATTGTAGTACCGCGACGAGTCACTACCTGCAAATCAACCAACT
The DNA here is from genome assembly GCA_037893245.1 of Crossaster papposus. Lineage (NCBI taxonomy): Eukaryota > Metazoa > Echinodermata > Asteroidea > Velatida > Solasteridae > Crossaster > Crossaster papposus. The sequence goes on from JBAIAA010000017.1 coordinate 3,103,036, forward strand.
TTAGTAGTGATGTTCTCTTTGAGATACTTTGTGAGAGAATATCCAAGGACAAGAGCTTTGCCTTTGGCCTTCTGTAGAGGTTCCCGACATGCTGGCAATGGCTGCGATGGCTGCGGTGGGCATGGCCATGGTGGTGGACGGCATGACTACTATACCTAGTATAAGAAACATATTGGAAGACAGAAATATGAACTATGAAGTTTAGCACAATAATAGCAGTAACTATTATTATTAAACAATTTGTTATAATTTTGAACAAAAACATAGGCCTAAGTCGTTTTTATACATGAAAGAAAAATCAATTTTGTATGCATGACATGAAGGCAGAAACCTAACTTTATCATATAAATAAGCCACACAATTAAAACAAAACAATTAATTTTGTTTCTGTTGGCAATCACCATCTAGTGTGCAATCAGCATATCCAGCACATGATGTAGGCCTACATTTTGTACATGTACATGCACCTCTGTACTGCATAACACACGCTCTGCGTATGTACAAGCCGAAAGACATGGCCGAAAAAGTTGAAATCGCGCGCACGAAAATCGTCGCAAAATACATGAAAAACATTTCGCCACAGGCTAAATTGTATATCAAACGAAAGATCATTGCTTCTTTTATCGATGTGTAGTAATCATTTTTGGCAATATTTGTTAGTCCAGTCAGGGCGCAGAAACTAAACACACGACAACAAATTTCCTTAAAATCATACCATAACTTCGAGTGAACAAAATTCTGCCAAAAACATACTGAATCTCGTCATATTTTATATCATTCGATTCAGAAAATCGTTCGCTTTCCACTTACCACGCCATCTTGGAGAATCACTGCTTCGTTTGCAACGTGTAGCTCGTGAAAACAAAGCGGTCGAACTCTCGCAATTACTCGCGTAAATCTCGTGGCCGATTTGCGACGCCGGCCCTGCAAATAAAGTTCGGGATATGACCTCATTAACGCGGGCGCTGCGGACTGACTGATCTCCATTATATAGACTGGATAGGCCTCCGCGTCTAAATGGCGTACGCGCGCGTGTTTTTTTCAAAGGGAAAAGAACGAACGTGACGCGACCGCGTTTGTGCACGACTTATGGAATTTTTTTAAAACTTTTTTTCTTAAATTCGTCATATTTGGAGGAAAACAGGATTTTGCACCCGAATGGTTCAAAATAGATAAGAACAATGGTCTGCGCAGCAGTGAAGTGCCCGGAGAAGGATGTCCATTGAGTTGTCCATGTGCAGGGGCTACTTTTGTTGCCAACTGGTTTTAAACACTTCTAGCCATGTCTTTATCGTCCGTTTAAAACCGGCCACGTGACGGGCTCTCGACCAATAGGAATGCCTAAACTGTCCCAGGTATTTATGAATACATATTTATGTTCTATAGAACTCAGTAGAACTTCTATGTACATTTACTCAAGCGGTGCTGTAAATGGTATTCCTGTATAGTTGTGAATGTCATGGTTCATGTACGCAAACATCATAGGGTTAGAGGTAAGGGGTAGAGTTTCTATGTATAAATCCTTGAATACTGTGCCAGTATATGGGACCCCTACCATCAGAATCACAAAGACAGGCTGGAAGCGGTCCAACGTCGAGCAGCCAGATTCATCTGCAAAGACTCTCGCCGAACTTCCAGTGTCTCATCAATGATATCCAAATTAGGCTGGAAGTCACTGGAAGAACGAAGAGCTATCTCCAGACTCACTCTACTCTACAAGTCCGTCCACCACATAGTAGCCATGAATACAGACCAACTTCAGACCAAACCAGAAGGGGGAATCTCTACACGTAAATCATCATCAATTTCGTTCAATCACCCAACCACCAAAAAGGACTGTCTCAAATTCTCCTTCTTACCAAGATCAACTGTGGAATGGAATCTACTGCCTGCAAACACTAGGGAATCTATTTCAATTGAAACCTTTAAGTCCAAGATAAATAACATACAAATGTCAACTTTCCTGATGAGGGGGGCCCATCGTTAGTTTCGTCCGCTTGCCACTATTGTGCCTGCAGCTAGTAATATCCCGTGTAGAGATTGTTGCAGTACTATACAGATACAGATACAGAATAGTCCAGAAAGAATTGATAACATATGACTTTGTCGTATCCCCAAACTCGGTCGCTGATATCCCTCGGCAAATAGTGCAAGTTTGTCAAACAACGGCTATAGCACGAACGGGGATCCAGCTGCATTTGTCAACTACGCATGCGTGGGACCAGAACGCACACGAAGCCGGGATTTGGAAAATACCAACGTTAGCGATTCTGGAGGCGGCGGGCGCCTAAATAACACAACGGTCTTGGACCCAAGACTAAAATCTTCGAGGAGTTGTTTATGCAGAAATAACGGAGAGTTTTGCTGCGTATGGCAAGACTTGGAGAAAAGGTCACCAATCATTTTGTTTGGTACTAGCTAACAGTACACTAATAATGTAAATTAAATAAGTTAAGAGGGCCTAATATTTCGATCTTAACAAGATCTTCTTCAGAGACATAATGGCTGTGTACAAGAAACAAACATATACATGTATAGGGCAACAATAGAAAACAATAGAAGTTAATCATTTTCTAGTTGGATGTTGAGCCCATGTGGTTGAATAGACGATTCATCCAAACTTTCTCCCGACTGAAACGGACTGAGTCTTTCCGATGGCCAAGTGATTCTATGCCCTGTATAATCATATCAGAAATGCAATAATTAGGCTGATTGAAGTGGTGACCGACGGGGGCCGGTTTCTAGTTTCTTGGTGTTGACAGTCGATTGATGACCGTACTAATAATGTAACATACCTACCCGATTTGTACAAAAATACCCGCATAACACCAGGCTCATGAGGCTCCGCCCGCCCAGGATCGGGCGTAGGGCACTTAAAGAAGCCGAATCTTCGATCGGGATGAACATCGCCGTGGTCGGTTATCGGTCTAGTGTGTCGATTTCTTCTTTATCGGCGCTCTGCTATGAAATAGAACATATGCCCTCTGTTTACATCTATATTCAAATGTGCCAGTCAGTATGCGCACGCATCGTGTAGTTTACATTAATTTGGTTAAGAGGCGACATCAGAGGTCACATATTTCAAAGGTGGTCTGACCTGTGGCGTCACTCCTCAACCAAATTTTATGCAAAACACGATGTGTGCGCATATTGACGGGCACATTTGAATACAGATGTAAACACGTGGTGTCAGAGGGCACATTGTCTATAGGACCTTTTCACCCTAATACGATAATTTATGTAAATTATGTCCGTGAGGCGGAAGTGAATTACGGCCCCATTCAAAATGTGCAGGTGTCCAATCATTCGGGTAATTTTCTATCGATTTGTCCAGGATTTCTCGCTTTTGTTTTCTTGAGAGAAAATAGTCATAAAGGATAATATCCAGCATGAACTGGGTTTTTGTAATGCACCAAATAACAAAAAAATGTCTTATTCCCCCGCACACGATGTCAAGGGAAACTAGCAGGCTCATTTTAGCATTGGTCAATGCGTTCGACTTATAGTATCCGCCCGTATGACCAATCCACGCCGCGCGCTGGCGGGCATGCAGTGATAAAATAAAGAGCGTAAAGCGACTCACGCGGCCACTATTTATATGCAAATCAACAGAAGAACGACGAACGCCTTGGTCCTATTATCCATTTTAGGTTTTAATGGTGGTGCTCATTATGCTAATAACCTAAGCTGACCTATAAAGTGGTTTTCCTATTGGTCGATCGTTGCAAAAAAATGCATATAAATTGGTTGCGACTGTGTTGTGGAGCCGGATGGGAAATTTCCCCTTCTATCCCCCCCCCCCCCCCCCCAAAAAAAAAAAAAAGTCGCATATCCAACAAACTTTGTTAAAGTATTTTCCCCCACTTGCTTTTTGATAAAATATCAGAAATTTTTGGACACAACGTGCATGTCTTAATTGTTATGACTTACAAGGCACATCCATTATTTATTGCTATATTTTGACACTTACCGATTGTGTTTTTATTTTGCGAAGAAATTAGTCGAGAGGGATTGTGAACGGATATTTATCTCCTCGTCCAATGAAGTAAAGTGCAATTCTGTTTGCATACGCATATCGCCGATACGACGACGTCTAAGAGCCATACATGTTAAGAAAGTCGTTGGCAAAAAGTTCTGAAGTTGCAGCGAATATCGCATTGAAAGCCTATCGGAACAGCGCACTAGTACTCGGCTAGTCTAGACCCTTGTGTTATTTCGGCGCCCACGCACGCATGCAAGTGGGTAAATGCCGTCAATAGGGGACGGGGCATTGTCCGACCGTCTTCCCTCTTTTGTTTGTACTCTAACGTTTTCGGATGATCGCCATAGGATTTGCACACGAGTCTGAATCGGGGACCTTTGCGGAATAGGGGACCCCATTGTTCCCTTTGTCATACGTCCCCTATTTCAATCAAAAACAAACGCAGATTCGTTAACGCTGTCTCTTTTTCAAACCCCGACTTTGTGTGCTTTCTAGTCTCACGCATGCGTAGTTTACAAAATGCAGCTGGATCCATATCGCACTGGAGCCGACGTTTGACAAACGTGAGTCCAGTACGCTCGCGAGTACGGTACGGGTGCGATTCGTCTGGAGATAGCGCCCTCTATAACATCGGTGGTTTGTGTCAGTGATCGCGGAATAAACAACACGAAGGTCTTAGAACCAAGACTAGTACTCGGCAGGATATGTCTAATTTCAGTCGTTATGTTTCCTGCTCAAAGCCAAACCTCCAGAAAAATGAGTTTGAGACACACATGGTGAGATTGAAGCTTATTTCGTCATCTTTAATTTCCCGGTATGGTATAGTATTCTTAAATACGATAATATCTTAATGAAATAATGATAATGCATAATGTTACTTGGCCATCGTGGTTTTTCAGCCGCGGCGACTGGTGTCGAGACCATTTTCAGCGATCTCGAGCGCGCCACTCGTACTGTGGTCTCCGGCTCCAGTCGCTTCACACTCCACAGATTCGCCACGCCAGCTAATATTTAGCCACGTTGGCCTTGGCAAAAGGCTAAATGTTTATCTGAATAATACATTGTATAATTCAATCTAAACGTTAATGTGATGGGTGGATTATTTTTCTTAAGAATATAATGCATCTGGTGTAAGCATATCATTATCGAAACAATTTTCGTTATATTAAATGTATACGTCAAACAAATTTGTTCCTAGTCCTGTACGCGTTTTTAATTGTGTTCGTTATGTGGGAAAAATACATACAGGCCACACTATACCCAGACCACGGTAGAAGCGTGCAGTTACAAATGGATGAATTAATATCGTCAATTGTTGATTGAGAAAAAAAAAACTGTCATTCTATTAATTAAATTTGATTTAAAGGTAGTATACATCACCATTGCATAGTACATTTATAGCAAATAATTACTGAGACGGTGACCTGTTCATGTTTTGTGTTCATAATCATATAGATGCTGGAACACCAAGGAAATATGCTGTTCTTGTAGTCTGGCTCCCTGACTTCCTTCAGACGAAACAGAGCAATTTATAGATGTCAGGGAATTATCATGTTAGGAAACTAGACTAGTCGCCTTATACCCATTCACAGATGTGTATTGCCAATAAAATGTGGACTAACTATACTTTACAAAAGATTGTGGCAGCGTTTAAAATATTTTGATACAAAAATCCATTAAAAAAACACACAGCACATCAGGTGCCGTGATTCTACAGGATTCTTGAGACTGGTATTGGCTTCAGGTATTTCACAACCATTTGTATTTGTTTTGGTTATGTTTGCAAATGATGTATACCACCTTAATTTAAGCCCTGCCTTGAATCATATAATTTATACAATTTTACCTAGGTATATTGTATTCTTCTTAATTTATTTTATCTATATAAGCAAACAATACTTTGAGTACAACAAAAAGCCACTATTTTGGGTCGTCATTGCAAAACTATCGTAACATTTGATTTCGTTTTTATATAATATTATTTTTTTCTATAGCTGAATTGCAAGTTACTAATTACTATTTTTAAGCCACACGGGCTAAAATCTCCGGGTGCACCGGTGGTGCATAGGTTGTTGTGAAAACCCAGCCGCCGTCTCATTAGCGAAACTTGCAGGACTGGCCCTTGTTGCACCGCTCGCACAGGTCGCTCCGGTGGGGTTTTTCCGGGTTGTTGTGGCGGTCGTCGTCGTCGTCGTCCTCATCGTAATCGTCACGGTCGTATTCGCCGTCCTCGCCATATTCGTCGTACTCGTCACTATTGCACACCATGGTTTCCTTCTTCCATGCGCACGCGCAGCCGGTATTGGACATGCATTTAGGGCATCGCAGCTGCTCTACTTTGTACGGTTTGATGTAGTCTTTGGAACAGGCTGTATTCTGGCACTTCTGGCCAGACGAAGGCTGCAAAAACGAAACGGATAGAAATTAGGCTATTAGACCCCGACCCATATCGGTCCAACAATTAGGCCACCAGTATCAAAGTTTGATCGAGAGGAATAATTCTCATAGCGATTTTTGGCACTGAGGTATGTACACCTAAAGTTGGAAAATATGTGACCCACTCCACAATTATGGGTATTATGTCACATAACAGTAAAATTGAGTTACATACATGGTTGGAAAGCCCACAGTGTAAGCTTTCATTTAGTATATAATAGAGCTCTGTAGCTCCTCCCGTTCTAGAGATATGACATGTTGGCATATTGATTACTGCCTCGGAGTTCAAATTACACAACTGAGAAAACAGGCTTTAAAAAAGCCGGCTCTATTGTAGTACAACAGAACGATTCACATACAATTGAATTTTGTGCTACTTTATTTTTAAAAATCAACATTTCTGTGAATGAAACCGGAAACTGTAGGTATTAAAAATGTCATTCATAACAAAAACATGTAAATCACATTTGGATGAAATGTTTATCCTCTCAACGTTGAGTAGTCCATTACATGATAGTGCACAGCGCGACTTAATACCCTTTTTTGTACAGCCGGTCACGTGATAGCATTGGAACATGAGTGGTGATAGCTTTTTTTTTTAAATTAACAAAATCGTCTAGCTTTCTCCCGGAATATCAATAGTTAGGTGACAACCCCCTCTTTTTTGTCTTCCTTTTTGTTGTTGTGGAGGGCCGGGGGCATCATGTACCTCATCCGTGTTCTTGTAGCACCAGGCGTTTGCGCTTTGCCAGCCCCGTTGGCAGGTTGGGCATTTAAAGAAGCCATATCGTCGTACTACCGACATCCTTGATTTTCCGTCCTGCAGATTTAAAAGAGGGAGAGGGAGATAACACTTTCTGATACATTAAAAGTCGTCACAAAGGGTTCCCTGTTTACAGGAATAGGAAAGCATACTTGCAACTGTTGCAATTATTTGCTTAGCAGTTAGCAAAAATAGTCTTGCTCGGTAAAAACAGGAATTACAAGCCAAAACAACATGCGCTTTCCATGCCAAGCAAAAAAAACCAAAAAACAAACAAACGGAAAAACACACAAACAATATACATCACCTGAAAAGGTGGTCTGCAACCCGTTTTAATTTTAGGAAGAATGTTAATGCAAAGCGTAATGTTATGCTAAGCAGCTCTATGAAATTGGCCCCTGCACCATCTCTTGAATCCCAAAAAGCAAAATATCTCTTAGAATTGAAATAACAAAACAAGTCAAAACTATGAAACTAGTTATGAAATTATTGCATCCACCCCTATATAACTGTTTACATACCTTTTCAGTATAAATCGTAGTCCCTTCGAGTTCGACTTCAAAGCGATGGTGTCAGTTCAACAGACAGACGAGCGTATGCGAAACGTTTGCATTATTCACCGAATGGTGTGCAAGAATTGCGATTGCGTGCTCGGGGAAAACCCGCGCATTATCATCATGTCTGTTGTTATAGAGGAACAATCAAGCCTAGTTACGCTCGAATAATCGTCGCTTA